>OY998259.1:4870648-6156898 GCA_963922045.1 Persicaria maculosa | reverse complement strand
AGGTATTACATTTGTGAGTTTTAATGCTAAGATGCACTAAGATGGTGTGCTTATAATTTTTCATGGTTATGAACATCAAACCCTGGCTTTGTCTCTAATAATGAATTAAATAAGTATAAGGATTTGTTACTCTGCTGACATCATAATTTAAAAATAGTTTAAAAGGGATAACTAAATAAAAACTTGTGCGAAAAGCAGGAATGTAAATTCAATATTATAAAGTTATTTCTCTTGAAAACCATTCTTCAAGATGGATTAAAAGAGATAAATCAGAAGTAAACCACAGATATGCTACGTAAACTCTGCATAAATAAATAAAAACATTAATGCTGCTGAGATATAAAGATTGCACACCATCTAATATATTAGATTTGTAGATTTTCATACTAGAATGCACTGAGCTGTTGTGCTGATACCTTTTAATGATTATAATCATGAAAACTTTGCTTTCTCTCCAAGAATGAGTTGAAAATTTATAAAAATCTGTTACTCTGCTGACATCTTACCTTAAAAATATTAATTACTGCCAACAGTACAATTTTAGACCCAATCTATATAAAGTGACATCTCTTTAAAACCAAAATTTAAAGGATTTGAAAAGTGATCAACAGAAGAAAGAAAAAGTAGGTATGCTACTAACACTTGTAGCACTTATGCAAAAACTCTGATCCTGCTGACATATATAGACTGCAATACACCTAAGGTATTACACTTGTGAGTTTTAGTGCTAAGATGCACTAAGCTGGTGTGCTTATAAATTTTCATATTTATGGACATCAAAGCCTGGCTTTTTCTCTAATAATGAATTAAATTAGTATAAGTATCTGTTACTCTGCTGACATCTTAATTTAAAAATAATAATTACTGCCAAAGGGCAATAATTTAGATCCAATTTAACAAATTTACTGCTATTTAAAACAAATATTAAAAGAAATTAAAACGGGTCAATCTAGAACATATGTCAGTTGTGCAGATAATAGATGATGTTGACATATAGAAAATACGTTCAATCTAAGGTATTGGTTTGGTGAAATTTGATGCTAAAATGAACTGAAATTTTTTTTTACTAGCTTGATATGAGTATGCACATCCAAAATATGCCTAGGGTGATGTGCAACTAAGTTAAATGAATTTTGTACAAGTGTAAAATTATGATATGCAACTACATTTTACTGATATGCAACCCCCACATAACTGATATGCAAAAATAAGATTATTATGTGCGTAAGTTGGTGCTGATGATGTGGGTATGCACATCCAAAATATGCAGAGAGTGATAGGCAACTAACTGATATTGATTTTGGACAAGTGTAAGTTTATGATATACAGGTATATTTTACTGATATGCAACACCATATGACTGATATGCAAACATCTACCCTGTTATGCAAACCAATGAGAAACTAGAGAAATAGGGCAAAGAATAGATTGCAAATCTTCGACAAATACGAACAACAGAGAATTCCATTCATTTCATAAATATGTTTACCCCAAGTCCTAACAACAGATACAACATCTTCACTTACACAACTACCACAAAAGTGTTAAAACACATAGTCTTTTGCTACCATGCCGATCTTATACAAAAAGGGCTACAATGCCGATACTAGAGCAACACACAAGTTAAAAGCTAACTTCTAATTACGTCGACTATTCATTACAACTACATTTACATTGCAAATCGACATAAGGGGCAAAAGCTTTGAACAGTCAGCCATTCTCTAATACAATCTGGGTGAAAGGAATGTGTGCATGGCAGGACTATTACAGGAATTGACTGCGGCATCACCTGGCGACAGATGCTACAATCATCCTCATCCCGCTCTAGATCATAAACCTCTCGGAGGGCTGCGACAACATCTGCTGGGGCTGGATGATGTTCATACTCATACTCAAACTCCACAGGGGGCTCCATAGCAATCTCCATGTCGGAGTCAGAGTCCGAGCTGGAATCCGATTCAGCCACTTCCGTGTAGTACAGATTAAAGTCGATGTTAGGGCAGAGCCCATACTCCACCAAATCAGCGTCTGCCTGAAACCATGACCTCGTGAAATCACGTAGCATCTGATTTCCTAACTGATATCGAACCACCGGTGGGATTCCCGCATGATCCAACCTTACATCGCATTCCTCTAGAGTCCATGGCATCCCATTCCAGAGGTAATGTTCCTCAAGGGTCTCCGGTTGGTAATCGGAGTGTATAGACAACCGAACTTCACTGATTCCATAATCTAGAGACGGCAAGGGAAAGATCATTACCGAAAAATGGCCAACACTGGGGTGAAACCCGTGGTCCATAACCGCATGAGCGTGCGCTGCCATTGACGAATAAAACCTTACAAAACAAACAATCAGAAGACAATAACTTTATAATCGGATCACTTCAACTCAAAAAAATAAAATACGAAACCAGAACAGAAACAACAACTACAATCTAACCCCTTTTGGAAGAAGAAGACTAACTCAAACGCCTATGGATGAAGGTTACTCGGCCGGAACAGCAAATGCCTGTGGAGTGTGGATGAAGAACAATCTCTGACAACCGTAATAAAGGGGAAAATGGAGGGAGATGAAACGCCGGCGGGGGCAGGCCTTCGTTTTAGATGTGGGCCGGGTCGGGCCTTCGTTTTACAAATTAGGATGAAGCCCAATAACATTACTAAGAATTATACCAAATGACCTACTATTAGATCTCTCAAAACATAACCCGACCCGAAAACCCGACCCAAACGAACAAAAGTTTTTGGGATTTGAAGCGAAATTTGGGACCCGGAAATTTTTTCCGACCGGAACCCAAAAAACACGGGGATCTCCCGGGTAATGTGAGGGTTCGCCCCGGCAACCCGATTAAAGGTAAGATTAAAATATGCAACCCCATATGTCTGATATGCAAAAGTAAGATAAAAATATGCATAAGTTGATGCTGATGACATATACAGACTTTGCTACATCTAGCATAGTAAGTTACTGATTTTTAATGCTTAAATGCATGGGTTATGGTCTAAAAGATTCTAATGATGATACACATCAAAAGTTTGCTTTCCCCACCTTTAAATGGATTGAAAAAATATAAAAATCTAATACACTGCTGACATGTGATATGTATAACAACTACATCACGTATAAGGTATTAGATAAGTGAGTTTTGATGCTAAAATGCACTGAGATAGTGTGGTCCTAACTTTTAATGAATATGGATGTCAAGGCCTTGCTTTGTCTATAGCAACAAACTAAAATAGTATATCAACAGGTTGTTCTGCTAACATTGTACTAGATATGCAACAATACTTTACTGATATGCAACTACATTTGACTAATATGCAGATATAATATTAAAATATGCATAAGTTGACACTGATGACATAGATACAGTTAGCTAAATTTAATATATTAAGATACCAATTTCGAATGGTTAATTGCAATGTGATGTCTCTATTAGATTGAAATAATTAGGGACAGCAAAAAGGGTGCTTACCCTCTTCAAATGAATTGAATAAGTATAACAAATTGTTAATCTGCTGACAAGTGAATGCTGTTTTAAAATAAACTCCCCAAAATACAGAATCTTGCATGAAAATACAAAGTTGACAACACAGCTAATATGTGTCTAATGACAATACATATTTACATTATAAAGCTCCATTGCTCCTTTATCAAATCTACACACATAAGTTCTCGATAGCGAAAGAGCTTTTCACTTGTGATTGCCTTCACATCTCCTCCAAAAATAAGCGCTTCAATTGCTTTTACTACAAACACCCCACAAGCAGACCTACAATTCAAACACAATAAGGGGAAAATAACCAGGTGAAAAAGTGTAATATGTGATAAAAATGAAAAAAAAAATTATGCAAAGACAGGGAGAACACGTACGAAGAACGATCGTGAAGTAAACCAGGCACCATGATTAACTTGAAGGGGGATGAGGTGAAATTTTCGTACACACCAGCTTTCACCAAATGGATTGGAAGCCACTTAGTAATATGTTGCAGATATTGGTCAAGTAACCCAGCAGGAATTCCAGTAACATTGCAATCATACACATTTATAACCTTTTTCATCAATTAGTAACTCCAAGGCTACCCAATGCAAGTTGTGGATATTGAAAGGTGTATAAATCTTTTTTGCTGACGCCCAAGCTTTAGGATACTTGTCAGGACAATCGCCGGTGAAATAAGCCTCAATAGATTTGTCAACATTATCATCTTCCACAAAATCTTCAGCATATGAAGGCCAATACTTAACGGCAAAAAGCCAATCCACCACAACACAATCTTTATACTTGTCCGCTTCTTCATAAATTCGCTTCCTTATATAATAGAACGCCGCTTCAAGATTCTGTAAAAACAAACCACTGTCAAGTATATTAAAAGGGAAAGCATCCCCATATTTGGTTGATGTCAGCAGTTCTTACCTCTGAATCCAACCACTTGTTCCTGCTTATAATATTGTGGAAAAATGATTTCCCAAACCGTCCAAAAGGAGTACAAACAGAAAAATCCCTGAGAAGGAATATACAATACGAATAACTTTACAACAATCATAGAGAGAGTAATAAATACTAAAAGCATATTAATATAGAGGTAATTGAATAATATAGCAAAAAAAAAAAATACTGTTTGCTCTTTATAATGGAATAGATAAACTGATGATCCTCGCGGCTGATCAGTGACTTCTTGGCATTGTACTGTGCCAATTTCTTTTCGTTTTCTTGTACACGGGGACCGAACAAAAAGCTACTGCCCATAGGGATGGTGTTGGCTTGCTTTAATTTTTCAATGTCACTTAATATAATAGGATCCTTTGCATATGAATCCCAATCAACAGAGCGTGATGGAACATAATTGTCTGGAACTATAACAAGACCGTCTGTTACATACAGACTAGAAGAAGCAGGACCCTTTACAGAAGCATCGCCAGCTTCCGTGAAAGAGATGTCAGAAGGCTTACCAACCCCATCTACCTCGCCAACGACCGTATCCTTCACATCACAGAGACCACCCTCAACAGCATCTTTTAATGACAAAAGAACCTCACTGATGACAATAGATGGAGAGGATGACATATCACAAGCATTTGCAACAACATTACAAGGAGGACGCAAAACATCAGAATCATCTGATTGCAACTTTGTATTAACACCTTCAAATCCCATTAGTGTGATATCGTCATCCTTTTCATCACCTGCCGTACAACCATTAATTGAATCCTGCATATCAGAGCCTCTGAAATACCCCGACTGTATTTTCCTTTTATGACGTCACTTTGTAAGGAATTATGGCGTCAGAGATAAAGTTTTAAGGTAAAATTTTATGGAGTTTTATCAAGTCTATAATATATTGGGATTTAGGAAAGATCCGCTAGCATGTCAAGGATTAAGCAAAGAGGCAATAAAATTTATTGGATATTTAAGACATGCTTAAGAATAAGTTGTAAAATATTCCAGAGTGAAAGATTATTGGAATTTATATTTAAGGAGGGCGAAATATGTAAATTTAGAAACTTTGGGCTATTTTTCGTAATTATCAGATAAAGTGGGCCAAAGTGGAATTGGCTGCCACGTTACATGTAGATTAGTATGGAGATGCTTGGTGCCCAAGCACTTATATTATTGGTTGCCCACATCTATATATATGTGTGTATTAGTTGAATTTGGAGCATTACTCCCATCCGTTCCAAGCTCTCATACAGCTACTCCGTACAAAGTCATTCGGCCTTTCAATTAAAATACCACATCGATTTCGAGTGATGTTGTTTATTATTCAGTCGTTGTATTTTTGAGATGATCCGACATTATCCTACCGGTAAAATCTCTCTCGTTTATTTGGGATATTTTATATATATCATTATAATACCCGTGTATAATTCAAGGTCTTTCCTTATTAGCCTTTATAAGTCGTTATGATGCTCGTTATTTCTTAAGGCGGTATAGTATTTCTTTTAAGTCGAGATAATGCCCAATTATTTTGGATTATATGGCATTTCTAAGTCGTTATAATGCCCAATTAAGTTTAGGAAAGGAAATCCTAAATTAAGTTTGCAAGTCCTAATATTGTCTGGGCATTTTGAAAATAGTGTTAGACAAGTGATTATCAGAAAGTAAAGGATATATGTTTTATCGGATTAATTAAGGATTATTTTAAAGGGAGACTCTGCGGGAGTTTGAGGATAAAATTATTGGAGATAAGCTAACTAAATTATTATTTGTCTGCTATGTACGACGTGGCTGGATGCGCCTGGTTATATAGTTGGTAACGTCAATCGAGATCCTACGTCTTCAGAAGGAATTAAATCTCTTGGTTGATCCTAATCTTTATTATCTGCAGACTTCGGGTCTATAGCCAAGGCAAGTGACTTTGTCCCATTTGCTCTTCTTAAAAGACTCAATGCCTTCCTTTTTAATATGTGTCAGTTGTTAATTATCAAGTACATCTATCCGTTGGAAATAAATTACAAGGTCCATTTATTCTTGCAATTTCTGTTCATTCCTTCTCTGTTCAAGCTAGTGAGTTTTAATATATCATATTCTTGCAATCTCTATTCGTTCTTTCTCTATTCAAGCCAGTTATATACTTTCCAGGTGTGGACTTTGGTTGATTTTCAAACCAGATCCTTATTTATTGTGTAAGTTGAACATATGTATAAATTAGTATCTAGCCTGACGGCTAACGAGATAAATTACACGGGTTCATATAATGAATCCTTATAATATGACACGTGTGTGTTACTAATCTAGTAACGAAGGAGTGTTAAGTGTGTGTGCGCGTGTGTGAATGTGCGTGATCATAACAGGTCAAGACTCGTTACGTCTTGCTCTATAAGCTTTTCATGAAAAGTTCATTTTGAATATTATCAAAATGATACATTTTACCCAGATGAGTGGTAAAATAGACATGTGCCGGTATGACGTTGCTACTTTGTTACGTCAAGTACAACGTGGTTCAATAACGATATAAGTGAGTGATAAATAAATAAGCATTAATGTCTTGTGGTGAGAATTAAGTAATCATTGTTTGATATCATTCGAAGAATGCTATTTTATCCTTATGAAATATTTTATACAATTGATATATGTGTGTGTGTGGATGTGCGTGTATATGCGTGTGGGTATGTGTGGGTGACGATGATCATTATTCTTTTCCGATAGCATTTTTCATTTCTTTTGGAAATATGATTCTTCAGAAATTCCGTTTCTCGGATATCTAATGTTATTGGACTATTCTATTCATATTTCTTCAAAGTGTTCTGAGATCCACACAAAAATTCTATTCCGTCATTTGCTAGTTCTTCACCGAACTAACCAACCGTGTTGTGAATGGTTGGCTGGTGTGCTTCGCCTGCATACGATGTACATCAGTCAAATTTTGCAGGTTAGGTAAGGAGGCCTTGAAGAGTTGACATTGTACAAGTAAAGATTTTAAACGTTTTGTTATATAATAAAGTACGTCTTTCAAATTTCTATACTTTATATATGAGTATTCACTTTATATTGCAAGATTACAGAAAATATATGTAAAAGTTTTGCGCCATGTTTAATGATAAAAACCGTACTTCATGTCTTCCGCTGTCATTCTTTTAAATTATTTATTTATGTAATTATTTATCATCTTATTTACGGGAGCATGGTTGCATGTTCCTATAAGCCTAAGGTAATTATAAGGACGGTAAAGTCTGAATAATTACTGGCGCTGCAACATTCCCTCGTTTACAAAAGGGGGTGTTACAGCCTCCCACTTCATGTTCAGTCTCAATATATTCAGTTTGTTCCTTCAGATCAGGAATTTTGACATCAAACTCAGTCTCAGTAGCATTCAACTCAACAACTTCATCACTGCAGTTGCTATGGATGTCAGCATCAGATAACACATTAAAATCTGATGACATCTGGGTGTCAACGCACATAATTGTTAAGCACTGTGTATTCCCTTGAGGGCGCTGTGCATCAATAATTCCACTATCAATTGGCTTCACATCGACAGTACTGCCGCAGGCATCCTCACTACCTCCCTTTGCTTCCTTGACATCAGACTCTTCATGCTGAGCTTCATTCTGTGCATCCCCTTGAGGGCGATGTGCATCAATAAGTCCACCTTCAATTGGGTTCACATCAACATTCATGCCCCCAGTATCTTCACTAACTCCCATCACTTCCTTTACATCAGAATCTTCATTCTGAGCATCATTCTGTGGATTCCCTTGAGGACGATGAGCATCAATAAAGCCACCTGTCAGTTGTCTCCGATCAACATCCATTCCACCTGCATCCTCAATAACTCCCTTCACATTCTTTGCGTCAACATCTTCTTTCTGAGCTTCATTCAAATCCCCAGCTTCACCGCTCCCTTTCAAATCAAAGCAAGTCCGAACGGCATAAGATTCCTGCTCAGTGGAATAAACTTGACAACCTACGACATCCCCCAATGAAATGTCAGCATTAGTATAGATGTCAGCAGCAGGAACACTATTTGCATCTCCAACACCCACACCCGGTAGAGAGATGTCACCATTGTTTTTATCTACATCGCCAGCAAAAGTGATTGAAAAGGGTACCAACTTAACATCAACAATAGTAGTTGGAGGACATAGAGCATCAGATTCATCCAAGCAAGGATTCATAGCACAACCTTCTGATCCGATTAATGTAATAACATCACCATCTTTATCACCTCCAACACAAGGGTTAATCGAATCCTCCATATCAGAACGTACACCATCATATTCAGTGGCAGGACATGCAATTTGTAACCACTGTGGATCACTGTTAGTACAATGCGACCCGCCAAAGCCACTTTCTGTTGGAATGACATCAACATCCATCAAACCTGCATCCCCAATAACTACTTTCAGTTATTTCACATCAGAATTTCCCCCATCAACTTCGGGGTGAACATCATTCAAATCATCAACGTCAATGCGACGCTTGCCTTCAATGTCAGCTTCAGGTATTACACCAAACTCAGATGACATTTCATTAGAGGGTAAATTTAGATCAACATTTGGAATACCTACTTCATCTACTCTATTGAAATCGGAAAAAATTCCGTGAGCAACAGGCAAATCAGCAAGTATATCAGAGAAAACGTCGTCATTAACTGTAGTACCCGCATCATTTTTTGGTATGGAATGAACTGGCTGGGAGACATCAACTGTACATGCGTGTGTTGCAAACTTATTCTCAAGGGAAGTGAACTTCTCCCCAAAAACAGAAAACATGTTAATAATCCCATCTAACTTCCCCATACAGGTCTTAATTTCTCCTACACTAACAGCCAACTCGTTTAGACGCCTAAAAATTTCTTGCACCATCTGAGATGAACTATCAATAACAGGGGCGGGAGCATTAGCATCAAATCTAAAAGGAAGATCACCCATTTCATCCCGTATTTCACCTTTTTTGGGAGATGACAGCCCCACACCACACTCATTTCCGGGTACATAGCAATAGGTCTCAGCTTCAGGGATTGAAGCATCAATCGGATCATCAACAGAAACAGCAGGTTTTTTTGCGTCACAATCAACTCCCAAAGGTATGTCTTGAATCTCTGGACCAGATGAACTAACATGGGCATGAGGAGACCCAATAGGAGACACAGTTGACCCAGAAGAGTCAACAGAATGGGTTCCCCCAAAGTCATCATCAAGAGCACCCCCAGTTTCAGAGTCAACAGCATCGTCATGTACCCCACCAGTATCACGATCAGAACAAAACACATCACCCTTTTCGTTAGATAGTCCATCAGGGGCCAACATATCTGCAGTTGAAGCAACTTGCAAAGATACAGACTTCTCAGCACATTCTGAATAGAATACTTTCCTAGGCTCTTTATCAACTGTCTTCCTCTTCTTCACACGGTGATACACAATCTTCGCATGTACAAGCTTCTGACACTCAATCACTGGGTCAACCTTGTCACCAGCAACAACAGGTATAACAGACTCTTTGACTAGCACATCTGTCTCAGCATCTAGAAACCGAACCTTCTTACCTGAATCTTTCTTCTTCCGCATATTAGTGGCTTTCCTCTTATTTGATTTCTTATCCTCTAAAGCCAAAAGAGGGGAGGAATGAAAGGTATCTGCAGACCGACCCCTTCTCAAGGATGTCATCTTCGTTCCTTTATGAACAACATCAAGTTTTACCTCGGAAGTGACTCCATCATTCCCAACAACAGCATCTAAAGCAGAATCATTTACAAAATCCTGTTTGTTGACCAAATTGACGGCGTCATTCCCAACGACAACAGCTAAGGCATCATTGCGTATGAACCTGTCATTATACGCAGTTGTACGCAATCGATAACTTTCATACAGATCACCATCCAGCTTGGGGAAGACAGGTTGAGCAATGTCATCAACTCTTTCATCAGCAACTTCTTCACTATAAACCATCCCTGGTGTTCTTGCAAATTCACCATAAATAGGAAAAAATGGTGCCTACACAAAAATAGAGGAAATATATGGTTAAAAGAACGAATATTTACAACAAAAAACCTTTAATATTTATGCAAAACTTTGGGACTGCTGACATAAAATGACTAAGCCAAATAAAAGGTATGCACCTACTAGCTTTTAAGGATAAAGTGGAATTATATGGTATGCAATAATATTTAAATGACTATGCACATCCAAACCTTCCGTATGCAATTATATTTAAATGACAATCTATTACTCTGCTGACATGTGATCTAAATCAAAATATATTGACACTTATGGAGTAATTTGATTCATACTTGTTAATATGTATATAAAAAATACAAAAAACAAACAAGATCAGGGTCAAACAAAAATAATTCCTGATACAAAAAATTAAAAATCTTGCAAACAATGTAATTCTGGTGACAAGTCTGTTGTTTTTGCAAGTTTCTGCTGACGTCTCTGATATTTTTGCAACTTTACCAAAAGTAGGGGACAATGGAGCCTAAAACAGATATTAAATAAAGTCACTAACAACTACAAAAACATATCTCATAAACTTACCAGCCCATCATGAAAAAGTGCAGAAGCACTATCATATACGTGTTTAGTCTTACATTCCCAGTGCAAAGAGTATGGATCTCCAACAATCATTTTCAAATTACAGTCAAATTTTGCAGCTATTGATGGGAAGGCTTCTATAATCCATGACTGTTGCAAAAAAACATAAAGTATTTGAAATATTCAGCCAGAAGAGTAAGATATGATAACAAGCAATAAATATGATGACAAACTTCAAAATGGATACCAAGCAATAAATATGCAACATTAAAGACTACCTGGAAAGCAAGATTATACCCATGTATATCATAACAACGTCTGCCGTGTTGACTATAAGCCAGATCTATATTCTTTAATGTCGTAACCAACTTCGTGTATGAAGCTCTCCCCCAGGGGTAAATTTCAAACTCATTCTCAGCACAAGCAAGGGATAAGTTTTCTTCACTGACAAACTCTGATCTCCTGAATAATAGGACCTTTTCAATAATAAGCAGCTTAGCCATAATCAACTTCTTCTCTGAGGATTTACTCTCAGATTTAAAACACTCTACTAACTCCTTATAAGAGCATTTCTTCTCCCCAAAAAAATCAAGGCAAGACACATGTTTGGGTGGTTTGCAATCATTAGCTTCACAAGGAAGACCAGTAATAACATGGAATTCAGCAAGAGAAAACCGAGCCAAAAATCCATTAACCTTAAACCACAACTCCATCTTCTTTTTGGTTGAAACTCGACGCAGCATAATCTGATGCATGAGCTAAAAGTTAGAAACCATATTGGTTCCCTGTGTCAGCACCCACCCAACACAACTATTGCACAATATCTCATAGTGTTTATCCGACAGATGACTTTTGATGAGTTCACAAACATCAGGATAAGAATATCTGTTTGATCTAGAATGGAACCACTCATCCTCAGGAATACAATAAGAAATGTTCTGTTTAAAAACAAGCAAAAATGTCAAAAATAAATGCAAATCAACATAAGTAAGCAGCACTATATAAACAGACAGGATAAAAAGATCAATATCAATATAAAAACTCACATCAAATTGACTTCTGTATCTCACTAAATCAGTAACTGAACCTGACAAACACGAAAACATAGATATCAGAAGAGGAAAAACGATAGGAGCATGTAGAATTGTTCAGTAGAAATCGCATATTTTATACTAAAAACAAGAACAACACTCCAGCATTTGCTATCACGACACCAACAAACACTAGACCACACAAAAATCCGTCAAAAGTCGAACAAAAAGCTACATATACCGCAGAAAAACAAACCCTAACCAACAGGGAAACGTTCAAGCAGACTCACCAACTGAACTACCAGAGATTTCCGCCATTTACAATAAGAAAGTGCAATAATCGACCGCAATAAACACTCTTTTGAAGGAGATTCAGTCGAAAATCTGACAGGAATCACACAGTGAAGATCGCCGGGCAGTTTCCGCTGGGTTGAGGACGAAGAACGGTAAAACACGATGGAGGGGTAAAAACGTCAAAATAGCCGCGGAAAGTATTAAAGTGGACACTTTTGTAAAATTTACAAAAGGTTGGACGGAGCTGTAATTAGGTCGAAAATTTGTGCCTGCGGCACAAATTTTCTCTTTTTTTTAATTCAAAAAAAAGAAAAAATGTCATCCGATACACGACTTAATCCAAAAAGAATATTGAAAATCAAAACAAGTCGAAAGTCTAAAACTTTCGTGCATCTCTACTCTTCACCTTTGTGATAGCTACCAAGCATTCAATCCCCCCTCCGAAAAATAATTAGACTAACTCTAATGGTTAAGTGTGCAAATGTACATATATGCATAAGATGCTTAAAAATGCACATCACTTTTTGATGTTTTACTCCATTGGTTAAATGTGCATTTTATATACATCTATCTCTAAATAAATATGATTAAATTAAAAAGGAAAAGAAAACAATAAAAACCAATCAATAGAAATGACTTTACTTTATTGAAAAGTGATAAAAAGTTTTTGCACATGGGGAGGTGATGTGCTTATATTTGAGCACTTTGTGTGCAAATGTGCACATTTTAAACACTCAAAAGTAACCATTGGAGCACAATTTGTATCAAAATGTACATATTTGAACATTTACACCATATCATTGGAGTTAGCCTTAGGGGGAAGTCCGTAAAGGGAGAAATCAAGTTGACATCTTTAAAACGGTGGCCCAATAGACAAATGCTGGCCCAATTGTAACGGATTCTTTTTTTGGGCCCTTGTAGGTTTGCAAAATGTTAGCCCAATACACAATCCAATAACACAAATGACTTTAATAGTATAAAATATTACTGAATTAAAAATAGTACAAACTTTATAAATGCTAAATTCATATACAAAAAATCCTCTCGTATTAAACAAAAATAATATGATTTCAAAATCCAATTACAATTTTGATCAAAACGTTGACATGACAGCCGAAAAAATAATTGAAATTTTAAAATTTTGGTTAGAATTTTGGTTGATTGATAACTTTTCAGTTGGTACATTAGTGATTTGGTCATAATTTTCACCGAATTCTGAAACCATTTTTTTTTGTTGATATAATATAAGTGTAGTTTATACATGAATTTAGCATTTTTATAACTCGAATTTTTCTAGATTTAAGAGTGATACTCCATATATATTATTTAGAGTCATTTGTAGTTAAAAAAAAATTATAGGTCAATGGGTTGAATGTCTTTATGATTACATATAATTTTTTTATTTTTTTTAATTATAACTTCCTCTAATTGAAGTTTTATGATTGTGTACAATAACAAAAGTGTACACGCTTGTATCTTATAGTACTGTATTATTAAAATTTGATTTTATCAAAAGCAAACCATCATTAATTGAATTATTATTGACGATTAATTTCAAGGACCAATAAGAAAGTACGGAGTATTAACTCGCAACAGCATTTTGTTGCAGGTGAACTAATCGCATTAGAACATCCGCATCTAAAACATTCATTTTGAGTGTCTTAATATTAAAAAAAAAAAAAAAAGTGAGTGGTGAGTGCTCTTAGGATTAGGATTGTGTGGTTTTAGATATAGAACAACCCACAATCACAAGGTCGATATGATATAAGATAAACCTGATTCTCGAAAAGCCGATAAGTCGACAGACGAGAATCGTAAAACATATAACGTGAAACCAAAAAAAAGGCCCAATTATTATATATTAAAAAATGTGTTGATTTATAATTTTCCAAATTAGTTTTGAAAAATCGATTACTTGAATGCACCAGAATTCTACAAAGCAGTCAACAACAACAATCCACCAATAAAAACTTCAAATGAATAAATACTCCGTAATTAATTAAATAAGGGTATAAAATAAATCATAAAAAGCGTCTAGATCAATCTGACTCGGCAACCAAGTTTTTCTCGCGACAAGAGAAGAGAGCATTTAAAATTATAAAAAGAAAAAAACGCGAAATACCATGTCCTGATAAAATCACCACTCCGATACGATACCTTTAATATTCGTGCAGTTTCAAAGCCCCGAAACTCGGCACTTAAATCTCGCTCGCACTCACACACGCGTTTTCTGTTTTATTTTTATTTTTTATTTATTTATTCGGGGCTCTCTATTTAATCCCCAAAGTACCATACGGATAGGAAGTGATTGTGATGCCTGAGCACTTTATGATCTCTATTCTCTACCCCTTATTTTACCCACGTGACTTTTGCGCGTGTGAGCCCAACTCGCCATTCCTGTGATCCACGTCCCTCAATTATTGGATTTAGCAGAGAGCGCGTGGCTCCACACATGTATGATTGTGGCTTGGACCTTTGGAAATGTCGCTTCATTGTAATTAGTGTTACTCCATCGCTCGTTTGATTATTACTCCGTAAAAAAATATTGTAATTCCTCCGTCACAACATATAAATCGTTTGATTTTTTGTTAATTTTTTTAAAGAGTTATAAACTATATTAAAATATTCAATTTTTTGAAATAATATGTAGTAGTATTATACAGTATTAGTTAATAATAAGTAGATATGTCAATCGGGTCTTTCGAGTCAGGTTTGGATCGGGTCATTTTAGATTTCGGGTAAAACGGGTCTTGTGTAGATCCGTGCTGACTTTAACTCAAGTTTGACCCGATTTCGGGTCGATTTCAGGTTAGTCAAACTTTTATTTTTTAAATTAAAAAAATCATAATTGGGTAATTTTACGATAATTTTAAAATACTAAAATTAAAGACTTGGGTCCTAAGTTCTACGTTATATACTATATCTGATCTAAAATATTTGATTTTTATTTTACCCTAATTTATTGTTAAAAAATACTCTGTAAATTTAGAAAAATAACTTAACGCTATCATTAATTTTTAATCACACAGCCTTATTTATAATTTAATAATTGCATTGATAATGTAGGGAGTATATGAAAAGTGTGGTCAAGATTAAAATGACAAGTTTTATTGAATATAAGCCACGATCAATAAAGATATGTGTTTTTTTTTTAGAAAAATAAAGATATGTTGACTTGTTCTAGGTTTTTTTTTTTTCAAACCCCTCAAAACCTCCAAAACCTCTTACTAAACGCTGTGTTTGGCAACAATCGAGTTTTTTGAGAGGTAGAGGTTTTTTTGGAGATGGAGTTTATTTTATAGATTATGGAGATGTGGAAGGTAGAAATTTTTTTTTTAAAAAAAAATTGAATGGTGTTTGTCGTTTGGTGTTTATAAGATTTGAAAGGTATTTTTGTGGTAAAAATGACAAAATTACCCTCACTAAAATGCCCCTCATCTCCCTCATTCCCTCTCCATAAAAAAAAAACCCCACCTTCACCTCCCGCACCCCTCCCCTTACACCCCTCCCACCAAACACCATGGTTCCAGGTTTCTTTTTTCTTTGAACTCCTCAGACCTCACAAACCCCTACCTACACCCCTCACCAAACACTGCCTAAGTATCTCGATGTGGCTATTTTTTAAAGCAAAAGATTTTTTTTTTGTGTGTTTAGAAATGTCACATTCGAAAATTATCTGTGATGCGGGACCATCAAAGACACCTTCGGATGATGTCCTTCTCAAGAGGAAGAAGAAGGCTCCACCATGGGAGAGGATCCAAAAGTGATGTTTTTACATTCGTCCAGCAATTTAACAGCTTTTTGACGTCTCTGTAAAATGGGTCGTACGGATTCAATATTTATCGGATTGAGGCGTGACATACCTTGTCGAAACGAGGACGAAGAGATCTACAACTTTGCTGTTGAAGGTTTTTCCAGATTCGACCTAGATCTTGGCCGAAATCCACATTCTTTGAGCTGTTGCTGGTTTTGACGGGATTTTATTAATTCTTGAACATTATAGTATTTCCTATTTTAGCAACTTTCTTACTTAAGTTATTTTAGGTAATTTAGAGGTTATTTTATTTAATTACTTAAGTATTCTTTTTATCTTCTAGCTTTACTAGAATCGGCCCAAAACAGCCTTTAAGGCCTATATAAGTCGATTCCTCCTTTGTAATTCAGTTGGATTATAATGAATAGAATCAGTCTTCTCAAATTATGTGAAACACATTGAGTGATTGTTGGATGATTAGAGATGTGCTCATCATTCACGAATTGGTATCTATCTCAGCTTGGTTTGCTTTGTGTTCATCAACTTCGCAAGACTTGGTGATCCTAGTATCCACGAGCCCCCTCCTTGTGCCTCCAAGTTGTCCGCTTGGTTGTGTAGGGTTGTAGAGGCGGGTTATATAGTCATTGGTCTTGGTTCCTACCCTCTGAGGAGGCTTGGGGTCTTTATCTTGTTCTATATAGATCGACTCAGTCCTTATCGGTCGTGTCTTGTTATCAATTTCGAGTCTTTCTTTATTGTCGAGTCTTGTTCTTGATTTCTTGTTTCGAGTCTTTGCATTCTTGATCGATCTTGAACTGTTCTTGGTCGAATCTTGAGAGTCTCGTTGAGTTCTTGATCATTCTTGATTGTTTCTTGCAGATCTTGAATCATCTTGTTGAGTTTTGCTAGTGTCGACATCAACAGCCCTTTGGTTCTTGGCGTTTCTTGCATTTCTTGCTTCAATCTTGCTACGTTTCTTGAGTCTTTCTTTAGTTCTTGCTTGTTGTCGAAGATCGGACCATCTCACGGCTAACCCCGTATCAATCTGCCACTGAGAAAAATAGATTAAAACACATGTTAATATTTGGAATATATTACTAAGTTCTTTTTAAATTTCACCATGTTTGTTACGAATTAAAAAGATACTGTAAATATCTTGTCTTTAGAAGAGAAAAAATTATCTTTTCAAAGGAAACGATTCTCCACTACTAAAAATTAAAGAGGTTGGAAAAATGAGAAATATAACTTATTTATAATGTCATATTGTAAGATCTTTTTATGTTTTTGCATAGCAACGAGCGAATCCACAACCGACACAATTGAAAGCTACACAAGTGGATGAAAGTGCCTCTCATAATATACTTCCTAATAATTTATTTTTCCTTTCTTCCTTATCCAAACCTATTAAAAATAATCTTTTAATTTTCCCTATTTCTTATCCAAAGACTACTCCTTCCGTCTTTTTTTTTTATAAGTCGTTTACTATTTATGTACATTTTTTAAAAAGTAATATAAATTATATGTTCTATCATCATAAGAAAATGTACATAAATAATAAACGACTTATAAAAAATAACGGGGGAAGACTAGAAGAATTAAAAATTAACAAACACTTTTATCATCTATACAATACGAAAAAAAAGGTTGGATTTTTAACTTTAGTAATATGGTGCAAATTTCGTGTAACATCATCGTGTTTCCTTTCATATATCTTAGGAAAAAATAACTACAAATAATCAATTGAATCATTGATATATAACCCTTGAATTGATATATAACCCAACTATGAGCTTATATACCGAAAACAATGCAATTCAATTTTCATCCTTAGTTTTGAATCCAAAATGTCCCAAACTTTTAGAAACCAATAAAACACCCTCTCCCAATCACACCTCCTCCCAAAACCATCATACATCGCTATAAATACAGGTCTTCACCTTTTCTCTCAACCCTCTCCATTGAATCTCAACCCCTCATGACCTCTGTTTGTGACCTTGCTCCGACCTCACCCTGACTTTGACTTCGTCGAATGTGTTGCCGATGACCTCCATTGAATCTCATCTCCCTGCATTCAAAGTTTCTCCATCCATACCAATCATTAGTACATCCATTAATAGAGGGCACAAAGAAAGTATCCACATGGTTACAACTCAATCAATCCATTTCCCACACTCCTCTCCCTGTTCGCAATCCCTACCAAATCCGCATACACAACCACCGTAGCCCGCACACAAGGAAGAGAAATCCTCCGATCGCCGATTCATCGAGATATGTAACATGATTTCGCTCCTCCGCAATCCTCCAACCCAACCACACCTAAACACAACATATTCATTGCCCAAACACTGCTTATCTAGGTGAATGAAGGACAATTTGTGGATTTTTGAAAGTTTTGGACATTTTAGATTTAAAACTACGATGGAAATTGAGTTGGATTGTTTTTGATAGGCTCATAGTTGGGTTATCAATTGATTATTTTCAAAGGCTAGATTATTTGTGGTTAATTTTCCAATGTTATTTTTTATTAGATAGATTGGATTTCATATGATTTTATTTATTACTCCCTATTTTTTTCTATTTAATTTGAAAATCTAATGTTAGACATTATTTCCTCCGCCTCACAAAACTTGTTATTTGAATTTTTTTACATGCTTTTTAAGAAGCAAAAAACTCTATCAAATATCATTTTTTAAAATAATTTCATAGATAATTATATTAAGTATGAAACTATTTTTGTAAATTAATAAAATCATTTATTTTTTATATAGTTTTTATCGTTCAACATGTCAAAACTAAAAGGGGTTATTATTTGCACCCATAATTTTACGATCTACATCCCAAAATCAAAGTTTTTGTTTTATTTTTAAAACAAATCCTACGCCTCTTGGGTCATGTAACTCAAAAGGCGCAACTATTTTTTTCTATATAAATACCATACCTCTTGTGACTCAAGAGGCATGTGATTTATTAAAAAAAACTTTAATTTGGGGTGTAAATAGTATTTTTTTTTGTAAATAACAACACCTAAACTAAAATAACAACTATTTTAAGACAGAATAGGTGATCTCAGTCCAGGGCCATACCTGAGATTTGAAGTGCCTGAGGCCGGATATAAAAATGGAGTCATCTACTATTTTTTTGAGAATTTTCTTTATCATTTTGTTCATTTATTTTATTTAGCTATTTTTATATAAAAAAACTCAATATGGGTGGTTTTAAATATTTTTTATTCATGATTTTGGACCATTATTCTTTTAAAAAGAGTTTGTGAAAGTCTATTTTTTTTAAATATGAAGTTGCACAAGATAAAATGAAATAAAACATTAATAAAATTTTATTTATTTTTCATAACCGTATATAATGGATAATTTCTATGTTATTGGTGGTTTTTAGTGATTATTAAATGAAACTTTGCTGGAAAAATGCAACCAAATTATTAGGTTACAAAAAGAATTTAATCATGAACTAATGGGAAAGAATGAGATTTTTGACCAGTACACTATAATTAGCGGTGTTATTCGAGCCGAACGAGCCGAGCTTGGCGTGTTCAAGCTTGTTCGTTTTTTAAACGAGCTCGAGTCGAGCTGAGCCTAATTTTTAAACGAGCTTTTTATTTTGTTCAAGCTCGGCTTGTTTAGGAAATGAACGAGCTCAAGCCGAGGTTTTTTCAAGCTTTAAGTAGTTCTACTTGGTTATAACATGTTAACTTAAAGGAAATTTTAGAAATTTCATAGAATTCGAGCTATTCGAGCTTTATTCGAACGAGCCGAGCTTTCAACCGAGCTTAAAATTTTGTTCAAGCTCGGATTGTTTAAATTAGTGAACGGGCTCAAGTCGAGCTTTTTCGACCGATCCCGAGCCGAGCTCGAGCTGTTCAGTTCATATAACAGCCCTAACTATAATGATTTTATTTAAACTTACTTATAAAAAAATCCATATAGTTAAAAAAAAAAAATTGGCTCACTTTAATTGTTGGGCCTGAGGCCGAAGCATGTTTGACTCCCCTCAGGTTCGGCCTTGTCTGGTCAGTAACCTTACTAAATTGAATACTCCGTATTTAAATTAATGGAAAAAAAGAGCTTCACGTCTCTTTGAAAACTCCACTTTGTGATACCAATCGAAACGGAGGTCGCTAGCGCGTGTCATCATCCAAGATAAGCACCTCTACTTATCAATAACTACATCAACAGATCAAAATATCGTCCAAAATACAATTTCTATCATCTCACATTCTCACTCACTCGTACTCTTTCAATCTCCCAATACCATACCGTACCCTAAATATCATATCACGATAATTTGAGCTATCATATCACGATAATTTGAGCCCCACCAATTTTTTAATACTATACCAACTTTGTTTCTTTCTTCACATATTTCTTTTTTCTTTTTTCTCTCGCCCCCTTATAAATGCCTTCCCCACCATCGTTTCCTCCCTCTTTATCTTCTCCTCCTTCGGCTCGTCGCTTCCTCTGCAAAGCGCTGTTGCTCAATCTCTTTCACCAGGTAAGAGTTAATTCATCCTTTTCCAGTCTCGAATTTGATCTCTCTTTGCGCGATTTTGTCGCCTGATTCGTTGATTTGTGTTCCCGTCGGCGTTTCTAGGGATTGAGATTTTGGCGGTGGTGGGGGCGGGGTTGAAGCCGTTGTTCGATCTGACTAGGTTTTTGAGATTTCCGGAGGTCGAATTCTGGAAAGCCTCTTTGGGAGATGACGTCTCTGAGTAGGGAGCTCGTGTTCCTGATACTCCAGTTTCTCGATGAGGAGAAATTCAAGGACACTGTTCACAAGTAATTTTTCTTCGATTTTGTTTTTGAATTTTATAATTTTATTGCGTTTTAGGTTTCTTAGGGGAAATTGATTGATATTGTGTTGTATATTTGCTCTGCTTGTTAAGCTGCCATGGTTTGTTGATGTAGGAACCCCAAAAATGGGGAGGGGGTTCATTGAAATTGCCCCCTTAATTGTTTTTAATGGCCTCCTTTGATTGACATTCTCGATTTTGGGTTTTTGGAAGTGGTGTTGTTCTACACAAGTGTCGAATATTTGAATGATTGTTCATTGTTCAACAGCGGGGTTTGTCTCCCTGCCCTTTGGGGGAACTGGTAAATCTGTTTTGAAAATGAAGTGGTCCTTCCTTAAGAAAGAATTCCCTGCCGTATACTAAGACCATGAACCTTGATCTTAAGCATATGGGAATTCAGATGGAATGAGAACAAGGAGTTTGCACCTTTTTGATGGTGTAGAAATAGTGGGAAGGTTAAGATTCGCAAACACTGAACCATTTAGGCACTTCCTCGTGGCTTACAACATTTTATGTTGGTTTAAGGACACTTGCATATTCCGTTCTCACTCGGTTGTGTCAATATGCCGCTCAGGAGGTCATTGTATATTTTATCAAAGTTACTGTATCCTTAGCAAGATAGCATCATCTAATTTGTCGCCTTTGCATTCTTTGATCAAGGTTGGAGCAAGAATCCAGCTTTTTCTTCAATATGAGATACTTTGAGGATCTGGTGACCAATGGAGATTGGGATGAAGTGGAGAAGTATCTTTCAGGATTCACTAAAGTAGATGACAATAGATATTCTATGAAGATTTTCTTTGAGATTCGCAAACAGAAATACCTTGAGGCCTTGGACAAGTAAGCTACAGACATGCCAATTGCTATATTCGCTGTTTCACCTGTCTACAGTTCCCCCCATTGTCAATGTATAATTGGCATTCTTCCTGGCACTTAATCTCCTCAATTTTTTTTAGGGGTGATCGTGCAAAAGCCGTTGATATTCTCGTCAAGGACTTGAAGGTGTTCTCAGCTTTCAACGAGGAACTCTTCAAGGAAATAACACATCTGCTCACGTTGGAGAACTTCAGGTCTGCATAATTTTTGTTTCATAGGTGTTGAGAATACATTACCTATTTAAATCTACGTATTTGGTTCTATGATGAAAACTTTAATGCAGAGAAAATGAACAACTATCCAAGTATGGTGATACTAAGTCTGCAAGGGGCATAATGCTTAGTGAACTAAAAAAGTTGATTGAGGGCAATCCTTTATTTCGTGATAAGCTTCAGTTCCCTAGCCTGAAGAACTCAAGATTGAGGACCTTGATTAACCAGAGGTTAGTGGTTATGTGTGACGTTTTTACCAGTTTTTACTCTACTTTGAACTGCACCACATTAATTTAACACTTCTTAATGCCATGCATTGCATTGCAGTTTGAATTGGCAGCACCAGCTTTGCAAAAACCCACGCCCTAATCCAGATATCAAAACCCTTTTTGTTGACCATACATGTGGGCCTCCTAATGGTGCAAGGGCACCGTCTCCTGTGACTAATCCTTTGATGAACGCTGTTGTTGGAAAGCCTGGGAATTTTCCACTAGGAGCTCATGGTGTAAGTAGAACAGGATAGTACCTACATTAGAAGCAGACTGGTATAGCTATTTGAAATTTCTAATATTTCTTTCCTTTTTTCTTAGCCATTCCAACCAGCTGCAGCTGCACTTCCAACACCCATCGCTGGTTGGATGGCTAATCCTTCTCAGTTACCACACCCTGCAGCTTCTGCCGGTCCCATTGGTCTGGGTGCCCCTACTGCAGGTATTTCTGCAATGAATTTATTTGCTTATTTCAGCTTAAGTATTTATGTCCCTAACTGCAGCCATCAATCTACCATTCATTTTGCTTTAGACATCTACATTTGTTTCTTTTCCTTCTATTTTGTGTTCAGTGTTGAATTTGCTTAAACAAGTAGTACGGTGCCTTTAAGAAAAATTGGGCAGAGATACGATTGACTAACCAAATACGATAAAAAATATACTCCATATTTTGCGAAAAGTTTCAGTCTAGCATCTAGGCCATCTTGTGTAGTGATGCTAATGACTGTTGTTTTTTTTTGTGTGTGAATGTTCTATGATTCCAGCAGCGCAGCTGCTGAAACGACCTAGAACCCCTCCTAACAATGGTATGGCTATGGATTATCAAACAGCAGATTCTGAACACGCATTAAAAAGAGCAAGGCAATTTGGAGTATCAGATGAAGTATGCATCCCTTTCCTCTATATGCTTGATTTGCTTAATTCTCAAATTATGACATGTAACTCTTTTGATTGGCTTTCCTTAGTTGTCAGTAAGCTTGAGATCTTTGCTTTAGCTAGATATATGATTTTATTGGATACTGGTAGTTTACATTGTACAACTTTTGAATAGCAGCAAAGATATTTGAAGTAGTCTAAAAATCAGCTTCATTCCACTTAGTTTGCACTCAATTTGTTTAGTTATTTAGTCCCATGGTGTTATTGTTTTTAAAATCAACAGATTGGATGAAAAAAATGTTTACATCAATGTATATTTTGCTTTGAAATGTGTCAGCCACTATTTAGTATTTACTATTTTTAGACAAGGATTAGCTTCATAGAATGGGCTAATGGACATGTTGCAATAACTCTGGACTGTTCGTGCATGTGCTTGATTTGTCAACAGGTAAACAATCTCCATGTCAATATTCTACCTGCTGGATTCAACAACCTAAGCCATGGGCAAAGTTCGTATTCGTCAGATGACTTGCCAAGGAATGTTGTTATGAGTTTTCCTCTGGGTTCTGCTGCCAAGAGTCTAGATTTTCATCCCCTGCAACCCATTCTTCTTTTAGGTTAGTGGGGGAATACAATACTTTATTATAATGATATTCTAATTGGTCTAGCTTTAGATAGAATGATTTACTTCATTTTAATGGATATATCATTATTTGGATTTTTAGTGGGAACAAACATTGGTGATGCGATGATCTGGGAATTAGTCACAGGCAAGAAAGTTGCCTTTTCCAAGTTTAAGGTGTGGGACCTTGGAAAATGTTCAATGCAGTTGCAGGTTTGTCTGATTTAATGCTTTTATTTTGTTTATGATTTGAGGTAGGGATACCATTTATGAACTAATTGAAGATTATTAAATTCTTTATCAGGCATCTCTACACAATGATCATACTGCATCAATTAATCGTATCATGTGGAGCCCTGATGGCACCCTCTTTGGTATTTTCATCTTACTATTCAGTTGTTTAGGAAAACTTGCTTTATGTTTAGTCTAGGACACTGCGTTTTTTTAACTTCTTCCTTGATATAGGTGTTGCCTACTCAAAGCATCTTGTGCACCTTTACTCCTACAATTGCACTGGCGAGCTTAGAAATCCTGTAGAGGTTTGTTTTCACCTCACACTCGTTATTTGCTTATTCATAGTTTTTTTTTGGATTACTGATTAGGTCCATGCTTTTCTGGTAACTGATGAGATCCATGCATTTGCAGATAGAAGCTCATGCTGGTAGTGTAAATGATCTTGCTTTCTCCTATCCAACCAAGCAATTATGTGTAGTTACCTGTGGGGAGGACAGGCTTATTAAGGTCTGAATCCAAAGCTACTAGTTTTTATTTGCTTGCTGGTATAGAGAGTTTATGTATGTAGCGATTGGTTAAAAGTTTTGAGATGTGATGGTCCTTGTTCACTGCTGCAGGTGTGGGATGCAGCTACTGGGACTAAGCAGTTCACTTTTGAGGGGCATGAATCACCTGTATATTCTGTCTGTCCACATTACAAGGAGAACATTCAGGTATGCAAAGCAGTTTGGATTATATGATTATTTTGTTGTGGCTTATATGGTTGTTAAAGTACAGACATCTCAATGGAAAACTTGTCAACAGAAGGCACATGGATAAACAAACACGATCTTTCTTTTGCTGATTAACAATTAAGAAATTAGAATGTCATAATTATTAGGGTGAAAAAGATATAGAAATCTGCAGTTTAACAATCGCATGCTTTTTTGTCTTTCCTGGGCTGATGAGCAAAGCTTCAGAATTATTTTTTTTCTCATCTCAGATTCACTAGTAGTAACTTCATTGGCTACACCTCTAGAGGACCCCAAATGAAAATGCTAGTTAATTTACTGTGTCAACTGGGAAGGATTTCCTATTTTATTTGGATCTGCCTCTTCTACACCTTCATTGCTTGGTTTCTGGGTCTGTCATTCTGTGCAGAATGGGGTAAAAAACTACTTTATTTATTAATTTTATGCTTGCGAAATTGAAAATGTTCTCCTTGTGTAAATGACCCAGTTCATTTTCTCAACTTCAACGGATGGAAAAATTAAAGCATGGTTGTATGATAATGCGGGTTCAAGGGTAGACTATGATGCACCGGGTCGATCATCAACCACTATGGCCTATAGTGCGGACGGAGCAAGGTATATAGTCATCTCCTCTTTTTTCTTCCTACAAGAAAATTTGATCTTTTCTTTTTGCATTTATTTGATTGATTTCTTATTTCATTAGAGTTAGTTATATTTTGTTATATGCTAGTTCATCAAGTATTCATTTTTTCCTTGTAGATTGTTCTCATGCGGAACCACCAAAGAAGGGGAGTCGTTTCTCGTAGAATGGAATGAAAGTGAAGGTTCAGTTAAGCGTACATACCATGGCATGGGAAAGCGATCTGTTGGAATTGTACAGTTTGATACAACTAGGAACAGGTTCCTTGCAGCTGGGGATGAGTTTTTGGTCAAATTTTGGGACATGGATAGCCAAAATCCTTTGATTACTGTAGATGCAGAGGGTGGACTCCCGGTAATTGTTGTATTGTTTTATAATTTATAGTCTTTCGGTTATATAGATATTTTGAATGTTAGTCTTTTACTGTGTTATGAATTGTTTCAAAATTTTCCAGGCTTCTCCTTGTGTCCGGTTTAACAAAGATGGGACTCTCTTAGCTGTTTCAACAAGTGATAACGGTGTTAAAGTTCTAGCTAATACAGATGGGTTTAGGTTGCTGCGTAATGCAGAAAGTCATGCATTTGATGCTTCCAAAGTTGCTTCTGCATCTGTTGTCAAAGTACAGTGTTCTCTTGCTGTGATATTTAGGCTCATGATTTTGCAACTATATATGATTTATACTTGATTAACATATTCTTATATTCCTCTACAGGCCTCCCCACAGCTAGGTGCATTTCCACCTGCAAATACACCTGTTTCAGCTCCTATGGGAGATCGCACTGGTCTCATGACTGCTTCGGTGGGGATGGTGAGCATTAAAATTGATAATATGGTAATCCATAGAACTTTTTTGGATTTATTGTGGATACTAGCTTAGTGTGCACTTTGTGTGTTTATTTCCCTTTGTGTTATTGCAGAATTCTGATAACAGAAGCCTGGTAGATGTGAAACCCAGAGTTGATGAGGCTGTAGATAAACCGAAGGCCTGGAAACTGCCTGAAATCAACGAACCATCACAATGTCGTTCATTAAGACTTCCCGATAATATATCAACAATGAGGGTAATGCTTTTATATTTTTAGTATCCTTGCTGCATCACATCTCTCGCATTTGCTATTTATCTGGTATATGAGTATGTTTTACTTCGTTTCCCTTTTAATCTTTTATTTGGCTATTCCTGTCAATTTGTCATATTTACCATGTTAGTAACAATGTTGTATATGCCTAATTTCTGTTTGAAATTGCAATGTTGTATAGGCTAAAACCTTACAAACTGATGTCAAAATCATATGATTCATATCCACCCTGGGGTATTCCTCTATTTATATCTAAACTAGGTCCCCGAGCTTCAGCCACTAGATTTGTAAAATAAATAATACTCCCTCCGTTCAACAAAACTTGACGTTTTACTATTCATGCACGCTTTTTTAGGAGCTAAAAACTATATAAAATATTGACTTTTTAAATAATTTTTTTTAACAATTTCGTAGTTATTATTAATAAGTATAAACTTGTTAAAATTTTTTTTTTAAAAAATGAATATTTTATATAGTTTTTATCATTCTAAAAAAGCGTGCGTGAATAGTAAACGACAAGTTTTGTTGAACGGAGGGAGTATTATTTTATATATCATTGTATATTTATATATGTTATGATATTGTTGTAATATAAAAACAGTATAGGCATATCATATTAAGATACTGATTATATTTATTTGTAATTAACTTTGGTGGTTATATTTTCTTTAGTTATTTAAAAAGAACATAAAACTTTAGAAGAAGAAAAAAGGGGAATTAGAGGAGTTAACCGTAGCCTCCTTTATCTTCATTTGGACTTTTCTTCATTTAAATTTCTCAAAAAAATCACTAAAAATTTAAAGTGGTAGTTATTGACCAAAACAAATTCAAGAGCTTTTACCTAGTAATATAATAATAGAGTGCTTCCCTAAAAAAAACTCTAGAAGTTCATATAGCTATGACATGTGGCAAGTTCTTTTTCAAAGAACTTGCTTGTGCTTTAATTTATAGGGGGATTCACTCCTATGGACTATGGAGTCACCTACATGTGTCTTCAACAAAACCCATCTCACACCTCAGTCAAACTGACCAACTCTCAACATTCCCACACTTTGCTTGAATTCTCTAAACCTTTCAACCCATGTGCATCAGTATCCAGCTAATCACCTTTCTCAATTGGGCTTGGTCTGTTAAAACATTTGGATCTTTTTATAAGTTGTGATAGCGTAATTTTTATGTTACTGCATACTAAATGTGGTGCTGACAATACTAGTAATGATATTGAGAAATATTTTTTCTGCATTTGGTAAACATGATTAGAGGCTTCCATTCTGAAGCTGGTTGTCTTGTTTAGCCTCAAGCACTTCTTATTTTATGTATCACTAGTAATTGATAAATGAAGACGCACCATATATATAGATTACCGTTGAATTCTAGTATGAACAATCTCTTTTTGAAATTACACATTCTATTCATAGGTTACTAATACTAGTGAATGATGAATGGTAGTATGAATGTTCCCCTTCTTTGTGAAGTTTATTGATATGGCTGAACTATGTTCTGATTCCTTCCTTTGTAATTACTTCAGATTGCTAGGTTGATTTACACAAATTCTGGATATGCGATCTTGGCACTAGCATCAAATGCTGTACACAAGCTATGGAAATGGCAAAGAAATGAACGGAATTCAACTGTGAAGGTATGTATTTGCACACTTAACACTTCTAAACAGCTCCCTTTTTCCTACTTCTATGAATATCTCATGTGAGGGCCTTCTGATTCTTTTTATAGGCTACTGCTAGTATTCCACCGCAGCTATGGCAGCCTCAAAGTGGTATTTTAATGACAAATGATTTAAGTGATACCAATCCAGAAGAAGCTGCTTCGTGCTTTGCACTTTCCAAGAACGACTCCTATGTTATGTCAGCTTCTGGAGGGAAAATCTCCTTGTTTAATATGATGACCTTCAAGGTAACTTCAGTCTACCTGTCTTCATTGTTTCATGTCCAACTGTTATTAGTATATGCCTCATGTTTGTCATAGTGTTAAAAATGTTCATAATGCACCCTGACATTTTAAGCTTACTTCATCTTAATGCACTATATACAATGATGTATTTGACCAACCAAAGGATTCTATTCTGTCTCTTGTCTACTTGGATGTCAAAGAGGTCATGCCTAAACTAGCAAGGAATTTGAACATGGAATGGAACTAGCATGATTATTTGAATATGTTCTTTATGTATCGTGCTAGCTTTATCCAAAACATAAATTACTAATGTCGGTATCTGAGGCATCCTTAGTGGATGATACTTGCTACAAAAGGATTTGTGTAGCCGGAGGCTGGAAATTATGGTGGAAGGAGAATGATTCCATTTTTTGGGATGGAAGCTGATTATTGGGTTCAAGCATATTATCTTTTTGTGTCTCCTTTATGTTGCCTACTGCAATGGTTAATATATCTGGCTTTTGAAACCCCCTTTTATTTTATATTAATAACTAGTTTCTGTTCCTCTTGCACAGACCATGACAACATTCATGCCTCCACCTCCTGCAGCGACTTTCTTGGCGTTTCATCCTCAAGATAATAACATTATTGCTATTGGCATGGAAGACTCTAGTATTCAAATTTATAATGTTCGGGTTGATGAGGTCAGAATTATTTTGAAAGGTCTCTAAAATTGTCATTTTTTTGTTAGTAGTGAATAGAAATTCATTTGCTGTCATCTACTTCATGCTTCTTACAGGTTAAAACCAAGCTGAAAGGACATCAGAAAAGAATTACTGGCCTCGCTTTCTCTAATACTTTGAATATACTTGTATCTTCGGGAGCTGATGCTCAGGTAATTGCACAGCAATGTCCATTTCTGCAATAATTACTAATCCGCCTAGCTTGCAAATTAAAAGGAAAACAATGTTCTGTATTACATCATCTCGTTTGAAGCTTGATCATGAATCTTGTTTACTTTATTGATTGTTTCATACCTTCTCCTCATCTTCTTCAATCGTGGAGCAACGAAGAAGGAAGCATTGTTCTTATGGATCTGAGAAAGTGATTAGCTAATCGTATCCAATTGTTTCTGCAGCTATGTGTTTGGAGTATGGACGGTTGGGAAAAATTGACGTCTAAGTACCTGCAAATGCTGGGTAACAATCCATCTTGTGACACTCGGGTTCAATTTCATCAAGATCAAGTACATTTGCTGGCTGTTCATTCCTCTCAGATCGCCATATACGAGGCACCTAAGCTTGAATGCCTGAAGCAGGTGAGCAATTAATTAATCTTACACCCAACATTTTTGAAAATTTTTGGCCTCTTGATGCCTCGACAATATGTACATTTCTGAAAATTGAGGTGTTGTTTCCGCTGAAATCCTTCTCAAAATTTTAATTTGTTTGTTTGTCCTGTGCAGTGGGTTCCACAGGAAAGAGGTCCAATCACACATGCTACTTACTCATGTGACAGTCAATCAATATATGTGAGCTTAGAGGATGGAAGTGTTAGTGTTCTTACTGCTTCTAGTCTCAGACTGAGATGCCGGATCAACGCTAATGCCTACTTGCCTCCAAACCCGAGGTTTGCATATTATTTACTTACGTAAAGCAACATTTTCAATATCAGTGCTGAATTAATAACCCTTCTCCTGCTTTTGGATGCGACAGTATGAGAGTATATCCAACTGTGATCGCCGCTCATCCTTCTGAACCGAACCAGTTTGCTCTAGGACTCACAGATGGTGGAGTGTGCGTGCTTGAACCCTCAGAATCAGAAGGTCAATGGGGCACGGCTCCTCCTCCTGAAAACGGGTCTGGAAATAGTGGTGCCTCAGGAGCTGCCGTTGCTGATCAACCCCAAAGATGATCTCATCTCTTCTGCTTGCCACCTCGGTTTCACCATGGACAAAGCTCCCTGCCCTTATAGCATCTCCTTGCAAGGGGAACGCCGAAGGATTCAGGTACAATGATCAGTAGCTAGTCAAACAACGGGCTCTTTTTCCCCGTAGGCTTTTTTAATCACATAGCCAGTTTCTGACCAGTTAAGTCCCATGAAAAGGGAGAAAGGATGGACTTCTCTGGGCAATGCATAGGCTAACCTTGCTGCTTTTGCTTTTGCTCACATTTCTTTAATTTTATTTTTTTGCTTTTATTTCTCAAGGGCTTTTATGTGTTGTAGATCTTGTAGTCTTTTTTTATTATGTGTAGGTATTTGTAGCATAAAGTCTCCGATACTCCTTTCTCCTCTTGCTCTTCCTGACTATAGTCAATAACCTTTTATAGCCTAGGTCTTTATGAATTTTCTATATTCACCCATATGATAGTATTGCTTGATCTTCGATTCTTCTTTAGTTTTGCTTCGTTTTATCCCTGTTTTATTTGAATGTTTCAACCCGAGAAGTCCTGCCCTGAAAGCGCATGGAATGCATATGATTGGCCTTGTGTGTCAACAGACAAACCGAAGAATTGGGTCTAAACAGAAGATGCTTTTGGCCTTATGTATCGTATTGCAGCAGGATCTGAATCTTAAGGTCGCAACTTGTTCAGGGGTGTCCTTTGTCTGTTGACACACCTGATTTTGAGCCCCGCCAGCAAGGAGTATCTGCCACAAGGGTGTCCTTTGTCGTAGGCTTGTAGCCACACCCACCAGCTCCAGCCAGCTCCTGGGTTCCGAAGGTCCGCCCTACACTGCATGATGGTTCTGCAAGTTTGGATCGCATGATCACAAAGAGGAGAATGAAGGAGCTACACGATCAGTCCAGAATTTGATGTTGGCCGGCTGCTGTGCAAAATCTTATTCATCCCTTTAAGATTTTATACATTTATCAATACTTACTCCCAACAAAGGAAGCATTCCATCTGACCACCGTCGGTTGATAACAATCTTCACCCCACTTAACTCATCAATCATCATAGCCAAGATTAGTACTCATCATCATTCTAATGCCCAAGCCCCCGAGAGCTTAGGGCCGACAAACTTCCTCTTAGGGGACCGAGTGAATTTTTCGATTTCCTTCAATGGAGCACCAAACAAAGCCAGATCTACAGATTTTTATCATAATCCGCACACGCCTTCGATTTCCTTCAATGGAGCACCAAACAAAGCCAGATCTACAGATTTTTATCATAATCCGCACACGCCTCATACGACTGAGACGAGGATAATATCATCAGCAAAGAACATATAAAAGTAGGTTAAGTGTAATAATTAAATCTAAAAAGACATGTATTTTTTATAAAATTATACGGGTTAAAAAGACATGTATTTAGAGACAGAGGAAGTATTAAATACATGTATTTTCGTTCATTGTTATATTTTTAATCGATTTTTTTATATAAATAATTAATACAATATAATTTTTAAATATTATTCTCGTACACGAAACATAATCCTTGTGAGATAAACCCTATATTCGTCGTCTGAGTGTCAATCTGGCGTAGTGAATGCAACCGGTCCCATGATGGTGGCCCCTACTACACACTACATTAACACCGATCCATGTAACAGTACTATAAAAAAAAGCAAACGAGGATATATGAGACATGAAATCAAGCTTTTCACCCAAATGAAATGGCAACCGCGGAGGAAGTGAAGCTATATGGAATGTGGTTTAGCCCTTTTGTGAGGAGTGTACAACTCGTCCTTAAATTGAAGGGCATACCCTTCGAGCATGTTGAAGTGGACCTCCGAAATAAAAGCCAAGACCTCCTCCTTTACAATCCCGTCCACAAGAAGGTCCCCGTCCTCCTCCACAACGGCAAACCAGTGACCGAATCCCTGGTCATCATCGAGTACATTGAAGACACATGGAAGGACTCTCCCTCCGTCTTCCCCGACCACCCTTATCTGCGGGCCAAAGTCCGTTTCTGGGCCAACTTCATCAACCAAAAGGTTTTTGTGTTTTACCTTGGGTGTGCCTGTTCTGTTTTTTCATTGTTTAGGTGCTAAAATCTTTTTTTTTGGTATGTATAATGAAGATTTTTTTTTAAAAAAATATATATTAAAAGAAAATTATAAATTGTTGTGTTAATATGACATTTTTAATAAAAAGAGAATTTATAGGAATAAAAATTTATATATATATATATGGGTAGAATGAAGATTTTTTTTTAAAAAAAATATTGAAATAAAGCTATAAAATTTAATTTAAGTATGTTCTTTTTAATTGGAAAAAATGATATAAATAAACATTATTGTAAAAATCTAAACAAGGAGGATTGAGCCTATTATCTCTTTATCTCTTTTATTAATTACTCTTCTTTTACTAACTAAGCTAGATAATTTCTTACTTTAATTTTTTCCCTTTAAATTTATAAAACTTACAATGCGTAACTAATTGAGCTTGAACAGTTACTAGAGCAACTCCGCAGGGTGCTAACAAGGCGAAGAGAAGAGGACAAGAAGGAGATGAGGGAGAACTTGGACAAGTTAGAAGGCAACATGAGCGACATCTTCCCGAGCGGAGCTCCTCCTCGTGTTGGGAAGAAGGAAAACATGGATCTCTTGGACATACTTATGTGCACGATTTCGGGCATAATTGAAGCCATCGAAGAAGCATTGGGGGAGAGGTTGATAGACCCCAACAAGCATCCATTGATACTCACATGGATGAAGGCTTTTGACGGTGTCGAAATCGTTAAGGAGACTACTCCTTCGCATCACAATCTAGTCCGTTTCTTGAACCACGTCTATGGGAAGAAGAAGTAAGCACTCCATCATCCACGTTGGAAGTCGTCGATCAGCTCAATCTTCTTTGAGTTGGATTCCAAATAAATTTGTACTTCCAATTAGCACTAAGCCAATAAATATTGAGATTTGAAGAGACAAATAAGGTTATGTTTGTGAGATTCTGGTTGGGTCGTATGAAATCGGAGTCGTGTCGGATTTTTAATTTTGTTGTTTTTTCGTTATAAGGTCGGAATTCACCCTTCTAACACAAAAACTTAAGCCAATGTGAAGGGGTTTCTCCATTCCTTATATTTTGTATGGTTTTATACCTATGGATGTCTATCTTTTTTATTCCAATAATGTTTGGTAAAATGGTAACCGTACGTATTAGGAAAATAATATATATTTATATTATTAGAATTCAGTTAGATTAATTATTTAGGAATTAGTCAAAGTGGTTAGAGATAATCTCTCCCATTATCTTCTCGTCTCTCCTGATTGTAAGCTTTATATATTTCTTTGCACAAATCAATAGAACGTGTGTTCTTCTACACCAATCCTAACATGGTATCTGAGCCTTTCGCCTAATGGCTTTGATCCTCTCCAATTTCCGCCTCCGGGCAACTATCCAAATTTCGGCACAAACCAATGCTTCGACATGTTGCCACGAAACCAATCATACGGCTTAGGCCACCACAAACCGCCTCCGAGCAATCTAAATTTAGCTCTGGCCATTACAAAACTGCTTCCGCTTGCCTTCCACACTAACCAAAATTTTTGGCTTTTGCCATCCAAATTTCGGTCAAAACCATGTCGGCCTTTATTCTTGCTTTTCATTGGCCAAAACCCATTTCGTCCACACAAGATCGCATTCACGCTAATCCATTTTTTGGCTTTTGCCAACCAACTTTCGGTCAAAACCATATCGACCACACAAACCCGCCTTCGGGCGAATCCAATCTTAACATTCACACACATCTCAAACCCAATCTCAGTTCAATCAGCCATGACAGCATCTCCTCATCGCCACCGAAACCCTAGAAACCGTCCAAGAACCCCGCCGGAGCACCAACCTAACCGTCATCAGAGAACTCCCTATTCTCCAATCCGACGCGAAATTCATCAACTCCTTCGATCGCCGTCTCCTCCCTAGCCGCTTGCGCGTCTCCACCGCATCCAGACACCGGGCTGCCGGAGAAGACCACTGCTGCCGGCTGCTTCCGTCACTGCGTTGCTGCCGCCTTTGGGAGGCACCAACATCGTCCCTGCCGACGGTCGAAGCCACCACCGTTGTCAAGCAATCATCACATAGGCCAACCAAATTGTCGCCTCCGTACCAACCAAAGACATTCCCGATCAGGGCGAATGAGAGCAATTCAAGGAGGTCCACAACCTCAACCTCTCCACCAGTCCGCCACCAAACCTTTCGACGTCCGTGGCTTGCCCTTGATGTGCGGGATTACGGGCAACAATTTACACAAAAAAAACCTTTTATTTATGGTTTATCCAATATTTATTCAGTTTTCAGTTTCGATATCTCTCGCTTTAACTACGGGAGAATATTAGGAAAATAATATATATTTATATTATTAGAATTTAGTTAGATTAATTATTTAGGAATTAGTCAAAGTGATTAGAGATAATCTCTCCCATTATCTTCTCCTCTCTGCTGATTGTAAGCTTTATATATTTCTTTGCACAAATCAATAGAACGTGTGTTCTTGTACACCAATCCTAACAGTACGTAGGGTAGCTGAAGTTGATTGGATAGCTAAAGATGATGGATTATTTGTGTTAAATATTGTACATGTTAATAAGCAAATATTTATATGATGTTCGGTAAACCTAGTGGTTAGGGTAGTTGATGAAAACATGTGAATAAAAAATCAAAAGCTCTTAAAAGCTTGAATGAGTAGTTGTTGAAAAACTCTGATTCTAAAAGCTATTTAAACTATTATATTTTATTGAAAACTATATACTACCTCCGTTCAATAATATAGGTCATTTTAGGCTTTGCACGTTTTTAAGAACCTAAAAAAGATGGTAAAATATTGATTTTTTATCAATTTTTTTTAATAATTTGATTCTTATTAGTAAGAATTAAGTATGAAATTATTAAAAAAGCTTGATAAAAAAATTATATTTTACTATAATTTTTAAGTTCTTAAAAAACGTGTAAAATCTAAAGGACCTTGATAGAGCCAAAGTAATTTCATAAGATATCTAGGGGCATAATCGTCCTTACAAGGTAAATCCTAATAAAAAAAACTTTAATCCTCATTATATATTCGGGTGAGCTACTAGGGTTTAGAGAGGCTTCTCTCACAGTCGACAAACCCTGACTTAAGCGCCGGAGCTCGTCCAGGGAAAAATCAACGCAAATTTGATGTATTACATTTGGTGCCGTCCGTGGCGGATCCGCAGAGTAGCAACTGCCACCGCCACCGTGACCGGCATCGCTGCCTCCGCTTCCAACGTTGAATCCGAAGCCACCATGGTGTCCTCTTCCACCTCCGGAAAGATTTCCGCCTCTGCGGTTATCGGAATTAGTGCAGCCGTCAGTGGAGGTGACACCGATCGCCTGGTTTTGCCGTCATCGCCGACCGAGACGCTGTACTCGACGGGATCGCCCTCCCTCAGGGTTCAAAACCCGCCAGATCTGATCGAGGACTGGGGCACGATGAAACTGTAGCCCTTCTGGTCATTGAACCGCCGCACTACGCCGGTTGGTCGAGCCTCGCCGCACCCCAGCCTCGCAACGGAAGCAGATTTGAACCCCAATCGAATTTGGCTCCTCTTTTGGTGTTCATGGTCAGATCCGGAACAACCCCTCGCCTTGGATCTCTCTCCTGGTGCGGATCCGAACTGGTGCCCTACCATCGATGCCTGCCAACAGGCGATTCCGGGATGCCCCTTGAAGCCGCTGATTCTGACCTCCTCCGTCTTGGTTCCACCCAATCGCCGCCTTCTCAACCACCTCCTCTGTCTAGGTTCCACCCAATCGCCGCCTTGTCAACCGAAGGTCGAAAGAGGCCTCGCGCCCATGGCTCGACATTGTAGGGACCCTTCGTCGGAATCAATTCGTCGCCGAGGATCCCGCGTTGAAGTCTTGCGCCGCCGCCGCCTGCTACAAACCTTAGGAGGAAGACGATACGAAGAAGACGATGAATTGGAAAAATCTGGATTAATTACAAAATCAACTCAGGGTTCATGGAAATTACAGCTCAGCCCATGCATTTAAGATAATTGCAGAAAAAGGCCCAACTTTCATAAGGCAAGATATCTCACTTGGAAGTGCAACACATCGTGCACGGCCGGTCCAGCATATGAGACCCAAAAGCTAAGTTATCTATGTCCTATTTTGATGAAAAGTTTGCTCTTTAGTTAATCATATTGCATGGTTAATTGCATCTTGACTCCTAGCTTTAATCAGTGACATAATTTCTTGAAATGTTTATATGCGCATCCATATATATATAGAACAACATTGTATCAAAGACCTAAAAAACAATTATAGAATCGCTACTTAAGGCCAAAAGATCGCCGATTTTAGGCCACGAGAACGCCACTTAAGGCCAAAAGATCGCTAATTTCAGGCCACGAGAAGCCACTTATGGCCAAAAGATCGCCGATTTCAGGCTACGGAACGCCACATAAGGCCAAAAGAATCGTCACTCATGACCAATAGAACGCCAATCAAGGCCAATAGAACGCCAACCAAGGCCAATAGAACGTCACTCAATGCCAATATAACGCCAATCAAGGCCAATAAAACGCCAATCAAGGCCAAAGGATCACTCATGGCCAAAGAATATAGCGCCAATCAAGGCCAATAAAACGCCAATCAAGGCCAAAGAATCGCCAATCAAGGCCAATAGAACGTCAATCAAGGCCAAATAATCGCCACTTATGGCCAAAGAATCGTCACCTACGACCACTTAAAGCCAATTTTAAGCCATAATAACGTCGTTAAGGGCCATCAAAAGTCAAAGTCAAGCAATAAGCATGTCATTTAAAGACGAAACGCTCAACCCTAATGAAAACCATTGAATTGTCAATCATAAATAAAAGCAAGAATGTCATCAACTAACACTATCTCTCATTTATGACAAAAAATTCATCTAATCATTTTGAGCAGTAATTTTCAGTTGATCAGTTAATAACGCACCAACTGCATTATATTGTGTTATTCGGTTGAGAATGATAAAGCTTGCAGGATACAACGAAGACAAGGGGCAATCATTACTGGTGGTCTTTGATCATAACAAGTGAAGAGCATCGAATTATTCGTCTTCCCTCGTCACTAGATCGTGATAAGGGAACCCGAGGGGCAATTGATAAAGCCAAAGTAATTCCATAAGATATCTAGGAGCATAATCGTCCTTACAAGCTAAGGTAAACCCTAATAAAAAACCATAATCCTCATTATATATTCGGGTGAGCTACTAGGGTTTAGAGAAGCTTCTCTCATAGCCGACAAACTCTGACTTGAGCGTCGGAGGCTCCTCCGGGGAGCGAGTCCCACCTCTTCTTCTCCTTCTAATCTATGTAGGAAGATCGATCGACGGGGAAGAATCGACGTAGATTTGATGTATTACAGACCTGTATTGTTGATTGGAGGGAGTATATAATATGAAAACTAAAAGATTCGAAAAGCTAGCTGCTAAGTCTTACCTCAAAAGTTTAAATAATACAAACCTAATATATAAGTTGATAACCTAGCTACTTCTTCTAATATTATGGAGATAGCTTACTGCAGTGGGTTGTTAGCTAACCATAGTTAGTTATGTTTAACCTTTCAGATAGGTTAGGGTTTTTTTTTTCCGAAGCAAGATAAGAGTTAGGGAGGTTCCCAACAAGTCGGGGGTCTTCCTAGAGCGTCCAAACGGACGAGATCAGCCATCAGATGGTCCGATGAGTAGCTATCCTCGGCAGGGTATCCGTAAGCAAGACGAGCAATCCTGTCTGCCACAGCATTTGACTCCATGAAGATATGACGAATATCAACATTAGTGAAGTATGATAGATCGAACCTCATATCCAATTGTATCAGCTCAATGTTCCAGGGACAGGACCAGTCACCCAGAAGAGCTTTGACAACCGTCAGACAATCCCCTTCAATTAGAAGGTTGTCAATATGAAGCTGCTTAGCTTTCGGAACACCCAACCGAAGGGCCAAAGCTTCAGCGTAGACAACAGTAGTAGTATTATTACAGGGGCCGTTTCCCAAGGAAACAATAGCACCACAATCATTCCTAATAACAAACTCGAAAGAACTCATTCCCTTTGATATGGAAGAACCATCGAAATTTAGTTTATAAAAAGACGTAATCGGTTTTTGCCATGAGGAAGACTTTGGTGATTTAACCGGATGACGACCCGATAAATCAAGATGGACGGGCACGCTGTGGACTGAGAACCGTCAACCTGCAAAGCATCTTTGGTTGCAGAACAAGTATCACGAGTAGTAGAGACGAAAACTGAGATGTCGGTAACTCGAAGTTTAAAATGAAGATCACACACAACTTTATTTCTGAAGAACCAGACACTCCACCATATCGTGGCCAGCAAGGCCATAGCCGCATTACCCAACGCCGAATGCAATTGAGTAAGCAAAGTATTATAGTCTAAGTGGACTAGGACATTAACAGAAGAACGGATGGTTAAATGAAAGCTTTTGAGAAGCATAGGTTGTTAGTTTGTTGGGCATACATTCTACATAGGATGTAGTCCTTGTAGCTCTATAAATAGGTGTAGTTGTATGGGAAGATATAAGATGCACATCAATGTGTATTTTACACATGCTAATTCTGCATCTTGAGGAGGTGCAAAATAGTCATTTTACCCATACAGATCTCCGTTACACCGGGCACATGCGATGATTAATCTATAGTACGTCTCTAATTTGTACTCCGTACTAGCTACTGACTTAAATCGCCTACGGCAGTACCTTGTACCCTCAAAGGACAGTTCCTACCTTGCACCAAGAAACAAGTGGATGTATGGCAACAACAATTTTGCAGCTTATCTATTGATCTTGCTTCACTACTAGTTCTTGTTAAAGCAACCTATATTTATTCATCTAATTTGCACTCAAATTTTTATTTTATTTTTTTTACAAAAAATACATTGAATTGTTAACGATGTGATACAGCGTCATTAAATGTTCGAACGTTTGATTACCTCGTCAAAAGTTTGGCCAAAAAATTGATCGGAATTGTTGTAGTATCAAAATTGGTGTGAAATAGTTCGTATTATTTTTGGTAGTTTTTAAAGTTCGTATTAATATTGGTTCATTCAAGCTTGAAAGTTTTCCTTTGAAGGTCGACATTAATTTCAATGGCTGACACCACAGATTCAAATCGGAAGGTACAGAGATTGCAGCAAAAAATTATCATATACTCCATTGTTCTGCTCTCCCTTGTATGGATTGATCCAGTACGGTTCAGTCCGCTCTCCCTGGTTTGAATTTTTCACTGCAAAGGGATGATTTTCTGTTATTCTGTTTGTGCCTGTTGCTGTGTTGAACATCTCATTGATGGAGGAAGAACTTCAAAGCTGTAACTTTCCCTGTATAAATGGTCTTGTACGATATATTGAACTATTTTGTTAATGAAATTTTCAACTTTGCAGGAAAAGGCATAGCTACAACCAGCGAAGGAAGCAATCAACTACTGTTTTAATGGCAACTCCCTAGTCTACAACTAGTGAAGGAAGCAATCAGTGTGTTAGATTGGGACTCACACAATTCATACTTTAGGTGATAATGGTTTGGGACTCTATTTGGGAGCACAGTAATGCCCAATTATGAAGTTTCATTGGTCAAATATACTATACTGTAGTAGTTAATTCGTCACCGGAAAATTTCAGTCCATTTGTACGAATGTCCGCATAAAAACTGAATAATAGTTCGGATGATCATACACCACGATCGATGTATCCAGAAAATTTTAGTCCATTTGTTCGAATGTCCGCACGAGCTTGAGATGAAGGACAAACCTCCGGCGACAAGTCAAGGCAGAATGACGACGCCGAGAACAAAGTCGGAGCATCGGAGGTAGCACAAATAGACACCACGACCGACAGCGGCGAGGCGATATAGGAGGGCTGCGGAGATGGATGGACAAAGGGAAGCGCTTTGATGTGACAAAGGCAACTCGAAACGACAACCACGGATGCGTTCTTCGCCCATACCCAGAAGGGGGAAGGGAGGAGGCGGAGAGGGTGGACAAGCCTAGAACAGGCGCAACGAGTTTTTAACATCCGAAGAGAAGTTCACAACCTCTGGAGGGGATTCTGACATCCAAAGAGGAGTTATCAACCTCCGAAGAAGAGATTCTGACCATCGAAGAGGGGTACGTTATCAACCTCCGAAGAGGGGTTGACAATTGCTGCATATGATGACATGAGTGTAATGTACGGAGTATTATTTAACGTAGTTTACATTCGATGTAACACTTAATTATTTTAGGTATAAATTCATATTAAACAAAATAAAAAATATATTTATACTCTATACACTTATATTAACATGTTTATAAATTTTTATTATTTAAATATATATTTACGAAAAATAATAAAATCTAAAATAATCAATCTTTTAATTATCCATAATTTTGTAATAATAATTTCTCATAATAAAATTTTATAAATATGTTAATATAAGTATTTAGAATATAAATAGTATAATTTTTTTAATGTGAATTGTTAGGCTCATTTCTCTTAACCTTGTGTAATTTTGAGCGTGACATTGGATGTTTATGTGTAAGGTTTGATTGAATTGGTTTTGGGCCAATACGGCCCAAAATTGATCTCAACTGTCCATGGGCTTTGAGCCCACTCAGATCACATGTGTCTCTCCTGATGAGCTTGAGCAACGACGTCGTTCATCTTAAGCTCTCCCTTATAAGGGTAAGGAAACCCTAATCTGAGGTTTGAGAGAGGTGTTTGCTTACCGTAGTTTCGTTCTTGACTCCGAAGGCGATTTCAAGGGTTTCATACCTAGCCGGCCTTTGTGAGCGTAGATTGAGCTCCCTTCCATCCAAATACACTCAGTGACATTGTGTTGAGAGAGATTTGTAGCCTCTTTGCCCTTAGGTTCTAACTTTGGTGGTTGTGTCCTCGTTGAGGCTAATCGTCACTACAAATCTCTTTTATCTCTTCTGTTTTGGTTTTGATTTGGTTGTAATCTCCTTTTCATTATCAATGCATTAGTTTCTGGTTGTGTTTACTAGTGATTTGGAACGATTCTCTTCATGAATTTATACCCGAAATAACAGAGGATATGACTGTATTTAACGGCAGTTTAGAGCTAGTTTAGTAATTTGGTGCAAGCATAGTAAATATGGTGAGATCTCATTCTAAAATCAATTTGTAAGAATAACTCACCAGTTTATATATAATTAGGTTTTTATTGTTCAAATTTTCAATGTTAAACTCATAAGTTTCTTCACATCTCAACATTGATGCTTAATTGAAGTTAATTAATACTGTAATTGCTAGCAAGAAGTACAAATTTATTTGAATCCAACCAAAAGCAGACCGAGCTGATGACGACTTCCAAAGTGGATCATGATGGACTTACTTCCCAAATTGCTTGAAGAAAAGGACCAGATTGTCATGCGAAGGAGTGCTCTCCTTGACAATTTCGACGCTATCGTAAGCCTTCATCCATGTGATTGTCAATGGATGCTTGTTCGGATCCACAAACCTCTCTCCCAATGCTTCTTCGATGGCTTCAATGATGCCCGAAAACGTGCACATAAGTATGTCCAAGAGACCCATGTTTTCCTTCTTCCCAACACTAGGAGGAGTTCCGCTCAGGAAGATGTCGGTCATGTTGCCTTCTAACTTGTCCAAGTTCTCCCTCATCTCCTTCTTGTCCTCTTCTCTTCGCTTAAGCAGCACTGTGCGGAGTTGCTCTAGTAACTGTTCAAGCTCAATTAATTACACACTATACGTACGTTTTTTTCATTGAGAAAAAAAAAAACGGCAACAATATATCTAGTATACCCTACAACAACAACCCACTATAGCCAATTAATTGAGAGGATGTTAACCGACAATATGACACAGAGAGGCGAAGGGATGAAGAGCAAGAGAGAACATCTGGAGTGGGATCAGTTGTCCCAAAGGGGAGCCCCTGATTTGGGCTCACACATGCATCCCTCAAAAAAAAAAAAATGAGGGCTCGAGCCACCTCATGCCCCCCTCTCCATGAGGGCCGAGGGATAAAGAGCAAGAGGAGAACAACCCACTGAACCCAGGGGGCGTGAACTCCGTGAAGAGTATTCCATCCGGTGGAAATAATATTAGTTTTTAAATAATAAACACAATTAAGGTAAAAAATAAAATAAAGTACCAATATTGTCTAACTTATTTGGTAAAAGAAGAATAACTAAAAAAAAAGGAAGTGTACCTAATAAAAGAGATCATAGTATCAAACCTTGTTTATATTCTTACAATAATTTTCATTTATATCATTTTTCCAAATTAAAAATGACACATTTAAATTAAATTTTATAGTTTTATTTCAATATTTTTCTAAAAAATATTCTTCATGCCACCTGTATATATTACAAAATTCTATTGAATTTTGTTTCTATGATTTTTTTACTAAAAATGTCATATTTAAACCATAATTTATGTTTCTCTTTGAATATTTTTTTAAATAATTAAATCTTCGTTATACCTACTTAAAAAAAATTGAAATAAAGATTTCACACCACTGAAAAATGAAAAACAGGACATATAAATCAAGGAAAAGCTCAAAAACAGGCAGATCCAAAACAAACCAAATCAAATAAAACTAAAACAACGGTAACAATTGACACAAAATGAGATGAAAATAGCGCAAAACCTTTTGGTCGATGAAGTTGGCCCAGAAACGGACTTTGGCCTTCAGATAAGGGTGGTCGGGGAAGACGGAGGGAGAGTCCTTCCATGTGTCTTCGATGTACTCGATGATGACCAGCGATTCCGCCACCGGTTTGCCCTTGTGGAGGAGGACGGGTACCTTCTTGTGGACGGGGCTGTACAGGAGGAGCTCTTGGCTTTTATTTGTGAGGTCCTCTTCGACATGGTCGTAGGGTATGCCCTTCAATTTAAGGACGAGTTCAACCCTCCTCACAAAGGGGCTCGCCCACATTCCATATAGCTTCACTTCCTCCATTTCAGTTCCCCCGGAAAATTAAGCTTGATTTCAATGCCTACGGCCTCTTTGCTGTATTTTTATAGTAAGTCTGCCAATCAATGGATGGGAGTTGATTTGGTGTTTAGTAGGGCCTCCATCAATTTGGTCACATTCACATTGAATTTGTGATTAATCATCCTGGGTTTCTTTGTCTGTTACTGTTAGCGTAAGGTTGTTCTGAAGCCACGTCATCCATAGAGTTGGTATGCTTACTGGTTGGCGCACTCTAATCACATGCATCTTCCGAGTTATACTCACTTAGTGCATCACTTAATTATTTCGAATATAAGTATACATATATTTTATAAGTGTAAATATAGATAAATAAAATATCGATTGGTTTAGAAAATATATTTTTTCCAATTAATGTAAGGCATACCATATAAAAATATTTTTTAATTTTTTTGTAGTGTAAAATTTTATCCGACCGAAGGTAAAACGTTACAAATGATCTGAACTGTAGTTGGTGGGTATGCAGTTGGGTGGTCGGTTGGTCCATCCACTCTTCTCGCATATGCGTTTTGTTCATTATCGTCAATTCAACTATGTCTGCACCAGAATATATATTACTATGATATTTTAAAACTATATTAATTATTTACAAAGCAAATATTAAAAATAAGACAATAAATGCAAAAAAAAAAATTGATTTATAATTGGCTATAAAAAAAATATTGTTTCAATTTTATTTTATTTTAACAAACTGAACCCTTAATCTTCAAAAAATATTTTTAAAAGTTTTTTTTGTTATGCAATTAATTTATTTTTTGAATAATATAAATAGTGATGAAAATTATTCTAATACCAATTAGAACATAATTAAATCAATCTAGTTATAAATAATCATTTTGACAAAAAAAAAATCTAGATATAAATAAAATAACAGCTATCAAATATTTATTTATTTAAGTGCAGCTATGAAATAGTTTTGATTTATATTTTTATTAATTAACTAAAATGTATAGAGTGATAGATTATGACTTGTGATGATTTTTTTATAAATTATGATAACCTATTATTTTAATAGTTTTTTTGGTGAGGGGAAATTTTCACATAATTAATCTCAAAAGGCATATAGGATGTTATGCATCAGTTTTTAGTATAAAACACTATTAGAGCTACTAGAGCTAATTTAGTCAAAATAATAATGCAACATTTTCTAGAAAAAAATTGTCCATTCCTCCGTATAAAACACTATTAGAGCTTCCACACAGGCAATACTCGAACAGTATCCTCATTAAAATAAAATATATAAATATAAATGAAAATAAATTTGAGAAAAAAAAGTCAAATTTTGCATAGCAAAGTTCTTTAATGTCGTGCTAAAGTTTCTTATAAAAAAGAAAATTTATCATGTATACAAGAAAGAAATTGTCACTCTAGCATCATCATAATCATCATCGTTATTATTATTATTATTATAATATGCAAAATCTTTTAATGTCATGTAAAGCTAGTTTCTTAAAAAATAAAATTTATCATACAAGGAAGAAATTGTCACTCTATAAACCGTTTGTGAATGCTTTTAAAGTTGGGAGAGTTTGTGAAATGTAAAAAAAAAAATGTCTTAATTGGTGAATTGTCCACATTTTTGCACAAATTGGTGGAGTGTTCATCTTGTCAATAACAATTTTATCATCTTGCCTATAGCCTCACTCTTTTTTTCTTTTTTTTTTTTCCTTTTACATTTTGTCGTGCAAAAATAAGAGTATGTTGTGCATGTGCAAAAATAACCGTATATTGAGCAAATATGAACCAAGTCTAGTTTTTTTTTTTTATACATTTTGTCGTGCAAAAATAAGAGTATGTTGTGTATGTGCAAATATAACCGTATGTTGTGAAAATATGACCCAAGTCTACTTTTTTTTTTTCCATTCTATCGTGCAAATATAAGAGTAATATGTGCAAATATAACCATAAGTTGTGCAAATATGACCCAAGTCTAGTTTTTTTTTTTTTACATTTTGTCGTGCAAATATAAGAGTACGTTGTGCAAATATAACCGTATGTTGTGCAAATATGACCCAAGTCTGGTTTTTTAAAAACATTTTGTCATGCAAATATAAGAGTACGTAGTGCAAATTTAACCGTAAGTTGTGCAAATATGATCCAAGTCTAGTTTTTTTTTATATTTTTTTTACATTTTGTCGTGCAAATATAAGAGTACGATGTGCAAATATAATTGTATGTTGTGCAAATATAACATTTTGTTGTGTAAAATGTAATATATTTTTTTGTCCGATTTTTTTTCGTTTCAACATTTTTTGTTGTGCGAAAATAACTTTACGTTGTGCACGTATAACAATTTGTTGTGCAAATATAACTTTTGTGCAAATGTAAAAATAAAAATATAGTAGATGTGAATCACATAATAAAATATAGATATTTTTTGTAAGTCCCATATTTATGGGGTCATTTTTGTAATTTATCAAAACTTCTTCCTCTACCTCCCTCCCCGATTCCAGATCGGATCCGGCGCTCAATCGCCACCGCCACCGCCTACGGCTCGCTCACTCCCTCCTTTGCTCGCTCGCTCGCTCGATCGATCAGATCCGACCGGAGATCCCCTTCCTAGAAGACGATATCCAGATCGGCGCTCACTCAACGTCTCCTTCATCTGTCGATCTTCCTCCGTCCAGATTTCCATTGCATCGATCTCCCTCCTCGGATCCCCTTCCTCGGATCTCGCTCACTATCCACCGGGAGGCGGCAAATCTGATTTTTGATCGGGGAGAAGCGGATTCGGATCCAATAAGCGGAGATCAACGCCATCCACCGGGAGGAGGCGGATCTGGGACCGGGAGGATGAGGCAACTGCGAGGGCGACAGAGGCGACAGAAATCTCCTCGAATCATAGATATGACGAAGATAGCAAAGGAGATCTGAGCGAGCGGAGGTGAGCGACCGACTTCCTCTTGGATACCGGACCCACTGTTAGTGAGCGGCGGCAGCAGCAGGTGAATGGTGGGATGAGGCGGAGGAGGATTGGAACTGGAGCAGTTGGAGGGAGGATAGCGATGGAGACGACGAGAGAAAGAGGGAGGTTAGAGCGAGAGATCTGGTCCACTTAATTGAATTAGGGTTATATAATGGACAATTTTTCAATTTGTCTAAAAAGTTGGATAATTCACCAATTTAGACAAAAAAAGTGTCTGTTGTTGTTGTTGTTGTTGTTGTTGTTGTTGTTGTTGTTGTTGTTGTTGTTGTTGTTGTTGTTGTTGTTGTTGTTGTTGTTGTTGTTGTTGTTGTTGTTGTTGTTGTTGTTGTTGTTGTTGTTGTTGTTGTTGTCACCCTCTAAGTCATAGTGGAAAAAGAGAACGACAAAAAGTGATAACCTTTGGCCCTGCAAATATCCTCGTACTTCTTCCTCTTGTTATCAGCAGCCACTCTAACCGCTTTACCCGGAATGAAACTTGAAAGACCAGCCGAACTGAAGATAGAAGTTCACGTAATATCCACACAAGTGTCCTTGCCTTTGAACCAGTTGTAGAACAAAATATCGGCTGGTCGGAGCTCCCCTCCCTTGTCATTAACCATATCGATAGACGCCTCTTTACGAACAGAGATTCCGGCCTTCAAGCTAGCACTCATAGAACAAAGCATCACACACCACATTATGTCGATGCTTAACACCAATATCAGCGGCACAAGCAAGTGCGTGATCCTCCCACATCCAAAATGCCTTTCTCACAAGCAGGGCATTTGGAACTCGCACTAAACAACTCAATTCCCATACGGTATTTAATAACTGAGCGAAAGGTGACGGGGTTCATAACCTGACCAAGATCGGGAATAGGAGCAGCCTTCAACCACTATTGGGCCATCGGGAGCTTCAGATTCGCAATAAGAGCTTCTTCCCTCCTAGTAAGAACAAAGTCCACCTTAAGGTGCTTGTCCAAATTTTTGTAGTAGCAGCTAGCCATTTTTTTTCATTAGGCAGGAGGTTGGCTGTAATACACACATGTTCAAGTCATCTTTATCGATGGCACTAACCCAACTCGAGACCGCTAATTCGAAAGAGGTCCCATCACAAGTCACTCCAGCACTCCTCAAAATGCGATCCTACAAATCGCAGGACTGGAGCCTCGAAGCGAGAAAAGCATACCGTAATGTATCTGCAAGAAATTATTATTATTATTATTATTATTATTATTATTATTATTATTATACAGAATGTCAACTAGTTATTACATAAAATTGGATGAAGTCGACTAACAAGTTGAGCTCCGCAACCCTTCTGAATGCTAAAGGCAACTTTAGTCAAAACATGACAAGTATCACTAATTCACTATTATACCTAGGTAGCTTTCTAGCAATCCCACACATTCAATTGAGAAGTCTCATGACCTCATCCCCTAAGTCACCAATAGTAGAAAAGGAAAACGATAGAAAGTAACATCCTTTGTCTTCGCAAACCTTCTCATACTTTTTTCCTTTTGTTTTTAGCAGCCACCCGACCACCTTACATAGGATGAAACCTGAAAGATCAGAATTGCTAAGGATAGAAGTACACGTAATGTCAACACAAGTGTCTTTGCCCTGAACTAGTTGTAGAATAGAATATCAGCCGAACGAAACTCACCTCCTCTATCATCAATCATGCCAGTAGACGCATCTTTACGCACAGAAATCCCGGCCTTCAAGTACTCGTCATACAAAGCATCACACACTTTATTATGGCGGTGTTTAACATCGATTTCAACACAAGAACGGGCGTGATCTCCCCGCGAATCCAAAATGCCTTTCTCACAAGTAGGACATTTGGCTCCAACCTGGAACAACTCAGTTCTAAGACGATACTTAATGATAGACCGAAAGATGACGAGGTTCATAACCTGACCAATACCAGGTATAGTGCAACCTTTAGCCGTTGTTGGGCCATAGGGAGCTTCAAATTTGCAATCAGAGGTTCTTGCCTTCCAGTAAGAGCAAACTCCGTCTTGAGGTGCTTGTCAACATTTTTGTAATAACAACTAACCGATTTCTTTATTAGGAGGAAGGGGGTTGGTTGTAACACACATATGTCCAAGACATCCTTATTACCAATGACATTACTTCACCTAGAAGTCGTTGATCCGAAAGCAGGCCCATCACCAGACACTCCAGAAGCCTTCAAAAAACAATCCTGCAATTTCTACTCCCACTTCATACTTTGTTGTTGTTGCTGCTGCTGTATCCTCGATATAACCATATGTGAACGCTCTTAACGCTTCAACTTCTACTCCCACTTCATACTCACCCTTCCTGATAGGAAAAAAAGGCCTCCCTATCAAAAAAAAAAATGATTCACAAATTTTTAAAATTTATCTATCTTGTCGCCCTATTAGGGTTGACCCTGAGATCTTAATGGTTATAAACACAGAGAAAACACAAGCCCGTCTTATTAACAACTAGTTCGTGTATATGATGTCTTATACAAGAAAATATGTTAACATAATATTATAAAACTACATCAATCATCTAAAAAAATACATCATTCATTTCTTTTTAAATATTTTTTACTATTCATGCACCATTTTTAACGATAATAATAACCTACTCCCTTCAAATGGTATATATCCAACAACAAATCACCAACATTCACCTATTTTCAGTTAAGCTATCATTAAATATATTATATTTTAATATTTTAACACTTAAATTTGGATCATAAAAGCATATTGGGGATCTTTTTTTAACTGATAAATATAAAATTTTAAAATATTTTGTTATTTACCGTTTGATTATAATGTCATAATTTATATTTATAAAGTTAAAAATTATCTACTTATATTTTAAACATTGTATTTCAACAATTAACCTTCGATAAAAATTCAAGAAGATCTATAATTATATTTTAGTTAACCTTTGTTAAAGATCTATAATTATAAAAACATTGTATTTCTTTGTATTTTAAACATTTCTCTTATATTTACAAACATTTTAAGGCAAAAGGCATGTCAATCCCCTCTCTCCCTTCCTATGAATATAAAGTTTTTGATTGAAAAAAAAGGTTATCTCTAATAAATAAAATAATCAAACTCATATTTTAAGTTGAAAAATATTAAAATATAATATATTTAATAATGGCTTAATAGAAATAGGTGAAAGGTGGTGATTTGTTAACGGAAATCATTTAAAGGGTGATTTTCTATAATTTCTAATTTAAGGGGCGATAAGTGAAAACCACCCAATTTTAAGGGGTGGTTTTCTGCAAATTTAAAAGATTCGGAGGATATATGTGTAATTGAGAAAGTTTGAAGGTATATAAAGATAATTTTCCAAAAAAAAGGAGGTCCATCATCTATCTTCATCCGCTGCACTGCAACAATAGAAAAACCCTAGACCTCTCACTGTCTTTAACTCTCACCCTTTGCGCTCTCTCTCCCTCCGGATTTTCTCGCTCTTCCTGCTCGCTGCATATTTCCTCCCAATCCATGGCGGAAGTATTAACCATGGACATCAACGCCAGCGCCGCTCGCCTCGGCATCGATCTGAACCAAATCGATTTTGCCTCCATTCAATTACCGCCCGGAGAAGATTGCGGAATCAAAAGGTAGAGTTTTTCCTCTGATTGATTCTAATTTTTATTTAAAAAAAAAAACTTTTTTTTTCCCGCTGCAATTATGGAGTCTGTGGTTTGGCTGGATCTGATTGAGATCGGTTTTCTGGTTTCTGCGGTGGCGAATTGTGTAGCGATGACGACGATCTGTTGGAGGAGGACTCATTGGAATTTGACCAAGGGTTCGGGAACATAATTGTTGTGGATAATCTGCCACAAGTGCCAAAGGAGAAGTTTGATAAGTTGGAAGGTGTGGTTAGGAAGATTTATAGTCAGATTGGTGTCATTAAGGAGGATGGGCTTTGGATGCCTAAAGACCAAGCCACTGAGAAGTCTCTGGGTTACGCCTTTATTGAATTTAATACTCCACAGGTCTGTGTTTGATTTTGATCTTACTTTCTTCGATATGATTTTTTATATCGGTATATGAATAGAAGGCACGAAATCCTGTTTGACATTGTTATGCTTTTTAACTTTTGGACTGTCATTGCTACGTTTTTCTTAACTTGCAAAATGTTTCACTAACTTGAATGTCAAATGTAATGGATACCACATACCTATAGAATTATATAGAACATTGTTTTTCCTTCCTTTTGTGGGAGGAATCTTTCCCCCCTTTTCAAATTATCTAGTGGTTTTAAAGGAGCTGAAATGAATTGATAAGAATATCATTATAAAGAGTATTTTAGCATTTAATCCATTGACAAGCTTTGAAAATTATAAAATATACAGCTTAATACTGCCCTATAGTTGTTCTACAAATGTGTGATTCTGATATACACTTTGGATCATTGTTGAATTATAGATCACATGATAATAGGTTCGTAGGATAAGGGTTATGTTTTTTGTGAGGATGGAACCTGGTCAAAGTAGATCATAAGTGCCAGTGGTCTGCCTGATGCTGTGTTGATTGAAAAATACAGTTCATGTGTAACTGTGTAACTGCACTTCGAGAGTTCAGAGTTATGCTGTATTGCTATGGAAATAAAGATCGAATTCCAATGCAAAAATTGATTCTTTATCTTTTTTTTAGTAAAAAAATATCGTACTTGCTTTTATTTAGTTAGCTACTGCTTAGCAACTGGGTTTTGAATTTCTTGATATTTTTTCAGTAGCCTTAATTAATCATGCTTACAGGAAGCTGAGCTTGCCAAAGAGAAGACTCACGGATATAGGTTGGATAGAGCCCATATCTTTGCAGTGAATATGTTTGATGACATTGATAAGTTTATGAAAGTTCCAGATGAATGGGCCCCTCCAGAGACCAAACCATACACTCCAGGGGTAATTTTAATAATTTTCCCCCTTCCCTGCATCTGTTGCTGTTAGTCCATAATTATATGTAGCCTTCCTTTGTCTTTATTATACAAAAATAAAAATGATATTGATGAAGTTGTGTTATTTTGGTGGAATTGGAATCAGCATCTTACCACATATTTTACGATTATTATTTGTCAAATGTGCATGGCAACTTAGTATACTGTCCACCTGAGGTTCAGCCTAATTGGCTTGTTGTGGGAGATGTGTATGCTGTTTACCTGCCAGAACATATTCAAAATCTATTAGTTAACTGTGCAATCATAATAATAAGATAAATGTCCCAGTCACATTTTGTGTACTAAGTACTAGCTTTTGTTAGTCTTTGAAATCATCTCCCTCTTCAGTTTCCCTGTGTAGTGCATGATCCCTGTTTTTCTTCCTCCTTATAGCATCCTGCTAATTTTTATGTTAACTTTGGTTATCATTTCTTGTCATTTAGGAAAATCTGCAGCGTTGGCTTATGGACGCAAAGGCACGGGATCAATTTGTTATTCGTGCAGGAACTGACACTGAGGTTCTATGGAATGATGCTAGGCTTATGCTGCCTGATCTTGTTTACAAAAGACCTGTATGGGTTCTCTCTTCCGAACACGTCTTATAACTTTGTTTCAGCACAGATTTAATTTGTAGGCACTTGCCTTGTAGAATCACATTCTCAAATATATTCTTAGATGCCGATTCTCTGTAACTTGCTCTTGCTCTTGTCTTTTTTTTTTTTTTTTTTTTTTTGCAAGCAGTTCTGGACTGAGAGTTATGTCCAGTGGTCACCTCTAGGGACGTATTTGGCCACTGTTCACCGACAGGGTGCTGCTGTGTGGGGAGGTGCCTCTGCATTTAACCGCATAATGCGATATGCTCATCCTCAGGTTTGTCTATATACCACCATTTTTTATATTGTAAAGTTTCATTGCTTTAATAATTTATGTGTTGAGAAAATGGATTTTGCTTGAATTTCTTGTAGGTTAAAATGATTGATTTCTCTCCTGGAGAAAAATATTTGGTTACCTACAGCAGCCACGAACCCAGCAACCCTAGGGATACCCATGTAAGTATTATATTCATGTTAATTCGATAAAAGAAGAGTTAATCCCTAGAGGCCTAGCCTTTTCATTTTTGATTGATAAGTATCTTTGATTTGATATTTTTTTTGTTAGAGGGTTGTGCTCAATATCTTTGACGTGAGGACTGGAAAAGTAATGAGGGATTTCAAAGGAAGTGCTGATGATTTTGCAGTTGGTGGCACTGGTGGTGTTACTGGAGTTTCTTGGCCCGTGTTCAAGTAATCTTTCTATCTTCTTATACAACCTTTTCAGATATTTCTCTTTGTTATTCAGTTATTTTGTAGCCTTTTTGTGATCAATATAATTCTCTTTGCAGATGGGCTGGTGGAAGGGATGACAAATATTTTGCTAGAATTGGCAAGAATGTCATTTCTGTTTATGAGTCAGAGACTTTCTCTCTTATTGATAAAAAGTCTATTAAAGTTGAAAATGTTATAGATTTCAGCTGGTCTCCTATAGATCCCATACTAGCCCTTTTTGTTCCAGAACATGGTAACCAACCTGCCAAGGTTAGTTTGTTTCCCACTTTTGTCATGTGCATGTTGGTGTGTGTTGTTGTCACTAAATTATTCATTAGAGAGTACAGCTCACTGAATTTTATTTGGGCTGTTGTAGGTAAGTCTCATCCAAATCCCCAGCAAGGCAGAGTTGAGGCAGAAGAATCTTTTTAGCGTCAATGACTGCAAATTGTACTGGCAAAGCAGTGGGGAGTACCTTGCTGTTAAAGTTGACCGTTACACCAAGACAAAGAAGAGCACCTACACGGGTTTTGAACTTTTCCGTATCAGGGAGCGGGACATACCCATTGAAGTGCTGGAGCTTGAAAATAAAAATGATAAGGTTATTGCATTTGCCTGGGAGCCAAAGGGCCATAGATTTGCAGTAATCCACGGTGATAACCCTAGGCCAGATATTAGTTTCTATACAATGAAGACGTCTAACGGCAGAGTTCAGAAGCTCACCACCCTGAAGAGCAAGCAGGCCAATGCTCTCTACTGGTCACCTGGAGGTCGGTTTATCTTGCTTGCAGGGTTGAAGAATTTTCAAGGACAGTTGGAATTTTATAATGTTGATGAGCTTGAAACTATGGCAAACACTGAGCATTTTATGACCACTGAAGTTGAATGGGATCCTACTGGAAGGTGAGTTTTGAGAAAGGACTTAATAACCTCAGTTTACTAGTATTAATTTTTGTTGTTCTTTGGAATAACTGATTATTTTAAATTGATGTTATGCGAATAATTCTGAATAATGTAATAATGTGTTTGCTTACTTGAGTTACTTTATCAGAAACATGTATATTAACTTGATGTCTTTTTTTCTTCTTTCCCCCTTTTCTTAGGTATGTCGTGACTGCAGTTACTTCAGTTCATGAGATGGAAAATGGATTCAACGTGTGGTCCTTCAATGGAAAACTTCTATACAGGATACTGAAAGATCATTTCTTTCAGGTATGTTGCTAGTGCTGTCTTTCATTTGTACAAAACTTTGATGATGATTGCTATAGAGCAACCAACAAATTTGTTTATAGTGCAAAGGCAAAGTCACCAAGGCAAGAGATTAAGATAGTCTAGTTGCATTAATGAAATTATTATATTCAGTTGGACTCTTCTTTTTCATCATCTAGTTTGTGCAGGGTTATCGATACATGGTTGGTTTATGGTCATTCTATATCCTGCAATTTTTCAGTGATAGTATACCTATAACTTTTTCTCTTGTCGGCAATTCCTCAGTTCCAATGGCGTCCAAGGCCGCCATCCTTCCTTCCTGCGGAGAAGGAAGAGGAAATACAGAAGAATCTCAAGAAATACAGCAAGAAATTCGATGAAGAAGATCAAGATGTATCTCTGCAGCTCAGTGAACAAGACCGCGAGAAACGCAAGGCGCTGAAGGATGAGTGGGACAGGTGGGTGTCCGAGTGGAAGCAGATGCACGAGGAAGAGAAGCTGGAGAGACAAAAGCTTAGAGATGGGGAGGCCAGTGATGACGAAGAAGAAGAGTACGAGGCTAAAGAGGTTGAAGTCGAGGAGCTGTTGGAAGTCTCAGAGGAAGTTGTCGAGGACGAGCAGAACTGAGGTTTCCCCGCACATTTTTACGGTTCGACAGATCCAAACAACCTGAATCTACCAGGTTTTCCCCCTTTGAGTATCAATCTAGAGAAGCTGTCTTCCATGAGATATAATATTTTTATGTTATTGTCATGTTTTGGATCTTTCATTGATCTGAATATCTGATTCTGCAGCTTTGTTCAACATTGGCAAAGATATGTGGCTCTGTTTTCTTGGCAATGATATTAGTAGATTTTCAGTGGCTCCTTCGGATAACAAGGTAATTATCAGCATCGAATATAGGATGAGATTGTATAAAGTAATCTGAACATTAGTTATTCTAACTGTTTTTAGATAAAAACGCTTATCAAACCAGTAGTAGATGTATATCAAGCTATTGGATGAAAATGTGTTCTTAATTTGAAAATTAGTTATTCTAACTTGTGTAATGTCAAGGTATACCAGCATTTTTGTTTTCATTTTTGAAAAAGATAAAGAGTTTGAAAAACCAGACAATGTATCAATCGAAAGGCCGAAGAAGTACGACAGACGGAAAAACCGTCAAAGGTAAAATGATGGAATATCGATCTTTAAACCGTTCCGGAATGGTTCACCAGAAAGGACTTGTGGGTAGTACCCATAGGTCCCCGATTCGAACCCCGGAATGACCGCTCTTTATTTACCAATTCAAGGAATATGGATCTTTAGACAAACTAAGCAACCTACATAAAGGAATAAAGGGAAAGGTATAATAGCTTGACTCCATCTCTAAACAAGCAAAGAACTTTCCAATGAAATTGCAAAGGGTTCAAGTAAAGAATATGCCTGTTTTAATGTTTTTAACAAGTGCAAATGGACACATTAAAAAAATTTCATTTATTTTTATGGCAAATCAAACTATTTGGACAACTTTGAGGGCAAATTTTGCAATATTTGTCATTTAAATGATTATACAATATAGATATTTAAATACCTTTCGTGTGACCTATTTCGTCATTAAACGTAGCTTGCAATCGATCTTGATATGAATTATAGTAATCGATCTTTTATTTTTTAATTTACAAATAAAGTAGTAAATATATTGAAGTGTGAATCAAGTAATTCGATATTCTTTTACTTTTGGAGCAAAAAAAGAATAAAGTGAAATTTTGGATTAAAATGAAATTTGCGATAGCCGAGCTTATATATAGATTCAAATTCTTTCAAATCGCTCATCAAAAGAAAAATTTGTTTCTCAAATCTCAACTTCTTCAACATACAAGTCCCAAAAAACTCTCCTTTGGTGGAGTTAAAATCTTCGGATTTTTTTCCTTACAGGTATTTCTAATTCTCCTGTCTTTCTTCACTTTAAAATTCATACTTGAAATGAAATAGTTTGGATGTAAATCTCAACTTCGATCAAATTACAAGTCTCAAACAACTTATGAGTTGATAGTTTTTTTTATATATGATTTTGGATGCCTGGTATCTAAATTTCATATTGTTTCATTTTTGTTTGGGTAAAATCCACCTATGGTCCCTGAACTTTGACCAAATGTTCAAACGGGTCCCTGAACTTTATTTTTGTTCATTAAGGTCTCCGAACTTCGATACTTTGTACACATTTGGTCCCCTGATAGTAAATTTGTTAAATATGTGTTAAGTAATGATATGGAATCAATGTATTTTTGTATTAATTACATGAGTTAGGTTATATAATTGTAATTGCCCGGTATTTGTTTTACTAAAGTAAAAAATTAAGTTTTTTTCTTCTCAAAAGTCATCATATATAATAGAGTTTTCTTAAAACAAAGCATATTTTAAAATATATTTTTATCAAAAACACTTTCTATTTTTTACCAAATGTTATAATTTTCCAATAATAGTTTATTTTAAAGTATTTTAATGGCTAAAATTTCCTTATTTAATTAAAAATAGAGTTTATTTTGTTAGCACAAATAGAATTTATTTTTTATAGCAAAAGTAGAGTTTATTTTTCTTAACAAAACACATTTTTTTTAATTAAATAAGAAATTTTCGGTCATTAAAATACTTTAAAATAAAATATCAACGGAAAATTATACCATTTAGTTGGAAAATAGAAAGTTTTTTTTATTATAAAAAAATATTTTTTAAAAACATATATTTTTAACATAATATAATTTTTTTTACTATAGTAAAACAAATACCAAGCAATTACATGTGTATAACCTAACTTATATCATTAATATACCAAAATACATTGATTCTATATCATTATTTAACACATATTTAACAAATTTACTAACAGAGGGACCAAATGTGTACAAAGTATCAAAGTTCATGGACTTTAATGAACAAAAATAAAGTTCAGGGATCCGTTTGAACATTTGATCAAAGTTCAGGGACTATAGGTGAATTTTACCATTTTTGTTTTGTAATGAAATAGTTTGGATATTAGTTTTCTTTTTCTAGCAGTAGTATTATTTTTGAGGTGGTATCCGCCTTTGGCGCGCTTAATTGGAAAAAAAAAGGGGCATATATACATTAGAAATGTTTGTGTGAAAACATTTTAAAGCAAAATAATTTAATTTGTGTTATTAAAAAAATAGTTTACGGTGGTTTTGGCGGGGCTTATATTTATTTGATGGAAAAAGGACGGACGTTAGAAATGTTTTTTTTTTTAAAAGTTTTCACACAAACATTTCAAAATTCTAATGTATGTCCTTTTATTTATGGGAAAAATGAGAATATAAAGTATTTACGCAACTTGATGATAATTTGATGTGACCAAAACAAACATATTAAATGCAGAAAATGAGGAGGAACAAAATAAAAATAGCTATTCCTGGGAAAGGGAATGAGAATGGGAATGGGATGAAGTCAGAAGATGAACAACTGTTACTGAGACAAATGCCTTACGGCATGTCGTTGGGCAGTGAAGTCAACACGACCAACCGTGTTAAGCACTTGCACCACTTGTTCAATAGATACCGTTTCATTCCTAGGGAGGTGCTTATAGCCTACTTGATGATGGCGGGATATCTCGGACCTGCAACTGACTTTGATGAAGCTCGCGAGAAAGGGATGGATATTATTCAGGGACTTTACCGTTATCGTGATATTGTATCATCATCATCAGCAGCAGCAGCAAAAGATGTGGAGTGCAACCATGAGGGGTTTTGCGTCCTCGATAACCTTGGATTCTTTCATCTTCTTGATTGCCATATCAGTTTCAACTATGTCGATAGTTATGCTGACGTCGACAAATATGCCCATAGGTATGTCTTCTTCTCAAACTATGACTACCACTCCAATATACGAATACTAAAGTGGGAGAGAATGACATATTTAGTGGACTACAAAGCCACACCTGAGTCGTTCGAGAAAATGCTTGCATATGATCCACATCCTGACGCACCTGAGGCTAACAACCTCAGGAGCGTCCATAGGCATATGCTTGCAGGACATCCCAACAACGCTACTAAGGCTAAGAGTACGAACCTCAATGTATTGCTGATTCGAGGTTGTGATTTTCTGTCATCCCGAAGCTACTACGAAGCCACACCTCCCAGTATTTTCCCCCATTCCCCAGGTTATAATGGCATTTTATCCCAATATTCCACAGCTCACTTCAACTCCCTTACTGTTGTCGAAATCTCTAGCTCTTCCATTTCCTATACTGATATAAGAATCATTTCGGAGCTCACCAATCTTAAAAGCCTCAATCTCTCTCATCTTCTGGACCTTGAAATGTTGCCCGATAATCTTTTCCGCAAGCTTAGACACCTTCGCTGGCTTATTGTGAGAGGGTGTTGTAAGCTGCGTTCCCTCCCATCCATTGATGGTTTGACAAGACTCGTGGTGTTGGATCTCTCTCACTGCACTATTTTGCAACTTCCTTTCTTCCTTGTTGATATCAGGTATCCACACCTTCAAATGCTTGATCTTTCTTATACTCCTATGAGTTACAGGCTTCGGGAATTATCAACTCCCAACCTCACTCATTTATTCCCAAGAGGTTCAAGAAACCTCAAAAATCTAGTTATTTTGAATAAACTAGACAACCTTCAAGTGCTTGATCTGTCCGGATGTGAAAACCTCCTTAATTTGTCTCCGTTCATGAACGTCTCGAGTTTGAAGCATCTCAATTTGTCCGGTTGTACTAGTTTTACGAATTTCCACCAGGGTCTATTCGATCAAATGTCAGGCCTTGAGGACCTTGATCTCTCCTGGACTAAAGTCAAGCATCTTCCATCCTTGATCTGTCTTACTAGTCTTGGAAAACTCTCACTAAGAGGTGTAGAGCTGGATTCCCTTGAAGCAATGGCGGCATCTCTGCCGAGCCAGTTGTTACACCTTGACCTCACAAGCATTAAGGATAGTTCCTCACATGAGTTGAAGTTAGATTTCTTGCAGTCCCTTGAGAAACTTCAAATTCTCAATCTCTCAGGCTCCTCTGTGGAGAAACTACCAGACCTTTGTAAACTTGTAAGCCTCAAAAAACTCTTATTGGCAAATTGTCCACAGTTGAAAGTTGTGCCCAATTTCTCCGAGTCTGTTGAGATTCTCAATCTCTCAAATTCCTCTGTGGAAAAACTACCAGACATGTCTAAGTTTGTAAGCCTCAAAAAGCTTTTGCTGGCAGATTGTGAGCACCTGAAAGTTGTGCCTAATTTGAATGCTAACACAAGGTTGCAAGAACTTGACCTCTCGGGTCTCATAATTCGTTCCAGGGAAGACATCAACTTAGATTTCTTGCAGTCTCTTTATCATCTTAAGATTCTCAATCTCTCACGCTCTTCTGTGGAAAAACTACCAGACATGTCTTATCTTGTAAGCCTCGAAAAGCTCCTATTGGCAGATTGTCCACAGTTGAAAGTAGTGCCTGATTTGAGTCATCTTAACCGTTTGAAAACTCTGGATCTTTCTTTACCAAATGATTCTTCAATCGAGAGTCGCCAACTAGAATTTGCAACCCAACATCTTCCTCGGTATCTCCGAAGGCTAGTATTGACAAATCGATCCGGCATCCAGGAGTTATTGAAGGTTTATGACACTATTGTAGCAGATTATGACAGTATCCTGGGAGAACCTAAGGCTAAGGCTGCCGAAATTCATGTCGTTTATGACGCAAAATTCCATCAACCATCGGAGATTGACGATTTTGTTGATGTGTCCGTTCAATCGGATGCTCTCATTTCATACATCCAAAACAAATTAAACTCCGCCATGACAACGATCCATACTGATGATCAAGCTGTCAAGATGCAACTTGAAATGTTGGATAGAGATTTGATGTATATTCAGGCAAATATTGAGGGGCTTAAGAACTCCCATCATTGGAAGGGTGGGAAGGAGCTCTTACAAGAACTCGTGGATGCTGCTGCAGCTGATCTGTCAACGCAGGCACACTTGAAGCAACTAAGGCAGGTGGTTGTCAAGCTGAAACTCCTAGTTCCTCCCAAGGATCAAAACGACTCAGAGGCCTTCCAAATTACCAAAAAAAAGAAGACGAAATCATCGCTCTTTATCAATAACAAGGAAAGTATTGGTATTACTAAAGATATGCTGGGGGTAATGACTGACCTTCTCACTTCCTACAACTCTTTATCTGACATCCAAAAGCAATGCTTGTTGTGCTTTTCAATTTTTCCCCTTGGTGAAGATGACAACAACAACAACACATTATGTGGCATCAAAAAAAGCTTCCTCGTCATCAGCAAGAAGATGCTAATCTACTGGTGGGTCGGAGAAGGATTTATTAATGTTCCTCATCATGAAAGTACAGAGCCAGAGACTAGTGCAGGAAGAGATGAAGTGAACAAGTCGAAATCGATTGAGGAAATTGGGAAACAAATTCTCAACGTCCTAGTAGACAAGAATTTCATTGAGTTTGTGATAAGGAAAGGCCGAGAATCGGGAAATTATTACATGGACCCTCTTGTACACATTTTTGTGATAGAGCGGGCAAAGGAGGAGTGCTTCTTTGATTTTGACCAAAAGTCGTGCAACCTCATCCCATATTTTAGTCGCTCTCAGAGGGCCTGCTTGCTAAGATCACAGGACAAGTTCCCGTCTTCATGCGAGTTTTGGGCAAGCTTTGTCAATTCTCCTAAAAGGATGGCAAGCTTTGAAAATGTGAAGACATTGTTCAATGTCAACGATTCCATGGTCGATATCAAACCAGAGTGGTTCTCCAAGATGAAGAATCTGTGTGTGCTACATCTTGGGAATTGGCGCTCTGAAAACGCAGATCTCGTTGAGGTTGAAGACCAAAAGTTCTTGGAGAATTTGAATAGATTGAAGCAGTTGAGGCTTTTAAGCTTGCGAGGTTTGCCAACAATCATGAAGCTTCCAGATTCAGTATGTCAGTTGAGCAAACTCATAATACTAGACCTCAAAGAGTGCAGTTATCTAGAGGAGCTTCCCGCGGAAATCGGATCCTTAAAAAGCCTTACTCATCTGGACATAAGCAATTGTCCCTTGTTTCATAAATTGCCAAAAGGAATCAGTTTGCTATCCAAACTTGAAGTGCTTAGAGGGTTCGTGTTCACTGAAGAGCACGGTGCTCGTGCCTCAAAGGATAGAAATGCATCCATCCTTAGTCGCTGGTTCCTTTCTAGGAGTAGGAATGATGATGTGTGCACCCTCAGAGATTTATTGAAGCTCAAGTTGTTGAGAGAGCTAAGCGTAGTCGTGAACATCAACAGGTTTCCAAGTGATGAAGAGGTGCAGATGTTCAAGGAAATGAAGCAGCTTCGCAAACTAAAAATCTTATGGGAGAAAAGCTTATCCACTAAACACAGTACTGTTAACCGTGTTGCGGAGCAGGGAACATTAACCGAGTGCTCCGGATGGAAGATCAACGTGAAATGCTGGGGACATCAGCCAAGGCCAAGCCAATGTGACAGAGATGACACCCAAGAAAGCAAGCATCTAGACAACATAGAGAAGCTGGAGCTGTGGTGTTTCCCCCATGAAGATGCACCGAAATGGCTTAATCCAAGTGAATTGAGAAACCTTGAGAAGTTGTACATTGTAGGAGGGAAACTTACCAAATTGTGTGGATCAGACACCGATGGCGATGAGAATCCATGGAATGTCAAGACTTTGCGCTTGAAGCATTTGCACAAGTTGGACATCGAGTGGGATGCACTGAAGAACATGTTTCCACAGTTGACGTATTTGGAGAAGCATCAATGTGACCAACTCTTCACCTTTCCATGTGACTCTGAGGGTGTATGGAAATCAGAAAACTGATTAAGCTGCATCTGCAATTCAATTTTGTTGGAAAGAGGCAAGTTTTTTCATCACTTGTTGTTTAGTTTTTTATGTTCATGGAATTGGCTATATTACCCAAAACATTTTCAGCTTAATTTTGGTCCTCCAAATATAACCATCTGATGTGATACTTGGTGGTAACAGACAGAAGCTACAACAATTACCAAGATGCCTTGAGAACTTATCGAGATCCCAATTTTGATAGCAGTTATGTCAATTCTCACAACTCACCAGATTGGGGTGACAACAGGAAATATTCTTATCAGCCCACACTATACATGCAAGCAGTTCTGCAACCTACAATAGTATTCCTGCTTCTACAAGGCCTAGTGCAAGTGAAGTGGCTGAGCTTCTACAACAGGAAAACGTGACAGGTCAGAACTGGAGATGAACAGTGATTCGGTATTAATGTCAAAAGAGGAAATTGAGATGTAATTGCAATCGAGGAAGGATGGGACAAATTTCTAGTAAGTTTTCGTCACCCTTGCTCTTTATTTTTCTTTTATAAAGTGAGGACAATGTAATTTTCAAGTATGGGGTGGGGAAAGGCTTACTTATATTTGATTTATATCTGATTTGCTCTTTGGGTATATGTTTAGTTTATTTATATGCTTAATGTCTATATCCAAAGATGTTTTTGAGAGTCATAGCACACACCGCGCTTATATGTCTAAAGAAAGGGTCACGGATGCTTTGAAAAAACTCGGCGATGCAAAGGTAGATTCCTTTAGAGATATTGCATGAAATTGCCTAGTAAAGGGAAGCCACAATGAAGTACATATTCTATCGAGGAAAAGCATGAAGGAAGGTAAAATTTGATGTTGTTTTTGACATATGCACAATAAAAGGATGGAGGACTTTATTTTCCATTTGAGCTAACCTTTACATCTTATCCATGTTGTTTATAGCCTCACATCTAAGCCATATTATGAGCCTTATACTTCACTACATTCGCTCCACATATACTTTATGTTGCCTATTTTCTACCATATGACCTTTCCGGGGAGTTTGAAAGAAAGTGGAAGTCATTTATGGAGATGATTTGTATGGTTGTTGTGTTGGCATTACTATTGAGATTGGTGCATGATGGTGATTATATAATGGAAAATTTAATGAGTGAAAGAAAATCCGGTCACTCAGAAGATAAAGTGATCGACCCTGCTTGCGGAGAATAAAATTCACGCAGGATGGGACACCAAAGTGAGGAGTCCGAAGCGCTAAGTATCCGGGGCCATTCATGACACCCATGTTTGTGACTCGGGAGAAGGCAGTGCTAAGGTTAGAGAGATAAAAACATTCCAGTGAAAAGAGCAAAGAGTGTTATAAAGAGAGGATGAGAGATGTGGAAATATCATAAAGAATGAAAAAGAAGTCAAAGAACACAAAAAGTGTTGCAGTTATTGAAAGTTTTATCTCCCCGGATGAAAACCGCCACATTGCCAAAATAGCCCACTACTATATATGCCTTTTACCTTCGCTTCACCATGTGCATAAAAGTCCTCTTAATTATTGTTGCTATGTCGCAGGAAAATTGTTTTGCATAACCCTTCTTTTGTATGAGATGTTGCTTTTATTCACAAACATGAATTTGTTGACATTAGTACCTTTGCAAATATGACAATTGATTGTTTGTGGTAATATGCGAATGAATCTACAATGTTGAGAGTCTAGTTGGTACCCCCGTGTGACCATCCAAGTTATTACTTGGGGACAAACAAGCTTAAGCATGGGGTGATTTGATGTGCGTTTATTTGACCATGTTTTGTGCTTACTTTTATCCAAATTGCTGTTTATATTTTATACTTTGGGATGGGAAAGCTAAGAATTTGCGCAATTTATCCTTATTTGCAAGATATAGAGGTCTACACAAGTTTTGGTTTAATTTCACAGGAACTGGAGACATTGCGGAGCAATCAAGAGAAGAAAGGAACGAGCTGAAGAGGAGCTCGATGTCGACTATATGCCCTCGACATCGACTATAGAAGATGGAGAATTTGGCTAATTGTTCGAAGAGCCAAGCTAATAGAGGAGCTCAACATTGACCTGCCTACTAGAGGTCGACTAAATTTCAAGAGCACTCGACATCGACTGCTTCACTTGATGTCGACTGAAGACCACACGCAACCGGCCGGACGAGTGTGGATTGGGCCGAATCTCTTAAGGATATATCAAGTCACGAGATATTTCACATCTTTCCTTATGAGATCATATCTCGGTGAAGATGAATATCTATCTATATACTCCGTATTAATTAAAACCAAAGCACCTACGCCACGTGTCGCTCCCTCACGCAAATTTATTTTTAGCAACATTTATATTGATTATATATTTAGAAATAACTTTTTTTAAACATAGATATACCTACGCCACGTGTCGCTCCCTCACGCAAAGTTATTTTTAACAACATTTATATTGATTATATTTAGAAATAACTTTTTTAAAATAATGAGATTAATTCAAAATTTTTTTAATAAAGTTAATATTAACTATACAATATTATTTCATTCTAGATTAATTATACAATATCATTTCAAGCTATTTTCTTTAAATAATCTATATCTATATATTAATTAAAACCAAAGCACCTATGCCACGCGTCGCTCCCCCACGCAAAGTTATTTTTGGCAACATTTATATTGAATATATTTAGAAATAACTTCTTTTAAACATCTATATCTACAAGAGTACAAGGAGATCATCTTGTTAAAAGTAGTTTCAGTATCTTGCTTCTAGCATCACTTTATTTTTAGAGAAATAAATTATTTTAAAAAATAGATGTGAAAGATGCGTACAATGTACTACAGTACTTGTTTAGGAAAGTCACAAAAAATCAAAAAAATGAAACTCCTCGCGCCCAACCGCCTTCCTAGGGCTTTTCCAATCTCTACTTTTAATTCCTCCCACTCTACTTGCCTCCATTGTCGACCTCTAATCTCCCTCCCTCTCCTCCTCTTCCAATCCCACACGCTCTCAATTTCATCGCTGCAAGCCAACGGTGTTACGGTTCTCCGATTTCGCTAGGGTTTAGTGTGTCCGACTGAAATTAGGGTTCAATATGGCGGTTCAGTTGTCGCCGGGGGCGATTGAGAGGATGTCCAACGGGGACCTCGATATTAAGCCGATTCTCCAGGTCACGGAGATCAGGCTCGTCAATACTTCGAACCAGCCTGCGGCGAATGAGCGGTATCGGATGGTGGTGTCCGATGGCACTCACTCGCAGCAAGGGATGCTCGCTACTCAGAAGAATGAACTGGTCAAGACCGGGGTGCTGCAAAAGGGTTCAATTGTCCTGTTGCACGAGTTTGTCTGTAATAGTATCCAGGGAAAGAAGTGAGCTTTCCTCCCTCCCTCTCTCCGCTTGGCATGTAGTTGTTTCAATTTGTGTTCTTTTTAGCGTTTTCTGGATGTTGTTTGTAGTGCATATGAATTGTTTGTTGTTCTATTGTTTCAATTTGTGTTCTTTTTAGCCTCTTTGATGAAACTGTTTGACTGATTCTTTTAGGCTGCAATATTTGTCTTTTTGGGTTTAATTGTCCTGTTTGGTGTGCTTGTGATTTATGTATGTTAGGTGGATGCTAATTGCGTACCAGAATGATTCTCTTAGGCTGCAAAGTTTTTTTTTTTTGGGCGATGAGTTTATAATTTTTGCAACGATTTATTCAGTTCTTTAGTGCATGTTAATCTTGAAAAGAATCTAGTGCTTAGCTAAAACAGTAACTATAGGTTGGTGCTTTTTGCTAGGCTAGAAGTGAAAGTTAAAGATTTGAACTTTTGACAACTCAAATTTTCTATAATATGTTGTTATTTAAATACGTAAATTATTTTTCATTTTACTACTTTTATATGTTGGCAGAGATGTTTCCCTTATTCCATAAGCATGGGAAGGTGGAGATTTCTTTGTTTTTGCAGTAGCCGGCTTTCTATGTCAGTTTAGGTACCAATCTTACTTATTCATCCTTGATGCTGTAAATGTGTGCAGAATTATAATTATTATTCAACTGGAGGTGATCCAGGAGAATTGTAATCCAATTGGACAGCCAACACCTTATGGGCTTCCTGGTAGCGAAAGACCTCATCAGTTGCAGTCTTCTGCAGATCAGAGGAAGACATTGTATGGGAGTCCTCAACTTGGAAATGCTCAATCCCTAAATTCAAATGGAGGGCCTTCTCTGCAGCCCCCAACACCTGACAACAGTCCTTCAGTGCAATCTTACAGTAGTAATTCTGACACAGGAAGGTTTGCTCCTACAAATCCTCCTTTGCATCCTAGACCTGGATTTGGCTCTGGAAATGCTGTGGCTTCCCCTACTGCCGGTGGTTTTAACAACTCTAGGACTCAAGTCCCTAATTCTCGTCCTGTGAATCAGCAGCCTCCACCCATGTACATGAACAGGGGTCCCATTGCTAGAAATGAAGCTCCTCCAAGGATAATTCCTATTGCTGCATTAAATCCTTACCAAGGTCGGTGGACAATTAAGGCCAGAGTGACTGCAAAGACTGTTTTGAGGCATTATACCAATGCCCGTGGGGATGGGAAAGTTTTCTCCTTTGATCTTCTAGATTCTGATGGCGGAGAGATTCGAGTCACCTGCTTTAATGCTGTTGCTGATCAGTTTTTCAACCAAATAGAAGTTGGCCGAGTGTATTTGATTTCCAAGGGAAGCTTGAAGCCTGCTCAGAAAAACTTCAACCACCTCCGTAATGATCACGAGATCTTCCTAGAGTCCACATCAGTAGTACAACCTTGTTCTGATGATGACAGCTCAATTCCTAGACAGCAATTTTGCTTTTGTTCCATCAGCGATGTTGAGGGGATGGAGAATAATAAGATTGTGGATATTATTGGCATAGTATCTTCAATTAATCCTACAACAACAATCATGAAAAAAGACAGTACTGAGACACAGAAGAGAAGCCTTCAGTTGAAAGACATGTCTGGAAAGAGTGTTGAGCTGGTCTTGTGGGGCAACTTCTGCAATGCTGAAGGTCAGGAACTGCAAAGCATGTGTGATTCTGGGCAATTTCCTGTATTAGCCATAAAAGCTGCTAGGATTAATGAATTTAATGGAAAGGCTGTGGGGTCTCTTTCAATCAGTCAGCTCTTCATAGAGCCAGATATTCCCGAAGCTCGCACATTGAAGGAATGGTTTGACAGGGAAGGGAAGAACACACCCTGTGTGTCCATTTCAAGGGAGAATATGGGCTTCTCGAGAACTGATGTTCGGAAAACTATATCCCAAATCAAGGATGAGAAGTTAGGTACATCTGAGAAGCCTGATTATATTACCGTTTGTGCTCATATATCATACATGAGGCTTGAAAACTTTTGTTACACTGCTTGCCCCATCATGGTTGGGGAGAGGAAATGCAGCAAGAAGGTCACAAACAATGGGGATGGGAAATGGCACTGTGATAGATGTGATCAGTCGGTTGATGAATGTGAGTATAGGTACATTCTACAGTGTCAGATACAAGATCATACTGGCATTACATGGATTACTGCGTTCCAGGAATTTGGAGAGGAGATTATTGGAATGCCAGCTAAAGAGTTGTTCTCTTTGAAATATGAAGAGCAGGATGACGAGAAATTCAGTGAAATCATTCGCCGTGTCCTATTTAGTAAGTACATATTTAAGTTGAAGGTGAAAGAAGAGACCTACAGCGATGAGCAGAGGGTCAAGTCCACTGTAGTGAAAGTAGACATGTTGAATTTCTCATCTGAAGCAAGGTTTCTTGTAGATTTGATGACTAAGCTGAAATCAGATGGTTCAGATACCTCCTTCAATGCTGGAAACAGTTATGCAACAGGGCAACCCACAGCCTCTACTGTCAATTACGGTGGAGCCACTGGGTTCTCAGCTAGAGCAACTGGACTGTCTACCAACCAAGCAGGGGCCTATGGAGCTCAATTCAGTGGTTCTAGGCACACTATGGGCAACACTTCTGGTGGTGCATTTGCATCCTGCAGCAGCTGTGGAGGAACAGGCCACAGTGCAGCAAACTGCCCTAGTGTAAACAGTGGCCCTGGGTATCTAACAGGTGGTTATGGTGGTCAAACACAGCCTGCACCTGCGGCAGGAGGTGCCAGTGGGGAAGAGTGCTTTAAATGCCACCAGATTGGGCATTGGTCCAGAGACTGTCCGAACTCAAGTGCAGTCACTCAATCTGGGTCAGCCAGTGGTGGAGCCAGTGGGGAGTGCTATAAATGCCACCAGACAGGTCATTGGGCCAATAACTGTCCAAGTTCAAATGCCACAGGTGGAGGTGGAGGTGGAGGTGTAGCCGGTAAAGAGTGCTTCAAATGCCACCAGTTCGGGCACTGGGCGAAAGACTGTCCTGGCATAAGCTCAGTTCCTCCTGCATATGGGTCTTATGGGATGCAAAAGCAGAACCTTGGTCGTTACTAGTCTTCTTGCGAGGATCATTTCTATAGCAGCAGTGGAACCGTGCAAATCACCACCCTGCGTCTGGACAGCTGCACGTTTTTGAAGTGAACCAGTGTCTTCCTTCAACGGAAACTGTCGGGTGGCAGGGGATGGTATTACACCACTGAAAGCGCCCTGCAAAGTTTTGGATGCTTGCGAAGGTAGGATTTGTATTTATTTATTTTGGTTCAATCTCCCTCTGTGGTCATTCTCATACGCTGTTTACCCTAGTATGCTTTGCATTTTGATGTTTCTCTAGTAACTTATAAAGTAGTGTTGGTGGGAATCCTAGTGGTATCGCCGCCTATTGAATTTATGGATTCTAAATAAATTCTTGCGGAAGTATTTGCATATGTTGGATTGCTTTTGTGTCGTTTGCTTGTTCAGGCTGATGCTGTTGCTGGCTTTGGGTCAATGCTTCCTGGAACTCTCATTTCTTGAAATTTGTTAATAACATTTGAAGCCCTGTGCTTCCAGACTTTGGCTATCAAGTGCTTCCATCAACACCGTGGTCGTGAACTACCTAATGCCAAAAGGCCAAAAATTATGCAGAGAGTTTGGATATGTTGACTTACTTGCATACCCTAGTTTACATTCAGAATCAATTAACACAGTATAGGTAGATTTTGGTAATGCAACAGGGGAAACACCAAATAGCAGGATGGTGTTTTCACAAACCATGGTCCATGCCTCATTCGACATCAGGTTGATCCTTAAACACCCTTCCTTCTAGGCATGCCTGTCTGCAGGATAAAGGCTGTTTTGGATGGAACCCGATTCCAGATAATGTTTTTGCCGTAAAATAGGGTAGAATCGAAACTAGTTGGTTTCATGATACAAGTCTAAATATATAGGACGATCAATTGATCATCTCAGTCTTTCTCATGAAAATCGAGCCGTTACCCATTTGCAAGAAGAGCAGGAAGAGAATTTCATTCGATGCAAGTTGAGCTCCAAAACGTCGACAGCCTCTTGCTTATAGAATTCCTCAATAAAGACGTATTTCTGACCATTTTGTGTTGGAATTGAACCTCAACCTGAGGCGTTGTAGACGATCAACTAAGCCAGCCAGGCAAAACAATAACACTACTAACTCTGTTTTTTTCCAAGGATTTCCAAGTTATCTGAAGTTCTTCACGATCGTAAAAGGCTTAGAAGGGTTGGCTCCGATTAGGATATAGTGATATACTTTCCCTTTAAATTAGTTAAAAGGATTTTGAAAATTTTCATTTACAACACATATGAATCCCCACTTTTTTTAATTGCCTAAGCATAGCTAAACTTGCCCAAAGTTTGGGACCAAAACACAAAGACGAAACTTTCCATCCACTCTTTTCTAGCGATCAAGTTCTTAGATTTATCACATCTGAACCATTCCCCCTGAAGCGGTAAATATATAGACGGTGTAACGGAGTTACAAAAGGAAGATGGAACCATACCAAGAGTCCCACGTAAAAGGTGTAACCATACTAGGCAATACTACGCAAATACAGATGCTAACAACCTATTACTACGCAACCCACCCTAGGCAATGTCCTCCACGGGCCACGGCTCCACCACTACATTCTCTTTCCACTAGATCAGACCCAAAAACCTCCAATCACCATTACATTTAGGGAACCCAACCACTTCTGCATGTTTATATAAATGAATCTTAACCCAAAATATATAAAGATTAAATTATATATTCCAGGTGAAGACAAATCAATATAAAACATAAGCATACCCTCATGAAAATTACAACTTATAACAAGGATCCAATCTTTGACAGTAAGAGCAGCAATACTCATGACAGCAAGAGCACAACAGCAAACAGCGACCACTATGACAGTGAACCACCTATAATGGACATCTCGTTCAGCTCAACTCAGCTGAAAACCACCAGCACAAACAAGACTCATACAGGTCACCCTGGCTGATACGTTTCATCATCAGTCGAAGAGCTCTCGTCCGTCTCATTTTCAAACTCAGATTGGAAGAATTCCGCATCTCCTTTACCGCAGTTGGGATCCTGCACCAACAGAATTAGCAAGCATGAAATATCAAATTTGGTTGTAAAATGGGTAAAGGGGTACTCAACCTCATAAACATCGGATTCATAGTGAGGACTACTGGGAAAAGAGAATCCATCCATTGCTAGAGCAGGTCTGGCAAGCCAAATACGTCTGGAGGCTCCACATCAAAACAAGAACAGGATTAATTAAAAATGGCTTAGACTCTAACACAAACTGAACATGAAAAATGAGCAAATTAATAAAAACCTTTGAAAAAAAGTGCAACAAATTGGATATGGGGAAAAAGTGTACAAAACCTTCGTCACAGTCGAGGACTCGAGATGCAATCTTCAACCAATTGAGGAGTGATAGGCATGCAGGATGGGTTTCTAAAGGCAAAAGGATCCAGTGCCATCCATGGATTATCGATTATGCTGCTTCTTTAAACACTTCCAAAGCCTCTTCGGTTAGACTGTATTGCCCCATTTCCAAGTGGCAAATTACAAAGAGAGCCTAGAACTCAGATTAATATGAGATTATTATTACGTCATATAACACTATTTGGAGATGTTGGTAATGGTATCAGTCTCTTATTGATTGCAATAAAGATTCAGCAACCAAGTCTAAATCAAAGTCACACGTCCATCGGTCCATATAAGAATTGAAGGAAATTGAAGCAAAGTGAAACCCAGTAATACAAATACAAGGCGCACAGAAAGATGCTTAGCAGTTATATGAATAAACATTCCAGTAACTACCAACCAATAAACACTTCTAAAAGTAACAAAGGCTTGAGCCAGCAAAGAAGAGGTACCTTTTTCTGCTGCCAATGTAATTGTACCCTGATGTGTGGCATCAGCGATTCAGCAATAGCTCCCCGAAATTGAGTTATTTGATTTTATCATACTAATGTTCATCCCTCCCTACTTGCTTCATCTACTCATGTACTGAGCATTTCACAGTTCACAGTATAAGGCATTTCACAGTTCACAGTATAAGTAGAGAAGCATGTACAGAAAAAAAGGAATCAAATACCAAAGTACCAAACATCTCATTTCATTCAATACTAGTATGTTGAAACAGATCTCCTTTGCTTATACTACACTGCACAAGAATCTGTTCCAATACATAATCCGGAGTTAAACCCTTTGACAACATGCGTGCGTGCAGCGCATTTGCTTCCCCTAATCTCCCGACCTTGCAACATCCGTGTATAAGGATACTGTAAGCCACAACATCCGGCAACAAACCCTTGTCAAGAGCACACTGGAACATTGAGAATGCTTTGTCCAAGAGCCCTCTCTTGCAAAGGCCATCAATGATGATGCTGTAACTGATTATGTTTGGCTGGATCTCGTTTCTCTGCATTGTTTCAAATAGCTCGAATGCATTGCTCATGTCGTGAAATTTCATGTACCCGTCAACCATGCAGCTGTATGTGACGACATTAGGCTCTGGGCCCTTACGTAGGATCTCATTGAACATTGAAACGGCATTCTCAACTCTTCCCTCTTTGCAGAAAGCATCTATCAGAATGGTGTGAGTGATAATGTTGGGTTTCACTCGTCCTTTCGCAAGGCTCTCATACATCTGAACCGCATCATTCAATAATGAAAAAGAGCAGAACCCGCATATCATTGTGTTGAAAGTCACAATATCTGGCTCAGGTCCATGATCAGCTACACACTTGAACAGATTTACTGCATCCTTCAACTGACATTCTTTGAAGTACATTCTGATCAGAATGTTGTATACGGTGATGTCAGGGACAACTCTGTTCCTTCTCATGAGATCATATATCCAGAGCCCGAGTTCAAGCTTATTTTGCTTACAAAATTCATCCAACAGAGCACAATATGCAACTGCATCTACCAACATGCCTCTCTTGAGCATTCCGTAAAATAAAGCAGCTGCATCCACAAGTCTTCCCTTGGATGCCAATGCTCCAAGCAACAAAGTGTATGAGACAACATCAGGAACAACTTTATACATCCCCATCATAATCCAGACTTTTATAGCATGTTTCCATGCGTTTGATCTACAATAACCATCTATTAAGGTGTTAAATGTATATATGTTTGGACGTAATCCCGCCTTTGCTGTCTGAAAGAAGAATCTAATAGCATCATCCATCCGTCCATGTTTGCTTAGCCCATTGATAAGTGAAGTACACATAACAATGTCAAGAGCAGGGCCTTCCTCTAGCATCATCTTATATATCCTAAACGCGTCTCTCAAAAGTCCTGATTTACACAAGCCATCAATTAGACTGCCAAGAGTTAACTTCGACAACTGCAAACCCCGTTTCATCATTTCACACACAATCCCACAAGCCTCAAGGACTTGCCCATCTTGGCATAACCCCTTAACAATAATGCTATAAGTGATACTACTAGGTAAAATCCCATGGATCAACATTTTATCGTACACTTCTACTGCATTTTGCAAATCACCCTCCCTAACAAATGCATCCATAACCGAACTGAAAGCAACAACATCCAACTTAACACCACTATTTAAAAGCTCCATAAAAAGGACATGCCCGTCATCTACCTTACCCGCCTTAAAAAGGCCATCCATAAGAGTGCTATATAAAACCAAGTCTGGAGTTATTCCACATTGCACCATTGATCTTTGATGTTCCACTGCCTCTTCCACCTTCCCCGCCTTGCAGTAGGCGTTAATCAAAGTAGTAAATGACACTAAGTTTGGCTTCGGACCAACCCTATACATCAAATCAAAGAACTTAGAAGCATGTTCCAATGACTTTTCCCTGCACAATGTCTTCAAAATTCTGTTACAATCAATGACATCAACCACAACGCCCCTCTCCGCCATCACACGGTAAAGAATCAGACCTTTCTCCATTTCATTCTTATGGACAAACCAATCCACAAAAAAATCAAACACACTGAATCCAAACTTTGCTTCTTTCTGTAGAACATCCACAGCTGCATCAAACCGATCCAAAAAGACAAGCAAACCCAACAAATTCCTCAACGCGTAGGGAGCAACCGCTACTCCACTACAACACATTCTGAAGTACAAACCCAAAGCATGATCAATCATATGATTCCTACAAAACCCAGCAAGCAAACAGCTATAAACAGTGCTGCCATTAGACCCATAACCACAAAACCCATCAGAAAGTGCAGCAAACAGATCAAAGCTCCCAAACCTCTGAATCATTTCATCGAACACCTTATGGGCATGATCAAACATGCGATGGGAAAGCAAGAGATGGGCAAGGGAGGAGTAAGATTGTAGGGTGGGGGCAAACCCTAAGACATTTTCTGACCATTGGATGAATCTAATTGCGGAGATGGGTTTCGATCGGAGATAGAAGAGGATTTGATCGACGTGGTGAGGATGGAAGCGTCGGAGCCACCGGGGATGTGAGGAGTGGAGAGTTTCAGATTGGAATTCGTTGGAGAGTTGGGTGATTAGGTAAGGCGGAGCAGAGGGAATCTTCGTGTGGGTTGAGAGACGAGTTAAGAGGGCGGGAGGCCTTCGGAGGAGTGTCTTTGAGCCATGAAGAAACATGTCAATCAGCAGTTGGCATAGGGAAGATCCCAAAAATGCTTATTTGGAGGGAAGTAGGGAAGTTGGAACACCTCCTTAGTCCTTACATGGGAAATAATCCACTGAATGCGACTACACTACACTGATGAGTGATATGGCCATATATTCTTCTCAACTTTCAAATCTCAACTGAATCCAACGCCTTGTGCGTGTTACCGTATCCGATCTTGTTGGAGGTTTCTTAACCACTCAATAAATTCAATATTATAGAAAATCAATAAAAGTCTTTATTTACAAATCGCTATATCTTCATCTATTTTCATTAATTCGTCATTAAGTGTATTACATTTTAATATTTTTAATCTCGAATTCGATTATAAATATATTTAAAATTTAAATTTAAGAGCTCGATTATATTTTAGGGACCATTTTATTTATTTTAAAATAATACTAATAAATATAGCTTAGAATTATTATCTCAATTTATGTTTGAAAATGTTTATAAATTTTAAAATAATATGTAAATTACTCTTTTATAATTCATAATATAATTTGATTTGGAAATAATAATTTCTATTATAAAGTTAAAAATAACCTTAAAATTATTATTCATTTATAGTTTAAATATTTTAGTTCTATAACAAATATATAATAGAAATTAATTCTTCGACTTTATAGAGAATCAAATAATTTTCCAATGAAAGGATCAACTGTACTTCAAACTATAAAAATCATTATGGAATATTATAACAGTCGAATTTTAAAATTGCCTAATGAATACGAAATTGCAAAAGCTAGTAAAACAGCCTTTGCTAGCAAATTTCATTCCCCTTTGCTTCAAAATCTATTAAGGGATCTTTTGGCGACTTATATAATTTTTATTTAATTGACGATTTTATGAAAATTAGGTTATACAATGTGAGATTTTTTATATATATAATTTTTCTGGGAAAAATAACTCATAGTAATTACAACTATAAGTTATAGATCCAAAAGCATCTTTAATTTTAAAAATAATAAATTATTTGTGAAACTATTATTAAATAAGGAATGAAATTTCAGCTTGATGTGTATTCGTGTTTTAGTTTCTATATATTATTTTAGTCCATATATAGGAAGGGACTACGGCCTATTACAATGTCAAGAAATAGGAGATTGAACTCGTGACCTATTTTTCAATATATATAGATTAATATTATAATTACCAATTAAGGTAATAAAGTTTGATAATTTCCATATTTCAATTCTTTCTAGCTCTCTAAAGAAGAACAAATTAAGGTAATAAAGTTTGATTATTACCAATTAAGGTAATAAAGTTTGATAATTTCTTGGGTTTTTCAAACCCAAGAAATTGAATATTCAGGAAGTTTGATAGAATATCTGCGTTTGGTTAACATTTTTCATCTTCAAAAATTCAGGAATTGAAATTCCCATGAATTTAACTTCCTGTGAAATACATAAATTGGAATTACCAAGGGGTACATGGTAAGACAACTTCCACCATTTTCTTAGTAATAAAAATCCCTTATTTATCTCACTATATCAAATCCACCATTATTTCATTTTTTAACCAAACATGTTTCATAAAATCTAAGAAAGTGTAATTTTTGGGAAGTAGACTTCCTACATTTATCCAAACGAGCACTAAGAGCAAGCCCAACAGCTTCTCTAAAATAGAGAAAATGGGAGATTTTAGAGAAAAAAACCATTTTTTCTCCCCAACAGCTTCTCTAAACTCATCTTTAAAATAGAGAAATTGATGGAGAGAGGGAAAAAATCTCTAAATTTAGAGGAAGAGTTAGAATCTGTAAAATTTAATGCGTTCACCATTTTCAATGTCTACCTATTTGTTCATTGGTGGTTGCCTATTGATTTAATGAAGTTATTGAAATTTTATTTATTAAATTATGAATTTATGCATCTATTATAGTGTATAATAAATGTACAAATTTGTATAATAGAGAATCTGTTGGAGTTGTGGTGTAAATTTTTTAGAGATTTTGTTATTTTGTTCTCTATTTTAGAGATTTTTTAGAGGAGCTGTTGGGGATGCTCTAAGAAGAGCAAGAAAGCAAAGAATGTTCCCATTCTTTAATTAACATCATCTTTAAAGAAGCAAAGAACTTTCCAATGAAATTGCAAAGGGTTCAAGTAAAGAATATGCCTGTTTTTTACTTGTGCAAATGAATACATTAAAATTTTTCATTTATTTTTATGGCAAATCAAACTATGTAGACAACTTTTGCCAACATAAGTTACTTTGAGGGCAAATTTTGCAATATTTGTCATTTAAATGATTATACAATATAGATATTTACATGTATCCTTTCGTGTGACCTATTTCGTCATTAAACTAACTTGCAATCGTTCTTGATATTAATTATACATAGTAATCGATCTTCTGTTTTTTAATCAATCAATCAATCAATATCAATCAATATATATAATACTAAAACAGAGACGTGGAAATCCTATGTGGCGGGTTCTGGTGCGATTCGCTTACGTGTCGTACTCTGGTGTAATCTGACCCGGATAATTGACACGTCAATTAATGATGATCCAATATATTTAAGACACGTCATGCGATTATATCATCTAATTATACACGTGTCACCCTATGTGTCCATTTTGATTAATGATTAAATTAATTTTTAGTATAAATATTCAACCTCTTATCTTACAAATCTTATCATTTTACCTTATGTTAATTTATAAATATTTTATCTAGCAAAAAAATCTAGATTAGGTGAATTTATATGAAAAAATGTTTAGGTTAGTTTTATCACTAACAAAATTGATTAAATTATATGGAGAGAGAATTAGTTTATATAGGTCGAGATAATTCAAATGAATAACCAATAGATCGGATATGGAATCACATAAAATTCAAATAAATAACCAATAGATCGGAGTATTCTATTAAATTATCAAATAATCATATTAACCAATTTTTTTTGGTAAGATAATCACATTAACCAATAGATCTAGATAATTTAATAAATAATTAATTTATAAACTAAAATTATGCAAATATTACTCACGTACCAAATAATTTTGTTTATCATTAAACAATCACATTAAACAATAGAAATAATTCAGATCAATATAAACCAAATTTATGCAAATATTGCATTCGTACCAATATAATTATATCTTTATTTTTCTACAACAATAATTTAGTTTTTAAAGTGTATGCGTGTATATAATAGAAAGTATGTATTTTATAATATTTTAGCGATTAAAGTTAGTTGTTCAAAAAAATTATCACCAATAATAAATTGATAATAAGTAGGAAATTAAAAAGTCAAAAAAATATTTTATATAATTTTCTTGATCTTACACAATTTGTGCATAAATAATAAAAATCATATAAAAATACCGCGAAGATCGCGGGGAATAAAACTAGTTTACAAATAAAGTAATGGATCTATTGAAGTGTGAATCAAGTAATTTCGTTATTCTTTTACTTTTGGGGCAAAAAAAGAATAAAGTGAAATTTTGGAGTAAAAATGAAATTTGCGATAGTCGAACTTATAAATTAAAATTCTTTCAAATCGCTCATCAAAAGAAAAACTGTTCTCGAATCACAACTTCAAGTTACACGTCCCAAACAACTCTCCATCTTCATATACTGGTGAAGTTAGGTATTCTAATTCTCCTATCTTTCTTCACTTTAAAATTTGATACCTGAAAATCAAATAGTTTGGATATAAATCTCAACTTCAACTTATTACAAGTCCCAAATAACTTATGAGCTGATAGTTATATATATATATATATATATATATATATATATATATATATATATATATATATATATATATATATATATATATATATATATATATATATATATATATGATTTTGGATGCGCGGTATCTAAATTTCGTATGGTTTCATTTTTGTTTGTAATGAAATAGTTTGGATATTAGTTTGCTTTTTCTAGCGTACGTTAGTATTATTTTTGAGGTGGTATGGGTTATGGCGTGCTTAATTGGAATAAAAGGGCATACCTTAGAAATGTTTGTGGGAAAACTTTTTTAAAGAGTTAAATTAAGGTGGTTTTGGCAGGGGCTTATATTTATTTGGTGGAAAAAATAAGAATATGAAATATTTATGCAGCTTGATGATTTGATTTGATGTGACCAAAAGAAAAACATACTCTGTATTAAATGCAGAAAATGAGGGGGAAGGAAGCAACAACAGCAGGGATGAAGTCAGGAGATGAACAACTATTACTGAGACAAATGCCTTACGGGATGTCGTTGGGCAGTGAAGTCAACATGACTAACTGTGTTAATCACTCCCTCCACTTCTTCCATAGATACCCTTACATCCATTCATATATGGTAATAGCCTACTGGATGATGGCGGGATATCTCGGACCTGCAAGGGACTTTCATGAAGCTTTCTGGAAAGGGTGGGATATTTGGAGCCTCAGAGCTGCAAGGGAGTGCAACCATGAGGGGTTTTGCGTCCTCGATAACCTTGCATTCTTTCATCTTCTCGATTTCAATCTCAATGTCTACGTCGATCGTAAAGCCGGCTTCGCCGAATATCCCGATAGGGACTCCAAAATACAAAAACTATACTTGGGGAGGAAGACATATTTAGTGGACTACGAAGCCACACCTGAGTCGTTGAAGAAAATGCTTGCATATGATCGACATTACACGGCTAAGGATATGAACCTCAATACATTGTTGATTCGAGGTTGTGAGTTTCTGTCATCTACTACTACTGGTAATGGTATTTTATCCCAATATTCCACAGATCATCACTTCACCTCCCTTACTATTGTCGAAATCTCTAGCTCTTCTTGTTCCCGTATTGATATAGGAATCATTTCTGAGCTCACCCTTCTTCAATGTCTCAATCTCTCTCATCTTCCCAACCTTGAAATGTTGCCCGATAATCTTTTCCGCAAGCTTACACAACTTCGCTGGCTTATTATGCGAGGGTGTTGTAAGCTGCGTTCCCTCCCATCTATTGATGGTTTGACAAGACTCGTGGTGTTGGATCTCTCTCACTGCACTAGTTTGCACCTTCCCCTGTTTGATATCAGGTATCCACAACTTCAAATTCTTGATCTTTCTTATACTCCTATTGTTTACAGGTTTCGGGAATTATCAACTCCCAACCTCACTCATCTCCTTCTAAGAGGTTCAACCGGCCTCAAAAATCTACTTATTCTCAATAAACTAGAAAGCCTTCAACTGCTTGATTTGTCCGGATGTGAAAACCTCCTTAATTTGTCTCCTTTCATGAACGTCCCAAGTTTGAAGCATCTCAATTTGTCCGGTTGTACTAGTTTTACGAATTTCCACCAGGGTATATTCGATCAAATGTCAGGCCTTGAGGACCTTGATCTCTCTTGGACAAAAGTCAAGCATCTTCCATCCTTCCTCGAGCCAGTTGTTACACCTTGACCTCAAGGTTAGTTCCTCACAAGCACAGTCAGGGGAGTTAGAGTTCTTGCAATACCTTGAGAAACTTGAAATTCTCAATCTCACAGGGTCCTCTGTGGAAAAACTACCAGACATGTCTAGACTTGTAAGCCTCAAAAAGCTTCTATTGGCAGATTGTCCACATTTGAAAGTTGTGTCCGGTTTGCAACATCTCGGAAATTTGGTGGAACTCGACCTCACGGATCTGAAGATTCGTTCGGTAGAAGAATTCAACTTAGATTTGTTGCATTCTCTTAAGATTCTCAATCTCTCAAAGTCCTCTGTGGAAAAACTACCAGACATGTCTAAGCTTCTAAGCCTTGAAACACTTTTGCTGGCAGATTGTCAGCACCTGAAAGTTGTGCCCAATTTCTCCAAGTCTCTTAAGATTCTCAATCTCTCAAAGTCCTCTGTGGAAAAACTACCAGACATGTCTAAGCTTCTAAGCCTTGAAAAGCTTTTGCTGGCAGATTGTCAGCACCTAAAAGTTGTGCCTAATTTGAATGCTAACAGATCTATGAAGGAACTTGACCTCTCGGGTTTCCAGATTCGTTCCCGGGAAGACTTCAACTTGGATTTCTTGTGGGATCCTTGTTCTCTTAAGGTTCTCAATCTCTCACACTCCTCAGTGGAAAAACTACCAAATATGTCTGGACATCTTATCTTCCTCGAAAAGCTCCTATTGGCAGATTGTCCACGGTTGAAAGTAGTGCCTGATTTGAGAGATCTTGATTATTTGAAAACTCTGGATCTTTCTTTACCAAATGATTCTTCAATCGAGAGTCGCCAGCTAGAATTTGTAACCAAAGGTCAACGGTTCCCACTTCCTGTGAGTCTCCGAAGACTAGTACTGACAAATCGATCCGGCATCCAGAAGTTATTTCCTACCAAGGAACTTGTCAATTTGAAGTTTCTTGATCTTCGTGGCACTGATGTGGCAGATTGTGACAGTATCCTCGGAGCACTTAAGGCTAAGGCTGCCGAAATTCATGTCGTTTATGGCACAAAATCCCATCAACCCTCGGAGGTTGACGATTTTGTTGATGTAGCCTTTAAATTGGATGCTCTCATTTCATACCTCCAAAATAAATTAAAGTCCGCCGTGACAACCATCCATCCTGAGGATCAAGCTGTCAAGATGCAGCTTGAAATGTTGGATAGAGATTTGATGTATATACAGGCAAATATTGAGGGGCTTAAGAACTCCCATAATTGGAAGGGTGGGAAGGAGCTCTTACAAGAACTCGTGGATGCTGCTGCAGCAGCTGATCTGTCAACGCAGGCACACTTGAAGCAACTAAGGCGGGTGGTTGTCAAGTTGAAACTCCTAGTCCCTCCTAAGGATCAAAACGACTCAGAGGCCTTCCAAATTACCAAAAAAAAGAAGACGAAATCATCGCACTTTATCAATAACAAGGAAAGTATTGGTATTACTGAAGATATGCAGGGGATAATGACTGACCTTCTCACTTCCTACAAATCTCTATCTCAAGTCCAAAAGCAATGCTTGTTGTGCTTTTCAATTTTTCCCCTTGGTGAAGATGACAACAAGAACAACACATTATGTGGCATCAAAAAAAGCTTCCTCGTCATCAGCAAGAAGATGTTAATCTACTGGTGGGTCGGAGAAGGATTTATTAATGTTCCTCATCATCAAAGTACAGAGCCAGAGACTAGTGCAGGAAGAGATGAAGTGAATGAACAAGTTTCCGCCACCGATGGAGTGAACAAGTCAAAATCAATTGAGGAAATTGGGAAACAAATTCTCAACGTCCTAGTAGACAAGAATTTCATTGAGGTCGTGATAAGGAAAGGTCGAGAATCAGGAAAATATTACCTCACCCCTCTTGTACACATTTTTGTGATTCAGCGGGCAAAGGAAGAGGGCTTCTTTGATTTTGACCAAAAGTCGTGCAACCTCATCCCACATTTTAGTCGCTCTCAGAGAGCTTGCTTGCTTAAACCACAGGACAAGTTCCCGTCCTCATGCGACTTCTGGGCAAGCTGTGTCAAATCGTCTGAAAATCTGGCAAGCTTTAAAAATGTGAAGACACTGTTCAATGTTAGCGATTCCATGGTGGATATCAAACGGGAGTGGTTCTCCAAGATGAAGAATCTGTGTGTGCTACATCTTGGGAATTGGCGCTCTGAAAACGCAGATCTCATTGAGGTTGAAGACCAAAGGTTCTTGGAGGATTTGAATAGATTGAAGCAGTTGAGGCTTTTAAGCTTGCAGGGTTTGCCAACGATCATGAAGCTTCCAGATTCAGTTTGTCAGCTGAGCAACCTCATAATACTAGACCTCAAAGAGTGCAGTTATCTTGAGGAGCTTCCCACAGATATCGGTTCCTTGAAAAGGCTTACTCATTTGGACATAAGTAATTGTCCCTTGGTTCATAAATTGCCAAAAGGAATCAGTTTTCTGTCGAAACTTCAAGTGCTTAGAGGGTTTGTCTTCACAGAAGAACACGGTGCTCGTGCCTCAGAGGATAGAAAAAATGCATCCATCCTTAGTCGCTGGTTATTCCTTTCTAGGAGTAGGAATGATGATGTGTGCACCCTCAGAGATTTGTTGAAGCTCAAGTTGTTGAGAGAGCTAAGCGTCGTCGTGAACATCAGCATGTTTCCGAGTGATGAAGAGGTGCAGGTGTTCAAGGAAATGAAGCAGCTTCGCAAACTCAAAATCTTATGGGAGAAAAGCTTATCCATTAAACACAATACTGTTAACCGTGCAACGGAGCAGGGAACATTGACCGAGTTCTCCGGATGGAAGATCAACCTGAAATGCTGGGGGAGTCAGCCAAGGCCAAGCCAATGTGACGGAGATGACACAGAAGAAAGCAAGCATCTAGACAATATAGAGAAGCTGGAACTGTGGTGTTTCCCCCATGAAGATGCACCGAAATGGCTTAATCCAACCGAATTGAGAAACCTTGACAAGTTGTACATTGTAGGAGGACAACTTACCAAATTGCGTGGATTAGACACCGATGGCGTTGAGAATCCATGGAATGTCAAGATGTTGCGCTTGAAGCATTTGCACAAGCTGGACATCCAGTGGGATGCACTGAAGAACATGTTTCCACGGTTAACGTATTTGGAGAAGCATCAATGTGACCAGCTCGCCGCCTTTCCATGTGGCTGTGACGGTGTATGGAAATCAGAAAACTAAGCTGCATTGTCAATTCAATTTTGTTGGAAAGAGGCAAGTTTTTCATCACTTGTTGTTTAGTTGTTTCAGGTTTTTATTCGTTTATGTTCGTGGAATTGGGTATAACCCAAAACATTTTCAGCTTTGATCCTCCAAATACAACCATCTGATTAAATTCTCTGCATGTATATGTGCAGGTTCTTTTGCAATTTAAGAAGGACAATGGTGGCTTTAATTCCTTGATCGATCGATCACATTGGATTGGTTGCTCCTCTTTCAAGATTTTCGGTATCTGGCTGTTAATTCTTAAAGACCTGATCGAAAAGGAAACCTGTTGTGGATGGATCTTATGGTGCCAATGGTATTGGTGGTCTTCCAGCAACTTCTTTCATCTTCGGTAATTAGTAGAATATTGTTCAAAAAAAAAAAACTTACATAATCAAAATAGTTATTTTTTTTATAAACTTATTTATGAAAAGAGAGTTAATTATATTCTTTATATGGTTAATTGAATTTAAAGCAATTTAAAAGTAACTATGGCACTTACATTACAAATCATATAATATTACTAGAAATAAAGATTGTGAGACTAGTTCTTCAAATCCAACAGGTTAAAGAAAATTGATCACTAACTTCAGGGTCTTTTAATACTTACAGTTATATCACAAGCTTGCTTGCTGTGAGTATTGGAGGGATCAAAGACTCGACTTCTCCTCAAGAAGGCTAGGGGTAGTTTGATGAGAACATATATATGAGCATCAAAAAGCAAAGAAAGGCATTCAACTTCCATCTCCTTTCTTGCGGATGGAGCCCTCGTAGTTGTGACCTTTGTTGTATGGATCGTCATGAAGGTCTGCTAGCTCTCGCAACCTTCAATCATCGTAGGTAAGTATATATTTTTTTTCCAAAGAGGACATAATCATTATAAACTTGTTTATAAAATTAAAGGAGAGTTATATTCTGTGTTTGCTTAAGAGTGGTAACTGATAAGTAATATGACACAATGGATTGTTCAATTGTGCAGTTGTGGAAGAACTGCTGAATCTGACCTTTTTCCAGGCCAATGCAAGAAACCACGTAATTCATGGTAAAATATCCCAAGGTAAATGCAAGTGTCACACAACACAATGCTATATATGCTAATTAATTTAATTGATTTTGCAATCGACGGTATTTCAATAGTTGGTGGAAACTTAGAAATGAGTTAGTTGGACCTCATTTGGGAAACTGAAACAGTACATGTACAAGATCTTATTGTTGCTTGTCATGTTATGTACGTTGTTGGAACATTGGATCAGTTGGTAAACTGAACCACTTGTACTTGTGATCTTAAGATTACGAGCACCGGATGGCAATACAGACTACAATGGTTCTGAATCTAATTCTGATCCTTAGGGGAAGTAGCTAGCTAGGATTCATTTCCGTTGAACCATTCTTTTTTAATTTCTTTTTATTAAATGCTTTTGAAAGACAAAATCCGCGTATTGATATAGCTAGTTCCATGATCGATCGATGATGATATATTGATGTGAATCAAATCACTAAAAATTGATTTCTCTCTGTCTTTTTTTGTAAGATTGATTATAAAAATATTATAGTTGATTTTGCTGAATAGACAAGATTAAGTCCGATTATTTGCCGTTATGATGTAGGAAGGGTTGTGTCCACTGGAAAGGTTCATATGGTTGTCTACTTGCAGCTTCAATCGTCGTCTTATATATATATGTAGCAAAAATACCTTTCGAAGATAACAATCAGCCAGAGGCTGCCATTGCTGTATCCTCGACTCAGCATTCATCTTCTTAATTGGTAGGCTCGCTTAAGTACTGGATTGAAGTTCCATCCGGAAGCCCCATTACATCCATATTAATTCAAGAAAATTAAGGTAGGTTATAGTCTATAATATATATAATTTCGAGATCCCCCATTGCTCTCTCAAGCCAAACTGATCAGTTCCTTTCGCAGCAACGGAGCTGTGGGGAGCCTTGAGACAAATGGGTCCCTCTAAAGCCCGGCCTTGGACCGGACGGTTTCCCCCTCGATCTTTTATCAAAAGAGCTAACTGGGATGTGTACGTTGGGATCTCAGGTCGATCACCGACACTGTGCTGGGCATGCTTTACGATGTTAACTTCCCCGACAGCATAGCAGACGCACTTCTGGTCTTGATCCCGAATTCTCAAGTGCCCACGAGGCCACCCCACTTTAGTCCAATTTCTCTACTATTCATCCACATTTTTAACTCCTAAAAAAACGTGCCTGAATAGTAAAAGTTCATGTATTTTTGGACGGAATGAGTAGTAAGTTATAAGGGTAAAGTACTACATAATAGCTTACACATTTTTATTTGATTGTGGATCCCAACCTTATAATCGTAGTAGTAAATCGAAATAACCTAACACATGTTTGCGTACTTTAACAACTCACCATATATTTGACACAAACAATATCTCAAACAACCGACAACTTTATGGTTGAAAGTCTCGTACTCTTCAGCTACTTCCAATAATCCAATTATTAAATTCTCGGGATATCTAAACCCATAATAAAAATAAATACAAATAAACAAAAATGGTTAGAGATTGTTATAGGTAGGTACGTGGACTGGAGGCACATAATTGTGCTTCATAAACTTAAATTTCTTTTGACCAGCTCCTTTCAAAAGAACATTCAAAGAAACGAAAACATAGTATGAATAAATTACAAAAATCATAGATTTATCAAATATTCATAATAATATGATTTTAGCGTCATCGAAACAGACTCCTCGGTACTTAGTAGTCTTGTACGGAACAGGTCTTTGGCAACACACCCGGACATGTATCTCATTTCGGAGTGTCAACAGCTGCTTGCTTCGGAGTCGTGGGAGACTAAGATTAGCCAAGTTCGTCGTAAAGCTAATGCTGGAGCAGATGCCACGGCGCAATGGGCAATGATTCACAGCGCCAGCTATGAGGAATTCCTTGAGCCTCCCCCTGTCTTGTTAATTTCCTGAACTCTATTGCCTCTGTTTGAACTTTATGCTTTTGATTCAATAAAACCTACGGGGCTTCTACCTCGTCTTTCAGATCAAAAAATAATAATAATATGATTTTAGAAAAAAATTATGATCAAATAAGAAAAGATTTTATATACGCAATTTCGTTAACCTTTTCCCAATAACACAGGTGAGACCAAATCTAAAAAGATTTTACAACTTTTAAATATTTTAGTAATTTCTAAAAATAATTATCCTATGGCTTATAGATAGAATAGAACCCTAGATAATATTTCCTAAATGGTAATTTAACCTAGGGATCTACGGTGTAGGAATATATGTTACTTTATATTATGTTGTTTTTATTTCGGGTGTGAAATTGGTTGATTGTTTCTATGTATTAAATTTTGACTATATAATGTTAAATGGAAGATGTTATATAAGGTATACTGTAATTTAATATAAAAATTAATTATATAGATTCAAATAATTTGATATTGAGAGCTTTATAAAATACAATTATCTATCCTATTGTCTAATTACTTCGGAGTATTTAATAAAAAAAAATTTATGAGAGGGGACAATGTAAGGGGACTTAATCGGGGACAGAAATTTCAGACCCAGACTATTACGGTATGAGAAATTAGCCGCTTTTAAGGTTTATTGAATAATTTATTTTAATTTCAATTTAGGGTTCAAGTTTGATATAAAATCTCGTGAATAAATTGATAAATATTCACTTTGAACTAAAGGACATTTGATCAGTTGGCCGAAGCTAACTCACCATCACGTGGAAAAGGGAGATCTTTAAGATAAAATAATATATTTCTCGTTTTTACTTCCCTCAAATTTTCTATTTTTTGAAAGATAAATCTCTCTTTAACTTGTTGAATAGAAATAATATTTAAAGTATATTGAAGTTATGCCAGACAATAACCTAATTTATTTTATCTATATGTAATCTGATGTGTCTACCTAAATTGGTGAGTATAATAACATTTTAATGTAAATATTCAATAAATCTCATAATTGGTTATAAAATGTACTATTTTGAATATAAATATTAGAAAAAGACAAATCATGAAGAATTAAATTTTAGATAATAATTAAAATGAAAATATTCAAGTATACTTCTATCCTAGCTTTCAGGTTAAAAAATGGTAAAAAAATTATTCATATTATTTTTTTCAAAAATTTTGAGGAAAATAAATGTGTAGGAGTTATCATTAATATAATTATTTTTAAAATAACTTGACATTAATTATTACTCCCTCCTTTAATTAAAAGCGTATTGCTTTGTTTTTAACAATTTTTTTATTCAAAAAGATAAAAAGTATATAATGTGTCAAAATTCTATTGTATAGTTTCATACTTATTTATAATAAATATAATAAAATTAATATATAAATTATTAAGAAACCGCAAAAAATGCGGGTAATAAGGCTAGTTTATGTAATAAAGCACCCCTGAAAATATAATTTTTTTTATACATATTTCCAGTGCTAATCTATGTATGACAAATAAATTATGTTTGAATATTAGATGAAGCATTTCAACATTTACCCCTTACAGTTAGTTTTTTATGGGATAGATCCCTTATGTGTTGGAAGTTGGAACAAAGGCCAGAGTTTTTTATGGTGGAAGTTATCTTACCGTGACTTGCTTTTACGCAGCCTCCAGCAAAATGGAATCCAGCCTTCAGTTCAGGCCGTCGTTGCCCGCTCTCCACGGCTCGACCTCGTCGTCCTGAACTACCGCCGCAGCGCCACCCACTTTCGACAGTGACGATGGCTATGAAGATTTCGGCTGAGCGGTTCGACCTCTTTAAGAATATCAGTAAAATTATCTAATAAATTTTCATTGATAAAACCTTGTATCTTTCCTCCCTATAAAGCAAATTTTTTTAAGTTAAACATAACCTTGTAAAGAAAAATATTATAAATCATGAAAGTAAAATATTATAATATTACCTGCTCATCAATGAAAATCATTTCTATGTGGATAATTTTACGGTACTTGAAGTCTTTAACCTTCCACAGATGAAGTATGCGAATTATTTTTCCATCTTCTTTGTTGGTTGTAAGATCATGAATAACATCATATACTTCTGTCATTATAATCCTAAATCGAAAGATAAAATTAGATTTCGAACACGTCAATTTAATATGATTTCAAGAACGATTAAATTAAAACATGTGTAGAGCACGAACACTTCAATTAGAATATATCAATTCCGCCATATCAATTAAACAAAGTTAAAACATGTCAATTACTTGAATCGATAATTACTTGAATCGACAATTAAACAAAGTTCAAAGTGAGATCAGATGATCGAGGAAGAAGATAAAAACATGTGTAATTATTTAAAATTAAAACACGTCAATCTCATAATCATCTAAACATATCAATTTATGAATACAACACACAAGCGATTAATACTATATGTTTATAAATTAATTAAGAGTAAGAACTCTAACATAGATCGAGTGGAAACTAATCAAGGGTATAAATTAATTAAGAGTACGTAAACACGTCAGTTGTAATGTATTCGAATACTAACCTGTTGTTAGAGATCAAGAAGGGTGGAGACGCAGCCGTAAACCGGGTCCGAAACAAAAAGTCGAATCGATTCCTATTGGACAAACAACAAAACGTTAGAGAGAGAACAACCACTATAAACATAAATTTAGTATAAATAGTATAAACTATATAACCTACCGAACCGAACAATACAAAAACTGAAATCTTTCCTCCAAAGCCTAGGCACGTACGCACAAAGAACAAAATGATTCAATGGAAGAGCTAGTGGTTCATCCAATGATCATATGTATTATTTTTATAGCACCTCCAAAGTGTTAATTAGGAAAATCTATCTATATTTGGATAGAAAGAAGCCGAGTTTGGCTGAGCAATATACTCATACTTGCCTAAATAGTGAAAGGGGATGGGACCTCAATATAGTCATACTTGCCGATATGATATATATATATATATATATATATATATATATATATATATATATATATATATATATATATATATATATATATATATATATATATATATATATATATATAAAGATTGGATGGACAAAGTTGTTAATTAGATAAAACTACGTATTTTAGATTATTATTTCAATAAATAAATAATTCTTCCAATATATCTACGTAAATAATCTAAATTTAGGTATTAATACAATATTTAGATTAAAACAAAGTTGTTATTTAGATTATTATTTTTAGTGGAAATTGACATAGATAGGATATATATGATATATAGTATGATTAGATTAGATAGGATGGAAATTGGGCGAATATAATATAATTTGCATATGGTAATTGGGTGACATAATATAATTTATTCTCTATTAGAAAGATGGATGGATCGGATGGTTATAATATAATTTATTATTATTTTTATTATTGATTATTGTGTTATATTGATATAGTATTTTCCTTATATAATATTTATTATTATTATTATTATTGATATAGTTTTAATTATATAGATTTAATTATTTTTATTAGATTTCCTTTTTGACGGAAGAAAGGTTTGTGAGACACACTCACGTGTCGCCACATAGGCAGATTCACTCACACGCCGCCACACAGGACGCTAGTGTATGCCCCGTCCCCTGCACGGGAATATTTTAACACAATATTATAAAATTACATTTATTATCTATAAAAAAATCCTATTATAAATATGAAAATAAATAAATAAATATGAATTACATTATGATAATTAAACTAATAACTGAAAATATAAGATTAAAATTAATCTAGATCTAAATAACTCATTCTCTTAAAAAATAGTATATATATAAATAAAATAACTATGAAATAATTAATTATTTCCACCAAAAATAATCGATAACACCTATCAAATATTTACTAATATGTATCTATTAATATTTTTGGTAATTATGATCACTGTTCTAAAAAAACCCTTCAAGGCCCGCCTAAACCTCTTACCTCATCCCTCCACCAAGGCCTTCAAGATCACCAAGACCCGCCTAGACTCCCAAGACCCCCCATAAAATTCGTCTATATGGCAATTGGGTGAACCTAATTGTCTTTTTTAGGTCACGTCCATATAGTGTAATTTATATATAAACCGTCCATTGGATAGATTATTTATAATCCAGATGGAGATACACTTATATGGCAATTTGTATATCGGTATATGCCAAATTTATTACTATTATTTGCGTTTAATTATATTGATATAGTTATTTCCTTGTATAATATTTACTCTTTTATAAAATATTCCATCTATTCAATTATATGAGTTAATGGTAAAATAAAATAATTATTTTTAATTATGTAGATTAGAACTATCTTATTATTTTTATTAGATTTCCTTTTTGACGGGAGAAGGTTTTGCGAGATGCACTCACGTGCCGCCACGTAAGCAGATTCACTCACAAGCCGCCACGCATACAACAATGCATCGATTTTAGTATATGTATATAGATTATTATTTTTATTATTGATTATTGTGTTATATTGATATAGTATTTTCCTTATATAATATTTATTATTATTATTATTATTATTATTATTATTATTATTGATATAGTTTTTTGTAGGGTTTTGTTTTTAAGAATGAAAAGAAACAACTTTTGATGTCGGAAACCAAAACTCTGATGTCAATTTGATACGGGGTTAGCCGTAGGATGACCCGATCTTCGACAATCAAACAAGAATTAACAAGAACGGAAGCAAAAGACTCAAGAACACCAAGGTTATACCCGATGCCGACCAAGAACAAACAAAACTCAGCAAACAAAACTGATTCGATATTGACTAAAGAACAAGAACAAGAACTCGATCAACACAAGAACGTACAAAGACTCGACAAAACAATAAAGACACGACCGATAAGGACTGATTCGAACTAAAATAGGACGAGATAAAGACCTCAGGCCTCCTTAGAGGGTAGGAACCAAATACCAACGACTATAAAGCCCGCCTCTACAATCTTACACAACCAAGCGGACAACTTGGAGGCACAAGGAGGGGACTTGTGATTACCAGGATCACCAAAGCGAGGTTGATGAACTCAAAGCAAACCAAGCAAGATCTATACCAATTGTGCAATCGATGAGCCCTACTTCTAATCGATTGACTTAGAACGCTCGATGTGTTTAACACGAGAGAAACTTTCATAAAATTCAACGTGTGTTCTACAATGCTCAAACCTCCTCTTATAACCCTAGGAGGCTGAATTAAAAGAATATTAATAAAATAAAGAGTATTTAAAATAAAATCCTAAAATACCTAAAATAGACAGGCTGTCACGACCCGTGGGAGGATCCTGCGAGTCGTGAGACTCATCAGTAGGCTAACTAAATTCTGGACTCATGGCCGCGACTCGTGGAGCCATCCCGCGAGTCGTGAGACGTTTTGAAAATCCAAATATTCCAATACATAAAATCGGTAACACATGTGCCTAAGTAGGATCAGCCTCTTTGATTCCTATGCACATATAGGTCTTCAATGGTGGCTCCGGGAGTTGAACCGCACTTGAGAATAGGTATGTCCGGGGGTTCCGGAGGTATCTTTGATGGTCCCGCATCACCAACGGACTTCAGTATGGTATCAGAGCGGAAAAGTCAAACGGTCAGACTCTCGATTCTGGGCTAGCTAAAAAGAGAATGAGATGCTAGACCCGTTGTCCAAGTGTCAACTAGATGCGAAAAACGACCCTAGTTGCACTTGTGGGGGCGTGTTGAGAGAATGAAAGATGTGAAGAGACCAAAAACAGTCTCACATCGACAATATGAACAAAGAAGTCTTAGTACACAAGAGAATGAAAGATGTGAAGAGACCAAAAAGAGTCCCACATCGACAATATGAACAAAGAAGTCTTAGTATATAAGCTAGTGGGTTACTTCTCCTATTGCCAATTGGTTTTAGAATGGAACCCCACTCGGCTTGTGTGCTAGGCTACTAGCGCATGTGCGCTTGTGCACACGACCCCCAGTCATCGGTCCGAGTCGGACTTTGATATGGTATCAGAGTGGAAAAGCCAAAAGGCCCGACTCCCGATCCTGGGCTAGCTAAAAAGAGAATGAGATGCTAGACCCGATGTCCAAGTGACAACTAGAGGCGAAAAATGACCCTAGTTGCACTTGCGGGGGCGTGTTAAGATGTGAAGAGACCAAAAGAGTCCCACATCGATAATATGAGCAAAGAAGTCTTAGTATATAAGCTAGTGGGTTACTCCTCCTATTGCCAAATTGGTTTTAGGATGGAACCCCGCTCTGATATGGTATCAGAGCGGAAAAGCCAAAAGGCCCGACTCCCGATCCTGGGCTAGCTAAAAAGAGAATGAGATGCTAGACCCGATGTCCAAGTGACAACTAGAGGCGAAAAACGACCCTAGTTGCACTTGCGGGGGCGTGTTAAGATGTAAAGAGACCAAAAGAGTCTCACATCGATAATATGTGCAAAGAAGTCTTAGTATATAAGCTAGTGAGTTACTCCTCCTATTGTTAATTGGTTTTACGATGGAACCTCGCTCGGCTTATGTGTTAGGCTATTAGCGCAAGAGCACACGTGTACACACGACCCCCGATCCCGAGTCCCAACGGACTTCAGTAGTTCCTCCTCGCGGGACTGAACCGTGAGGAAGGAGAAGATCTTTTTGTTAAATTACAAAAATCACCCTATAAATACTTGCTGAACCACGTAACCCCTGGGTAACTATGATCACAGAAAAATATCTAAAAGATCAAAACATACTTAATTACAAAAAAAAGGGTACAACTTCATGGCAATGGGCTCAACTTACTAAGCTCATCCCTCTTTTTAAGGAAGGCCTTCAATGGTCAATTGGAAATGGTGATAGTATCCATTTCTGGCTCGACCAATGGTTTGGTAACACACCCCTTATCAACAAGCTTCAGAATGACCTGCCCTTGGATGCCCAAATAAAAGTTTCTGAATTTCCGAAGGATGACAAAACATGGAACACCACAAAGGTACACAACACATTACGGGGCTTGCTACCATGCGATGAAATAGACGCAATACTAACTACACCCATACCGCAAAACATACATATTGATAGATTATACTGGAAATGGAGCAGGAATGGCTGGTTCACTACCAGCTCTGCAGTAGCAATGATCACTTCAAAGAAACAGCACTGTAAATCAGACTTCAAATGGATCTGGGACCTTGATATCCCACCAAAGGTCAAAACATTTCTCTGGAAAATCACCAAAAATGGTATTCCAACTTTCGTTAGACTTGCCTCGCGTGGGGTTGGAATACCTACCACGTGCCCGCAATGTGACTCTAATTACGAAGATCTCCACCACCTTCTCTGGCACTGCCCAATAGCAAAAACGGTAGTGACCTCAATAGACCCTCAGTTACTACCGATCCTAAATCATAGTTTCTACCTAGAAAATGATCTAAACAATATAATCCAAGAACTCAGAGAGAAGTTAGGCCTTACACGATTTTGCAAATTGGGGCTCATTTGGTGGAGCTTGTGGTACTTCCGCAACAAGGCCTTGTTTGATAACACAAACCTCAACACCACAACCATAGTAACATTCGTAAAAGACCGACAACATAGGTGGAAAACATCTGCGAACCAGGATGACAAACAGCAAAAACCTACAGAGCAGAAAATGAGAAGGCAACTACGATCGAACAATAGAAAGAACACAAAATGGCAACCACTAAAACCTGGCATGTATAAACTAAACTTTGATGGTGCCCTCTCCTCCTCAGGCAAGGGAACATTCGGATTCATCTTACGTGACCATCAAGGCTCTCCACTCCTTTTAAGTGCAGGGCTATCACCCATTCATTCGGTAGCTGGCTCTGAGGCTTTTGCATTATGGAAAGGTCTTAGAGCGGCAGTGGACCTACGTTTACCAAACTTAATAATTGAGGGGGATAACCTCACAATTGTAAACAGCTTTAAGGGCACTGCGAAACCTACGGGCGACTCGGAAATGATTGTCTCCGACAGTCTAGTCACCCTAAGTTTCTTTAAATCTACTGTGATTCGTCATGCATATAGGGAAGCAAATAGAGTTGCTGATCATTTATCGCACCTCGACTTTGTTTTCGCCAGCAATCAAGCCCCTGATGATCCTGTGCTTCTTAATCTCATTCGTATGGATGCTCTTGGTATCTAGGGTATCCCTTGTGCCAAATTCTTTCCGGTTCAAAAAAAAAATAATAATAATAAAAGAGTGGGGGCCACTTGCAGTGGAAGAGGTTACGTTGATAGAGAGAGAGGTAACCCGTTCCAACCTCTTCCCTTGAGGTTTGGCTAATTTGCAACCATGAAATTACCAGGGGTTGTATGTGTAGAAATTTGAGATGTACATACCCTTGCCCTGAGCATAATCTCATGTGTTCAATTGTACACTACAAAGTCCTAACAATCATTATCATCTATTTCTGCCTCTTCCAGTAAACTTGAACCTCAATTTGTTTTGTGATGTTTCTTGCACTTAACTTTGACGAAATTCCCTTGGAAGCTGAAATAGCGGAGAAGGGTTACAATTACAACCGGTAGAGATGCTATTGGATTGCCCAAGATTAACATGCTCCCAACATCATCTCATTTTACCCCTCCAATGTTTCAAGCGACTCATATTCATCAACCCCAGGTCATGGAAATCATCACACTCTGGCGAACTCCACTCATCTCTGTATCCCAGTGCAGATTGAAATGGAGCTAGTGAAGCTTCTGTGTCAGGTCTTTGTCCAACAGTTGACATGTAATCTGCCAACATAAGGTATTGGACAATCATACAAAGTTATATTCCTCTGTGTTAAACAGTACATTTAAGAGTGACCACAACGCCTCTGTGGTAAACCCATCCCGCAACCCGTAAACCACCACCACCACGCTACCCCGTCACCACCTTTGCCTTGATTTCGGGTCCTTTCCTTCATAATCTGGCCACCACGGCACCACAATGCCTCTCCGATCCTCCTTTCGTCGACCCCGGGTGCCCTTGGTCCTGATTTCCCTTGTGGCTACTTTGCCCCTTTTCAAACCCTAGCTTTAGATTCCTCTTCCCAAATCCCTTTCGATCTTTTCTTTTGTGCGATTTGGGATTCCCATCCTTCGATTCGGTGTTCCTGGTTGCCGATTTGGGTCTCTAGGCTGTTGATCGGGTGCCGCTGCGTCCGTTACGGTTCTGGCCTCCTCTTTCTCCTCTCCCCGTGGCTGTTCGGCGGCGCTTGTCGGCTGGCGGCTTGGCGTCGACCCCCTGGTGTTGCTCCCCTCGTCGGCGTCGGTGTTGTCCCGTGGCTGGTTGGTGCCGTTGATGTTGCTCCCCTCCCCTCCGCCCGTGGTCCTTGGGGCCCAAGTTGCGGTTCCTTCGGGCCCAAGTTTCGGGTCCTTGGGATCCAAGGTTTTGATTTAAAAAAAAAACCCGAAAAGGTCTAAATCCCGAAAGGTCTTGATAATTCCCGAAAGGGCTTGTGTGTATTTCTTTCAGATCTCATCATTCGGGATGCTCTCGGTTGAATATCCATCACCCGAATTTTTATCTTAAAAAAAAAAGAAGTTAATATTCAAGCCATTAAGAACGTTCCATACGAAATTGAGTTTCGCACACGAGGAGAAAACAACTAGTTTTTTTTTTTTTTTTTTTTTTGATTGAGTAAGAATTCGGAAGCGCAATGCTATCCGATAGCATCCTTTCGGATGAGGTCGTTAAGACCTGGATCATTGATAAATGAATGAGTGGGGGCAATATGAGCAAGGTGTGCAACCCTATCTGCTACAGAATTGCCGCTACGAAGGACGTGAGAAAACGACACTTCGTAAAACCCAGTAATGAGAGTGCTAATATCAGACATAATTAGCTCAATTTCCCATGGACATTTTGTTTTAGATCGTAGATGATCTATGATTGTAAGCGAGTCTCCTTCAATAATTATGTTGGGGATTCTCATTTCAAGGGCTCTGAGGACTCCCTCTCTCAAAGCTAGTGCCTCGGCCATTAACGGTTTTTGAAAACCAATAACTTTTCCATCGGCAACTATGGGGTCTCCTATGTTGTCACGAATTATATAACCTATAGAGCTTTGCCTCTGCCCAGAAGCAGAACCATCAAAGTTAAGTTTCCACTTCCCTGGAGGCTGTTTATTCCATTTAACTTGCTTCCTTGCACCCATGTTATTCGGAACCCTACTTGTTTGATTTCTGATTTCATTTTTCTCTATAACAGTGTGTTTATCAGCCTTTTCCCATTCGTCGTAAAATGATTGGACCATTTTTAAGAATCCCTCCGTATTTGGCAGTTTTTGCTGTTGGAAGATTAGTTTGTTACGTGTTAACCATATTGTCCACCAATGAAAAGCCAGCTTCTGTCTTTGCTGGCCATCAAGTAAACCAGCAGTAAAAGCCATTAATGACTCAATGTTTCTTGACACTTTAATTTTGTCAGAAATTTTTGCTTTTATTGCGCCGGACAGAATAGTACAAGTCAGTGAGTATTTACATTCAAAGAGAATGTGAGTAGTATCTTCTTCATGGTGATCACAGATAGCACAGTATGGTGGAATCGCAATACCTCTCCTTGACAGTCGAGCAGCTGTTGGAAGCCCATTGTGATAGACTTTCCACATAAAATTCTTAATCTTGGGTGGGGCATTCAGTTTCCAGATCCACGCATTTATGTCATCAGTTAACTCTGTCATTTTTGTATTTAGTTTATATGCACTCGATGTTGTGAACCACCCTTTTTTATCCGGCCACCAGTACATTCTGTCCCGTATCTGGCTTACAGGGAGAGGGATTTCAGCAATTTGTTGTGCCACATCGCTTCTCAGCGTTGACTTAAGCTTCGCCAAGTTCCATTCTCTGCCAGTAATGTATTGGTCAACCGTTTCGTCCCTATTGATGCTTGCTAGATTGAGGCATGCCGAGTTTATATTCTTTACAGGCGCCCATTTGTCCTTCCAAAATTTAATCGTTTTCCCATCACCTACCGACCATGCTAACCCTTCCTTAAATGGTCCAATGATTTTTCTGAGTTGTGTCCACTGCCACGAGGCGTTTCCTTTCTTTTCAAAGTTTATAATCGGCACTGATTTTAAGTATTTATAGTTAATAATTCGTACCCAACTATTATCTGGTTCCGCAATGATTTTCCAAATAAGTTTCATTTGTAGTGCCTCGTTCATTTCTTTTGTCTTTCTTAATCCCATTCCTCCTTTAGCTTTAGGTCTACACACTTTATCCCATCCAATCAGTGGTTTGTATTGGAGATCCTTATTCCAGAAGAAAGTTCTATTAACTTTATCTAAAGCTGAATGTATTGTCACAGGGAGCATGAAGCTTTGCATTGAGAAAATTGGTTTGGCGGCTAGGTTTGAGTTTATTAACACTGATCTACCATGTTGTGACAGAGAGTCGGCCTTCCATTTTGATAACTGACTAGTCGCTTTACCGATTAGTCCTTCAAATGTATCTTTATTCACTCTACCATTGACAATTGGACAACCAAGATACTTATCCAGTTTCACTTGTTTTGATATTCTCAAGCACCCTTCAATAGTAGCTATCCGCGAAGCAGGTATCCCAGGGGTGGGCTGAAAAGCAGATTTGTTATAGTTCACTTTTTGACCAGACAGTTTACAGTAGTCGTCAATGATTTTGCTAATGTTATCGCATGTGGTCATGTTTCCTTTGGAGAAGATGATAATATCGTCTGCAAAGGCAAGGAACGGGATTCTCGGACCTGAGTGACCAAATCGGAAGCCGATACCAGATTGGGTGTTGTTGGATTCCGAAGTAAGCTTCCTAGCAAGGATCTCTGCACCAAGAATGAAGAGAAAAGGAGACATGGGGTCACCTTGTCGCAGGCCTCGAGAGGGTTTAAACACTTCCGTGGGTCCGTTATTGACAAGTACTGAGAAAGACACCGTTGTAACGCATTCCATAATTAGACTGATAACTTGATTACTAAACCCGAATTTCCTCAGGATTGCCTCTGTAAACGTCCAATCCACTCTATCATATGCTTTTTCCATATCAAGTTTAATTGCTAACCAGCCCTCGGTCCCTTTCTGTGTTTTAAAAGAATGAAACACTTCATGTGCAATTAGAATGTTGTCTTGAATGGCTCTGTCAGACACGAAGGCACCTTGAAACGGGTGGATGAGTCTTCCGATCACTTTTTTGAGCCTCTCAGTCAGAATTCTGGAAATTATTTTATACATCGTAGAGCATAGGCTAATGGGTCTATAATCTGTCGTTTTAGATGGGTTGTCACACTTTGGCAATAAAGTTATAAAGGTGTGGTTGACTTGCTTGAGTAGTTTGCCAGAATGGAAAAATGCTTTTATAGCTTTAATGACATCACTCCCAACTATGTCCCAGTAAGATTTATAGAATTCTGCAGTCATGCCATCTGGGCCAGGAGATTTGTTTCTACCTAGAGCCCAAACCGCACTCTTAATTTCACCATTTGTCGGTTGTTGACTGAAGCTCCTATTTTCCTCCTCTGTGATTGTGTGTGGTATTAAATCAAGATACTCATTTAGTAGTGTCATGTTAATTTGTTCTTTGGAAAATCGCCTTTCAAAATCGTATTTAATTTCTTTCTTTATGTTTTCTTCACCCACAATCTGTGTCCCTGACGTGCTTACAATGCTTCGAATTATCTTCCTATTTCGTCTCCCCGATGCTATTCTATGGAAGTAAGTCGTATTTGAATCAGCTAGCTTGATATGTTTAGATTTCGCCCGTTGTCCCCAGTATTCCTTTTGAAATTTAAGTAGCCGTTGTTTTTTATTAATCAGTTGTTTTTCCACTACCATCTCCTTGCTCGTCCTCGGAGGATTTTTAGATTGGATATTGATCAGCTCTTCTTCTACTACTTTTATTTGACGGAAAACATTCCCAAATGTGTTCTTATTCCAGGTTTTGGCTCGGTTTTTCAAAAGTTTTGTTTTATATGTTAGTCTGTACATCGCTGACCCAGTGCACCTTACTCTCCATGTTTGCTTAACTATATTCCTGAAATCCATCCTATGTAACCACATATTTTCAAATTTAAACGGTGGCGGAATAAATTTTTGTCCAGATTCTAGGCATATAGAGATGGGACAATGATCTGATCCCGAAAATGCACCGTTAAAGGTAGCAAGGTCGGGAAAAGAGCTGAGGAACTCGTGCTGAACGAGGACTCGATCTAGTTTCTCCCAAATATTATCTTCCCCTTTCTTTTTTTTCCTCCAGGTGAACTGGTTTCCCGAAGACGGAATCTCAATTAACGCACAATGATTTTTAAAGTCGTTCAGTCTAGAGTATCTAGCTACATTGTTTGATACTCCACCAACTTTTTCACTGCTATTGCTAATTTCATTCATATCCCCAATAACTAGACACGGCAAAGGTTCACTAGTAATTATATCCGTGAATTCTGCCCAGAAGGGGTCTTTGTCAGATTCGTGAGGGGGAGCGTACACAAAGAAAATTATCCCTGTAAAATTCTTGTCAAGGCATTCGTATTTTACTCGTATTACTCTAGGTAATATTACCTCGGCTTCAATTGATTCGTTCGTAAATGCGTTCTCGTTCCATAATAATCCAATACCGCCCGTTCTATCTTCCCCTATAGACCAAATGGCCTTATTAAAACCTGTTGATTTCCACGTTTTATCCCGGGGAATTTTGTTCGTTCGGGTTTCTGCGATTGCCATCAAAGTTATATGCTCATTCATTCGCATTGCTTTGAGATCTGACCATATATCTCCCCTTCCTAGACCTCTAATATTCCAAAAGCATGCTTTCATTTTATAACTACCCGGTCTATCAGAGCCCGAGGGTGTGGAGATTCTGATAGCAAAAACATGTTCTCCGTTTTGATAACTCCTAAGTGCTTAATCACCCTAGCATCAGCTGACCAGTACTTAGTATGGAGTTCTATATCTTCTGCACAAACATTAGCTCTCTTTACAAACTTTAATTTGCAAACATAATTTCTTGACATCTTTATGCTAAGAAAGACAAATTGAACCCATTTTATTTCATTGATTCGTTTATCACAGTAAACAATTGGGAAGTATTCATAATACAAATTCTCCTTGCATTCATAAAACATGAGATAGTTTATTAGCACAGTCCATAGCATGCAATACAAACTGACATTTGATCCGAATTCTAGCAAGAAGTTTCCCAAAATACTACATAATTTAAACTTAGATCTAGACATACACGAAAGCAGATGATCGACTACTTTCCCACAAACCAACATCAGATTTAAGAGAAGTCTAGACAACAACACAACACACAAGAAATTTGCACAAGACAAAGGCCTTATTTGCTTCGTAATCGGCTTAGAAATTACTCTACAACTGCAGCTGCCTAATTTTTGTGTCACCATTAATTTAATACCAGCAGTTGCCGAGTAAATCATTGGGTAGTCACAGAGGTAAGGAATTCTAATTTTCTTGGTCATTTTTCCGGCTGTCTTTCTCATCTCAGAGTTTTCAACATCCAAGGAGCCATAATGATCCTCAGTAATCCAAATGCCTCTCGGCATAGTTGGCTTTTCATGGTTTTTTGACAGATTAGGGGTAGGATCTTCTACCTCCATGGGTCTTTCCACCTTGTCAATCAGGGAGGGAGAAACATACCTCCAAGCTAATATATGTGTCAAGCAGTAATCCATTACAGTTTTACACCAAATGAAACCATAGACATACCTACCGTCAACTAACCAATTTCTAGATTGGATAGTAACTGTCAATTGATAAATAATCAAACAGCTAACACCAGCATAAATTCGATTTCTAAAGCCAAAAGGGTTATCTTGGTTCACATATTTACTTCCTCTACAGTTACACCCAAAACAGCTACCTCGATGTTGACTTAGGATAGCTTTACTCTGGCAATTCTTATTCACTCGAAATCTACAATTTGTCTTACATAGTTTGGACTGCCCATTCAAGGGGCCAAGTTTGTGCAATCTATCAATAGCTTTTAATTGAAACATATGATCCATTATATGCCGTTCATAATAATTGCAACTACATGACTTTCGAGTTTGTTTGAACTTACCAGAAAAAACCCTAACATTCCTCTTACTTGGTACACCTATCACATAACAATCAATCACCAAATTATACCAAGGCTGTTCAAAGACATAGACATCACTGATTAACCAGGCATTGTTAAGAAAAAAATCTGATCCCCGATATGAAACCCGAATCATCAAGCTTTCTGTATTTGATGAAAAATACAGCCCTTATACCCTTATTTGTCATTAGCAAATGTAGCAGACCATTTGATTTACGAGTGGGAGCATTCATAATTGACTTTGAACCCATAGAAAGAAGGATATGATCCATGGGTTGCATACTAGAAATATTCAAGACCAACAAGAATAACTTACAGTGGTCAGTAGCCCATTTGATTGTGCTTAAAGAGTCTACTCTTCTACATTCTACTTCTTGTTCCCATTTATCATATTGACATATGTACCAGCACTTGAGCTGCCAGGAGTAGGTGACCAGCTGCACATGCCCATCCGCTTTTAGACCCTTCTTATTAGCAATCCAAGCCTCAACACCTGGAGAAAAGAAAGCAAGGTCATAGCTGCTACTCTTCCCTATGTACTGCCAACCAAGAGGGTCCATAATGACAATGCAATATGAAAATAGAAACCAAATCATTATATGGTTACGACTAAAAATAATTTGAAAGCATATTATTCTCCAATCAACAATAAGAATCAACTTAAGCGGAAGTAGTAGATGCATAACATGGTTCCATACATTTCTAATAGTCCAAAGGCAATTACATCGGGATAAAATGACCCCATCTGAGCAAGCCAAATAAATGCCATTACAGCTTCTACCATTAGATCCTAACCAAGTTTTTTCCCCATAGCAGCTTAACCATAAGAGTATTAAACATAGCTTAAGCTTGGAGATCCCATCAAAATATATGATCATAATAAAACTTCCTTTAAAAACCATGCTCAATCGGAAGATAAGACACATAATTGAGGTTTTCATTATTTTCATGGCTCTGTCCTCAGCCACATCACAATGCAACTCAAACCAGTTGCTGGCAACCGGGATGAGATGAAATCCACCAGTCAATAATTTCCACACATACCTTATTCTCTTTCGCACTTCCTTGGCTTCCATGGGCTCGCCAATGGTTGTTGTAAAAAAGGAGGAGTGATTGGGCGTCGAGATATACACCTGGACTATCTCTTGCAAGGCGATGAGCTTCTCCCACTGGATTATTAGCCTCTTAAATTTCTTCTCCATTTTTGCCTTTCGGCTCTCCTCCCGGGCATCAATGGACACCCTGGCGTCTTTCTTGAGTTTTAAGCCCTCCGGCTTCCCCTTTCGGGTGTTAGTCTTTTCAGGGGCGGGATCTTCCGCCACCATAGGTTTCTTTCCCTTAACCACTCCCGCAGTTGCCATCAACAAGACACAAGAAGAGAGAATCAGATTATAGTAGAGGAGATTGAGAGTAGAATGAGAAGAGGTGCGAGTTTCCCAGCACCAAATCCCCGGATTTCTATAAGGAAAAGTTTGTGAAGAAAGAGGGGAGGAGAGAATAGAGAGATTACAAACCCTTCCGAAGAGAAGAAGCGTGCCCCCGCAAATCAAGATCTCGCAGACACCCCTTCCGAAAACAGAAGAGCGAGGAAGAGGATCAATTGGGATCGCCCACACCATCAACTTCCTGGGCTCCGTACAGATTGGATTTGGCCATGGGGGTGGATGACAAGACCAGAGTCGAGAGATCCACCCCTTCAGAACGCCTATATCGCCCCTCCGATGAACAAAGGGGGAAGGAATAAGCCATCGCTTATCCTCGAACGCCATCTCAGATTTAGGTTTTGCTTCATCAACCAAGGAAAAATTGCCAGCACAGTGCCAATCGAGGCTTAGGCTGTTAGAAAATTGGGGGTTTATAGGCCAATCATCAGAATTTAGTATGAGGAAGAGGATTTTGGCAATAATTTCTGCCATAACCATGTACGATCGAGAGTTCTTCATCGAAAAAATTTGGGACAAACTTGAAGGGACAACACAAAGATGGCAACACGGGAGGGGCAACTGGGAAAACGCAAAGCGCGTGGGGGCGCGTTCTTTTTAGGCCGGAAGGGTTTTTATTTTGGAGAAAACAACTAGTTGAAACAAAAACGCAATATCCTAAAACGCAAAAGATTTTTTTTTTTTTTTAGCGTAATACATACAAAGTTTATATTTAAACAAACAAGACAATGTGATTCTAATCCAAAACACGAGACCACACAAATTAAATTTGACGGCTCCTGCCCCGAGCTATTTTTAGATTCATCGCGATCTGATTTGGCCAAAGAGCAGTAGCTGGCATGGCGGCAAGGGTTTATTGCGACGACTTAAGAGTCAAAAATCATCTATGGATACGTTTAAATTGATTCACAATCTGACAGAGTCCCTCCCTAATAAACGGCACGACGCATTCCAAAGTAGGGTGATCTCTGATATTCGACTTCTTCTGTTCATCCTTCATCCGTTGGCGTTCCCATATCGAGATCATACGATTTTGGATGCGATCATCAACAGTAAGGTGAGACTCGGTATTCTCAGAATCTCTCCCTCCAGATCCGTTCACACTAGTCGATCTAATTGACGCATTTCTCATATTGTACTGTCGGCGCTGCAAATAAAATCATATATCTGTTGAGAATGTGAAAGAAACCAAAAGAGTTCCACGTTGAAAATATGAAAGATCAAGCCTTGGTATATAAGCTAACTAATTACCTTTTGGGGGTCTGAAAGTACAGCATAGGCACCCCCTATCATTTTGAATAGCCTATCTGAATCCTTAAGAACGGAGTCAGCAATCTCCTTCCAAAACTGCCCATCATCACCAATATCTCTCACCAATAACTGTCCAGCCTAGGGATATAAATAAACATGAAATTAAGAAAATTTGGCAATATGTAAGTTGACAACAATCAAGATCACAATCATGTACAACAAATGATCAAAGCCAGGCCTCTTTAGATTGGGAAAGGACTGGAAAGTGTTTGGAGTAAGAAATAGGTGAGTACCTTGTCAGGATGGTGCTTCAGAATTGCTTTTCTGTAAGCTTCCTTAATTTCAGGTTCAGTGTCAGCACGCTTAACTCCACTGGTATTTAGAAACAAATATATCAGCGAAATTGTGTGTGTCAACTGCTACTTTGTAGAGAACGCCAAGTGTAAAAACCAAACAAAACCAATAGGTTTTTATTCTAAAACAAATTGGTATTAAGAGGTGTAACCCACTGACTTATATACAAGGTTTGGATTCCTTATATATATATTATCAATGTGGAACTTCCACAAATCCCAACTGTTAACTTGTTTAATTAGATCTTTGGTTTGAGGGTGTTCTTCCTCTACTCCATTGAATACTAGAGTCAACAGAACATGAGTATGTAGAACAGACATTTTTAGCAATGACTCTAAAAGCTGCAAGATTGGAATAAAATCAGCAATATGATGAGGAAATAAAATTGCAGGATAAATAAATCAAGAAACAAGAGAAGCAATGTTAAGGTTCTTACAGAATGAGGTAGAGATCTAATGGAGTTTTCTTCTTGGCATGTTTTTGCATCGAAGAAAGACACTTACGGGCATCCTCTAGTTCGTTCTCATTGCTAGAACTAGAATGTTGAGATCGCTTCTCAAGGATAGATATGAGCTTTTGGAGATCAGAAGCTGCTTGTTGGTAGTCCCGAATCTGCTCATACAAATTTGCTCTCATGGACACTGCCTGCACAAAGACATGAACAAAAATATAAGTACCTCAAGAAGATTTAATTTGATTTCTATAGTACCCAGTAACATTACTATACTACTAGACTATCAAAGATGCGCAAAGCCATACTATACTATTGAAGATGCAGTGCAAGTGTGCAACAACAAATGCCATCCCTTTCAATAGAAAGCTTATGCACTTGAGTAACACATAAGATGATCACCAGGGTCCCATCTCAAAATCAATTGGCAATGAAATGAGTATTTTCAATGTGAGACAACCTATATTCCAACAAACATTAACTGCAAAGTTCAAATGTAGTGAAGTTGGATGATAATGCGAAAGACAATTGTAAGACCGGGGTTTTAAGAGGTGTCAGCCCATACCGGCTACCTAACCCTCTCAGGGTTGTGCTCACTTGGAGCCTGAAAAGGAATAACGGACCTGAGAGGGCTAGGTGGCACATACTGACCCCTCTTATGACCCGGGTCTTACAATAACCGGAAAAGGGAAGTCATATTTTATTCATTTTCCATAAGTATTATAATACGTGAAGCATAAGGTAACTAATTAAGTGCAGCACAAACCTTTACATAATTTTCATCAAGAGCCATAGCCACACTACAATCTAAAATGGCATCAGTAATTTGGCCAAGTTGTTGGTAAGCTGTAGCACGGTTACAAAAGCAGATTGCTAAAAAAGGCCGTGACTGATCAGCCTTGCATGATATAGCAGAGGTATACTCCTCCACGGCTTCGACATAGTTTCCTGTTCGATATCCTTCATTACCTGCATCCTGCACCAAAAGAGAATATATACTGAATAAGTAATCAGTGTGATTTTGTTTCTCATCAAAATTTCCTCAGTCATATATGTGAAGTAAAAATTATCAAAAGATATTTGTGATTTCACTATTTCAGTCTAATGCAACTCTACTTTTTGAACTTTGTTGGCTTGTTTTATTTGCCTTTTTTGCCACAATGTCCAACCAGAAACAAACTGATCACTCCTAGTTAACTTCAAATTTATATGATTCTCTTTGAATTGGTAAATAAAGAACAGTCATCCGGAGTTCGAACCGGTGACCTTTGGGTACTACCCGCAAGTCCTTTCCGGTTGAACCATTCCGGAATGGTATTGAACAACGCCTAGAGGAGAGGAATAGAACTCGGGTCTGATTGCAAGCCCGGCGCGCTTCACTTACCTTGAACAAACTGAGCTAGCAGAGTTTTATGTTATTTATAAGATTCTATATGTACTAGGACTATACTACCTTCCCTAAAAATATTTTAAAACAAAATCGGTTCGTGTTGGGTATCCAATAAGAAGATATGTCCGATCCGAACACGAACCGTTTATAGTCGTGTTTTATCGGTTTGTGTAATTTTCATATAGTGTCTTTTCGGTTTTGTGTTTTTTCATATTGTGTTGTCGTGTTTTCGTGTTGTGTCAGCCGTGTTAGGTTTTTCTGCACAACCCTACCAATGAAGTCCTTGCTTAAATTTGTCCCTGAGACTAAGCATGCGGCTAAACTACTACTACGTAGGAGGTATTATCAGTGGCGGATCCAGAAATTTCTGTAAGGGGCTAAATTTTTTTCCCTAGAAATGATGGTTTGAAATGATCAAGTTTAATATTGTACCTATATGCACCCTTATACCTTCAATCCTGCTTATATGTTAAATGACACTAAAAATGCCACTATAATGTTTTGCGAATTCAGGAACCTACATCATTAACTGTAACCTAACACCAAACTTCAAAATTTTACAGCTAAACTACAATATCATTGAATTAATTTTCTGAAATATGCAGAACCACCGATCCCACAAACACAAGTTTCTGACTCGCCAACTCTGAAACTATGTGCAAAATTCTAATGGTGGTTATTCATAGGAAAGTAACAAATTCACAAATTCATTCTCACAACCACAATTCTGAATCACAAACAACCAGGATTCACAAATCTATTTTTCACAGCAACCACAAACCACAATTCTGAATCACAAACAACAAATTCAGAAATCTATTTCTCACCACAACTACAAACCACAATTTCAATTTTCAAATCACAAATCACAAAGCCACAAATTTATTTATCACAAATCACAAACCCTAATCGAAAATCCTCAAATTGATTCTCATTTCTCAAATCTCAACTCCACAAATTCTAATTAAAATTGATTCACACTCAATCAATTCAACTTTAAAACAATCAAATTAAAAGGAGAGGAAGAAAAATAACACAAAGCCACAAAATTATTTCTCACAAATTACAAACCCTAATTGAAAATCCCCAAATTGATTCTCATTTATCAAATCTCAACTCCTCAAATTCTAATCAAAATTGATTCACCCTCAATCAATTCAACTTAAAAACAATCAAATTAAGGAAGAAAAACAACTTACCTTTTGAAGGTTAGATTTAAGGATTGTTTCGATTCGATTCCCCTTCACAGATTCGGCCGGAGGTGGAGATGACAGCGGCGCCGACGGGTCGGCCGGAGAGAGAGGTGGCGGCGGCCGGCGGCTCGGGGAGCTCTCCCGCTCGCTCGCTTTGTCGCTCTGTTGCTGCCTGTCGCTCTGTTCACGCTCGCTCGCTTTGTCGCTCTGTTGCATAAAAAAAACAGATGCAAAAAAAGGCAAAATTTCTAATCAAAATTGATTCACTCAATCAATTCAACTTAAAAACAATCAAATTAAGGAAGAAAAACAACTTACCTTTTGAAGGTTAGATTTAAGGATTGTTTCGATTCGATTCCCCTTCACATATTCGGCCGGAGGTGGAGATGACAGCGGCGTCGACGGGTCGGCCGGAGGGAGAGGTGGCGGCGGCCAGCGGCTCGGGGAGCTCTCATGCTCGCTCGCTTTGTCGCTCTGTTGCTGCATGTCGCTCTGTTTGGCCGGAGGTGGAGATGACAGCGGCGCCGACGGGTCGGCCAGAGGGAGAGGTGGCGGCGGCCAGCGGCTCGGGGAGCTCTCACGCTCGCTCGCTTTGTCGCTCTGTTGCTGCATGTCGCTCTGTTCACGCTCGCTCGCTTTGTCGCTCTGTTGCATAAAAAAAAACAGATGCAAGTTTAGATTGAAGGATTAGGGGAGAGCTGGGATTCGAACCGCGAATGCCCACTCCCCCATTTAAACTCTTCCTATGTTCTATCCAGTGAGCTAACTCGTCATTGTGACTACATTCTACTTCATTTTTATATATTACTAAATTAACAGATATATATATATATATATATATATATATATATATATATATATATATATATATATATATATAAAGATATACATATACCCTTGTTTTGGCAAGCGGGGGACTTCAGCCACCCCGAGCCCCCCACAGATCCGCCACTGGGTATTATAGGTCGATCTGTTCATGATTGTTTCATTATGTAAATATTTCTCCTTAATTACCTTTACCAATAAATCGTCTTGCTCCAAAAGATTTTTCAAAGTAATTTCATTTGTAACTAATGTTTATGTCCTCAGCTATTCGGAAGCCTAAACCTCCAAATTCTTTAGGGGTGACCAATTTATCACAGCTAACTAGAGGTGTCAGTTCATTAGTTAAACACATGATAAGTGGCCAAAATGCATTTGGGGATTCAAGAAAACACACAACTAGCAAATTAACCACCAAGAAACAAAATAATTAAAAGACTAACCCTATCCATATCCCTAATGAAAAACAGACAAATAATTAGGGAAATTCCAGTTGACGCACTTGAGGTTTTGGCTATTTCGATGGTGCCACATTTTTTGTTTTTTAAGATGGTGCCCTTAAGATTTTGCAAAAGTTCGTCTAATGCTCAAAATCAATTTTTTCATTTTTTTCATTAAAAAAATGGACCTTCATTTTTTCAATATTATAAAAAATCACCCTTTACTTTTAAATTGCACATAATTATCTATATTTTTGCCAAAAGTGCAACATAAATGCACCCTCATCTTTAAATTTAATAATAATAACCCATTATTTTTAAAAATTTCAACACAAAACATCCAATGTTTTTTAAAACCCCGTAACATATCAATTACTTGACAAAATTTCATTATGCATAACCACCCGTTTTTTGTGAATAAAATGGTTAATTGCTATACAATGCTAAAAATATATATTAAAATAATACTTGTTGCAAAATCATCCTTGTATGTGTTTTATGGGGGATGTATATGAGACTTCCTTTATTAAAAAAAATCATAGATAATATAAATGTTGCCTCAATCAATGAAAACTCTTTCTAAAAAATTATTATAATTAATTCACTTTCTTTTGACCAGTTGTATTGATGATTAATTCATTTAATTAATTAGATGCAATTTCATATGTGCAAGTTCACATAATGTTCTTATTTATTCGAACAAATAAATTTGAAATCCAACTAGGATATCCTCATAAATTAAAAAAAATTATAGTATTCATTTGAATAAAATAATTAAATATCATCGATCATGTGGCTAAAAAATAATTTTAATATATAGGAATTATAATATTCTATCTAAAATCTATAATTAAATATTTATTTAATAATAAAATATTTGTGTCTAAGATAAAGTAATTCAACGTAAATTAATCTTAGATTCTTAATTATTCTAAAAAATGATAGTTTTTGTAATGGCTTAAAGATATATATGATGTTTAATATTTATGTTTTATCCATTTTGTTCACAAAAAAAGGGGTGGTTATGTGCAAATTTTGACAACTAAATGATGTGTTATGCAGTTTTAAAAATATTGGGTATTTTGTGTTGAATTTTTTAAAATAATGGGTGATTTTGTTTAATTTTAAAAATTAGTGTGGTTTTGTGTTGCATTTTTGGCAAAAATATAGATAATTATGTGCAATTTAAAAGTAAATGGTGATTTTGTGCAATATTGAAAAAATGAAGGTTCATTTTGGTTTATGAAGCATAACTTTCCAATGTATTCACTTCTTACAATGCATTCATGAGATAGATTTTGAACCATTGGATTGAATTTTGATGAATAGATAAGATTGATAATTGATATTAATATTTTAAAAATATATTTACTAATAACTTAATGCCTTAAATAAAAAATAAAAAAGACTTTTCTCTCTCCTCAAATCTATCTCTCCCACTATTATTTTTAACTAGTCTAGACCCCGTGCGTGACGCACGAGATTTTTAAAATTAATTTAAGTACACCCATCTTATTTTTCGGATGTTATCATATTAATCAATGCGTTTTAAACAGTGTTAATTACATCCATGATACCAGAGATCAAGATGGAATGCAAAGTAGAATCATGAATAGCCTACACATTAAAAAGCATAATATATGCGGGACGGGACGAGATTTGCGGGATTAGGATGGGTCGTCCCACATCTCGTCCCGCATAATTTTTGCGGGACGGAACCGGGATGAGATTCGCCATTTTTTTCGAAATCCCACCGGGATCGGGACGGGACCGAGATTTGCGGGATTTGTGTCCACCCCTACTACTTGATATTGATGATTGAAAGTTGAAACCCTATGAGTATAAATCAATTTCCCAGTCTCAATCAATCCCCATATGAATTTACATTAGTTTTCTCCTTGGAAGAGAAATTACAGGAGACCAATTGAAAGGGAGAGATCAGAGAAGGCATCGGTCAGTTGAATGCCATTTTACACAAGTAAACCAAAATTAATAATTTAAATTGATCAACAAACCATATCATGAGCTTGAAGGCATCAAACAGAACATATAAAATTATAAATGGTCCAAATTGAATAAGCCTTTTCCACGTTATTAATGGAGGAGGTTTCAAAAGTGCAAACCAGACTAACCAGTGTCATACAAATCCAACAGACCTATTCTTTTTTATTTTGGGTAAGGCTATAGATGATGACGATGATGATCAATCTGAAAAAAATAAAATGTCATAGTTATAACCCTAATTAAGGCAATGCAAAACGTAAAGATCTGATCATTCTGCAAACCCTATTTAATAGAGATTGTCAAAAGAGGAAGGAAGAGAATATCTGAGACACCTGTTTCACAAGCTACAGGCGGCCAAGCACGTAATCGAACTCGAATTCCCTTCCTGGCTCTCAATTAAACACTTCAGACATGTGAACCACAGGCTGACCGAAATGGACCCTAAAATCAGGAGTCCATGAACACAGATCGAGCAAATTAACCATGACAGCAACCCACTCCAACTAAAATTAACCCTAATTTGTAGGCAGAGGAAGAGAATCGCTATAGCAAAATTAACCCTAATTACTATAGAGGAAGAGACATGGGAGAATCGCTATAGCAAATTAATTAGGAGTCCATGAACACAGATCGAACCATGACAGTCCATTAACACAGATCGAGCAAATTAACACTCAATGAGAATCTCTATAGCAAAAATCCAAGGGAGAATTTGTAGGCAGAGGAAGAGACATGGAATCTAAAATTAACCCTAATTACTTCCAACAAAGACAAACACTCACCCCGATTCAATTTATGCGGACCAAGGGCCTGAATGAGAAACATGATTAATGTGAAGAAAATCCATCTGTTGAGAACTACTGAAGCCGATCCCTACCATGATATCATCGGTGGACATTTGCGCTTCAAACCGCCCGACGGCAACACTCTTCCAACCGCCCGACGGCGGCGTGAGCGAAATTTGAGGAAGGCGAGGTGAAGGGCTCCGTTGTCGGCACAAGAAGATGAGGCGAGGAGGCCGGCAACGATGAGCAACGGAACGTGGAGAAGAAAGGGCAAACTGTTCGGCTATAAGGATTGGAGATTGATTGGGGAATCAAATTGCAGAAACCGCTTGTGCGGGTGTATCAGTTGCTGTGAGATCGTGGGAGAGAGGTGGATTCAGTTTTCCAGAAGAAAGAAATGAGGGCAAAAAAAAAATAAAAAAATTCAATAGGCCTCCTCCACGTGGATAGTCTGAGAGTGCTTGAAAGGACTGAGCTTTAAGATATAGGGGGATTGCGTGAATAATTTGACATTTTATGAATATTTTTAAGAATATGAATATTTGACATTTTAAAATATTGAAAAAATCACGTAAATAATTTGGTATATTCGATCATATGAATATCCATATTCATATATGAATATATGTATATTCAAATAAATATTAATTTGATTGAGATATATGAAGTTCGTCTCTCTTTTGACCCAATATTTTATCTCCTTTTCATGCAAAACCTTAGGGCACCATCCGAAAAAACAAAAATTGTGGGACACCATTCGAAATAGCTAAAACATCAGCAGCACCAACAACAATTTCTCTTTAACAAAAACCCTAATTCATATTTAAAATCTCAAACCCTAATCTAACAAATCCATTTCAAATGTTCTAAATCAAATCAACAAAATCAATTAAATCTCGAATTAATTGAGGTATTGCAAAAAAAAAATCAAAATCAAAATGACCCATGAACAAAAAAAAAATCCACATTTAATTTTAAGGCGAAATCGGGTATATACCCATGGAAACTTTATTAATTGGGTATATAGTATATACCCATCAAAACTTCAAAATTGTTCATATACCCATCAAATCATTTAAATTTTGTTTGATTGTCCATCATATATTTAATTTATACTATTTCATGTAAAAATTATTAAAATTTAATTATTTAAATATCAAAATTAGTTAACTTTGAAATAATTATTAAAATGAGACATTAATTTCAATTTCTCTCAAACTAAGTAATTTTTTTTAATTTGATGTGATTTTACATTAAAAAAATATGTATTTTATTTCTTTACTATCGTTTAGGGTCATTTTTATAACTTAATTATTTTGAACTTATACATGAAACTTGATATTCAAAATAAAATCATTGGATAAAAATATAATTATAATTACGTTGAAGTTTAACTTTTATATTCAAATTGTAATTATATTTTCTATCTAATAATTGTAAAGGGATAAATTTTCTAATTATTTAATTTTAGTATATAATTAAATTTTAATATAATTTTCACTCAATAATATTAGATCAAATATATTATGGACAATCAAACAAAATTTAAATGATTTGATGGGTCTATAAACAATTTTGAAGATTTGATGGGTATATACCCAATTAATAAAGTTTCCATGAGTATATATACCCGATTTCGCCTAATTTTGATTTTAAATCTTTTATTGGGGGGCTTCGGCCCTCTCCTCTCCCCACCCGATCGCCCCTGCTAACTCAACTATATATGCAACACTAATCGATTGATGGCAACAGCTAAGGAGAAGTTATACCTGATGCTCATCATGTGGCAGTTGTGGCTCAGTTGGGGTGGCCATAGAAGCTGGATCCGTGGCACCTCTATGCGAGCTCTATGCCGAGTACGTTGAACCCATTTGTGCCCGAAACTCTTAACCAATTTGGCGAATTTACGTAACCCAATCAACGAGCCTTTTTAGTTTTTATAGTGAGAGGCTCTGAAACATTATTTCCCAGGCACTTAGCACCTCAAATTTAAGGCCCTCCCTCCTCCAACACGAATGTTTGAATCAATTTGGTACAAAAGTAGACTGGGTATTGACGTGGGTGGGGGGGGGGGATTGCTGGAGTCTGGAGAGAGAGAGGGGTATTGACGTGGAGAGAGTGAGGGGGAGTGGGGCCATGATGTTAAAGAGAGAGAGGGGAATTTGCTGGCATATTGAGGGGGATTGTTTCAACTTAAATTAAAAATAGAAATGTCCCTATATTTACATTTTTTTCCCACGTTGTAACCGCGACTTTTTCTATATTTACATTTTTTTCCCACATTTTTTAAATGGGACAGAGTCTATGTTTGAAACAACAATTTACCCCTATTTTTGACTAAATCGCAAAATAGTTTGAATTTTTTACTAGTTTCTAAAAAAAATTTCTCTTTTTTGGCTATTATGGAAAAAAATTCTCTCAATACTCCATTTGTTGGGATAAAAAGATAGTCATCCCACATTGATTGTGGGTGGTATAACCATACAAAATATAAGAAAGCCTACACAATGGCTTAAGCTTAGGGGTGTTATGTGAACACGAATAGCTCGAATTCAACTCGTACTAGCTTGATAAAAACTCGACTTGAGCTCGTTTATTTTCTAAACAAGCCAAGTATGAGCTAGGGTTGGCACGATGCGGTACCATGGGAAATTTTCGATTACCACGTATCGTACCGATATCATTCAGTATGCAATTTTCCCTACCACGTACCAACCAAAAGTTTCGGTAACCGAAGTGGTTGGTACTGAACAATCGGTACTGTGGTTACCAACAGAACAAAATTCAATTATCATTTATGTGATTTAATATATGGTAACCGACGGTACCGATGATACTGGCAATACTTAAACTATATATATATTCGGTACCACGAGATTTTATTTTCATTACCGTGTGTCGTACCGACAATGGTCGGTACCGAAGTTTCGATTACCGATTCCGTCGGTTACCGATTACGTGGTACCAAACTTCTATTGGTACGGTTGGTATGGTAATTTATTTACCACCGCCCAACCTAGTATGAGCACATTTTCAAGCTCGGTCCAAAACTCGACTTTTTCGAATTAAACTCAAATAGCTCGAATTTTATGGAATTTCTAAAAATTCCTATAAGTTACTGTATAATGTTCTAGTAGAACTGCTTAAAGCTCGAAGAAAGCTCGGCTCGAGCTCGTTCATGTCTTAAACGAGCCGAGTATGAGCACATTTTTTAAATTTCTTTTTTTTTTCAAAATTTTCAAAATAAGTTCAAATTTATAATTTATAAGTTAATTAATTAACAAGAAAATGATAACTCAAATCTATAATAACATCTTTGTAATTAACAAAAGAAAATGCTAAGTTTGGTATATATCTTCCGATTAACAAAAGAAAATGCTAAGTTTATCTTATACTCCGTATAAAGTTTTTTATATCGTTTTAATTCAAAACGATACCATACATGTAATCGTGCACCCTTTTAAAAATGTTTTGGTACTTTTTTTTTTTGGTAGAGTAAATTATTTATATCTATAGATTAGTTTTTAGTTTATACTATTTTTTACACACTTTTATCGTTATTGTTTTAATTCTCACATTTTAATTTAGATTTATTAGTTTTGTCATATTTTTAATAGCTTTTTTTATATAGACATATTTTAATGGACAAGACGGCTCATACAATAGTTTTCAATATAAAAAGTCAAATATTCAAGACTTAGTTAAGCGACATATAAAATGGATATTTTTTTAAATATGACAAAAAATAAAAATTACAGGAGGAAGTATCTAATAAATAGGCTTGAGAAAGAGTAATCCTCCCGACGACTGTTCGAAATATAAAGTCTTTTTTAGTGCAAATTGGATTATTAGATCTATACAGTATTCGTCTACATACATATACTGATATATACTTAAACAATGCACAACCTTATATGGCGTATTGTAGTTAATTAAAAAAAAATCAGTTAAAAAATTTATTAAAATAATATGTTCATAATTTATATAAAGTTATTATAAGTTATAATTTTTCTTTGTATATTTTTGTTAATTGATAAAAATATAAATAAAAAAGTATTTCATAGCCACATTTAATAAATATATAGATAAATATTTGACATGTTTTATTTTATTTATATGAGAAAATTTGCCTAACAGGCTATTTTTTAGGCCTAAATTAAACAAATGTCCTCGGAGGTCTACAAATTGGGAAAAAGTCCATCCATTTTTTTCGTGCCCCCCTCCCTGTTCCACAATCGCTTTCCCTGTAAATCTCGCTCTCGTTCCTCTCGTTGTTCTCCGTCATCCGGCAGATCGTCTCATCTGCGAATGTTCATGGTTGTTAGGGATCTTGGATCTCGCCTCGCCTCGCCTCTAATTGCCATGCCTCGTCGCGCCCTTGATCCCTCTCTTGCTTCTAGCGTCGCCAGCGGATGGTGCCAGCAGCCATTTCAGCACCTTCAACACCTTCCTGGAAGCTTCCTTCGCTGTCTTCACCGTCGATTTCTCCGCTATTTTGGATGATCCTAGAAATGAATTCAATTCAATTCATTTCCGACGACAAGATTGATTAAGTTTTGGTGAGGTTTTACCGCCTCGCAATCCGCTCCGACGGTTCTAGCTAGGGTGTTGAAAGTTTGAATTGTGGTTAGTTTGGTACTATGATTGAGTTTGCTTTGTTGAAAGTTTGAATATTTACAATTTCAACAATTTTTTTTGTCTTGCAGAAACTTTTTCTTATTAGCAAAATTCGTTATGTTGAAATGTTAAAATTAATTCTTATAAAATTGTATGAGCTACAATATATTACACAAAAACATATATTTCAAAATTTCAGCATTTTAACATTTTTTGGAATTTTTTTTAGTATTTCAGCATTTTTTGAAAAAAAACTCCAGTGTCGAAGTGCTGACGCGAAAAAACAAAACTAATTTCAGCAACTTCGGTTTCAGCAACTCCAGTGTCGAAGCGCTGCCGCAAAATTAAAAACTAATTTCAGCAATTCCGTTTCAGCAACCCGAAAAAAAACTGAAATAGGGGTTGCTGAAACCGTCAATTCCGTTTCAGCAACGCGAAAAAAAAATTAAAAAAATAAAACTGGAGAAAAAAAAACTAAAATAGGGGTTGCTGAAACCGTATGTGCTGAAATGGGAGTTTCAGCAATTCAGTTTCAGCAACGCGGAAAAAAAAAAGCTAAAACCAGAGGGGGGCACAGGGGGGCGGTGGACATTTTGCTAATTTGGAGCACTTGGAAGACATTTTACTAATAAAGCCCAAAATTTTGAACATCCTAGTAATCACCCCTATTTATATTGAGATTATTTTTTGGTGAAAATAATTATTTATATCAAAATTAATTATTTAATCACTATTATTTTATTTATATCTATATTATCTTTTAGTCACAATAAATTATTTATGTCTAAATTAATTTTTATTTTATATTCCTCATAACCACCGACCTCTACCTTCGAATCACCCAAGTGAATGGGTGGCACTAGACGAAGGATTGGATGGTTAGAGCATCCACAATGGTTGAGAGCCCCCCTCCCGATTTCACTTTTCCATCCAATATAGGGGTCGATCTTTCAAAACACAACCCGACCCGGTGACCCGACCCTAATGCCCGGGAATTTTTTGGTCAAGACCCGAAAATTTTAACCCGGAATTTTTTTCGACCCGAACCTCAAAACCCACTAATTTTCCGGGTAATTTTGACCCGATTGACCCGGTGACCCAATTGATTTATAATTATTTATGATTCATTTTTTTTTTGTAGAGATTCCAGTTTATTACATTTGGATTGTGTAATGCTCCCTTCGATCGATATTATTTGATTTTTTATTTTTCATCACATTTTTTGCCTACTGTAAAAAAAAGTTGTTACTTTACGAATTTAGTTTTTCTTAGGTTCTTTCTTTTTAGAGGGCATGTTTCGTGTTGTTTGGGCCCTTTTTCTTTTTGTTTCGGTGTATATTGTTTGTTTCAACGGTTCATCCGTCTATCGACTTGTCGGCTTTTCGAGTTTCTGATTTATTACAAGTGGTGATTACCTGGTTATAATTTATTTATTTTTTTAGTTTGATTGAGAGAATATAATATATTACGTCAAATTGCTCTCAACGAAAATTTATATACTACGTACGTTCATGGTGTATTTTTTTAACGGCTCAACTAAATATACTCCAAATTTGTAAGTCATAATGAACGTGCAAGTTTGTTGTGAGCTAATTAATTAAGAAAAGCCGTTAATTAATTAAAAAAAGTTACACGTTTGATTGAATGTGCATTATAAAAGGGTGATTTGCAGTGTATTTAACAACATTATTTTTTTATTAGGTGAGAATTTGAGATATCAATCAATAAGTTGTTTGATAACTTAATAAGTTGATGAATCGGCGGACGGACTATTCATTAAGATACAACACATTAAATAATACAAATCAACATGGATGAATTAAAAAAAACTAAAAAAACCCATAAAAGTCGTCGATCGGCTGGTGGAAGAGTCGAGGAAGATGCAGGGCGAGTAACGAATGTTGAGAACAAGAAAGAATGCGACGGCTCACACGATGTCTCGACGGTGAGAAGGCGGAAATCCATAACTCACCATCGAAAAAGGCAAAATATGGGGAAGTGCAGATTACTGACGTTGCCCTCACCTAAATGAAAGACCTTCGAAAACTAAGAATATAATCACGATATACTCGATGTACTTCCGATACTGTAACCCAACTCGGAACTAAACGCAACCACACCAAAACAACAACTCAACGTAAAAATAATAAAAAAAAAAAACAAATATGGGAAATATAAGAAAGATCAATTATCAAACGGAAATTTGGGCACAAAAATCTCGTAGTCGACAGCACGTCAACACAGTGTACATGATCAATGTTTTGGAAGGGCCGCGTGATTCGTTTTCGCGGAAGGCTTCAAACACCGGAGAAGAAATTTAACATCTTGGAACCGGAATAGTATTTAATTATGCATTTAAAAGAATCAATCATTTCTCAAAAAACCAAAAACACCGAGAGTGTATATAGGGTAGCGGGTGATCTAACGGGTCATCCGTACTAATTTCATCTTGTCTCTAAATTTGAACTAGCTAGATTATCAACCCCGCCCCATATACGTACAAGGTGATCGAAGAATGGGGTTTATGAATGCCCCGTTGGTAGGGTCGAAGGCACATCCGGAACACCCGATCTACCTAACAAACGTGGACATAGCTTTCGACTGTGACGGGTGCGGAGAGCCGGGCGTGGGCCTCTGCTACCTATGCAAGGACCCCTCTGGAATGTGCGGTAAAGTCTTCCACCTAGAGTGCGGGCGCCCGGAGGAAATGACGTCGCATCCCTTCTCCAAGGGATGCCAGTTCCAATTCACATACTTCCGACCCAACAACAACTTTAACAACGGCGGCAGCTCAGCGCAAGGTCAAGTTCACAAAATCTGCGATGCGTGCTGCACCGAAATCAAAGGGTTCTACTATGTATGCAAACAACACAAAAAGCCGGACGGCCATTTCATCCACCCATCGTGCATCACACTGGAAAACCGCACTGTTGTTGGCGAGTTTCACTTGGAACTGAAAGATACCGCCCCGGGGAAATGCGGGCTGTGCGAACATAAGCACGCCTTTAATAACCTAACGGGATGGTCTTATTGTGGTAGTGAAGGTAGGTGTTTACACATCAAGTGTGTGAAACAGATGTTCTTGGATGAATGGAGGAAGACGATATTCGGCGCCACCAGTAGCACTTTTACACGCTCAAGGTTAAATAATATCGATGGTGACGATTCCGGCCAGGGATCACCACTACTGCTGCTTAACGGAGATGAAGGAGGGACTAGTTCTGCCACCTGGGCCAGAAGTTTAGTGAAGGGGGCTGTTATCTTCAAAACTATATTCGGAAAATCTGGGAAATCTCATGCCGGCGTTATCGTTGTACCCCGCTGACTAATAATCAGAAGATCCATGATATGCCCGGCCTCCATCTCAGGCAGTTCCGATCCTACGACGTATTCCATCAGCTGGTTTGATTCCGTTCCTCCGTATATTATACAATAAAAGCTTGTGCTTTGATTGTCTTCTATATTTACATTCTTTATTCAGCTGGTTTGATTCGATCCCTTCCTCTGTTATACAATGTCTTCTATATTTACATCATTATTCATATTGTGCCGTTGATGATGTTATTGGTAAAGTTTGAAAGCTTTTCCTTATTATGTCCCTAAACTTTAAGTCTTTCCAGTTAGATCCCTAAACTATTAAAATGATTGCACCATTAGCCCTTTCATAAAAAAACTGTCAGATCTACATTAAATATTATGAATAAATTACACAAAATTGCCTTAAATTAGGAGAGTTTTCACAAACTATCCATGAATTAGAAAAATATAGAAAACCAGAGCTAGATTGCAAGTCACAATTTAATTAAGTTATAGTTGCCTTTCAGAAATCCCCAATTGGAATGAAATTCGCATCAAACTAATCCTTGAATCTAATCACCAAACCCTAATTAGAAGATTCACCAACTGCAATCTAACCCAAAACCCCCAATTCGAAAAAATCCCTAAATCCCCAAACCCTAAATCTCCAACCAAACCAGGTTCAAAGGGAAGAACACTTACCTCTACTGGTGTGTGTTACCACGACCTGCTCCACCCTCGACGGGATCCTCTCGTCTGCGTTAGCCTTCTCTCGTCGGTGTCGATCTCCAACCAAACCAGGTTCAAAGTCATCTTCCCGACTCCACCTTCTCCTCTGGGCTCTAGTCGGCGCCGAAATACCCGCTTTCCTCTTCTTCGCATTCGACCTTCTTCTTCTTCTGTTCGATCGGCCTTCTCTTCCGCTTCTGTTCGACAGTTCTCTCCTCAACATTCTCTTCTCTCTTTTCTTTTCTTTTCCTTTTTTATAATGAAAACTTAACGGAGGCTGTTACACTTAACATGGGAAGGGCACGAGGTGAAATAACCTTAAAACTCAGGGGTACACCGCGAATTTGGATAAACTTTTGTACACCGCGTGAAATACCCGATACCTCAGGGATACCAGGCGAAATTTCCCTAAAATAAATGAAAAAAAAAACATTTAAGGAGAGTCGTTGTTTGAAATTAGTGCTCCAGGTTCCCATCCATGGCAAAAAATTGGGGGAGTGAAGCCCGACATTCGCCGCAGCCCACAACGTTGCTTCCTTGGATCCTCGCGCCGCCGTCGGAGTTCAGACAATATGGCTTCGCTAACCGCCTTAAGGACGCCCTCAAAGTTTGCATTGAACGGCATCCGCTAAACCCTAATTAAGTTACTTGCTTCGATCCAATTGAAAAGCGGATGCCGGAGGACACTGCCTTCACGACGCCGGAATTGGATATGGCTTCGCTAACAGCCTTCACGGCGCCCTCGAAGTTCACATTGAACGGCATCCGCTAAACCCTAAATTACTGGCTTCGATCGAATCGAAAAGCGGATGCCGAAGGACGCTGCCTTCACGACGCCGGAATTAGATATGGCTTCGCTAACCGCCGCCCCTGGTCCAGTGCTGGCAGCCATGGGAGAACAGTATGAAGAAGGAAGAAGGACGAACTGAAGGAAGCGTCTGCCATAGCCCAACCATAAGGAAAGGTCGAGAATCAGCAAGTTATTGGATGCACCCTTTTGTGCACTCTGTTGTGATTGATCAGGCAAAGGAAGTGGGATTCTTTGATTTTGACCATAAGTCTTGCAACCTCATCCCACATTTTAGTCGCTCTCAGAGGGCCTGCTTGCTAAAACCACAGGACAAGTTCCCGTCCTCATGCGAGTTCTGGGCAAGCCGTGTCAATTCGTCTGAAGATCTGGCAAGCTTTAAAAATGTGAAGACACTGTTCAATGTCAGCGATTCCATGGTGGATATCAAACGGGAGTGGTTCTCCAAGATGAAGAATCTGTGTGTGCTACATCTTGGGAATTGGAGCTCTGAAAACACAGATCTCATTGAGGTTGAAGACCAAAGGTTCTTGGAGGATTTAAATAGATTGAAGCAGTTGAGGCTTTTAAGCTTGCGGGGTTTGCCAACGATCATGAAGCTTCCTAATTCAGTATGTGAGCTGAGCAACCTCATAATACTAGACCTCAAAGAGTGCAGTTATCTAGAGGAGCTTCCCACACATATCGGTTCCTTGAAAAGCCTTACTCATTTGGACATAAGTAATTGTCCCTTGGTTCATAAATTCCAAAAGGAATCAGTTTGCTGTCAAAACTTCAAGTGCTTAGAGGGTTTGTGTTCACAGAAGAACACGGTGCTCGTGCCTCAGAGGATAGAAAAAATGCATCCATCCTTAGTCGCTGGTTATTCCTTTCTAGGAGTAGGAATGATGATGTGTGCACCCTCAGAGATTTGTTGAAGCTCAAGTTGTTGAGAGAGCTAAGGGTCGTCGTGAACATCAGCATGTTTCCCAGTGATGAAGAGGTGCAGTTGTTCAAGGAAATGAAGCACCTTCGCAAACTAAAAATCTTATGGGAGAAAAGCTTATCCACTAAACACAGTACTGTTAACCGTGCTGCTACGGATCATGGAACATTGACCGAGTGCTCCGGATGGAACATCAACCTGAAATGCTGGGGGCGTCAGCCAAGGCCAAGCCAATGTGACGGAGATGACACAGAAGAAAGCAAGCATCTAGACAATATAGAGAAGCTGGAACTGTGGTGTTTCCCCCATGAAGAAGCACCGAAATGGCTTAATCCAACCGAATTGAGAAACCTTGACAAGTTGTACATTGTAGGAGGAGAACTTACCAAATTGCGTGGATCAGACACGGATGGCGATGAGAATCCATGGAATGTCAAGACTTTGCGCTTGAAGCATTTGCACAAGCTGGACATCCAGTGGGATGCACTGAAGAACATGTTTCCACGTTTAACGTATTTGGAGAAGCATCAATGTGACAAGCTTGCCGCCTTTCCATGTGGTTGTGAGGGTGTATGGAAATCAGAAAACTAAGCTGCATCGGCAATTCAATTTTTTTGGAAAGAGGCAAGTTTTTCATCACTTGTTGTTCAGTTGTTTCAGGTTTTTATTCGTTTATGCGCGCTCATGGAATTGGGTATTACCCAGAACATTTTCAGCTTAATTTTGGTCCTCCAAATATATAAAACCATCTGATTAGATTCTCAACATATATATGCAGGTTCTTTTGCAATTTTATAAGGACAATGGTGGCCGGCTTAATTTAATTCCTTGATCGATCACATTGGATTGGTTGTTCCTCTTCCAAGATTTTCAGTATGTGGCTGTTAATTCTTAAAGACCTGATTGAAAAGGAAACCTGATGTGAATGGGTGTTATGGTGGTCTGTCAGCAACAATTCTTTCATCTTAGGTAAGTAATCCCTCACAAAAATGAATCGGAGTTGCCACTGCTATTATAGTTATTTTAGCACTCGTCTTCCTTCTAATTAGTTCATCCAAGTATAGGATTAAAGGTAGGTTATTCAAGTAGTTAAATCGGGTGCACAAAACAACGTACATTAATTTCACTTTATATATGAAATACAACTAAGCAACATTTTTTCCCTTTTTATGACCAAAAACCAATATGACTCTTGACCAGAGGCGGATCCTTTAAAGGACCAGGGGTGGCAGTCGTCCCCCCAATCAAAAATGAAATTTAATATACATATTCCTCTCGTCGATAGCTTCGATTTGATATATTATAAGCTCAAATCCGATAACTGAGTAAAAAGTTATAAACTTCTCAAATCCGATAACTGAGTAAAAAGTTATAAACGTTTCAAGATTGTAGCGATATAAATTATTTTTCACTTCATTTACCAAATTAATACACTTCTATCATACTCATCATTTGTTAAACTTCATAACTTAATACTATCATTAAACCCGAAAACTTCAAATATTGATGATTTTGTCGGGAAAAAAATAGAGATCAATTATTCGCCCCCTCAACCAAACGCTTCAGGATCCGCCACTGCTCTTGACATCACCATCATGAACATGAAACAAAGCTCTTTTGCCTGCGACGATGCACAAAGAACTTGACCAGATAAACCGTACTTTCTTTTGAAACAAGGATCTTCAGTACCGCCCACTAATTAGCTGGGATAAGATTTGCAAACCGAAGCATTGTGGAGGTTTGGGGATTCGGAAATCTAGTGACATGAATATGGCTCTCCAAATGAAGCTTCTTTGGAAGATTCTGGCTGAGCCTAGTAATGTATGGGTCTCGTTGATCAGACACAAGTACCTTCGCACTGCTAGCATTTTCGAATACAAAAAAATTGGGTCAACCTCCTGGCAATGGTCTAAGCTCACAACTCTAATTAACAAATTTAAGTCGGGGCTTATTTGGTCTGTAGGAAATGGAAAATCAATTAAATTCTGTACTGATAATTGGATCACAACTTCTTCCTTGTCTTCCATGGAGGATTGCCCTCAATATTATAATCAAGAGGAGACTGTCAGTGATTACATCATGGGGGGAAGATGGTGGAAGGAAAAACTCCAGAGCACACTACCTAACTGCTTGGTACGTGACATTCTAGACATTCCGCTACCCGCCTCGCAATTTGAGGACCGGTTATACTGGTGACCTGATAGGGAGAGATGGTTTTCCACTGCTAGTGCATACAAATTAATAACTGCTCACTCAACACTTCTCCCTGACAATAATTCGTGGATATGGAAGGCTAATATTCCCCCGAAGATTAAAAATTTTCTTTGGAAAGTTTCACAGGATGGCCTTCCTACTGCTTCTAGGCTATCCTGTCGGGGGACGTCTGTCCCGACCACCTGTTCTTTATGTAACGGGGGCCCCGAGGATGAGGTCCACCTTTTACTAGAGTGCCAGTTTATACGAGCGATCCATCAATTCCCCCTCCAAGTCCAATCAACTATTGCTTGCTTGATTGTCCAGTCTCGGGACATCAAGCCCATTTTGTCGTTTATTGGGAAGAATCTTAACTCGTCGGCGCTGGAAAGCCTTGCTTTCTCCTGGTGGTCTACTTGCTATATTAGGAATCAATATTTGTTTCAGCGGGTGGCCATTCCGCAAAAAGACAAAGTATTACGTCTGATTAAATCGCACATAGACAACTGGAAAAAGACATCTGTGGTTGAGGCTGATTTTGAGGAGGAGCTTAGTCTTTTTATCCCCAAAACTCCAAAACAGAATAAAAGACAAAAAAATGTTTCTTGGCGCAAGCCACCGTGGGGTACCCTAAAGCTCAATTTCGATGGATCATCACTTACAAATAACGATAGCACTGCTGGGGCCATTATCAGAGATTGGGAGGGACAACTAGTATCAGTGTGTCACAAGAAACTAGGAAAACAATGTCCTCTCACTGCGGAAGCTCTCGCTCTCAAAATGGGAATCCAATACGCTCGCCAACTCAATATAGACAAAATCCAAATCGAAGGTGACTCTAAGATAATCATTGATCACTTAAATAGGAAAACCAAATGCCCTTGGGAAATTGCCCTTGGGAAATTGAAATGATCCTTTCTGATGTACAAATTCTGCTATCGACTATGAAAGAAGTCTCTTTCTTTCATGTTCCTCGTATGGGCAATAGAGTGACTGATAAGGTTGCACACCTTTGCCACTATGCCCGAGGAGTCGATATTAAAAATGATTCAGGTCTTCTGAACCCCATCCGCAAGGATGCTGCCGGGTAGAGTCTTCCCACCCGAAATCTTTCCTAATCAAAAAAAAAAAAATTGAAACAAAGCTCTTTAACATATGGATCGGATGGACAAAGTGATGAAACTGCAAGTTAATAACTTTTACCTCTTTTTTTTTTTTTTGTTAATTAAAAAACTGCAGGTTAGTTGGTTTAAGAATCTTACATTTGTCATATGTGCAATATCTCATACATGAATTACTAGTCCTAATAGCTGGGATGTGTTGGGATCTCAGGTCGATCACGTACCCACACTGTGCTGGCCATATATGCTCAACGATGTTAACTTCCCCGACAGCATAGCAGACGCACTTCTGGTCTTGATCCCGAAGCCTCAAGTGCCCACGAGGCCAGCCCACTTTAGTCCAATTTCTCTACTAAATGCCATCTTCAAGTTGGCAACAAAATGCAGTTAATCGCTTGAAACCGATGATTGAAAATCTAATATCACTACTGATGCAAGCAAGCTTTATTCCGGGGAGACAGATCATCGATAACGTGGTGATCGTTCAACAAGTCTTACACTCGAGATTGGATGATTGTGAAAGTAGACCTAGAGAAAGCATAAGACAAGATAAGCTGGGATTTTCTGCGGGAGACTCTGGAATGCGCCCAAATCCCACAACACACTTGATCAAATTTCTTTTGAATGGTATACAACTCCTTTCAAAAGAACATTAAAAATACCAAACAAACAAAATTACTTTAAACAACAAACTAAAGGAAAGCATAGTATGAATAAATTACAAAAATCATAGATTTATCAAATATGATTTAAAAAAAAAATTATGATCAAATAAGAAAAGATTTTATATACGCATTTGCTTTAACCTTTTCCAAATAACATAGGCTATGAGACCAAATCTAAAAAGATTTTACAACTTTTAAATATTTTAGTAATTTTAAAAAATAATTTCCCTATTGCTTATAGATAGAAACCTAGATATATAATATTTTCTAAATTGGTATTTTAACCTAGATTCTGTTTCCTTATATACAACATACATTTTTTTGCTTCAAATGTGGGCATATAACCCTTTTATTATAATAGTAAAGTAAATTAGCCTCCTAGCGGAGTTACAGTATTGCAAAGCGAAAAGATGTTGCTAGGTAAAGAAGTGTGTTCCGCAAAAGCATCAGACAAGGTGAGTGACCAATTAGCGAGGGCATCCGCCGCCCTGTTCACATGACGCCGGACGTTGCCAAAAGTCACCTCCCAGCCTGGCTCCCTAGCTAATTCCCTACAGCGACTAATCAAATGAAATTCCGGATTCGGAGGCACGCAGTCCCCCACTAGCAGCTCCTTCAAGCTTGATGAGTCCGTCTCCACCATCAAGCGAGTTACCCCCATCCTCTTGGCCATCTCTAGTCCATGCACTGCAGCCCAAGCTTCAGCTGCTTGCACCCTACAGTACCCACATTTGAAAGTGAAGGCTCGCATCATTTCTCCATTGGCATTACGAAACAAACCACCTCCTCCGGCTAAGCCCGGATTGCCCTTCGAAACTCCATCGATGTTCAGTTTGGTCCAGCTCGGCGGAGGAGGGACCCAAGCTTGAGATTGGGCTTCATTCACAGCATGAGTGGGGCGTTTCTGGGCATGTAGTGTCGTTGCACCATGAGCTACATCCACATATATCCGAACTTGATTCACAGCAGCGTCGGCGGTCCCCCGGATGATGTCCTTCCCTTCAAAAACAAGAGAGTTCCTGGCCTTCCAAATATGCCAAATCATGTATGCAAAGGTCGCACTCCATTTGTCCTCCTTCCGCACATTTGATATAACCCAATCGGTCACACCAGGGGCGGAGAAAAATAGAGGTTCAAGGAAATTACCAGTCAATTTGTACCGAGCCTCTCTAACCGCCGCACAGTCCCTTAGCAGGTGAAGGGCTGATTCCTCTGAGCCACATCTAGGACACCCATTGAAGTGTGAGAGATGACGCCGCACCCGGACTTGGTTACACAGTATGCCATTATGTGCAACCAAATACGCGAAGGCCCTCACCCGTTGCTGGGCCGGGATGCGCCATATGTGCCGCCACCCATCACGCCTTACCCCCTCCATCTCAGTTTGAAGCAGAGCTCTGGCTGATTGCATGGTGAACTCTCCAGTGCTTGTGTGCGCCCAAAATAATTTATCAACAGACTCCGGGATAATGCGAATAGCCTGAAGTTTCAAGAGGGTATCCGCCGGCAAGAAGGCCGACAAGGCTTGCCAATCCCAAGTGCCATCGATCCAAAGTTCCCCAACGGTATCCCCCAGTCGGTCTTCCGGAATGGGTTGGGTCGAGATATCCATAAAGCTACGATCCTCAAGCCAGCTAAGTGTTGCGTGTACTTTGAGTGTGTGTGAGGTTTCATTGAGCTTTATAGCAATTCATCTAGGTTATACTAAGGGTTTCCTTACCCAAACGTATAGGGTACTTCGGTATCCATAGGTGCTTTGTTTCACTAGTGTGCTTGGGTTGCTAGATAGTAAGGTAGTCTAGAAGTGGGTAAGTCTTCTAGAGGTTGTATCTAGATCTCATAAGACAAAGTGAAATAAAGTGTGTTGAATCCTACGGGTTGGATAACCCTAGGCGGGGACGTAGACGGTTGTACCGAACCTTGTTAACAAGTATCGTGTGCTTTAAATTTCAGCTTGTTTACTTTCGTTTATTGATTGTTTACTTTCTATTGCTAATCGGTTCTTTCTTCTCAGATAAGGTCTTACAGCAGGTGGTAAGGTCTTACTGTTTCAGTTTGCGAAAAGTTTACATACTCTATCCAATCCCCCCCCCCCCCTATAGAGTATTTGCATGCTTCTTATCTGCCTATTCCGCACTTCATACACGTATAGTGAGGTATTTTTTTTTTATTAGACGTACAGTGAGGTATGAATATTAAACAACACGTCTCAACAATAGTTTTTTTTTAAAATAACAAAAATAAAAAAGAGGAAGTCTATTAAAGTGTAAGAAGAGCAAGAAAGCAAAGAATGTTCCCATTCTTAACATATAGCTTCACTCCATCTCTAAAGAAGCAATGCAAACAACTTTCCAATGAAATTGCAAGGGTTCAAGTAAAGAATATGTCTGTTTTTTACTTGTGCAAAATGGATACATTAAAACTTTTCATTTATTTTTATGGAAATCAAACTATTTAGACAACTTTACTTTTGTTAGGAAATTAGATGAGAACTAAGTAATAATTAAGTCTCTTCTGCCAACATAAGTTACTTTGAGGGCAAATTTTGCAATATTTGTTATTTAAATGATTATACAATATATAGATATTTACATACATTTCGTGTGAGGGTGTGACCTATTTTGTCATTAAATAAACTAGCTTGCAATCGATCTTGATATTAATTATATACGGAGTATATAGTAATCGGTCTATTGAAGTGTGAATCAAGTAATTTTGATATTCTTTTACGTACTTTTGGGGCAAAAAAGAATAAAGTGAAATATGGAGTAAAAATGAAATTTGCAATAGTTGAACTTATAAATTCAAATTCTTTCAAATCGCTCATCAAAAGAAAAATTGTTTTTCAAATATCAACTTCGATCAACTTACACATCCCAATTCAAACAACTCTCCACCTTCATCTACTGATCACTCCTTTGGTGAAGTTACAGGTATTTTTAATTCTCCTGTCTTTCTTCACTTTAAAATTGATACTTGAAAATGAAATAGTTTGGATATAAATCTCAACTTCGATCAACATATATACAAGTCGATCTCAAACAACTTATGAGTTGATAGTTTTTTGTTTTAATATATGATTTTGGACCCCTGGTATCTAAATTTCTTATTGTTTCATTTTTGTTTCTAATGAAATAGTACGTTTGGATATTAGTTTTCTTTTTCTAGCGTTAGTATTACATTTATTTGTGTGAAAAAAGGGCCGGCATACAAACATGAGAAATGTTTGTGTGAAAACTTTTGTAAGGAAAATAATTTATTTTGTGTAAATGAAAAAATATTTTAAGGTGGTTTTGGCAGGGGCGTAATTGTATTTAATTATTTGGTGGAAAAAATAAGAATATAAAATATTTATGCAGCTTGATGATTTTGATGTGACAAAAAAACATATTAAATAATGCAGAAAATGAGGGGGGAGGAAGCAACAACAGCTGGGAATGGGAAAGGGAAAGGGATGAAGTCAGGAGATGAACAACACTAATTAATGTCTTACGACATGTTGTGGAATGAATATAACCTTAGGCCTTCGGGTTACGTAATTGGGAATGGGATGGGGAGGAGGAGGGGGATGAGGATGGGGAAGGGGAAGGGGAAGGAAGCAACAACAGCTGGAAATGAGAATGGGGAAGGGAAAAGGATGAAGTCAGGAGATGAACAACACTTAATGCCTTACGGCATGTCGTTGGGTAGTGAAGTGAACATGACTAACTGTGTTAAGCACTGGCACCACTTCTTCCATAGAAGCTCTTCCGCTTACATCAATCAAGAGGCGGTAATAGCCTACTGGATGATGGCGGGATATCTCGGACCTGCAACTGAGTTTGATGAAGCTCGCTGGAAAGGGATGAATATTTTGGGAATTGGCGATTCTAGTATGGTATCATCATCAACAGCAAAAGATGTGGAGTGCAACCATGAGGGGTTTTGAGTCCTCCATAACCTTGGATTCTTTCATCTTCTCGATTCCCATTACATTTTCAACTCAGATGTCATCAGACGCTTCGACAAATATCTCCATAGTAATGCCAGGTTCAACAGAGATGTCCAGCACTCCAGTATACGAATACTAATGTTGAGGGGGATGACATATTTAGTGGACTACGAAGCCACACCTGATTCGTTGAAGAAAATGCTTGCATATGATCCACATCCCAACAACGATATTGAGGCTGCTTTGGGGGGTAACAACCTCAATGCATTGCTGATTCGAGGTTGTGAGTTTCTGTCATCTCCTACTACTACTGGTACTCATGGGGGTAATGGTATTTTATCCCAATATTCCACATCAGATCACTTCAACTCCCTTACTGTTGTCGAAATCTCTAGCTCTTCTTGTTCCCCTATCGATATAGGAATCATTTCGGAGCTGACCCGTCTTCAAGGCCTCAATCTCTCTCATCTTCCCGACCTTGAAATGTTACCCGATAATCTTTTCCGCAAGCTTACACACCTTCGCTGGCTTATTGTGAGAGGGTGTTGTAAGCTGCGTTCCCTCCACGAGACTCGAGGTGTTGGAACTCTCTCACTGCACTAGTTTACAACTGCCTTTCTTCCTCGTTGATATCAGGTATCCACACCTTCAAATCCTTGATCTTTCTTATACTCCCGTTGTTTACAGGTTTCGGGAATTATCAACCCCCAACCTCACTCATCTATTCCTAAGAGGTTCAAGCAGGCTCAACAATCTACTTATTTTGAATAAACTAGACAACCTTCAAGTGCTTGATTTGGCCGGATGTGGAAACCTCCTTAATTTGTCTTCTTTCATGAACGTCCCCAGTTTGAACCATCTCAATTTGTCCGGTTGTACCAGTTTTACAAATTTCCACGAGGGTCTGTTCGATCAAATGTCATACCTTGAGGACCTCGACCTCTCTTGGACAAAAGTCAAGCATCTTCCATCCTTGATCTGTCTTACTAGACTTCGAAAACTCTCACTAAGAGGTCTACAACCAGATTCCCTTGTAACATTGGCATCTCTACCGAGCCAGTTGTTAGAACTTGACCTCACAGGCTTCAAAGTTACTTCCTCAGAGGAGTTTGAGTTCTTACAGTCCCTTGAGAAACTTGAAATTCTCAATCTCTCAGGCTCCTCTTTGGAAAAACTACCAGACCTTTGTAAACTTATAAGCCTCAAAAAGCTCCTATTGGCAAATTGTCCACAGTTGGAAGTTGTGCCCGATTTGCAACATCTCGGAAATTTGGTGGAACTCGACCTCACCGGTCTGAAGATTCGTTCAGTTGAAGGATTCAACTTAGATTTCTTGCAGTCTCTTAAGATTCTCAATCTCTCAAAGTCCTCTGTGGAAAAACTACCAGACATGTCTAAGCTTGTAACCCTCGAAAAGCTTTTGCTGGCAGATTGTCAGCACATGAAAGTTCTGCCCAATTTATCCAAGTCTCTTAAGATTCTCAATCTCTCAAAGTCCTCCGTGGAAAAACTACCAGACATGTCTAAGCTTGTAAGGCTCAAAAAGCTTTTGCTCGCAGATTGTCAGCACCTGAAAGTTTTGCCTAATTTCTTGCAGTCTCTTTCTCAACTTGAGACTCTCAATCTCTCACGCTCCTCTGTGGAAAAACTACCAAACATGTATGGACTTACCTTCCTCAGAAAGCTTTTGCTGGCAGATTGTGAGCAGCTGAAAGTTGTGCCTAATTTGAATGCTAACAGATGGTTGAAGGAACTTGACCTCTCTGGTCTCCAGATATGTTCCATGGAAGATTTCAACTTAGATTTCTTGGAGTCTCTTGATAAACTTGAGATTCTCAATCTTTCACGCTCCTCTGTGGAAAAATTACCAGGCATGTCTAACCTTACAAGCCTTGAAAAGCTCCTATTGGCAGATTGTCCACAGTTGAAAGTAGTGCCTTATTTGATGCAACTTCATAATTTGAAAACTCTGGATCTTTCTTTACCAAATGATTCTTCAATCAAGAGTCACCAGCTAGAATTTGGACCCCAATTCAGTCTATTTGGTATAGTCTTGTTCCCACTTCCTGCGAGTCTCCGAAGGCTAGTATTGACAAATCGGTCCGGAATACAGAAGTTATTTCCTAACAAGGAACTTGTCAATTTGGAGTTTCTTGATCTTCATGGCACTGATGTGGCAGATTGTGACAGTATCCTTGGAGCACTTAAGGCTAAGGCTGCCGAAATTCATGTCGTTTATCGCGCAAAATCCTATCAACCCTCGGAGGGTAATGATTATGTAGCCGTTCAATCGGATGCTCTCATTTCATACATCCAAGAGAAATTAAAGTCCTCCATGACAACGATCCATACTGATGATCAAGCTGTCAAGATGCAGCTTGAAATGTTGGATAGAGATTTGATGTATATACAGGGAAATATTGAGGGGCTTAAGAACTCAAACCATTGGAAGAGTACTGGGAAGGAGCTCTTACAAGAACTCGAGGATGCTGAAGCTGTTCTGTCAACACTGGCACACTGGGCAGTTGATTCTGCCGCCTTCAAGCAACTAAGGCGGGTGGTTGTCAAGTTGAAACTCCTGGTCTCTCCTAAGGATCAAAACGACTCCGAGGCCTTGCAAATTACCAAGAAGAAGACTAAAAAGAAGCCCTTTATCGATAACAAGGAAAGTATTGGTATTGCTGAAGTGGGTAAAGATATGCAGGGGAGAGTGACTGGCCTTCTCACTTGCTACAAATCTTTATCTCAAGTCCAAAAGCAATGTTTGTTGTGTTTTTCAATTTTTCCCCTTGGTGAAGATGACAACAACAACAACACATTATATGGCATCAAAAAAGGCTTCCTCATCATCAACAAGAAGGTGCTAATATACTGGTGGGTCGGAGAAGGATTTATTAATGTTCCTCATCATCAAAGTACAGAGTCAGAGACTACTGCTAGAAGAGATGAAGTGAATGAACAAGTTTCCGCTACTGAGGGTGAGGGAGTGAACAAGTTGAAATCAATTGAGGAAATTGGGAAACAAATTCTCAACGTCCTAGTAGACAAGGATTTCATTGAGCCCGTGATAAGAAAAGGTCGAGAATCAGCAAGTTATTGGATGCATCCTTTTGTGCACTCTTTCGTGATTGAGCGGGCAAAGGAAGAGGGGTTCTTTGATTTCGACCAAGAGACTTGCAAGCTCATCCCACATTTTAGTCGCTCTCGGAGGGCCTGCTTGTTAACACCACAGGACAAGTTCCCGTCTTCATGCGAGTTTTGGGCAAGCTTTGTCAATTCTCCTGAAAGGCTAGCAAACTTTGAAAATGTGAAGACTTTGTTCAATGTCAACGATTCCATGGTGGATATCAAACGGGAGTGGTTCTCCGAGATGAAGAATATGTGTGTGCTACATCTTGGGAATTGGCGCTCTGAAAACGCAGATCTCGTTGAGGTCGTAGACCAAAAGTTCTTGGAGGATTTGAATAGATTGAAGAAGTTGAGGCTTTTAAGCTTGCAGGGTTTGCCAACGATCATGAAGCTTCCGGATTCAGTTTGTCAGCTCAACAGCCTCATAATACTCGACCTCAAAGAGTGCAGTTATCTAGAGGAGCTTCCCGCAGATATCGGTTCCTTGAAAAGCCTTACTCATCTGGACATAAGCAATTGTCCCTTGTTTCATAAATTGCCAAAAGGAATCAGTTTGCTGTCGAAACTTGAAGTGCTTAGAGGGTTCGTGTTCACTGAAGAGCACGGTGCTCGTGCCTCAGAGGATAGAAAAAATGCATCCATCCTTAGTCGCTGGTTCCTTTCTAGGAGTAGGAAGGACGATGTGTGCACCCTCAGAGATTTGTTGAAGCTCAAATTGTTGAGAGAGCTAAGTGTCGTCGTGAACATCAGCATGTTTCCGAGTGATGAAGAGGTGCAGGTGTTCAAGGAAATGAAGCTGCTTCGCAAACTCAAAATCTTATGGGAGAAAAGCTTATCCACTAGACACAGTACTGTTAACCGTCCTGCTACGGATCATGGAACATTGACCGAGTGCTCCGGATGGAACATCAACCTGAAATGCTGGAGGCGTCAGCCAAGGCCAAGGCCAAGCCAAAGTGACGGAGAGGACACAGAAGAAAGCAAGCATCTGGACAATATAGAGAAGCTGGAGCTGTGGTGTTTCCCCCATGAAGACGCACCGGAATGGCTTAATCCAACCGAATTGAGAAACCTTGACAAGTTGTACATTGTAGGAGGACACCTTACCAAATTGCATGGTTCAGCTACCGATGGCGATGAGAATCCATGGAATGTCAAGACTTTGCGCTTGAAGCATTTGCACAAGATGGACATCAAGTGGGATGCACTGAAGAAAATGTTTCCACAATTAACGTATTTGGAGAAGCATCAATGTCCCAAGCTCGCCACATTTCCATGTGACTGGGAGGGTGTATGGAAATCAGAAAACTAAGCTGCATCTGCAATTCAATTTTATTGGAAAGAGGCAAGTTTTTTTTTTTTTAATCACTTGTACGTTGTTTAGTTGCTTCATGTTGTTATTCGTTTATGTTCATTGAATTGACTATATATTACCCTAATCATATATATTTAGCTTTGGTCCTCCAAATACAACCATCTGATTAAATTATCCACATATATATGTGCAGGTTCTTTTGCAATTTAACAAGGACAATGGTGGCTTTAATTCATTGATCGATCACATTGGATTGGTTGTTCCTCTTTCAAGATTTTCGGTATCTGGCTGTTATATTCTTAAAGACCTGATTGAAAAGGAAACCTGTTGTGAATGGCTGGGTCTTATGGTGGTCTGCCAGCAACTTCTTTCATCTTAGGTAATGAGTCGAATATTTCCAAAGAGCAACCTCAACATTTTTCAAAAAAAAAAAAAAAAATTACATATATAATCAAAATATTTATTTTTTTATAAATTTATTTATGAAAAGAGAGTTATATTCTTTATGTGGTCAATTGAATTTAAAGCAATTTAAAAGTAACTATGGCACTTACATTACAAATCATGAATTACTAGAAATAAAGACTGTGAGACTAGCTAGCTCTTCAAATCCAATAGGTTAAAACAAAATGATCACTCACTTCAGGGTCTGTTTTAATACTTACAGTATTAATATCGATCACGAGCTTGCTGTGAGTATTGGAGGGATCAAAGACTCGATTTCTCCACAAAGGAGGGGAGTAGTTTGATGAGAACACATGAGCAGTAGAAAGCAAAGATAGGCAAAGATAGGCTTAAAAATCAGTTCCTGGACTGAAGTCCCTTTAGCTCTACCCTTGACATTGACAATAACAAACGGGTACTTCTTGAAATGGTCCTTGATGGCTTTTGCAACACCAGTAAGGATGTTGCTTTTGCCTGCAAAATGGCACGCATTACTCAATTGGGCAGAGTTTTGAAAGGTATCCAGACAAGAGCAGGTGAAATTTTGTATCTATGTAGATTTATAGAATAAATTTTTGTAAATAGACGATACCAATGACCCTAGTTACTCTAAAATGCAAAACAGCCATCAAATAGTCCAAATATGTACATAATGAAACAATTCTGGAAGCTTCTTTTTCATTGCTATTACAAGATACTTAGCCTCCCAGGAAACAAGGACTTACTATTCCCCCTCCCTCCTTACTCATTTTTTTTTTTGGATAAATCTCCCAACTCTTTTAACATTAAACAATTGAGTTAATCAACTGATTCCTTTGCTTGCTTTAGGTAATATTCCTAAAGAACTGGTATGAAAACACAGTTACTGGTATTACTTCTGTCATGATTTAGTATGATATGATGCTTGGATAGTGGATACATCAAATGCTTTTTTTTTTTGTTTTTTGAACCCGAAAGAATTTGGCAATAAGAAGACTTATGTGCCAAGAGCATCCAAACGGATGAAATCTACAAGCAAAGGATCGTCAAGTGTCCATTGGCTGGAAAAGGCAAGAGGAAGATGCGATAACCTGTCAGCAACTCGGTTTGCCTCCTGTAAGATATGACGAATCGTAATGAATTGGAAGAAACCGAGGGAGACTAGACTTTCTGAGACAATCATTTCAGAGTCACTCGTGGGTTTCCTACAGCCCTTGACTGTTGATAATGGTGAGGTTATCACCTTCAATTATCAGATTAGTTATATGTAGTTGGCGGGCGGCATTAATACCATGCCATAGGCCCAAGCACTCAGCACCAGCAACAGGAGAGATTGAGGCCGGCCCAACACCACAGTAGATTGGTTTCCCAGTGTGGTCTCCGATTATATATCCAAACGTGCCACCCGAAGACAGAGAGAAAGCCCCATCAAAGTTTAGCTTGAAAGTTCCTCGCTTTGGTGGTCGCCATCTAGTATTTTTCCCTTGTTCTTTTTGGTGTGGTCCGAGTTTTTTTGGTGTTGTTTGAGGGTTGTTGATCATCTGTAGTATCGTCATTGTATTTGGACTAGCTCCATAAATAGATTTGCTCTTTGATAAAAGAGACTATGTTTTGTATATTTGGTGTTGTGTTTTTAAAAAGCGCTTTGTTGCCGGAGAACCAAATGCCCCACCAGCCAAAAGCCAGCTTTTCGAACTTCTGGGTCCCCAGTTTTCCTTTTATGTCATTTATAATATTATTCAGTTATGTTCCTTGAGAGAAGCAGTTGTTTAAAGTTATTGTTATACTGGGATCCAGGTTTGCTAATGCTGCTTCGGAGATAGGGCAATCCCAAAGCAAGTGGGCTAGATTTTCGTAATTAGAGTCACATTGTGGGCAAGTGGTAGGGACGCCTACTCCACGGGCAGCTAATTTGACTGATGTAGGTAATCCGTTCTTTGTAATTTTCCATAGTAACGTCTTAATCTTTGACGGAATATCTAAGGTCCATATCCATCTCAATAGAGATCTCCTACATCACATTATGTAACACTTGGTGCATCACTTAATTATTTTGTGTATAATTTAACATTGAAAATAAAAATAAAAATTATATTTATATCCCACACACTTATATTTACATGTTTATAAAAATTTGTCATGAAAAATTATTATTTAAAAATTATAAAAAATTATTTTTCAATATAATCAATTTTAAACATTAAATTGTACATAAAATAATTAAGTGAAGCACCGAGTGTTACACCGTGTGATGTAGAGGATCTTCACTGCATCCATCTCATGTCTGATTTCTGATGTTGTTTGACATGGTTGATCATTTGAATGGCTGAGTTTGTCCTATACCATCCATTTTTGCTCCATTTCCAGTAAAGTCTATCCATTTCTATATTTTTGGGGATTGGAGAGTTTAAGATTAGTTCTAGAGTTTCCGTTGCTAATGTGTCTTGGAGAGTGGTGAATAATTTTCCTGAATTCCATGTTATCTCTTGCGATATGAATTGATCTACAGTGATGCTTGTGTCGATTAATGTTGTATCATTAATTAAACTCATAAGTGGTGCTTTTTTAATCCAGTGATCAGTCCAGAAGTTGACATTTTTACCATTTTCTGTTGACCGATTCGGATCACCTAAATAGAAATCGTGTAGCGGGGAAGGTTACACCGGGGGTTATAGGTGATCCGAATCCCTACACGCTGACATATGAATATTAAACAACTCGTCTCAACAATATATTTTTCTTTTTTTAAAAAAAAAAAAGAAGAAGAAGCATATATCAAGTGTAAGAAGAGCAAGAAATTAAGCAAAGAATGGGAACATTCTTAACATATAGCTTGACTCCATCTCTAAAGCAAAGAACTTTCCAATGAAATTGCAAAGGGTTAAAGTAAAGAATATGCCTGTTTTTAACTTGTGCAAATGGACAAATTAAATATTTTCATTTATTTTTATGGCAAGTCAAACTATTTAGACAACTTTTATTAGGAAATTACATGAACTAATAATTAAGTCTCTTCTGCCAACATAAGTTACTCTGAGGGCAAATTTTGCAATATTTGTTATTTAAATGATTATACAATATAGATATTTACATATAGTAATCGATCTTTTGTTTTTTAATTTACAAATAAAGTAATCGATCTATTGAAGTGTGAATCAAGTAATTTCGACATTCTCTTACTTTTGGGGCAGAAAAAAATAAAGTGAAATTTTGGAGTGAAAATGAAATGTGCGATAGTCGAGCTTATAAATTCAAATTCTTTCAAATTGCTCGATCATCAAAAGAAAAATTGTTCCTCAAATCTCAACTTCAACTTACATATCCCAAACAACTCTCCACCTTCATCTAGCTCCTTTGGTGTAGGAGTGAAAATGGGTAGGATGATGGATGAGTGGTGCCATTTTTATAACTTACAGGTATCTCTAATTATCTCTAATTATGCTGTTTTGCTTTACTTTAAAATTGATACTTGAAAATGAAATAGTTTGGATATAAATCTCAACTTCAATCAACTTACAAGTCTCAAACAACTTACGATCGAGTTGATAGTTTTTTTTAGGCCAAATTAGAGGAAACCACCCTTTAAATAGAGCGATTTGCATTAAACCACCCTTTAAATTCAAAATTGCGGAAAACCACCCACTAAAGCCTAAATGATTGCAAATCACCACATGTCTCACTTTACCGTCAACTTTTCCGTTTAGATGTTGTTAACATGTGGAAAATTACCCTTATAACCCTATAGTTTCATTGGATTTTGAACGGAGAACTTGGGGGAAATTTTGGAATTGACTTTGGAAAGCTCGTACAAGTTTACAAGATCCCCAATTTGAACAAGAGGAAGATAGATGAAATTGGAGAATGAGCAACCTAGTAGCAGCCCGGCACATGCAATTGAACGGGGAAGAATGGGACATTGAACTAGAAGAGAGTGATGAAATGGGGGAATTTGAGGGTTAGCCTATTTTTATTTTTTTCCAAATAGATCGATTATCCACTGCTTCACCACCGCAACACCGAGGAGGAAGATGTACCCTCCGTTTGGATGATGGGATTTGATGAGATTTTTATGGAGGGAATAGAAGGGAAAATGAATTGAGTGTTTGAGGATCATAATTGAAAGGAATGGGATCAGGGATTTTAAACTTGAGTAATTACCTTATTCCATGTGATTTCACAACCCAACAAATTGGTGGAATTTAATGGAAAAGTGAAATTCTTTCCCTTCTTTTTCCTTCCTTCTTTTTCTCAAATTTCCAATCTCTCCCCTTCCCTAAAATACCCACTTGCCAAACAGACTGGTACTGGCAACGACTTCGAACTCTGTCAGAAGTAGTAGTTTTGCTCGCCACCGAGCGCTTCCTATCGGATTGCTTCCCGTAGCCAATGACAGTGGTCGTGGTGGAGGAGCTCGGTGATGTCTAGGGATTCCAATGGATGAAAAGTGCTTGGATGTTCCAAACCCTTGAATAATTTTCTCAATTTATGCTTTTTTTTTTTGCAAGAAGAAGCCATATGCTGGGTTTGGATGTTCCAACTTCCAAACCTTTAGCCCTTGAATATTTACCGCTACTTTTGATTAGGAGCTTATGGCATCTTGTGAAAATTTGATAACCAAATAAGGTCATTTTAGTCTTTTAAGTAAAAGATGGATAAAACCCTAACATAATCAAAGGGTGTGTGGTGATTTGCAAACGTTTGGACTTTAGTAGATGGTTTACTGTAATTTCACATTTAAAGGGTGGTTTAATGCAAATCGCCCTATCTAAATGGTAGTTTCCTGCAATTTGGCCTTTTTTTATATATATGATTTTGGATGCCTAGTATCTAAATTTCGTATTGTTTCATTTTTGTTTGTAATGAAATAGTTTGGATATTAGTTTGCTTTTTCTAGCGTTAGTATTATTTTTGAGGTGGTATCGGCCTATGGGCTATGGTCGGCATGCTTAATTGGGAAAAAAGGCATACATTAGAAGTGTTTTATTAGAAGTGTTTTAAGCAAACTAATTTACTTTGTGTTTATTTAAAAAATAGTTTAAGGTGGTTTTGGCGGGGGCTAATGTATATTTATTTGATGGAAAAAATAAGAATATAAAATATTTATGCAGCTTGATGATTTTATTGTGACTACAAAAAAACATATTAAATGCAGAAAATGAGGGGGAAGGAAGCAAAAACAGCTGGGAATGGGAAAGGGATGAAGTCAGGAGATGAAAATCACTTAATGCCTTACGGCATGTCGTTGGGTAGTGAAGTCAACATGACTAACTGTGTTAAGCACTTCCACCACTTCTTCAATAGATACCCTTTCATCCTTCCAGAGGTGTTAGTAGCCTACTGGATGATGGCGGGATATCTCGAACGTGCAAGTGACTTTCATGAAGCTCGCATGAAAGGGATGAATATTTGGGGACTTGTCTATTGTTCTATGGTATCATCAGCAGCAGCAAAAGATATGGAGTGCGATCATGAGGGGTTTTGCGTCCTCCATAACCTTGGATTCTTTCATCTTCTCGATTTCCATTTCAGTTTCCAATATGTCGGTCGTTATCTCGGCTTTGACAAATATCCCAATAGTTATGTCAGCTTCGACGAAGATGTCGACCACTCCGATATACGAATACTAAAGTTGGAGAGGATGACATATTTAGTGGACTACAAAGCCACACCTGAGTCGTTGAAGAAAATGCTTGCATATGATCATCCACATCCCAACAACGCTGCTGCTGAGGTTAAGAACCTCAATGCATTGCTGATTCGAGGTTATGAGTTTTTGTCATCTACTCCTAATGGTACTCATGAGGGTAATGGTATTTTATCCCAATATTCCACATCAGATCACTTCAACTCCCTTACTGTTGTCGAAATCTCCAGCTCTCCTGCTTGTTCCCCTATTGATATAGGTATCATTTCTGAGCTCACCCGTCTTAAAGGCCTCAATCTCTCTCATCTTCCCGACCTTGAAATATTGCCCCATAATCTTTTCTACAAGCTTAGACATCTTTGCTGGCTTATTGTCAGGGGGTGTTCTAAGCTGCGTTCTATCCCATCTATTGATGGTTTAACAAGACTCGTGGTGTTGGATCTCTCTCACTGCACTAGTTTGCACCTGCCTCTTTTTGATATCAGGTATCCACAACTTCAAATGCTTGATCTTTCTTATACTCCCATTGTTTACGGGTTTCGAGAATTATCAACTACCAACCTCACTCATCTATTTCTAAGAGGTTCAAGCAGCCTCAAAAATCTACTTATTCTCAATAAACTAGAAAGCCTTCAACTGCTTGATTTGTCCGGATGTGAAAAACTCCTTAATTTGTCTTCGTTCATGAATGTCCCGAGTTTGAAGCATCTCAATTTGTCCGGTTGTACTAGTTTTACGAATTTCCACGAGGGTCTATTCGATCAAATGTCAGGCCTTGAGGACCTCGATCTCTCTTGGACAAAAGTCAAGCATCTTCCATCCTTGATTTGTCGTCTTAGTAGTCTTCAAAAACTCTCACTAAGAGGTGTAGAGCTAGACTCCCTTGAAGCAATGGGGGCATCTCTGCCGAGCCAGTTGTTACACCTTGACCTCACAAGCATTAAGGATAGTTCCTTACATGAGTTGAAGTTAGATTTCTTGCAGTCCCTTGAGAAACTTGAAATGCTCAATCTCTCAAGCTCCTCTGTAGAAAAACTACCAGACCTTTGTAAACTTGTAAGCCTCAAAAAGCTCCTATTGGCAAATTGTCCACAGTTGAAAGTTGTGCCCAATTTCTCCAAGCCTCTTAAGATTCTCAATATCTCAAAGTCCATTGTGGAAAAATTACCAGACATGTCTAAGCTTGTAAGCCTCGAAAAGCTTTTGCTCGCAGATTGTGAGCACTTGAAAGTTTTGCCTGATTTGAATGCTAACAAAAGGTTGAAGGAACTTGACCTCTCAGGTCTCCAGATATGTTCCATGCAAGATTTCAACTTAGATTTCTTGCAGTCTCTTCGTTATCTTGAGATTCTCAATCTCTCACGCTCCTCTGTGGAAAAACTACCAAACATGTATACACTTAGCTCCCTCAAAAAGCTCCTATTGGCAGATTGTCCACAGTTGAAAGTAGTGCCTAATTTGAGGCATCTTTACAATTTGAAAACTCTGGATCTTTCTTTACCAAATGATTCTTCAATCGAGAGTCGCCAGCTAGAATTTGTACCCCAAAATCAATGGGGTCAACGCTCGTTCCCACTTTCTGCGAGTCTCCGAAGGCTAGTATTGACAAATCGATCCGGCGTCCAGAAGTTATTTCCTACCTATGAACTTTTCAGGTTGGAGTTTCTTGATCTTCGTGGCACTGATGTAGCAGATTGTGATAGTATCCTCGAAGCACCTAAGGCTGCCGAAATTCATGTTGTTTATGGCGCACCATCGGAGGTTGACGATTTTGTTGAAGTAGCCAATCAATCAGATGCTTTCATTCCATACATCCAAAAGAAATTAAACTCCGCCATGACAACGCTCCGTACTGATGATCAAGCTGTCAAGATGCAGGTTGAAATGTTGGATAGAGATTTGATGTATATACAGGCAAATATTGAGGGACTTAAGAACTCCCATCATTGGAAGAGTGGGGAGGAGCTTTTACAGGAACTCATGGATGTTGCAGCTGATCTGTCAACGCAGTCACAGTTGAAGCAACTAAGGCGGGTGGCTGTCAAGTTGAAACTCCTAGTCCCTCCTAAGGATCAAAACGACTCAGAGGCCTTCCAAATTACCAAGAAGAAGACTAAAAAGAAGATGGCATCATCTCTCATCTTTAGCGATAACAAGGAAAGTATTGGAATTGCTGAAGTTGGTAAAGATACGCCGGGGATGGTAACTGACCTTCTCACTTCCTACGGCTCTTTATCTGACATCCAAAAGCAATGCTTAATGTGCTTTTCAATTTTTCCCTGCGATGAAGATGACAAGAAGAACACATGTGGCATCAAAAAAAGTTTCGTTATTAGCAAGAAGATGCTAATCTACTGGTGGGCCGGAGAAGGATTTATTGTTCCTCATCATCAAAGTACAGAGTTAGAGACTAGTGCAGGAAAAAATGAAGTGAACGAACAAGTTTCCGCTACCGAGGGAGTGAACAAGTTGAAATCAATTGAGGAAATTGGGAAACAAATTCTTAACGTCCTAGTAGACAAGGAATTCATTGAGCCCGTGATAAGGAAAGGTCGAGAATCAGCAAGTTATTGGATGCACCCTTTTGTGCACTCTTTTGTGATTGATCAGGCAAAGGAAGTGGGCTTCTTTGATTTTGACCAACAGACTTGCAAGCTCATCCCACATTTTAGTCGCTCTCAGAGGGCCTGCTTGTTAACACCTCAGGACAAGTTCCCGTCTTCATGCGAGTTTTGGGCAAGCTTTGTCAATTCTCCTAAAAGCCTGGCAAGCTTTGAAAATGTGAAGACATTGGTGAATGTCAACGATTCCATGGTCGATATCAAACGGGAGTGGTTCTCCAAGATGAAGAATCTGTGTGTGCTACATCTTGGGAATTGGCGCTCTAAAGACGCAGATCTCATTGAGGTGGAAGACCAAAGGTTCTTGGAGGATTTGAATAGATTGAAGCAGTTGAGGCTTTTAAGCTTGCAAGGTTTGCCAACGATCATGAAGCTTTCAGATTCAGTTTGTCAGCTCAGCAACCTCATAATACTAGACCTCAAAGAGTGCAGTTATCTTGAGGAGCTTCCCGCGGATATCGGTTCCTTGAAAAGCCTTACTCATTTGGACATAAGTAATTGTCCCTTGGTTCATAAATTGCCAAAAGGAATCAGTTCGCTGTCGAAACTTGAAGTGCTTAGAGGCTTCGTGTTCACAGAAGAGCACGGTGCTCGTGCCTCAGAGGATAGAAAAAATGCATCCACCCTTAGTCGCTGGTTCCTTTCTAGGAGTAGGAATGATGATGTGTGCACCCTCAGAGATTTGTTGAAGCTCAAGTTGTTGAGAGAGCTAAGCGTCGTCGTGAACATCAGCATGTTTCCGAGTGATGAAGAGGTGCAGGTGTTCAAGGAAATGAAGCAGCTTCGCAAACTCAAAATCTTATGGGAGAAAAGCTTATCCATTAAACACAGTACTGTTAGTCGTGCTACAGAGCCGGGAACATTAACTGAGTGCTCCAGATGGAAGATCAACCTGAAATGCTGGGGGAGTCAGCCAAGGCCAAGCCAATGTGACGAAGATGACACCGAAGAATGCAAGCATCTAGACAATATAGAGAAGCTGGAGTTGTGGTGTTTCCCCCATGAAGACGCACCGAAATGGCTTAATCCAACCGAATTGAGAAACCTTGAGAAGTTGTACATTGTAGGAGGACAACTTACCAAATTGTGTGGATCTGACACTTATGGAGATGAGAATCCATGGAATGTCAAGACTTTGTGCTTGAAGCATTTGCACAAGCTGGACATCCAGTGGGATGCACTGAAGAACATGTTTCCACGGTTAACGTATTTGGAGAAGCATCAATGTCCTTTCTTGCGGATGGAGCCCTTGTAGTTGTGAGAACTCTTTGTTGTACGGATCTTCGTGAAGGCCTGCTCTCACAACCTTCAATCATCGTAGGCAAGTATATATTTTTTTTCCAAAGAGGACATAATAGTTATAAACTTGTTTATAAAAAGGAGTGCTATATCATGTGTTTGCTTAAGAGTGGTAACTGATAAGTAATATGACAATGTATTGTTCAATTGTGCAGTTGTGGAAGAATTGCTGAATCCGACTTTCCAGGCCAATGCAATAAACCACTTAATGGATGGCAATACAGACTACAATGGTTCTGATCCTGACTGAGGTTTGATATCCGGTGGCTAAAATCACAGGCAATTATTATGAATGAAGGGCTTATTTCAATTATCTTTTTGCATTTAGTTCAGTTCAAACTTCAAAGCAAATATTCCTTACTCTTACCAACTTGGGTACTTATGTTTTTATACTGTTGCTTGTCATGTTATTCTTTTGGAACTTTGGTGGAATCCAACTACTGAAGATCAAGCGGTTAACGATAAAAGACACTGTACAGTCAAATACCCATATACAAGCTCTTCGGGTAACATATAGTATACACTTGCACTATATATAATTTAAAGCTTACCTTGGGTAACATTTCCGTTAAACCATTCTGTTTGTTTTTATTAAATGCTTTTGAAAGACAAAATATATCCGTGTATTGATAAATCCAGTTCCATGATCGATCATCATATATATTGATGTGAATCAAAGCACTAAAAATTGATTTCTCTGCTCTGTCTTTTTTGTAAGATTGATTATAAAAATATTATAGCTGATTTTGCTCAATAGACAATATTAAGTCCGATTATTTACCGTTATGATCGATGTAGGAAGGGTTTTGTCCACGTACTGGAAAGGTAATTAAAGGCTTTGATGGTGGCTTCCATTGATGTATCCTCCGTCTCAGCACTCATCTTCTTGGCTAGGCTCGCTTAACGGCTTACTGAAGCTCCATCCAGAAGCCCTATTACCTCCCTGTTAAAGGCTCGCTTAACGGCTTAAGTACTGGACTGAAGCTCCATCCAGAAGCCCTATTACCTCCCTGCAGTTAAAAGAAGAGGGTAACTTATACTCTATAATATAACTTCGAGATTCACTTGCTTATAATCGATGTGGGACATTCTTTCAATTTTTTCTATTAATTAATGACCGAAATCGATCAGGTCTTGGCGAAAGCTATTACCCAGAACTGAAGTGCTTCCCAGGGACTGCCATCACGAGCAAGGAAACGAGCCTGTCGGCCTACACAGATAATGGCACGAATCCAACCGAAAGCAAAACACAAAAGCTTTGAGTTTTTCTACATAGCCGTAACTGACAAGCTCTTAATTGCTAGACTTCTCACCGGCAAGTGGAATGCCTGCTCTAATATTAATATTATTGCGGCTGTACGCTTTGTTTCCCATCACCTTCCAGCAATCGGAGCACCTCCAATCAGACTATCCACAGGATTCAATGGTTCAAGAACCTCGCACCTCTACTGGAGACAACATGGGAGGCGGTTATGCAGCTCACACACTTGGAGCACCTACTCTCGAGCTGAATATACAAGGGTCCAGCAGCTCCTTCTTGCATATGGGGCCACATATCTTGGATTAATGTCAAACGGTGAGCTGGTTGAAGATTTGGGCTCATAGCCCATCGTTTTTTTGAAGGCCCATTCCTTATTTGAAAGTCTTACAGCAAGCAGCTTGGAAGTTCAAGGATGCTACCATTGGATGGCCTTTTTATTTATAGTATTACTTATTCATGGGCTACTACATGCCGTTGGGTTCTTGTATGTAGGAGGTAGATTAAACTAATTGAGTTAGAAAATTTTTTGTATAGCTTAGGTCTGCTAATGTTGCGTATGGATAACACCCTTGATGGTCAAGCCGAAGGGGGTGCTATCCTTACCCAACATTAGGGTGTATGTCCGACTTCTGATAGCCGAGGCTTGAGGAGATAGGATCCACACCAAGTGACCCCTATTTCATGATTTTGGTAGGATCCACCCTAAATGGTTCCATGATTTTGGTAGGATCGCCGAGTGACCCATATTTCACTTTGGCTATGGGCTTTAAAAACTCTCATTGTAAATATTTTATTTTCTTGCAATATATTAACCTTAAAATCAAAAAAAAATATTATTGCAGTCGTACTAATTATATTACTTTTAAATATATTTAATTCAGTTGACATTCACCGTCTATTATGGTGTGTTTGAAATGGTTCACATATTAGATCTGCGATATACGTGATTAAGGGACTTTTTCCGTTGTTAAACCTTGCATTATATACACAATTTTTTAAACCTTTTCCCAATAACATAGGCTACGAGACCAAAACTAAAAGGATTTTACAACTTTTAACTATTTTAGTAATTTTAAAATAATAATTTTCCTATTGCTTATAGATAGAAATTAACCTAGATATAATATTTCCTAAATTGGTTTATTAACCTAGATTATCTTTCCTTATATACCGTTCAACGTACATTAAAACTATAAAAACCCCCAAAATTTAATGCTATGAATCCTCATTATTCGATCCCCTCAAACCTAGCTAGCTTTCTTGCACAAATTGGTAGTCGGTCGGATCTCGCAACTCACCTCTCTTTCTCCTACATCGCCATGGAGTATAACGTACAGTATTATATGGATTGAATAATTCTTTTCGAACAGATGGGACATGCATGGATTTGATCATTCAATCTGATCTTATGTATGTCCCATGTGTTCGAGAAAAAATATTCAATTCCATCCGTCAACAAGAGGAGGCATTCCATCGACGATTATCGTTTGTCTATTGATCTCCGTCGACGATTTTTTTCTTTCAATGTTTATTATTGTGGTTCTTGTGAATTTGATTCAATCGTATTTCTATGCAGGCAAAAGTTGTAGGTCAAATTAATTTGGTGTCAGGAGGATTGTAAATTTTGGATTTCGCTGGATTTCAATTTCAATATTGAATCAAGAATTCATACGATCGATGGTTTCGGATTTCGGTCATATTGGTTCAATCGTATTTTTGATGCAGGAACCTCTCCACAGGTTCCTGCTCAGCGAGCTATTGGAGTTCCATCTTCAACCTTCAAATCCCTATTGCTATTGCTTTTCGCCCATGTAGATGTAGCCACCATCTTTGAGAGAAAGAAGCACTCCGATCCATTCGATGGATACAGAGCAAGGTTAGATTTTTAATTATCATCCCAATTCGAATTTTTGTTTCGATGACCTCAATTGATTGTTGTTCATGTGTTCTTTCGATATGTTATTTCGTTTCGAATGCTGCAATTCAATTAGGACTCGAGTCGATTTCAATTTCTTGTTTAAACAATCTATGTTTCATCGATTGATGTCGCCCTCTCTCTCGAAACACTTTGTGTCAATTGTGGTTGAGTTTGCTGAAGCAATTTACACTTGCTGTCGATTGCGATTTGAAACAATCTAAGTTCCATCGATTGTGGTTCGAAATACCTCATGGCGGGGCGTCGTCACTCCGGGCTTCCATTGTTGTTCATCATGCTCTGTGTTTTTCGATTGCTGCCATGGAAACAATCTATGGTTACACTTGCTGTCATTGCGATTTGAAACAATCTATGTTACACTTGCTGTCGATTTCGATTGTTGAAACAATCTATGTTGATGCTCTGTTAATGATATCATATTAAAGGTTTTTTTGTCTGTTGCTTTTCGATTGCTGTCATGGACTCCATTGCTGTTAATGATATCATATTACGTCTGCTTGTATGAATGATGTTGACTTCCCCGGGGTATTCATCGATGAGCCTCCGACATTGATCCAACAGGTAAAAGTCCCGATGCGGCCAGTAGTCTCTAGCCCCGGACTGCATCACAAATCCCCTTTACATCCGACTCGATAAGGAGTTTCTGGCATCCAGATTCTGAGGCTGCACGCAACGCATGCCATGAATAATTGCCCAAATCTCCGCCAATTGCAAGGAGTCGGCAACCAAGTCATATCGTGAGCTATTCCCCCCGCCGTACTCTATTGAAGTTGCATCATGAGCCACCATGAAGAGGAAGAAACGTATCCTCTGCTGCGCTCGAACCATCCAGCAGCGCTTTTCCATGGCCTAGCCGGGGCAACAGTCCGCCCATTTCGAATTCTGTCAATCGCTGACTTAGTCGTAAGCTTCTGAAGAATGTGAAATGGAAGTATCGCGGAAAGGAAGCTCCACTTCCAATCCCCATTCTCCCAATGCTCAGCTACTGTATCCCCCAAATGCTCCTCCTCCTCCGGGAATGATGCCAATAGCTTCGTCAATAAAGTGGTTCCTCATCCACCCATCGATGAAACCAAAATAAAGTCGAAAGACCGTTACCGACCGCATACGGGATTTTAGAGAATTGTTACCAATGCTGTTGGGTTTGCTCTAAGTTATTTCATCCGTTACTATGAATCTGGGTTTTCTCTCTCTAAGAGCATTCCAACATGAGCTCTTGTAAAAGTGGTAATTTTAGAGGAAATATGTGTTTTTTAACCCTAACCTCTTTTGTAAAACAATCGCTAAAATATATAAAGAAATTGGAGGAGAGATAAAAAAAATCTCTAAATTTAGATGAAGGATTAGAATTTGTAAAATTAAATGCATTCACCCCTTCCAATTCAATGCTTACTTATTGCATATTGATTTAATTAAGTAACTAATATTCGTTACTGTTGCGCGTTTTGTTAATAAATTATATTTTATTATATTAATTATATTCAAATATTGTATTAGATTATTAATTGACGTGGCTCACGAAATAAAACCATATAAGATATATATTATATTCAATTTGATCTAAAAGATAGAATAATTGACCAAATATTTATTCAATTCTTCATCTTTTAGAATGTTGACGGCATGGTACATAAAAACTAGGGGTATTTGCAATTCCCTCTAAAAACTAAACCCATAAAAATTAATACAAATAAACAAAAATGGTTAGAGATTGTTATAGGTAGGTACGTGGACTTGAGGCACATAGTTGTGCTTCATAAACTTAAATTTCTTTTAAATGGTATACAACTCCTTTCAAACGAACATTAAAAATACCAAAGAAACAAAATTACTTAAAACAACAAAAGAAAGGAAAGCATAGTATGAATAAATTACAAAAATCATAGATTTATCAAATATTCATTAAAATATGATTTTAGAAAAAATTATGATCAAATAAGAAAAGATTTTATATACGCAATTTCTTTAACCTTTTCCCAATAACATATAGGCCATGAGACCAATTCAAATCTAAAAAGATTTTACAACTTTTAAATATTTTAGTAATTTCTAAAAATAATTATCCTATGGCTTATAGATAGAACCCTAGATAATATTTAATTTCCTAAATGGTAACTTAACCCAGATTCTGTTTCCTTATACACAACATACATTAGAACTATAAAAACCCCAAATTAATGCTATTAATCCTCATTGTTCGGTCCCCTCAAACCTTTCTAGCACAGATTGGTAGTCGGTCAGATCTCCACCTCTGTTTCTCTGAAATCTCGATCGACCCCCCGGCCATGGAGTATAACGTACAGTATTATATGGATTGAATAATTCTTTTCGAATAGATGGGACATACATGGAATTGATAATTCAATCTGATCTTATGTATGTCCCATGTGTTTGAGAAAAAATATTCAATTCCATCCGTCAATTAGAGGAGGCATTCCATCGATGATTAACGATTTTCTTCTTTCAATGTTTATTATTGTGGTTCTTGTGAGTTTGATTCAATCGTAATTTTATGCAGGCAAAGTTGTAGGTCAAATTAAGTTGGTGTCAGGATTGTAAGTTTTGGATTTCGCTGGATTTCAATTGAATCAAGAATTCATACGATCGATGGTTTCGGATTTCGATCATATTGATTATTTGGAGATTTATCACTAAATAAACCTGTTGAATTTACTGTAAAATTAAAAGGGTTATAAACTAAATTACGTTTGTGATCAAATCTTGCAAAGCTTACACCGTATGGTTGATGTTGTCAAGAACATATTTGTTTGCTATGAGGATGTAGGAGAGTCTTAAATTCGTAGCTTTTGATCAATTGTTCAATATATTCACCTGCAACTAAGTTATTTCATCCGTTAATATGAATGAATCTGGGTTTTCTTTGTCTTTACAATATATATTGAAGTCTTAAATATGGGTGAAGATGTTCAACTGCAGCTAAGTTGTTTCATCCGTTAATATGAATCTGGGTTCTCTTATTCTTAAATATACGCTCTTGCATCGTAATCGGTAGATTCTCTAACTCAAGATATCATTCTATTGTGATTGACCAATAAAGTTCAATTTTAATTACGGTTTTTCTAACTTAGGCTTTCTGGGGATAGGTTAATCATCTAGGGAAACATTTTTCAAATATTTATTAGTTTTTGTCATTTTTAAATAGATTTCTTATGGACAATCATGCTACTCGTGAACTCCTTGTTGAGTAAAAAATGGTAAATAGGATCATCATGCATAGTTGCATACCCAGTCTACGCACAGTATCTAGTCTCAATGGAAGCAAACAATCCGTAAGGGCACCATAAAAGCCATAAACAGGAACTTTCAAGTTTCAACCTCTTGATTAATCACCACACGAACCTAAACTTGTCCTAGTTATTCTACCTTTACAGTTAAATCTCTCCCCTTCAATGGATCTTCGCCTGACGAATGGTCTTCCTAGCCTCTCTGACAACCTGCATCAGAACCCCTTGTACTTGATTGAATGTTTCAACCTCTTCAGCACACAATTAACATATTGTCCTACAATAAATCTTCCTCCGCCTGAGAAGGAAAACTCAAGGAGACTGCACATGTACCAAGTCTAACCGTGTCCCTGTTTTCGAATGAGCAGTGTCCCGGTAACAGAATAACACTGTGTACAATAACAGATTGCTTGACAAGAAAACTCAAGAGCATGTATACTTTGAAGATCCTTTATATACAAACTTGAATAAATGAAGAAAAACTTAGAACTTTATGGGTCAGAACGTACATCTGGCAATTTAAACAAATTTAGGCAGTCTAGCCATCATAATTGCTATGGGTCTCATGTAAAATTTAGTTACAGAATTTTTTTTTTTGTATTCCATGAGGTTGACAAGTTTTTTTGTACCAAAGGTCTCTCTTTTTTGGTTCCTTTTCAAGTTTAAGATGGGAAATAAACAAAATAGCAAGAGAATACCTTATTTGCTTATTCACATCTTGTATTACTTTCTCCAGCATCCTGCATTTTTCTCTTCAAGAAACGACATGCATCTACTCCTTTGTATCCTCATTTAGCAAATGCAGCTCTGGAACAATTCACAGAGCTTTCAACACGGTGAAACAGCGTCTAGATCAAATATTATACAGTTAGAGCTTCATTTGAAGATTTTGTTTCTCAAGAGAAAATTTGAAGATCCAACAAGGTTGTACCCAACAGCATGTAATGGCCTTTTCCTAGGGAGGTCACCAGTTTGATTCCCCTCCTACCAAAAGAGAGAAATTGAAGGCCAAACACAGCAAGTTGGCAACAGTTAGAATGATAATTATTCCAATATCTATTCATATCCAAATAGTAGGAAGTCATCATCCTTATATATGGACATTCTAGTTAACTAAATGTCGGTCACTGGCATTTTATCATCTAGTTTTACTTTTCTCAAACAGTTTATTCCATTCAAGGAACTTAATTAACACCATCAACAACAAATTGCCTTGTTTATCTTCGTCTTATGTGAAGTGTATAGAAAATGCAAATACTGACATCTTTGCTTCCTACTCTAGCCAAAACAAGCAGGAAAATATACATTTAGTGAATGACAATTCTGTAAAAAAAAAAATAGGTATAATAAGTCGTATCATGCATGGTATAACTAGGTGGTTGAAGTTGGTACTAGATTGTGTAGGTTTTGGAAGTTTATGCTACTGAGCTGATGAATTGCTTTCTAAGGGGTTTGTGCCTTTAAGCCAAATATGTTGTGCACGATACACAGCTTGACTTGCTTATTTATTCATGAGACTAAGGAATTTGTAAAATTTCTACAAAACATTTTGTTTAATAAATACAGTACCAATTTTTACTAAAAAACTTATAATGGAATATATCAGACTAAATCGTTACATATGAAAGGAATGAGAAACTGAAACACTACAACTTGAAGGAAGGAAGCTGCCAACTCCCAACTCAAGAAGAAGAAATTGGCCAGAAATCAACCTCTTCTATAAAAGCATAAACAGCTTAGAAAGGAACAACATTTGCCTTATTGAGAAAGTGGGATCTAGGTTGCTGTACAGCTTATAAACAACTTAAATTTTGCTGACAGATTTCTTGGAATATCTAATGGTGCTGGACTTGGTTTGGCTTCTGTTATGATGTGTCTTTCTTCTTGGACAGAGAAGCTGAAAATAAATCTTTTTTTACAGATAAAAATGGAATAGCATTTTAAGCTAAATCTCTTGAAAACCCTATCAAGTTCCTGCAATTTGTTCGAGCTCTAAGTTATCGTAAAATTGTGGTGCAACATCTGGGAAAGTCTTCTCTTAAACAGCATGTGGACTACTAACTCTAGCAAGCCTAAACATCAATCTCTTTATTTTAGGAAGGAATTATGTATCCCTTCATTTTCACACCCAAAGACAAGTTTCAACAGGAAAAAACAAGATAAGTATCCTGACAATCGTAATGAGAGGGGAGACCTATGGCATGATCATTAAAGTTGATAGATAACAGATAGGAAGACAACAATGCAGAGTTGGACATACCACTAAACCATTACAAATTGCATACTTGAGAGTGGCACAGTTGAATCTTCATTTTGGATCACTTGAAAGTCCACACTCAATTCTCATTGCAGCGAGCAAATCTGGAGAAACAATTGGTCGAGTACCAATATGCTTGGAAGTTTCAACACTGCCAGTTCCCAAATTCACACCCCAGCCTCTATATAATATGATCTTGCTGGGCTCTTGGGACACTAGTAATGCACCAGTAGCTCGCTGCATGAAGTAAAAAAATAAAAATAAGCTTGAACCTCCAGGCTAACAACGCCCTAAAGGAGCAGAAAAGTCAACAGACCTGCAGCTTAAAAATCAGTTCCTGGACTGAAGTCCCTTTAGCTCTACCCTTGACATTGACAATAACAAACGGGTACTTCTTGAAATGGTCCTTGATGGCTTTTGCAACACCAGTAAGGATATTGCTTTTGCCTGCAAAATGGCACGCATTACTCAATTGGGCAGAGTTTTGAAAGGTATCCAGACAAGAGCAGGTGAATTTTTTTTATCTCTTTAGATTCATTGAATAAAATTTTGTAAATAGACGATACCAATGACCCTAGTTACTCTAAAATGCAAAACAGCCATCAAATAGTCCAAATATGTACATAATGAAACAATTCTGGAAGCTTCTTTTCCATTGCTATTACAAGATACTGAGCATCCCAGGAAACAAGGACTTACTATTCCCCTTCCCTCCTTACTCTTTTTTTTTTTTTTTTGATAAACCTCCCAAGTCTTTTAACATTAAGCAATTGAGTTAATCAACTGATTCGTCAAGGGATAATATATTTCCAACGGCAATGTTTTGGACCATCTTAGTCAGATTATCATCCATCATTTGTTGCATCTTTGGTCCTTGTACTTCAAAGAAAAGATGTAATCATCTCCCCATTCACAAGCAAAATGGTGTAATTGTTTTGTTACCACAACAATGGAACTAAGCATTTGATGTATCCAAGCATCATATCATTACTAAATCACGACAGAAAGTAACAACAGTAACTGTTTTGATACCAGTTCTTTAGGAATATTACCTAAAGCAAGCAAAGGGCACCTCTTCATCTTGAGAGCTTGCTTTCTCAAAATAAGCCTCTCTTTGTTTGAAAGTGGCACAGGAGGCATTTTGCTGGATTCGTGATAAATGTCTGGGTCTTTTTTATACAAAGATACTGGTCCTTTGTCTGCCAATTCATCATCTGACTCCCAGACATTCTTGGATGCAACATTTTCAAGCTTATCCTCTGATTTCTCCAGGACTTTTAGCTCGACTTCGTTGGTTGGGCGAAATACTGATGATTTAACTGATTCAATGCCAGAAGCATTAGAGCCAACATAAACTGGTTCAATCTGATTCTGCTGCTCTATTTCCTGAAAGATTATTTCAATCAATCACCATTACCTGCCTGACAATTCTTAAATGTTTTAACAATGAACTGCAAACATCATTTCAGGGACATGCCATTATAATACCCTATTAGCCCAAGTGATAGAATAAACACACAGGTGTGGCCTCAAGATGGGATAACAAACGAGTCAATCATGAATTATCGGTGCTCTTGTAGAGTGTAAAATCAAACATTTATATGTACAGATCCTCAAAATTGATACTGGTTAGAGTTAGACAATTGGACAATTGTCCAATAACTCTCATTATTGTCAAGGTGTGATCCTTTGAAATGAACAAGGTAGAAATTTTTCATCACCTTCTATTTCTAACCTGTGAGCAGGCACCCTACTTATTGGCCAGTTATGAGCGACCATCTTCTCTTAACTTTTTCACATGATGTGCCAAGGAACATAATTAATTACACATAACAGCTCCCTTAAGAAGAAGACAGTGGTGCAAGTTGTAGTGATGCCCTCCCCAACTCAATTTAGTTCAATTGAATAGGATTACTAACAGGAGATAATACAAAATCAAGCAAGTCAAATGAAAAACTTACAAAATCAGAGCCCATCAGGTTATTTGATAAGGTATCACATCTTTTCCTATCCTTGTCCTGCACAAAATGACAATTGGAGATATTAAAGGTTTCATATGGGTATCTATGCTAAGTGGTGATGAAAAGTATCACACATCGACTACAGGGTGACTGGAATGAACAATATATAGGGGAAGGTGATGCCCCTAGATGTTGGATTAACCTTTTGTGTAGGAAGGTGAATCTCGACCTCATAATATAAAAACTAATAAACCTTACACTGCCAGCTGGTTTCCCGGATTCTTAACAAAAATCAAATAACTCACCAGTACAAGCAGCAACTCTTCCACATTTTTTGAAAGCTTCAAAACATGGAGTTTCAGGGACTGTCACATCATATGAAATAAATACAATAGTCAGCATTAAGCAATGCAGTTTGATGTGGCATTTAACATTATAAAAATATTAGTGTAGATGCGTTATCATTACTAACAAGTAAAACACTGAGATCTTTATACTATCCTGTAGGACTCCAAAAAGATAAGCTTTAAACTATCTACCACTTGGACACCAATCCAAACCAAGAATGTTAAGGCCTCAATCATTTAGTTGCATGATATTGTTAATCTGTTATAACATCTTTAGACACAGTCATCCACTACCCCACAAAACCTCCTCTCATCTCTTAGTCTGCTAATGATTCACAAACCAGTATCTGTTTACCTGTCGGCGCTGAGCCTCTAGGGAGCGACGCATGGCTTCTTTCTTATTCAGCAATGTCTCAGGCCTCAGACGAGCAGGACGCTGATAATTCTTTCCACGATATATAATGATTGCATAACCATTCCTCACGCTCTCCACAGTTACTAGTATTCCACCACTTTCAGCCTCTAATGACTGCGCTACTTTATAAACTTCCTCAATATTTCTTCCACCGCTTATTATCTTGACAAGTTCCCTGTATTTCCAGTGAAGATGCATGTTTTCAACCGTTCCATCAAAAACACCACGTCTACCTGAGGAAAGAAGTAAGAAAAAAAAATCAGAAGATACCAACTATGAAACACAGGGCTTAGAATCAGATTCATGCAGCTGAGCAGCCCTCAAACATTTTCAATACACAATCACTTACCCAACAAAAGGAAAGGCTTCATTTTCAATCCAACCTTTCTCAGCATGTATCTTTCTTCTTCAGTTATGCCTTCTTTATCAATTTCTGATCGCTGAGTTATCTCTCTCTGCTCCAGCTCGGCTAGAAGCTTTTCTGCTCTTTCTTTCTTCTCTAAAGCCTGTTAGAAATAATCTAAGATAACTAAGAAGTTTGGAGGAAAGGGAAACAAATAATATAGCAGACCGAGTGACTTGTAACATTCATACCACAGAAAGCTTCATCTTGGTTCTTTCAAAATCTGCTTCATTATTCTTTATTTTCCTTTCATCAGAGTCTATGCTCTCTTTAAGCTTGTTGGTTGCCTCATTTTCACCAGAAAGCACAGACAAAGTAGGCTCACGGTTAATATGCTCAGGCAAAATGCTAGCAGAATCAGCTTCAGGCTGTTCTCTGTCCCTTTTCATTCTGGCTCTTCTCCTCTCTTCGATAGCTAAAGAAACTGTTGAAGGAAGAAAATCCTTGCCCCGGTAGAAGACTATAAACTCCTTATCTCTAGAGAGTAGGATCCCACCAGTCAAGCGCTACAAGTAGGAGCCACATTAAAAGCTTTTAGAGACCTATCTCATAAAATAATTGGGAAAAAGGAATCTAGGCCTTTAAACTAGCTTTCATAAATGACCCACCAAACATCTCTTGAAGTCCAGTGTGATTATGAAATTTCAACACATATCTAACCTTTAACTCCGCAGCCATCATTTCACTGTTAGTATTTTGGACTCCTCGTTTAACAGCAATTTTTGCAATTTCACATTTTTCCCACAGCTTGATCATTGCAGCAGCTAAACCCTGAAGGTTCCTGTTTCGTCCTGCCAAAAGCAAAATTCAGCATTATACTGGACCTGAGGTCTCTCAGAAAAAATAGGAATCTAACTAACCTAAAGCAAAGTGGCATGGTAAGGGTCTTCCAAGCCTCTTTAAGACAGTCATTTCATCATTGGTTAGCTGAGGCTTCACTCCATAGGGAAGAAGACGAAAGGGTCTCCTTAATCCAGGAACAACAGCCGGCAGAAGATCAGCATCAACAGGAAGTGGATCATATCCCCACCAATCAGTAAAACGGGGTCCTAATCCATCCAGAAGGTGGTCAGCTTCCTCAATCATCAGTTTTTCTCCAGGCAGTTGGAAGCGGACCTTGTTTGGGGTGCCAACACCTTTTACCAAGGAAGATTGAGTTAGCACCCTACTTTCCGTTAGTCTAGCAGATTCTGCAGCATCTTTGTTGGATGAGTCGCTTTCATCTCCACTTTGCAATTCCCCATCTTCCATAATTGTGTTTTCAGAATTATTGCAAGCACCGTCTTCTTTCAGTTTGAAGTAAGGAAACTTATAATTGGGTCCCCTATACAAAATGATCTTGCTTCCAGCCCTCCAAACAACCATGCCTCCGGTTTTGCTCTGGAACCATCAAATCCAACAATTAGGCTGGAATGCTGAAGATTATGAGAATACCATAGAAGTATCAAGTATCATAAAACAATGCTATCTAGCTCATTTGATATGGCAAGTGACCTTAAAAGTGCGGCGACAGCATAGTCTTTATACGGTCTAATTTCAGTAACTTGAAACTAAGGATCTACTATTAAAATACTGCCTAGCAATGCATAAGACAGGGCTGGTGTAAACTGCACTTTAACGAAGATATGGCAGCTTATTGCTGCTCCTTTACACACTTCTAATCCCCCTTTCAGCAAATTTCTTACCATTAAGTCTCACAAACACATCTCCTTCAATATCTGAGTTCGCTTCTTCTTAAAATACCGTAATTCATTGTATACACCAGTAGGTTTTCCATCTTGATGACTTTAAATAACTTTCAATTGACACTTAAAACCAACAAAATAACTCAGCAAATAAGATATTGAGGTCATCTTGTTGTTCCTGAGTATGAATCAAATCAAAGGACACCTTTAATCACGGCAGTATTTGATCAAAATCACAGTAAAAAAATTTGAAGAATCACCTCCAACAAGTCATGAGTCCTCTTCATGTTTAACTTCCACACATCATCACAAACGAGCTTCACCACCTCCTCCCCCCTCCACCTCTCATGGATCCCATTCACAACCCCCTCCGTCACTCCAGCCTTCCCAATCTTCAGCTTCTGCCTCAACCTAATCCCCAACGTAATCAGCCTCCTAAGCTCCTTCACAGGCAGCGTCAATTCTGCCAGTGTCGGCACCTTCACCTTCGCCCTGTCCCTCTCCCTCTCCTTCCTCTCCCTCTTCGCCTCCACAATCAGCTCATTCAACTTCGATATAGCGCCTCCAGCGCCAGGCTCAGGCACGGGATTTTCCGGCGTGGACCAGCTCGCGTCGAGCGTGTGACCGACGCGATACTTCGGCATCAGCTTCGAATTAGGAACGAAAATCTCGCCGATTTGGAGGTTGTCCGCTAGGGTTTCGGCTGGCGAAGTGGCGGCACTAGTTGAGGCAGTACCGGGAGGGTCTTCGACGAACCCTAGCGACCGGAGCTTGTCGGCAATCCGGCGAATGGCGGACTGCGGGAGGGATTTTGTGGATGAGGCGGAGATTTTGGTGGTGGTGGATCGGAGTGGGAGGAAGAGGGGAGCCGGAGAGAAGATAAGGTGATTGCGGTGGTTACGGCGGTGGCTCGCCGGAGGTCTGGAAGGGAGAAAACGGTGGAAGGTGGAGAGATGAGAGAGAGACATGGTGGCTCGGCGACGAGGATGAGATAGAGAGAGGTGGACTGGTGGAGAGCTATGAAACTGCGATGAGAGGGAAAATATCGGGTACGGGTCCGGGTGCGGGTACGGGTACGGGCTCCCGCTAATCAACGGCTATCTTACCTATCTATGTTGCCCAGGTGATGTTTATGAAAGAAATGAAAAATGTAGGCGATTTGTTTTAATATACTTTAAAAGGTTGGTGGTTTTGTGAAAATCACGTATTTTACGGGTGATCTGTGTAAATTGTATACATTCGTCGAAGTTAAAACGTAAAACCCTAAAGTGTACTATTTGGCGCCATAGCCTCACGCCTTCCCTCTTCCCTCTTCCTCCGCGGCATAAAATCGAGGGAGTGTGTGCGATTTTCAACCAGATATGGCTTTCTGGGGTTCGTTATTTGTTGTTGATCACCTCTCCACTATCAATTTCTTCGATTTATGTGCATTTTTTTAACCTAGATTTTCGTTTGTGATTTCAATTTTTTCCAGGAGTTGAAGTTAAACCAGGCAAGACCTATACGCATCCATCAAGAAAAACGTCTGGAAGATTACGCCTATCTCAGGTGAAAAAAACCCCTTCGATCGAGATTTATGTTTCGATGTTTTAGTTTTCTTTTCGTTGTAATTTGATGGCCTAATTGTGAATTTCAAAAGGAGTTTCATTGTATTGAATTGATATGTACTAAATTGAGTTGTTGAATTTATAATTTTTGGGGTTGTTTTAGGCGACGTTAGGGTTTGGTGAATCTACGAAGAAGAGCTTAGTTCAGTGCAATGTGGGTAAGAAGAGCCCTGTCCTATTATGCTGTCTCTTGCCTGATAAGTCTGAGTACTGTCACTTGGAATTAGAGTTCGACGAAGAGGAGGAAGTTGTCTTCTCGGTTCTTGGTCCCCGGAGTGTGCATCTTACCGGATACTACTTGATTAGCAGCCACAGGCACCATGGTTTTGATGATAGTTCGTATCCTTTAAAAGTCATTGCTTGTGTTGTTATCGCCCTTTATGCATGAATTTCTCGCATTCTTTGGGATTGTGACTTCTATTTCCAAAAAAAAATATCTTTAATGAAAGTGTGAAATTGTGGTTTGATTGTTGATTTTTTTGTGTTTTTCACATTGCTCTGGCTCGATGCTGCCAATAAAGAAAAAGAAGTTGATTTTGTGGTTGACTACTAATTTTCCTTTTGGTTGGCAGGATTATTTGTTTCCATCTTGATTTTTTAATTTGAATTTTTTTTAAAAGAAATTCGGGCTTCATGTATTAATCTGTAATCTTATAATTATCATGGCAAGAGATTGGCTTCATTATGATGGTTTCCAATCTGCTCTTGGTTACTCAAAAAGAAATATTTATTCCCATTTTAATTGCTTCATTTTGATTTCTTGTTAGAAATTCTGGCTTCAATTTGATGTCCTCCTACACTTGTTTATTCCTTAATGCTATAGTTAATTATGACAAATGGATCAATGGGTTTTGTACTTTTTGTGAAGTCCAATAATATTTTAGCATCTCTATTTTTTTCTCTTTCCTTTCTTGATACTCATTTATGCTATTGAGATGCACTTTTCTTTGACGGATTGAAAGTGAGTCATATGGAGAAGACGTCGGAAAGTCAGACACTGAGAAATCCACTGATGAAGATGAGTATGATGACAGTTTCATTAATGACGATTATGTGGAAGTTTGCCCGCCATCGCCTGCACTTAGCTCTGAAAGTATGCCATTCATATTGCAATTTATGCTCTTATGTTTCTTTCTGCTGTATGTAATTCACTCGAGGCACCTATCCTTTTATTCATTATCTGATATATCTGTCCTTTATATTTGTTTTGGACGATTCACCATATCAACTTTCAGTCACCGTGCTCTACACTCTGACAGACCTTGTATCAATTGTTTTCTTGTTCAGTATGTATAGCCTTCTAACAAAATGATGATTTGCACTTTTGACCTTTTGAGTATTGAACACCTGCTTTGGGTTGGACAGGGTGAATCTAATCTGATAAGCTCTTTCTATGAAAAGATACATGCTGTTAAGATCCTCATCTTAATGTTATTTACACAACAAATCTGATGAATGCTTCCATCGACAATCAGAATCGATACACTGCTAATAAGCCTGTATCTTATTTCAAGGTCACCTAGTGCAAGTATATAATAAATTGTCTTAGAGTCACTTGATAAGTCCTTTAAACCTGGTTCTAATTTACTTTAGGGCATGTTTGTTAGAAGAGTAGGGAATGGAAAGAAAAGGAATCAAATCTTAAATGTAAGAAGTTAATGATCTTTTTTTTGTGTGCGAGTCTAATGAAGGGAAGGGGAAAATGGTTAGATGATGATAGGGGATATGATTATCTTATGCTAAAGGAGGGTAATGGTTGCAGTTTTGATCAATGGAACAGTACTTAAACTTGGACTAGATTCACTCTCTTAACCGTTACCTTTCCCTACTCAATAACAAACGGGGAGTTAGTCTCTTTGTCCAGCAATTGTTTTTTGTGTTTCGTAATTTATTATAAATCATGAGATGTATATTAGCAGTTGTTGATAATGATTACAGAGATGGAGGAGGAGATAATGGATGACAAGGAATCTCCTGAAATGAAAGGTTGTCGGCGCCGCAGACGTATTAGAATGTTCCAAGTTAGCGATTCTGAGGATGACGGGAGCATCGGCCAGCAAGGTATTGCCAGTAATAATGTTGCAGTCAATTTGATGGATATTGAAGATGAGGAATATTTTCCGCCTTCACTATCTACAAGATGTGGCAAGACTAGTAAACATAAGGCAGCAAAGGATGAAGCTGCAAAAGTAGCAGTTGACAGTCACACAGCGCATAATAGTAATCAAAGTGCTGAGAAGTCAGATGAAGCAAATGCCGTTGTTAACGCGGATTCAAAGAGGTTTGAAATGCTTCATGGTCAGATAAATGCATAAATTTATTTTCTCTGGATTATTTCCCATTGAAGTCATGGTCACATAATCGAGATATAGCCTCTAGAATGTATCCACTTCCTGAAACTGTTTCTTCATGAGCTGAGGTTCTTTGTTGATAGTTTTTCCCTAATAAGATATCCAAACACAAAATCTGCCATAAAACTAGAACTGTTTGAGTACATTCATCACCTTGTCTCTAATGCTGTGCTTTTCCCTACCACATTTCTATCATTATATGCTTTCAGCGAGACTGGTATTCAACATTCTTCTGTGCCTGCCTTTTTGGAAGATCTACAACAGAATGAAGAGGAGCTGAAGGCGACAAAGAAAAAGGCAAAGAAAAGGGAAAGGAAGGCCAAAGCTCTCCATCCTGATTCCATTGGCGATAATAATATATGCAAAGATGAGTTTCAGGTGGATGAAACTAAGGAAAACTGCCAAGAGCCAGCAAATGACAAGTAATTTTCAGCTTCTGTTGGCAATGTATTTTGATATTCTTTATGCTTTACATAATACTCCGTACTTTTTATCATATTTCAGATTGCACATTTTCATTGCTTTGCTTCTGCTATGTCTTGTATATTGTCATTTTGTGATCCTATCAAAAGATAATACAATGGTGTCTGTTCGACGCATTGTCATTTTCCTTCACAACCTGCTTGAGTGCTTGTTATTATACATACAGGAAGCCAGATGCTGATGCGCCTCAATCTGATGAAAGGAAATCTAAAAGGAAAAGGAGAAAAGCCAAGGGAAATGAAGATCTGGCTAGTGTGGAAAAGCAAGAAATGCCTTCCAAAGACGGTACCATGAACATGGAGGTTGAAGAGCCAAGGTTGTCCAATGTCAAGACTTTCTCAACTGGATTAGTAGTTGAGGAGCTAGACTTGGGAAAACCCGACGGAGAAGTAGCTTCTTTGGGGAGAAAGGTAACAATAACTTCACTGTATTCTTCAATTTTGGTGATGTGCAGTGCATTTTAGTGTAACAGCCTATCATCTGTACTAATATACATGTTGACAACTTATTTTAGGTTAAACTTCATTTTACTGGCGTACTCAAGGAGGGAGGCCACGTATACGAAACAAGTATTGGTTCCAATCCTTTGAAGTTCCGTCTTGGTATGTGATTTGGCAGATGCCTGTTTAGTAGTTTAGATTTTCTTTTAGATGACTAATTGTTTTGTAGTGTTTATTATTTCCGAATCACTGACACCTTTTTGTGATTTGTTAATTCAAGGTAAAGGCAAAACTATCGAGGGACTGCAACTTGGACTTGAAGGTAAATAATCCTCTAGATAAAGCCATTCTATCTGTTACTTCACGGCATTTGTACTTTATGTTGAACAACAGCTGCATTTATGACATTGCTTGTTAACTTATCATTAGGCATGCGCGTTGGTGGTAGAAGACGACTCACAATCCCTCCTGAACTAGGGTAATTAGATACTTTCATTATAAAACTAACTCCTCCTTTCTGTCTTGAAAATCATGATGATGTATAAAGTGACCTCCATTTTTCCAAACATAGATATGGATGCAAGGGCAATGGAGATTCTGTACCTCCAAACTCATGGCTAAAGTTGGACGTCGAACTGCTTAATGTCCGTTGATGGTCTCTTTTATCCTTGATCAAACTCCAATTTTGCGAAGAAAAATGCGATGATCCTCAGAGTTCATCTGCTTATGCAGGAAGATTCCATTTTTGCTATGGCTGTGACAACTCGAGTGAGTTTTGTAGAAGGAAGAACACGTGGATTGATTCGAAATTGGATTTTTTATGTTATGGAGGTTGTCCAGGAAATGCCATTGGGATGATGTAGAAATTTTTGCCAGTGACTTATTGATGTTTCACATTCTTTACTTGATTTGAGATTAGTTTCAATTTAGCATCACCATTCATTGAGTCTAATTAGTAATTACACCATTCATTTGTTGGCAATAGAAATCAGAAACACCACTTCTTATAAAGGTTCGGAAATTTGAGGTAAAATTGGATGAGCTTGTTGTTAAATTTGTAGAAGTTAATCGAAAAAGGATTTGTAATATTTTGTTCTATAGCTTATATTATAAATGTGTGATTTCAAGGACTCTGATTATTTAATCTGGAATATTGATGATTTTTTTTTGGTGGACTGCGTTGTCTGCTATGTGCATTTATTGTTTATTTTATGTTAAATAAAAGTGTCATGTTAATTTTTAAAAAAAAAAGTGTCATTCTTATATATAACAATGATTAGACATGTTGGAACATCCAATGCTCACTAACTTAAAAGTAAAGTTTTGTTTTTATTTGCAAATTTAATAATTTGCACATAATGTGTCCACTTTTATTTAGCCTAAACCGTTCTTTAACCATTTTATAATTTTTATACAGTATATATTAAGATTCGGCATATTTTTTGCTACAAAGAATTTATACTCATTCTTTTTTTTCTTATTTTTTTTATTTTACCGGGTAAATGATGCACCACTATGTAGTCTAATTGTCAAGTAATTCAATTGTGAGAGCAACATATATTATAGGGAAAATTGGGTATCCACCCATAAAAAAAAATATCTATATGTATAGTGTTCAAGAGGTTTTATTGAAAAAAAATACTTATTATTTTTTACCCTTTGAATTCAACATGAGTTCACTTCATCATATATAACATTGAAAAAAAAAAACTTGTATAGTTGTATATCTATATACTTCAAATTTGTATAGTTACAAGATATTTTATAGCATGCTACCTTATACAGTTATACATACTCTTATTGAGTTTTGACGTCGTACTATCTAACTCTGACTAATTAGTCACTTTTTATGACTTTTCAACAAACTATGTATCAAATAAAAAAAAACTCAAATATGAAAATAAAATAACATATAATCATTACTTTTTCATAAATGTTGGGCCCCATTCTAACCTTCTTTATCCATGCACATAAACTATATTACTTTTTAGAAAATTTTGGACCCACTGATATTCTCTGTTCACACTGATAAACTACAATTTAACCTCCTAAATTTTACTATATTTTAATCTTTACAATAAGATAATTTCTTCCAACATGTTGATAAACATGTTTTTATATATATAAGATAATCCTGAAGTAAAGAAAACCTTGTGTAAATTGTACCAAAATTCGGAGCAAGAACATTTGGTACCAATAATATTCCATATAGATGGAGAAGTGGGTCGTGTGGAAATCTGGATCCAGGAATATACCGAGAGCACATTCGGAGCTTTGGGGGCAAAATCGTCATTTTGAAAAAAAATTACAGTTGACGGAAAGCCACAAAGTGTGTGTCTAGATTCATCAAATCCCAAAATACAGTATACTCCGTATTTTTATTTAAATATTGACAAGTTGTTCGAATATCTCAAAATAAAATAAGCACTCCGTAATATCTATTCTATAACATTTATATTAAAAAAAAAAGTAATTTTTTTCGGCCAAAGTAATTTCTATTCCATGGTGAGAAAAAAAAAATGTTTTTTGGTCCAAGTATTTTTCATTACGACAACTTTGATCGAGTGAATCGAAAAAGTGTTCATGATTTTCGAAAATCATTCATTTAAGTGATGGGAATGTCGTTGATCCGTATTATATCGGTTGTCGTCCTTTCTGATAGTGGGTTACTGCTATCATTCTCCTCAACTTTAAAACGCCGTGTGATATCTTAACACTGATCTCCCGTATTCTCGAAATTCACGGTCTTCCACAACTTTCACATGGATCTATGTTTGTTTGGTGTCATGAGGAGTTCTACTCCCGGATACATGTGTTGTGGCCCGGATCCAGCCACTACAGGTTCGTCAAGTTGGCTCGACGAATGTGATTGATGAAGATGAGAATGTAGAACAGAAACTCGGACAGAAAGGGGTGAGAATATGAGAGATAGATGAGAGTTAGTTGAGAGAGTAGGTGGAGGGAAAATATGATTTCATTTTGTAAAAACATACCCATCCTCAATGTACACAATGCTATTTATAGCCTAAGGTGTGTTTGACACATATACTACACACCTTGATTGTGTCTAAGGACATGGCTTAGTCTCATACCAAGACTTAGCTAAGGTCATTACAATGCACACCCCTTAAAGAGCCTTGACTCAAGGCTTAGTCTCAAACCAAGACTTAGCTAAGGTCATTACAATCACACTTGATTCAACTGGAGTTGAGGAAACTGGTGAAGGATGTGTGCAGCTGCTTCCCAGGTGGCCTCTGAAGCGGACAGGTTCTTCCATTGAATCAACCACTCTGTAATAGGGTCCCCATTTGCAAGGTATTGAACCCGTGTGTCTAGAATCGCCTCTGGCTCTGCTAGGATGTGGCCCTCATCATCTGTTTCTGGAGTAGGAAGATCAGGGAGCTGTCCAGGTCCTCTTTTCAGCTTCATTTGTGATACGTGAAACACTGGATGAATTTTTGCTGATGCTGGGAGCTCAAGCTTATAAGCAACTTCACCAATTTTTGCCAAGACTTTGAAGGGCACGTAGTACTTGGAGCTTAACTTGAGATTCCTTCGAATTGCAGCTGATGTCTGTCTGTAAGGTTGGAGTTTGAGAAAAACCCAATCTCCCACCTTTAGTGATCTGTCAGTCCTGTGGGAGTCAGCAAATAGCTTCATTCGAGCTTGTGCTTGAAGGAGATGGTCCTTCAGGCTTCAGTTGCTTGATCAAGTGTTGTCTAGTAGAGATCCAATCAGAAGCTGGTGTGCCCGCTGCAGGTAGAGATGGAACACCCAATTGTGATGGTGGACACCCATATAAAGCTTCAAATGGTGACATCTTGATGGTGGAGTGGAATGTGGTATTATACCACCATTCTGCCAAAAACAACCATTGACACCACTTGCTTGGATTGGCTGAAGTCATACAGCGGAGGTAAGTTTCTATGCAACGATTTACCCTCTCAGTTTGTCCATCCGACTGAGGGTGGTAAGCAGAGCTCATGTCCAAGCTGGTGTGTAGTGATTTGAAGAGCTGTTGCCAAAACTGACTCACAAATACCTTGTCACGATCAGACACTATGCTTTGTGGCAACCCATGGAGCTTGTAGATGTTTTCCATAAACACTGAGGCAACCTTGGATGCTGAAAAGGGGTGGCTGAGAGCCAAGAAGTGTGCATATTTGGTAAGGCGGTCCACTACTACCAAAATGGTGTCTTTGCCCAAGGACTTTGGAAGCCCCTCCACAAAGTCTAGACTGATGTGGCTCCAAGGCTTATCAGGTATGGGAAGAGGTTGCAATAGGCCTGGTGAAGCAACATTCTCTGATTTATTTCGTTGACACACATCACACTGTGTCACAAATTTTGCCACAGCAGCTTTCAATCCTTGCCAGTAGAACATACTCTTCAGTCTTTGATAGGTAGCATGAATGCCTGAGTGTCCACCCACAGGTTCCTCATGAAAGCATTGTAATAATTTGTTTTGAAGGCCAGTAGCACCTCCTATCACCAGTCGCCCTTTGTATCTTAGAATCCCATTAGTGACTGAAAAATGGCCAGGATCTTTTGATACAGCAGTAAGGAGGAGATGGTGAATGGGTTGCTCATCTTTATAGCTTTCCAGGATCTCAGTTACCCAAGCTGGTTGAATGACAGTCAAAGCAGTGCACATACCCTCCTGTTCTTCAAACATTCTAGATAACCCATCTGCAGCTTTGTTCTCACTTCCCTTTTTATAGACAATGTTATACTGTAGGCCTAGCAATTTTCTCACAGCTTTCTTCTGTACTTGTGTTGATAATCTTTGATCTAGCAAATGCTTGAGTGGTTGGTGGTCAGTTTTGATGATGAATTTTCTTCCTTCAAGGTAATGCCTCCATTTGTCAATAGCTAGTAGTATTGCAAGCAGTTCTTTCTCATACACAGCTAACACCAAGTGTCTTCCTTTGAGAGCTTGACTGATGAAGGCAAGAGGTTTCCCATTCTGCATTAACACAGCCCCTACCCCAGATTCACAAGCATCAGTCTCAATAACAAAAGGCAAGCTAAAATCAGGCATTGCCAGGACAGGAGGTGATGACATAATTTTTTTCAGATCTGCAAAGGCCTTATCTGCTTCTCCTGACCACACAAAAGAATCCTTTTTTAGTAATTCTGTCAAGGGTCTGGCAAGCTAAAATCAGGCATTGCCAGGACAGGAGGTGATGACATAATTTTTTTCAGATCTGCAAAGGCCTTATCTGCTTCTCCTGACCACACAAAAGAATCCTTTTTTAGTAATTCTGTCAAGGGTCTGGCAATGCATCCATACCCTTTAATAAACCTCCTATAGTAACTCGTGAGGCCTAAGAATCCCCTTAATGCCTTAAGGGTTTTAGGAATGGGCCATTTCATCATAGCTTCTATTTTTCTAGGATCTGTAGCTACTCCCAAATCAGAGATAATATGACCCAAGTATTCTACCTCTTTTTGTGCAAATTCACACTTAGATCTTTTAGCAAACAGCTTGTGATGCCTCATTATAGATAACACTTCCCTCAAATGCAAGGCATGCTGACTCACTGTGTGGCTGTAGACCAAAATATCATCAAAGAAAACCAACACAGATTTTCTTAAAAGATCATGGAACACATCATTCATGAGGCACTGAAAAGTGGCTGGGGCATTGGTTAACCCAAATGACATGACCCTAAACTCATAGTGGCCATGATGTGTTCTAAAAGCTGTCTTTGCTACATCTTCCTCCAACATTCTTACTTGATGATACCCTGCTCTCAAATCTAATTTTGAGAAAATACAAGCTCCATTGAGTTCATCTAGCAAGTCTTCAATATGAGGGATGGGAAACTTGTCTTTGACTGTGATATCATTTAATTTCCTATAATCCACACAAAACGCCAAGTCCCATCTTTCTTTTTCACTAATAAGGTGGGGGATGCAAAGGGGCTATGGCTAGGCCTGATTATCCTATTCAACAACATATCTGAAACCTGTTTCTCAATTTCTGTTTTCTGAAAATAAGGATACCTGTATGGTCTTGAAGCTACTGGTGCAGCACCCAGTTTGAGGTTGATGGAGTGCTCATGATTTCTTACTGGAGGAAGCTCTGTAGGTTCCTTAAAAATGTCCTCAAATTCTTCAAGCACAGCTGTAATTTCTGAAGGAAGAGGATTCCCTGAAGCCTTGACACTGCAGACTTGTGCTATCTCAGTCATCCATAATACTGACTTGGAAGAATAGAGCTTCTGGAGCTGTTTTCCTGTGATCATCTTAACACATGCCTGAGTTGTATCATGGTCTTCCTTGAACCCTTTGATCACAACCTGTTTTCCCATCCTTTCAAAAGAAATCTGCACTTGCACAAAATCAAAAAGGACTGGATTATATCCTACTAGCCAGTCAGTCCCTAGGATCATATCACTGCCCTCCATCTTTAATAACCTGATGCCATGGTCATAACTTTCTCCCTGCATTTCCCACAAGAATCCTTTGCACACCTTCCCACTGTACATAATCCCATTTATGGTGTTAACTTGCATGATTCCTGCTGGACTGATCTGAAATCCAGCTTCCTGAGCAACTCTAGAGTCCAAGAAGCTGTGGGTAGCTCCACTGTCTATCAAGATTGTGATGGACTTCCCTTTTACCTCTCCTTTAACCCTGATAGTGCTGCCCGATTCCCCTCCAGTGAGGGCATGTACATAGACCTCAGTATCATCCTGTTCTTGCTCCATCCTCCAATCTTGCACTGGTTCCTCGGATGGATGTCCTTGGTCCTGCAATTCTTGAGCAATGAGACTGAAGAGGGACTGTGTTTTGCATTTGTGACCATGGAAGAACTTGTCACCACAACGATAGCAAAGCCCTTTCTTGGCTTCATTGGATCTCCCCGTGCTTGCTTCCGACCCAGTTGATGAAGCAGTTTTGGAGGCTGTCATACTGCTTTTGGGCTCTATCTTGCTTGGATTGTCCTTGCTCCACCCTGAAGATTTAAAGCTCGAATTACTTGAATTCCCATACGAGGGCTTCCATTGGGGCCTGGAGACTCGAAGTAATGCCTGTACTGCCTTGTGATGGAGCCGAGCCTGCTCAAGAACTTCGGCCATGGATGTCGGTCGTCCCAGCTTCACTAGGGATTGAATCTCTGGTTTCAATTCGCTAATATAGCTCGAGATAAAGTAGGATTCCGACAATTGAGGGTTGAAAGACAGCATTCCTTCCCGTAACTCCTCAAATTTCTCATTATAATCTTCCAAATCCTCTTGTTGCTCTAGTTTGTTGAATTCGCCTACGATTTCAGTTTCTTGTCTATCCCCGAACCTCATACAGACGTCGTCGCAAAAATTTCTCCATGTAACTCTGGGATTCTGCATAAGATACCCTTGTAACCATGTGTCCGCTTTATCTGTCAAGAACATGGCCGCCATTTCCACTTGCTGTGAATCTGGAATCGAGAAAATACCGAAGTATTTTTCGCACTTTCGAATCCAATTTCGTGGTTTCCTCCCATCGAAATTCGGAAAATCTAGCTTAGGTAGCCTCTGGAATCTGTTATCTCCCAAGCTCGCACCACTGTAATTCGCTCCAGAATTCAGACGAACTCCATTGAAGCTAGACGCGGCACCGCCATTGAAGTTCGGATGCCATCTGGAACCGGGAATCTCCTGATCTACTGGACCAGATCCAACTAATGAAATTCGTTCCCCTTTGGAAGGCTGCGCTTCTCCCGATTGTCGGCCTTCACCTGATTGTCGCTCCCTTCGTCCACCTGGCTCCGGGGGATTCCGGACGAAATCGGCCAATTGTTCCATCCGTTGATCGTTCAATTTCTTGAACTCTTCGAATTGCATTGCCTGTTCCTCTTGCATTCTTCGTAAATTGGCCAGTGATTCAGCCGTTGACGCCATGTAATTCTTGGTGTCCTCTCGCAGTTCTTGAATCTGGGACTCCGTCGTCTTCGATCTGGTTCCCTCCGGCATGGAAACGCGCTTTGCCAAGGAAATTGCTCTGATACCAATTCTGTTGTGGCCCGGATCCAACCACTACAGGTTCGTCAAGTTGGCTCGACGAATGTGATTGATGAAGGTGAGAATGTAGAACAGAAACTCGGACAGAAAGGGATGAGAATATGAGAGATAGATGAGAGTTAGTTGAGAGAGTAGGTGGAGGGAAAATATGATTTCATTTTGTAAAAACATACCCATCCTCAATGTACACAATGCTATTTATAGCCTAAGGTGTGTTTGACACATATACTACACACCTTGATTGTGTCTAAGGACATGGCTTAGTCTCATACCAAGACTTAGCTAAGGTCATTACAATATGACCGCTCTCTATTTACCAAAATCAAGAAGTTCTAAGTCATTGATCTTGTTTATTTGCATTGTTTTGAATTTTTTATGTTGTGTCGTGGCGGTTAGTCTGTCTGTCGATCTCTTGAATTATTAGTCAATATACTCGAATATTTTTCTCTATAAAAAAAACTCTGATTCACGGTTAAAAAAACATTAATACAAAAATAATTTTCAAAAGTGGCATTTTAATTGGCATATTCTTTTTAATATTTGGTGTGAGCATCTGGCATGTTCCTTGTTGCCAAGGCATTATACCCCTTCAATGTAATAACATAACATATCTATGTATATTTATAATCACCACCAACCATATTTTAGCATTTTAAAAAAATATAAAAATTATTAAAGAAAAAAGTTCATTCGAAGCATACTTTTTCAAATGAATTTGAAATGAAAAATATGCATTTGATAGTACGATGAAAAATATGCATTTGATAGTTTGAACATGTTAACGTTTTCAACTTTATACGTCACACTTTCTAATTCTAATTCTGACTAATTAATCGCTTTTTATAGATAAAGTTATTATTAAATTAGAATCTTATGTGGAAATTTAATATATATAATTATGTTTATATTGTCACTTTTCATTGGTCCCCACACATAAATTACATTCCAATTTGTAATTTTTATACTTTTAATCTAGAATCTAATTATTATTATTTTTTAATATAACTAGATTTTATACGATCCATAAAGGCACTATTATAGCAAGAATTTTAAGTTAAATTTCTAATTAAATCACCAAACAAACTTTATTACTTATTTCTTTCGCCAAAACAAAACATGTAATTGTAATTTTTAGGGAAATCACTAAATATACTATTTAATCATATTTATTAGTTATTACACTGTTTTATTACATACTTTATAAAAAACAACAACCAACAATCTACTAATCATAAAAATAACATAACATTTTCATAAAATAAAAGTCAAAATCCCTATAATAATATATTTTAAAAAACTAACCTTCTAAAATAACATGTTTTCACAAATTGATACATAGCTTGCTTTATTATTACTAGGATATCAGATATGTCTGATAACTTAAATCACTTAACTAATTTTTTAATTTGTAACTTTTTATAAATTTATATATTTATTTTTAGAGTTTGACCTTTAAAGTTAAGTATACAAAGATACTCCATCTATTTCAAAACTCAAATCACTTGTTTTTAAAAGTTATCAGAACTTTATAAGATATTAATTTATTTCTTTATAATTTTTTATAATTTCATAATTATTATTAACTATAAAATTATAAAAAAAATACCATATTTTATTTTAAAAAATCAACTTTTTAGAAAACATGTAAAAAGTGAAACAACTTAAATTATAAAACGGAGTAATTAAAAGTTACAAAAACAAAATAAATAAATAAACAAACCTAACATTGTTCGTGCAACGTCTTGCAGTCGGATTGTAAGAACGGTATCGAGAATATACCAGAAGCATATTCGGAGTTTGGGGGCAAAACCGTAAAATTGGACAAATAAAGTACGTCTATCGGTCTATGGAAGCAAGGCCACGAAATGTCGACTGCCCCTTTATATTTTATATTATTTTTTTGGTCCACCAAATATTTAGGGGGTAAATTAAGAAGAAAAAAAAACGTAAAATCTTACACCTTTTAAATTCTTACGTACTCCCTTCTAACCCTAATTATTACTTTACTTTTCCATTGAAAATTAAAATTAACAAATTTCTAATCATTACAAGAGCAATTTGGGAAAATAGACACCTAAAATGACATGTTTTTATTAATAAGATTTTACTTCTAAAACGACATGTTTTTCTTAACGGATGTTATTTATGGAACTTATTATAAAATCTAAAACCACATGTATAGCAAAAAATCACCCATAAATATAGATATCTTTTGGAAAAACAACACTTAGGATCAATTGTATGTACGGCTATTCAAATGTTAAAATCCAGACAATACGTACTACTCCAAAGTCCAAACTGATAATCAAATTCTCAAATGGTGTAAAGATCCTAACATTATAGGGTTGGGTAAATTTTGGTTAAGCCTAGTTAAGGTGGTTCTAACCTGTTCAAACCCTAATCGGATATATGCATCAGGCTAATTTGGTGTTTTTTTTTTAATGATATTACATACGAAGTATTATGTTTTATCAAGTCTTAAAAAGGGCGAAGAGCGTGCAGTTGGATGTCAAACTTCTCCACTCTGTTGATTCTTTCCTTTGTTTTCTAGGGCTCCGAGAATTCATCTAAAAAATGCTCTTTAATAAAAATTCAGTAGAGTATAATCCCATCTAAAATCTTATCTTAAAAAAATATATTATATATTGAATCAACAACTTTTAATGCGGTGAGAATCTATTTCAATTTTTATTGTCACTTACCTGTGTCTCTCTTAATCTCTTCATTTTTCTTCTTTTTAACTTATTATTTTAATTTTAATTACTTGAAAAAAAAATTGGGAATAAGGAGGGATATACAGGGACAAGGTTTTTGAATACAGGTGATCCCAATCGCTTTTAATGCACCAATCACTTCCAAATTTCCAATGCAACAACTACACAACTAACACAAGCTTCACAATAGGTGTTCCCTAGTCCCATGCCATGCCAAAGCCCATAGCCCCATACCCTTTAGTTTAGTAGTTTTACCATTTTCAAAGGTAAATATGCATATTCCCTTCTAAAAGGAATCATACCAATGAAGATTCCTTTTGTTAAATACTTTATGATAGGTAGGAGTATGTCCTAGTTCATTATGTAATTGACTTCTAACGTCATGTTTTATTCAGAGTAATTCTTTATTTCTTTTAATTTTTAATCAATTTAGTATCATGTCAGGTTGCTATATAAATATAAAACTAAATCCTCATCGTATTATTTAATACTCCAAGTTAACTTGGAGCAATATTTTGACTATCTAGTCATATCATGAATCAATGTTTTGACTTTAAATGTCACACTTTTTAAATCTGACTATTAATTGATTTTCAACTTTAACTACATATGGAGTACTCTCTAGTCTTTTTTCTTCTTATTTTTTAATCAACATTAAAATCAACGCACTTTTCTAAGGGTCGTCTTTTTTCCTATTACGATTTTTTTTTGATCTCCTCGGCGATGAGACGCCGTGTACGCTAGGTCCTGTTGTCCCCTACTCTCGCTATTCACATTGCTTTAAGAGTCTTTCATTTTGAGTTTCTTCGCTGTTTGTTTTTGTTTCTTTGCGGTTTCATGATTAACCGTTCGCTTAACATTTTTTTTTTGAGTGTTTTATAATTTTTTTTTTGTTTTATTTACATCCCTCACCGATTAGTCCACTCGTCCATCTTATTGATCTCTCGATGATACTAGATATGTCCAATTTCCAATACAATCAAATCTCTTATATTATAATTTTTCTAATGGGATATTCATATTGAAAATGAAATTGTACGAGTTCTCATCTCCAAAGATTTGAAATAGTTACAATACTTTCGAAAATAAAAATAAAAAAACAGAAATGGAAATTTCAAGCGGGGGACCCCACGTGTAGGGAAATGCGATCCCGAAATTGCCCTTCCCAGCTTTGACCTTAGCCGACCCGTTGCCCGAATTTACACGCCACGCATTCATATACTTTAATTACAGTAATTACTATAAAAAATTTTGGAGTAATTAATTACAACTAATTTTAGAATGGTTATTAGGATTTCGATCCTAATAACATATCCGATCCTAGTAAAAATCATATTTGTGTAATTGTGTTTGTTTTGATTGGAAATTGGGTCTTCTAGATACGATGGTCCATTTTATTTTTTTTTATATTTTTTGCAGTCCATCTCCTTAGAAACTAAAGGCAGAAGAGTGAAGACGTTGAATTGAAACCTTAAGTCCTTTGTTTCGTTACTCAACTCGACAAATCCACGTCTGAGCGCCTGAATTGTTCATGATGTGGTTAATTGCGATGATGACATTTGAAACAAGCGATGTCATTGGATATTTGGATGTGTGATTTATCTATTGTATGTTTGTCATATTTTAAGACATTATCCTTGTCTGTTTGTCACCTTTTGAGATATTATTTTTGACAAATTAGGAATGTTAAATGCTTATTGTTGGACTATTTTAGTTACTTAATTTGTTTAATGGAGGAAAAGCTTGGTTTTATTTTAAAATTAAGGTATTTGTTTAGGATGGTTTGTTTTTATTTTATGTTTAATTTTTTCTAGGATCTTACGATCCTACGATTCGATCCTACGCCCTTATCTCGATCCCACACTAGAATCCCGATCCTAAAAACCATGCTACAGATCATTTCATTTTCTGCATCATATATGTCTCCAAAATTTATTCAAACAGACTAAATGGAAGTGAAAATATACTACTGTACATCCATTTTAAAACTTAAGTGATTTTATCCTGATCGAGGAGCAATGACATCGCAACTTTCCGAAAGATTATAGCAATGTGATTTGTGTACCTGTTAATCTTTCTGAAGACATGATAAAACTCCACTTTCCAAATTGCCACAATATAAAGAGAATATTTAGAGAATAAGACTATTCGACCAAATGTTTAAAGTCGGGTGCCTCGTCCCACCAAACTAATTGGTCAAATCAAGAATCCAACACCGGAAATCGACAGAAAACACCAAATTCTCACCGGAAAAGCAAATGGAGCAACCAAACCCTAATCAAAACAAAAAATGGAGCAACCAAACAAATGACAGAGGAAGCCGTCACCGTGTCACTCTACTACCATTTGAACAAATGAGAAATCGGATGCAAAATCAAAATGAAATGGAAGAACACAATCAAATCTCCATCGAAGGAAGGAGAGAAATCAAATATGTGTTCACACACAAAGTTGTTTGTTACAACTGATTTTGGCGCCTAAGCTCAGCTTTTAAGCCAGAGATGGAACAAATCAACCCGAATGGAAAATTACTAAATTGCCCCTCCTACTAGCTACACATATGAACTAATGAACCCATAAGTGATTGGTTAATTTAGATAATAAGACAAAGAATATGTAAGTTAAAATTTCAAAATGAACTAAAAATCTCTAAATTTAAATTAGCACCTACAATGTAGAAACTTACCTTTGTTTGTTTTTAAGTAAGAAAAGATAAGGATTAACCTTCTTAATCTAGTCCATATTTAAGTTAAAATTTATTGGTTCATATTCTAACTGTTATCCTCATTTCTTCATTTTTCATACAAAATTTATTACTCTCTCCCCCATTTTGTTCCCCAATTTTAGATAGGATAATCCTATTTCCTAGGATAATCTTGCCAATAGACAAAAGGAATAGACTCGATGACAGTTTACACATAAAATTTGATTCATTTCCCTTATATTTCCTATTTATCAAACAAACAATGCCTGAATCCTCGTTTGTTTCTAGGTAGGAAAACGTAATGGTAAACTGTAACGAATCTAGTCCATATTTAAGTAAAGATTCATTAATCAATATTTGAACAACGAAGTTTTTATCCTATGCCCCAAGAGCATATATAGGATAATAGAACTAATTTGAAATTATATATATTTCAAAATTTAATTAATTTAGTTTTTCTTTTAATTAGATTCATATATGGTCCACTAGCTATCTTCTTAGTAGAAATTCTTTCTCTATTTAAGTTCTTATCCTATACCCACAGGACATATGATATAAATACCGTTCTAACAATTACCTTTAATCTTTCATTTTTCCTACAAAATTTATTTCATTTTCCCCAGATACAATTACCTAATTCATTCTCTAGAAAACTCTAACCATTTCTCGTGATAATTATTATATACATTTCACACATAAAATTAGTGTAAAATCTATATCTATATAATTACTTAATTCAGAATACCTTACGCTTACGTGGCAGCCTGCCCACGTTTCACTCCTTTTCACCCAATCATGTTTTTTCTTTTAATTTTCATTTTTTACTAATTTACTAACCACTAGGTTTAATTCAAAATATCTATCTATATAATACTCCCTCCGTTAATTAAAACTTGACGTTTTACTATTCACGCACACTTTTTGAGGTGTTAAAAACTATATAAAATATTAACTTTTTTAATATTATTTTTTAATAATTTCATACTTATCACTATTAAGTATGAATTTATAAAAATAAATGTAAAAAAGTTAATATTTTATATAGTTTTTATCCTTCTAAAAAAGTGTGCATGAATAGTAAACGACAAGTTTTAATTAACAGAGGGAGTATCTTAATTTAGAATATGTACTTTTGATGATGTTTCAACACCTCCTTAATTTAAAATTTTTAAACTAATCACAATTTACTCTTATTAATATTTTTCTTTTTTCTCTTCATCTCTTTCATACATTTACATTTTCCCCCTTTTATTATTTTATCCATTTACTAACCATTGGGTTTAAATCAAAATATTGGATTAAATATAATATCTACTATTAATCTATATTTAAATCTTTAAGTATTACATTACTAATAATCTATATCAATATAATATCTTAATTTAAAAACCTTTTTATGGAGCCTAACTTTATGGTTAACATTTTTACCATTTTTTTTTAAGATTTCAAGTCTACTTACCTTCATTATTTTATTTATTAAAAATCGCGTCATGACGCCGGGATTATACTAGTTTGATATAATTTTCTTCTATTTTCCATTTCTCAAACAAACAAGCCTACATGTTTTGAAACTCTGAATACATAAACATATGAAAAAGACGGCAAAAGATAAGAAATACAGATCGAACAAGAGGCATCACACGTCCATAAACTCCTCTATAAGCTGCAATCACGACCACATTCCTTGAGTAAATATCTATCAAGTCGATCTGACGGAAAATATTTGGCATTCATTAAACAATGTTTTAAAATAATACTCCACCCGGTATTAATGATCGGCAATTAGACAAGGATGAACTAATCATAAATGCTAAAACGCTGCGTTTAGATTAGGCAGCGTCACAGCGTATTTCGCGTCGTTTTCATGTCGTGCTTTCAAACTCCTCCCCCAGCTACGAAAATTCCTTCCAATCCACCCCCACTCGTAATTAATAAGGAAGAGTTGCCAAAATAATTTAAATTTTGGTTGTGTTTAGCGTATTGGACCATTGGTTCTTTATTTTTGTGAGTTTTCAAATGATTTTGTCCTAACTTCTTTTTATTAATAGTACGTAATATAATAAAATTCATACAAAATAATATCTTACCATCTATCCAGCCTAAGAGTTCGTTTAGTTGACATTCTAAATACCAAAAAGTAAAAATCTCCAGGAATTTGAGATAATATTTCAGTTACATACAACCGACACAATGTAACAATATTCTTAAATTCCTTAAATTCTGACTGAAAAACTCAAATACAGTATCATTTAGTAAAGCGTGTCACATTCGAAGACACAAAACAATATTTTTCAATTTTTAATATAAATGTTTCGAGTTTGGATAATTCAACAAGACGAGGAGTACAATTATCATTCCACAATTTAGCATATCACATTACATTTGATAATGTATTTAAGCATTCCGTAAAAAACAATTTCGAAATAAGAAATGTATTATCTCAATCTCTACATTTTGAAACATTCACGACCCTTATCATTCCAAAATTTAAAATACTTTTAATAGACACTTTTCAAACCATACATTATTAAATTTCGATATAAAGTGATGTCATATACACACATTGACCAGCAAAAAAATTGATGTCGTAAGCATAGTTTTATTTTAAAAAATCATTTTATATTTCTCACTGTAATAGAATTAAACCCCAAATATACTCCCTAGAGAAGATAAATCCGGATATTCGCCCACAAATTTCCGAATATTCTTTTTGTTTTTTCCTTTTCAAAAACCGTTTATATAATTATATCATCTTTCTCTCCTTCATCCCTTCGTATGAATTCACACTTTTTCGCTTCTTTCTCTCTCTGCAAATTTTCCATTTCATTCGCATTTGCTCGGTCGATCGCTCCATCTCGTCGCGCGAAAATCGGGAGAGGTTTCGTGAACAATGAAGTTCGGGAAGAGCCTGAGGAACCAGATCGAGGAGACTCTGCCGGACTGGAGGGACCAGTTCTTGTCCTACAAGGACTTGAAGAAGCTCTTGAAGCTGATCGATCCGAAGGACGGTCACAATGGCGATTTCCATCCCGTTAAGCGTCGGAGGTTGTCTTCCGGCGATGGCGGCGACGGCTCGGCGGTCTCCGTGGTGGAGGACGGCATGTCCAGGGAGGAGGTTGATTTCATCCGGCTTCTGGAGGACGAGCTTGAGAAATTTAACTCGTTCTTCGTTGAGAAGGAGGAGGAGTATATCATCAGGATGAAGGTATTGTGATTCTCAAATTTCTTTCATCATTGATCTGTTTATTTGATCAATCGGTCTAGAATTCCTCCAATTTGGTGTCGGAAATTTTTTTTGAACGGATTTCAAGCTGTTGACATTTTGATCACCGGGAACTGAAATTAGGAGCAGTAAGGAAGAGTTGTTTGACTCGAAATCAGGATCAACCTACTGAAATTAGAATGATTTTGTTCTTTTTCTCCATCGTTCTGTCTTTATCCCCCTGTGAGTTGTGTGATCTGGTGGTCGTTACCCGTTACTGTCTCTCTGAATCTTACTTTTAAGACCTAATCAGAAGCGTTGCTGAATTGACCGTTTGATACATGATTATCAGGCGATGATTCAAAGTAGCTCTTGTGGATTGCTGGACACGAGATTAGTCACAGACTTTAATTTGGATAATAATTGCATATCGGTCTTTGTTTTCATCTAATTCCTGCAGTATGCGTGATCTCCTTTGTTAATTTGAAATCAAGTCAAACTATTCACATCCTACAAAACTTCCGATTACTGATACAAATTTTAATTACTGTTTTCAATTTGATGTCCGGTCACGATAATTGACAATTTGTTGATTTGATTATTGTTGGTGTGTCCAGGAATTGCAAGACAGAGTTGCAAAGGCCAAGGCCCTGAATGAGGAAATGTGGAGGATCAAGAAGGAGATTGTGGATCTCCATGGCGAGATGGTCTTGTTGGAAAATTACAGTGCTCTGAACTACACAGGTAATTCCAGGTTTACTGCTTTTCCTATATATCTTACCTCCACTAGTGTTTCCTTCCTGATATCTTTAAGAGGTGGGGAAGGGCTACCATGCCAGGGTGGGGTCAGTGGAACTGTGGAAGGATATTTTCTAGTTAGGGAATTATCCTAAGGATATTCCTCTAGTTCCAATTTGGATGCATATATGCAATCCAATTGTGTCCTTTTACTTTTGATCATCCTTGATTGGTGAAGATATTGGTAGTTGGTACTTTGAATGGTTCAAAATTAGAATTAGGAGTTGTGGATGATGTTAGAAAGGAATTTTCCTTGAATGATATTGTCAAATGTTTTGTAGCATGTGTGATTCATGGTCGATGAGTTCAGCGAATCCTCCTATAAGTAGAAACTATAAATAATTGACAGAATATGAATTTTGATGACTATTGTTTGACTAGCGATTTTTTTATGTTCTCATGTTGACTATCTCAACGCGTTTGACTCTTTGACTTCCTTAATAAAATCCTGACCTTGTTATTCCTTTGAAAATTTAATATCAATTGGATTATCTTATCACTTCTTAGGTGTAGACCATTTCTTTTAGTGATTGAGCAGGATCCCTTGAAATACATAAAATTTATTGAAACAATTCTGTCAAAACGGGAATAAGCCTGTACGGTTTTTTTATATTGACGAATTGTTCATCTATCCTTGACAAGTTATATGCTTTTCCATTTTTTTTTAAAGTAATTGTGTTGGTAAAGAAATATTGTTGACATGTTTTCTTACAATTTACAATTTAAAAAACATGTCAACATCGCGTCTGATCGTTTGACTTTCTTTAGAAAAGACTTTTCCTTGCTTTGATATGCCTTTCAAGATTCAACAACAATAAGATTATATTGCCAGTACCCGATCGTAGGCCATTTCTTTAGTGACTGAGTAGGATCCTACAAATGCAGTAAAGTTTGAAAAAACTTCTTTGCCAAAACAGGAAGAAGCAGACTGTTTTTTGATTGATGGTTATTCATCTACCCTTGACAGGTTGTATGTTTTTTTAAATAAACAAAGAAAAAGTACTCCGTAATGGATTGATACAACTTGTTTGAAGTGTTCACAAGTTTTCTTATAAATTACACGAAAATGCATGTTGACCAACACATCGTGACTGATTGTTTGACTCTCTTAAGAAAATGACTAATCCTCTTTCCTTATTATATCTTTGAAAAGTCAATACCACTAAGATTATATTTTTAGTGCGTAGTGCATAGGTGTAGATAACTTCAATTTATGACCGAGTAGGATCCTTGAAATGTAGTAAAATCCATTGAAAAACTTCTTGGCCAAAATGGTAACAAGGACATACCTTTTTGATTGATGATTCTTCAACTTTCCTTGACATGTTTTATGCTTTTCCACTAAACTAAGAAAAAAGTAATGAGCTGATATACTGTACAGATTTGGAATGTTGTTTACATGTTTTCTCAATTACAAAAAAAAAACACCGAATGTTAACTATCACATCATGTCTGAATGTCTAACTTCTTTTTAGAAAAGAATGATTACTTGCCTTGTTATGCCTTTGAAAACTCTTAGTATGTTCTTAGTATGTAGACGCAGGCCATTTCTTTTAATGAACTCGTAAAGAGTTTTGAAATTTGTTGAATATTACATCATGTCTGATTGTTTGACTTCCTTAAGAAGAGGACTATTCCTTGCCTTTGAAAAAGTCAATGTCTATAAAATTATATTCTTAAATTAGTGTCTTTGAAGTTTCTTGAAGAACTTCTTTCTTAATTTATAATCTTTTCATTAAACAAAGAAGAGGTAAAGGATTGATAAAGAAATTTGGAAGTATTGTTGACGAGCTCTCTTATAAATTACAAACAATTGGATGTTGACTGTCACATCATGTCTGATTGTTTGACTTCCTTAAGACGAGGACTATTTCTTGCCTTGTTATGTTCTTAGTACGTATAGACCATTCTATCAGTGACTGAACAGGATCCCTGAAACACAATAAAAGTTATTGAAAACTTCTTTGCCAAAATGTGAACAAGGTGATAGCCTTTTCTTTTTATTTTTATTAATGATTGCCTCATGTGTCCTTGACAGGTTGTATGCTTTTCCATTAGATAAAGAAAAAAATAATGGATTGATAAAGAAAATTTTGAAGTGTATTGACTAGTTTGTTTTGTTATAAATTAAGAAAAAATAATAATCATGTTGACTATCACAACGCGTCTGATTGTTTGACTTCCTTAAATAAAATATTGTTCCTTCCCTTGTTATGCCTTTGAAAATTCAACCTTAATAAGATTATATTGTTAATTGTACATACGCTGGCGTAAACCATTTCTATTAGTGACTGAGTAGGATCCTTCAAGTACAGTAAAGTTTATCTTTTCCAAAATGGAAATAAGCAGATAACTTTACTGCACTTCAAGGTTACTTGTTTTTAAGTCAAGCTTCTACACTTGATTGATTACTTGTATGCCCATCAATTCAAAGAGGGATGATCTTTCAGGGCTTCTAGAATATAGTTTGTTAGTTGTTTTGTGCTCAGGCTGGCAATTTGCAGCTGTACATAAATCGCCGTTTCTGAACTCACACTTGTGTTTCAGGACTAGTGAAAATTCTGAAGAAGTACGACAAGAGGACGGGTGCCCTGATTCGCCTTCCCTTCATCCAGAAGGTCCTCCAGCAGCCCTTCTTCACCACCGACATCCTATACAAGCTCGTCAAAGAATGCGAAAGGATCATGCTTGATCTGCTCTCCCCCAAAGCCACGCCCTCCATTACCTCCGCTGAGGATGCGGACGAGCTGTGTGGGCCCACCACTAGCGCAACTGCAGCCGCAGCTGCCACAGCTGTAGATGGTCTCCTCAAGAGCTCAAAGGAGCTCGGGGATATAGAGCGGGTGGAGTGCATGTACATGAGGAGCACCATTTCAGCACTAAGGGCGCTGAAGGAGATCAGGAGCGGCAGCTCGACCGTCAGCATGTTTTCGTTGCCTCCACTGCAGTTCACGGGTATGGAGACAGTGGAGGCAGCTTGGAAGAAGATTCCGGTGCTTGAACAGGTGGCGAAGTAGGGCTCGTCCATGGTAGGGATCGGTTCGTAGTTGCTGAACTGGGATGAATTTGATCTGTAATTTTTTTCTTTTTTACCATACATCACCTGAGTGGACTATGAAGGTTAGATAGAGCTAACAATGAGAGAATCTCAATACGCCATAAGAATGGATTGGAGGTGGATACAAAGTAAAGTGAAATGATGTTATGTGTATCATTGTAGGGTTATTTTAATTACATGTAAAAGATTTACACTGTTTGATGGACCGATCCATCAAAGATGCTTAAATTATCCAGTTCTGGTGATTAAAAGTTGTTTTTGCTAATAATCTCCGTTTTGCTCAAATTGTTTGTTTTTAACTAATTTGATACGATGCCAAGGCTTTCTCAAAAGGGATTGGGACATCCAATTCCGAATGGTCTACAGGGAAGCGAACTTTGTCGCTGACTCCCTTGTTAAGTTTGCCTTTTCCTTTCCTTTGGGTTTACACGTTTTGGAGGATCCTTCGGTTATGGTGAGTGGTGACTCTGACTTTAAAGGACGTGGCTAGGGGGAGGGCTACCCCGTCTTGTTTTTGTGTAGTCCGTTCTTTTAATTTATGGTCGAGGGCTCGCTCTCGTCTTGTTCACCAAAAAAAAATAATTTGATACGAAATACGAATAGTTTAGAAGTAGGACGATTATGTTTATTTGGGTCATTTGGCCCATACCGTTTTCTTTCACAAGAGGTAAGGAAATACTCACTCCGTTTTATAATAAGTGTCGTTTATTTTTTAGTGTATGCTTTGTAATAAGTGTATTTTGTCTTTTAGTACACGCTTTTTATGAAGAGAAAAACTATATAAATATTACTTTTTAATCAATTTTTTATTATCAATTTAAAAAAAAATTGATTAAAAAAATATTTTATAGAGTTTTTACTTTTTTAAAAAAACGTGCACAAAAAGTAATAATCAACAATGAATGTCGATGAAAAGTAGGACATGAATAGAAGATGTTGCAGTGACGAAGAAACAAGTCAAACACTATTAGATTAGCACCGTCAAAAAGTATGTATAATAAGATTCAATCTCCTAAAAAAATGTCCAATGAGACCCTAGATATGTCTCACATAAAGAAAGAGTTCGCTATAGAAAAATACACGACTCCAACAATACAATGCTCAATTCATACACCAAAGATCTATGTGAACACACATCAACAACAGGTCATAACTCAGAAGTACCAACACGCCATAAACATAAAAAGGAAAGAATTCGAATTGCACAACTTATCTAATATTATCTTTACGGATGGGGTTTTGAAGGCCTGGATCATTATAGAAGCGGGTACCCTTGACAGAGTGGTAAAATGGTAAATGCGTGTAGCCTTATCCGCCACTCTATTACCAAAACGGGGAATGTGAGAGAAGAAAACTTCTCTCACTCTTAACAACATGGTTTTGATATGTGTATAAGCAGTTCGATTTCCCATGGGTAGTTATTTTGTCCATTTATTATTATTTTTTCAATATAGTGAATGCAATATTGATGTTCATAAACAAATTAAAAGAGAAAGTGAATGTTTAATGAATAATTTTATTATATTTATTAAAAAAGGACAAAATAAAAGGAACCAAACACAAAATCTTAACCCTTCCCCATTTCAATCCCATTTTCAATTAATTGGTTTCTTATTTTGATCGTTATTCGATTTTATCAAACAAGTATGAAAAAATTGCGAAGTCAATGAGTGGGATGATGGACTAACTATCATGTCAATACAACACACTGAAAAATAAAGAACACAACCCAATAAAAGATAAAAAGAAAAATCAAGACAAGCCATGTAAAGCCAAAGAAGTAAGACAAAAAAAAAGTGAGACATACTATTAATCTGCACAAGTGCACATAAGAAAAACTAGAGAAAAAAACTACAGTCTATATACACCTTAGATTATGGACTCTCAAAGAGCCTTAAAATGTCAATCGCAATTCCTTGACTTAAGCCAGACAAGCAAATCAAATCTGACAAATATCAAGAACCATAACATCATCCCAAAGGAAGAAGCACATGGTAGCAAAATTAGGTTGGGTTGGTGCAGGGGCGGAGGCAAGGGAGCATGCGGTGGCTCGAGCCCCCCTGGAAATTTAAAAAAAAAATAAAATTATATGTGTTTTATAGATATAGAAAAAGAGGGCATTAATGATACAACACAACATTCTGGCACAAGTGGTTGGAGGGAAGGTAGGGGTAGATGAAGGTCTTGGGTTCGAAACCCTCTTTCACCCTCATTTTTCGATTTTTTTATCAACCCTTTCTAAGCTTAGGTGTGAATGAGCCCCCCTGAACAAGAGAGGTTCTAATATAGTGAAAAAACACAATACTTAGTACAATATTTTTTAATGGTTAATCTTTTCAACGCTTATATTTTTGTTACATTGAGCGTTATATTTTAGGGCTAGGAGAGCGAACGAGCACAAGAGACGGTATTTCTGATAGAGATATCCGAGAGAGTTAATTGAGTGAATAAGCACAAGCAACTAGCAAGGGTGGTTCTGATCGACGATTAATCATGTATACAACCTTACCCCGAGTTAGTCAAGACGACATTTTTGAGGGGTCAAATTACAACAGCAAAAAGGAGAAAGGGCAATTGAAAAATAAATAAAGATAAGAAGGCCAACAAAACAAAGAAAAACAAAAGCTGAAACAAACTACTGTACTAATTTATAGAAAGTGGAGAAACATAAACACAAAATTAAACATCGTGAACCCGGATACTATAATATTTGAAAATAACTAAAAAAACCTTCAACAATCATCCATTATTTCGCTTAGACTTATTTCATACTGTTATCTTTATATATTTACATAATAATACTAATAACTTACTTATCGACCAATTTAAATTAAACAACTGATAAATATGAAGAAATGGACAAATGTTACACCAACCTTTAAATATATATTTTTGATTTGGAAAACTAAACAAAAGGCGTCTGTAGCTCAGTGGATAGAGCGTCTGTTTCCTAAGCAGAAGGTCGTAGGTTCGACCCCTACCTGACGCGCTCCTTTTTTGTCATTCTCTCATTTTCCTTTTCTCGTCCCTTTATTCTCTCATTCTTTTTCTCGCCCCTTTATTCTCTCGTTTTCTTTTTCTCGCCCCTTTATTCAGTTGCTTTTCCTTTTTCTCCCATACTTTACTTATTCGTTTGCTTTTCTAAAGGTTGTAGTCTTCTAGAGTTAAGCTTAGTGAAAAAGTGCATACAAAATGATGGAATAGTAAGTTCAAAATTACCAAACACGAATAAATTACCTAGCTTGTAAATATAGTGCATTCTAGGTGATTTGTCTCGTCCATTCCCACCCGTAATAATGGATAGAAGGATCGGATCGGATGGACCAGCCTTCATTTGCCAAGGTCTAATCATTTAAACCTACTGCTGGTAACCAGAGGGATCCAAATTAGGAGATATCTCCAACGTATACCTATGTAAAGGGCATTTTTTAAAGAAAAATGAAGTTGGGGTGCTATTTCAGAAAATAAATGGGTTTTGGGCCTAGATAATAGATTTCCTTGTATCCTATGGTGAGTCGTGGCCGAGAGGACAGCATCTACCGGAAAAGGAAGAGTGAGCGGTGAAGTTCCAATTGTGGGGGAATCGAAGACAACGAAGGAGAGGGATGGCTTGCTTGCACGATCACAGTTGCGAGGATCATGATTGCTCTTCCGATTGGTCTCTCTACAAGCACATCGACCTTCCAAAGGTACTCTCTCTCTATCCGTGTGTATTTTTGCGATTAATTTATCTGTTACTCTTTCAATCGTTTAGGTTTACTGGATTTTGATGATGCCTCTTTTTACTCAACTCTTTAATTTCGTGTAATGCTTCACATGAGTTGGAATTTTTGTTCGTTAAATGTTGTTTTGGAAATGAAAATTTACGAGTGTGATGCGATGATATGTAGAAATTCGATTTGTAAATCTTCATGTGTATCTTTTATTTTTGAGAAATCAAGCGACTATTTAATTTGTGGCTTTCTTGATATTGTGCTGTCATACACTCAATACTCAACTTCGAAATGAAACTCTGCTCGATCAATGCTTAGTTCTTATTAGAATCATTCATGGCATGAAAAATAAGTGGGCAATCTGGATGAGGATTTATTTTTGGGCCTAGATTGCCTTAAGGTCATGTTCAAACGAGGTTGATTATTCATTATTGTAAGGATTTGAGATGGATGTCACACAATAAAAAAAATCCCTCTTTCAGTCGCAGTTAGGGTTACTGGTATTTTTTTTTTAAACTTTTTTTTTGCAAATCTACAACCCTCCATTAGACATGGTGTACTGAAACTATGGGAAGGTCATGTTTGATCACTTTACATCTTCCCTTTGGGATTGCATTATGCTACATTCTTTTAGTTGCACGTTTTGCATAAAATATGTAGCCCTCCTTCCATGACAGACCAAAAACATTAGAAGGCGGTTTTTGAGCTCATGTTGCTTTTAGTTTTAGACCTGCTCGAGTAAACCCATATAACTGTGTATCTTGGCACTTGGAAAGGGTTATGTTTAACATTCTTAAAATCTTATACCAATCAAAGTCCTTGTAAAATCTGATTTCAGGACCAACCATTTGTTGATTTCTACATATATAGTAAGGACATGTAGCTCCTTTGTATAATTCTATGAGGTCTAAGGACCATTTTAGGCTCCTTGGTTTTATCTTCTCTCCCTCATCATGAGCATCATTCAGCATGTAAAATAGATGTAGCTTTTTAGCAGTTTTCAATTTGTGCAATACCTCTTGTTTTCATTGTTTATTGGCCTCAGGTGAATGCCTTGAATGAGGCTGTTTCAGGCAGTGTTAAGTCGGTCTTTAGAGCTTGGGAGCACCGTCTTAATTCTTCAGATGTAAGTTCGTGATAGAAAAGTTGAACTTATTTCCAATTCTACCACTGGTGTGCGAAAATGGGGGAAATTAAACAGGAGCCTTTATTTTTGTGAAGACTATTTTGCAATTTGATAATATCTTCATCTATTCTCTATTTGGATGACACATGAATACATCTCCTTTTTGTTACAGGGATACCTAGAGAGCAATGAGGGTGATCCTGAGCTGATTGTTTTCATCCCGTAAGCAACTATTTTTTTTTTATAAGCTGTAACCTTGCAATTTCCTGACATTTTCATTATCAATATCATATAGCAGTATACCACTCAATAGTACTGATCAACTCTTCTTGTAAGCTTCTGATTATATTCATGAGTTTGGAGTTGTTTCTTCTTAGTGGTTTGGAAAGTTTCCTACTATCTAGGGCTTGATAAAATCTTCGTGCTCATGTTCAGTACATTATTATGCAAACAGGTTCACATCTGATGTGAAGATAAAGAGCATATCAGTTGTAGGTGGTGCTGATGGAACAAGTCCTTCCAAAATGAGAGCGTAAGTTTCATACGAGTTTGCCCTTTTCGCTTTTCTGTTTAGGAGATAAAATAATCTTAAACGGAACATGGAAAAGATAATTTGCCTCACTTTACATGTGGTTTCCTTAACCTAAAAGTTACTGCCTGCAAATGAGACCTCCTCGTCCATCTTTTGCACGACATGGTCTAAAAAGCTTCAGAAAAGTAAGGCCTAGAAAGAATGAAGAGCTCGTGGGGGCTATTTTTGGCCAGTCATTTAGGTGGTTAACATTTGATTTGTGTCCTATATGGGGCAGCATGAATGAATTGTTGTTTCCTGGGATCCACTTATTTATCTGTTATCTCATCAAGCCATCTGAAAAGATAAATATGGCCATTGATCTCTAGTTCTCACATATGTATTGGATAACATACCTTTCCCTATTCACACATGCTATGAGTGATAACAAGTTGGTATTCTGCACCATAGCTCTACTGGTTCCAGTCCTAACCCAATATCTGCCTGATGTTGTGAATTCAAAGTTTCCGCGTTTTTTCAAGTCACTAAAACATATACATTTCTGGCATTTAGGTTTATCAACCGAGATGGAATTGACTTCACAGATGCTCAGAGTATGCAAGCTGTTCAGGTATTCTTCTAAGGTTGCTAAAGATTTATACCTTTTCCTAAAAGAACACTCCTGCCTCTAGGTGGGATCTCTTTTGTTAAATGGATTTTTGCTATTATTGAGCTCTAGAAATGTTAGATGGCAATTTGGTGAATGGCAAGAATGAGGTAGTTTCTTAAGAGTGGTTAGTTACGAGTTTTTGTTAGGGTCACATGGCTGTTAGGCAAGTGTTAGTGGCAGCCCATGGAGTGTAAATAAGGGAATAGCCCTCAGTGTTATTTATCGAGGAAAGATCATTGTAGGCTTTCGCCTTAGGCCTTGCAAGAGTTGCTCTCCTTGGTGGCCAGTTGAGGTGATCCTCTCTTGTAGGCTCTCGGATTCCTTTTGGTTTCCCTGAAATTTGTTTCACGTTTTCGCAGCTAATCCAAGTAAAATTAGTTTGTATGTGTTCTTGTGTTGATCCCGATCTTATGATAATTGATTCTGAGTTTATCTCGATCTTATGTTAAAACTTTAATTTGTTTGTTTTTGTTCAAGGAATGGGACTTGGCTGAAAATCTGCAAGGAGTTTTGGAATATCAGACAAGGTGGATATAATAATTCTTGGCTTCTGTTAGCTTATATTATTGAGAAGCATTCTCTGGATTCTTTTGTACAAAATTCATTTCAGCTGCATATGCATTAACTATTACATGTAGTACTAAGGCGTACATCCTGCAACAATAGGTACAACTATCAGACAGGCCATATAGAATGTATATGATTTCATTTGCGTATATGCAATGCAAAGTTAAATCTAGATTATAATTGTTATGTTTGCCTGGAGACTTGAACTCCATAGTGTTGGATGATTTGGCTTAATTGATTGAAATTGGTTTTGCTATTAAAAAAATGTGTATTTGTCCCGCAAAGGCAGGGATCTCTTCTATGAAAGATGATGGGGGCTCAGATTAGGCACAATATCGAACTTGACACAGTTTGTATTATATAAATCAAGTATTTGAGCTTTCAGGGAGTCCAGCTTAAAAACTTGTTAACTCAATATAGGGCCAAAGAATGGCTGTGTGTTTCAGATGTTTAGAAAGGGTTTGAGATTACGGCCTTCTAGCTTTAGTTGCCTTCTATTTACCATTATACTTCCTATCTTTTAATTTTTCAGCAACCAATATCATCATGTATAATTACAAGATAGCTATCCAAGATCACCATCTCTGTCATTTTTAGTTTTGGTTTGACGAGGAAAAAGAATAATTGTTATACTTTAACTCTTACAAAGCTCATGTTGGTTGAACGGATACCTGGAATATTTTACCTTACAATTATGTTTGTTATTTATTTGATGTTGTAATATTGATCAAAACCATTTGAGCAGGTATTCTAGATTCCAGGGTGTGGGAAATTTGACTTTGCATTTTCCGGATAATTTTGGCGCTGATGCTACTCAGATACATTACATTGGGCTGAAGGGTGAAGCAACCCAGGTAAACATGGTCATCAAAAGCCAATATTCAGCATGGAGCTTTTGAAATTTCTATTCTTGGACTTCTTCTCTTGCTTCATATTTCTTTCTTTCTGTTTTTTTACTTTATTTCCAGTTGAAGAGGGATGTTGTTGCAACAATTGTTTACGAGCTTATGCCTAATCCATCTGATCACAAGTGAGTTTCCTTTGCTTTCTCTTAAGATCATTTATTGCAATGCTTTGCACTATATTAACAGTATTCTCATTCTTGCTAGTTGATTATTCTAGTTCCATGTATCTTTCCTCCAGTTATTGTTTGTAAGGTACAACTGTATGAACACACTGAAAATAAAATTTCTCTGAGGTGGTGTTGGGAGCATAAGCTGAATGCCCTTGGTTCATATTCACTTGGCCATTCAATTCAGTCTCTCATAGGAACCCATTTGTCTAGGAATGGTAAAGTACAGATGGTCTTGGAAAAAGTTCTGATTGTCTTTGTACATTTGGCCCTTGCCTTGGGCAAAGAAGTAAGAAGGAAAAGGGACAGTCCATACTACACCTCATGTCAACGAGAGGAAAAATAGTAAACATATGGCATCAATATCTGATGGGACTCTTTTTTAAAAATGCAGGACGCGTGCTGAGACGGGAGGTGGTCTCTCTCAAATTGAGTAAACATACCAGGATAGCTGCGGAAACCACAGTTGATGCTCATGGAATACTTGCTAATCGCTGCATGATCTTTCTTTTCTTCTAATCTGGTGGATTTAAGGTTCCGAAACTAAAACTGCAGACTGTAAATAATCGCTAACGATTTATGTCTGAACAAAACTGATGCTGCTTAGTTTTTATGATACATGTCCCAGCTGCATACTTTGAATTTTTAGGAACCATGACTGAGACCTGACGGTCAGTGCCATTGAAGGCTTTGAGGATTTCAGGCTAGGCCCCAATTTCAGCACCTGAAACTCAAGGTGTACCAAAAAAAAAAAGGTTCAAGGAAACCCAAGGAAACTGTAGAGCAAGTAATATATTATTAAAACCTACACTATCAGAGTTCGCTCCGATAATGAGTTTTGACTTATAAGGTGATAGATTACAACAACATAAACATTTGTGACTCCATTCTCTACGTATTTTGATGAAGAAAGGGACTCCATTCACTACTTGCTGCATTCAAGTGGCTTACACCTATTTTTGGAGGGCAGTTCTTTTGGATGAGCTCCCAACAATCCGAGTTCAAATCATTTGCCTACTACTAATGTCAAGAAGAAAGGAAGAGAGAATCAAACTATATACAATGATTTACGGTCTCATGAATGGGTAACTAACACAAATGAACCCTATAGAGCCATTTTTTAGATGGAATGAAAGAATATGTGTAATGTGTTAAGACCATTTAACTCCTTGGGAAGTTGGGGTAGGTGTAGTAGACAAGTCGAACTATTAACATTAGCAGCAATCAGTTTGGTAAGATCGTGATCGTTCACATGTTATCAGCCAGACAGCAACACTAACAAGTAACATCCGACATTCATAACCGAGCAAGTGAAATCCCAAACTATGACAGAATACAACAATATCATATCCATGAGGACCCATGACTATGGTTTGCTCAGAGGACAGATGACACCGCGAATACACTTTCCGTTTTCTTACAAGGGTAACAAACTCGATCTATATAGTATTCATAAAGAAAACAAAGATACAATATAGTTTTAGACATTCTTATGTTCCTCAGAACCCAAGAGCCAAGCAACACTTGCACCATACATCAAGTAAATCCCAAACTAGAGAACACCACGAAATCCAACATTCACGACCGAGTAAGTGTAATCTCAAGTTGGAATAAGGAAATACTGAATTTCCCTAAGAACAGTCCTTTGCAGCAAGCTACAGATTTGATCTCAAAGCAAGGTGACCGACTTGGGCAGAACAAAGATTGAACATTTAAGCTCATGTAGCCAGTAGCCAGTAGCCCGGAAGTAGTCATAATCAACTCGTGTTCAGCAATGACAGAGATGAAGAGGTTAGGTTGTTCACTTTGGACATTTGGAATCACATCCGTCTCTCCAACCAAGATACAGGTGATACTACAAACAACAATACTTACACCCAAGGCAAGAAATAAACCCTGTAATTATAACTGTCAGGTAAAAAAAAACAGAGGTACAAGAACAAACTCAGCTCATAAAGTATCAAAGGAAGGGAGCTGGGCTATGACCGGAAAAGACAGATTCAAGGTGTTACTTCTACCCTCTGTGCGATGACCCGGCAATCATCGCACACAACTTGATCAAGAAAAGGATTTTGTATGAAGTACTTATTCGGCAACATAACCAAAGATTCTAGCTAACAGCGACATTTTTACCATGTAAGCAGATTTGTATGTTTCCTTTCACATCACAACATAATCTTACCTAAAGAATCTTGATACTAAACAATGCAGGCCAAATGAACCGAACATAAACTAAGCAAGAAAGCAATCTTACCTCTGAAAGAGCCGTATTATACCCAATTTCTGCTTGAGTACAGATGCCTTAACTGCTGCCATCAGACCACCTACGTAAAACTTGGAAAACCTGACACAAGCAAAGATCTCTTAGGAAAGCAAATTCCAAATACTCTAAGAGCTAGTAAATCTCAAGTTTGAAAAAGGAAGCGAATTTTGAATACTCTAAAGGGCAAATTTAAACACTTAAGCGAGCATCCCACGGTTAGCACATCAACCACAACACAACAATATCAACTCCAACTATGGATTCCTTGCAGAAGCATAGTTCCTTACTAGCACACGCGAATAAGCTCTTTATCGGTTTTCTTACAAGGGAAACAAATTCTATAGTTCAGTATTCATGAAGAAGAAATAAGATACATACAGCTTAAGGCATTCTTTATGCTCTTCAGAACGAAACGGCCAAGCAATTCATAATCAGCGAGCCATCAGGAACCACAACCACCGTCCCTGACGGTGCAACCGAACCCCATAGCTGCCCTGCCCCGTCCTTCACCACCGCAATCTCCGCCCCCAAGACCTCCATTTCCTTCCCCTTCTTCTCCATCCACACGACGAACAACCTCCCTCCGACATCAGCCATGGCGGCCCCCGACATAAACTTGGGCAGCCCCTTCTCCAACCCCTTGACATCCTTCCACACATTCCCCTCCACATCAAACCCCCTTATCTTCCCCAAGTAGTCATAGCAATACAACATCCCGCCGACAACCGCTGCCCTCCCGCGCCACCCCATGTCGAGCCTCTTCGGCACCGTGCCCCACTCGCCGGCGCCGGGCTCGTACACCACGCCTCCCCTGTCCGCCATGGCGTAGATCTTCCCGCCCAAAACTGCGCTCGCGTGCATCAGATTTAAGCTTTCCTTCACCCCGTCCGGACTCGGCACTGGCGACCACGACCGGGCTGCCGGGTCGTACACCTCGGCCCAATTCATGACCCTGGCCCGGCTGTTGATGGGGCACCCGCCCAAAACATAAATCTTGCCGTTCACAGCGCCGGCGGCGGCGAATTCGCGGGCGACGTGCATATCGGGCCCGGGCTCCCACTTGTTCGAGACCGAATCGAGAATCCACATGCCGGCGGTGGGGAATTCGTCGATTGAGCCACCGATGACGTAGATTTTGGAGTGGAGGGAGACGATGGAGGCGCCGATCGGCTGGGAGGAAGGGAGGGAGGGGATGGTGAGGGCGGGCGGATTAGGGTTGATGGTTTGAAATTGGGGGCCGCGGTGGTGGTGGAGGAGGAACCATTTGAAGGAGGAGGAGGGGAAGGGGGAGGATGGGAGGCGGAGGTTGATGTAGAGGGAGAAGTCGGCGGCGGAGAGGGAGCGGCGGACCGAGTAGAAGAGAGGGGAGCGGAGGAGGGAGAGCCACGATTTGCAGACGAGGGAGAGGGACGGGTGGTGGGACCGGGGCACCCTAGCTAGACACTGCACTGCAACGTCGTTTGGGAGATTCGGGAAGAGGACCTCCGGTTCAGCTTCGGGTGGAGCGTCACCGCCGGCGGAGAGTGGATCGGCCATGGTTGATGGTTGGATTTGAGTTGGGAAGCTATGACAAACAAGCAGCCAAGCAGGGAAGCATCATCAATTTCTATTTTTGTCTCCCTCTAAAAATGGAAAACATCAAAAATAGAATCAAAATCAACGGGTTTAGAGATTTTCAGATTCAAATAAGCGGTGGCAAGACGAGTTTGCTGATGAAGGTTTTTCCTGGTGCCTCCGAATTCTTTCCTTGGTCATAAATAAATAAATAAATAAATAGGGCGGTGCCGGTAGGTGGCGCTGTGGCACATGATGTGGTGGTTGCGACCCTGTGACGAGTAACGGCTGACGAGCGGATAGAGCTCAGATTGTTGCAACAATTGTCAACAAGCTGAATGCCATCAGTTACAGCTAAGTTTATCCGATGAGCAAAAGGCTAAAGCTATGGATAACTGCATCAATTTGGCCGGAAATGGGGTTTTTTTTTACTAAAAGAAGAGAATTTGTTCAAAAAACATATGACATCAAATATCTCATGGGACTCTTCTTATGAAAGCTGTTGTTTTGACAAAAGCTGTTGTTTACCATATGAACTGGGTAGTTCCTCCCTACAAAAATGTAGATGGGAAAATAACTGCTTGCCTAAAAGATCTACTTAATAGGACCTTTGGTGCACAATTTATCCTTGCATGCTCTGTATGGGGCTTCCCTTCTTAAATTAGGTTCCCAAATTGATTTTGCTGACTCTAGTTTTGGGGGTTTCAAAGAATTTGTTCAACTTCTAAATCTTCATCATCCAGTCATCATCTAACTCTGACGCGAAAATCACTCAGCCCTCCATACTGCCATAAGGTACATAACATATCGTCGCAATGGGAAATGACGGGGGAGGGACCAGCTACATAGATTATACTGCAGCTACTAATCTTCTTCGACTAGATCAAATTCAGAAGCTGCTTAAAACGAAGTAATTTACTGTATCATGATTCATAATACAATCTGACTGCTAGTCTTGAGGGGGAACACCCCACACGCCGCTTATCAGTCACTGAGCATTCTCGTGCCTGGCTGCGGAGGAAAAATGTAGACCTGTGTAACGTAAGGACAGCTGAAATCAAAGGGGATTTATCAAAATAACATGTCGGTTGCGGTGCCATTGCTCATCTTCTCAATGTCTTCCTGGGATAACAAGGTCTTCTGACCAGTCCCGCCTGTCTTGTCGAACGGTTGGGCCATCTTTCTCAGGAACTGCAGAACATGGAAAAGAAAGGCGAGTGAGATTTATGGATCTTCCACTTCTCAATTTACCCTCATCTATGATAAAACACAATTGGATTTGAGAGAGAAAAAAATGGTTAAGAGGCAGGTTGGCTAGTGATAACTTCATATATGTGCTAAAATAGTGAATGGAGGTGCACTTATTTGGGATTGGATGAATTTGCTTTTCTATTTAAGATTGGGAAAACTAATTAAAATACCCCCACCTTTGGGGGTATGGTAAAAATATATCCTCAACTTTCAAATGTAATAAAAATATCCCGACCTTTGAGGGAGGTGGTAATATATTACCCTGTATTTTCTCACATATCAAAAATACTAACAAGACAGCCTACATGAAGTTTTTTTTTGACAAGACAACATACGTGAAGCCTTTTTTTTACAAATTAGCACTAAAATTGGGTTTTCTTCATCGGTTTCCTTAGGAAAAAAATAAAACGATAACAAATTAAACCAGAAAAACGAAATTGATTCAACCAAGCAACTAATCTGGTCAAAGTTGCCTCAAATTAACACAACACGACTATTTCTAACACCAAACCGACAACAAAACTAAACCAACAACAACAACGAAGAGGGGAAAAAAACCTAACCCACCCAAATCTGTGAACGAATCAAAGGGGAAGAAGATGTGAGAGAGACAACTCAAGATAGTCGACCACGAGGGAGGAAGACTGACATTGAAGAGGAACTATGAGCTACCTAGAAGACCTGGAAGACAATTCAAAAGGCGAACACGGTCCACGGAAAAAGATATGAGGGAGGAAAAGGCGTTGGGTATGAACCCGGTCCAACTCTTTATTTTTTTCCTAAGGACACTGTTGAAGAAAACCCTTGTAAAAAATCCGCGTAAGGTGTCTTGTTAGCATTTTTGACCCGTGAGAAAACATAGGGTAATATATTACCACCACCCTCAAAGGTCAGGATATTTTTATTACATTTGAAAGTTGAGGATATATTTTTACCATACCCTCAAAGGTGAGGGTATTTTAATTAGTTTTCCCTTTAAGATTTTGCGACGTACATCATGAATATAGGATAAAAAAAACAAGACAAACCTCTCGCGCTATATGTATTGCCATATCAGTGCTCAAGTTGAGGTGAGCATCTCGGAGATGGGAGAGAATCCATCCAGGCAGCTTGGAACGTTTGTCATGTCGGCTATACCTAGAAAATGGAATAAATTTGGAACACTGAATGAGTGAACTGTGTAAGATATGAATAACCAAAGCACGAATAAAACGCAGCCCTACAAACTAAAAAAATAGTATATATAATAAAACCTTATTGTTTCAGTAACATAGCAAATTCAAGATTCGTATTATTATCAAGTATGAAGTCATGACCACATATAAAGTTCACATTAACCTCATAAATCTGTACAGCATAAATTTCAAGGATGGATCATAAACTAGGCCACTGCAAATCTAGCCAATATATATAATGGAAAATTATTATAACGCTCTTAAATTCTAACAAGACCTGAAAAATAAAGCAAAGCAGTCATCTGGAAATCCAATATCACTCTTCTAGTTATCGTGAAAAAGGAATACCTTTTGTCAGCAAAGATCATCATTCCATAGTCTGCTTTGGAACGGATAACCCGTCCCACACATTGTGCGGCTTGCCTCTGATCATTAAGATAATTTACGTCAAAGCCACTAAAACCAACAAGAAACACATACAACACACACACAAAAACAAAAACAAAAAAAAAGTGATGATGAGAGGAATCAAGGAGATGTACCACTGCATCGAATGTCAGAAAATCTCCTTCCTGTATCTGGAATGTATCTCTTAAATACTCCAATCTTGCACGCAATATCCTGCAAGTAACCCACTAATCAGGATTAATTGTCGCTCAAGGATCAAGTTATCAAACAGGAAGCAATCAAATGAACTATCATCTTAAATTCTTAATTGTAGAATAGCAAAAAAGCAAATTAAAGTACCTGCTTAATGTATACTGGAAAGGTATTCCATACATGATCACAAGTCTTCCATAATGCCGATCAAAATCTATACCTTCAGCCACCTTTCCCCTACATGAGTGAATATATGTGAACAGGTTTTTAACACCATCAGCTCTATACTTAAGTTCCTTAATTCTATATATCTACATTCTACAGCTCGTGAAATGATGTACGCTGATTCTAATGAAAATCATAATGACAATTTTTCTTAAACCAGCAAAATAAAAATAAAAATGTCAAAAGTAATAAATATAATTAACAGCCCCTAAAACATGACAAATTTATAACCTTTAACATGTGAAGTCCTACAAAGGTTGATTACATACTTCTGTTGCAGAGAATTTCGTTTCTTAAAAACTCTCAGATATATCAACCACAAATGAGTTGGAAAGAGTAATGCAAATCAGCTCAACAGCATCTAGTATCATATTCCTTGAAAGCAATACCTTGCAACAGAGAAAAAGACAGCCCCTCTGCCACAGTCACAAGCCCGCCGATAGTTGTCCAGGGCCAATGTAGTTTCTACCACATCTTGAGTTTCAATAAATACAAGTTTATGTTGCATTATATCCTGAAAGGAGAAAAACATATGGACAGAGATGCATTCAATGTAAACAAGTGATTGGCACAAGCAACAAGAAAGAAATGCTGATAAAACATACATTCAAAATAATGAATTCAACAACAACAACAATCCCAGTATCTTTAAAATAATGAATTCAACAGTACCTTTAAAATTCCGGTTTCATTCCAAGTATTGATAATGGCATCCATGTATGAGTAACTAACAAAGAAACATACAATCCCATCTGGAACAATGGATACCATCTCTAGCAACAGTCTTCCATAATTCCGGGCAACACCAGGATCACTTCTCATGTCATATCTTGTACTAACAGGAAGTTGATCACTGAAAGTAAACCAGAAAAGGATCAGCAGTACACAATAACAGATCAACTCAAGCGGTTGATCAGAAAGAGACGAAGAATTTTATATCAAAGGCCTCACCTCCCACGTGTAAGGACCATAGGACATATGCAGTTTCTGGTCAAGGACATGCTAAAGCTTCTACTGACTACTGGATTGAAATTTAGAAGGCGAGGATAAAGATCAATAGGGCTCAGTGTTCCTGACGTGATGACAACCGTTTGAAACCGTTCAAAAACAGGCTTGATTGCAAGAGACGCATCATGGCAAGTAAGCTGAAACACCAAGTTTTAAGCAAGAAAGGAAATTGTTTAGAAGACCTGTAGATTCAGGAAAACTAATTTTGAAATTGCAGAAAAGAGATTACTAACTATACAGCAACAAGTCATTTGTATAGCAGAGATATTATAGTTTCCTTTTAATGTGTCAAAAAGGTATAAGAAAGGTTAACAGAAATGAACAAAAACAATGTCTACAAGATAAAGAGTATTTATAAGACTTTCGACACTTTGTTATAAGAATCCATCAGTAAAAAAGCTATCGAAAAGGCAAAAGAAATTGTCGGGAAAGACAAAAGGAGTTAAATGTTGAATTACTTACCTGCAATATTGGATCAGGAATGTGAGGCATTCTCTCATCAAAAGGCTCAATAATGATAGAAAATCCTCGAGTGTATGTCCCCAAAAGGGTTGCAAAATCACAGATCGTTTGAACATGTAAAAACTCATCAGTATCAGTTATTTCAAGGGTCAACATCAGTGAGTGCAGTCGATCATAACAAAATTTCAAAATTTTCTGGTCAATCCCAATTTGACCATTGATGGAAGCAACAAAAGAAACTGGAGATTCCTTCTCAACGTTATCAGTATCAAGACGGCCTCTGAGATATTGGACTAATCTACGCAACAGCGACAAGAAATGCTCTGCTCTGCGAATATTTCCAGGCACAGCTTCCTTCAAAATATCATCAGGCAAGACAGGGTTGGCAAGCCAAGTATCCGAAACTGAAACATTTATGCAAACAGCTCAGAACCTGCTTAGTGGAGCCCACTACTGAATAATTCAAGTAGTCAAAGGAAAATAATGCTCAAAGAACCACAAGTATAGTCCAATAGAAAAATACATTATAAAGGGTTTAGAATAACTTGACATACTTGGCAAGTTTCCTCGTTGTGCCAACCCATCAACAAGCCGATTGTATTCAGCACGCAGTCTACCGGCATCAGTGGTCTTGAACCTTCCCACCAGATCAAATGATTTAGAAACTGCATAAGTTATCAAGCAATTATATAAAAGAAGAAATCAAATTCACCAGCATCTAGAAGACCACAATTTTCGCCAAGCTACCATATTCAGACTTCAGAGGAATAAACAAAAACATGTACAAGAATGTCTTTGCTAACTAAATAAGCAAACAAACCTATTATCATTAAAAAAATTAAACATCTAGGAAAGAAATAAGAACGGGGGGGAACAGATTCTTTCAGAGCTCGCGCATCTGTAGGTGTTGCAGACAATGAGATCAAACAGCAGCATTTTACAGAAAACTGGTGCCATATGGACATATAATCATATTATCATAAAAACATCACATATTTCACAATCATCCGTGTATTGGAATCAGCAAAACCTAAAAGAGACATCAGAAGTCAGAACCCTCAATACCCTAGTTGAAGATAGAATTGATATCAACGTTCATAAAAACTAGTCAATGTATTTCAAATATGAAAAATATATTGATAAAAGTTGAACAAAAGAAAAGGATAGAAAAGTAAATCTTAAGGCATTCAAAACAAATAAGCACAGACCTTTCAATTTCTTGCGACATCTTACTGATATTTCTGGTAGCACCATCAAGTGTTTGCCTCCTTACACTCACACTTAATGCTTCAATGCACACATTATCAATATTATGTGCCTCATCAAACACCACAACACATTCTCTTTGCAATTCCTTTGATATAAAACTAGCTACCTTTGGGTCGAGCAAATACTGATAGCTGTATACCACAACGTTTGCAAACTGCACCATGTGTCGGGCAAAGTAATACGGACACCATCCCTTCTCCTTGCCAAATGCTCTCAAGTCTTGCAATGTATAAACTCCAGGAGGCAAAGCAGCCTCAGACCCAGCCTTATCATAATTATCAAAGAACGAACAAGTGGGTATGTTTGGATTCTCAATTGCAAGAGAACGGACCCAGCTTGCAGTGAGTTTACGACAAGCAGCATCCACGGAATCTCTGGATTCAGCAGATACAACAGAAGGGTTGATACAGAGGTTCTTTCGGGATGAGAGGCCAAGAGCAAGAATGCGAGCAGAAGGTCCCAGATGGCGAACCTGGTAATCATGAAGGACCTTTAGCTCAGCAAGGGTTTTCTCCATCTCATGGACAGTGCGGGTACAATACAAAAGTTTGATGGGATTGGAAGGTTTGGATAGCACATAACTGGTAATAAGGGATAAGAGGGCTATTGTTTTCCCGGTACCGGTGGGCATCTCTAGGAGGCAATGGCCCTTTGCATCAAGGGCTCGCTTGAGTTCCACCATGTAAGCATATTGTTCTGGGTATATGTGATCATAGGGGAAGTACACTGTCACGTCTTCAATTTCAAACTTCATCTCTTCGCCGATCCCCTTTGAATGTATCTGTCTAGAATCACAAAAGTTCAAGTTCTGATTAATCCCTGTAAAAGTGATCGCGGAACTGCGACTATTGATTAACGACAGCTTTTCCCTTAAAACCCCAAAAGATCCCTACTTTCCTCCTCCAAGCGCCGAAAACGAACAGGACAACAAGGAATCCCTCGGGTATGAGATCTAGCTATGAACATTGGAATGATTCTACTTTCGAATTAACTCCCGCCATTTCAGAACTAAACCCTAATTTCGCGATCTAAAGGGAACGCGGAAAACAACTAATAAGATCCAATTAACAGCCGCGAAAATCAAATTTGAACAAAAACAAAAACCTAGAATTGCAACTCTTTAATGCAATCGAATCGAAGAAGGAGACTGTATTGATTGATCATACCTTTAACGACGAGCTACTCGTGGTGAAGAGAGACAAAGGAAAGTTAAAGAGAGTAATCCACCATGGGAGGCGGAAGAGATTGCATAACACGAGTTCGAGTTTACAGTGAAGAGGCGAAAGATGCAAGCTTGGGACTTCTGAAGGGGGAGTGTTCGAGTTTTTAGCTGGACCGAGAAATTGAATCAATTGAAATAATTTGGGCCGGAAGCAACCAAGAAATTATGAACTTCGGCCCATTAAGAAACTCTACACGTGAATTTTTGATCGATTCAATTTCTTTCTATTTTCTGTTTTCTTTCTAATTTCTGTCTGCTGGATGTTAGAAGGTAGGTGGTCTTCGCTGGTGACCCGCATTGCAACAAAGGCTGCAACAGCATACAAGTAGACAAGTAGTCCTAAATTCAACGATTCCTACCTCTCTCTTCCAAAAGGCGTGCAAATCCACGGGATCCACCATCTCCCTCTCCACCCAAATCAAATCAATTTCCAGCTTTCAAACCCCTGTCAAAAAAGGGGGAAACAAAGTTCCCTCTTTTTCCCCCTTCCCCTCCCTTTCCCTCGAAAGAGAACTGGAAGGGAACGCAAATCCCAAGTTTTTGCTTTCCGGGTTGGTCGAAATTTGATCATCTGTGGTGGAATTTTGGATTTAATGGGTGCAGGTGAAGGGAGAGCTTCTGAATCTAATCCGGATGGAGTTGGGGTTAGGGTTGGGAGTAGCCAAACAACCCAAGTGGTGTTGAATGTGTATGATCTTACCCCTATTAACAATTACACCCACTGGGTTGGGTTTGGGATTTTCCACTCCGGCATTGAAGGTTCTTCTCTCTCATCTGTTTATAATTTTCTGTTGCTATTTTCGGCTGTTTCTTTTGTGTTTGATTGCTGTTCTTGTTGTGCTAGGTTTGTGTTTTCTACTGGATCTATTGGTAATCTTTTGAGTTCTTCTTGGCTTTGTCAGTTGTGTGTGTGGTAATCAATATACTATATAGTGTTATTGTTTTTTGTGTGTGTTGATGCAAATTGAAGAGGGAATAAGGCACTTACTTAGGACTTGGTTGTGGTTTTCAGAACTGAAAATAGGTTTTGGAAACATTTCTATTGTTTGTTTGTTTGCAGTTTAGAGTTAATCAAGCGGATTATAATAATACTATAGCAATTTTGAAAGTGATTATAGAAAAATGAAAACACTTCAAAAGTCTTGCTCGTTTTGATCCGTGCAAGTTCTGTTTGTATTTTTGAAGTTTTTTTCGATTTCCTATAATTGCTAATAAAGTTATGTCAAAATATTTTGTATCCCTATTAACCAGCTTAGTTTTCAAAACTTCAAACCAAGAAAAGGTGTTATAAAAATCTTGTTTTTTAAGTTTTGGAAAAATCTCAAAGCTTGAAAACTAAAATCCAAACCAAACGAGTCCATGAATCTGTTTTTAATGTTTAGTTCAATGTTTTCAAAACTTTGATCTGACCATTAAACCCCAGGAATGGGACATTCAGATCTTTAAACTTAACCCGATGTGGCTAACTCCTTACGAAAAGGAAACACGAGAAGAAATGGCATTCCTGCTTCCGAGTTAACCAAACACTAAATGTGGGGTATGTCATTCCAACACAGCACCTATGACCTTCCAAACCTGAATCATTTTAACACTACAATAATTCGAGTCCAAATGCCACATAATATCCTTTGCTTGGTTGTAGTCTGGAGGCTGTTATCCTTTTTGTTTTGCCTTCATTCACTCTAAACCAGGTTTTGTTGATTGAATTGGTGTACGTTTTGTTATGAATTCCTTATAACTTATAAGATGGTTTTTTGGTGTGTTATGGTAGTGATTCTAGTGGAGAGATGTGGAAGATAAAACCTCTTTAACTCTTGTGATTTGCACGCTTTTTTCTTTAAACGGGATACCTAGTCTAAGGTTTGTTGTTAAGAGTGTGATGTATACACATTGCTAGTTTATATATATATAACAATGCTTTCATTTCTTATTGGAAGTAAAAAAAAAAGAATTGATAGTTGGAGTTTGCTTTAGGGATAAGGTCATGGTAAAAAAAAAAGGAATTGATGGTATTTGATCCTTGAATATGAGAACGTGTCAGAGTAGCACCTCTAAATCAAGTTATGTCCAAATCTTTTGTGTATTGAGGTTTGTTGCTTTTGGTATTTGACCTAGTGAATCCAGTTGCTGATGCTAAAGAATATGCATTCACCTTGTTAAAAATGTGTCAAGTTGCCTTTGACATGTTACCTATGATACCCGGAAATACCTAGAGAGGCGTGTTTTCAACTTTTCACTAGATTCAACTTAGTAGTTATATGTGTTTGTTCGAATTTTGAAGTGGACAAAATAGAAAGGTTGTGCAGCAATGCATTTGACTTGTTAAATATGTATCAAGTTGCTTATTCCAATTATGATCTGATAATTTTCTGGAGGATTATGTCTGACTATAAGGTTGGAACTTGGAAATGCCGTGTTGATATTGACAAAGAGTGAGCTGGATTTACAAAGGGAAGGGGTTAATTGCAGTCACTAAATGTCCATTATGCCCTCATTTAGGATCAGAAAAAAATCACTAAGTGGAATTGGGCGTATGGTATTTTGGATACTTCATGCATAATGCATTACCATTCCCACTCAGGTTGAAAAATGAATCAGCTTCTTTGCATATAGATTAGTTGTTGATTCTTCTGATCTCAAATTTAAGGGATCTGAACATATTTGTTTGTTCATGGTATATATAGTTCATGGCATGGAGTATGGATTTGGAGCGCATGAGTTCCCAGTTAGTGGAGTCTTTGAAGTCGAACCAAAGAGCTGTCCTGGTTTCATTTATCGATGTTCTGTATCTCTAGGACACATAAACATGCCTCACTCTGAATTCCGAACATTCATTGAGGGTGTGGCCTCTGAGTATCATGGGGATACTTATCATCTGATCAGAAAAAACTGCAATCATTTCACAGACGATATAGCCTGGAGATTGACTGGGAAGCATATACCTGGATGGGTAAATCGGCTAGCTCATCTCGGTGAGTATTTCTTGACCCTTTCTTTCATTTCCTTGATCTCATTCTCTTCATTTCTACTACCTAGGTTTTGATCAGTTCCTGTTCGTCCAAAAAACCCTCATTTTTAGAGCATATCTCTTTTGGTTAGCGGGAACAATTGTGTAGGAGTGCGTCCAAAGACTACTCACACTAATGAAGAATCATATAACTTTCACCTGATGGCTGAGCTTGTTTTCCTCTGGATCAAAAGCAAATCTTCCCAAACTTCACTAGTTCTAGCCCCAATGAGATTACTTGGGTCCACAAAGGGGACTCAGTGTGTTTACCTTAGGGGAGATCCACCGTGTAAATGGGATCTTACAAGCTCCAACCCCTTAGTCAGGCCCACAAAGTGGACTTGGACTCTAATGAAAATCCCAACAAAAAAATGAAAAATTATATGTACCCTCTACAATTCAAGTACAAGTCTAATATGGAGATGAAATTTTCACTATTCAACCATTAGTATTATGGGCAATCAAACTAGCAAATGAGAAAGACGTTCAGTTTATGCAATTAACTTTTAAAGCACACTAGGCTGGTGTTTAAACATGTGCTATATTTCCGGAGTGTTGTACCACTTAGCAAATAATTTGTGTGCCCTTAAATTAGTCTTACTGCAAGCTATTAGTCAATTATAGAGAAAGATGTGTTAGGTGGTCATCTCAGTCACTAGTTTTATTCAGCTTATAGCCTTTTACTTTTAGGCTATTTTTAGCTTATGTTTCATAAGCTGAGTTTATCAGCTTTAGCCTTTAGCTGGCTTTTTACCTCATCACGCCAAACACATCCGAGGTTACAAGATTTTCAGGATTTCTATACGAAATGTTGAAAACTTGCATGTAGCTAGATCTCCTAAACCTTTTAGGATTTTAAACAATGTAACTGCTTTTACACTTGGAATTTCTTCAACATTACCCCCTGTCTCAAAATAAGTATAATACAGTATTATTTAATTTTTTTTTAATGAAAATGTTGACATTTTATACAGTTTTTTAGCTTATTAATAAGCACGCTGAAAAGTAAAACGACATGTATTTTGAGGAGGAGGGAGTATTAGTTATAACAAATATGATTAATTGGTGTTAGCATTTGAAGTATGATTTGATTTTGTGCATCTGTCTCAACCCTGTGGTGAAATTATGTTATTCCTACCGTTATATAGTTTAACTACATTCCCACTAATCGTAGAGAATATATGTTAGCTTTGAATAGTATTGTAGTTCCAAATACCGTTTGCTAGAAATATTATATTCCGCAAGTTTGAGGACGCTAACCGAAAACGACCTCTGGACCGAATTCCAGGGTCTGTCTGCAGTTGCTTGCTTCCAGAAAGCCTTCAGGCAACAACTGTTAAAGAGTTGCCTGAGTATCACGAGCATGGTACGCCGTCCATCAACTTTCTTGTCCCCTCTTTAGTTAAAATCAACAGGGTCTTTCCATCTTGCAAAGATCCCACATGTGTCGTGTTTTTTTCAGAAGACGGGAGCGAAACTTCATCGGATGACAGTCATCATCATCACCATCTTGACCATATTGAAAGCGACGAAACCGACAGAGATAAGCTTCTCCCGGAAGTTTTGAACTCAACAAACGGCGATGTCTCCTTCGTTAAGGAGGTAGTACACAGCTGACAATTCTCCCTTGTCTTCTTGAATATGGCTCTTTGGAAATCCTTATTTTTTTCCCTACATTTGGAAGCTACCATTTGAATTGATTTCGCTCGAGAAAGAACTACGAATTTGTAGTTTTACGGCTGTTTGTGTTCATATCTATCCAAAGATGTGGATGGAGTGGCTGTGTAGTAAAATCCCACTGTAGTTTTGGTTGGGGCTGAAGATTTTGATCAAGAGTAGGTGTTGGAAGGTGGTTGATCATTCAGCTTTGAGAGCTTGTTTTTTGTTGTAATTTCATGTATGAATTGAATTGATGGGCTTTTAGTTGAGTTTCAGCTTTGTTGTTGCGGTTTTCTGATCACCCAACCATTTGGGTGAAAACCATTGAGGAAAAATATTTCAAAGACGTCTGATGGACTTTTAGAATATAATAATGCAATTTGTTAGCTCGTGTTTCTTTTGATATTTGAGAAATTATTTACACGTTTAATTTGGTTTATTTGTGAAAAAACATACATAATAAATGCACAAATGTTTACCTCAAGTTTCTTTAATTTTGATATTTAAGAATTGAAGTTGTTTTCACATATACTGTACGTAATACGTATGTAATTAGTTAATTTATGGAAAAACATGTTGAACAGTAAATAAACACATCTCGTGTATAGCACTCACTCGGGGTGTGCTTGGACTTACCGTTCGAAAAATACTATTCATGTTTTTTAAGATGATAAAAATTATACTATTAATTTTTTTTTAATTTCGTACTTATTAATATTAATTATGAAATTGTTAAAAAAATATATTAAAAATAGATATTTTATACTAAAGTTTTTATCTTCAAAAAAGTACATGTGTAAATAGTAAATGACATGTTTTGCCGAACAGGTAGAGTATAATACATTAGTTTATGTGATTGTTTGGTTAAATTATTAGATAAAATAATTACAACAAACACACCTTAACATGCCTACGTAGTAAACATTATAGAGAATGTGATAAGTACTTCTTGCCAAATAAATAACAACACAGAAAGAACAAACGTATGTGATTTATGTTGCAGAATACATTGTTTTGATTTCATATATAACATAGGTTGAGAAGTTCCATGTGGAGTATGTTCTCTAGATTTAATCATTTAATTTACCTTTTATAAACATTGTGAATAGGATTATCCACGCCAATTAGGAAATAATTTATAAAATTGTCTTTGTAGTGATAATTAGGGTATAAGTGTATGTGTATCTTAGTTTGTTTTATCAAAAAGTGTGCAAATCTCTAAATTGATATATTTTAATGAATGGAAGGAATAGTTACTATTAATAAGTATGAAACTGTTTTTAAAAAACTGTAAAAAAAAATAAACATTTTATGTAGTTTTCATCATTGAAATATTTTTCCGGGTACTATATTTTATCATTGAAATTACATATACCTTTCTGTACGTATATATTGATCACCTATAGTCTCACGCATACTTTTTACCAAACAATTTTCTTGCATAGGTTAGTAGAAATGTTACCATCCTTGGTGATGATTATAGGGAGGGGCATGGGGGCACACCTTACTTCTGAAACCCAATTCAATGGGGTTTTTCGTTGATAACTTCGTTTTAATGCTTCATATATTATATAAATGTCAATGCCATTGAAGCGGAAAGTTATGAACCATAACCATGTCGTGGTGGTTGAACTGGAAAGGATCTCATGGTAGTACTCGATAATCCCAGTTCGATTTCCATAATATGGTTGCTCTATATTTAACAAAATCAAAGAAAAGTTCAGAACCATCAATAATCTCTATTTTTAAATTAATTATACAATTTATACATGTGACCATGTGACCATATATACTTTATTCTAAATGAATTCTAATTAAGAAAATAAATTTATCAGAAATGAGTTTATCCGCAAAAAGGTAGGGGTAAGCAGAATTCGAGATAAGTTTCGGGAGACAAGGCTTCGTTGGTTTAGGCATATGCAGAGGAAAGATGAGAGTGCGTTGGTTCGTAGGTGTGATAATTTGGATATTGACAGAGTGAGGTGGAGCAGAGAAAAGACCAAAGAAGAATTGGAGAGAGGTTATCAGACAAGACTTGGCCAAGAAGAATTGGAGAGAGGTTATCAGACAAGACTTGGCCAAGAAGAATTGGAGAGAGGTTATCAGACAAGACTTGGCCTTTTTAAATCTTAACGAGAACATGGTTAGAGATAGGACGCAGTGGAGGAACATCATCCAGGTTAGGGAGGGTTGAGCTAAGTCTCAGCGGAGTGGCAAAACCGTATCCTTTTACCGCCCCCCTTTTTCTCATATCATGCCTAGCTTCCTATTCTCCTCTATTTTTGTCTGTACTTCTGCCTTCACTTGTGCTATGAGTTTTTCCCAGGTGCTTGGGCCACTAGGAAACACTCTCTCAACCTGGTCGGGGAAAGAGTGCGTACATGTTGGCCTCCCAGACCCTGCCTAGGCGGGATTAACTAGGATTAATGTTGTTGTTGTTGTATAGGAGAAAGAGCTAGAATATTACAAGCTCAAAATATACCACTTAGGGTTCGTTTGGTATCGATATCGGACGATATCTTTGATATATTGATATCAAGATATCGGTATCGAAATCAAGTCGGGCGATATCGATATCAATTATCAAGTGATACCTCCCTAAAAATCAATATATCAAAATATGCCAAATTTGATATCTAGATATCAAGTGATATCGATATCTTGCTATTACCAAACACAGATATTAAATATCACTTGATATATTATGGATATCAAACACTAGATATCGTTATTACTTTAATCATACCAAACACTAGATATCAGATATCGGGGTTGATATCCAATATCCGATAACTAGCTAGATATCAAATACTAAACCGGCCCTTAATATATCTTTAATTCTTCTTGTAAATCATAGATAGCTTTGCATTTGTAGGAGTTATGGCCTTATGGGTGATCAAAGTCAAACTAAGAGCCATACTATATACAGTATGTAAGTTTATATGGAGTAAAAAAATTTGGTCTTAAATGAAAAAAAATATGACTGCTGTGGCTATGAATCTAAGCTTAACTTTAATGATGAATGGTTGATGTTTCTTTCTCAAGGAATTTCATGTTCTCAAGAATAATTTAGGGTGTACTATGTTGCAATGTATAGGCTTTCTCTAATTTCTTTTTTTTTTTAAACAAAAATTGATGTTTTTTTCTAAAGAAAGACCATCCAATATCATCCATGTGGATAATTATAGTAAAATCTCTAGAAATATATTATAATTCAAGTTAGTAATAGTGATATCTTATGTACTTCGTAGCTATAAAATTCAAGTTAGTAATAGTGCTATCTTATGTACTTCGTAGCTATGAATTAGTTTGCTGCTTGGTTTTATATAAGGTGATGCGCTTAAGCAATTTATGAAACAATTCCACATAATAGGCGGATAATAAAACTAGTTAAGACCGTGATTGACATGTTAAAGATTAGCTCAAGATTAAAATCTACTATTTTTTTATATGAAATTCTAGAGATATATCAACATTTTAGCAACGGATAGATAATTAAAAGAGTGAATTCTTATAACAAATTCCATAGTATTTTGTAAAACTATTTTCTTTAAATCGCAAAAAACTTTGTCACACCGCTTTGAAAACCTTCACTGAATATAAACAAACATTCATAGAATATATATTACCATGAAATGCTAGTTAATCACTTAATCATAGAAGATTGGAATATACAACTTCTGTTAAAAAAATTAAGAGTTAAAAAATATACGGAGTATAAAATTAACTTCTTAATTAATTTTGTAGGATATTGAAGGAGCCGAGGGACCAAAATAAAACAATGATCTACACTTCCCCATGAGACGCCTTTTTCGTCGATGGGTTTCTGCCTCTATCTCCTCGGCGTCGAGACGTCGTGTTAGTCCCTTAACTTTCCCATGTTCTCGGCATTTGCAATCTTCACTTGGTGTTCTTCGATCGACTGTCTCTCCGTTGGTCTTCTTTGTTGAGATTGTTTATATTCGAGTTTTTTCTTTTGTTTTTATCTTTTTAATTGTATCATGACGGTTAGTCCGCCGATGTCCATCGGCCTCTCATTTTCCCAGATTTTCGTCACCGTCTGAAAATTCGAATTTTTTCATGTTAAAAAAAAATGATCTAACATTCTAAATTTATAACCGACATCTATTCATGGTTAATTTCTCTCCATGATGCCTTATCTACGTCACCCAGTGCTCATAATTTGAATTGCCAGCTTTGGGGCCACTAGATTTTTTTCATGCATTATTTTAGCAAAATTACGTGTTTTATTATTTATATATAAAGTTGATAAAAATTATATAATTTTTTTAAAAAAAAATTAACAAGTACGGAGTATTGATTAATAGTATTTATATTTTTTTAATTATTCTTAAAAAGCATACCTAAATAATAAACTAACATATTTTTCTAGAAAGGATAAAGTATATAGTTTTTAGATTTTACTTCTTTTTTATATTAGGAAAAAATTCGAGGTCAGACATAACTGAACCTCGATTGCCGATAAATCGACAGACGGATAATCGTCCAAGCAAACGTAAAAATACAAAGTTAATGCAAAATATAGATAAGAACTCTCCAAAAGCGAAACTAAATACAAGTAAACCGAACAAGACGAGGACGTAGACAAAGGACAAAGTCAAGCACTACCCGAAGCAACACCATCCAATTACATTACGAATCGACGTATGTGAGCCTCGACATAATTACCATCCAATTACAATGCATCCGATATTTATTCATAGTTGCTTATTACATTGCCTACAATTTTACACATTAGCTATGTACGTACGTTAGAAGAGAAATTATATATGCGTGCTGCGTGCACGATCTAGTTTATATATATCCTCACCAACCCTCTTCACGTCTATAAATACAAAGCCAACCAAAGTGTGCTTTTTATCGAAACCTGCATAGCTAGCTCCTCGCATGAAAACCCCCTCGATCCCTACCTAGAGTTCATATATCCATGGCAACAATCGATGTTGAAAGCACCGTTTCAAGCACGTCCGAGAGGGCACAATGGCTACGCGCCGCCGTCTTGGGCGCAAGCGACGGCCTCCTCTCGACCGCCTCCCTTATCATAGGCATCGGCGCCCTTGGAAGGGAGCTGAAGACAATGGTCCTCACGGGGGCCATTGGCTTACTCGCCGGTGCCCTTAGCATGGGCATCGGCGAGTTCGTATCCGTTTCCTCTCAATACGACATCGAGCTCTCTCGCCTCATCCGCGAGAACAAGGCGAAAAACGGGTCTCGTGAGGACCTCGCGGAGAGGATGCGAGACCTACCGAGGCCTTTTCAGGCTGCGGCCGCATCGGCTGTGTCGTTTGCGACGGGAGCCTGTGTGCCGTTGTTGGGGGCGTTCTTACATGACTACATAGTGAGGATATGTGTCGTGGTGGTGATGGTGAGTGCTTCGTTGGTGGGTTTCGGGTGGTTGGCTGCGACGCTAGGCCGGTCATCTCCGGTGAAATCGACACTAAGGATGCTGGCCGGTGGATGGGTGGCCATGGGGGTCACTTTTGGTTTATCCAAGCTTGTTGGATCCATTGAGAAGCAATCGATAAAGATGGGATGAGAATTACATTCTTTTTATTTATTAGGAAATAATTCAAATGGTCGGACAGACCCGATATTTCGATATACTGACAGCGAATCGTCAAAATATACAATAAACGAAACAGAAAAGTGGTGCGGTATAAACGATGGAAAGCACACGCATGGAGTTGAACAAGCGAACCTATACGTTTATTTTGTTGAGAATAAGTTGAAATGTATATAACAAAATGTACCACTAAATAAAAGCACTTGTGAAGTTAATAATTAAATTTTAGTTTGTCCCAAATTGAAAAAGATGAAGTTTAACTTTATTGTGTGTATGTATACATTAATTAGAAAACTCCTACAGTATTAAAAATACATACCTTTGGTAGTTTGGTTTTTATTGCAGTCACATTATCACATATAAAACTTTTGCAAATCAAATATCAAATTGACATATGTACGCAAAATAGCTTTTATGTTTATGGTCCATGTAAAGTTGTAAACTGTAAGAACACAATTGTTCTTATATGAGTCGAGTGTCTTGATCGAGTTTGATTTGGGAAAAAAATCGGATTGAGCTTGTTCACTTTAATAAATTTATCGGGTTTGAAACTCGGATTAAACTCATTCACTTTACTACACGGACCAAGTTTGAGTATATATTGTAGCTTGATTTAAATTGGGGTATTCGATCTCCAATTTGTTGAAATTTTTCAAAAACATTTTTATATTAATATGTTATGAGCAAATAGAGTTACTTTTTCCAGTTGAGTAGCTCATGCTCATATGAAGCTTTAACTAACTAAAAAAAGAAATTTGATCCGACATTGTTCACTTTCAAATCCTGAAATTAAATTCAGGTTTGAGTCATTTTTAAATGGGTAGAAAATCAATGATCGACTTGTTTAATTTAAATAACAGTCATGAAGGACCGCTAAATCGAGAAAAATAAAAATACTCTTACCTCTCAAAGTATTTGAATTGTACTTTAGTAAATATTCAACCATGTTGAATTGATCAAAATCATCTAATCTATTTCCATAGTCCATATATTATGATCCATTTATTCTGACCGATAAATGTGAAATTGTTATAGATGGCCCTATCAGATTAGAAAAAGCCGAGTATTGCTTGTTCATATTCAGCTATTTAGAAATGTGTCGAGTTCGAGCTGAACCTAAATTTACACTCGAGTTTCAAAATGTGTTCATACATACTCGGCTCATTTAAGAAATGAATGAGCTTGATGCGAGCTTTTTCCGAGCATTAAGCAACCTATTTGCTCACAACATAGTAATTTCAAAGAAATTTTATAAATTTCACAAAATTCGAGCTTAAATCGAGCAAGCCGAGCTTAAAAATATGTTCATACTCAATTTGTTTAGAAAACAAACGAGCTCGAGCAGGGTTTTTAACGAGTCGAGCCCGAGCCGAACTCGAGCTACTCAACTCATATAACACCTGTAATAAAACTATATTAATGCATTTAATGATTAATGAAAAATCATTAGTATAGTTGGAGTCTTGGAGATGTATATTTGATCACAGTGAAGTGAAGGTGTGGAAACTGGAAAGCCATTTAAAATGCGGGTCCCGCTTAAAATAGTTGAACGTTTAACCACAGCAGCACTCTGCCGACCCGAGGCGCGCTCCCTCTCTCGCGAATGCCCTAAACTCCGCCGCCGCCATTTCTCTCTTCCTTCCTCTCTCGCTCCAAACCCTCCCGTCGATCTTCACTGTTCCCCCGCATCAGCTCGGAGAATGAGGGGCCCCGCCAGCAGTGCCCCCGGCGACCGCCCTTCCGCCTCCTCCTCCGCCGTCGTCGACACCGGCGTCGATTTCGCTAACTACTTTTGCACCTACGCCTTCCTCTACCACCAGAAGGAGATGCTCTCCGACCGCGTCCGTATGGACGCCTACTTCAACTCCATCTTCCAGAACAAGTCCCACTTCGCCGGCAAGGTACCTCTCTCTCTCTCTTAATCTCAATCTTTCAATCTTTCACGTTTCTGAAAAGATTCCGAGCTGATTCTGCGTTTTCCGTGGTTACGGGGGAGAAGACGGTACTGGATGTGGGAACGGGGAGCGGGATCTTGGCTATCTGGTCGGCGCAGGCCGGCGCGAGGAAGGTGTACGCTGTGGAGGCGACCAAGATGTGCGACCACGCTCGGGAGCTCGTCAAGGCGAACGGGCTGGAAGGGATTGTGGAGGTGATTGGGGGCTCCATAGAGGATGTCACTCTTCCTGAGAAAGGTACACTTCTTTTTCCCCCTTTTGATGGTTTTCTTGAATTTGTCATTGCCTGTTGTTGGAAGATTGAATTGGTGTTGGCACTTTGGCAGTCGACGTGATTATTTCGGAGTGGATGGGGTACTTTCTACTGCGCGAGTCGATGTTTGATTCTGTGATTTGTGCTCGGGACCGGTGGCTTAAGCCTGATGGAGTGATGTAAGTGATCTCCCTCTGTTCTTGGCCTTGTTGAACAATTTGGCAATTTCCTGAAAGTAGTTATCAAATTTCAAGCACTTCTTGGAGTTCTTGCTTAATTCTAATGAACAATTATTTAGTTTGGCTCTACATCTTTCAGTTCTCTCACTTGTATGGATTTGCATTTTATAATACATTATTTGGTGTTAATCATTTGTTTCGGCAGCTTGCATGTAATATTCTTTGCAATGTTATTGTGATAAGAACTGGCTGAAAGTTCTTAAAGGGGAAATTAGAAGGCTATGGAGCAGTTTGCTTATTGCAATCTCTCACGTTTCTGAAAAGATTGTTGTATTTATGACTGCTCATAGAATGGGTGTTCTTTTTGTTCTGTCAACTTTAAAATCCCATAACGTAGCTTACCATATCACATGCTTGTTGCTCATGAGTCATGATTAGAAGTGCAAACTCAAGCCTCCTAAAAGAACAGTTGTGATAATGATACTATCGTACCTAAAAAGAACATATGATGGACGTGTGATTAATTTCTTGGATGAAAAATGCAGGTATCCAAGTCACGCTCGCATGTGGGTTGCACCTATCAGGTCTCGCTTAGTTGATCAGAAAATGAGCGATTATGAAGCAACCATGGATGATTGGTTTTGCTTCCTGAACAACACAAAAAAGGACTATGGTGTGGACATGAGTGTTTTGACAAAGCCTTTTGACGAAGAGCAGAAAAAATACTTTCACCAGGTGAGCACATTCTAGTTTCTTAATTTTCCTTGTGTATATACAAATGTTTTCTTTTTGATCCGAGTCTCCAATTTTGGTAATAATGTTTTGAAATTCTATGAGTTAGATGAAATTGCCATGGTCAATTTGACAGCTATTGCTATGTTGAGTCAGTAAGTCTTTGTATATACACGTGACACACCGAAATTCATCTGCACATAAAATGCTTTATACTGTGGGCTGTTCTGTTCAGCCTGTTGACGTGCTTAAAGTCATATGGCTGTTTTATATGAACAATGTGATTGCATTGATCTTTGTATATGTTAGATCACATAACTCAAGCCTATAGGTGAATCCATATTAGTATTTTTTTTGCCATGAAAGCATGTTTGATACTCCTACCATTAAAAAATACTTGTCAGTTTAGGTTTTGGGCATATATTTTATGGCTTGTTTTAGATCCTAGATTTTTTCAATTCAAAAGAAAAACATAAAGCATACAAATCTGGGATGAAGCCAAATAGTAAAAAACTAGAAAAAAAATCTAAACCATCCCAAAGCTTCAATTCATGAACCAGCAAAATCAAATAGAAATTGAAAACAAATTTCAGCAGCAAGTCGAGGTTAAAGTGATGTTCCTCATGAAATACAAATGCATTACTCACAGGAATAGATATACGGCAAGTTATTAGACATTCGTAATGAAGCTGAAAATAAAAAAGTGGAGAAGAATTAATTAAAGTCCTCATTTGAGAGAGAAAGCAATAAGGGAGAAAACACTGAATTACTTATATGGAATCTTTTTCTTGATGAATTTTTGGAGCTGTGAACAATAACAAAGATGCTTGGGTGGGAGTGGAGGAGTGGAAGGGTGAGATGAAACATCTCTTTTCAAATACTCCGTATTGGACAGACAACTGGTCAGGTTAAATTCTGAACTGTAATTAATTGCTTGGGAATAGGAATAGTCAATAATAAAATCATCTTGCTCATTTAGTTTCTTAAGGGTAATATTGGAACTTTTATGCTAAAATAGCTAAAACGATAATTATTTTTGAACAAGAATTGAGAGCCTAAACGACAAGTATTTATGAACGGAGGGAGTACATATTCAGTTACTTCTTGCATCTGGTGTGTTTGCTATTATCTATAAACCCTTTATTAATGCATCTCTATATATTCCTAATCTGCAGTTTGAGGGCTAGGAATGTGTTATTGCAATTATTGACCTTCTGATATTTCTTTTTGTATAGACATCAATTTGGAACAGTCTTCATCCTAATCAAGTCATAGGGGAAGCCAAAGTAGTAATGGAAATGGACTGTCACACAGTTACAGTTGCTGATATAATTAGTGTTCAAGCAAAATTCTCTTCTGTAATGATGGAAGACAACCAAAGGCTTTGCGGCTTTGGGGGCTGGTTTGATGTCCATTTCCGGGTGAGTTACTATTTATACTCACTTAACTTCATGGTGCTTGGATATTTTCATACTCATTTTGTTTATGCCTTGGAATTGATTATATAATATTATTCAGGGTAGGGCTGAAAATCCTAGTCAAAATGAGATAGAATTGACCACAGCTCCAAGTGAGGATTCCTGCACGCATTGGGGTCAACAGGTCAGTGAAAATGAAATATTGTTCTTGCTGTTTTAACATTCTGCGATCTATTACTGTTACTAATACTATTTAGCTGGATTCCATATTAACTTCCCGTTCCTGATTTTGATCACATATTACTATTTAACACGGAAACACTCTCACAACTTTGTTGGGGGAAGGTTGCGTATTACTAGACCCCCCTAGGTGGCGGGATATACCGGGATGATTGTTTTTTTTTAATTGACAAGCAAGTTTGAGTTCAGTATTTCACGTTTTTGTTTCAGTTTCTTGTCCAAGTGTTCTGCACTTTACTGTTATTTTGTGCTTCAGGGAGGTTATATTTTCTAGTTAGATGTAGATTATTCTCAAATTTGTGTTTTTTAGAAATAGCCTTACTTTTCATAAGGGTTTTGTTTTCCTTTTTATCGGCTACTCAATGAAATCTTCAGCCAATGATTTTCTTTAGATCAGGATGGAGAATTTGCAGGGTTAGTGATCAAGTTCAGTACATTTTAGTTACTGAGTATTACAACAGCCATATACCCGAAGTTTGAAAATCAAAGTTGTCCCCGAAAGTATCAACTATTAGTTGATCCATCAAAACATCCTGACCTGCCCTGAGAAGTGATGATTTTTTGAGTTAGGTTGTAGCTACTAGCTGCTAAACAGTGAAATCAATTAGAATGGTGCAAGGGTAATGTGAGAATGGGTTAGGCATTTTATTAAAGGGAGTAGCCCTCTATGTTTAGAATATCCAAAGAGATCATTGTAAAAGGTATTTGCCTTGTAGGGCAGTTAGCATTTGCTCTGGTGGCCAGCTTGAGATTTATCTTAGCTTGGTGGCTCAGTGGAAACCTTTGGTTCCCTGATATTGTGACCATTGTGTGTGTTCTTATATTTTTTTTGGCGTGTTCCAAGCTAGTTGTTTATCCTGATTCCTAATCTACCTTTAGCACCTTTCAACCAATATCCCCAAAGTTGCCATCGTGCCAATGCCTCAAACTAAAAGTTACCTGACATGCCTAACCGAATTGATGTGTCTTAAACACGAGGAATGAGGATACGTTAAAAATACCTTTGAACTTTGGCCCAATGGGCAGGTTAAAAAATATCGGTTCATTTGGTGATGTATGCAAAATACCTTTGAACTCTGGCACAAAAAAATGACATTCTACTGGGAGCTCTTAGGGTTCTGCTTCTCCATCTTTGCAATTGCTTAATTATCATCATTATTTTGAATGCTGTGCACATTATCCCTTGTACTGATTTAGACGTTTGTTGGTAACAAGGTGTTCCTCCTGCATCCTCCGATTCGAGTGAATAAAGGGGATAAGTTGGATGTTTCATTTGCAATGGAACGTGCCAAAGTGAATCACCGACTATTGGATGTTGAGTTTGGTTGTGAGCTTAAAAGTCCTTCCGGCATGTCCTACCCACCATTCAGCAACAAATACTACATAGAGTGAAGAACAGGAATGAACCTGTTACACTGGCTCTGTCGAAGGTACTCCAACAACACAACACCTTCCGACTTCCATTTCCAAAATGTCAGTGTCGGTATTCTCGTCAAAAAAATCAAGTATACCATTTTTTCAAACCTTAAAGAGATGCGATCATGCGAAGTGTAAGATCAGCCAACATTCCTAAAAGGAGCAAATGGCTAAAAGATTTTGCTATTTTTTCTTGGCTTGATGTAGTAGCTGTAGTTAGTGATTTTGAATCTTCATTTGTGGTTACCACTTTACCAGTTGTCTTTTGCCGACGAGCAAAAACGATAACCTGCCTCTTTGTAACTGAGAAGTGGGCACCTTCCCTCCGGATCTGTTCCATATCTTGATTATGCCTTTCATTTTCGACAGAAGGGTATTTTATCTTCAATGCACTTTTGTGATTTTGGTCTTTATCAAATTGTTTTTGATTGATTCTTTAGAGTTTAGAGTGTTGCAAGTGCATACATAGCTATACTTTGCAGTCTCAATGGGCAATGAGCTTGTCCTAACTCTCATTGCCCTAAGCTTGGGTTTGACTGTGCCGTAAGGACCAATGACTGGCCCTCCTGAAACAACTGAGAAACTTCAGTGTAGGCTACTGTCATTTTTTGCCCTTGTTATGGTTTAAAGCATTACTGCATTAGTAGTACTAGATCCTCGGATTTTAATCTCAGACTGTAATCTCTAATTTTATACTATCCTCTAAAGATTGAAAGCCATAACTTTTGTGCTGTTCTTTTTAAACTCTAAAATAACATATGTTTCGACTTACGAGCTCCTAATGACATTCCTTTTGAACAACACATTTGTGCACTTGGATAGATCCTCTTTATCACATATACAACATAAGCAACATGACTATCTTGAACTTCAGGTTGATAAATTGATAATGTTAGGCATTCCCTTTCTCTGGAGCAAGCACGAAACTAAAAATTAAAACCCAAGTATGTTGGGTAATGAAACCCTTATTAATCTACAACATGGATCACCTGTTACTGTGTTACATTTTTTGCGTTACACTACCTATTACACATCTTAAATTTGATCTAAATTATTAATCAAATTATGATGTGACAACTTAGGTTTAAACATATATATATATCCTAAGTTTGCATGTATATTTTAATGTTTTAGCTTCTTAGGGTTTATGAAACTAATCATACGGTATCTTTTTATAAGAAGCTAAAAAACTACTATAAAAATACACATTAAAAAACAATTTTTTTTTAATGTTTTAGCTTCTAGGGTTTATAGATTTAAACTAAAGTATCTTTTTTCTCAATTTTATTTATAATTCATATAAATGTAAGAGATGTAACATACGGATGGTATAACATGAAAAGTGTAACAGAGGATTCATACTGATTAATCTAACAAGTAGAAGGATAATTTTCACTTATTCTCACTTGTTGTTTTATATTAATTTTCTCTTGTATTTTTCTTACTTATATTATGCTTTCCTATAAAACATAAAAATTAAAAAAGCAACATAACTATTTTAGATTTTTCGTTAATGGAATTAATTAGCACGAGTCACGAGAGCATCCCCAACAATATCTCTATTATAGAGAAAAGTAGAAATTTGGCAAAATATTGGAGTTTTTCCCTTCCAATGGCTCCTCTACTTATTTCTTTAAAATAGAGAATATATGAGAGAGAATGGAAAAATCTCAATAATGTGTAGCATTTGAGAAAACTTCTAAAATTAAATGTTCACTAGTTTCCAATACCCATCAGTCATCACACATAAATCATAAAAAAGGAAAAAAAAAAGGGGATAAAATGTGCTCCCCTAATTCAAATTGAACTAATCAATGAATAAAATAATAAATGTAAAATCTGTAAAATAGAGTATCAGTTGGAATTGTAAGTTGGAATTGTAAGGTAAAACTTATAGAGATTTTATAATTTTCTTCTTTATTTTAGAGATTTTTTTACCACATTTATTGGGGATGCTACGAAAATATGAAGTTTATAGTAATAGTAAAGGGGGTCATACTTGGTAGGGGTAGGGCAAGAACTAAGCATTGAAGTTGTACCGTTTGAGATTAATGTCAAAGCTTGGACCTTCATTAAACACCTTGTTTCATACGCTACTTTCACATGCAAATGCCCTTTTCAATCTTTTTTATTTTATTTACACTTCACGATGCTTCACATTCAATCTGCCTTTCGGCCTTTCCCATTTATCAAGCATTATATTTGGAGAATTTGGGAAAATATTACTATAAATTCTGAAGTGATCATAATTTTTTTTCACCCCATTTTTCCAACTGAGCTATTGATACACCCTAGTTCACCAAAAATCTGCCCTTAGTACAAGTTTAATGGACGATCAATTTTAATTTCATGTACTTTACAATTAATCACAAATTAATGAAAGTCAAACTTTACAATCACAATTCACAATTAAAGATCACCAAATCTTGCTCACATCCCCAAAAAAGCCTCATTTTATTCATAACAGTACTGTTCACACCCTTAAGATGCACCATTCTTCACTCAATCCACTAGTAAATAAAAACCCTCTCCAATCTCTTAACATTTTGTCAATCAAATCCCCTCCAACTCCAACAAATCTCACCCACAAAACCGGAGGGGTCGAAGATGCACCGATCCTTAAGCGTGTCGAGGGCATCCGACGAGTTCTTGGTCAATCTTGGCTCTCTTGCACAGGTCAAGATGGACGAGCTGGTGCCAATGCAGGGCGCTGAGGACGCCGATGGAGTCGACAAGAGGCGTCAGAATGTGACCGGTGAGAAGGCGGTTCACCTCATCCCTCTTGTGCTGCTGCTTTGCGCTCTCATCCTTTGGCTCTCTTCTTGTTCTGGATGCTAAATCATCCTCCAAAAAGGATTAGTTGTATTGCTTTTTTATTTTTTTCCGTTTTGTTTTGTTTGCAAATTCATATGATTTGTTTACTACTGATTTGCTGTATTGATTCGCTTGCATTTTCGTTTGTTCCTACAAGGAAAAAAAAATGCCGAGTAGCATACAATATTGTATTGATGGAAATTATGGCATATGTTATGAAATCTTAATTATAAGTATTTTTTTGAGGGGCCTAGAAAGTAGCTAAGCTAATAGATAATGTGTGTCGATTTAACCTAATTAATGTTGAAGTAATAAAATACTCATCTTAATGTGTTTTATAAGTGTTCTTATTTCAAAATCTCAAGTTTGAGTAACTTGATTCTCGAAAGAGGTAGTTGAAATTGGTAGATTAGTTGTACAAAATAGATGTTAAGTAAAATTGTTAAATTTTTAAAAGCCAGTAAGATGTTTGATAATTCTATTTGATAGAATATCATATACAAATTGGGTAATAAAGAGATGAAATAAAATATTTGTGAATATAAAATGAAAAACTCCAAAAAAATTGATATGAGTAAAGGTTGAAAATCCCCATTCATAAGTTCTTGAAACTCATGTTTATAACTTTTTATATAAAAAAAAAACTATATAACATTAAAATAACAAGTTATGAAAAGTTATTAAATTTATTAAACTAATCCTTATTATTTTTCAAAATAAGTAATTTCAATCCCTTTTGCCTAATATTTTCCCACATTTAATGTTTTTTACAACCAATGGTTTAATCCACCTCACATCGGGATTTTAATATTTTTTGTAATATAACTCCTTAGATGTTTTCTATAAGCCTCATTATTACAGGTTTTTGACACCTCTATTTTAGTATTTCAGGCTGATTTTGAATATTTTCATATTTTTGGGCAGTTTTATGAAAATAATTTCATTTTGTGGGCGGTTTAATGTAATTTATAGCTAGATATTATTCACGTGCTCCACTCACCACAATTTTCATTTCAATTTATATTTAAATATATTATTTTCCAAATCTCTTCTTCTCTCTCTTCCGTGGCCATGGCTTCCACCCTCACTTTCCCGCTTCGACTGCAAAAATTTCCACCTTCAATCAAATCAAACAATCCCTTCTTCTCTCCCCTGCAAAACTCCATTGATTACTCCAATCCGAATTCGGTGCTCAATTCGAAATCGATCTCCATCTCAAATTCCTCACATCGTAATTTGGTTCAAGCGGTGAAGGATGAAGAAACCACACAATCCACCGTTGGAGAAGCATCGAATTCCTCCTCCTCTTCGTCCTCCAAGTTCGTTCTCGTCGTCGGCGGCACCGGTGGCGTCGGTAATTTCTCCCCTTTTTTTATTCTACCGTTTTTGCTTTGCTCGTGATTCCGTTTCCGATTGTTAAACCTAGTTACACAGTATTTCGTTCCAGTTCAGATTCGATTGCTAATTTTGTGCATAGTGAACTGTTAGTTGGGAGATATCATTGTGCATAGTGATTGCAACTAGCTTGGACGAAATGATACGAATTATAGAGTTCCTGTGATGGGGAATTTTAGATTCTGGTTGATATCCATATCCATATATATCACCATATATATCAGATTGGGTGAAACTGAAACCAGTGTTATATGATATTCATCAATTCAAAAATAAAAACCATAAGGATTTCAAAATGTGCAAAAAAAAAAGATAATCATCACAAGGACTTTGCAAGTACCAATGGTGTTTTGCCAACCTATCAACATAATCTTCTCAAATATCCCAAAAAAACCAAATGATAGTAGCCTAGCACATATAGAACCAAAATAGTCTTGCTGGGTACAACCACACTTCTAGTCATGCCTAGCACTTGTAGAATCGCGAAGTTGGGCAATGATCCTTTGCACATACTTTACCTTCCACTTGTCATTTGGGCACCCAAAAAAAGCTGTAAGCTCAGTTGGAGACCTCAAAAGAACTCTACTAGCATCAATCGCATCATCATCAGAAACTCCAGGTAACATAGATAGCTCAGATAGCAACATCTTCTGCCGGGTCGCTAGTAACTGATCGCGATTGTCAGACCTTGCCATGACGTCTAACATCTTCTCCAAAGTGGTATGGATGTTTGCTATGGCACATGCAATTGGGTCATTGTTTCGAGTCACTCCAAGATGACTTGTACCTACATTTCTCCTCTTTGAAAGTGGTGCTCTTGAGTCTGCATCACTAGATGAGTAGTCTTCTTCTTCTTCTACTGTAGGCTCATTCTTCTCCTTTTCTTGCATTCGTACTTCCTTAAATCGTGTAGCAACAATCATGATAAATTTCATAACAAGTACAATTGTTCTTAGCACAATTTTTTGTCTTTCCGCCTTTTTCCTTATCGAATCAAGTTGAAATTCATCCACCTCAAATGCGTCCATTTCTAATCATAAGTAGAACAGAAAAATCAACCAAAAATCTACACAGGCAAACACCTAATCAAGCAATAAACCAAAAAAAATCAACGAAAATGTAGAGCTAAACAAGGGCTGAACAAGGGCTAAATAAGTGCATAAGGGTTGTTTGAGAGGGAACTGAACAAGGGCTGTTTGAGGGCTGCACCAGGGTCGGATTTGAGGTTCCGCCAGGGTCGTTTGAGGGCTGAACAAGGGCCGTTTGAGGGCTGCACCAGGGCCGGATTTGAGGTTCTACCAGTGCTGTTTCAGGGCTTCGGAGTCTCTGGGTGGGTGAAGGAGAAGGAGAGGACAGAGAGAGAAATCGCAGAGGGTAAGGAGGGAGTGGATGCTCGAATTTGGTTTTGGCGTTGGATTTGAGAGGAACAAGAAACTACACCCATAACCCTAAATCTGAATTTCTTCTATCGATTGGAAAATTTTCAACAAACAGAAGACCAAACTAGAAAAGGATAGACAAAAAGTGAAGAGAATACCTTGATTGGGTTGAGAAATCCAAGCTCCAGGTGAGAAGCTATCAGGAAGCGATGAAGCGGCTCTACTGTCAGAAGCTCTGAGGAAGAAAGAAGAGAGGAGTTGATTTTGCCCTAAACAAAAGGGTATATGAGGTTGGAAAAAAATTCATCGGTATATCACCTTGATATCCATATACCCATTTACCAAACAATAGGTATGGGTATATCTGATATACCTCTATGGATACCAAACATGCACTTAATGAATTGGAATAATTGCAAGAAATTTGGCCTTCTGTATTTAAAGTTGGTGTACTGCTGCTACCACTGCTGGTGATCTGCAAATTTGTGAAGATTACTGTAAAAACATTTAATATCATCCATTGGTAAACACACTTCAGAGCTCAGAAGTTTACTTAGGCACATATGGTAATACTTATGACAGTCACTTTCAACAATGATATTTTGAAGCTCCATGGTTAATGCCAGCAGCAAGGCCCTTAAACTGGGTTTAATCTCTGTCAGTAACACACTGCATTCCATCACAAGCTGCTAGAGTTTCTTGATTCTAGTGATTTATAAACAACATTTGACAGGACAATTGGTGGTGGCGTCACTGTTGAGCCGGAAGATCAAATTAGGCCTCCTGCTACGGGACCCCGAGAAAGCAAAGACTTTGTTTGGTGAACAAGATGGCCAGATAATGCAGGTTGGATACTATTATCTAAATCCAAAAATCAGTTCACTTGTTTTTTCTTGTAAAGCATTGCTAACATCAAAGAGGATATGTGAATTTTGTTAGATATGGAAAGGTGACACTCGGAACCAGGGGGAGCTTGATCCATCAATGTTTGAGGTTTGAGCTTCCATAACCACCTAGATTTTAGAGTATCACTGATCAAAATGTTAGTACTTACATCATATGTGGTAATTGCTTTTGGATACAAATTTTCAGGGTGTCACACATGTCATATGTTGCACAGGGACTACAGCCTTTCCTTCACGAAGATGGGATGGAGACAATACCCCAGAAAGAGTAGGTTAGATTCATTATTTGTTTGGCCTTGTTGATCGCTTCAACCGATTTGTTTGGTTATTTATTGGCCCTGTTGCTTGACTATGAGGTTTGCTGTTCCTTTCGCATTATTCAGATTGGGACGGTGTGAAAAATCTGGTTTCTGCACTGCCTCGGACTATTAAAAGAATTGTTCTGGTTTCATCTGTTGGAGTAACAAAGTTCAATGAACTCCCATGGAGGTATACTGTTCTATTGAAACATGATAAATTTACAAGAATGCAACACTGATAAATTGTTCGTCTATATCACTTTCTAACGCCTTTGCTTCCACAGCGTAATGAATCTTTTTGGCGTTCTCAAGTACAAAAAAATGGGAGAAGATTTCGTCCGCAACTCTGGCCTACCATACACCATCATCAGGTGACCAACCTTAGCCCTTTTATTTTGGCTGCTGATTAGCAGGTTAGGTATATATAAAAGCTTGTTTAATACTTTTGCACTGCAGACCTGGGAGGCTGACTGATGGGCCATACACATCCTATGATCTGAACACTTTGCTCAGGGCTACTGCTGGGGAACGCAATGCGGTTGTTATAGATCAAGGTATGTTGTAGTCCTCTGTGAATATGATGTGGCTGTTGGGTTTGTGATTGCATAACATCCAACTTCAGGATTTTATGCACAAGGAAGGTATAGTGTGCTATATTTATTTTACACTTTCAGCTTCAGGATGTAGTAGCTAGTCCTGTCTGGTTTCTCTTGCCTTGAGTGATTTCGTCGTCAATAGCTTTTAGTTGTTTGAATATGTTGGCATCCTGGTTTCTGACACTGGATGGTGGTGGGCTAGGTGATAATCTGGTTGGGGAAGCAAGCAGACTCGTCGTAGCAGAAGCTTGTATACAAGCATTGGACATAGATTTCACAGAAGGGGAGATTTTTGAAATCAACTCAGTCAAGGTAAATTTCTAATAATTTCTCTCTTAAAACTCTCTTGATATAGCTGGGCATGCCAATCAACCTGTACTGGTTCTATTTCCAGGGGGATGGACCAGGATGCGACCCACAAAAATGGCGCGAGCTATTTGATGCAGCTCGAACGCGTGCATTGCCTAAGAGCTCAAGAACATCCTAGCTAGGAACAATGTTAAATGCTACCCAGGTGGCCTGTGCTGTTTTGTTAATATCACTCACACAAGCTACATTCAAAATTACAAATCTATGTAGAGTGGAGGGTACGTGAGATGCTGTATATTCCAATTTCCAAGTAATTGGATGATTATACCTTGGATTCCTCATCAAGGCAAATCAACTCAAGGGTTTGTTAACAAATACTCCGTAATGTGTTGATAAAAAGTTTATAATGTAGAATGTTTGCCTGTGGGTTGGGTTAAAGGAAGCTTAAAGGCACAAAATCCTCAATTGATCAATCTAATGTGATAACTTGTGTATCATTAAAGCACTATATGACATTTGATCTTGCTCGGGATTATTTTCGATTCATGACTGGGTGTTTGAACATTTCGTACCGTTCACATTAACAGCTCAATTGATACATCTGAATCATTCTATCTTCATCGATAATATTTGCTTTGATAATGAACTTCAACTTCTCATACGCAAAGATGTCATTCGTTTAATGAACTACATCTAGATTGTAGCTTATCCAAATCTCTTTCATAAGCAAATGCTATGCCTATGCTTGTTAAAATCATCTCAATTTATAATACCACTTGTTATTTTCCATTTATTGTTTTAATTAACTTCCCTTAGTTTGGTTGGATGTGAAAACCATTGAAAACCCTAAACTTGAAGAATGAGGTGAAGTAGGGAACAAGGGAGAATCATCAATAGTTAGGGTGTGTATGGCAAACAAAAATAACAGTTAAAATTTTTAACTTTTAACCTGTTAAAATAATAACACGGTTTAATTGTTGTATGGGTAACAAATTAAGTCAAAAACCGGCTAAAAAAAGTGGTTTAAAAAAAAGCCGGATCAGGCAGCTTATTTGGGAGCTTTTATTGTCGTAATTACAAATTTACCCCTATTATTTTACCAAATTCACAACCCGCCCAGCTTTTACCAAAATCACAAGCGCTTAGTTAGGGTTATCGGGATACATCTCCAGTGCGAGAAAGGGAGCAGAGGAGCGGCGGCATCTCCGATCTGTGGCGCACTGGTTGCTCGGATTCAACTGGACGACGACGACCGGCGCTTAGGGTTATAGGTATGTAACTCCCCCTCATCTTCCATCTATCTTCCATCAATCTCCCATCTTCCATCTATCCTCCATCTGCGGCAGGAGACGACGACCGGCGCCAGGAGACAAATTAAGGGTTGCTCCGGCGTTCTTCCGAGTCGGCTGAGAGGGCTACGAAGAACGAAGACCACTAAGGTACGTATGTCACTCACCTTGATCCATTAATTTCGAATGTGTGAGAAATAGGGTGTTAATTTGTGCGAAAATTTGTGTGTTGGATTGAATTAGAAATTGATGACTACGGGATTTCAGTTTGGCTTCTTTTGATATGTTCCATCTATTGCAAAATTGTTGATTTCATACTTGTTGAAATTGGATTGAATTAGAAATTGTTGATTTCATTTTTGTAGTAGTTGTTGTTACTGCACAAATCGGATCAGCAGTCATAGGAAGCGCCCAAGGGTTCTACTTAGCCAGCTCCTTCGACGGCCAGAGCCACACCATGGCATGGACTTCTTGCTTCCATGGGGAGCATGATGGGGATAGCACACTCAGCTTCTTCAGGGTCCACAGGCCGGCCTCTTCGCTGTTCTATGTCGCCATCATCGGTGGAACTGGAAAGTACCAGAATGCAAAGGGATATGCCAGCATTGAGGCTCTTCCCCAAGTGGATCAGCACACTACCGATGGAGTTGAAACCATTGTTCATATCAGTGTCTATCTCTCTTGAATCTAAGCAAGTTAAGTGTGGTTGTATTGTCTGATCTGAAAGCATATACTTGGTGTGAGATTTTACTTGTATGTATCATATTTCTTTTCCATTCTCATTTCTTATTAAACATCCCCTGATTTATTAGTGTTAACTCATATACTCAATTAATCCTCATATTGTGAAATATATTACCACAATAATATATTTCACAATATGAGTTCATATAATTTATGAGCTATAATAGTTAGGTAACAACCCATGCCCAACAGCTAAATTTATCAAAGGTTATCCCAAATTGTACGTGTAATTGTAGGATTGCTCATTGTTGTAAAATTTATCAAAGGTTATCCCAAATTATTAAGCTAAAATAATCAAAACACCCTTTTCACAACTACTAAATTCATATATCAAAATTAAAACACTTGTGCCCCATACGCAGCTTATATTACAGTTTAAAATTTTAACTACTTTTACCATCTGTTTATAAATTTTACCTTGTTTATAATTTTAGTCAGTTTATTAACCCCGTCCCATACGAACCCTTAATATGCCTCTCCAACAAGCTATTCCAAGTTGTTGCCAACCTTTGCAAACAAAACCAAAATGCCAATCTATGTTTTCTTTTTTCTTATTTTATAACACTAAAGGTAATTATGTCTTTAACTTAAAAGATACATTTCCCTATCACATTCTAGTTTACACGAGAGGTTACGTATCATATCACATTCCCATTTAGGAATTTATAAATACTTAAGATTAACGACCTTAAAAAAACAAAACATAATTAAGAAAGTAATTTTTTCTTTTAAAGTGATTTTAGACCGTACATTATTCGATTCTTAAAAATGAATTCTTAAAAACGCTAAGAATTCGACCTATATAGTTAAAGATCAAACATAATCACAGAAACATAGTTACGATGAAAACCGATTCAATGTAAACCCAACCAAAATCAACATAAAATCCTTATCCAACCCATACCACAAACATATCACAACCTCAATCACTTAAATTGGAAAACTAACAACCTGAACCTATTCTGTACACAAATCACCATTTTTATTGCTCTCAGAAAATCACCATTTTCTTTTAAAATAAATAGAGTTATAATCTCTCACAATTCAAAAAAACATTATTGGAATTATTATTATTATATATTTTATAATAAAAGGAAAAAAAGAAAAGAGAGAAAACCTCCATCATCCCCCTCTTCTTCCTCTCCAAGCACAACGCGCAGGAACAAAACACCAAAAACGGCTACCGAACTGACCATTTCGATTTTTGTTTTTTTTAATTTTTGAAAATTAATTCCTGAGAGAACTCTCTGATTATTCATATTAATCTCCTTCTTGATCCAATTCATCATTCAGGCGTTATTCTGAGGTAATTCGTCAATCTCTGAAGAATCAATTGCTTTTAGTTTTAAAAAATGTGTTTTTTTGGGGTCATGGTTAATTTTGCAAATTATGCTGAAAGTTTGCTGTTTTTTTTCTTGAACTTCCAATCGGAAGCGATTCGATGAAATTGATTGCAATTTCCGGATCATCAGCACTCTGGATGCATCAATCGATAGTCCTTTTTCGTTATTGATTGATGTTTTTCGCTCTTCAGAGTTCGTTGAAGTGGTGTCGTTTTTATTTGGTGTTTCCACGTTCGTATCTGAAGAACTCAGTTGCTTCTTTCGGTTTTTGGACCTTCGATTATCGTTTTTATTTGATAAGTTGAAGATCGAGCAAGTGTTGTTTGTGCGGCAGACCTCAAGTTGGATTGAAAGGGGAGGGGGAATTTCTGCACTGATTCATCTTTAATGGCTCATTATTTCCTCTTTTGTTTCGTAGTATCCTGTCAAAATCCATTGATTGCCATCACTTCAGTTTCAATTCTCTGCGCTCGAAATTGTGTGGTTTTGTTAAATGTATGAATGTTTCTGTCCAATCAAATCTTGATTATTTTGATTGTAACAAATCGTTTCATTGATGATATACAGGTTTATTGGATTGGATTCAAGGTGCAGGAAACGAACCACAATGCGATTCAAAAAGGGGAGTAAAGTGGAAGTTTTCAGCACTAGAGAAGCCCCATCAGGTTCATGGTATCTTGCGGAGGTAATCCATGGGAATGGCCATTACTATACAGTCAAGTATGAGATTAGTGCTGTTTGTGAAGTATTTGATAGGGTGCCTAGGAAGGCAATTAGGCCTTGTCCTCGGATGGCGGTGTTAGATTGGGCTGTTGGTGATGTTGTTGAGGTTTTCCATGGATTCTCTTGGAAGATGGCGTCGGTTTTGAGGGCGCTGCAAGCAGGTTGGCTTTTGGTTAGGTTGCTTGGATCTTCTTGTGAGCTTGAAGTTAGCGAAGTTGATGCTCGGCCTAGGCTTTTCTGGCAAGATGATGAATGGACTGTGATTGGGAAGGTATATTTCTGTTCTTATTTCGTATAACATATGCTGTCTCTGATTGGATTAGTAGTGCTTCATGCTTGTTTTTGTGTTTTGTCTTTCTTAAAATTTTACCTCACTGCTCAGGTTACATGAGGGTTCAAAGTTTCTTGTTCCATTCATGAAGAACGCTTGAAGTTTTTGATATTGAGCTAACGGCTTAGCTTTTGTGTGTAGGGTTCAAGTAACTGCGAGGAGAGGCAAAATGTACCTTCATTGTTGAATAATCATAGTTCCCGGCAGATGGAAACAACAAGAAGCATTTCTCTGAAGAACTCTTATTTTCCTTATGGTAATATCAATGGTATTCAGGAGGTACAAGATGTTTCTAAATCATTGAAAAGGAAGTTCAAAAGTTGTTACCATCAAGGGGAAGAAAATGCAGTTAAAAAACAGAAGATTAGAGTTAAAGGAAAAGATGGTAGAAGAAATCAACTCATTTCTCTACTCCAAGCTCCTTCACCTGAAAAGGTAGACGCTGTTGCTTCTTCACGAGCAATGCCGGTAGAAAAATGCATGCATCCTTTCAGAAACCGGTTAACTGCTTGTTCTGAAAATTTAGTGGGAAGGAATGTTAGTATTACATCCTCGGTTGCTAGTTGTAGTATGTCTGCAGAAAATACTTGGGTTCCTCAAAATTTCCAGGCAGGTCCTTTTGAAGAAAATGGTGATTATAACAGTGATGCTGAATCTTTTTGTCCTGACCGATCAGAGGAAGGGAACTTTCTCCTTCCTGCAGATCAGAAATTGACAGAAGAGGTCCATAGAATAGAATTGCATGCCTACCGTAGTATAATAGGAGCATTATATGCATCAGGTCCTTTAAGTTGGGAACAGGAAACTTTGTTGACTGACCTCCGTGATTCACTCCATATATCAAATGATGAACATTTGATGGAACTGAGGAGTTTGGTATCTAGTAGTACCTGCATTCCTAATAGTTGACTGATAGTCATGGTCTCTTTAATTGTAACCAGCATTTTGCTGTATATCGTGTAGCTTTTATATCTTCTTCATAAGAGTCATAACGGGTTATCCTCTGAATTGTGTACACCACTATCAAGAAGTGAATGTTTCCGAGTTTATCTCAGTCCTTTCTCTCTTTCCTGTCTCTCTCTTTTTCTCTGCTGTTAGAATTCGTAGCATACGAATATTTGTAAATTCCATGCTGCTTGCTGAATGTTTGCAGTATTTGCAACATAACTCTTAAGTCTCTTACTTGCAAGGCATTGGTAACATGTCATACATGCTGACTTGACTACATGAACAGCTCATCTGTTTGAGACATACAATATCATTCATATTACCCGGCATTGGTCAGACTTTGTTTGATACTTTTTGTTGTCTCAAACAACATTTCAATGAATGACATGAGCAGTTCCAAATTCCACTTAAGGACATTATTGATCCTTCCCCTATATTTCCAGGGCCAAAGTTGGAGGCTCTTACATGTTGCTTTCAAATTCTTGAGATGATATCGGGCTCTTCACCAGGGTCCTTGGTGTAAACTGTGAGGCAGGCTTGCCATCAAATTTTCTGCACATTTGATTGTTGCTTATGAGCTGTTACTGGGCACCACTTCTGCATTCGTCTACTTGGGGCCTCCTGGAAGCCTTTAGTGTACAGTTGCAAAGGATGTCATGCCAGAACTATGGGACTTCTACAGGATGTCCTCTGCTGCATGACTTCCCAAGAAAGGTTTTATGTTGTTCCTTTTCCTTTGAGAATCCATATCATTGCATAATATCTGTTCATGACCAAAATTCATATCAGAGTTGATGCTAGTAAAGCTACTCCTTTGTAAAAGGTATATCCCTTTTAAAATCTAAGAGTCTCAACTGTCCTTGACAATTTTCATATTGATCATCGGTCTTATTGTTTTCTTCCTCGCTCAGAAAGGAAAATCTGTTGGAAGATTAAGGAGGTAAGTGTTGAGTTACTTGCATCATTACCCTGGTTATCATTCTATGTGATCAATGTTACTTGAAGGGTTGAAGCTACATGTCTTCTGCAATGATCTTAGTGACATTTGGCATTGAAAACCATCTTACTTTTCTTTTTTGTGGTAAACCATCTTATTCAATGCAAGTAAACATGTTCAATTTATGTTGGGGATAGTATGTGATTTTGGAAGCAATTAAGCGCTACAATGATATAAGAAAAAAAGGAAATAAATTCTCAGTAACGCGGCTCATATTAGTAAATACATTCAGGGACATTGATTTCAAAGAAAAATATTTCTGCATTTGGAAAAGAGAATCTTATTTATTCTTTTGAATTCGATTAGTGCTTGCAGTGAACTTTTATTGCTATTAGGCTGATTGAGTTATTCATTTCAGAGAATCTTATGGATTCCATGGCATGCTTACTTCAGTAGTTTGATTTATACTACGTATGTGGTTTGGACATGTCGTCATATGGATCTGTCATTAAAATTTAGTACACACGCCTCTTCATAATAGTATGAATGATTGGATCATCTTAACAGGTTAACAGATGACTGAATACAATTAAATTAATAGCTCTGTTGCTCCATAGGCTAGGTTGATTTTTTTTTTTTTTTGCAAGTCTTCAGATCTCGTTTTCGGATTCCTTGAGAAACAGTCAGACATGCTAATGTGCAAACTCTTGAAACATGTAAGCAAAGTTTTGGTAGTTTTTGTGGTTGATTTTGCAATATGAAAGTGTTGAATTGCTGAAATCAGGAGTTGAACTGTATTATTTGTTGATTTTATGATGATCAAATTACGCGTTTATGGGGTTAAATTCTACAATATCCATATGGTGTTTTTGCATTATGCGATGGCCTTAAGATCTAAGCAGGTTTCAGAGATAGCTGGGGCTGAGTTTGAACCCTAGCATCATGCTTAATTTGTGATTGCTTTCAGGTGGTTGATAATATCAGACTCGTCATACATTTTTATACCTTTTGCTTGATTGCACGAATTACATTTGTTGCAAAAAATTTCATGAGTCTCCATTTATTTGTGTTCTGTCATAGTTAGCCTCTTCTCCAAAATTAGACAGTCAAGCCGAACGCCTTTCTCTGCCCATTGTTGCTGCTGCTGCTTGGAATGGTGATGGCAAGAAAACCGAGAAGTACAAAGTGGAGAGGGTAGAAGGGCGGGGGATAAGAGGGGTACTAGGATTTAGTATGAGTAAAGGGAGGAACTACAAATTTAGTGTTTTGGATATGGTTGGTCGGTTTGATGCGATGTATTGATTGCTTATAAGAATTAATGTATATGTATTATTGGTAAGGGTAGGTTTGACCAATATTCAGGCTAAGTTGCGCGAGTTGAGACTCTGATGGTATGACCATGTACAAAGGAGAGACCCAAGTGTGCTAGTACGTAGATGTGATAACTTGACTCTCAAAAGTGGCCGCCGGAGCAAAGGGCCCTCAAAGAAGAGTTGAAATGAGCTGATTAGACAAGATCTAACCGATTTGGGAATCACTGAGGAGATGACGCGTGATAGGGTGCAAATGAGTGCTATTCGAGTCGACGAACACTAGTCGTATGTGACGTTTCCTACATAGTTCTTTCCTACTAATATCTTTCTTTCGTGCCTCCATTACCTTATATCCTAAAGTGTGCGTGTTTGTTTTGTTTTGTTTTGTGTTGAATGTCTGTTTGGTGTACTTGTCTGTCTTCGATAGGCTTGTCTTGGGTCACTCACATTCTCTCAACTTAGTCCGTAAAAGGGGGTGTACAACTTGATCCCAAGGTCCAGATTAGAATGGGATATACCGAGATTGTTGTTGTTGTATGTTGGTATTATTGGTAAGGTGCCAATAGCAACTTTATAATGTATAATTATCTTTTTAGATGTGAAATCCATCCTGATTAGAGTGGGATATACCAAGATTGTTGTTGGTATTATTGGTAAGGTGCCAATAGTAACTTTATAATGTAAAGTTATCTTTTTAGATGTGAAATCCATTTTTTTTCACTTTTATTAACATTATCTTCTAAGGGACAAATGTGATAATACCAAATATGACATCTTGCAAACATATTATTGTTGAAACTCTATAACATTTATATCACAAGAATTGAATATTTCTAATTGTTGGAGTTTGATAAACTTAGTTAAAATTTAAACATATACATTATATAATAATCCTGCCTATGATGTCTCCAGATATCTGTATGAGAGGCAACTTCTACGTACAAAACAGTAGGGCGTGTCAGTGTTCACCACCAGGACAAGGATGGGATCACACTGGGTAGTTGTTGAATTTATGGTGAAGAATTACATCTATGGATAGGTGTTTAATTGTAGAGCTGTTATATGAGCCGTGTAACGTACTTGAGTTCGAATCAAACTCGTTCATTTATTAAGTGAATTAAGTATAAACACATTTTAAAACTTGAATTGACCTCTGATTCAAGCTTGAATAACTAATTTTTTTTGGAATTTGTAAAATTTTTCTTTAAGCTACTATGCATGAGCAAGTAAGGTCGCTTAATGTTCGGAAAAAACTTGGGTCAAGCTTGTTCATTTGATAAAAAGGCTGAGTATAATCTTAATTTTAAGCTCAAGTCCAAATTTAGACTAGCTCGAGCTTTGCTCGTTTCTAAATGAACTCAATATCAATTAATAAGCAATGCTTGACTGGTTTGAATCGAATTATAACCTTATTTAGAAGTTGAAAACGGGAAGCGGATTTTTTTTTTTGATTAGGAAAAAATTCGAGTTCAGACAGACCTGAAACTCGAGAGGCCTACGTATCGGCAGACGGACTAGCCGTCAACAAACAACATACTAAAGACACAAATAAACATAGATGAAAGAAAAAGCCCAAACAACCCGAAAAAGTCGTCCGCCAGCAGAGAAGTCGAGGGAGATGTAGGGCGGGCCACGAATGCCGAGAACGCGGGGGGGTGCGACGACTCGAAGCCGAGATGGCGGAGAACAGTAACCCACTATCGGAAAGGGCGAAACCAGCGGAAGTGTGGATCACCGACGTTGCCCCCACCTAGATGAGGGATCTTCGAAGATCACGAACACAACCACAATCCTCATGATCATACTGGCAGCCCGATACTGCAACCCACCTTGAAACTAAATGCCACCACACCAAAGCAACGACCCGACGCCAAACGAACGAACAGAAACAGATCAATAAGGGGAAATCAAGCATCCAACGAAAATCTGTGTGCAACTTATTCTTAAGATTATATTCCTACCCCTTTCGGGATTTATTTAACCCTTTCGGGAGTTTGATTCGGACCTTTTTAGACTTAAATATATAATTATACACGTATAGATATATAAAAATTAACTTTTTTTTAATTAAATATTTTCGGGTCAGACTTTGGGCCCAAGGCTAAACCGGCCCAAAGCACCAAATCGGGGCCCGTTCACAAGGGACGCAGCCAGAGAGACCCCATGGCCAACAATCCAGCAAAAAAAGCAAGGCGACAACAGCCATGGCAGCCAAACAACACCGTGAGATCGACCAGGGCGGTACGCCGACGACAACGACGGTACCAAGCGGCAACACCAGGCGGAGAAGAGTGACCGAGGGGGCAGAGGCGCAGAGCGATCCGACCGGACAGCCACACCTCCGACTAAGAAATTGAAGAGACGTCGGGAGGATCGGGCCAAATCGAACCAAAAATCTGAAATTGGAGGCCGATTGTACGAATTGGAGAGTGGCGGTAGTGGGAAAGAGAACCACAACCATGAATCTACAAACGCCCAAAAGACAAGGAGCTTTTGGCCGAAAGATTAGCCGCGAAAGCAAGATTGCGCCAAGACCAAGACGGAAGACAAGGTCCGACGCAGGCCTGAGAAATCCGAGGCTAAGTACGAGAAGGAGGACAAGCCCCGGTGGCCGGGAAAGGCGGAGCCAACATCGACGAATCACCGGAGATGTGTGTTGAAAAAGGAGGATCTGATGCCCGAATTGAAGGAGGATTCAAGGAGGCAGGAAGGAGAGTGACCAAGGTAGGCGCGCGAGCTAAACGGAGTCTGCCGGAGAGTCGAGCCGAAGACGGAGATAGAAGGTCACCACTAGAGATAACCAAAGTAGCTGCGGCCGAAGCCGAGTTAGCGGTAGCCTAAGCCCTGTCCTCCGAAGAGGGTTTATGGCCTCCGAAGAGGATTTATGGCCTCCGAAGAGGATTTATTGTATAATACATGAACGGAATCAACCCAGCTGAATGTATATATACGATTGACGAGATCGGAAGCCTTTAACAAAACACAAGCTTTTATTGTATAATACATGGAGGATGGATCTTCTGATTAGTCAGCGGTGCCGGTAAGGGTTTCAATAATAGTGCCGGCATAAGGTTCCACAGAGGTAAGGGTTTCGATAATAGTGTCGGCATAAGGTTCCGCAGAGGTTCCGAACATAGCTGAAATGATGCGCGGAACAGCCAGCTTCAGTACGTAAGGCAATGGCCTTGGTTGTATACTTGTTAATTGAGAAACTACTAGTGTTCTCTCCTCTGGAAAGAACCAGTGCTTGTCCCTGGACGGAATTGCTAGTATTACCACCAGCGATCATTAACCTCACTGCCGCTGGTGTATTACTAGTGCTACTGCTAGCTATCGATTGATCGCTGCTGCCACCGCCGAACTTGGCCTTCTTCCATCCGTCCAATAAAAACTTTTTAAAACACTTGATGTGTAAACATAGATCTTGACTACCACAAGTGGATACATAAGACCATCCCTTCATCTGATTAAAGGCGTGCTCATGTGTGCACAGCACGCATTTATCCGGGACGGTACCTTTCAGTTCCAATTCAGACTCGCCCAGATGAATACGGTTTTGCAGTTTGATGCAGGATGGGTGGATGAAATGGCCGTGCGGCCTTTCGTGCTTGTAGCATACGTAGTAGAACCCTTTGACTTCCGTGCAGCACGCGTCGCAGATTCTATGAATTACGATGGTGTTTCGTTCCGGTGAGCTACGGCACTTGTCGGGACGGAAAAATGTGAAATGGCAGGCCTTGGAGAAGGGATGCGACGTGATTTCATCCGGCCGGCCGCACTCTTCGTGGAAGATTTTATCGCACGAAGGTTCCTTGCATCGGTAGCACATGTCGATGCCGGGCTCTTCGCACCCGTCACAGTAAAAAGGTCTGTCCACACTCGTCAGTTGGATGGGGTGTTCCGGATGTGCCTTCGACTTCTTCATTGGGGCATCGATAAACCCCATTCTTCGGCTGGTCACTGGTGTATGGGACCGAGTTGATAATCTAGTTGAAATTTATAAACACGCTGAAATGGATTAAAAAAAGGGGTGAAGTATGGATTAAAAAAAAGAGGTATAAAAATTTATACTACCTCCGTTTCAAAATATAAGGGGCGTTGACTATTTGACACGTTTTTTAAGGAGTTAAAAACTCCATAAAATATTAATTTTTTTTATATAGTATTATACACATTAACAATATGTATAATACTATGTAAAAAAATTTAATAAAAATTTAATATTTCATGGAGTTTTTAGCTTATTAAAAAACGTATTAAATCCTAAAAGTCTTTATATTTTATGGAGTTTTTAGTATTTTTAAAATGAGGTGAGCTGGAGTCCGTATTTCCGTGTCGGGCTAGACCCACTTTTTAAATGTCAATGATAGACAAGGCAATCGTAATTACACTTTTGACATATAGTTTACTATTGAAAGTTTAAACCTTTTTTCTTTCTCTAGTCAATTGATTTTAAGATAAAATCAATTTAATTAGTACTATATCAAAAAATAAGAAGACAAGGGAACCTATTTAGAAAACAATTGAACGAATTGAAGTGTATATATATTAGGTCAATAGACGATAGATATTTTACCTAGATCACACCTTGCCGATTTATCGCTTGCCGTATCAAATAGCTAGGAAAATGGTTGGAATGGCAATTTTTGGTTTACAAATTCAAGAAGGGTTGGGTTTTGGACTTGGAGTATGGAACCACACACACATAGGGATTGGTTCAGGAGTGCACACCCCTTAAGGTGTACCTTGTGCACAAATCTTAATCATTAATTGATTCGAAATCAATGGTGTAGATTAATATTAATTTTTCCTTTTTTAAATTATAAAATTGGGGACCCACTAGCAAAAATCACTCAACTCTCTTGTTGCATGCGCGTGTTGTTGCCCCTCCCAACCATTAAGCCATTCTTGCATTTCTCTTTAAGTTATTTTTTTTGTTCGGCTTTTAATGTTTTTTTTTTTATTATTTTTTTGTGAATGCCATTACACCTTCAAAGGATGACAATCAGATTTTTTTTTTTCATTTTTTTCATCAAACCGTATAAACTCATTCATATTTTTTTTTGGTAAACATTGCCTTTTTCTTTTTTTTTTGTTCGGTAAACATTCATATTTTTTTTAAAATTATGTGGGCACTATGTGTTGTTTTTAAATATTTATCAGTTACACTGAATAATGTTTCACATACTATCAAATAATGTTATGTTTTTTCATCTAATTCATATCAAAATTTACCAATTCGACTGAATAATTTTTTCGGTAAACATTTAGAATTTTTTTAAATGTATGTGGGGCCTTATTTCTTCGCACGAGTACAATTACACAACTAAGTATTATTCGTTGAAACATTTAGAATTTTTTTAAAATATATGTGCAGCATTATTCGTTGAAATACGAAGTATTATTCGTATAAATCGTAAGTATTATTTGGGGATTTTGAGTTTCTTTTACCTGAAATTGATGGAAAAAATAAAACATTATTCGGTAGTATGTGAGAAATTATTCATGAATTGGTAAATTTTGATATGAACTGGATGTAAAAAGATAACATAACATTATTCGGTGGAATGCAAAACATTATTCGGTGGAATTGGTAAATTTTGATCTGAACTAGATGTAAAAAGATAACATAACATTGTTTATGGATTCGAGGTTTCTTTTATCCGAAATTGATTAATAAAAAAAACATTATTCGGTATCATGTGACTAATTATTCAGTGGAATTGATATATTTTGATATGAAATAGATGAAAAAAAAATGACATTATTCAGTGAAATTGCCAGATTTTTAAAACGAACGAAATCAGGTGGGCATAAACAACAAATCATCCAAAATTTAGATTATTTATTTTTCACAAATATTTTATATATTTTTTAAAAAGTAGGAAAAAATCCACTAAAAATTAAAAAAAATGCAAAATAAAAAAAAATCAATACGGACCCACATTTGCTTTATCTACATTTAAAAAAATGGAAAAAAGATAAATTAATAACTTGTAGAAACTCGTAGAAAACCGATTTGATCTGATAAAAAAAATCAAATTTGTAAGGAAAACCGATTTCTTTACAAAAAAAAAAATGAATAACCTAATCTATGAATTTTTTTTTTTACTATAACGATATCTTTACTATAACAATATCTTAGATTGCTAATCTAATCTATGAAATATTGCCAATTAAAATACATAAAAACAACAACCGATTTTTGATAGGCTATATTAAAAAACCTATGGATAAACTTCAATTTTAAAAGGTATATTAAAAATTATCTAGATAATGAAAATTGGAAGGAAGTAATTTGTTAGTATTGTGTGGGACCCACAAATCAATTTGACATTCCACTCACGCGCGGGAAGAGATAAGTAATTCTGGTTTCGTGTACAATTGGTGCGGGACCCACATGTTTTTTATTAAAAAAAAATAGAAAACTCCCTTTTAATCTCCTCCATCCATCCCAATCAATCCAAGAGTCTACAATTGTGCACAAGGTACACCCTAAGCCTTGTGCACAATTTACCCATTCTCTCTCTATATATATATTAGGATGGTTCCGGTGTAAACACCTCTTAGGATGTAATTTATAAACAAATCTTGACCATCAATTTTGATTGAATGGAAGGTGGAGATTAATTGTATTTTTCTATATTTAAAAAAAAGATAAAACAGTAAAAAACTGCCACTTTGACCTCTTCGGCGCGTGTATCCTATAGGCTCTACGTACTACTTATTTTTTTTTGGTTTTTATCTTACCGTTTCTTTTTTTTTTTTGGTTGGCTTAAATCTTACAGTGTCAAATACTTCTATTTAACTCATTTGATTTCTATTTGTTTTTTTTTTTTCGCTTTTTCCCTTTTTTTACATTTATCGACCTTGTAATTGTGATAATTATGGATAATTTAAACTAGTGTAAGCCCCGTGTCTAAGACACGGGTATTTAATATTAGGTTTTTTTTTTATTTTACAATCTAATAACAATATAAGTAATTTAGAGAGGATAGTGGTAGGGATATGTTAAAAAAATACACAAAAGAATTTAATAATCTATAAAGACGATGAAATAATAAAAAATAAAATAATGGTTCATTAGAAATTTATTTATAAATCCTTAACCGAATAATTTCTAAACAATAATATAAAGAGAAGTATTATCACAATGTAAGATCAAGATGGAAATTGATTATACATATATAATAAACTTTATTAGATAGGTAAAGTATTTTTAAAAAGGTTAATAACAGTGATTATATTAAAAAAACTATTTATTTTATAATAAAATATATCATATAGTTTTTTCTATAATTATATCATTTTCTCTGATTTTATTAATAAACTAAATAGTTTTATATGTGAAATTAGTTTAATTTCATGAATATTTAAAAATATTTTAGTGGGGTTAGTGGGGTGGTTAGTGAACTTAGTGGGTAGTTAGTAAATGTGTGGCGGTTACCATGAAGACGTGACAAAAATTAACCACGTGGATGAAAATTAGTGGTCCACTTGGAGATAGAAAAAGGAGTGGGAGATGTGGAATCCTTCGTATGGTGACATGTGGAATAAAGCCTCCTCGTGAAGCCACGTAGACGGGAGATGCTTCTGTTTTTAGTATTAGTATAGATTTATTCGGTTAAATTACAAATATTATTCGTATGTAAGTGAACGATATTCCGTTAAACGTAAATTGAGAGACTATTCAGTTAAACTTCAGAAATTATTCGTATGTAAGATGACGATTGTGTGCGTATTTATTAGTTTTGGGGGTTAAGAGAATTATCAACAAAATCGTACATTATTTTGTGAGGTTACAAACATTATTCAAATGTAAGAGTAAGTTTGAAACAATTATCTATAAAAATTATGGTTCGATGATTGGTTTTTGAGAGATTATTCGGTTAAACTCAAGAAATTATTCGTATATATACATGCAATATTTTTGTCATGTTTTCCTGGGTATTTGGGAATGCATGAGTTATCCATAGTAATAATCGAATTGTTCGTTACTATCTGATAAATTATTCGTAGAAATGTCTACATTTTTCGTTGATATTGATAACTTATTCGTAGATATAACTAGATTAATGATTAATTATTTTTAAGCTTTTTTTTTTATCCATTATTCATTAATATCTTTAAAATTATTCATATCTGTGAAATTATTTTTAAGTTTTCTTTTATCCATTATTCATTGATATCCGTAAAATAAAAATTGGTGAATAATTTGCTGGTATTATATTATATATTTGTTTTCTTTAAGTACATTAGAAGAAGAAGCCGGTTGAAAATTTTGAATAGTCTTAGATCTCCAACACCATTTACGATTTTTTTTTACAATAAAACCACCCACTTTCTTATTTTCCAAATTATTTAAAAAAAGAAAAAAAAAAAAGAAAACCTCCATTTCAACAAATTTCACGCGCAGTGTTTTTTTTCCAATGAGAGTGGGTGGGTATTGGGTGTGGGCCCCATGATTTTTAACTAAAAAAATAAATAATAGGGATTAAATTATCACCATCCATTTCACACAATCCTAAGGCCCGTGTTTGTTCACAAATTGTATTATAAGGTGTGTTTACAAATGATCCTTAGGGTGAAATTTGTAAACACATTTGAACCTTTCATTTGGGATAATCCAACCGTTGAGATTAATCCAATTTTGTTTTTTTTTTTAAAAAAAACCCACCAAAATTACTTACACAGGCGCAATGGCGCGTGCGTGTAGCCCACAAAAAAGAATCCCACATCCCAAACCAGTTAACCACCCTTTCATTTGATCTCCGTACGTGTACTGCAGTATTCGATCAAAAAAAATTACTCCATCAGAACAGATGTGTACTCGTACTTTTTTATTTTTTGTTTCGTTTTTTTTTTGTTTTTACTTTTTCCTTTTTACATTTGTTATCAACATAATTGTGATAAAATTCAATAGTATTCGGCTAAGTTAGAAAGATTATTTATATTTAAGAGATAATTATTCGGTTGAGTTTAAGAAATTATTCGATTAAATTATATAGATTATTCGTATATAAGAGGACGATTGTTTATTATTCATATTTAAGAGATAATTATTCGGTTGAGTTTAAGAAATTATTCGATTAAATTATATAGATTATTCGTATATAAGAGGACGATTGTTTACAAACTTATTCGTTCTTTTTAACATTTATTATCAAGATCTTTTAGTTGAAATTAAATTACTCAGTTAAATTAGAAAGACTATTCGTATTTAAAGGATGCTTATTCGTTAAAATCACAAATGCTATTCATATGTAAGAGGAAGTTTTGAAACAATTATATATATAAAAGAATAAGTTTGAAACAAATAAAAGAATAATTATTCGGTTAAGAAGGCGATTATTTACATATTTATTGATTTTTGAATGTTAAAATAATAATCAATAAACTTGTACATTATTCTATAAAATAAAAAAGAGTATTCATATATACGAGGAGGTTTGAAAAAATTATATATATAAATTATGCATTATATGACGAGTGATTTTTGAGAAAATTATACATTATTAGGTAAATCGAGAATTATTATTCATGGATAAAAACGCAATTTTGTTAAGTTTGACCCCAAAAATGCAATTTTGTTAAGTTTGAGGAAATTTGGAGTAACAATATCCGTATTTATGGTTGAGTAATATGTGATTTAATTAGAAAGCATGAGTTATTCATCCAACATCTGCAATTATTCACCCATTTATGAGAAATTATTCGTAACAATTAACGAAATTTTGAGTAACAATATTCGTATTAGGATTGAGCAATGTGTGATTTATTGGAAAAAATATGAGTTATTTATCAATTTATGAGAAATTATGCGTATAAATTAATAAAATTTTGAGTGACGCTATTCGTGTTTATGATTGAATACTGTGTAATTTAACAAGAAAGTATGGGTACAATTATTCATCACCGCATTAAAAAAAATCAAGTTCTAAAAACAAAACAAATACAGTACTACGTATCAAATATATCGGTAGGGCCCAACTCTTTTGGATTTGGTTGATTGAAAAAAACGGCTTTAGGTGTGTGTTTGCAAGACACGCACAATGGCAATGACTCAACGAGAGTGGGTGGTTGTTATTGTGGGACCCACTTTTTTTTTAATAAAATAAATCAGAAATGGAGATTAAATCTCCACCTTCCATTTCAATCAATTTAAAGGTTTGGATTTGTTCACAAATTGTATCATAAGAAGTGTTTACAAAAGAACCTTCCTCTATATATATACTCCCTCCGTTTAAAAATATAGGTCTTTTTAGGCTTAGAATTTTGTTTAGAAATATAAGTCCTTTTAGGTTTTCGAGGCATTAGGATAAGAGAAAAGTGACTTTTTGAGTTGTTTTGTGAAATGTTATTGGTTGATAATGGTAGTGGATAATTAATGAGGGATATAAAAGTAATATTTTTAGAATTTTCTTAATATGTGTGCAAAAGTCTAAAAGGACTTATAATTTTGAACGGAGTGAGTATATATATATAGGGAAGCTTTAAAATGTAAAAACTCCTTAACGTGTAAAATACGCTTAACGTGTAAAATTTTGTCTCTTAGTGAAAAACAGACCACGCCTCCTTTTAAAAAAAAACGAACCGATTGGGTAAAAAAAACTGAGCCGTCCTCCATCACCATCTCTCCCTCTGCGCACAGAACACGGAAGCGGCCATGGCAGGAGGCGCCGAGGCGGTGGCATCGAGCATGGTAGGAGGCAAGGCATCGACCATGGGGTAGCGCGAAGTCTCAATCATCGGAATATTCCTTGTTGTAATCGTCGGAATCCTCTCAATCGCCGGAATCGTTGCAATCACCGGAAGCCTCGCAATCGCCAAAATCGAGCATCGTGCATTGGTCAATTCGACAAGGCATACGTGGATTCAGCTTCTCCTCCTCGCAATAGCCGGAATCCCCATCGGAATCATTGGAATCGCCAACCCACTCCACCTTGCCCAGCAACACCGGAGCGCCGATTCGCCGCCTTCGACCGCCCCCTTCCCACCACCGAAGCCACCAGCGATTGCCACCAACGGACTCGCCACACCACCACGGTCCCGTATCTGCTTTCCCCTTGCTCCGTCGTGCCCTAGGCTGCCACCGGGAGCTTGCCGAAGTTCACTGCGCAACCGTCGTTTCTACAGAGAGGGTTACTGGGTCGATGTGAGGAAGATGATGATGAAATTACAATTTTGACCCATATTTTCCCTTTTTTCCCAAATATGCCCTTATCTAAATTTAATAAATTACAAAATTATTCCGTAGTTTATAAACGCACAACATAATATTATATTTGCACAATTTAAAATTATATTTGCACAAAATAGTGTTTGAATGATTTAGGTTGAGATTGAAAACCTAGGGTTTGATTTAGGAGCGGAATTTGGGGCTTTTTGCCAAAAGCCAAATTGATTGAAATTGATGATATGGTTGTGTTGTTGGGTTGATTTTGAGCTAATTTCTTGTTTATATCATTGTCAAATTGTTTATAGATCATTAGCTAATTGGATTTTAGAATTTTATAATGCGATATGCTTTAGAATTTGGGGCTTTTTTCCAAAAGCCAAATTGATTGAAATTGATGATATGGTTGTGTTGTTGGGTTGATTTTGAGCTAATTTCATGTTCATATCATTGTCAAATTGTTTATGGATCATGAGCTAATTGAAGTTTGGAATTTTATATTGCGATATGCTTTAGAATTTGGGGTTTTTTTGCCAACAGCCAAATTGACTGAAATTAATGATATGGTTGTATTGTTCGGTTGATTTGGAGCTAATTTCATGTTCATAGTATTGTCAAATTGTTTACGGATCATGATCTAATTGGATTTTAGAATTTTATTGTGATATATTTTAGAATTTGGGGGTTTTTTGCTAACATCCAAATTGATTGAAATTGATTATATGGTTGTGATGTTGGGTTGATTTGGAGCTAATTTCATGTTTATAGCATTGTCAAATTGTTTGTGAATCATGAGCTAATTGAATTTTAGAATTTTATTGCGATATGCTTTAGGTCGATTAAGTTCTTCTATTTTAGCATAAAAATCATAATTTAGCCTATTAGCTCAATTGGTAGAGCAATGTGTGTTTGCACAAAAGATTTGGGCTCAAATCCCACATAGGTTACATAATAGACAAGAGCGCAACAATCGCAAATTGTTAATCATGCACATTATAATCTTAGTTATGCACTTTTTAACCTTAATTATGCACATTTTAATCTTATTTATGCACTTTAATTTTAAAAGCTTATACGTAAAAAAATCGATTTCAAACTTACATCTATCAACCTAAATTATCCGAGAGGTGAACTCAAACTCTCAAAAGTAAAAAAAATAAAAAATCGATTTCAAAAGCACATCTTTTGTCTTATTATTGCATATTATGATCTTACATTTGCACAATTGTATTCTAAATCTGCACAATTGTATCTTACTTTTGCACAATTGTAGTTTAAATTTGCACAATTGTATTATACTTTTGCACACTTGTATTCTAAATTTGCACATTACAATTTTATTTTCACACTTTATGTTCTTATATTTGCATTTTAAAGTTGCACAAATGTACTTTACAGTTGCACAAATGCACTTCACAGTTGCACAAATACACTTCACAGGTCCACAAATGCACTTCACAGTTGCACAAAAGGTGTCAAAAACGGGAAAAAGTGCATTTACCCATAAAATTAGACATATTTACCAATTTACCCATAAACTAAACATATTTCAATTATAAATTTTTATAATTGAAATAGGCACATTTACTTATTTACCCCATAATGAATTATTATGTCTGCACAAAATAAACTTATATTTGCACAATAAGATGCTATATGTCCACAAAAGCAAGTTATACTTGCACGGCAGAAAGTGTTAACACGAAAAAAAATTCTGGGATAAAAAAAAAAATTAAAAAAAAATCTGGTCCGAGAAGGGGGGCAAAGGGGGGCACACGCATGGGCAAGGGGGGCAGATATTCTACTAATGAAATTAGGTCCATTAGTAATTAAATTAGGCCCATTAGCAAATTTTACGCGATAAGCAAATTTTACACGTTAAGGAGTTTTTACATTTGAAGTAAACCTTATATATATATATATATATATATATATATATATATATATATATATATATATATATATATAGGGGAGGGTTCAGGTGAGAATAATCTGGTCCGGTGAGAAGGAAAGAAGTAAGCTGATTGGTCGGATTTATTAAAATAATAACTTAAAAAAAATTGGGACGGATTCCCCTCACGCGCTTATGTTCTCCCTCCGTCTCTTTCCTTCTCCTCCCGGATCTTCATCTCTACGACGATCGCTTCTCTGCCACAGTAAAATGGACGAAGTAAACGGCCTCGAGGTTGCTCTTGACGGAGATGGGAACGGCGTCGTAGATCGCGAGGAGAGCGGAGGCGCCGGGGAAGTTAACGTGGTGCTGAACGCCGGTGTGGATGTAGACAACGGAGAACGACTTTTTCTCCAGCACAGGGAAGATCTTCTCCTGCAGGTACTTGTTGACGGCCTCGACGCTCAAGTACCGCACTGTGATTTCCGAATCCGGCAGACTCCAGATCAGAACAATCATCGGAGGAATTAGCCGAGACCAGGGAGGAATTTGCCGATGAGGCGGAGGATCCGGCGGCCGCGGTTTTCACACGACTCACACGGGCATGGATCTTGAAGATCTGGAGGCTGTCGATCCACAATTGCTGGTCAGACTCGGACATCGCAGACTCAGACATCGCGGAAGGGCAACTGGGTTGAAGACGAAGTGGATTGGCGGCGGTGTTGGTGGTGTTAATGGTGAAATAGGTTACCGCTTGCGCTTCTGCTACAAATTCCTTCTCAATTTGTGTCCATTGACAATTGTAATCATCCTTCAAAAAATTTATTCAATTTGTGTTGGAATTGGTTGGTGCAACCACGTCAAATCTTCCTTTAATCCATGTGTTATTTTGAATTGTAAATCAAAGAAGCAATGTTGTAGATGAATTGAAATGTAGTGATGATGGATCGAAATTGGTTTTCAACTTCATTGCCCACCGCATGTTTCACATAATTCCCCCTAACCATATATTTTTAGTGGTTCATGGATTTTATAACGAGTGGTTCAATGTTTTAACCCATATGGTTCATCAAATAAATAATATTAGTTTATAAACTATTTTATTTTAAAAACAAATAAATAAATAACTAAAAATAAACAATAAAAGAAAATAAAAGAATAATGAAAATCTTGTAAACCAAGTGGTTGAGGGTTTTAATAAAAAGTGGTTCAGGGTTTAATACTATGTGGTTCAGGGGTTTTATACGAAGTGGTTCAGGGTTTTTTAATAACAAGTGGTTCAGTGTTGTAATACTAAGTGGTTCAGGGGTTTTATACCAAGTGGTTCAGCACATATAAATAGAAGTGGTTCACGAAGTAAATAGTATTGGTTCATGAACAATTTTATTTAAAAAAATGAACAAATAAATAACTTCTTTATAGGTTCATGAAACACTTCTTTATATGTTCATTAACTACTTCTTTATAGGTTCATGAACCACTTCTTTATAGCTCCATGAACCACTTCTTTATAGCTACATGAACCACTTCTTTATAACTTGTGAATCACTACAAATAAAATGGCTGAACCATTGTGAAAAAAGTTGCTGAACCACTGTGAATAAAATTGATGAACCATTGTGAATAAAATTGCTGAACCGCTGTGAATAAAATGGTTGAACCACTGTAAAAAATTTTGTTGAACCACTGTGAATAAAATTAATGAACCACTGTGAATAAAATTGCTGAAACACTGTGAATAAAATTCCTAAACCAATGTGAATAAAAGTCCTGAACCACTGTGAAAATTGCTGAACCACTGTGAACAAAATTGCTGAACCACTGTGAATTAAATTGCTGAACCACTGTGAAAATAATTGCTGAACCACTGTGAATAAAATTGCTGAACCACTTCTTGTCAAATTTTTTTTCAACAAAACACATACAAAATGGGTGTCTATATATAGATAAAATTAAACTACACTCAAAAATATATATTTTTAAATATTTTTTAACAAGTAAAAATGCCAAAAATTAATTTTTAAAAGTGCATGGAGAACATTTTGGGAGGATCTTCAAATCTTCTGCAGGAATGAACTCATTCACCTGATGATGATATCAGAAACTAAAACCGAGCAAATCCCAGGGGAAAATCAGTGGAAGCGTGCGGGCTTCGATAACGCTGTGTGGTTGCCCGCTCGAGGCCGCTCGGGAGGTATTGGGGTCCTTTGGAAGGCGTTCCAGATACCTCATATTTCTATTTCAATAAACCATACCCAAGATAGAATTATCTGTCTTGGATATCACAACACACTAATTGATTTTAAATGCTCGATCTATTGTGTATATGCCCCGCCAGGACCTGATGAAAAACCGGCTTTCTGGGATACGCTACATCGTTTGGTGTTAGCCGATGATAAGCCGTGCATTATTTGTGGGGATTTGAACGAAATCTTGAGTAGGGATGAAAAGGAAGGGGGTGCAGAACCTCATCCTTCTAGATTTGAAAGACTTTTGTCTTTCAAAAACATATGCCAGCTAGAGGATATCCCGACAATAGGGAACAAGTTCACGTGGCGCCGTAAAATGGTTGATATTGACAACACTTATGAGAAGATCGATAGAGTGCTTGTCCAACATCGGATAATGGAAGTTTTTCCCGATATACAAACCAAAAATTTTGCCTTTTCCACGTCAGATCACTGCCCAATTCTCTTTGAATTGAATGACAATATTCAATTCAAGGCGCCTCCTTTCAAAATGGAAAATATGTGGCTATCCCGTAAGGATTTCAAAAATGTAGTAACTCAAGCTTGGCGCGTGGATGTGCCCGGATCTGGAATGTACAAATTAGTGAAGAAAACTCAGATTCTCAAAAATCTTGCGAAGCAGTGGAATAAAAAAACGTTTGGAAATGTTTTTACTCAAATAAAAAAGGTTGAAGAGGACCTGCTGAACATTCAAACAACTGATGTTGAAGCGCGAACCCCAGAATGGAATAGAAAAGAATCGAGGCTGATAAGCAAAAAGCAAGAACTCCTGAAATTCCACAAGCAATACTGGGGCCAAAGAGCTAAAGCAAAGCATATAAAATTGTCTGACTCGAACTCGGGTTATTTTCACCGGGTGGCTACAGGCAGACGAAACAGGAAATCCATAAAGACACTAACCTTAGCAGACGGGTCCACAACGCAAGGGGATGAAGAGATACGGGGAGAAATTTTGAGAGAATTCCAACAACGATTTAGAACAGGCGATACCCCCACAAAGCAACTACGTCACTACACTAGCATTATCAGGCCAGAAATAACAACCGAAGATAATCACTACCTTACAAAAACAGTCTCTAACAGCGAAATAAAAAACGCAATGTTTTCTATAGGAAGTAATAAATCCCCAGGACCGGACGGCATAACAGCAGAGTTCTACAAGAAATATTGGGGGATTGTAGGACCCTCGATTATTAAAGCAGTTAAGGGTTTTTTCTCTTCAGGGAAATTGCTAAGGCAAATCAACCATACTTTTATCACCCTACTCCCAAAGTGTGAAAATCCTACGAATGTGAACCATTATAGGCCTATAAGTCTATGCTCGACAATATATAAAATCATATCTAAAATTCTAACAGAACGATTGAAGACAGTTACTGGAAAATTAATACACCCATTACAGGGCGCTTTTGCATCTGATAGATCCATTCAAGACAATGTATTGATTGCCCATGAAATTTTCCACTCGTTCAGGTCTAGGACGGGGAAAGAAGGATGGTTAGCGATCAAATTGGACATGGAAAAGGCCTACGATAGAGTTGGCTGGGCCTTCTTAAGAACCATTCTTACAAATTTTGGATTTAGCCCTCGGTTCATCTCATGGATTGGTGAGTGTGTCGAGACAGTTTCGTACTCCATTCTCGTGAACAATGCCCCGACTGAGGTTTTCCATCCTGAAAGAGGCCTTCGTCAAGGGGACCCTCTTTCCCCTTTCCTCTTCATCTTAACTGCCGAAGTCCTAGCAAGAAAGCTTCAGGCCGCGGCTTTAGCTGACAACAATATGATCGGATTCAGGTGTCGACGTGATGGCCCTTGTGTTCCTTTCTTGGCTTTTGCCGATGACATGCTCATATTCTCTAAAGGAAGCACCGAAGCGTGCCGGACTGTTAGATCGATTATAGACGATTATTGTCATTTTTCTGGCCAAAAAGTTAACTTTCATAAATCCGCTTTCCAAACAAGCCCAAGAATCCCTGACCGAAACAAGGAAGAAATCCAACAAATCCTGCAAATACCGTTATCAACAACTTTGGAGAAATACCTTGGTTGCCCTATTATAAATGGCCGAGTAAACAAGGAAATCTTTGAAGACATAGTCACAAAATCCAAAAACCAATTAACAAAATGGAGAGCCAACACATTATCTCAGGAGGGACAGGCGGTACTTATCAGGGCTAATCTAGCGGCTAAACCGGTTTATACCATGCAGAGTTTCCTTCTCCCGGCCTCGATTCACAAGGAGTTGGATCAAATTAACAGAATGTTCTTTTGGAACAAAGATTTGAGCTATAAGCCCCTCATAGGGTGGGATAAGGTTTGCAAACCTAAACGGAAAGGCGGGATGGGTATAAGGAAATCCAAGGAAATGAACGAGGCCCTTCAGATGAAGCTATTGTGGAAAATCCTGGCAGAACCGACAAATATTTGGGTAAGAATAATTTCAAATAAATACCTGCGCGGAACCCCGCTGCTAAGCTACAAGAAAGGTGCAAATGTATCATGGCAATGGGGAAGACTCATGACGTTGACAAAAAAATTCAAGGAAGGGCTAATTTGGAGAGTCGGTAATGGCAGGTCAATAAATTTCTGGACTGATAGATGGCTCAACTGCAAACCCTTAATAGAATCTCTCCCCCAGACTCCCGGAGGGTTTCAAGACGAAATGGTCTCAGCCTACATTAAAGAAGACGGAAGTTGGAACGAAGACAAACTTTTTAGGAACCTGCCGCCCGAGCTTGCAGACAAAGTACTTAATAGTTTTATCCCCAATGTGTTGGTGGATGATAGACTATATTGGTGGCCCGACAGACAAGGCTGGTTCACAACCAGAAGTGCCATGAATTTCCTCACAGAGCATCCTCACGAGGATGCCTCTTGCCACTCATGGATCTGGAAACTGGATGTACAACCCAAAATTAAATCCTTTATCTGGAAACTAAGTCTGGATGGCTTGCCTACGAAGGAGCGTTTGATACGAAATGGTATTCACGTACCTGCTGACTGTGTTTTCTGTGGGGCGCCCTATGAAAATACCAATCACCTTTTTCTAGAATGTACATTTGCCCAGCACTGCAATCACAATATGGCCAAAGTAAGGAACATCCTTCTGAATAATGCTTCCCAAGTGACTAACGCCTTCGGGCTACTTATGCTAGCCAACTCTTCGCTCACTTCACCTGAAATGAACCGACTAGTGGTCTCCTGGTGGGCGATTTGGCACATAAGAAACAAGATTAGTTTTCAAGATAGCAAGATTCCTAAGTTGACCGAGTTCGAGAGTCTCGTCAAAAGCATGTTACAAAATTGGAGTACAGCTAAAGAATACGAGGTTGACTCATCGGAATGGAACACTCAGACCGTGACTCGCAAAAGGGATAGGGAAAAAACGAGTAAATGGTCCAAACCATGTAGAGGATATGTCAAAATTAATTTCGATGGCTCCACTCACATAAATGGGGAAAGTTCGATTGGTCTCGTTGTTAGGGACGATGAAGGCAATGTGATACACTTACAACATTGCAAGTGTGGGAAGCAAAGTCCCCTTACCACTGAAGCCCTCGCAGCTTGGCAGGCTGCTCGGTGGGCTGCCTCAAGTGGGTATGATAAAATTGAGTTGGAAGGCGATTCATTAACTGTTGTTAACAGTATTCGGAATTACTGGACTCCTCCATGGGAAATAGAAATGATCATATCAGACTCATTACGACTTCTCAGCCGTGTGAGGCACTGGAATATTTGTCATGTCCTTCGTTCTGGTAACGCTGTGGCGGACAAGGTCGCCCACCTTGGCCATAGCACTCCGGACACCATCTCGTTGTACAATCATTCAGGTCTTCAGGGCCTCATCCTCAAGGATGCACTCGGTTAGCGGGCTCCCACACCGAATTCTTACTCTCATCAAAAAAAAAAAAAATATAGTGGTAATCTGTTTTGAGGATAAAACTACTACTATATTTTAATTAATGCCTTCATTAGCAAGAGTGAATGGTTGGTACAATGGTTTGGCAGTTTAGTTGAGAGCTCAAGTTCCTAAGTTCGAACTCCCAACCTATTTAAAATAAATGACGATTTTAATTTGTGAACAGCATGTGGCGCGTGGGAGGGCATCATCATTTTGTGAACTGCTGGGATGGAGCGTGTGCTCACGCGCAGTTGGTGCGAATGGGGGAGCAGTGGGGCGCGCGGGAAACAGTTAAGGGGACGCGTTTCTGCAACTTAAATTTATATTATTTTAATCCATTTTGACCAATCAAATTGCTTCTTTTCTTTTTATTTTTAGAGTTGTATGTACCCGAACCCAACCCTATATATACACACGTTGATTGATTCTATTATTCCGTGTTTTTTTTTTGAGAAATGATTGATTCTTCCGCGAAAACGAATTTACGCGGGTCTTCCAAACGTTGATCGTACACACCGCGACCGTTGTATATGAATTTTTGTTGAGAGCAATTTGACGAAATATATTATATGTTCTCAATTAACAAAATTTTTTATGACGATTGCAACATTAGATATATAACCAATTGCTCAAAAAACAAAAACCCCATTAGATAACCACCACTCGTAATAAATCGGAAAATATTTTTATATTTTATTTAAATAACTTGACACTTATATTTCGGTAGCGGATCCATAATTTTTTTGGGGGCTAAAAAATTTCAAAATTTTTTTGCATGCATGTATGAAAAAATATTTTTAAAAAAAATATATTACAAAAATTTTAAATTTGTTATTTAAATAGATATTTTTATAGAAAAAAAATAAAGAAAAACAATTTAAAAAAAATGAGAATTTTATTGTAAAACAAAAGAATCAAGAGGAGGAGAATATGAGATTGTATTCAATTGATTCCTCTTGGTGTTACACCGCTCAATATATAGAGATAAACTCCTTAGGCTCCAATCAATAGTCAATCTATCTATAGACAAAATCTATATAAGTAAAGTGTATATTTTGTACATCCACATAATAATAATTTTATAACACTCCCCCTTGGATGTACATTCCTTGTTCCTCCAACTGCCTCGTTAAAAACCTAGCTAGGAAAACCAAATGGGACAAAACCATAGCTTAGGTAAAAAGAATGCAGCCTTCTATGTACGCTCTTGTTGTTCTACCTCATTAAAATCCTTGTCAGGAAAACCCATTGAGATAAAAACCTGATCGAAGGGAAAAAGAGTGCAGTGCGTGTATACTCCCTCTGAGTTCAACATCCTTCTCGAAGTCTTCTCATTCTTCTTAATGCCGCCGTCTTTATGAGCTTATAGTTGAATCTCAACATTATCTGTGATGTGTATAAGCTGGAATGTCTTCGTGATTAACTTTGACGCGCTTGACTTCCATGTATTGGTGTTGAGCTGCTTTGGATGCACAAGCATAAGGTTCTTCAGGACCTAGTGTGCTTTTCATTGTTGATTTGGAGGATCTGATTTATTAAATGGTGCCATGACAGGTAGAAGCCCCGGTCGCAGCCCCGATTATGATTTCCGCGACCACGACCACTACGTCTTGGGGCACCACCGTGTTTCTCTTTGATCTCATGTTTCCCAGCAATGTAGGGTGAGATGCCAATGTCACCAGAAGAGATGTGTGCTTCAGCCGATGGTGGACTGGGGTTAGTTGCGTTGAGGTTCGTGAGGCGAGACTCTTCCATAACCAACTGTGAGTGAGCCTTTTCAAACTCAGGGAGAGGGCCATTGTGCTGAATCAGCGCAGCCACTGTGTTGTAATCAAGGGGTAGGCCGGCAATCGTCCTAAGAACAAGGCGATTGTTGGAGACAGTGACACCAACATTTTTGAGTTGATCGGAGGGATATCATATGCTTGTAATAATACTCATTGATGGATGAGAATGATTTGAGGCGAGCATTAGAGAATTCTTGTTCGAGATAGATGTCCCTCGAGTTTTGGTTGTCGTTGAAGATGTTCTTGATCTTGGTCCACGCTACTTGAGCCGTCATGTTCCCCTCCAAGATCGTTAAGATGAGGTCTTGAGTGATGGTACAATAGATCCATTGCAACAACACAACATCCACTTGATTCCACAACTCATCGTCGATATCTGCATGACATTATGACTAAAGTCCTTGGAGGTAGAGGATCAATGCAAGTTCTTCTATGCCAAGTTAGGACTTGTGCAGTGCTCCCTAAGTCCAACTTGGGGAGGGGGTAATGAGATTATGGGGGTTTTATAGTTTTCAGCTTAATGTTCATCTTTTAAATGCTTTATTAGTCTTTTGTAATAGGATGTGTCAATTGTCCCATCTCTTGTCATATCCGGGTGGGTAGTATCCACCTTTAGTTCTGTGTTTTGTCTTCTTGTTAGGAGCCAATAAGGCCTTAGCAGCTGGCCATCCGCAAGGACTATTTAAGCTCGTGTGTGTGTTGAGCTGCAAGCAACCCTAAAATCCTGATTGTTCATCCCTCTGTTTTGGCCCATTTTTGTGATTGTTTTCCATTTCTGTTGCTTGAATCATGATCATCATCTGGCATTACAGTTGCCAGAGATTTCATCAAAGAGCTCCTTTTACAGCAATCCTCCTGTATCGTTTGTGTATATAATAGCCGTGAGGGGAGCGTTACTTTTCATTGCTGGCCGGGCGTCGGACACAAATGGAACAGGATATTCATACGAGCGTGCAATTAGCAAATGAGTTTTTTCAGGATATTTTGGAATGCGTGCGTGAAGCAGAATGGCACAGAAGGGAAGTTGCCGACAGGAACCTCTCTTACCGAAAACTAATGGGGTCCCCGGAATTAGCTGATCAAAAGACTCAAGACAAGTGGGATCGGGTGGTGACGTTAATCACGGTCACCAACTCCATCAAGATCCTCGTCTTCCTCGGCCTCTCGGCTGCCCTGGGGTGGTCCTTCAATCGTGAGGGGCAGCTCCGGTCGATCATCATGGCTGTCCTGATGCTCACCTCTGGCCTCTCTGCGATCCAGTTGCTGACTTTTGCTGCCGCCTGCCTCGTCAACCACTGCTGCCCGATCCACAGGTATATTATAATATTATATGCTCGGATCCCCTATTTAACTTTTATGTTACTTTCATGTTTCAACCACTCCCTGACTGCGATTTTAAAAAAAAAAAAATCTTATTTTTACGGGAAAACTTAAACAAATATCTCCACCGACACTACAGACAAAATTTATAAATAAATATATTATTTTAATTTCCCATCTTTTAAAAATAACAAAAAATAAATAATCTAGTCTTTAAAAATACTGTAACTAATTAATAACTTAACTATTACACTATATTTAAAAAACAATACAACTCAATTTTTTATCCTTCGTTTTAATTCCAAAATGTTCTAACCATGATTTGAAAAATACACAAAATACCCTCCCCCAACGTACCCACCTGGCCGGACGCCCTCACCCAACAGCTGCTGCAACTTTACCTTTCCTCAACCTCTATTTACTATCTGTAAGTAAATTCATAATCGATCACAATTAATTAGGAACTAGTACACTCCTCGCGCCATGGCGCGATTTAAAAAAAATAAAATTTCAATAAGTTATATATTAATTTACTATTTTAAATTAAACTCATTAATATTATACAATTAGAGTATAATAGATTCATTAAAGATGGATTATATTGTGATAGTATATGAAGATGGAGTATAAGTTATATATTAATTTACTATTTTAAATTAAACCCATTAGTTATTTCAAAAATAAAAATTAATTGCAAAAAGAAAATAAAAGGGAAAGAGAAGAAAAAAGTGATTGGTTAAAAAGGAGAGGATTAAGGTGGGTGTGCCACGTAGGCGAAAACTCTTCTGTTTTAAGAGTTTATATAGATATAGATATTTTTGAATTAAACTCGATGGTTAGTAATTGGGTAAAAAAATAAAAAGGAAAAAATGGGAAGAAAAAAAAGGCAAAAGGAATAATCAGAAGAAAAAAAATCTCATTGGATAAGGAGGAGTGGGTTAAGGAGAAGGCGACACATCAGCGAAAGTCTTTGGTTTTAAGTAGTTATATAGATATATAGATATAGATATAGATAGTTAGTAAAATTAAAGAAAAATGAAAATCAAAGGAAAAAGAAGGAAAAAAGAGAATTAAAGAAAATCAAAGAAAAAATGGCAAAAAAATATGTTTGATCAAGACTCCTAAAATGCCTCTAAGATTGACACATCATCCTAAACTCTTCTAAATTAAGAGTTTATATAGATAGTTAGTAAAATTAAAGAAAAAGGAAAATTAAAGGAAAAAGAAGGAAAAAAGAGAATTAAAGAAAATCAAAGAAAAAATGGCAAAAAAAAATATGATTGGTCAAGACTCATAAAGGCCTCTAAGATTGACACATCATCCTAAACTCTTCTAAATTAAGAGTTTATATAGATATAGATAGTTAGTAAAATTAAAGAAAAAGAAAAATTAAAGGAAAAGAAAGGGAAAAAAAAGAATTAAAGAAAATCAAAGAAAAAATGGCAAAAAAAAAATATGATTGATTAAGACTCCTAAAATGCCTCTAAGATTGACACATCATCCTAAACTCTTAAAACTCTTCTTGATTAAGAGCTTATATAGATAAAAACACTTAAGAGGTCTATTTACCCTTACAATTAATGAATATGGTCTTTTTTTTTTATTACAGGGTGAGTGTTAGGGTATGGTTGCGCAACGGGCCGGGCCCGAACCGAACTGAACCGATTCAAACGGGTCGGGCCGAAACCGGTGGCCTGATTTTTTTGGGAGGAGTGGCCCGAAGCTTGAACCGAAGCCCGACTCTTCGGTTACGGTTTTTTGGGTTTTCGGCCCGAAAAAACCGGAAAAAAAAACCGAATTTCACACACTGTTTTCATTAGAACCCAATCTAACAAACCCTAATAATTAAAGTAATTGGGATTTGAGATCAAACAATTGAACACCTCCAGATCCAATGAATTCAAGTAATAGATCGTTCAATACAAGTAATCGAACAAATTTCTGATGTAATTGGGATCAGATCGAATTGGTGGCTAGAGATTGAAGTAGATAATCGAACACCTCTAGATTTGTCTTGACACATTCGAGTGCAACCTCCCCTAGAAGTCCGAAAATCGGCCCCTGCACTGTGAGAAGAAGCGGCGAGGAGGAGAAGCGGCCGGAGGCGAAGAACTGGGAGAAAGAAGAAGCGGCGACGGTGTCACCAGCAGGTTCGACTCCAACCGTTGCCGGAGGCGATTCGACTCTGACCTCGATCTCGATCTGGCCCTTGTACTGTGAGAAGAAGCGACGAGGAGAAGTAGGAGGCGAAGTGGGAGAGAGAAGAAGCGGCGGGGAGACGGAGGGCGGTGCCGGTGACTCGGTGAGGAGGGCGATGGAAGGCACACAGAAGAGGCGCCGATGCTGCATACTGTGAGAAAGAAGAAGATGAGGCGGCGTACTGGGAGAATGAAGAAGCCGGAAGCGTGTGATGCTCTATTAGAAGATTAGGTTTTTTTTTAAAGCGGGGTTTTCGGGCCAAAACCGAAATTTTCGGTTCGGTTCCGGTTTTTGGCCCGAAACTGAATTTTAGATTTTTTAGGAAAAATATCGGGCCGGCCTGAAATCGACTTTTTCGGTTCGATTTCGGCTCGGTTTTCGGGCCGGGCCATATTTTGAGCAACCCTATGTTTGAGTGGCGTCAACCAAGGTTGTACCACCAACCAAAAGCTCATAATCAGAACACCACGAAAATGCGTCAGAACTAAGTACAAGATACACTATCCGATCAGCAGCTTAGTTGTTTTCCCTAAAAGTATGAATCTATATACATATACTAAAACCAATGCATAGCGTCCTATGTGGCGCGCATTATGGTTGATTCTAGGGGAAAAAATCCTATGTGGCAGGTTGTGGTTTATTCTAGGGAAAAAATTAATAAAATAATATGTTATCACAGTTTCTAGAAAGTTAAGCCACAATATATATATATATATATTAGTTAATTGAAAAAAACAAAAATAAAAAATATTTCATAGTCATACTTAGCAAAAATATTACTCCCTCTGACCGATAATACATGGCCTTTTAGAAATTTGCATAAATTTTAATACAACACTTCTCTTTTTTTTTTTAAAAAAAAAAATCCTCATTACACTAATTTTTTCATGAATTTTAATATTTTTTAACACGCATTACACATTTTAACCAATCAAAATCTTTAAAAAAGTCAACAACGCACAAATCAATACAAATCATTACAATATTTTACCTAGGAAACATAAAAACCCATCTATTTTTAAATAAAAGTTATCCTCTAAAAAAACTCATGTATTCTTGGACGGAGGGAGTAATAGATAAATATGTAGTATTTGATAATTAAGTGCTATTTTCTTTATATCTAGATTTTTTTTTGTGGAAAAAATTATTTATTTAATAATTTTTATTTTATTTATATCTATATTATTTTTTTAGAACAAAATAATTTATCAAGATATTATGTAGCTACAATCCATCTGTGAATAGATATTTAAGTAAACTAATGTAATAAATATATACTATATATTTAATAAGAAACAATATTAAAATATTTTTAAAAATCAATTATCTATTAAATGACATGAGATTCAATTAATGGTAGATTAGAAAAAAAAATTATCTTATAAACATGAATTTCATTTATATTTTGAGAGAATCTAAATAAAAGATATTTAGATTTTTTTATAATCCATCGAACTAATTTTATTTATATCTATAATATTTTTTGGTGTCAAATCATTTATGTTTAGAATATTTTATTTATTTATTGGAATATATCTAAATTATTTGTAATATTGTATTAATGTATTCTCCGTACACGAGATAAGACCTACACTAGTAGGGTCTATATAACTCTTCACCCATCCCCTTTCTTTATCTCTTTTTCTTTATATATAAAAACTCCAATTTTTTTTGGTTTAAATTGTGAGATGATCTATTTTTTAAAATTTACTAGTAGACTACCCCGTGCTACGCACGTGATAATTGTCTTTTGTATCGACGAGTTTATACATTCGTATATTAATTTGAATAAAAACAAATCAAAATTAAAATTAATTTAATATAAACTCGATCTAATCTATTTAATTTGATCTTTTTTTAGACTTTTTTCCTTTCATATTTTAGTTATTTCTTAAATTAAGTATGCAAGGTTTTAATTTTTCATCTAGATTATGCTAAAACTATTTTATTTTTATTTTTCTATACACTTTATTTTTCTTGTCGGAAACTGGAGTTCTGGTACAACATGCATCTTACTGTTATGCGGAGTACTTATTTATCCATCAATGAAAATTTTATAGTATTAGATGTTTTAAAATATATTAGTGTATATAATAAAAAAAATTTATACATGGGGGTCTATTTTTTGTAATTTGCAATTTAAAAATATTTGTAATTTGTTGTTTTCATTTTATATTATGTTTACTGAAGTGTTGATTTTAAAATTGAAAAGTGGTTTTCTACTTTCAAAATATTACACAAATAATTGATTAATTATAAAGATGATTTTTACCAAGTGTTGATTTTTACTTAAGTGACTAGCTTAGTATCCCGTGCGTTGCACGGTTCTTTGTTTCAAAATATATGTTTATATAATATCATTTATTATTTTTGACATAAATATTATAAGTATCACAAAGTAATAAAAAAAACATTCTCTAACATATTGAATACTAAAATAAATAAATATGCTAAATTATAAAAAACTTTAAACATTCGAATCTAATATCGGCATAAAGTTATGCAAATATTGTTAAAGCTTGTAAATATTATTAGTATCAATATAATGCCAATAAATATTAGAATAATAAAGAAACTAAATAAATAAGGCAATGTAAAAAATAAAGTAAAACTAAAGAATATGTTTGAGATACAGTTGAGCTAATTTAAAAAAAAAGTCTTCCAAATAGATCAAAGTATGTAATTGTGGTAATGTTTTGTCATTTTTTTCATGTAGATGATGTTTCGGTAATCAAAAGTGGTGGAATGGATTTTCTTCATTAATCACGCTAATATAGAAATAATTACATGAAGAAATTAAATCCATTCCACCAGGGCCGACCTTAGGGATTTTATTTTTTGATCAATAAATATATTGATATTGATGGTATAATTAGCAAGATAATGAACAAAATTTATAAAAATTAAAATTAGATGAAAAATGCATGATTGAGAAATCTTTGATTTAAATCAACAGAGAAATAAAAAATTTGTTAAGATATGTGTGAAAATCAAAGATTTGTTAAAATAAATATGATTTAATTTTATATTACACAGTGAATATCTAAACCAACTAATAAAAATATCGAGAATATCTCAACTAATTTTGTATTTAAAGGGAATTAAAAGAAAACACAAAAAATTGAGAAAATGACATGTAGGATTTTAAATTTAACATCGCGTGATCAAACATTGTTCTTGGACAATGGCTGCTCGTTCACCTAGCATATGAGGAAGCTGTGTCGTTTCTTTCTTCATTGTTGGTGTTCATTAAATTATACTACGTATAACCGATGGTAACAACTAACTTTTCTCAGAATTGACTAAAAGAAGAGAAAAACAGTGTACTATTGTACTGTACTAAAACACTATTTGCACAACACAGGCCAGCAGGTGACATGACTATTTTATTTTCTTTCTCTTTACCTCTTCCATTTATCAAGTCAATTAAAACAATCGAGGGCAACAGATTCAAGAAAAGAAAAGAAAAAAGTTTCATACAAAAAAAAAGTATAAATATAAACATGGTCACAAAACATGAGATCTGGATGGAAGTTACTCCGGTATTTCGAACTTCTACTACAACTATCATTATCTAACGAAATGTGAAATAGATTTGGAGCATTTTTTCCATTACACTGACGATAGTGCTTTAGTATTGGAGAGGATCGATCAAAATGATCATATGGTCTTGTGCACCTGGAGAAATCCGTCGACGGGTCTCCAAGCACAATTCTAGTGTTTTATCTCTTGCATTTGTTCTCCTCCCTTTCCCTTTCTCGTTTCTTGTAAAGCCTATCAAGAACACGCTTAGCCTCACAGTTGGGGAAGTTCGACAGGTCATAGTAGGATTCTGCTACGTCGATAAGCCTGTTGATTTGCATATAACAGGAGACAACACATGAGGCAAAGAACAAATATGGAAATTGTGGAATTGTTTAAGAAATCAAGTAGAGAGCAACTGCAGAATAACTTACCATTCCCCTTTGATATCTGTGACTGTACGGATGAAATTCCTGCTAGTAAGCACATACTCGTTGTATATAACCCACTCTGGTTTATGGTCCAGACAATTGGATGGATGCAAGTGAACAATTCAACCTGAGAAAAGACAAAGACAACAAAGAAGAAAAGAAGTGAGAAACATTGAATACGGAGCTCAAATGTCGACAAATGAACCAACAGTGATATCCTATTCACCTGGTTATCCTTTACAGTCAAGTACTGGCCGGTGCGTTCTAAATGAGCCACTTGCATAAAGTAACCTGCCAACATCGCCTTCCTAATGTTGACATAATAATTCCTGCTGCTAAAATCCGTACTACACAACTTGATTTGGAATCTTGACATGATACGCACAAGTTGGTTCCTCACATTATCAGCAGACTTCAATGTTCTACTATTGATGAAGTTCACCATGAAGGATCCTCATCTGCAAGATGGTTTTTGTAGATGATGCACATCAGGTAAAAGATTGTGGCAAAACAGATAGATGAGATGGAAGAGAGGAGAAAGAAAAGAAGCAAAAATAATACTTACTGTTTTGTTTGTATGCATGATACAAAGCTAGTCCCAAAGAATGAAGAGAACATAGAAAGGAGATTATCATCACCTTAGTCTTATTCACCAAACAACCGGAAGAGAGAACGGAAAGTATATTAATCTTCAAAATAAATAAAAACCACCGATAGCCGGCTGATGGGATCAAAATCAATAGTATATATTTATATCAAGTTGACTTTTAAAGATTTGGTTAGGATCTCAACTAAATTAGATAAGTTTAGATTTTAACAATAATTTAACAAACAATTAAAACAAATTGATTAAAAATTAACAAAAAATTAAAATAAATAAATTAATCTTCAAATTAAAAAAATCTATGCCGGATGAGGGAGTTAGGGGATCCAAATCAATCATGTATATAAAGATTAGGCAGGTAGACTACGATACTAACCAAATCTTTGATTAGATAAGTTTAGATCAAAATCAATAGTATATATTTAAATCCTTGATTTTTAAAATTTGGTTAGGATCTAAACTTATCTAATTAAAAATTAAAATAACAAATAATTAAAATAAATCAATTAAAATTTAAAAACCATTAAAATAAATCAATTAATCTAAAAAATAAAAAAAAGGCTACATTAAAGGAGAAGTCGCCACATGTCGTAGGCGACTTCTCCTTTAGTATTATAATATAGATTATTAGTTTTTTTTTTAAAAAAAATCTTCAATATTTCTCATTTATTCAACCTCATCTAGGGGAAAAAAAGCTTCTTTTACTATCTTCTCGTTAACAAAGAACCATGATTCCATGAGTGACTATTGTAATTACGTGGATTATTAAAATAAAAACGATTTATTTTATGAAAATTTACAGAAAATCACCTCTTAAATATCAACATTTTTACTTAACCACCCATAAAATTAAAAATTATAAAAAAAAACCGCCCTTTATAGTGATTTTGTTGTTGTGCCTATCCTCTCCAGGATGAAATGAAAAAAATAATTAGACTTGGTATATGAGTACACAGTATATCCAAACGAAGAAGATTGACAAATTCTATATACTTTATTTTGAACCTAAAATAGAAACCAATCAACCTTATTATTGGAAGGAATTAAAAGCAGAAGAACAAAAAACCAACAAATCTAACTTGAATTTGGATGGAAGTACTGAAGATGTACGTAAGTAGTGATCGAATTAGGGTTTTCATCGGAAAGGCACTGAGAAAGCTGCGAGGTGATGTCGATCGGTGAAAACAGTGGCGGAGCTCGGGGGTGCTAGCACCCCTGCTCGGAAAAAAAAATACAAATTTTTTTTTGCATATATTTAATATTTTTAAGATAATATAATATCTTTAGCTGATATTTGAAAAAAAAGTGTTATCTAGTTCAAATGGTGAGGGATTAAGGGAAGGAAGGGGAAAGTAAGGAGAAATAAAAGGTATTGGGTTCAAATCCCACCTCTTTAACTTATTTATCTCACAAAATTTTTTGAGCATCCCCTGCCCGAAATCCTGGCTCCGCCACTGGGTGAAAACAACTCCTCCGTGGTGGGTGACGGGTTGGAGACGAAAGTTCAACCCTGATATACCTTGCCATGTCTTATTTGGATTGTGGCATGCTGACATCGACAAACTCCTCCTTCAATTGAAATCAACCCTTAATTAATTAAAATTAATTGAAAGTTGATGCGCAATTAGGATCTAACTTTGATGGTGAACATCTCTAATCTAGAAGAAAAATGTTTTTGAGGCTTTTAGAGAGAGAGAAAGAGAAGGGTTTAGCCGAGGGGCATCTAGCTAGCTAGTTAACAGTGCAATAGATGGAAAGGGGGAAAAGGTGGCACTTTGTTAACAAAACCCTATAAAGGATAGTTTTTTGTAATTTTAATTTTGAGGATGGTTAAGTGAAAACATTGATATCTAAGAGGTGATTTTCTTTAAATTTCCCTTTATTTTCTGTAAATTATGTTCTCCCCTACAACTCTGGCTAAATCTCATGTTTATAAACCACATTCACACCCATCCTTACAAATTACAACACTCGATCGATCTGTGTGTATGTGATGTTTATTTTTCTGTAAATTGAATGAACTAGGTACGCAGCATACTTAATCCACGGGCTGAAGCGGAGTGTGGATATAACTCTGTATCTCTTCGTATTACTGGTCGGCTGGGTGTTTGGGCTCCAGCCGAGGCTTCAATTGCAAGTGAAACATGACGGACACAAATACATGATTTGGATGATACCGGCTACACAGGTCACCCGCCTCTTGATCACACTTTTAGTGGGCTCCTCCATCTGGCTCCTCAAGAACCTCTTCTACCTGTTGCTGGAGGCGAATATTCGTTACCTCAAACTCTCTGAGCGTCTCAGGTGTACAATGCCATTTATGCACGCCATGCTGCGTCGTTCGGGATGGCGGGTTGCCCCCATATTGGAGGACTACCACAACTAGTAGTTTGTGGATGGATATTATGCGTTTAGAGAGGGAAACCGTTCCCATCTGGATTCTTAGGCAACTATCCAAAGAGTACCTGTATCACCTCCAATCCAAGGGTTTGCCCTTCCGAACTGACCTCGTCAAGGACGATTTCAAGCTTATAACAGAAGCCGCCAAGATTTTCAGGTTGATCAAGAATCTCAGGCTCAGCGATGGCTATTTTTATTACACGTTAAGGTACGTATCGCCCCTCTCCCCTATATTTATATTAGGGCTGTTATTTGAGCAGATATATCGATTTATAATTGTTAGAATTGATTGGGCCGGTTGATCAAATGTAGTCAACAAGAAATAACAAGGGATGACCTTGAAGCATTTGGGCTATCAGATGACGCGCTAGAGTTCATATTCACGCGTAGGGAACGTAGGGTCGCATTAATTGACAAGGAGCAAGAAGTAGTTGTCGACACCAACCCACAGGCCGGCGAAGCTATTTCTTTTGATGAATTTCTCAACTTGGCGGTAATTAATTAGCAGCTTACTATCTATATAATATCTCTTACCGTGATGTGTCAACTCCCTCTGATCCAAAAAAAAATTGTCGTTTTATTTTTTAACACGTATTTTAAGGAGCTAAAAACTATATAAAAAATATCAACTTTTTTGAAATTATTTTTTTACAACTTAATATTTGTTGGTAATAAGTATTAGATTATAAAAAAATAATAATAAAAAAGTTAATATATTATATAGTTTTTAGCTTCTTAAAATACGTGTTAAAAAAGTCAAACGACATCTTTTTTGGATCGGAGGTAGTATTTCTTTTCCGTTCTCTCTTCATCTCTTTGATAAATTTACTTGTTTCCCCCTTTTAATTTATTTTTTACCTATTTACTAACCATCTATATTCTATGTAATATCTTAATTTAGAAGACTTTTTAATGATATGTCAACACCTCCTTAATTTAAGGTTTTTCAACTAATCACAATTTTGTCTTATTATTTCTTTTTTTTTCACCTCTTCAAATTTACATTCCCCCTTTTTTTTTTACCTATTTACTAACCATTGGATTGAATTAAATCTAATAACTTTTATATTAAATATTTTGACGAAGCCTAACTTTATGGTAAACATTTTTATCATTTTCTTAAAGATTTCAAGTCTACATTCATTATTTTATCATAACTTTTATGTTATTAAAAAATTAATTATTAAAAATCGCGCCATGACGTGGGAATTATACTAGTGTACTTAATTTTTATTTAATTAATTACACCTTCAGATTTACTCTATAGCTATCGGGCAACTCAAAATTATTTACATGCAGTTATATCTATCAACACTTAAAAAAATTATAACCTATTTTTTAGAAATAGGTTAATTAATTAAGAACTTTAATTTAACATGATTCTCTAAAGTTTAATTAGTTTAGTTTTTTTCCAAAAACTAGTGTAGTTATTACATAATTGCGCGCTTATTTTAAAATTAATAAAATAATAATATAACACACTACTTTCAAAATTTAACATAAGAAATATTAATTCGATAGTTTCAAATTAAGGAATATGTACATTCTATGAGATGCTTTCATTTTTTAGTTGAAACATTATTAATTTTAAAAAAAATAAAATGAAATATAATTAATTATATATAGATTGTTCCCAATTTAATACAATTAGAGTGGATCACGTAAATTAAAATGTAAGGGAAGCACACTACTTATTAATAATATCTTTTAAATTACTCTAATTTTTTGCTAAAGAAAATTAATATCTTTATAACATTAAAAAAAATTGTATTTTCAAGAAATCTTATTCATTCCTAAAAAAAATAATAACTCTATAACTTTTGCAAAATTTATGTTTTGAATTTATCTAATTGGTTGGTAAAAAAAATGTTTTTTTGAATTAAAAATTGTATTCTTAGAATTCATTGGTTGCGCGGCTACTTGCGCCTCTAGAGAAGAGTCAGAAGACGAGCCTTTGAGCTTTATGAAGGATACACCTGTTAAATAACAAAAGATTTTTTAGTTAAGTGTCCTTTTTTAACGAGGCATTTTGTAAAATATCCACTTTTATATTTTCTTTTGTAAAATATCCATCATGACATTTTTGCCCCACCTTCCCATTTTTAGTTTGACTCCTTTCATTCTTTTCCATTTTTATTTTGACCATTGACACGTCAAAGTCAATGAATTTAGTGACACAACTTTTGTGACACATGTAGGATGATAAATAAATTTTTTGGTGACAATTTTTTTTACGAGATTAGTGTCACCATCTTTATAAGTGGTGACACCGGTCAATGACTTTGATTACACAACTTTGGTGACACATGTATGGTGATAAACAATTTTTTTGGTGACAATTTTTTTTACGAGATTCGTGTCACCACCTTTATTAGTGGTGACACCGGTCAATGACTCTGGTGACACAACTTTGGTGACACAAGTATGATGATAAACAAATTTTTTGGTGAAAGTTTTTTTTACGAGATTAGTGTCACCACCTTTATAAGTGGTGACACATGCGTTTACAATTTTTTTTGGTGACATCTTAGTTTTTTTTTATTTTTTATTTTTACGAGGTCACTGTCACCACCCCTATCACTATCACCACTCAATCACTGTCACCACCCTTATCGTTGTCACCACCCTGTCGGTGTCACCACCCCTATCGTTGTCACCATTCTTATCGCTGTCACCACCCTTATCGCTGTCATCACCCCTATCGTTGCCACCACCCTATCACTGTCACCATCCTATCTCTGTCACCACCCCTATCGCTGTCACCACGCACCCTATCGCTGTCACCACGTACCCTACGACCCCAACGACGGTGACCTCGCACTCCAATGGCAGAGGAAAACCTCAATCTAAAGCGGAGGAAGATTTTGTTGTCGATGTAACCTCTGACTTGGACTGGAATTAGGAAGCCGGCGGCGAGGACAAACTCACAAACCTTAAATCGGATCGGATTTTAGGAAGCCGGCGGCGAGGACAGCGGAGGAGAAGATCTCTGGAGAACAGTGGGTGTGGGAGAGAAGATCTCTGGAGAACTCCTCACCACGCCGACTCTGAGGCTCCTAGCACCGGCGCTCCTTTCCTCCTCCCGCATTTGAGCAATGTCTGTTCATCTTCAACCTAAAATCGCGACCGTCACCAACCCCACCCTCTGTGTGTGAAATCTCCATAAAAAACCCTCCCTCCCTCTCTCTGTGAAATCTCCATCAGAAAGAACAGAAAGAACAGGGAGAGGGGATAAATCCCTCCCCTCTCTCTCTCTGAAACCGTCTGCAAGGTGGACATAAAGCAGGGGAGGAAAAAATAAAATACATAAAGCAAGGTAAAACGGAGTTTTCATTAAATTGGTGGACATTTAACAAAATGGTAAATTTAGTGAACAATTAGCAAAACTAATATACCAAAGTGGACATTTCCCCAAGTATGTTCAATAACAAAAATACGGAGTACATTCTTGTGTGATAAAAAAAGTACTTGATGGCCGTACTGTGAGGGGAAACTAAGTGCCAAATGCGAGCTTAAATAGACTTAAGTTGTATATTAAGGATCATGAATTCATGATCCATGTCCTTTGAGACAAAATTTAGGCTAATATATAACACTTCACCCTATATATCCTTTTTAACTATCAACTAGTACGATTCCCGTGTCATGGCGCATTTTTTTAAACCTAAAATATTATATATAAAAATATTATAGAATATTAATAAACGTTAAGATAAAAATCATAAAAAAAACTTTATTAATTATCTTAGAAAATTATTTTTATAAAATCTTATGTAAACTATAATACATAAACATAGCTATTTTAAATTACTCAGTAATAATAATATCAATATCATTATAACATTGTTTAAATGTGATGTGTCATAATCAATAGTTATATTCAATGTTTTGAAAGCCCAATAGTTAGTAAATAAATTTGAGTTAAGTTCAATAGTTATATTAGGTTGAATTCAATGTTTAGAATTAAGCTCAATAGTTAGTAAAATTAAAAAAAAGAATTAAAGGAAAAAGAAGAAAAAAAGGAGAATTAAAGAAAAATAAAGAAAAATGACAAAAAAAAAATGATTGATCAAGACTCCTAAAATATCTCTAAGATTGACGCATCATCCTTTAACTCTTCTAAATTAAGAATTTATATAGATATAGTCATATAGATATAGATATAGATTTTCCACTCCTTTTATTTTCCACATAGGAGGAAACAGGGACGAATAGTGGGGCAGGGAGTGGATCGAGCGCCCATTTTTTTTTTTTTTTTAAATTTAATTTTTTTTTTTTGCTAATTTTATAGTTGAAAAATCAAAAAATTTAGAAGGAGTAATAAATTATAAATTATACTTAGCTTAGTTGATAATTTGAATAATGAGGCTTTGAGCACAATAATAAAAAATAATAATAATAAAAATAAAAATTAGCCCCCTAAATTTTTTCCTGGGTCTGCCCTGGGAGGAACAATCCCACACCAAAACCTATATTGAATGGTTCCCTACCTGATTCCTATAATTTCAACCGTACCCTACGCCTGGATTTTACTGAATACCACCCTTTTAAAATGATTTATTGTGTGTGTGTGTGTATAATTGGCTGTTTTGCAGGTTAAGGGCTACAAAATTTGCTGGTATCTGAAACACAATTTGGAGGGTTCTATGAAAATGTTTATCAAATTGAATAGGCTGCTTAACGCAATTGTTCTGGCAGTTGTGCTATTCATTTGGCTTCTGCTCTCTGAAGTTGTCAGCACCGCCCAAATTGCGCTAATGTTCAGTCCTTTTCTTGCTGCAAGCTTCATCTTTGGTGATAGCTGCAAAAAAATGTTTGATGGACTCATCTTTGTTTTCGTAATGCACCCCTTTGATGTTGGTGATCGTGTGATTGTTAACAATGTGCAGGTATTTATCTACTTCGCGAATAATATATAATTAAATCAATTTTGAAAAACTTTTTGGGGGGTCACAACCCAATGGTGATTAGCTGAATGCAAAGTATTAGTTGCTTAGATTTAGGGCTTTTTTTAGAGTAGTAAATGGTAATTAAAGTATTCTAAATTTATTAGGCAAATAGATATGATCATCATCTTCTTCTTCTTCTTTTGTTTTTTTGTGCAGATGAGGGTTACAAATCTGAACATTTTGACATCCATTTTCTTAAAGTATGATACCGGAGAAGAGGTGGTCATTCCTAACTCAACGCTAATGACCACGAGCGTCATCAATGCTGGAGAAGAAATGATGGTTCCATACTTGAGTGATAGCGTTGAATTCGTTATCGATGTTCGAACTCCTATAGAGCACATTCAATATTTGGAGGCCAAAATATTGATGTATGCAGATAATTAAGTAATTCATATTCCATGATTTCTACTTTGAATCAATGTGCATTAATCCGATTCAATCCTCTCTCTGTTGGCATCACATCAGGTTCATAAATAATACTCTCGGGCACTATGATCCAAAGATGGCAACAGCAGATATTAGCAAGGAACAGATAAAGATGATAGTTTATTTTAACTATCTGGATCCAACAATTTCCACCGAGAGAAAAACTCTACATAAGTCAAGAATCTTGAGTAGGATAATGAAGTTACAATTGGAGAAAGAAAGTAATTTGTTGAAAGGGAAACCGCCATCATCTGTGCATTATATTGCAGAATTCCGTCTTGAAAGTATGCTCAAGATGGAGGAAATTGAAGAAATTGAAGCTGAAATACAGAGGTAACATTTCATTAAACCGTAAACCTTTTTCTCCACATAGTTGGTAAAATAACTTCGATGTAAAGTTAGTCAAATCTTAACCACACAATTCTTAATTAATAAGTGTTTTAGATTTAAATTAGTTTAGTCCTCATTTTTAATTTATTTTTTGGGTTGATAAATTTATAGAGGATAATTCTATCAACTCTACGGATCCTTACCACGTAAACCCTTTGTCACCGTGAGCCTCTAGCTATTGGAAAACTTTTTTTTTTTGGCCTTAGGTTGAGATTTTGAGATAGCAAAGTGTAGTGTTGGGTTTATTAATTCATTATTTTTTTTTTTACAGTAGGCAACCAATAGAATGCCTTAGACAGGTCATTCATGATCATCCTTGCGGATGATGTTACAAAGATCCCTGTAAAAAGGGAAACTAGAACTACTACTTAAGCTATTCTTCGCAATGTAATCAGCATCACAGTTAGCTTCTCTATAGCAATGCTGAGATCTGGCTGTCTCAAAATCCTTTTGAAGCATGTTGATTCTCTCGATTACTCTAAGAATCTCCCAAGGGGCTGAATCCGGGTTTTCAACGTAACTCATATAGGTTTAATATTTCAATTTGGGAAAAGTAGATACATTGATTTATCCATTTTTAAAATTGATTATAAGGTTTACTTATTATATTTAAGAATTAATTTTGCAAGTCGTGCTTGCATGACTGTTTATTATTATTATTAATATTATTACTACTGCCTCTACTACTATTGCTATTATTATTATTATTTAAATTATTAATCTAGAAAGATAAAATAAATAGAAATTTAAATATTAACAACCCATTTTAATTAGAATTCCAGTTTGCAATTATATATATAGAAATAGGGCGAAATTTTGAACCAAATGAACTTAAAATAGAATAGTATATAGTATATTGTTTAAGGAATTGAAAATTGAATCCGTTTCATATGGATTACACGTACTTAATGTTCCTCATTATTATAAGCATAATTAATCAATTTATTTTTCTCTAATTCTCACTTCATCTTCAATATATATTGGTAATCTCACTTCATCTTCAATATAAAACTGTGTTGTAGGGATCTAAGGAATATACTAGATTCTGAAATTGTGATCACAGAGCTCACAAATACAACAATGAAAATGAGTTTGTACGTGCCGAGTTCTTTACAAGATGGATCATCTGAAACTGATCCCCTTCCAATGCTGAGAGACATCCCCAAAAGAATCACAAGAAAGGGACGACTAATTATTGCAGAAATCCAAATTTACAAAGCCGTCAATGACGAAGAAGATGATAAAAGAAGCACAATATGGGACAGCATCTCAATCAAGGAGCGGGTGAGCAGAATGAGAGCTCTCACTTGTCCCGATATTTCATTTGCAACATCGAGTCAATCATAAGGACGTCTTATAGTCTGCTTGAAGTTAAAAAGATGAATTAAAATTAAAATAGCTTTTATCTTTAAATTTTTAAAGTCATTGTCACTTGTATGTTTTTCTTTGGAATATAAATAAGAGGAAATTGGGAGAATATACCCTTTTTCAAGTTTTTTTTTTAAATAATTGTACTCCTTCAATTTTGTTTTAGGTAATTGTACTTTTTTTTAAGATGGAGCCAACTAACCCTAACCCAAACTATAAGGATAGCTCTTGGATATGGAAACTTAAGTTACCACCAAGAACCCTAAACTTTATATGGAAAATCACTTCGGATAGTTTGCCGACATCAAAACGCCTAAATAGAAACTATAATAGAGTTCCTAACCATTGCAGCCTCTGCAATGTGGATAATGAGAATGCAGACCACCTTCTACTCAAATGCCCAATCACGAAAATGATGGCGGTAAAATTTGAGCTCCTGGGGGGTGGGAAGCTGTTCGGCTTCTCGGACCCTATGGCTTCAACAAGTGATCTACAGTACCTTAAATCAAACAACACTCACTTTGAGCAATTATGTATTCTATGGCAACATATCTGGGAATTCCGCAACTCAGTTATCTTCAAGGGGAACAACCCGAACAAGTATGAAGGAACTACGAAATCTCCAAAATGGACAAATCTCCAAAATGAAACTACGAAATCCAAGAACGAAAGAAGACCGATTAGTAAATGGACTAAGCCCCCAATTTCTGTCTACAAGATTAATGTGGATGGGTCGGTCAAGCCGTCGGGCGATTGCCATATTGGGGGTATAGTTAGAGACTGGAACGGTCAAATTATAGATATTTTCTATGAACAGGTTACTAAGGGATCTGTAATCCATACGGAATCCCTTGCTTTCTGCAGAGGGTTAGAATTAGCCCGCACCAAAGGCTGGAGTAAGATAATTGTTGAAGGAGATAGTCTGGGAGTTATCAAGGCAATAGAAGACCTGAAATCTGCCCCTTGAGAGATACTACGAGTAGTCGAGAAGATTCAAATGCTTCAGAAAGGATTCACCACAGCAATGGCCCAACACTGCTATAGAGAAGCCAACCGTGCTGCTGATCATACTGCGAAGAATAGTCATATTAATAGTTCTAGCCTCCCTTTTTATAGGGATCTCTGTAACATCATCCGCCAGGATGATCATGAATGTTCTTAGTTTAAGACATTCTAATGGTTGCCTACTGTAAAAAAAAAAAAAAAGCAAAACAACAAGTTTTGCAAAACAGAGGTAGTAAGTTTTAATTAGCTGATAGAGTAAAAACTACCAAAAAATCTCGTAAAAAATTTTTTGAACGTTTTTTTCTTGGGCCATGGGGGCTTCAACCATCCCGAGTACTTGAATCCGCCGATGCTTATACTAGGATCGAAAATGATCAAATTAAATGTGGATACGCTTGTCCAATATTCTAAAAGGAGTTTGGTGGACTCTAGGCGATGGTTGATAGCCTAACGCCGTCTAGATAGAATTTAGAACACAAAATTAATTTTGGTAAATATTTCTATGAAAAAATTTCAAAATTATTTTTATATTATAAATAATCAATCATATATATATATATATATATATATGTATATATATATAATTTTCTCATGAAAAAATATAATTTGAAAATATTAAAATTATTATTATCGAATAATCATCTTTTCAATTTTAATATTTTTTAAAATATGTCTTTTCGTGAGAAAACTATACAAATATGTATAATTGTTTTTTTATAACATAAAAATAATTTTTTTATCATAAATATTTACTATAATTAATTTTGTATTGCACCAAAGGATGCATATAAAGATGTACTAATGTTGTCATCTATAAACTCATAATTGAATAAAGGTTTGTCCATTATTTGCCATAAAGGAAGATGATAAAGATACTTTGTTTGGAAATAATATTCTAAATATAAATGGGTAAACCCTATAATCTAATTTAAAAAAAGTTAAATGAGGTATATCTAGAGAAAATAATTCTCAATTTGACTTCGTATCCTATTTGGGGTATATGATAGAAAAATTAAATAATTCGAGATTTGTAACAATTGTGAGATTTGGGGAAATCATCGTATTGGCAAATATTCAAATGGGGAGAGAGAGGACAAGGAGAGAAGTAGAAGTCGGGATTCGGTCTTGTCTATTGAGTCGTGACTAGTGAGTAAGGAGGGAGAGAAAAAGGTAAAAATAAAATAAAAAACAAAACCTTATGGAAACGCATAGCAAGTTGATGTTAAAAAATATAGATTGATTGACATAAATTATGTCAATATATTATTTTAATAATTATTTTTTTATGGGAGAAAGTTTCAATTGCCATTTGCCATTCAGTCAACCTGTATCTATACAGGAAACAACAATTAATTCAGTCAACCAATTGAAATGAGTAAAATAATACTACACCCGTTTAGAAATATAAGTCCATTAACTTTTTAATATGTTTTTTAAGAAGTTAAAAACTAAATAAAATAATATATTTTTTATTAATTTTTTTACATAATTATATACTTATTAGTAATATATATAAGACTATGTAAAAAAATTTAATAAAAAAAATATTCTTTTATATAGTTTTTAACTCCTTAAAAAACGTGTCAAAAAGTCAATGGACTTATATTTCCAAATGGAGGTAGTAATAAAAATAAGGAATATAATTGATTTTTCACGTACTTTAATATTCTATTAAAGGAAATTTGGTGATGGGTGTGACTTTGCAAAGAAAACGGTTTTAACAGGTAATTTTCTGCAATTTTCATTTTAAGGGGTGATTTCACGCAAAATGTCCTATTTAAAGGGTGGTTTTCTGCAATTTTTCCTAAGAATTAATATTGTATATGGTATTTTTGGTAAGGGTAGGTGTGATTAGTATTCATGATAAGTTGTGGGAGTCGAGACTCTGATGGTACGACCATGTACAAAGGAGAGACCCAAGTGTGCTAGTACGTAGATGTGACAACTTGGCTATCAAAAATGGCAGTCGGATTAGAGGGTTGAGAAGAATTGGGATGAGGTGATTAGATTAGGCCTGACAGTTTTGTGACTCACTAAGGAGATGACGTGTGTATAATGGAGTGCAAATGAGTGCTATTCGAGTCAACGAATACTAGGCGCGTGCGGCGTTTTCTACATCGTTCCTTCCTGCTAACATCTCTTTTTTTCGTGCCTCTGTTACCTTATATCCTAGAGTGTTTGCGTTTTTGTTTTGTGCCTCTTTATGTGGTGTCTTGTCTGTCTTTGATAGGCTTGTCTAGAGGCACTCGAAAACATCATCTCAACGAGTCAATAAAAGGGTGGGTACAATTTGATCCCCAAATCCTGTGAGAAGTTAGAACGGGATATATTTTGGTTGGCATTATTGGTAATTAAGGTGCCAATAGTAACTTTATAATGTAAACTTATCTTTTTAGATGTGAAATCCATTGTTCACTTGTATTTACATTCTCTTCTAAGGCACATATGTGATAATACCAAATATGATATCTTGTAAACATTATTATTGAAACTCTAGCTTTAACATTTATATCGCGAGAATTGAGTATTTCTAATTGTTAGAGTCTGATAAACTTAGCCAAAATTTAAACAGACACATTAAATGATGATCGATTCTGCATATGATGTCACCAGATTCAACAACACAGTAGGGCGAGTCAGTGTTCACCAGGACAAGGGGGCGCGGGATCACCCTCACTCGGCTTGTGTACTAGACTACTAGCTAGAGCATGTGTACCCTGCACATATATCAATCTCCATTTAAAATTTTCAACTGAACATAATAATTAATATTGTAAATATAGAAGCATTGTATAATTAATAGAGGAACGAAATCAAACCAGCTGAATAAATAATGTAAATACAGAAGATCGACATTCAAAACACAAGCTTTGTATAATGGAGGAACGGAATCAAACACAAACTTTGTACAATCGAGATCGGAAGCTTTTAGCAACTGCCTGAGATACGATGGAGGAGGATGCTGAATCTTTTGATTAGCTAGTCAGAGGTAAGGGTTTCAATGATAGCGCCGGCATGAGGTGCCACAGAGTCTCCAAACATGGATGAAATGATGACCGGAACAGCCACCTTCATTAAGTTGGCGGAATTCTTCTTAAAACTAGTGTTCCTTCCGCTTGGAAGAGCCAGTGCTTTTCCCTGGCCGGAATTGCCACCAGCGATCATTAACCTCGCTGCCGCTGGTGTACTAGTGCTGCTGCTAGCTATCGAATAACAGCCTCCAAACTTCATCTTCTTCCATCCGTCCAAGAAAATCGCCTTCACACACTTGATGTGTAAACACAGATCTTTACTACCACAAGTGGATACATAAGACCATCCCTTCATCTTATCAAAGGCGTGCTTATGTTCGCACAGCCCGCATTTCCCAGAGACGGTACCTTTCAGCTCCAATTCAACCCCGGCGAGAAGAAGACGGTTTCCGAGTTTGATGCACGTTGGGTGGATGACATGGCCGTGCGGCTTTTCGTGCTTGTAGCATACATAGTAGAACCCTCTGACTTCCGTGCAGCACGCCTCGCAAATTCTATGAAGTACGGTGGCTGAGCTGCGGCCCTTGTCGGGACGGCAAAATGTGAAATGGCATCCCTTTGAGAAGGGATGCGACGTGATTTCATCCGCCCGGCCGCACTCTTCGTGGAAGATATTACCGCACCTTCCAGAAGGTTCCTTGCATAGGTAGCAGACGCCGATGCCCGGTTCTTCGCACCCGTCACAGTAGAAAGGTCTGTCCACGCTTGAGAGTTGGATCGGGTGTTCCGGATGTGCCTTCGAGCCCTCCAATAGGGCATCGATATAACCCATTCTTCGGCTGGTATGGGTCCGAGTTGAAATTTATAAACACGCTGAAATAGATTTAAAAAAAAAAAAGGGGGTGAAATATGGATTAAACAACGATGAAATAATATAAACTTTTTAGAGGTATAAAATTTATATATTATGTTGATAGATATTTTACCTAGCTCACACGTACCTTGCCGATTTATCGCTTGCCGTAGCAAATAGGAATATGGTTGGAATGACAATTTTTTGTTTAAAAATTCAAGGAGGGTTTGGGTTTTGGACTTGGAGTGTAGTGTGAAACCTGCCTGGCACATATATATAGAGATTCCCCATATATATATATTCCATTGATTGATTCTATTATTTCCGTGGTTTTTTTTTTCTGAGAAAGGATTGATTTCCCGTATATACCATGGCCGTTGTATATGAATTTTCGTTGAGAGCAATTTCACGTAATATATTATTACATGCTCTCAATTAAAAAAAAAATTTATGAACATTTCGTCATTAGATAACCATTAACCACCAACTCCTAAAAAATACCCATTCGTAACCACCACTTGAAATAAATCGGAAAATATTTTTATATTTTATTTAAGTAACTTGATAATTATATTCGGTGATGGATCTAGACATAAATAAAATAATAGGTATTAAATAATTATTTTCAATACAAATAATTCTTTTCACCAAAAAATGATTTAGATATAAATGAAATAACAGGTAACAACTAATTATTTTCAACATAAATAATTCTTTCTACCAAAACACCAAAAAAAAAAAAATCTTTCTACCAAAAAATGATCTAGATATAAATAAAACACTTCATATAAAATATTTATATATTAATATTTTTGATGGGTATACCTTGAAATAGTTTTGATTTATATTTTCTATCAATTAATAGAATATACTCCATCTGTCCAATAATACTTGGGTTTTTAGAGGTAAATTTTTGTCTAACAATAGATGGGCTTTTATCTTTTCTAGGTAGGAAGTTATAATGATTTGTATTGGTTTGTGTGTTGTTGACATGTTAAAATAATTTGATTGGTTAAAATGTGTAGTGGATGTTAAAAATAATAAAATTTATGAAAAAGTTAGTTCAATGATGATATTTTTTTAAAAGTAAAGTTTTTTATTAAAACTTGTGCAAAAGGCCAAAAACCCATATATTTTAGGCCGAAGAGAGTATATAGATAGACTGTGACTTATATATGATAACTTTTTATAAATTATGATAATATATTATTTAATAAAAAATTAGCGAATTTTTTTCCTAACATCCACCACAATACACGACGTTGTGAATCAATTTTATTGTATGTATATATAGATTATATTTATTTCAATAATTACCGGTCCCCTTTATTTTCAAACCCGTGCTCAAGTCCTTATTTTTTATTTTGTGAGAATTTGTTTTCAATTTATATGTATACTAGTGTAAGTCTCGGTCTGGGCACGAGAATATGTTAATAAAATTAATATGAATTATAATATAATTAAACCAATTTATGGATAGATAGGTTATTAGGTTTCAATAAAACAAAAGTAATCATAATATAAATAATTTCTTTTGTTAAAAAACAATATAGAAATAATGAAAATTATAACTATTAAATATAAGTAATCTTATTAAATAGCTTTACTTATTATAATCTCTCGGTAACAAAGGAGACGAAATTCTCCATTAAACACTTCCCATGATTAAATGAAATCCACTCCTAAATTTTTTTTTTATCAAACAAACTATGCAATCCATTCTACCCAACTAATTTATTATTCTGTCTATCCCACAGGGTATGCTCTTGGTATTTGAACTTTTCTTATATTTTTTTGTTATATATTCTACAAAACATTTTGATATTACTAGCTAGGTATAGAATCGTGCAAAGCACGATGATTTTTTGTTTTTAAATTATGTACGTATACAATTGGAAATTACAGAGAAGGATATATGACAAATCATCAAGAACAATTGTAAATGAATACAAATTACAAAGTTCTAAAACCTGTAATTTGCTAGTTAAGATAAAGTGGCCGGACAAGCTACAGAAAAGATATCCTATATATTTCCAGGGCCAAAATCGGAGGCTCTTTGTTGAGAATCAACAAAGGGAAGAGCCAAAAGAGTCCCACATTAATTAATTATACGGAAATTTCGCGAGGTACCCTGAGGTATTGTAATTTTCGCGGGGTGTACAGAAGTTTGACAATATTCGCGTGGTACCCCTGTGGTATTAACCTATTTCGCATCGCGCCCTTGCAATGTTAAAACTAACAGAGAGTCTGTGTTTCTCCGTTAGTTTTTAATCAAAAAAAAAAGCCATAGCGATAGGCGACAGAGAGAACTCCTGCGATTTTCAAAACTCGACTGAGAGAGAAGATGGAGATACATCCGCTCGACACCGCTACAATCTGGAGGGACTCTACATCAAAACCGGCCCCAAGACAAAGAAGGTATGTTGTGAAATAGGGTTTCGAATTGGGGATTTTGAATTAGAGAGAACTCTTTCGAATTGGGGATTTTCGAATTAGGGTTGTGTGATTTTGGATATTTTCGAATTTGGATTATGTAATTTTCAAATTAGGGATTTTCCCATGCCTCTTTCGAATTGTTGAAGAGTTTCGATTGATTTGCATTTTGAAGATGCTTATGGTTCGACTTCGACAACTCGAAGCATAACATAAGAGTTTGATTTGCATTGTTTTGATTATTTTAAGAGTTCATTTGCATTGCGCTTGTTATTTCAGAATAAAGGAACGAGTAGTTAATCCTCTACAAGTTGGGAAACTTTTGATAGAAATTGTGTGAAGAGTTTATTTAAAACTGAACTGAATTGCTTACCTTGTTAAACTGATTTCACAGACATTTAGAAAACAGATAGAGATCTAAATTTAAAGCTGAACTGAATTGCTTACCTTGCATATTTTGACTAAATGGTGTTGCATTATCAACTTGTTGCTGAGGAGTGAGGACAAGAAAAAGTTACAGGGAAGTTAATTAATTTTCTTTATATTTGGATGACAGGATTACCACAAATAGACATGTATTGGCTCTATTCTGAGAAGATTAATATTATACTCCATAGTGTTTAGTTACACATTTTTATATTAGCCTATTAGCTAAAAGGGTAGAGCAATGTGTTTGCACACATCGATGTGGGTTCGAATCCCACATAGGCTACAAGTTATTTTTTCCATCATAGCTTTGGATGATTCTGGTAAGCAATATTCTTTTGACTCAGCTTGAAGGTGTGTCGATTTAATTATTTAGGTTGTCTGATGCTTGGATGTTAAGTTAATGATATGACTTTTAAACTTTTTGTATAAAATTTTTAGCTTTAGGCCAAAAGTATGTATCCGCTTGAATTTGTCTTTTGTTAGGGAGAATGGTCTAAGTTCTGTCTTTTGTTAGGATTTTTATCCTTACATAGCTGACATTTTTCCACATCTAAAATCGGTTCTATATTTTAGCTTCAGCTCCTTCAAGAATATTAAGTAAAGAGTGCTTTGATTTTCACAGAAGAAAGAGTGTTAGTGCTATATTTCTATTTCTATTTATACATTTGCAAACAGATTCAGCGAGCTGGTGTTTCCAGCCCAGCTGCAACTCATTTTTTGGTCACGTATAAAAGGGTATTAGCCATTACAATGCAATTGCAAGATCAGAGATTTAAAGTTCAAGATGATAGGCATATCATCTTGCTCCATCTCCCCAATAAGCAGTTGTCCCTTGCAAACTTTACTAGAGTCATCTACAAAACTCAAAACTCAATATATATTAAAGGGCTCTAAATTCTAATTGCAAATGATCAAATCGGATTGTTCTGCTATAACAGTCTGAAGTTTGACAGCAAATTCTGCTTATGCATTCATATTTTTAGTTTCTGCATTCAGATAATTGACAGCAAAGATAAGAAAATCAGAGCTAAACTGAAAAGTGAATGAGTTCAACACCATAATCATTGCAATCAAATTAAGAACTTGTAGCCTATGTGGGATTTGAACCCACATCGATGTGTACAAAACACATTGCTCTACCCTTTGAGCTAATAGGCTAATATAAAACAACTTTATGCTAACGATTATTTTTTATCATGACAGTTCTAATGCAACAAGTTTATTTCATTGTAAATCCTCCTTAACAACTCCAAGAAACAGATTGATGCAAAATAAAGGAAAACTTTGCGGAATGAGCATACACAGTGAATTCAATGCCATCATGAAGGAAACAAAAAGAATATTTTACAGTACCTGTTAAACACTATGGCGTACAATATTAATCTTCTCAATATAAGGAAAGATGACTTCTATTTTATTTCTTTCTCCCTTGAAGCATCAATCCTTACACCTCTAATGATCATTAACTAGTTGTTAGATGACCCAAGAAATTGGTGTTTAGTTCACTACCTTAACCAAGTCTAAGAAGAAACCAACTAGACTAATTTATGTGCAGTGTAGATAAAATTGAGCCAATACATGTCTATTTTTGGTAATCCTGTCATCCAAATATCAAGAAAATTAATTGACTTTCCTGTAAATCAAACAATTGCGTTATATAATCAAGAATGGTGGTGGCACAAGGCTAGGCATAGGCTACCAATATTGTTATATGAACCCAAAGCAATCTCAAGCCAAAGTGAATCCAAATTAGTTATAATGTTATATACCAAACATTGGCATCCAATACTAACTATTTAGATCAGCAGAAGTAATCAAAACCCCATAAACAGATAGCTCATATTCAAAAGAGAAAAAAATTGATAGGGGATATACCTGCAGGCTGTTGCAGCAACAAAATGGATTGGAGCAAGTACAGAAATCCGAATCCAAAACCCTAATTATCCCCAAACCTCAATTCTCAATTTACAACAAAGCAAGTACAGAAATGGATTGGAGCAAGTACAGCAATACTAACTATTTGGCATTCTCAATTGAATCCGACCACGAATTCCTATCCCCAAACCTCATTTCTCAATTTACAACAAAACATTGGATGATAGAAATCCGAATCCTCAAATTCACAAATATATATTCAAAATCCCAAATCCAAAACCCTAATTATCGCAAATTTTCAAAGAGTACTTACCTTCTTTGTGTAGTCAATGACTCCAACTTCTCCATCCAGACACTAGTGGGCACCGAACTACCTATTTCGCTTTCTCCTTCGAGCTTCACCGGTCTCTCCTTCTCTACCTGCGAGGCCGTCTCTGTGCCGCCACTCTTCTCCTCTCAATTAGGGCTGCGTGTTCTTTGCAATCCACCCCTCCTCTCCAGTGGATCCGGCGCGGCCTCCAACTGCAGTCGGCGTCGCCGGCCGGCGTGAGTTGCCTTCCCCTTTCTTCTTTCCCCTGTCGACTGGTGTGACTGTGTCCCTCATCTCTGTATCGCCTGTCGCTTCTTTCTTCCTTGTTTGGCATCAACTAGCATCCTTCTTTTTCTTTTTTTTTTAAGAAAAAAACTGAGGGAGCTGTTAACTTAAACGTGGGAGGGTTACGAGGCGAAATTACCATAACACTCAGGGGTACTACGCGAATATTGTCAAACTTCTGTACACCCCGCGAAAATTGTAATACCTCAGGGGTAACTCACGAAATTTCCGTTAATTATACAGACAAAGAAGCCATAGTATATAAGCTAGTGGGTTACTCCTCCTATTGCCAATTGGTTTTAGGATGGAACCCCGCTCGGCTTATGTACTAGGCTATTAGCGCATGGGCGCACGTGTGCACACGACCCCCGATCCCGAGTCCCAACGGACTTCAGTAATCTTAATCAAAAGGACATGCAAGTGGGGTGAGAGACATCCAAACCCGGACGTGCAAGCACTTTTCTTTTTTTTTTTAATAACGTGTGATTGTTGCTTATGGGCTGTTGCCATCTTTACCGGGCACCACCGATCTGCATTCGCCTACTTGGGGCCTCCTGGAAGCCTTGAGTTTACAATTGCATATTGGCAAAATTACAGAAAACCACCCGTTAAATATGACTTTTTTCATTTAACCACCCACTAAATATAAAATTACAGAAAACCACCCATTATATAGGTTCCGTTTACAAAACACCACCTGTACCTAGCAACCGTTTGCTTTTCCGTTAAATTGATGTGAAAACCAAAAAAAATCCCCTATTTTTTTTTATTAACGACAAAAAAAAAATTAGAGGAAAAAAATCGCCCATTCCTTCAATCAATTCGATGGGGGTTGTTGCAACCACTAGTTGCGAAGGCTTTCTCCAGATCTCCATTGCCTCAAGCAGCCTATTATCTTTGATGGAGTCTTTGTTTCAATTGGTTGCTTCACCTTCGTCCTCTGATGTGCTTCTTGCACTGTTGCACACCGGCATTGCACTTTTCCCCCTTCCATGGCATGGTTAATTTAGCTTATAATTCTAAAATCAGTTTGAATCGAGTTTTGTGGAAATTGGTGCATGAATCCGTTGATTAAAGTGGAAACTTGTTGGATTCAGTTGATTATTTGGTAAATTTGGGATTTGTTGTATAAATTTGAGAGGTCTATTTGCAGGGGAAGATGGGTGGGGGGTTATGATTTGAAAATCGGTGGTGTAGGACAAAGAAGGTAGCAAATACAAAATTGATCACATGGGGTTGCTCGGGAATCAAAATCGATGGTGGAGGAGTTCGATAGTAGGTTGCAAGGTTGAACATAAAAAAATGGAGGTTTTCTGTATGATGCGGTACATGAATTTGATTTTTGACAGTGAAGGATTTCTTCATTTTTACACTGTTTTTATTTGGTCGCATTAGTACCAAGTTCATAAAAAATCCAAAGATGAGTTTTCAAAGATGGGAGCAATTGAGGGAGAGCAGCAGGAGATGGGAAGAAGCTCCAGGAGAATGAGGGAGGGATAAATATGTCTTTTAACACAAACTTAACAGACTTTAGATGGAAAATGGGCATGGGTGGGGTTTTGTTAACGGAACCTATATAACGGGTGGTTTTCTGTAATTTTATATTTAATGGGTGGTTAAGTAAAAAAAGTCATATTTAACGGGTGGTTTTCTGTAATTTTGCCTTGCATATTAGTAAATACGTACATTAAAGCTAAGAAAAAAGGGAAGTAAGCGCAACAATGATATAAGAAAAAAGGGCAAAAATTCTCAGTAACACAGCTCATATATATTACTCCGTAGTAAATACGTACATTTTTTTTTGGTAAGAAAAGTAAATACGTACATTGAAGCTAGGGATATTGTTATTTGTTAATGTGCCTTGAACGACTGTTGACCGGTGACGCATCGGGGGTTCGGGGGCTCTGTCTCCGGCGGTGGTCTCGCTGACCGGTCAGCGAGTCGGGGGTCCAGGGGGCGACGCGCCTCTGGCGGGGGCTAGGGGGTAGCGTCACCCCGCCTTTACAGTATGCGATGTTTGTTGTAAACGGGCCTATCGTCTGTCTATTTTAGGCTTTCAGTCCATTGTCTGTTTGGACGTAGGCAATACACCGTTGCTGAACCACGTAAATTTCTGTGTTGTTCTTCGCTTTATCATTCTCGTTATACCAGATATTGATTACAAAGAAAAATATTTCTGCATTTGGAAAAGAGAATCTTATCTATTCTTTTGAACTCGATCTCCATTTAAAATTTTCAACGGAACGTAACATATCATCAACGGAATCAAGGCAGCTGAATAAATAATCTAAATAAATAGAGAAGCCATTCAAAACGTACGCACACAAGCTTATATAATGGAGGAACGGAATCAAACCGGCCAGCTGAATACGTATACGAAGAGATCGGAAGCTTTTAACAACTGCCTGAGATGGAGGATCATCGATCGATCGACCTTCTGATTAGCCAGCGGTAAAGGCTTCAATCATAACGCCGGCATGAGGTGCCAAAGAGGTTCCTAAAGCAGCTGAAACGACGGCCGGAAAAGCCGCGTTGAGAAATTTTTTTACCCCGACGGCACACTTGTTATAGAAACTGGTCTTCCCTCCTCCGTAAAGAATCAGTGGTTGTCCCTGGCCGTAATTGCTAGTACTACCACTTGCTCCCCCGCCGGAGCCGAACTTGATATTCCTCCATTCATCCAAGAACAACTTTTTAACACACTTGATGTGTACACAGTGATCTTGACTACCACAAGTGGATGCATAAGACCATCCCTTCATCCTATCAAAGGCGTGCTTATGTTTGCACAACCCGCATTTATCCGGGACGGTACCTTTCAATTCAGTTCCAATTCAAATCCGTCGACACGAATTTTGTTTACCAGTTTGATGCAGGATGGGTGGATGAAATGGCCGTGCGGCTTTTGGTGTTTATTGCATTCATAGTAGAAGCCTTTGATTTCGGTGCAGCACGCGTCGCAGATTCTATGAACGGCGGTGTTACCTTGCGCTGAGCTGCCGCCTTTGTTGGGTCGGAAAAATATGAAATGGCAGCCCTTGGAGAAGGGATGCGACGTGATTTCATCCGCCCGCCCGCACTCTTCGTGGAAGATTTTGTCGCACGAAGGTTCCTTGCATTGGTAGCATGCGCCGATGCCGGGCTCTTCGCATCCGTCACAGTAGAAAGGTCTGTCCACACTTGCCAGTTGGATGGGATGCTCCGGATGTGCCTTTGAGTCCTTCAATGGGGCATCGATAAACCCCATTCTTCGGCTGGTGTATCGACCGAGTTGATAATCTAGTTGAAATTTATAAACACGCTGAAATAGATTAAAAAAAAGTGAAATATGGATTAACCCACAATGAAATAATATAAACTTTTTATAGAGGTATAAGAATTTATATTATTTTTCCTTTTTTTTAAAAAAAAATGAGGGGGGAGGGGGGCGGGGCTGTGTGTCTGGCTAGACCCACTTTTTAAATTCTTATGGTTTATTAGTTAGATATAGCTAGATTAATTAAAGAACTTGTACAAATGTCGTTAGTTGGATTTTTTTCCTAAGTTAAGTTGATTGGGAGAAAATCATAAAATTAAGGTGATTATGACATCTAAGCAAAAATATTTCTCATTATATATATAGATTGGGAGGAAATCATTAAAAAAAATGTTTAAATTTTTTATCATTTAAGGTTTTATGTAGTTTATATTAGGTTGGTTGGGTGAAAATCCAAAATTTATGTTTATTATAAGAACAACAATAGTTTTCATTATATATAGATTGGTTGCTCCAAAAAATCATATATTTGGAACTATATATTTCTTTTATAAAAAAAATGCTTTTGAATTCATCCTATTGTTTAAAAAATAGATGGAAATAATAATGTGTAATTAATATAGAATAAAATAATATTGTATAGTTAATATTAACATTATTTTTTTTAAAGGTTTGAATTAATCTCAATTGCTAAATAAAAAGAAATTGCCTTAAATAATTTCGCGTGAGGAGAAGACACGTGGCACAAATGCTTTGCTTTTAATTAATATATAGATATAGATATAGATTTTAAATAAAAACTCTTATCCTATATCTGAAAAGGTATATGATAGAAAAACCAAATAGATAGATAGATATTTTACCTAGATCACACCTTGCCGATTTATCGCTTGCCGTAGCAAAGGGCAAATCGGAACATATATGGTTGGAATGGTAATATTTTGTTTAAAAATTCAAGAAGGATTGGGTTTTGGAGAATGGTAATATCTTTAATATTTTGTTTAAAATTTAAAGATGTAGAGATTCTCCAGCCACCCCAACCATATATATAATGACGCTTTTATTATTATTATTATTATTATTATTATTAATTAGACTTTTCGACAGTTGCGTGTTTGCGTTGATTGATCCTATATTATATAGGGTGTTTTTGGCAACCAACACATTTTGAAGATCTAATTAGCTCACTACCACCCAAACAAAATTATTTAGTTAACCTAGCACCCTTCCTAAATGGGTTATTAAGGTCAACGGTCAACATGTTTGACCGTTGACCGGTCAACGTTGACTGTTGACCGGCTTTTTTGGATTTTTTTTTTTTTCTTTTTTTTTTTTTTTTTTTTTTAAATCAATGATGCCATTTTTTTGATGTCATTTTTTTTTCGCTTTGATGTCATTTTTTTGATGAAATGGTTTAATGACATTTTTTTAATGCCACTTTTTTCAAATCTTGATGACATTTTTTGTTAACTATGATGTCACTTTTTTTTATATATATAATTTTTTTTTATAACCAATTGATGCCACTTTTTTGATGTCATTTTTCATAGTGCTTTGATGCCAAATTTATAATTCTAATGTAATTATTTTATCTCACTTTTTTTAATCAAATCGTTTGATGCCATATTTTTTTCAAGGTACTGATTTCGTGGTGCCATATTTTTTCAAGGTAATGTTTAGATGACATTTTTTTATTTAATGTGATGCAACTTTTTCAAAGCAGTGTTTTGATGCCATTTTTCTAATGTAATTATTTGATGATATTTTATTAATCAAATCGTTTGATTTTATAATAAAATGGATTGATGACACTTTTTTAATGCCACTTTTTTCAAATCTTGCTGATATTTTTTTGTTTACTGTGATGCCACATTGCCCATTGATGCCATTTTTTTTTACCATTGACTACTGATGACACTTTTTGATATCAATTTTTTGATGATATTTTTTTTTTCGTGATGCCATATTTTTCCAATGTAATGTTTTCGTGATGTCATATTTTTTCAAGGTAACGTTTTGATGACAATTTTTTCTTTAATGTAATGCAACTTTTTCAATGTAATGCAATATTTTTTCTTTGATGTAATGCAATTTTTTCTTTATTGTAATGCAACTTTTTCATATTTATGGGTTAATTTTTGTAATTTTATAAAAATTGCTATTTTGGGTTAATTTTTGTAATTTTGTAAAAACTGCATCTTCAACCTCTTGCCTCTGTCCGCTTCTTCAACCTCTGCCGCCGGCCGCGCTCGTCGATCCTCGCTCCGGCCGCCGCTCCTGGAACCCTCGCTCCGGCCGATCGACCTCGCTCGCTCCGGACTCGCTCGCACCGCCTCTTCCCTCGCTCGCTCCTGAATCGCTCGTCGCCGCCTCTTCCCTCGCTCAGATCCGGACTCGCTCGCACCGCCTCGCTCGTCCTCGGCTCGGATCCGGCGCCTCCACACCAGATCCGGCGCTCCCTCGCCAGATCCGCCCTCATTGGCCACCAATTCCGACCATCCCGAGCCCAAATCCCGCCGATCCGACACCCAGCCCCCACCGACGAACTCGCAAACTCCCTCCCGTCCGCCCTCCTTGGCCACCAATTCCGGCCATCCCGAGCCCAAATCCCGCCAATCCGACACCCAACCCCCACCGACGAAGCCTCGCAGACTCCCTCCCGTCCTTGCAACTGCCCATTCCGGCCGCCTCTCACCACGGCAATTTCTCTGGGAGAAGGACTGCTAATGGGCTAATAACTTGTTAATTGGGTGTTAGACCGGCTAATTATAAAAGTTAGTATGCTATTAACCTAATTAGATTAGAAAAGGGTGATATTTTAGCAAATTTTCTCTATTATATATTCCGTGTTTTGTATTTTGAGAAATGGTTGATCCTTTTCAAATTTTCAATGCTTCGGTATGTGAATCCTTCTGTGAAAACGAATAACGCAACCCTTCCAACACGTTGATGTTGATCATATAACACCGTAACCATACGTAGTTTCGTTAAGAGCAATTTGAAGTTATAATCAAATTAAAATAAATTCATTAGATAACCACCACTTGTAATAAATCGGAATATTTTTATATTTTATTTAGATAACTTGATAACTTGATACTTATACTAGGAAAATGATCAAATTAAATGCGGATACTCTTATATTCTAGGAGCTGAGTAGTTTCGTGGACTCTACACCACGGTTGATAGCTTGACGCGGTTCAGATAGAAGACCCTAACACACTATAGAAGACGATGCATTGTTTCGTGGAGATTCTGATGGAGATAGATATAGATTAATGGTCAACTACCGCGTCTCATGGCGTATACATTTTTTTTAAAAAAATTATACAAGGTAAGAGCTTTTTCTTTACTCCGTATTTATACAAGGTAAGAGTTTGAAATGTGTAAGACCATGCTGATCGAACCACCACTCAATGACATCTTTCCCTACAAGGGAAAGGAGATCCGGGTGAGATAGAGTGTATCATGGTCCGCTCCATGTCGAAGCTGAGTTACCTTGTCTGCCACTTGGTTGACTTCACGGAAAACGTGGTTGCAAATTGACCACTCGAAATTGTAACCAGCAAAAATGCTGTATATCATGTAGCCTTTATATCTTCTTTTTCATAAGAGTTTTCTGCATATTTGATTGTTGCTTATGGGCAGGGCCGTTCCGTTATATTTTGAGGCCTTGTGCAACTTACCTATCGAGGTCTTTTTTTTTAACTAATTCATATGGAAAACTTGTGAATAGCTCCTTATGTATCGACTCATTTGGTGGTAGGACTACAAACTTGCGAATAGCTCATTTTTTTAGTTTCAACTAATTTTCTATCTCGCTTTTCTTTTACGCTTGGCATGACCACTTTCAAATCTTGTATGAGATATTTTATCTTTTTAAATCTCAACTTAGTGATTTATAAGGTAGAAAGATTCAAAACAATAACAAAAAAAAAATTATGATCATCTAAGAAATTAAAAAGTAAAAACTAACAAAAGAATATAGTTAAAATTTGAGATTAATTACCTATCGAAATCCTTGAGCTTGATTCTTTTCTCTATATTCTTTGTGAGTTTGTGATTTGTGACGAAAAAAAAAACAAAGAAAACAAAAATCGAACAGGCTGCTACTGTAAGTTTTTAGGGAAAAAATCGGAATGGGCTGTTGCTCAAAGCTGTTGTAATTATTGTTTTTAGAAAAAAAATCCGGACTTACGCTGCTATGGAGAATCGAACTCCTTCTCGATACAGTACAAGCGCTGACCCTTAACCAACTTCTTTACTGCACCACTTTGATTCACTTTGCAATTTATGTATACATATATATACATATATATTATAGTACATTTACGAGGCCCCAAAATGTTGAGGCCCTGTGCGACTGCACTATTCGCACACCCCACGGGCCGGCCCTGCTTATGGGCTGTTGTAATCATTATCGGGCACCACTTCTGCATTCGTCTACTTAATTGGGGCCTCCTGCCTGGAAGCCTTGAGTTTACAATTGCAAAGAATGTCATGCCAGAATTGTTGGGCCAAGTGGCCCATGAAGGGTCCGGCCCAATTAAAGCCACCTTTGGCTAATATAAAAGACATTGCTTTGTCTTTGCCTTGTTGTACACAAGAGGAGAAGCAAAAGGAGGGTTTTGCTTCACAAGGAGTGCCGCCATCAACAAGGAAGAAAGGGGAGAGAGGAAGAAAAGAGAGAGGAGGGAGAAAGGAGAAGAAAGGTGGAGATTCGAGCGGGTGTTTCGTCTCTTGATCCGGTGATCCGTCTCCTTCCTCCGGCAAGTCAACAACGGGTGTTTGTTGATAGGTATTTTCTCCTCCTTGGAAATCTAATCTGATTACAATTGTTTAGCTAGGTTTTGGAGAGGAATCCTTTCTAGATCGGGTTGTATTTAGATTGGTGTTTGAGATCTCCATGTTTATTTGTCTCGGGCTGAGACTGGATTGTTAAACACTTGTATTGACCTATTGATTAGTGGATTGGTTGCTCTGGTGGGCGGAAGGTGGGTTTTTTTATCCTCTAGTTAAAGAGGGTTTTTCCCACGTAAATCTTGTGTCAATATTTGTGCTTTTATCTGTGTTTGTGGTTGCTTGGTTGTTTGGTTTCCGGATTGGATATTATCGGTTGGTCGTGGTTTGCTAGCTGATTGTTGTCGGTTCTCTTACTACCCGAATTCGCTTCCGGGTGCGGCTGGAAAGTGGTTTCTAGCCCAACAAGTGGCATCAGAGCCTTTGGTTGATCTTTGGATGTATTGTTTTTTGGGTAATAGGAGTAGAGATGACGACAAAGACCGAGGAATTTGCGGGTACAATGATAAAGCTAACGGCTTCGAATTTCTCTATCTGGAAGACGAAGATGGAGGATGTTTTGTATTGCAAAGACCTGTTTGATCCGGTTGAGTTGAGATCGAGGAAGCCAGCTGAGACATCCGATAATGATTGGAAGAAACTGCACAGGAAGGCGGTTGGAACCATCGGAATGTGGGTGGATAGTAGTGTTTATCACCACATAAGCAACGAGACAGATGCACATGTATTGTGGAAAAAATTGGAGGATATGTATGAAAGGAAGTCGGCCCAGAGTAAAGCTTTTGTGATAAGAAAGCTGGTGAATCTCAAGTATAGAGATGGAAAGCCTATTGCAGAGCATCTGAGTGAGTTTCAGGAATTGGTGAATCAGTTGAACACCATGAAGTTAGTCCTTGATGATGAGTTGCAAGCGTTGTTGCTCTTGAGCTCTTTGCCTGATAGCTGGGAGACTCTAGTGGTGTCGATTAACAACTCTGCCGTGGGTGGGGTTGTGTCCTTATCTGCAGTGAAGGATAGTCTCTACAACGAGGAGACTAGGAGGAAGGATATGGGCACGGATTCGTCACATGCTCTCGTGACAGTTTCAGGGAGCAGGTCTAGAGGGAGATCTCATACTAGGGGGAGCTTTGTTTGCTATCATTGTGGCAAGGAAGGGCACATGAAGAGGAATTGCAACGGGTGGAAGAAGGTTAAGAAAAGGGATGAAGAGGAAAATCAGAAGGGTACAACGTCAGTTCTGCAGGATAGTGATGATGAGCAGGTTGTTCTCACATGCTTGGAGGAGTCGGATTCTTGTGTACAGTGGATTGCCGATGGAGCTGCATCCTTCCATGCTACATCAAGGAGTAAAGCGTTTACTTCGTACCGAGGGCGACGCTTTGGCAAAGCAAAGATGGGGAACATAAGCTTGTCTGATATTGTTGGTATGGGAGATGTTTGTGTGCTGACAAACACGGGTTGCAGGATGACATTGACAGATGTGCGACACATACCGGATTTGCAGAAGAATCTGATATCTCTTCAAGTCTTGGATAAAAAGAGCTATGATAACTTCGTTGGAAGTAAGAAGTGGAAACTCAGCAAAGGGTCAATGGTGATCGCTAGAGGTGTTTTGAGCGGTACGTTGTACAAGACTCAGATGGAAGAAATCATGGAAGCTGTGACAGAGTTTCATGGTGACGCTTCGCTTGATTTGGTGGGCTTACAGGACGCTTGAGTGGGAAGGGGCTGCAGAATCAGAAGAGAAAGTCTCTCGTTTCTTTTGCTGATAAGGAGACCTTGAGCACTTGTGATTTGTCTGGATTGCAGACAAGATTTAGCGGAACTTCTGAGACGTCAGAAGAGGATAGCACAAGTGTGGAGTTTGCTTCAGAGGATTGTGCTGACAGGATAGCCGTGTCAGACGGGAGTTCATCAGTTGCTATGATTGGTGGCAGATCTGAACACGTCGAGCCAGCACGGATAGAAGAAACTATCAGAGGGTCAGAGAAAGGAGGTCATGCATTCACCGGGAGTTCTACCTCGGAGTACAAGAGAGTTACAGAGGAGGGGGAGCTAGTGGGTGATGATGACATCTGGCGAGCATTGATATCAGTTCCGCATCTCGGGGGTGAGACGGGACTGGGATGCGGGTGAGGCCAGGACGAGCAGGAACGTCTTTCCCTTGGGCTGGAGGGGGAGATTGTTGGGCCAAGTGGCCCATGAAGAGTCCAGCCCAATTAAAGCCACCTTTGGCTAATATAAAAGACATTGCTTTGTCTTTGTCTTGTTGTACACAAGAGGAGAAGCAAAAGGAGGGTTTTGCTTCACAAGGAGTGCCGCCATCAACAAGGAAGAAAGGGGAGAGAGAAAGAAAAGAGAGAGGAGGGAGAAAGGAGAAGAAAGGTATGAGATTCGAGCGGGTGTTTCGTCTCTTGATCCGGTGATCCGTCTCCTTCCTCCGGCAAGTCAACAACGGGTGTTTGTTGATAGGTATTTTCTCCTCCTTGGAAATCTAATCTGATTACAAGTGTTTAGCTAGGTTTTTGGAGAGGAATCCTTTCTAGATCGGGTTGTATTTAGATTGGTGTTTGAGATCTCCATGTTTATTTGTCTCGAGCTGAGACTGGATTGTTAAACACTTGTATTGACCTATTGATTAGTGGATTGGTTGCTCTGGTGGGCGGAAGGTGGGTTTTTTGATCCTCTAGTTAAAGAGGGTTTATCCCACGTAAATCTTGTGTCAATATTTGTGCTTTTATCTGTGCTTGTGGTTGATTGGTTGTTTGGTTTCCGGATTGGATATTATCGGTTGGTCGTGGTTTGCTGGCTGATTGTTGTCGATTCTCTTACTACCCGAATTCGCTTCCGGGTGCGGCTGGAAAGTGGTTTCTAGCCCAACAAGAATATCGCTGAATGACTTCCCAAGAAAGGTTTTATGTTGTTCTGATCCTTTGCCTTTAATATCTGTTCATGATCAAAATTCATATCAGAGTTGATGCTAGTAAGTAGTAACGCTATTCCTGCCTAGAGTCTCAATTGTCCTTGACAATTTTCTTATTGATCATCTATCTTCCTTATTTTTGTTTTTTTCGTTCAGAAAGGAAAATCACTTATCAGTCTATGTGATCAATGATATTAGTGACATTTGGCATTGAAAACCATCTTATTCATCACAAGTAAACATGTTCAATTTATGTTGATAGTATGTGATTTTGGAGGTAAGCGCGCGACACAATGATATCGCCGGATATTGTATGTGAGTCAACTTCTACAACACAATAGGGTGAGTCAGTGTTCACCAGGACAAGGACGGGATCACGTACACTAGTCCCTGGGTGGTGGTTGTTGAATTTATGGTGAAGAAAAGTAGAGGAAATCAATTCCTTATTCGAATTGATGTTGTCGGTCTCTCCAACTTATGTGATCGAGATTCGAGACTTGATAAGAGGAGGGAGATGGTTTAAAAGTAGATTTGTTATATGAGCTGAGTAATTTGAGCTCAGATCAAGCTTACTAAGCGAATCAAGTACGTACAAACAGATTTTAAAGCTTGATTTGTCTTTGATTCGCCTTTGATTCAAGCTTGAATAGCCTAAATTCCGTGGAGTTTCCTTTAAGTTACTATGAGTTGCTTAATACTCAGAAAAACCTCGGGTCAAGTTCGTTCTTTTATTAGACAATCTGATTATAAGCATAGTTTTAAACTCGAGTCCAAATTTAGACTCTACTTGTGAGACCATATGGTTATACGTGGCTCGGTGTGCTAGGGGTGGTGGCGCTCCCCAGGGCGTCTCGTGCCTCTTGAATCCCCCTGCATCTCCTTCGGTTGGCCAGCTCGGTTTCGATTTTCGTCGGAGCTCTGCTCGGACGTCGACTAAATCTCTTCCACATTCGCCCTGGTTTGGTCTCGTTCCTTCCTTGCGCCTGGCTCACTGGACTTTCCAGGTTTGTCCACGGTTCTCTGGCCGACTCGCGCCGAGGGTCCCCCCTCCGCCGGTTCTCGGTCGCTTCTGGCACCCGTGGTCCCGTCCGGCCCGTCGCCTGCGCTCCGGCGTGCTCTTGGCTCAGCTGCCTACCCCGCCTGCTCCCCTTCCCCAGATTTGGTCGACAGCGGCGATATAAGCGCTCCCCTGTGCCTAGGTTGAAGATGGACATCTTTTCCTTGGACCGGGCTAATTGTTTGGGCCCATCTTATCCTTTGGGCCCAAGGCAATTTCTTGAGCCCAAAGCTAGCCTGGAAAATATTAAAAATAAAAATAATAAAATAAAATTATTCATTAGATAAATTACTTGGAGTAATCCTCCGAAAGGGTCGGGAAATTCCATATGGTCTTTGATAAAATCCCAATTGGGTTGTTTGGTGCGTTTTCTACGAGGGCGGTTTTCAGCGGTGTTTCCGGTTCTTCTTGACTGTCCTAGTATGAGTTGGGGCTCTGACATCCGGTGTCGGGTCTGGCTGGGGTCGTGATGGTGTGTATAGAGGCGACTTCGTATTCCGGAAATTTCCTTGGAGGTTCATCTTCATCGCCCACAGGGACTCCTGATGTACCGCTGACCAGCGATGTCATCCTTTGGTGGCGCTTGGCTCCGGGTTTAGTCTACGTTGTCCTCAGCGTTTTAGGAGTAGGATTGTTTGGTCGGCTTGGCCTGTTTGTTTGTCAGTTCTTATATTGCATCGTTTTTTTTTATTCCGTTGTATGTTTGACGGTTTGCCGTCTGCCGACTCTGTCGGCCTCTCGAGGGTCCAGACCTGTCTGGTCCTCGAATTATTTCCTTATCAAAAAAAATAAATAAATAAAATAAAAAGTGAAGGACTTGTCTGATTGATCGTAGAGGGCAATGGGTTGAAGATGGAGAGTTAAAAAAAGAAGGGTATTTTGGTATTTTCATAATTTTTAACATCAAATTGGATGGAATAGAGGTGGGGGTGGTTATCTGTTGACGGAATTCTATAAGGGGTGGTTTAGTGAAAGGTTTTATATAAGAGGTGGTTTCCTGTAAAATTTCCTAAATAATAATGTAAAAATGGATCGGGGCGGTTTCAAGAGAGGAATGTGCTACAGGGGGCGGGGTGCTCAGAGATTCGAATGCACAATGGATCAAAGGCTTTGCTTTGAACTTGGGATCCTGCTCAGTTGCGATGGCAGAGGGTTGGAGCGTGCTTAGAGGGCTCGAGCTTGTCTGGACTTGGGGCTCAAGAAGGTAGTGGTGGACACAGACTCGGAAGTCTTTGTCAACCTGGTGGCAAGGAGGATTAAGCCGCCTCACCCCATGTCCAGCCTGGTGGATTCTTACCATGACTTTCTTCGTAGAAATTGGTCTATTCAACTTCGACATGTGTTTCGAGAGGCTAACTCGGTTGCCGATGGGTTAGCTTTGTTAGGGTATCCTACAATATGGTATCCTTATAGTTTGCTTTTAATGTACCGATTGGCCTGCATCTACTATCGGAACCGCATGCGTGCGTGTCTCTGGAGTTGCAGGAAGATGCGAAAGGGACTACAATTACTCGCATCTGTACTATGTAACTCTTTGTTCTTCGCTTTCAATAAAAAGGGGAGCTATATGTTAATAAATCTCATAACATATATAAATCCAACAAAAAACCCTAGAAAGGAAACACTCTCTTTGAGCGCGCCGCCTACCTCACCATCACCATGGCCTTCCAAACTCCGCCGCCTCGGCTCAGCCCTTCTCGATTTCACCGCCTCTCTGGCTCTCCTCCACTCGTGACTCACCACAGCCCCACACCGAGCCATCGATTTCCACCGCCGGTTCATAGCTCCTCCGCCGCCACTTGGTCTTGCGCGCAGCCACCACCTCCAACTTCCCTTCGTTTGGTCGCGACTCACCACCACCATACATGGACCTTCGCATTTATGGCCTGTGCCTCCATAGCCTTCGTCGCCGCCTCGCCACCAACTACATAAATTTTCAGGAACGCTCTCTTTGAGCTCTTGGCCGCCGCCACTCGCCGACTGCCTTTCTAGGATCCACTGGCCGCCATCATGGCCACCAGTGCCACCGCCTCATCTTCCTCTTCTTTGTGCTGGTTTGCCGCCAGCCTGCTCACACCGCCTTGTCTTCGGTTTCTCCGTTTTTTGAACCAATCTCAATCCGTTCTTCCGCCTCTCGGTCTTTTTTATTGTTGTTCATTTTCTCTCTTTCGTCCTGTTTCATCCGCCTCTATGTTGACTACCTAGTAGTCGCTCACGATCTTGTTATCGTCTTTGAGGGTTTGGGATGGGGTTCGGAGTTTTAATGAACAATGGTTGGCCTGGAGTCGGGTTAAGGGATTGGAGTGCAATGCTGTTCTTGTTGTTTTGCAGGCTTCTTTTGGTGGTGTTTGATTCGTCATGTTCGATGACGTCGTGGACGTGTGTTGACATCTGATGGCTTCTTTGAGTCCACAATCTGAGGTGTCCGCTGGTGTCCCTAGAGTTCTCTGTGTGCGTTTTCCCTTTGGCCGATCTTTTCGTTTGCCTCTAGCTTGTGATTTCGGTGTAGGATGGCTTGTACGTTTATTTTGCTATTTTACTTATGTCATTAGCTTTTGTAATTTCATTTCTGTCATTTGCTTCAGTCATTTGCTTCTGTAATTTTCTTTCAGTTGTACATGATGGTTAGTCCATCTACCGGCTTGTCCGGTCTCTCGGTTTCTCTAGGCTTGTCTAGAGGACCGAATTCTTATCTTGCTTCAAAAAAAAAAAAGGGGGAGCTTGCTCCCTGTTTTCCACCAAAAAAAACTGATAAGGTAAAAATAATACACAAAACCGGGCTTGGACCCATGACACAACACACAAAGCCCAACTCAGATTAGGCCCAACAAACTAAACCATCCAGCACAATATGAATAATGATGTCAATATAGAAGACGTTGTAGAACAGAGGAAGGGAATCAAACCAGCTAGCTGAATAAAGAATGTAAATATAGAAGACAATCAAAGCACAAGCTTATATTGTATAATATATGGAGGAACGAAATCAAACCAGCTGATGGAATATGTATACGACGGGATCGGAACTGCATGAGATGGAGGCCGGACATATCATGAGAGAATACACACGATCTATGCTCGGTAAGGGATCCATCATGAGCATAGATCCTCTAGCATTCAAGAACGACTCATTCAGTCCCATGAGTAACTCAATCAACCTCTCATCCTCATCATATTTCAACAACTCAATATCTCATTAGCAGCACCACAGGTACAAACAGGCATCCTACGCGCGCTATTCAATTCATCCCAAAGAGCTTTGATCTTAGTGAAATAAGAAGGAAAAGGACTCGTACCTTGCTCTACACGACTGATCTCCTTCTTGATCGAAAACAATTGCGTACCTCCGAGCTTTCCATATCTGGACTCTAGAGAACGCCAAATCGCTTGAGCTGTTTCATTATAAATGACACTCCCCTTGATCTCTGCACCCAGGCTATTCAAGATCCAAGCACTCACCATATCATTGCACCTTTTCCATGCCTGAGCTCTCAGAGTCCCCGGATCCGGTCGCTGCACATCTCCGTTCAAGAAGCCGAGCTTGTTTTTCGTTGACAAGGCAATCAAAACATATCGCATCCATTCTCCAAAATTCCGTCCATCAAACGCCGGCGTAACAAGCACGATTCCTAGACTATCACTCGGATGAAGATAAAACGGGTCGTTGGGATCAATACGAATCTCATCATTTGCCATTTTCGCAACAGATCACGAAGCAAAACGAGCACAAATAAACACAGAAGAAACTTTGATCGAAAAACGAAATCACTCCAAGATTCAGAAAAGTTGCTTTGATACCAGTGGCGGAACTAGACTCCCGGTGATAAGGGGGCCGAAATTTTACATTATATTTTTTTTGTTTATCAAGCACAAAATATTAAAAAATATTAAAAAGACAATAAATTTGTAGTTTAAATATGCAATTTCTTTATGAAAAATCGAAAAAAAAGGGGACATACTAAAAAAATGTGGATTTTTTTTATCATAAATAAAAGTGTTTCAAAATTTTTGAAAAAAAAAACTATAAAATTATAGTTTAAATGTTTAATTTCTTTAAAAAACTGGTAAAACAAAAATTGAATGTATACTAAAAATTTCTTGAAAAATGATTTTTGTTTATAATAAAAAAACATTGAAAAAACTATAAAATATTAGTTTAAATGTTTAATTTTAAAAAAATCATCGATACAAAAATTTGTCCAAACTAGAGGTATAAAGACTTGAATCTCTAATCTATAAATTAAAGTGGTTACCCTTTAACAACTAAATTATTTATTATTTTACTCTTTCATTATTAATATCATATATAATTACCTATATAAATAATACTACATATATATTTACCCATATATTACAAAAATAAAAAAAAAAAACTTGTGGGGGCCAGGGCCATCTCTGGCCTCCAAATAGTTCCGCCTCTGTTTGATACTATGAAGGATTTGTAACAAACTTGTAACAGAAAATGGAAAGAGCTCTACTCCAGATCGGAGAAGAGATGAGAAAGAGAGGGAAATCTATAATGTTTTCATTGATTGTATAAAATGTACATGCACAAAACCGGGCTTGGACCCATTACACAACACACAAAGCCCAACTCAGACTAGGCCCAACAAACTAAACCATCCATAACTCCAATAACATCATCAACAACAGCACACTATGAATAATGATGTAAATATCAAACCAGCTGAATAAAGAATGTAAATATAGAAGACAATCAAAGCACAAGCTTTTATTGTATAATATATGGAGGAACAGAATCAAACCAGCTGATGGAATACGTATACGACGGGATCGGAACTGCCTGAGATGGAGGCCGGACATATCATGGATCTTCTTCTGATTATTAGTCAGCGGGGTACAACGATAACGCCGGCATGAGATTTCCCAGATTTTCCGAATATAGCTTTGAAGACCGGAACCGCCGCCTTCACTACACTTTTGGCCCAGGTGGCAGAACTAGTCCCTCCTTCATCTCCGTTACGCAGCAGTAGTTGTGGTCCCTGGCCGGAATCGTCACCATCGATATTATTTAACCTTGAGCGTGTAAAAGTGCTACTGGTGGCGCCGAATATCGTCTTCCTCCATTCATCCACGAACATCTGTTTCACACACTTGATGTGTAAGCACCTACCTTCACTACCACAATAAGACCATCCGGTTAGGTTATTAAAGGCGTGCTTATGTTCGCACAGCCCGCATTTCCCCGGGGCGGTAGCTTTCAGTTCCAAGTGAAACTCGCCCACAACAGTGCGGTTTTCCAGTGTGATGCACGATGGGTGGATGAAATGGCCGTCCGGCTTTTTGTGTTGTTTGCATACATAGTAGAACCCTTTGATTTCAGTGCAGCACGCATCGCAGATTTTGTGAACTTGACCTGAGCTGCCGCCGTTAACGTTGTTGTTGTTGGGTCGGAAGTATGTGAATTGGAACTGGCATCCCTTGGAGAAGGGATGCGACGTCATTTCCTCCGGGCGCCCGCACTCTACGTGGAACACTTTACCGCACTTTCCATAGGGGTCCTTGCATAGGTAGCAGAGGCCCATGCCCGGTTCTCCGCACCCGTCACAGTCGAAAGCTATCTCCACGTTTGTGAGTTGGATGGGGTGTTCCGGATGTGCCTTCGAGCCTACCAACGGGGCGTTCATAAACCCCATTCTTCGATCACCTTGTATATAGCTAGTTGAAATTTATAGACAAGATGAAATTAGTACGGATCACCCGCTATCCTCTCTATTAATTAGGTACACTTCTTAAATTGATCTAAATTATGAATTAAATTATGATACGACATCTTAGGTTTAAATTTATATATAAATTATAAGTGATTAGCCCATAAAAAATATAAACGACTTGAAGTAGGGAATAAACGCCAATGAAATAATGTAAACTTTATTATTTAAAAAAAGAACGGGGCGGGTTGGAGTCTGTACAATTGTGCCTGGTTAGATCCACTTTTTAAATGTCAACTAGACGAGACAATTGTAATTACACTTTTAAAGGTGTATTAAAATGTGAAAAGACTATCCACCAAAAAAAAAAAATGTGAAAAGACTAAAAGAGTTCAACATTGAAAATTTAAACATTACAAGTATAGCTCATATAAGCTGGTGATCTATTTCTTCTACAATCAATTGATTTTAAGATAAAACTAATATAGTCCCCACGTCATGGTGTGAATTTTTCAATGATAAAAAGCATTACCATAAAAGTATCTTAGAAATCATTTCACAAAATTATTTTTTTAAATCTCATTTAAAGTAGCTTATATAGATATAGATATTTTTAATCACTATAATTGGTTATTAAAAATAATAATTATCATTATAACTTTGTTTAAACAAATAATATTATAATTGTGACGTTAGTATTAAGTGTGTGTAGAGGTTAGTTCCGTTGTACACAAAACCTTATTATGTACACATGTCTTATCGTGTACGCATAAATTATTTGTCTATTTGCTCATAATTATTCGATTGTTTTCACATGATTAATTATTCATCTATAATTATGTAATTATTCGTATGTACAAATAATACAAAAAATGTAAATTTTATAAAAGAGAAACTGTGTACACAAAAATAGTTATACTTTAAAAATATATATGTATATAGATATAGATTTTGCCAAACAATCATAGATCGATAGTAATCAATCAATATATAATACTAAAACATCACCAAAAAAATATTATATGAAAACAGAGACATGATTTCCTATGTGGAGGGCTCTGGTCGAATTCACTAATTATGTGTCTTTCTCTGATGTAATTTGGCCCTGTTTTTTATACGTTAATTGATGATGATTCAATATATTTAAGTCAGATTGAATAATGACTCTATTTATTTATCCATGTCTTATCCTATGTGTCTACCTTAATTGACTATTATAATTAAATTTTTATATTTTAAGTGGTTATAAATTCTATCATTTAAATTATTAAACTTATCAATATGAGTTGTTATAATTAATTTTTTTATATCTTAAGTGTTTACAAAATCTATCATTTTACCTTAAGTTATTTTATAAATATTTGAAATCTTATGGATCTATCTATTACTATCACTATTTAATGCCCATCGATGTAAAATAATTTTATTTTATTTTAGAAAAAAAAACTCTCTAACAAGTTTTAAAAGTGTTATGCTATTAGAGTTATGATGTAAAAAGTAGTGTTATGATGAGTAACTAGTATAATTCCCGTATCATGGCGCGTGCGTGTGGAAAAAAATTATAAAATATTTATGATAAGGATTAGGGATGAGCAAAAAAATAATGAAAAAAAATACAAATACTATGTGAATTATGTTAACAAATATATGAATGAATGAAATTGATGCTTTAGACTTCGTCCATAAGACTCCAAGGAAAAAAATAGTTTAGTTATATGAGTTTGGATTTGTGGTCGATCTTCGAATGAGTTTGAATTGATTAAGTTTTGGCATCCGATTTAATTAGATTTTTTGTTGATCTTCGAATGAGTTTGGATTGTTCCCTTTGAATTGCTCGAGGAGTTGGGAACCCTAGCACAGTGGCTAGAGTCTAGATGGGTAGGAATTGGGAAGGGAAGCTAGGAGAGGGAAAAAAAATAGAAAATAGGAGATTAGTTTAATTAACTAAAATCAAGTAGAAAATAATACGTCATCAAAGTCTTCTTCTTTAATCTAGTATATAGATTCTATATACAAAACAATTTCATATCTCAAAATTTTTAAAAATAAACACATGTATTTATATCCCAACTAAAAAATAGAAATTGAAAAAATAATACTTATATTTTATTTTATATTAGTTTTAAATTTATAAAATAAAATATTTTATCAACAAACTGTGCAAACATGGATAAAAAGACTAGTATATAAAGACAAGCTAGGATACCTATTTAGAAAATAAATGAATGAATTGAAGTATATATATATTGATAGATATTTTACCAGGATTACGCCTTGCCGATTTATCGCCTGCTGTGGCAACTAGGAATATAGTTGGAATGACAATTTTTTCTTTTAAAATTCAAGAGGGGGTTGGGTTTTCGAGTATGGAATATATATATATATATAGATAGAGATAGAGAACCCCCTTCCTATATATATATATACACTCGGTGTTATGTTTTTTTGAGAAATGATTGATGCTTTTAAATGCATAATTAATACTATTCCGGTTCCAAGATATTAAATTTATTCTCCGGTGTTTGAAGCCTTCCGCGAAAACGAATTACGCGGCCCTTCCAAGACATTGATCATACACACTGTGTTGACTGTCGACTCGACTACGAGATTTTTGTATACAAATTTCCGTTTGATGATTGATATATCTTTCTTATATTAGCTCATATTTACTTATTTATTTATTTATTTTATGTCGAGTTGTTTTGGTGTGGTTGCGTTTAGTTCTGAGTTAGATTATAATATCGGGAGTTGATCGAGTGGATCGTGACCGTATTCGTGGTTTTCGAAGGTCTCTCATTTAGGTGAGGGCAACGTCGGTAATCTACACTTCCCCATATTTCACCTTTTTCGGTGGTGAGTTATTGATTTCCGCCTTCTCACCGTCGAAACATCGTGTGAGTCGCCGCATTCTTCCGTGTTCTCAAGATTCGTTACTCGTCTTGCATCTTCCTCGACTCTTCCACCAGCTGACGATTTTTATGGGTTCTTTGAGGGTTTTTTTTTTTCGTTTTTAATTCATCTATTTTGATTTGTATTATTTAATGTGTTGTATGTTAATGAATAATCCGTCCGCCGATTCATCATCTTATTAAGTTATCAAACAACTTATTGATTGATATCTCAAATTCTCACATAATAAAAAAAAATACACCATGAACATACTTAGTATATAAATTTTCGTTGAGAGCAATTTGACGTAATATATTACATGAACGTACGTAGTATATATAAATTTTCGTTGAGAGCAATTTGACGTAATATATTATATTCTCTCAATCAAACTAAAAAAATAAATAAATTATGACCATTTCAACATTAGGTAATCACCACTTGTAATAAATCAGAATATTTTTATTTTTATTTAAACAACTTGATACTTATTTTCTTTTATTAGGTAATAATTCGAGTTCAGACATACTTGAAACTTAAAAGACCGACAAATTGACAGACCGATGAACCTCGAAACAAACAATATACACCAAAACAAAAAGAAAAAGGGCTCAGACATCACGAAACATGCCCTCTAAAAGAAAAGAACATAAGCAAAACTAAAGCCGTAAAGTAATAACTTGATACTTATACCAAGTGACTGAACGTACCAAAACATTTTTTAAAGGGTGCACTATTGTATGTGGTATCGTTTTGAATTAAAACAATATGGAGTATAAAAAACTTTATACGGAGTATAAGATAAAATGCCATTGTTTTGAATTATTTAAGGATAAGACGTCATCCGTTTAGGATGAAATGTAATTGTTTTTTCCGTTAAAAATATAAATAAATAAATAAATAAATAAAATAGTTGAAAATAAACCTAAGAGCAAGCCCAATAAATGCTGTAAAATAGAGAAATCTCAAGAATTTAGAGAAAATGAGTGTTTTACAGCCCAACAGTCCCTCTATATTGATATGTAAAGTAGAGAAAAGGGAGGAAAGAGAAGAATTTTCTCTAAATTTAGAGAAAACTAGAAGTGAAATAGAGAAACTGTAAAATTAAATTTTGGGAATCTAGGCAAAAAAGGGCACCAGTGCACCACTCCATCAATTTGTTCAACATATCAACATAGAAGCAGTTTGTCCGGTGGGATTCATATGCTCAGGGATACATCACGAGGGCTGCACAGACTACTTACTTCTGGCTTCGTCTTCTACCTCTCTCACTCGCTCACCCTCTTTGTACCACGGATGACGGCGGAGACGAGCTCTACACATCTGGCAGAGGAATTGGAAGCAGCAACGTCACAGGAGTCCTCACATGGCGGCGAATATGTTCAGTACAACATCTTCGACAATCTCTTCGAAGTCTCCAACAAGTATGTTCCTTCTATTCGCCCCGTCGGCAGCGGCACATACGGAATCGTTTGGTCTGTTCTTCTACCTCTTCTTCTTCTTTTGATGAAATTAGATGTTTCATTTCCATGGATAGCTCTTCGGTGTCCTCCGATGTTTTCAATTTCGTTGTTGCTTGGAATTGATTTTTTAAAAATGTGGCGTTGTCTTCGTAGTTGCTTCGATTCCTCAATTTTTTGGAATTGAATTTGGTTGGAAGACAGTCAGTGGCTATTAATTCCCAATTTTATCTATCCAGTTTTCTATCTAATTATCCATATGAAATTGCTGTCATAGAACTTTGCTCAAACTTGTTCCTACATGGAGATGTTTTTGGCTTGGTGCAACTGCAAATGCTAAGTCTTTTAGTATATATGCTAGTGTAATACCCGTGCCTTGAAAGCACGAGATCTTGATCCATTTTAATTTGAACATCATTTTATATATCTATATAATACTATATTAATATATATATATATATATATATATATATATATATATATATATATATATATATATATACACACACACACACACGTGTTTACAACAAAAATATGTATAAAATATTTTTTTATAATTTATAAATTAGTTTGAAAAAGATACGATCCAAAATTTGAAAATGATTTAATAAGGTTAAGTAGTAATAATACTCAAACACACCATCTAATATAATTTGAAATAAATATATAATTATTATCATTAGCATAGATCTAAAAAGTAAAACATAAGCTCCCGTACAAATATTAAAAAATCATAAGCACATGATTGTGTGAATAATTTTGAAGTTAAATATGTAGATGTACATAACTTATTGATTATTTTCATGAGAAAGATGGTTAGAAAGATAGAAAAATAAATAGTGAAAATAAAGGTAAGATGATAAACAAAAAAGATCCTTAAAGGTAGAAAAGTGATCTAAGAAGCCTCATCCAAGATGTAAAATAAGCATTAGTAATGCTTGTGAGTCTTAAAATATTATTTATTTTTCGATAGTCATTTAAGATGTCTAAAATAATTAAATTATAAATAAAACACTTATTTGGCTCTAATTGATTTTTATAATTAATTTTTTAAATCGAATATTTACAAATTGATTATTATATGTTCGTTGTATGTAGACATTGTGGGGAATATTGCAATCGGTTAAAAATGATAAATCAACAATTTCAATATCCAAGAATAAAATCAGCCAAGAATTGACGAATGTTCAATGTACGTAGACGATTAAAATAGATCACAAATTGACATACAACATATCAAATTAAATAATATTTTAGTATAAAACTAGGAAACAAATACGTTTAAAATAGGAAACAAATATTTTAAATTTCAGCAATAATACTGACCAATAAGAAAATACCATTTAAATAAAAAAAAATCAAGTTTAATATATTGTGAGCGTGACACATCAGCAATATAACCGAAAAGAGAATGCAATCGGGAAAAAAATGGAAACATGTCTCAATATTTACGACAATATAACCGAAAAAAAAAGGAATGGATTCAAATCATATTTAAAATAGGAAACAAATATTTTGAAGTTTCCATAATAATATCGACCAATAAGAAAATCTCATTTGAATAAAAAATTCAACTTTAATTGTGGGCGTGACATGTCAGCGAAATGCTAGCAGAATTAGTAATAGATATATTGCAATCGGAAAAAAATGGAAACATGTCTCAATATTTATGGCAATATAACCGAAAATAAAAAAAAGTAACGGATTCAAATCATATTTAAAATAGAAAATAAATATTTTAAAGTTTCCATAATAATATTGACCAATAAGAAAATCTTATTTGAATAAAAAATTCAACTTTAATTGTGGGCGTGACACGTTAGCAAAATGCTAGCAGAATTAGTAATATTAATAGATAGATAGATAGATAGATATATTGCAATCGGAAAAAAAAAATGGAAACATGTCTCAATATTTACGGCAATATAACCGAAAATAAAAAAAAAGGAACGGATTCAAATCATATTTAAAATAGGAAACAAATATTTTAAAGTTTCCATAATAATATTGACTAATAAGAAAATCTCATTTGAATAAAAAATTCAACTTTAATTGTGGGCGTGACACGTTAGCAAAATGCTAGCAGAATTAGTAATATTAATAGATAATAAATACATTTGTTATATTATAAATTTCTACATTTATTATAGTGCGTAATAAATGCAAAATTTTGTATAATAGAGAATCTGTCGGGGTTGAAGTGTAAATTTTTTAGAGATTTTGACATTTGAGTCTTTAAAATAGGGATTTTTTAGAGAAGTTGTTGGACTTGCTCTAACAAAATAAGGATATATAAGAAACCCAATATAATAAACAGGGGATAATATTTTCACCGCTAATTTTTACTATTTTCACCGCTAATCACCGCACAGTTTTGCGGTGGCTTTAATGACAGTCAATCATCGAGTCGGGTCACCGGGACGGGTTGTCTTTTGACAGATCTACCCCTAAATCGGATAGAAAAGTGAAATCGGGAGGGGGGCTCTCAACCATTGTGGATGCTCTAACCATCCAACCCTTCGTTTGGTGCCATCCATTCACTTGGGTGATTCGAAGGTAGAGGTCGATGGTCATGAGGAATATAAAATAAAAATTAATCTAGGCATAAATAATTTATTGTGACAAAAAAAATATAAATATAAATAAAATAATAGCGATTAAATAATTATTTTTGATATCAATAATAGAGGCATTTGCAAAACTAACCCAAAAACCTGGACCCATTTGCACCCCCTCTCTCTCCTCTGCAACTTTACATTTATTTTTTCACTCCTCTCTCTCTGCCTCTCTCCTCCGCAGATGTGACTTGCCTCCCCTCTCTCTCTCAGTCTGATTATGTCAGCTGTCGCACAGTGGAATGTTGCACCCCCCTCCCTTACCTACTACAGGTTGTAAGAGTTCTCCTAATATCCGGTTTCACCAAATTTAAAATCGGATTGGGTTAACCCCGCAATAAAACCGGTTTTTTGGGTTATTTTGTGATATTCCTTCTTAAAAATGATCCAAAACTCCAGATTTTTATCCGCAAAAAATGCGCTAAAAATAATAGAGGGATTTAAAGGAAGTAACCCCCGCCCCGGTTTGGTTTGCTAAACTAACCCCTGCAAAAAAAAATTGCATAGGGTCATCATATCTGCCGGTAAGAGACCGATAGCAGCCGGTGGAAAGAGAAAAAGTAAAAGGCATTTATTGCCTGTCACTTTCAACAACCAAAACCCAAAACCTTTAACCTTCTCGGATCTTGAGAGAAAGAAGAAGATGGATGACAGTGAGGGGTGGAATTGAAGGAGAATGGCAGATCTCCATGCTCAGAAAGGGGGAATTGAAGGACAAGAAAGAAAGAATCGAAAGAAGAAGGCGACCTGGATGTGGGCGGCGATGGCTCCGACGGGTGCGGGGAGAAGGCGTCACGCACAGATTTGAGGTATCGTCGGAGTCCGGCATGGAGTGACCAATCCTGGTGAGAAGCTCCGGCACGGTGTGGATGGCGCCGCCGCGGAGCACGGTCTTGACGGCGACCTGACAGATGTGCCAATTGCCCGTCCACAGGAGCCCGACGGAGCCGCTCACCGGTGTGCTTCAACCCCATGGCCGTACCAATTTCCCCATTAGAAATACAATCTGGTCTGTGAATTCCTCCTAATCCTCTCTCATCCGAATTCCATTTCCTCTTTCTGCTGATTTTCCTTTCCCTTTTTTCACCCCTCTCTTTGTTGTTGTTCTTCAATCGGGGTTGCTTGCATAATTGCATTGTTCTTGGTTTCATCGGTAAAGGATTTCCCCTTTTCTACATCGTTTTCATTGATTGAGAGCTCAAGCTGTACAAATCATGGCCCATCTGTGTTCAATTTCCCCCTTCTTGTAGCGCTTGCTTCCGTTTCCGTTGCTGTCGGTGTTTTCACTGTTGCCGTTGCTTCCTTCCACTGTCTCGGAAAAAAGTTTTGAAATTGGGGCTCTGATTCCATGGGGCTCTGATGCGTTCCCTTCTCGCAAGGAGCGATGGGCGGCGCCAATCGAAGGACCGAGGTCTCGTTGCGGAATCTGAATTCGGTTGAAGCTAGGGTAGCACCAGCGAGCGGAGGCGCGATTCACGAACAAACAACAGATCGAGTGACAAAGATGGACATAGATGAATGATAGCGGTTGTTGATTGACGCTTGAATGCCCAGGGAAGAGGATTCTCAATTCTCAAAGGCAATTTGCAGTTAATTCAAACGTGCCATCCAAAATAGACTACTGGTGTTTTTAATACTCCTAGCTATTCTAATGGGATTGAGGTTGAACGTGCAAGCCCCACTCAATCCTTCCTAACTGTAATTTGTGGAAATGTTGAACATAAGTTAAAATTAAACTAGGCAAGTTTGGCAAACGAACATAGGAAAGTAGAAACAAAACATATGCTAAGCTAGTTGATCGATCGTCGACAAACATGTTAGCATCTTGGCAGCAAGCGGGTATATACTCGCACTCACGGATTGATTGGCTCGACCCACAAAGGAAGTCGTGGCTCGAGCTATGGCCTTAACCCGAGTGCGTGTCAAGGGTCCATCGGAACGAACGGACATAGCATCTTCCTCCTCTGAAGCGGTCATCACTGGGAGTGCATCAGGCTCTGTCATGGTAAGCCCAATCAAATCCCTCACAACCGAACATGCTTTTGATCATATTTCTATCTGTTTGAAATCACATGTGCACTTTCTTATAGCTAAAGGGTGTTTTTGATCGTAATCTCGTATTTGATGGACACCCCAGCGTTTGTACATGTCACCTGTCTATTTCAACATTCCAACCTCAGCGTTTGTACATGACACCTGCACTTAATATTTAGAGAAAGTAGTGAAAATTGACTTAATAACTATAATGGATGACAAAAGTGTGAAAATTGACTTAATAACTATAATGGATGACAAAAATGTGAGTTAGGCATAATTCTATATCTTCTGTTGTTGAGTTAGAAACAAAAAAAAAAATAACATGACCTTTAACATGACAGGTAATGCGAATCGATCATCTTCTCCTTAATGAAAGAAAATAAGATGACAGGTAATGCTATTAACATGACAGGTTATACTGTTTAACATGACTGGTCATAACCTTTAACATGACAGGTAATGCGAATCGATCATCTTCACCTTAATGAAAGAAAATAACAGGACAGGTAATGCTATTAACGTGATAGATTATACTGTTTAACATGACTGGTCATAACCTTTAACATGACAGGTAATGCGAATCGATCATCTTCTCCTTAATGAAAGAAAATAACATGACAGGTAGTGCTATTAACATGACAGGTTATACTGTTTAACATGACTAGTCATATCCTTTAACATGACAGGTAATGCGAATCGATCATCTTCTCCTTAATGAAAGAAAATAACATGACAGGTAATGCTATTAACATGACAGGTTATACTGTTTAACATGACTGGTCATATCCTTTAACATGACAGGTAATGCGAATCGATCATCTTCTCCTTAATGAAATAAAATAACATGACAGGTAATGCTATTAACTTGACAGCTTATACCCTTTAACATGACAGGTTATTTGCTGATCTACAATGTATAAGCTTATTCGGTAAAAGAAAGACATTGTCCGAATTAAAGTAGACAATGATTAAGATGGAAAGCAAGTCTAATTTGAAGAGGGTTTTTAACCTGGAATTCATCTTCCATGTGCGTCTCCAGGTGCATCATACTTGATACCAAAAGACACCGGTCATTCGACCAATACGGACATGGGTCGTGAAGAACACACAAGGGGAGATGAAGAGCTATTCACGCTGCACTTACCATTTTTTAGAGAGAAATTCATGGAGCGTATTTGCCCATTACACTAGCAAAGTAGCAAGATTGACAAAGATTATTCAATGGCACACACACAGGATTCATGGGAAAGCCTAATTCTAGCAACGTAGCAAAATTGGCAAGTAAATATTAACTACTGTCATGTACAAACGCTGAGGCTGGAATGTTGACATAAACGGGTGATATGTATAAAAGCTGATGGCAAAACGTGAGTTGTTTTTTCTAAAAAAGTGGGTTGCTTTTTCTCTCTCTTTCTCTCAGCACTTTCTGAAAAGGTGGGTTGCTTTTTCTCTCTCCTTCTCTCAGCACTCTCTCTCCTCTCATTAATTCCCTCTCTCACATGCTTTTCTTTTTCCCTTTTTCCTTTCCTCTCTCTCCCTCATCTCTCTCCCTGTCAGCTTTTTGTCCAGTTGTCTCCCACCATTTAACCAGTTACCGGCTACACTTGTAAGCGGATATCCGCTTTTAGCAAATATTTTCCGGATGGGGTTAGTTGTGCAAGGGTCATCACCCAAGAGGGTCATTAAACTAATAACGATAAGAGTGTGTGAAAAATATAAAATAAAAATTAATCTATAGATATAAATAATTTACTCTACCAAAAAACTATATATATATACCCAATATATATATATATATATATATATATATTTATATATATAATAGCATGTATCAAATAATTAATTTCAATATAAATAATTCTTTCCACCAAAAAATGATCTAGATATACATAAAATAATACATATAAAATATTTATCTATTAATATTTTTTTATAAAATAATACATATATATGAAATAGTTTTAATTTATATTTTTTTATCAATTAATAAAATATATATATATATATATATATATATATATATAGATTGCGACTTATGATGACTTTCTTTAAATTATAATAATATATTGTTTTAATAAAAACTTTTGGCAGGACGATTATTTACCATAAGTTTGAAATTTCTTTTTTTCCTAAAACCAAGCGCAATACACGATTATTTACCATAAGGAGCCAATGGATGGAAGAGGAAGACCTTTAAAAGTTGACAAATTAATTGGATGGAAGAGGAAGACCTTAAAAAGTTGACTTGGCAATGGATGGAAGAGGAAGATCCAGTGGCGGATCCAGAAATTTTACTAAGGGTGGGCTAAATAAATTTTCAAGAATTTATATATATATATATATATGAAAATTATTTGTTTAATAAATATATTAGAAAAAAATCTTAAATTTGTGATTTAAATAATCATTTTTAGTTGGAAAAAAAATTATAAAAAAATAAGATTTTTTATATTTATATGTAGAAAAGAATATTTTTGTTTAAATATATTGGAGAAAATTTTAAATATTTTTTTATTTAATTAGGCATTTTTAATAGAATAAAAATAATAGAAAAAAAATTATAAAAAAAGTGAGGCTAAAAGGATTTGAATAGTCATTTTTAGTAGGAAAAATAAAAATTATTACAAAAAGATATTTTTATAATAAATATATTAGAAAAAAGTGAGGCTAAAAGGATTTGAATAGTCATTTTTAGTAGGAAAAATAAAAATTATTACAAAAAGAGATTTTTTTTATATTTATATATATATAAGAATGTTTTTGTTTAAATATATTGGATAAAAATTTAAATTTACTATTTAAGTAGACATTTTAAATAGAAGAAAACTAAGAGTAATAAAAATTATATAAAAAGTGAGATTATAAGGATTTGAACCATGACCTCAAGGTAATAAATATACCTCCTTGCCAACTAAACTAAACTATTTTTATGATTCCTTACTCCTTTTATATTCATTTATACCTAAAATTAGTAAAAATTACCAACAAAATCCAAAATATATATTTTTTTACGTTTTTCTTCCGGACTAAGGAGGGCTTCCGCCATCCCAAGCCCCCCATAGATCCGACATTGGGAAGACCTTAAAAAGTTGACTTGTAATTAATTGGATGGAAGAGGAAGACCTTAAAAAGTTGACTTATAATTAATTTCTACTTGTTTCTATGAAACTTCTCAATATAAGGAAAAGTCTAAATAGAATAAGTGGCATTGTCATATGAGATGTTTTTTCCGAATCACTCCAAACTTGTTAAATGGTACACAACGACGTAACAACTAAACTTCTCACTCAGTCACTCTCATCTTTAAGGTTGGGCCTACCTTCTCAATAAAATTGCAAAACTAAATCATATACTACTTTTGCCAATTTCCAATGTGATAGTCTAATTTTGCAAAGTATTTTTTTTGATACAAATCGCTTGAAATTATTTCTAATGCGCCTTTTGAGAGTTCTCCATTGGGTTGGATTCCTTTAATCTTTCTCACAACTAGGGAGTTGTTAATTGGAAGATATATACCAAACTTAGCATTTTCTTTTGTTAATTACAAAGATGTTATTATAGATTCGAGTTATCATTTTCTTGTTAATTGCAAGATACCAATATTTCTCAAAATATAAGTCATTTTATTTTTTAATACGTTTTTTTATTAATGTATTAAAAACTCTATAAAATATTAATTTTTTTTAAAAAATAAAATCATTTCAAACTTATTAGTAATAAATTTGAAATTATTTTAAAAATTTTGAATTTTTTTTAAAAATGTGCTCATACTCGGCTCGTTTAAGATATGAACGAGCTCGAGCCGAGCTTTTTTCGAGCTTTAAGCAGTTCTACTAGAACATTATACACTAACTTAAAGGAAATTTTAGAAATTCTATAAAATTCGAGCTATTCGAGTTTAATTCGAACAAGTCGAGTTTTAGACCGAGCTTGAAAATGTGCTCATACTAGGGTTGGGCGGTGGTAAATAAATTACCATACCAACCGTACCAACAGAAGTTTGGTACCACGTAGGCGGTAACCAACGGAATCGGTAATCGAAACTTCGAAACCGACCATTGTCGGTACGATACACGGTAATGAAAATTAAAATCCCGTGGTACCGTGGTATCGAATGTATATAGTTTCAATATTGGCGGTACCATCGGTAACGTCGGTTACCATATATTAAATCACGTAAATGATAACTGAATTTTGTTCTGTTGGTAACCACGGTACCGATCGTTTGGTACCAACCACTTCGGTTACCGAAACTTTTGGTTGGTATGTGGTAGGGAAAATTGCATACTGAATGATATCGGTACGGTACGTGGTAATCGAAAATTTCCCATGGTATTGAACCATGCCAACCCTAGCTCATACGTACTCGGCTTGTTTAGAAGATAAACGAGCTCAAGTCGAGTTTTTATCAAGCTAGTACGAGTCGAATTCAAGCTACTCGTGTTCACATAACACCCCTAAGCTTAAGCCATTGTGTAGGCTTCCTTATATTTTGTATGTTTACCACCCACAATCAATGTGGGATGACTATCTTAATTTTTATCTCAACACACCTAGATCGGGTTGACACTTGAACAATTTTTTTTTCTTCTTTCGGGTCGAGACTCTCAATCTCTTTATATCTCGCTCGATTTTTTGTTTTTGTTTTTATATGACGGGTTTCGACATTCTCAATCTCTTTTAGCCTACCCTGAAGCCAGAATAACCAACCCGACTCGGACCCGCTCTGATACCATGTCAAATTCCGAGAAATCCCGATCGGGTCGTAAGAAAACGGGAGTCGTGTCGGGTTTCATTTTGTTTTTGGTTATAACGTCGGGATACACCCTTCTAACACAAAGCTTAATCCCTTCCTTATATTTTACATGATTATACCACCCACAATCAATGTGGGATGATTATCTTTTTATCCCAACAAATGGAGGATTGAGAAGGAAAGGGAGAGATACCTGAAACATGTATTTATAACATGCTCACTTTATTTATAACATGCTCACTTTTCCTTGTTATCACACATATTATTCCTTAATATTATAATTCCTAAATAATTTTACATACAATACAAGAGTTTTTATTCTCCTAAAGAAGCGTGTTTGAATAATAAACGATATTTTTTGTCGAACGGATGGAGTACTCCCTTCGTCTTAAAATACACGTCGTTTAATTTGACTTTTTTGGCTAATATTATTTTATAAAAATAATTAATATTTTATATATTAACTTCTATTGGCGGAGCCCCGGTGGAAATAACGACCCAGTCTACTCTTTTTACAAAATTGATTCGTGGACTCTGACCGAATTGATTCAAGCATTCGTGTTGGAGGAGGGAGGGCCTTAAATAATTTGGGGTGGTAAGTGGCTGGGCAATAATATTTCAGAGCCTCTCACTATAAAAACTAAAAAGGCTCGTTAAATTCACCAAATTGGTTAGAGTTTCGGGCACAAATGGTTTCAACGTACTTGGCATAGAGCTCGCATAGACGTGCCACGGATCCAGCTTATATGGCCACCCCAACTGAGCCACAACTGCCACATGATGAGCATAAGGTATAACTTATCCTCAGCTGCTGCCATCAATCACTAGTGTTTCATGGTTGATTTAGCAGGGGCGGACTCCGGTCGGGTGGGGGGAGGAGGGGCTTCGGCCGCCCCCCTCTTCCCGCCCCCCAATAAAAGATTTAAAATTAAAATTAAATGTTGATTTTTTTTTGTTCATAGGTCATTTTGATTTTTTTTTTTGCAATACTTCAAGTAATTCAAGATTTAATTAATTTTATTGAATTGATTTAGAGTATTGAAATGGATTTGTTAGATTAGGGTTTAAGATTTGAGATTTTAAATATGAATTGGGGGATTTTTGTTAAAGATTAGGATTTGAGATTTGGGTCAAAGGAGAGACGAACTTCATATCTCTCAATCAAATGAATATTCATTTGAATATATGAATATACATATATTCATATTCATATGAATATGGATATTCATATGATCGAATCTACCAAATTATTTACATAATTTTTCAATATTTTAAAATGTCAAATACTCATATTCTTAAAAATATTCATAAAATGTCAAATTATTCACGCAATTAACAATAACTAGTACAATTCCCGCGCCATGACGCGATTTTAAATAAATAAAATTTTAATAATATAGTAATTAAATTAATATTATAAAATATTAATAAAAGTTAATTATGATAAAATAATGAAGGTAGACTTGAAATCTTTAAGAAAATGGTAAAATTGTTTACCATAAACTTAGCCATCATCAAAAAGGATTTTAAGTATAGACATTAGATTTAATTCAATGTTTTGAATTAAACTCAATGGTTAGTAAATGGGTAAAAAATAAAAGGGAAAAAATATAAATGTATGAAAGAGATGAAAAGAAAAAGAAATAATAAGAGAAAATTGTGATTAGTTGAAAAACCTTAAATTAAGGAGGTGTTGACACATCATCAAAAGTATTCTAAATTAAGGTATTATATAGATATATAGATATAGATATAGATAGTGGGAGAGATAGATTTGAGGAGAGAGAAAAATCTTTTTATTTTTTATTTAAGACAATAAATTATTAGTAAAAATATTTTAAAAAAAATAATAAATATTAATATCAATCACCAATCTTATCAATTCATCAAAATTCAATCTAATGGTTCAAAATCGATCTCATGAATGCATTGTAAGAAGTGAATACATTGGAAAGTTATGCTTCATAAACCAAAATGAACCTTCATTTTTTCAATATTGCACAAAATCACCATTTACTTTTGAATTGCACATAATTATCTATATTTTTTCCAAAAATGCAACACAAAACCACACTCATTTTTAAAAGTAAACAAAATCACCCATTATTTTAAAAAATTCAACACAAAATACCCAATATTTTTAAAACTGCATAACACATCAATTAGTTGTCAAAATTTGCACATAACCACCCCTTTTTTTGTGAACAAAATGGATAAAACGTAAATATTCAACATCATATATATATTTAAGTCATTACAAAACTTATCATTTTTTTAGAATAATTAAGATTAATTTACGTTGAATTACTTTATCTTAGACACAAATATTTTATTATTAAATAAATATTTAATTATGGATTTCAGATAGAATATTGTAATTCCTATATATTAAAATTATTTTTTAGCCACATGATCTATGATCTTTAATTATTTTATTCAAATGACTATTATAATTTTTTTTTCAATTTATGAGGATATCTCAAATGGATTTCAAATTTATTTGTTCGAATAAATAAGAACATTATGTGAACTTGCACATATGAAATTTCATCTAATTAGTGGTCAAAAGAAAATGAATGAATTATAATAATTTTTTAAGAGGATTTTTCATCTGATTGAGCCAACATTTATATTATCTATGATTTTTTGAAATTAAGTAAGTCTCATATACATCCTCCATTAAACACATACAAGGATGATTTTGCAACAAGTGTTACTTTAATATATATTTTTAGCATTTTATAGCTTAACCATTTTATTCGCAAAAAATGGGTGGTTATGCATGTGAAAATTTTGTCAAGTAATTGATATGTTATGGGGTTTTAAAAATATTGGATGTTTTGTGTTGAAATTTTGAAAAATAATGGGTGATTATTATTAAATTTAAAGATGAGGGTACTTTTATGTTGCACTTTTGGCAAAAATATAGATAATTATATATGTGCAATTTAAAAGTAAAGGGTGATTTTGTGCAATATTGAAAAAATGAAGGTCCATTTTTTTAATGAAAAAAATGAAAATATTGATTTTGAACATCAGATGAACTTTTGCAAAACTTTAAGGGCACCATCCGAAAAAATAAAAAACGTGGGACACCATTTGGAATAGCCAAAACCTCATGTGCGTCAACTGGAATTTCCCTAATTATTTATTTTTTCATTAGGGATATGGATAGGTTTAGTCTTTTATTTTGTTTCTTGGTGGTTAATTTGCTAGTTGTGTGTTTTCTTGAATCCCCAAATGCATTTTGGCCACTTATCATGTGTTTAACTAATGGACTGACACCTCTAGTTAGCTGTGATAAATTGTGCACCCCTAAAGAATTTGGAGGTTTAGGCTTCCGAAAAGTTGAGGACATAAACATTAGTTACAAATGAAATTACTTTGGAAAATCTTTTCGGAGCAACACAATTTATTAGTAAAGATCGATAATTAAGGAGAAATATTTACATATTGAAACAATCATGAACAGATCGACCTATAATACCTCCTAGCAGTTTAGCCGCCTGCTTAGTCTCAAGGACAAATTTAAGCAAGGACTTCATTGGTAGGGCTGTGCAGAAAAACCTGACACAACATGAAAACACGACAACACAATACGAAAAAACACGAAACCGAAAAGATACGACACGAAAATGATATGAACCGATAAAACACGACTATAAATGGTTTGTGTTCGGATCGGACATATCTCCATATCGGATACCCAACACGAATCGATTTTTTATTTTTTATTTTTAGGTAAGGAAGTATAGTACTAGTACATATACAATCTTATAAATAACATAAAACTCTGCTATAGCTAAGTTTGTCCCTCTCCTCTAGGCGCTGTTCATTTTTTTTTCTTTCCATTCTTCTGTCTCGCCCCTGTTTAATTTGTTTCGACTTTCGTTTTATCTTTTAATATTTGAAAAAATTTTCTTTATTATATTAACCGAATTTTTTTTACCTGGAAAAATTTCTACACCTCTCCAAAAAATCCTGCATCCGCCACTGTCATAAAGTGCTGCTCTCTTTCTGATAGGCATTTCTGTTTTTTGTACCCAAGAAGAGAGTCATATAAATTTGTAGTTAACTAGGAGTGATCAGTTTGTTTCTGGTAGGACATATATGACTGAGGAAAATTTGATGAGAAACAAAATCACACTGATTACTTATTCAGTATATATTCTCTTTTGGTGCAGGATGCAGGTAATGAAGCATATCGAACAGGAAAATATGTCGAAGCCGTGGAGGAGTATACGTCTGCTATATCATGCAAGACTGATCAGTTACGGCCTTTTTTAGCAACCTGCTTTTGTAACCGTGCTGCTGCTTACCAACAACTTGGCCAAATTACTGATGCCATTTTAGATTGCAGTGTGGCTATGGCTCTTGATGAAAATTATGTAAAGGTTTGGGCTGCAGTTAATTAGTTACCTTATGCTTCAGGTATTATAATACTTATGGAAAATGAATAAAATATGACTTCCCTTTTCCAGCTGTCTTTCGCATTATCATCCAACTTCAAAGGAGTGAAGGCTACATTTGAACTTTGCAGTCCATGTTTGTTGGAATATAGGTTGTCTCACATTTAAAATACTCTTCTCATTGCCAATTGGTTTTGAGATGGAACTCCCTGGTGATCATCTTATGTGTTACTCAAGTGCATAAGCTTTCTATTGAAAGGGATGGAATTTGTTGTTTGGCTGCATCTTCAATAGCATTGCATCTTCAATAGTATAGTATGGCTTTGCGCATCTTTGATACTCCGCAGTATAGTAGTATAGTAATGTTACATATATTTTTGTTCGTGTCTTTGTGCAGGCAGTGTCCAAGAGAGCAAATTTGCATGAGCAGATTCGGGACTACCAACAAGCAGCTTCTGATCTCCAAAAGCTCGTATCTATCCTTGAGAAGCGATCTCAACATTCTAGTTCTAGCAATGAGAACGAACTAGAGGATGCACGTAAGTGGCTTTCATCGATGCAAGAACGTGCCAAGAAGAAAACTCCATTAGATCTCTACCTCATTCTGTAAGAACCTTAACATTGCTTCTCTTGTTTAATTTCTTGATTTTTGTTCATGTATTGCTGATTTATTCCAATCTTGCAGCTTTTAATCATTGCTAAAATTTTCTGTTCTACGTACTCATGTTCTGTTGACTAGTATTCAATGAATTAAAGTAGAGGAAGAACACCCTCAAACCAAAGAGATCTAATTAAACAAGTTAACGGTTGGGATTTGTGGAAGTCCCACATTGATAATATAAGAAATCCAAGCCTTGTATATAATTCAGTGGCCTACCCTACTTAATACCAATTTTTTTTAGAATGAAAACCTATTTGTTTTGTTTTGTTTTTACACTTGTCGTTCTCTACAAAATAGCAGTCTACACACAATTTTGCTGACATATATATTTGTTTCTAATTAAATACCAGTGGAGTTAAGTGTGCTGACACTGAACCTGAAATTAAGGAAGCTTACAGAAAAGCAATTCTGAAGCACCATCCTGACAAGGTACTCACCTATTTAGTCTCTAAAAGAGGCTTGGCCGGCTTTGATCATTTGCAGTACATGAATGTGATCTTGATTGCTGTCAATTAACTTATATACATATAAATTGCCATTTACTGATATATATTTCATGTTTATTTATAATATCCCTAGGCTGGACAGTTATTGGTGAGAGATATTGGTGATGATGGGAAGGAGATTGCTGACTCCGTTCTTAAGGATTCAGATAGGCTGTTCAAAATGATAGGGGATGCCTATGCTGTACTTTCAGACCCCCGAAAGGTAATTAATTAGTTGCTCTCTCGTTTGCCTTGCCAGTCATTGCGCATTAACTGATCGATCGATATATATGATTTTATTTGCAGCGCCAAGAGTATAATAGGAGAAATGCATCAATTAGACCTAGTGGCGTGAACGGATCCGGAGGGAGAGATTCTGAGAATACCGAGTGTCACCTTAGTTTTGATGATCGCATCCAAAATCGTATGATCTCGATTTGGGAACGCCAACGGATGCAGGATGAACAGAAGAAGTCGATTATCAGCTGTCACCCTACTTTGGGAAATGTAGTACGCTTCGTGTCGTCTACTTTTGAACATGCAGGACGCTTCCTGTCGACTTACCGTCCCCATAGATGATTTTTGACTCTTTAAGTCGTCGCAATATATAAACCCTTGCCGCCATGCCAGCTGCTGCTGCTCTCTGCCCAAATCTGATCGATATGATCGATGAATCTAAAAATCAAACAGATTAATCTCGCAGACGAGCTCGGGCCAGGAGCTGTCAAATTTAATTTGTGTGGTCTCGTGTTTTGGATTAGAGAATGACATTGTCTAGCTTGTTTGTTTAAATATAAACTTTGTATATATGTATTACGCTAAAAAAAAACATTTCTTTTCCGTTTTAAGATATTGCTTTTTTGTTTCCAAATAGGGAAAATTATACAAATTCATCTGTTATATACTACTTTTCGCATAACCACCCGGCCCGTTAAAATAAAATTACACAAAACCACACACTAAAGGAGGTCTGTCAACAACTGATCACCACCCATATGCATGTTCTGTTCAAAGATCAGTTAACAACATTGGAAAAAAAAAGAGAAAATTGCCCTTGTTAATTAATCTTTCTCATTGTTAATCACCATAATTAGAAGAGGTAGATAAAGTGAAGATAAATTTAAACAAAAAAATAAATAAATGAGGTCTAAAATTATGATAAGAGCAAGCCCACCAGCTTCTCTAAAAATTCTCTATTATGGAGAGAAAAATGTCAAAATCTCTATAATTTTTATACTCTAACCCCAATAGCTTCTCTATTTTACATATTTATACATTTATTATACACTATAATAAATGCATAAATTCATAATTTAATAAATAAAATTTCAATAAATTAATTAAATCAATATGTAACAACCAATGAATAAATGGGTAGACATGAGAAGGAGTGAATGCATTTAATTTTACAGATTTTAAGCCTTCCTCTAAATTTAGAGATTTTTTTTCTCTTTCCTCCCATTTCTCTATTTTAGAGATGGTTTTACAGAAGCTGTTGGGGTTAAAAAACATATATTTCCTCTAAAATTGCCTATTTTCTCTATTTTACATAAGCTGTTGGGGATGCTCTAAGGGGAGAGAGCAAAAAAAAATGGAAGAGGTTTCCCTGTGTTGAAGATGCAATCATTTGCCAGAAAAGCTTAGTATAATCATACCTCCCTTCGTTCCAAAATAAATGTTACTTTCTTTTTCAACACGTTTTTTAAGGTGTTAAAAACTCTATAAAATATTAGTAGTATTTCTTTAATCGAATTTTTTTATATAATTTCATAGTTATTACTTATTACTAATAAGTACTCCCTCCATTCTTTAATATTAGTCGTTTTGAGGGTGGGCACACTAATTAAGAAAACAACACACTAAGTACTCCGTATGACTTACTCCACTTGTATATATACTGTACTTCGTCTCTGCAGCTTCCAAATAATACCGCCAAAATTTGAAATTAGTAGGAGATTATGATTACAGGAAAGTTCTAGCTAAAATTAAATTTCAATTACGTGTATCTACATTTCTACAAACAGAGGAAAAGAGAGCTTAACAAACTTGGTTCAAAAGACACAAAAATTTCCACCTATGAAAACCCAAAGAGATTGTTTATTTGATCTAAATAATCTTCCGTCGAGTGACGCCGATGTCGATGTCGCTGGTGGAGAAGAGGCTGGAGATGCACATGTGCAAAGGGAAGGTGAAGATGCAATAACAATGATGATTCGATCGTCCTCTAGAGAACCCATAGCCATCGATCTAAATCAACATCCAAATGAGGAGTTTGAAGCTCCGTTGTTGGATGTTCATGTGCCTCAATTTCAGGACAATGTCGATGTCGATTCTGCTGCCAATGCAGGAGGAGAGTATGGCGAGGCACACGTAGAAAGGGAGGGTGACAATGCAATATCGATGATGATTCCATCGTCTTCGAGAGAAATGCTAGCCATTGATCTAAATGTTGATCCAAATGAGGAGTTTGAAGCTCCATTGTTGGGAGTTAATGGGTCTCAATTGCAAGAAGATGGCGATCCTAATGGCAATTCCAATTCTGATTCCAACGTCGATGGCTTCGAAACTTTGAACTCAGGTAAACAAGGCATGAACTGCATAAATATGTTAAACTTCCATCAATGATTAATCCCATTATTTACAGTAGATAATTGATTTTTAGGCATGTCTCCCCAACAAAATCGAGCTCCTAGAAGAAACAAGTTCATCTCAAATGAAGATCGATGGAAAATTTATAGTGCTTTGTTAGCAAGAAGTGTAGAACGGAAAGTTAAAGCATGGTATTACAATCAAAGAGGTTTCTGAGATGTTTTCCGTTCCATTGAGAACGGTACAAAGAATTTGGAAGCGAGCAAAAGACACTCCACCTAGCGAACTCGTCGACGTGTCGCATAGAAGAACAAAAAGGTGCGGGAGAAAGAAAATTTTTATTGGGATCGATCAAGTGAAGGCGATCCCTTTACAAAGTCGCACAACTTTAAAGTCGGCTGCATTGGCATTAGGGATTTCTCCTTCAACATTGCACAGACATTTAAAGGAAGGGGATATTCGTCGACACTCAAATGCCATCAAACCTCTTTTACGAGAGGAAAACAAGTTGGCACGGCTGAAATTTTGCATATCCATGCTAGAGCCAACGAGTATCCGTCATGAGCCTAAATTTGTCGATATGTACAATGTAGTGCATATTGATGAGACATGGTTTTACATGACAAAAAAGTCAGAAACTTTTTACTGACATCATGACGAAGAAGAGCCGCTGCGCACATGTCAAAGCAAGAACTTCATTGGAAAAGTGATGTTCCTAGTTGCTATGGCTCGACCGAGATTTGATGACAATGGAAATGAGGTGTTTTCTGGCAAAATAGGCATATTTCCGTTTGTCACCATACAAGCAGCTCAAAGGTGCAGTCGAAATAGAGAAGCAGGCACTTTAGAGATGAAAGCTATGACGTCGGTGAAAAAGAGACAATTAGAGCTTATTTGATCGAAAAAGTTATACCGGCAATTCAAGCTAAGTGGCCAGTGGAGGGCTCAAGAAAACCTATCTTTATCCAGCAAGATAATGCAAGGACCCATATTACTTCCGGTGATGAAGAATTTCAAAGAGCAGCCACAAGAAACGGATTCGACATTCGAATAGTTTGTCAACCACCAAACTCACCAGATTTAAATGTCTTAGATCTTGGTTTTTTTAGGGCCATCCAATCGTTACAACACAAGGAGTGTCCAAGGAGCATAGAAGAACTTGTAAATGTTGTTCAAAAGTCATTTGATGAGTCCTACAACCATGGTGAACCGTGTATTCTTCACTCTACAATCGTGCATGATAGAGATCATGAAGGTTGGAGGATCCAACAAATATAAGATCCCACATGATAAAAAGGAAACTTTAGAGAGGGAGGGTCGTCTTCCTAAACAAATGACATGTAAGTATTCTCTAGTTCATCGCATTATGAATATATTGGCATAATGTGGCTTGTCTAGTTAAAAATTGTAGATTTTGTTGTTCATGTTATAACCAGTAACTTTAAAAAAAAGCATGTTATATATGAAACCCTTGCTTATATTATCAATTTTGTAATGTTTGTAATATATTTCACATATGAGAGCTTGACTAGCATTTTGTATTCGGTTGGCATAGTATGGTACTTTGTATTCTCTGTTGGCAATAGCATTAACACTTGAAATCTTTTGGCATTTGTAATATATTGGCACTAGCATTAACACTTGAAATCTTTTGGCATTTGTAATATATTGGCATAATATGCCATCTGCCAGTTGTAATTCTTTAACTTATTTGTGTAGAAAATTCTCCATATTGTTTATCAAATCGTCATACATTATATCAAGATAATGTCTAGTTATATCAAATTGACTTTAGCAATTCTCCTTATTTTGCACCTGAGATATTGAAATCTCAAACAATGTAAGGAAAAATAAATTTCTGAAAACACACTTCCATGATTTCCACATATGTAGGATACTATTACACCACAAATGCATGTCTGCCAAAAAATCAGCCCAAGGTAATTTCTGAAAAACAACTTAATCATCATTTCTGAACAATGTGCAATACTGATTTCATTCCGTCACCATCATGAACGTCTTGTTAAGACTAAAATTAGGAGGTTTATGGTGAAGCAGGAGCATTGCTTAGTGCTCCTAACTCAAGACAAGCTGTAGTAGCACTTTAAGAACGAAACTACTTACTGACAGCAAAGTAAAACAGACAGACAGCCAGCTAAAACAAAAACAAACAGTAATGGAGCATGAATGTTATACCAATAGACATAAGCCTATGTGGGATTTGAACCCACATCGTTGTGCTATGCACAATGCTCTACCGATATTGAGCTAATAGGCTATAAGTTCAAGTGGATGAATAAAAATTAACATACTCTATTACCATGAAAAAGAGATTTTGTGCAAAAAAATATGGCTTCATTCAAAAGTTGTTCCCAGAAATATGTCCCATTGTAAATCAAGGCAAGTTTCACAAAATACATGACTTGGTGTGGAGAATAGTAAATAAGCAAGAATGCACATAATATATCAAGATTCAAGGGAAGCATAAATCTAATGACAAATTGACAAGCTCATGTAGTAAAGAGGTTGAGACAGAGATGACTAAAAATACGCAATTACGCAGAGCAACTTCACTCCTACCATACACTTAATTGATAGAGTGAACCCTACTAGGTTACTAATCTTATTAGAAAAATGATTTGGGAATTGGGTCACTTCTATGTTTTAAAGATAGACCAACAGAACACCACAAGAGCAACAAAGCCTATGAAATGGAGGAGGTCCTGTGACAGCATAGTACTTGTATCTGTACTCCTTGTTGCTAATAAGCAATACACTAGTGATATACAACCTATAAGCATAAGGCAATATTATTCTCAGTTTAAGCAAACATTTAACTAATTCTAAAATAGAATCACACCTATTTGTCCTATCCCTTCCAATTAACATTAACATGGCCTTCATCCCCTAGTCCAGCTTGCTTTCAGGATCAATCTGGCACTTTCTTCAAACAATCCCTCATCCATTTTCAAACCAATTTTCCGCCTCTGGATTCTAAACTTATCTTCCCACTCCACCTCATTTTAGCAAATTTTGTTTAATGGTAAACTCTTGATCATGAAAAACTAAACATTAAATAAATCTAACAACCATTTAGAAGTCTCTTTTCAACCTTATATTCTTGTACCAATTACACATCAAACAAGAGTATGAATCAAGACAAACTAACCAAGAGGAGATCAGAGAGACTTTGGAATCAACTTACAAAAATCTGCACCAACAAGTTCATAACAACCAGTTATCGATCGATCAATCACCTCTGACCTTGATTGATTTGAGCTCAAATAAATCACTTCTTCCAACAACATGAACACAAATGACATTACATAAGAAACAGAATAAACCACTTGTTGAAATAAATCTACCAAAAAGAGGGATTTGAAGTCAATTACTTACTCAAATCATACGGTGGCCTAAATCCCAAGCCAGTAGCTCAATGCCGGTTGATTTGCTGCATCAAAGTTCGTAGTGATGACTTGCTGATAGAGCGAAGCCAGGCATACTCGACAAGGATGAGCGGATCGCCGTCTTTATTCCCAGCAATATGTAGACGAACAAGGATGGGTGGATTCGTCAGTAACTTCTAATTCCTCGGTTTCTCTCTTCTTCGGGTCTCGAAAGGGGGTGTGGAAAGAAAGGTTAGGGTTTCGGAGAGCTCGATCGTGACAGAAATAAGGATGGGTAGATTCAATATCGCGAGCAATTCGTGTGTAGCAGGTGATCGACGAATCGATTGGAGTTTCCATGGCGAAAATTTTAATAGTAACCCACCAAATCTGATCTTCAATAGGATGAGGATGAGGGATTGACGGAGAGGAAGAGGTTACAAATTGGGGGAATTGAAAATTGAAGATGAACAGTACTCCTCTATATTAAATAGAGTAAAAAATTACAAGTAGGAAATAGTGGGACCTACGACAGCGACAAATATATTGCTAAAGGCAATTAACCTCAAAACGACTAATATAAACGAACGGAGGGAGTATAAAATTGTATAATTTCGACACGTTTTTTAACGTGTCTTGAATCATCGTTGACCGACGACGTATCGGGATCCGGAGGACGGAGTCTTCGGACCCCGATGTGCATGAAACGTCTATCCCTTATAACCCTAATTTGGTGCTTTCTCTAATACAAATTTGATTATATATAGATAACGTATTGTTGCTGAACCACGTAATTAAATCTGCGTCTTTCTTCTGTATTTTCATTCTCGTTACAACATACAACTCGTGTTTTATGTTTGTTTTGGAGCACTCTTCATCTCAGGGCCGGGAAGTTCATAATTAACCTACGTACTTAATCAATTAATCAAGCTGATGAAGTTAATAAGTACTTATAGTGTAGTGATTCACGGCTAATTAACTAATCAATCAAGCTGTTGTGGATTCAACGCATCTTGTTGCGGTGCAGCCCGCACCGGGACACCTTCAACGCCCAACACACCAAGTTGCGGTGAGTTGTAATTAAGGTAGTTATTTAAGCCATGTGGTACTAGTTAACGGTGAATTTTTTTTTAAAAAAAATAACGTTTATATATCAATCCTCATTTTCACTATAAAAAAAATATCAATCTCCATTTAAAATTCTCAACTGAACATAAATACATCAACAACAGCACAATACATAATAATGTAAATATAGAAGACATTGTATAATAGAGGAACAGAATCAAACCAGCTGAATAAAGAATGTAAATATAGAAGACATTCAAAAGTCAAAACACAAGCTTGTATTGTATAATGGAGTAACGGAATCAAACCAGCTGGTCCGCTGGATATATACGACGAGATCGGAAGCTTTTAACAACTGGGATGGAGGATGATGGATCTTCTGATTACTCAGCAGTAAGGGTTTGAATAATAGTGCCGGCATAAGGTGCTGCAGAGGTTCCGAAGATAGTTGAAATGATGACCGGAACAACCAGCTTCAGTAAGTTAACGACCTTGGTTGTATACTTGTTAATTGAGGAACTAGTATTGTTCCCTCCTCTGTGAAGAATCAGTGCTTGTCCCTGGCCGGAATTGCCAGTATTACCACCAGCGATCATTAACCTCGGTGCCGCTGGTGTACTGCTACTGCTACTGCTTGCGCCGCTGCTGCCGCCGAACTTCATCTTCTTCCATTCATCCAAGAACCACTTCTTCACACACTTAATGTGTAAACATAGATCTTTACTACCACAAGTGGATACATAAGACCATCCCTTCATCTTATCAAAGGCGTGCTTATGTTCGCACATCCCGCATTTCCACGGGACGGTACCTTTCAGTTCCAAATCAATCCCGGGATTCCCGGCGAGCTGATCGAGATGAAGATGGTTTCCGAGTTTGATGCAAGATGGATGGATGAAATGGCCGTGCGGCTTTTCGTGCTTGTAGCATACATAGTAGAAGCCTTTGACTTCCGTGCAGCACGCCTCGCAGATTCTATGAATTGCGGCGGTGTTTCGTTGCGCTGAGCTGCCGCCCTTGTCGGGACGGAAAAATGTGAAATGGCAGCCCTTGGAGAAGGGATGCGACGTGATTTCATCCGCGCGGCCGCACTCTTCGTGGAAGATTTTGTCGCACGAAGGTTCCTTGCATCGGTAGCAGACGCCGATGCCGGGCTCTTCGCACCCGTCACAGTAGAAAGGTCTGTCCACGCTTGTCAGTTGGATCGGGTGTTCTGGATGCGCCTTCGAGTCCTTCAATGGGGCATCGATAAACCCCATTTTTCGGCTCGTATGGGACCGAGTTGATAATCTAGTTGAAATTTATAAACACTCTAGATTTAATAAAAAAAAGGGGAAATATGGATTAAACGACAATGAAATAATATAAACTTTATAGAGGTATAAAAATGTATACAGTATTATTTTTAACATTTATTTTATTTTGTTTTTTTTAAACGAGGTGAGCTGGAGTCCGTATTTCTGTGTCTAACAATCAAAGTCCGACTCGGACCGATGACTCGGGGTCGTGTGCACGGGCGCACATGCGCTAGTAGTCTAGCACACAAGACGAGTGAGGTTCGATTCTAAAACCAATTAGCCCACCGACTCATATACTAGGGCTTGATATGTTCAACTTTCCGATGTGGGACACTTTGGTCTCATTCACATCTCTAACACGCCCCCGCAAGTCCAACTAGGAATGACTATCTAGTTGAGACTTGGACAACTGGGTAACCCAGACCAGAATCGACACGGGCCGTTAGGCTAACCGCTCTGATACCATATCAAAGTCCGACTCGGACCGATGACCCGGGGTCGTGTGCACGGGCGCACATGCGCTAGTAGTCTAGCACACAAGCCGAGTGAGGTTCGATTCTAAAACCAATTGGCAATAGAAGGATTAGCCCACCGACTCATATACTAGGGCTTGATATGTTCAACTTTCCGATGTGGGACACTTTGGTCTCATTCACATCTCTAACACTAACTAGACCCACTTTTTAAATGTCAATCATGGACAAGGCAATCGTAATTACCCTTAGGAGGATGTGCTAAAATGTGAAAAGACAAACAGTTTATTATTGAATGTTTAAACCTTCTTGCTGTAGTATAAAATCAGTTTAAGTAGTAATATATAAAAAAATAAGAAGACAAGGAAACCTATTTACAAAACAAATGAATGAATTGAAGTGTATATATATATATTATGTTGATAGATATTTTACCTAGATCACACCTTGCCGATTTATCGCTTGCCGTAGCAAATAGCTAGGAATATGGCTGGAATGGCAATTTTTTGTTTACAAATTCAAGAATTAGGGTTGGGTTTTGGACTTGGAGTATGGAACCTGCAGCCTGACCATATGCATATATATAGAGAGATTCCCCACATACATACATGCATATATATATATGTGCGTTGATTGATTCGATTATTCCGTGTTTTTTTTTTTTTTTTTGAGAAATGATTGATTCTTCCGCGAAAACGAATTTACGCGGGGTCTTCCAAACGTTGATCGTATACACCGTGACCGTGGTTGTTAACTTGTATCCCATAGGCTATGTTCGAGCTTTATTGCATGCAGCGGGCGGCGCGCTAGGTATTTGAACGTTTACTCTGCAAAATATTTTGATCCATTCTACCCAACTAATATATTATTCTGTCTATCCCACATTCCCACGTACAGGGTATTTTCTTGGTATTTAATTGAACGTTTCCTTTTCTTTTTTTTTTTAATTCTAGAAAATATTTTGATATTATTTAAAAACTATACACGATGTTTGGCCAGCTATATGAGGACTATTGTACTGCGCTCTAAGTCTACCATATAAGAGCGGCGAGGTTCAATTTTAAAATCAATTGACAATAAGAAGAGTAACTCATCGGCTTACATATCAGACTGACGTGAGATAATTTTTATCCTTCCTATCTCAACAAGCACGATAGGGTTCGTCATTAGAGATCATAGAGGCAACCCGATTGAAATTAGTTTTGACAAAATGAAATGCAATCACCTCTTCAGACCGAGGCAATTACGGCTTTACGTACTTAGGGGGGTGATTGCGGCTAACAATGTACAACCTGGGCGCCTAGAAATAGAAGACTATTCACTTACAATTATTAATGCAATAAAAGGAGCATGGAAACCCTTGAAAAAAAGATGATTACTTCAGATATCATGAGATTGATCTCATTAAACCGGAATGTTTCTTTGAAGTATATCTCACGGTCAGCTAATGTGGTGGCTGACAAAGTTGTACACTTAACCACTATATTTCAGGTCAGGTTCTTCGCAGCATTCAGATCTTCTAGATTTCGAACAGAAGAACGCGCTCAAATAGCATAAAACTGAGGCATCGGAATTTCTCCCTTTATATATAAAAAATATGGGCCATATTTAGGAGTGTTGAAGAGTCATGGTGACAATGTACTTTTGATTGTTTGAGCGCTATCACACTTGCTTTCCCGACACTCTCAAATATGTCACTTATGGTATAGGATGGCACAATTTTCTAACCCAATTTAAGCAAATGTTCACCAGGCAGCCTAAATTAAGCAAATGTCAATCGGGCAGTCCAAAGTAACGCTATCCCTCTTTTCATGGGCGGATTCAGAAATTTTTTCGGGGTGGCCACAATTTTATATGGATAATTTTTATATTATTTTTATAAGAAATAATTTTTAAGAAAATATATGTGAAGAGAATACCTTAAATTTATAAGAAAAAATTAATACCAAAAAAATTATAAGAATTTTAAAATAATGGAAAATGGATTGAGAAAAAAAAATGAAAATATGTGGCTATTGGGATTTGAACAAGGGTTGAGTTGGATTTTATTTGAAATGGGATGGGCTCAACCACTAATCCATTAAAGATACTTGTATATTACCTTTAAGTTTTTTTTTTACATAACACATGTATTCTTATATTTTTTTCCGGATCGGGGTGGGCGACGGCCCGGTGTCGCCCACCCTTGGATCCGCCCCTGCCTCTTTTAGATAAGCAACAACAGTCGTTTAAAGAAGTGGACTTAAGTCATGTGGGTTTTTAAGGTTGCAAGTAAGCAAATCTGTAGATTTAGGTCGAGTAAAGAAGAATCTCAGCGAGGTCGGGGTCGGATCTAGTAGACGGGGGAGGACTGGTGAGGGGTTGGAGCCGCCAGCCACCGCCGAAAACGGCATAAATCTGAAGGATGCCTCCCTCAACTTTTTATGCTGATAACCCCAACCTCGGATCTTGTAGAGGATGGACGGGGGAGCACCGGTGAGGGGTTGGAGCCACTGGTCACTGTCGAAAACGTCCTAGATCTGAAGTATGCCTCCCTCAAATTTTATGCTGACAATCTCAATCCCTAATCAATCTCTCCTTCATTCTCTTCCCAGGTAAGGTATATATAGGTAATTCATCGAGTTCTTCTTTGGAGCAAAACTCCTCCCACCAACCCCCATAGTCACTCCATCAACCGCACTTGCTGCCTTACTACTACCCTCCAGCTCTTAATTACGGCTGATCCACCCCACCTCACGTTCCTCAGCCTCCGATCGCCCCCAATTACAACTTCAATGATTGGTTGGTACAAATCTTACCATCCCGCTACTTCTTCCTCCATGCCGCCCAATTGGGGACCCCAAGTGTCGAGAAACCCTCCTCAGCCTTAGCCGTCGCCGCCCCCGAAATTGCAATAGACGAACACGAAGCAACAGGCTGATTTCGGTGGTCTATCATGGTTTTTATGGTTTTGGTGTGCTGATTTTGCGATTTTTAGGGGTATTTTATGGTTTTTTTAGGGTTGAACTTCTGTTTGGTTTATTTAAACATAGGATTAGCTTTGTCAGATGTCTGTCGTGCTTTATCAACTGTCTGTCATGCTTTGTTAGCAGTGCTAATTTTGGGTTTTTTTTAATTAGGGGTTTGGTGTGCTGAATTCGATCGATGTCGTCAGTCACTGTCAGCTTATTGTTTTTCATTTTTGTTGGATTGAGTTTTGCATTTGTCTCCATATTATTTGCAATTTATAGAGTTTAAAGTTTCTGTACACATTATATTTTAAGTTTCTGTTTGGTTTCTGAATTTGAACAAGTGTTTGCATAGGCCCTTCATAACTAGGATTGTCTTCGACTCGTAATGAGTAATGACAAATGCCAGCTTATGTTCTATCATTTGCCGATCAGTTGTATGTCATGTTTTGTCAATTGTCTATCATGTTTTGTCAGTTGTCTATCATAGTTTCGTTTGTTAGCTTACTGTCATAGTTAGAATCGGACAACAGTTAGGGGTGACTGGTAGACATTTAACTAAATAAATCTTGAAGGATGGACATTTAATTAATTAGGTCTTATTAGATGGACATTTAGGCCCCATTTGGTATGAACGTAGTAATCGGAATGGGAATGAAAATTGGAATCAGAATCAAATATTGGAATCAATCATTACTTAAGCATGCAGTTTGGTATTATGTCGGAATGAGCAATTACAAATCAAAATCTCAAATTAGGTAAGAAAATCAGAAATTATACCCAAACCCAATTCAAAAATCAAAATCTCAAGGGGATCGATGTACAGTGGTGGTGGCGGACTGCACCTCGGAGGAGAGATGGGTAGTGGACTGCACCGGAGAGAGGGTTGCAGCGATGGAGGCCGAGAGAGAGCCAAAAAGAGGGAGCGAGAGAGAGAGAGAGAGAGAGAGAGAGAGAGAGAGAGAGAGAGGCGTGCGGGGGGATTCCCCAATTTTTATCTTTGTTTGATGATTTCAGAGAGAATATGGATTTGTAGGGTTGATCTTTGTGTTAGGGTTTTCTGATTCCCCAAATGGTAGGCTATGTATGTGTCTTTGCTTATCTAATCGTTGTCTTCATGATTTGTAGGGAAAAGAAGGACTGTGGTGAGTAACAAGACTATGCAGATAGTGAGAGTCACTGGAAAGATAAAGATTTCGTGGTCGGAGTTCCATGGAAACCCTGAGCTCAACCAATACAGTTTGCTGATTAGGGATATAGGGACGGTTGTGAAGACACACGTGTCAATGCTAGCCTCCTCCTTCGAGCAGCTTGAGAAGAAGCACAAGGATACGCTTGCTGCTTACCTGGATGTAAGCAATTGTTCTCTTCCCTTGTCCTATTTTGTCTGCTGGTTTACAAGTTGTTGTCAATAAATTGAGGTGTTTATTTTGCTTGATTGTATAATGTGTTATGAGATTGGTATTTGTTGTTTGTTAGTTGTCAATTTCTTAGGAGTTAATGTTAAAAATGCAGCTATACTATGCAAAGTTAGTTAAAGAGTTTGTTAGAATTCAATGGATGAGATCACTTGTAGTGTCACGTGTGTCATTGTATATAAATACATAAACTCTCTCCACTATTAATTCATTCAGTTCACTTGTAACAAACTATGAGGAAATACATAATGGTTTTCCCTCTTTCATTTTCTGTTCTTCATTTCACCTTCATATGAGATTGATCTTGACTGTTTCACATTCTCAATTGCTCATCACTTAAATACCCTTTGCTTTCTTCACTTGCATTCTAACTGAATGGTAGTTGTTCACTTGCAATCACATACGTAGACGTAGTTGTTCTGTGTTCACTTTCCTGATAATGAATGATAGTTAGTTGTTCACTCAACGATAGTTAGTTGTTCACTTTGCTTTATTCACTTGCATTATCAGGGTCTGATAATGATATATGATAATGTAGGAACTGTTTTCTTCACTTTGCTTTCTTCACTTGCATTCTCACTTGCATTAAACTGTTTTCTTCACTTGCATTCTCATGGTTAGTTGTTATGTGTTCTGAATGCATTAAACTGTTTTCTTCACTTGCATTCTCATGGTTAGTTGTTATGTGTTCTGAATGCAACAAAATGTTTTCTTCACTTGCATCTGTTGATTTTCACTTTGCTTTGCCCATCTCTCATGTTCTGTGTTCTCTCATTTTCACTTTGTAGACTATGTACATTGTATCTCCTGATGATGAAAAATTGAAGAAGTATATTGAGACTCAGGCAGCATCAAGATACCGCAGTTGGAAGTACAAGTGTCATTCCCACTTCTTGAAGCATGGTCCACCCATACCTCTTGAGTTCAAACTCCGTCCTGAGCAATGGTGCTACCTTGTCGAGAAGGAGTTCCTCGCCCCTGAAAAACTGGTTAACTTTTTTGTGTATTTTCCATTTAACTGTTTCCATATGTTTACTGTTCTCTGATGTTTATATGTTGTTGTGTTTTTGGAGGAAATAAGCAACCGCAACAAGCTCAACAGATCTAAGAATCCCAAGCCTATCAAGCACCACTCAGGGCCTAGACCTGTGTGCTACCGGGCAGAGCAGCTGTACAAGGACGGACACTTAGCCCCTTTTGTGCAAGCTTCAATAGACGAATACCTCCGGGACGATGAAGACGAGTCGACTGTGGTGAGTGTGTACTGACGGTTTAGCTATCTCTGACTTGTAGGATGTCATTGCTGAGTTCCTTGGATGATTTTATTGTGTAGGATGCTAATGTTTTCTTTCTGTTCCCAGGAAATTATGCAGCAGGCAATTGACGACTATTGCAGTTCGCGACCAGAGGAAGAAGACAATCGTCAAGGCCTTTGGAGAGAGGAGGGGCACTTCTGTACGAGGTAAACCAACTTAGGATAAGGCTTTAAAATGAGTTTAATAATTGATCTGTTATATATATAACTTGATGAGTATATATATTATCATTACTATCAGTTATATATGCAAATATATAAGGCTTCAAAGTGAGTTCAATTATATATAATTTCATTCATCTCAATTTGAGTTAGGAACTTTACAAGCTGATTTTCATAACTCTACATCATCTAAGAGCTACATTTCATTCATCTCAATCGTCAAGGCCTTTTTGTGCTAAACGGTTTCGGGTATCCGACACGGTTATCCGGTTCGTGTCGGATACCCGGTAATGCCCACCCCTAGCTACAAGCGGCGAACGAACATTTCGGTACGGTCTAACTACCACACCAAGATGGTGGTGAGGTAACCACGAGCTAATTAATTAAGGGAAAACTAATTAAAATACCCAATCTTTGGGGTATGGTAAAAATATTTTCTCAACTTTCAAATGTAATAAAAATATCCCGATCTTGAGGGTCTATGTTTTTTCACGGGTCAAAAATGCTAACAAAGTAGCCTACATGAATTTTTTTTTACAAGACAGCATACGTGGAAGCTTTTTTTGCAAATTAGCCTGGATTTTTTTTCTTAAGGACACTGTTTAAGAAAACTCTTGTAAAAACAATCCAAGTAGGTTGCCTTGTCAGCATTTTTGACTCGTGAAAAAACTTGTGGTAATATATTACCATTACCCTTAAAGATCGGGATATTTTTATTACATTTGAAAGTTGAGGATATATTTTTACCATACCCCATAGTTGGAGATAGTTTAATTAGTTTTCCCATTAATTAATACAATATTGTGGAGGAAACACATATGGTATATGTATGTTAACGTGTCTTGAATCATCGTTGACCGGTGACGTATTGGGATCCGGGGGACGGAGTCTCCGGACCCCGATGTTCATGAAATGCCGACCCCTTATAACCCTAATTTGGCGCTTTCTCTAATACAAATTTGATTCTCTGCTTGTGGACGTAGGTAACGTATTGTTGCCGAACCATGTAAATCCGCGTCTTTCTTCTCTATTTTCATTCTCGTTACAACATACCACTCGTCTTTTATGTTTGTTTTGGAGCACTCTTCATCTCAGGGGGAAGTTCATAAATAACCTACTTAATCAATTAATCAAGCTGATGAAGTTAATAATTACTTATAATGTAGTGATTCACGGCTTATTAATTAATCAATCAAGCTGTTGTGGATTCAACGCATCTTGTTGCGGTGCAGCCCGCACCGGGACACCTTCAACGCCCAACACACCAAGTTGCGGTGAGTTGTAATTAAGGTCGTTATTTATGCCATGTGGTACTAGTTAACGGTGAATTTATTTTTTAAAAAAAATAGCGTTTATATATCAATCCTCATTTTCACTATAAAAAAATATCAATCTCCATTTAAAATTCCCAACTGAACATAAATACATCAGCAACAGCACAATACATAACAATGTAAATATAGAAGACATTGTATAATAGAGGAACAGAATCAAACCAGCATGAATAAAGAATGTAAATATAGAAGACATTGAAAAGTCAAAACACAATTAATTCAAGCTTGTACGTACTGTATAATGGATCGAGTAACGGAATCAAACCAGCTGGATGTATACGACGAGATCGGAACCTTTTAATAACTGCCTGGGATGGTGGATGATGAATCTTCTGATTACCCAGCGGTAAGGGTTTGAATAATAGGGCCGACATAAGGTGCCGCAGAGGTTCCGAACATAGCTGAAATGATGACCGGAACAACCAGCTTCAGTAAGTTAACGACCTGGGTTGTATACTTGTTAATTGAGGAACTAGTACTGTTCCCTCCTCTGTGAAGAACCAGTGCTTTTCCCTGGCCGGAATTGCCAGTATTACCACCAGCGCTCATTAACCTCGGTGCCGCTGCTGGTGTACTGCTACTGCTAGCCCCACCGCTGCCGCTGAACTTCATCTTCTTCCATTCATCCAAGAGCATCTTCTTCACACACTTGATGTGTAAACACAGATCTTTACTACCACAAGTGGATACATAAGACCATCCCTTCATCTTATCAAAGGCGTGCTTATGTTCGCACAGCCCGCATTTCCCCGGGACGGTACCTTTCAGTTCCAAATCAATCCCGGGGAGTTGAAGACGGTTTCCGAGTTTGATGCAGGATGGGTGGATGAAATGGCCGTGTGGCTTTTCGTGCTTGTAGCATACATAGTAGAACCCTTTGACTTCGGTGCAGCACACGTCGCAGATTCTATGAATTGCGGTTGCGGTGGTGGTGTTTCGTTGCGCTGAGCTGCCGCCCTTGTCGGGAATGAAAAATGTGAAATGGCAGCCCTTGGAGAAGGGATGCGACGTGATTTCATCCGCGCGGCCGCACTCTTCGTGGAAGATTTTGTCGCACGAAGATTTCTTGCATCGGTAGCAGACGCCGATGCCGGGCTCTTCGCACCCGTCACAGTAGAAAGGTCTGTCCACTTTTGTCAGTTTGATCGGGTGTTCCGGATGTGCCTTCGAGCCCTTCGATGGGGCATCGAAAAACCCCATTCTTCGGCTGGTGTATCAACCGAGTTGATAATCTAGTTGAAATTTATAAACACGCTGAAATGGATTAAAAAAAAAGGGTGAAATATGGATTAAACGACAGTGATATAATATAAACTTTTTGGAGGTACAAAAAATTATATTATTTTACCTAGATCATACCTTGCCGATTTATAGCTTGCCGTAGCAAATTGCGAGGAATATGGTTTTGGACTTGGAGTATGGAACCTGTCTGACTATATGCATATAGAGAGAGAATATATATATATATATATATATATATATATATATATATATATATATATATATATATATATAATTTACGCGGGTCTTCCAAACGTGGATCGTATACACCGTGACCGTTGTATATGAATTTCGTTGAGAGCAATTTGACGTAATATATTATATGCTCTCAATTAACAAAAATTATTATCACGATTTCAACATTAGATAACCAATTGCTAAAAAGAAACCCATTAGATAACCACCACTTGTAATAAATAGGAAAATATTTTTATATTTTATTTAAATAACTTGATACTTATATTCAGGGTCGGACCTGAGATTTAAAATGTCTGAGGTCGGATATAAAAATGGGACCCTCTACTTTTTTTTTGGAGAATTTTCTTTATCATTTCGTTCATTTATTTTATTTAGCTATTTTTATAGTATATAAAAAAGCTCAATATGGGTAATTTTAAATATTTTTTATTCGTGACTCTGGACAATTATTCTTTTAGAAAGGGTTTGTGAAAATCTTTTTTTTTTTTAAATATGAAGTTACACAAGATAAAATGAAATAAAACATTAATAAAATTTTGTTTATTTTTCATAATCATATATAATGGATAATTTCTATTTTATTGGTGGTTTTTAGTGATTATTAAATGAAATTTTGGTGGAAAAAATGTAACCAAATTAATGGGATATAAAGATAATTGAATCATGAACTAATGGGAAAGAATAAGATTTTTGACCAATACACCATAATGGTTTTAGTTAAACTTACTTATAAAAAAATCATATACTTAAAAAAAAAAAATTGGGCCTGAGGCGGAGGCCACATTTGCCTCCCCTCAGGTCCGGCCTTGCTTATATTTCAGTGGCGGTTCCATAATTTTTTGGGGGGCTAAAAAATTTCAACTTTTTTTTACATGCATGTATGAAAAAATATTTTTATGTCATGATAAAAAAAAAACATAAAATTGCATGTGAAGAGGAGACCTATCTCTAGTAAGCTCAGGAGTATAAGCATAAAGCATTTCAACAATCATAACACAGAACTCAATCTCATTACCAAATTTCCTATTAGGTTTCCTCACACGAGGAGACCTATCTCTAGTAAGCTAATAATTATCAGGAGTTTCATCAACAGTATCATCAACATCAACAGAAGAAGCATCAGAAGCAGAGAACTCAAGAAATTCATCATTTTTAAAATGAAAATCATTCTCATTAAAGGTTACATTTCTACTGATTATAACTTTGTAACCCCCAGGTTGTATAACCAGTAGCTTATAACCTTTTACACCCTCTGGATAACCCAACATAACACACTTAAGAGCTCTTCGATTCAGTTTGCCATCGCTCACGTGGGCAAATGCAGTACATCAAAAGGGGCTTTGGTATGTTAGTCCAGGCTTTCTACCATACCACAATTCCTATGGAGTTTTAAAACCAATAGTTGCAGAGGGTGATCTGTTTATTAGGTATGAAGCAGTTGTAACTGCCTCACCCCAAAGGGAGTGTTTCATCCCAGCACCTGGATGAGTGCAGTTGAATCATTGAAGGAATTTCACCAGCATTTACAAGCTTTGCCTTTTTCTTTTTACTGTTCAGCATCTGAGTTGTATTATTGAGTCAGCTTTGTGTGCTTTTATTGCTTTCTGAGTGCGTAGAGGCTCATCTGTCGGCCATTTGTAAAAGAGACGTTGGAAGGCATCCAATGCTCTCTACTCAGCTCTATAAATAGAGCCATTCCCAGATTTCCCAGGGCATCGAAATCTAGAAAGAGAAAACATATGCTAAGAGAAGAAATCTTGTAAATCATAAAGAGAAGTAGAAGCGTTTTGAATTTGAGTAGATTGGTGTTTCCATCACTCTAAAGTTCAAAAACTCTTCAATGGATCTTCTGATATGAGTGTTAAGTGTGTTTGAATGTTTTTATTTCAGAGTGCTTGTGTGTTGTAATCTTTCCAATTCAATAAAGTTTGTTTTTAAGAAAGGGGAAACTACTTAATTGAATACTATGTTCTGAATACTCTGTTTTCTTGATTCAAATCACTTCACTTTCTCAAAATCAAAACCAAAAGCTAGAGACTACGACCTGAGGTAGGAAACGAAACAGATCTGTGTTCAGTCTGGACTAAGGGATGCCTGGTTGAAGGTTAGCCACCTCTAGAAAGTCGGAAGCTACAGGAACGCCGACGGCCCAGAGTAACTACGTTCAGGTATGAGTCAAACCTCTTTAGCTTGAAGTTTAATTAGTTGCAGAGCGTGATGGGCTTAAAACCCCAGAAAACTTATTATTCATAATATAGTTAGTAGATTATGGTAGTTAGTACCACCAAAAGTCATTTATAAGCAATCGGTATTAAGCTTACAGTAATATTTTAAAATCTAAGAAATTTCAGATAATATTCGTAATTTGGCATAAATATAAATAGCTTTCTATAATTAAAAAGTAAAAAAGTCAACAATTTGACTATTTCCCTAAATAATTTGAAATTTTGACTATTTCCCTAATTAAATAGTTTTAGATTTTTGGTTTTTTAGCTAATTAATTCGATTTATGATTACTTGTAAGAATCAATGTAAGAAGTATATGGTAATATTGATAAGGTGCCAATAGTAACTTTACAATGTAAAGTTACTATTGGCACCTTATAAGAATCAATGTATACGTGATGTATTGCTTACTTGTAAGAATCAAACCCAAACGCATATTTAACGGGTTTGAATTGATTCAATAGGTCAAGAGTGTTACTCATTCAGAAATTTTTAAATGTTATTTAATATTCATACATGTTATATAAGGATGATAAAAATATGTAAAATATCAAATTTTTTTATTTGTTATAATTTTTTTCTTGGGTCAATTTGCAAAATATACAAATACAAAGGCCAAATTAGCAAATTATACAAAGTTGTGGTAATTTTGCAAAACTATACACAACCATTGCCCCTCCTATGTGCCCCCCTCCCCCTCCAGCGTGCCCCCTCCACGTCAGCAGTTTTTTTTTTTTCGCGCGTCAATGCTGACGCCGACGTCGGGAATGCTGACACCGTTTTACAAGGAAATTTATTTTTTTTTTGCGCGCGTCAGTGCTGACGTTATCGTCGGGAATGCTGACACCGTTTACAAGGATGCTGACGCCAACTTTTTTTTTTTCTTTTTTCCCACGCGTCGGTGCTGACGCCAACGTCGAGAATGTTGACGTCCGCATTGCTGACACCGCAGACTCCGACAACGCTGACGCGGAGGACGTCGACGATGCTAACACCGGGGATGTCGACGATGCTGACACCGTTTGAGGGATGTTGACACCGATGTCAGGAATGCTGATGCTGTCTACGAGGATGCTACGCAGCCGACGATGACGTCGGGAATGCTGACGTCAGCATTGCGGACGCCCTCTACGAGAATGTTGACGCCGACGGTGATGACATCAAAGATCAATATATTTTTATATAAAATATAAAAGGGGGAGAACAAAGAGACAAAGGAATGTTTCAAAAAAAAAACGAATATTTTTTTTTAGTGAGAAACAAAGAATTTTTCGACGCTGACGATGCTTACCTCCTTCCTCATCCATCTCTTATATTGCAAAAACGATGTCGGCAAATATATACCTACACAAAAATATGCATGAAAACGATGTCAGCACTAAAAAATACGTATAAAAACGATGTCAGCACTAAGAAATAAACCAATTTTTAAGGACTCAAGCATACATATATACTTACATATATAATATCAAATTAAAAACGATGTCAGCACTAAAAAATACGCATAAAAACTATGTCAGCACTAAAAATAAACCAATTTTTAAGGACTCAAGCATACATATATACCTACATATATAATATCAAACTAAAAACGATGTCAGCATTAAAATAAATTGGAGATAAATTGCATTACTCACAAAAAAAAAAAAACGTGTAGTTTGCAAACCATCCTATAAATAATTGGGGAATCTAATCTAATTATTAATATAAAGTAAACAAGAAATAGTTTCATCAAAAGTTTTATACTGCTTGTCAACATACACAATCAATTATATAAAAATCAGCCAAAAAAAAATTAAGTAGTTATGGGAATGGGAGATGACATAGTGCTGCCCATTATAAGTTTAATAAACTCAATACTAAATTAATCCAACTATGATTTTGTAGCATCAACAACTACAATTGTAGCATCAGCAACTAAGGGTACTACTTGTAGAAAGCACAGCACATGAATTTTAGGACTAGCAATCAGCAACTAAGGGTACTAAATTAATCCAACTATGACCGAATATGTAGTTATGTACAGGCAATAATTGTAACAGCAATCCCTGGAGTTTTTTTGACAATATTGACACCATGTCAGCAATCCCTGGAGTTTTTTGACAATGTTGACAGTCTCAGGATTCTTAAACACATGCATATTGCACATAAACACAATTCCATGGTCATCATGGAGGGATCCAAGGGCTCTGTTTGGCACATCAACATATACATCTAAGTTGTCAGCTTATATTATAAACTCCTTTTAGTAAGAAATCAGTACATTGTGCCAAACGAACATCAAAGTAAGAGAGGTTGAATCTTCATGATCTAACAATTAATAACACATTCCAGCATGTCCATAAAAAATGCAATAAAAGAAGAAGAAAATTCCCTCCCGTATACCTGCCTACCTGGTATAATTTATTCCGAGAAGGTCCTTCTAAACCCCACAGCAAGGATAATTGAGATGATTAAACCATGATTGCTCTACCTAATTTTTGGCCATCCACCATCCAAGTCTCCCAAGATAAAATAATACCCATCGTAGCCATCCTCGAAGTTTAGACAAGGAATTTGGTATCTACCCCATCACTCGTCCACAACATATCTTCCCTTGCTTTGCCTTTTATCCTGAAATCCAAATGCCTCATGTGACCAAATAGCCTGAATTCGGTGTAGCTGTGTTGCTTCTCGATGATTGCAGACCATGTCAGCACAAGCTTACTGGAAGGCGAATCCTCCAAATAATTAACCACCATAAACCTTACTTGAAGGAGGAAGCGGAACCATACCTCTGTAAATACGTCGAAGGATAAAGAGGAAAACACATGTCAGCAATAGATTGAACAAGCAAGGGCAAGAAAGAAGAAATTTATTTCCTGCTTCCATGGTTACCAGGTCAAACACAGATCTAAAAATCCTCATCTCCAATCTTCCATGGTTACGAGGAGAGATGCGTTCACACATACAGCTCCGTATCCAGATCCTCCAGCAATTTCGTGCTTCCACCTCTGAAAGCTAAAAGTTCCGCCGGAGGTACTGATGGATCCAAAACCTAAAATCGCAAACACAAATTCAGATCTGGCACCGACATGACAAAGGCACCTGGAAGTGCCGACGAGCTCTAGCTGGAGTACAAGCGCACATCGGCAGTTCGACACCGGAAAGGCGCCTCTACCACTCCGTCGAAATCGGAGCCGAATCAGGCCAAGCCACCGCCGCCGCCAACAATTCGGCGTGCGATCCTGAGGAAGACGGAGACGATGATTCGTCCTGGCTGGAGTGTGGCGTCGGAGAATCAATACTCCATTCGATCTTCCCGAGCCAAGGCTAGGTTCTGTCAGTCTTGCGAAATCAAGAGCGCTCAGTCCTCGTCGGCACCGGAGTGTGGCGTCGTCTTGGCCGCCGGCGCTCAGATCCATCGGACAAGCCTTCGATCTGATCTCCAACGCCTTCAATCGGAGAAGGATGTGGAATCTGACAGTCCGCACTTCACATCGCCACCGGGAGGAAGACAGAGATCTGAGCGATTTGAGGGACGAGCGCGGGAGAAAGACAAAAATCGGAGGAGGGGAGGAGGAAGGATCTGAGGGACGAGCGATCAGAGCGGGAGAGGAAGATGAACCAGAGAGGCAGAAGTGGTACGGGGATCGGGTATTAGGGATTAATTGGGGATGTATACTTTTGCAATTTTAACAAAAACGTGTATACTTGTCTAATTTGACCGAAAATTTGCGATTTTCTCTTTTTTTCTTTTCAGTTTGAAGTATGAAATTATATACTCCATCCGTTAATTAAAACATGTAGTTTTATACATTTGCACATTTTTTAAAAAAACAAATAAAAGCAAAAAAAAAAAATACAATGTTATCCCTAATTATTACTTTATTTTTCCACTTTATTGAAAACTACAACTAACAAATCCTTAATCATTACAAGGGTAATTTTGGAAAGTGATCGAACATCAAAATACCTAAAACAACATGTTTTTCTTAACAAGATTTTACTCCTAAAACGACATGTTTTTCTTAACGGAGGAACTGAGGGAGTATAATATATAAACTGATATTTTATATAAAAAAATTTTATCATCCTTAAAACCATACATGAATAGTAAATGATATTTAAAAGTAAACAAATGGGTTATTTTTAACAACTATTTACACAATTTCTAAATCTAAAATTGTTATATTATTGAAAAGAAGTAATTGATGTTGGTACAATAGTAATATATATTTTTATATACATAACAATTTGCAATGTTAAATTATAAAGTAAAGTTGATGATAAAAAAAATATATTAAATCCTAATTATTATTAGTAATAAATTTCAATATTAGGTTAAATTATAATTTATTTATGTTTTTATTATCTTAGAGCTAGCTTGACCCAACGGGTGATCCACGGGTTGACCCAACCCGACCCAGAAATTTGCGGTGTTGAACGGGTTTGGATTGCTTTGGGTTGAAAATATTTACGCCAAACCCCACGTTTTATAGGTCTGTTTGGGTCAGGTCTATGTGAAATCCATTGTTTTTACTTGTATTTACATTCTCTTCTAAGGTACAAATGTGAACATACATAGAATATCAACAACACAGTAAATATATACAGACATTCAAAATTCACAAGCTTGTATATATAACAGAGGAACGGAATCAAACCAACTGGATCCACACGAGATCGGAAGCGTAATTTTAACAACGGCTTGAAATCGTGAATGGATTGATATATACATATATAAACACACACGTGACACGATCGATCGGGCAGGGAGCTTGCATTGCATTGAAATTAAAAGAGATGGAGCTCGATCCGCATATCATTTCAAGCATCTTCTGATTAATCAGCGGTAAGGGTTTTAATGACATCCTCGGCACGAGATTCCACAGACTTTCCAAAGATAACTGAAATGATGGCCGGAAAAGCCACCTTCACTAATTTAATGAACTTGGCGGTATGCTTCTTAACCGAGAAACTCGTCTTCCCACTGTAAAGAACCAATGCCTCACCGGAATCGGTAGTATTAGCAGCAGCACCGCTTGTTCCCCAAGCAACCATCGTCATCCTACTTGACGAGGCTGATGTACTGCTACTACTACTACTACCACTGCCGCCAGCTATCAAAGGATGGCTGAAGTGCATCTTCTTCCAGTCGTCCAAGAAAATCGCCTTCACACACTTGATGTGTAAACACAGATCTTGACTCCCACAAGTGGATACATAAGACCATCCTTTCATCTTATCAAAGACGCGCTTATGTCCGCACAGACCGCATTTACCCTGGACGGTACCTTTCAGTTCCAATTCAAACCCGCCGATCTGAAGACGGTTTTGCAGTTTGATGCAGGATGGGTGGATGAAATGGCCGTGCGGCTTTTCGTGGTTGCGGCAGACATAGTAGAAGCCTTTGACCTCCGTGCAGCACGCGTCGCAGATTCGATGAATTACTTGCGACGAGCTGCCCGCGCCGACGTCCTTGTTGGGGCGGTAAAAAGTGAAATGGCAGCTGCCGCTCCTGGAGAAGGGATGCGACGTGATTTCTTCCGCGCGGCCGCACTCTTCGTGGAAGATTTTATCGCACTTTTCAGGAGGTTCAATGCATTGGTAGCACATGCCGATGCCAGGCTCGTCGCACCCGTCACAGTAGAAAGGTCTGTTCACCTTTGTCAGTTGGATGGGGTGTTCTGGATGTGCCTTCGACTCCTTCAATGGGGCATCGATAAACCCCATTCCTTAGCTTCGTCTGAGTGCAAGGTTGATAACTTGACTCAACTTTATAAGCACGCTTAAAAAGATTAAAATAAATAATTAAAAGGGGGTTAAATAGGGATTCATTCCATGGGTACCACTCCACGTTTATTTTAAATTTAATTAAATAACAACTGCTATAATAAATATAAGAATAAAAGTTAAGATAAATAAGATTAGTAACTTTCAAATTAAGAAAATTTAAATTGGGCATTTAAGAACGTGGTGCGATACTATTTTTCTATTTTTAATACTCAATTAAAATGTGAAACTTTTAATTATGTATTATAAATTATCTCATATGAAAATTGGTTTAATATGAAAAAGTGTACGTGTATATATCTTCTTGTAATTTTCAAATTTTCCATTAATATTGGTTCATTGTAAATGGGTAATATTAATACTACATAGTTCTTATTATTTTTTCCTCATTTCCTTATAAATAAAATAAAAATATTAAGAAAAAATAAAAATTAAATATGTAAGATTTTTGAGAAAAAATCTTGGTTAGTTTATATGTAAGAAAATGTATATAAAAAATTAGTTTTTAAAAAGATTCAAACTAATACACAATCTTGTTAAGTGTTTTCAAAATAATGTATAGTAATATAATTTTTAATTTCAATTTTCCAATATTAAAACACTGAAACACATTATGGCTATCACATAAACTTTTGAAAAAACCTCGTGAGCACTGTGTGGACTTTTAAAAAACTTCGTGGGCACCACACGGAATTTTTCAAAACTTTGTATACCATGCGGAATTTAAAAAAAATTCGTGGGCACCATGTGGATTTTCCCTACTAAAAAAGACAACACATATATGGCAACCTCTCCTTAAACCAAGTGTCTTTTTGTTTGTTTTCTTAATAAGTGTGTAGATTTCTAAAATAACACGTTTTAATTAATGAATGGAGTATATGTTAATTATGTTTGAATATTCTAACATACTTTAACCTTTTCAATTAATTTTAGCTCTCATTTTATCTTAACTAAAAGTTACTTTTATTTGCACAAAAATAAAATAAAATAAAATCACTTCTCCTTCACTTAAATTGATAAATATCAACCATTTAGACCTCGTTTGGCATAGTTAATAGTTTTTTGAACTTTTGATTATTTATATTATATAGTTTTAAAGAACCTAAAATTGAGATGATGTTTCTCTTTCCTTAACTTGATATCATCTTAAACTTTTCAGATCTCTACTTTTTATACTTTTCAGATCTCTACTTTTTATACTGTATAATTTACAAATATATTGTCTATCTTCTCTTTCATCACCCTATTTGTATAAACTATCACAGTGGCGGATCTACGGGGGGCTCGGGGTGGCTGAAGCCCCCCCTAATCCGAAAAGAGGGTATGTATATATTTTTTTTTATATATCTGGTTGTTTGTAATAAATAAAAATAAAGTAGGATGATGACAAAGAAGTCAGCGTGGCTCAGTGGTAAGGTAAACGCGGGAAATTTAGTGAGGAGTGAAAAGCCCAGGTTCGAATCTCGTTTCCCCCAATTCCCTCAGTGTTGAGATTTTTTGTTAGATAGCGTGGATAAATTTGTTAAAAGACAAATTTGGTCCTGTATAGTCCAAATAAAATCATTTGTAAATCTATTTTATATATTTTTAAATTTTTATCTTAAAAAATAATGTATTAACATATTATAAAATTAAAAAGATTATATTTTAAAAATAATTTTTTACAAATTTTAAAATATAATTTTTTTGAGATTAAATTTTATAAACTAGATGTTTTGAAAATAAATGTAATTTTTATAATTTTTTAAGACAAAATAAATTAAAAAATAAATTTATTTTTGTATCAATTGATGATGCGCTGAGTACGTGAAGGATATAATCTTCTTTCGTGTATAGTCTTAGGAAATATGTACGTAAAAAATGGACCTTACGGGTTTTTCCCCATGGATTCTATAGTTTAAATTAGTTGTCAAATCATACATAATATATATTACTTCCATTCGCGAAAAAACGTTGTTTTACTATTTATACACGTTTTTTAAGGAATAAAAATTATATAAATATCTAGTTTTTTAATTATTTTTTTTAACAATTTCATAGTTACTATTAATAAGTAAGAACTTCTTTAAAAAAATTTACAAAAAGATGGATATTTTATATAGTTTTTAGCATCCTAAATAAGCACACGTGAAAGTAAACAACATGTTTTCGCGAAATGAGAGAGTACATGACAGTTTTCTCTTCTTCTTTTTTTGGCAAGCGGAAAAAATTGAAGTAAACCATCCTCCTTTATTTTCACTTAATTATTGGAAAGTGTTTTTAGCCCCCCTCTAACAAAAATCCTGGATCCGCCACTGAACTATCATAACAGGAAAGGTTGTCAAATATGTTCACAACTTTAAATTAATGGTTTAAAATTTCATATATGTTCACAACTTTAAATTAATGGTTTAATTTCATATTTATCTTACACACCTAACCTATTACATTTGAATAGTAAATTTGGTATGAATTTTGAAATCATTTATACTTTCTACATTTGGCTTATAAATGTAAAAAAATAAAATTAGTAATTATTTAACAACTATGATTGATAGCATCCCGTAAATTAGCAATTCCTTGAAAATTATACATTTTGATTAATAAATATTTTGAAAGATGGTCAACATAAGTTGTTATCAGGAATCTTTTACGTGCTCAAAAGTAAACACATATTTCTAAGAATTGTTTTTACTAAAATTACTGATTTAACCATAGAAAATGACAAAGGTTAAACATATAAGTTATGAAGCCAATAAATTTATAAAAATTAAAAAATTTCATCATTCAGTAAATAGATATAGGTTATTTTTTAGCCTTTATTTTGGATATATAGTTGAAATGAACTTAAATTAATTTAATTTATATAATACTTTAAATCAGAAGACTTTGCTGAGTTGTCAGTTTGTCCTTCATTTTAGTTAATTAAGCCAATCCCCTTCTTTCTACTCTTTTTTTTCCCTCTCCCTTTCCTTCCTTGTTCCTACTCCATCTCTAAGTTCTTATGTTTGATGAATCTATATAATACTTTAAATCAGAAGACTTTGCTGAGTTGTCAGTTTGTCCATCATTTTAGTTAATTAAGCCAATCCCCTTCTTTCTACTTTTTTATTTTTTTTCCCTCTCCCTTTCCTTCCTTATTCCTACTCCGCCGCTAAGTTATTATGTTTGATGAAATGTTTGTTGATCATATCATCTTTTATAGTACATTAGTACCTTAATTTTAAAATAAAAGATTTGAAATCAAGAGTTAAGAATACTATATTTTATTTTAATTAGTTGCATAGTAGTTTTCTAAAAAACAATTACCTAAATTTTGAGATTCTCTTCCAATCTATCCTAACACATATCTTGACTTCTTATTTCCTCGTATCCCAAATCCTAATTTTCTCCAACGCAATTATCTAAAATATTCGATTCTTTCCAAATATATCCTAACACAAATAAGTTTAGATAACTTGGTGCAACCCACCCATAATCCCTTTTTATCTTCATTGTGTAAATTAACCTTACATTATTTCTTTTACATACAATTCCATCCATTCATATAACCGAATTTTTTTAGAAATCCTATGAACGAAGTCCAGCGCAACGATTTCATCCATTCATATATTTATTCATATATTTGTTAACATAATCCACTATTTTTTTGGGATAGACAACCCAGCAAAGTCTTCGGATTATTTTCATGGAATTTAAATTTGATTTTTTTTAAATTATTTGATCATTTGGGATATTTTTACAATTCTACCATAACTCCACAACTTCAAAAGTCAATTGTCACACACACCATTAATTAAAGGTAGTATAAGATCTGAAATACAAATAAAATATTTAATAATCTTAATAAATTTCATTTATTATTACTTTGATCATAATATAATAAACTAGTATTTAGGCCCGTGCTACGCACGGGTATATGTTTTTATTTAAAGAGATTATATTAAATAATATGAATTCATCATTTATTGGAAAAATATCTAACTAAATAATATAATACTCCCTTCAATCCAAAATACATGTTGTTTGACTTTTGAATGTATTTTAATGAGTTAAAAACTGTATAATATATTAACTTTTTTATTATTCATTTTTTACAATTTAATACTTATCGGCTTCTCGCCAACAATTATTAAGTTGGAAAAAAAAGTTGATATTTTATATAGTTTTTAGGTTTTTAAAATATATATTTAAAAGTCAAACGATATGTATTTTGAATCGGTTGGAGTATTTAATATTTGGTGAAATAAATTAATTATTGTAACCACTAAAAAAAATTGCTTTAGAAACGGCACTCTTCCGTCGCAAAAGCTAGGGATGCCGTCGCTAAAAAGTATTTGCGACGGAAAATCGACGGTCGCTAGCACTGGGGTAGCAAATAGTTTTTAGCGACGGAAATCACCGTAGCAAATATTTTTTACCTCCGCTAGGGCATTACATAACATTTTTGCGACGGTAAATATCCCGTTGCTAATGGGTTTATCGATTTTTTTTAAAAAAATATTATAATAGCCTATGCGGGATTTGAACCCGCATCAATGTGCATTAACACATTGCTCTACCATTTGAGCTAATAGGCTTAAAAATTAGCTAGAGCTAGTATTATTGACCAAGATTTGCAACCAAAAACCTATTAGCAACAGCCCTAGAATCACCATTCATTCATTCATTCATTCATTCAAGAAACCAATCACCCTCACATCCACGTAACCTTGGTTCAATAAACAAGTTTTACCAGTGAAGAGTTGAGAATGAAATTTATGCAGAAGAGTAACTTTTGGCCTATGTCCCTAAGGTGGGAAGAGAAATAGAGAGGCAATTACCGAGTGGAGTACCACATAAATTACATAATCTCTGGTCATCGATGTGCTCAACATCCAACCTGATTGACCAAGATTCCTGATAGACCTCTTCATTTGTATATCAATGTGGCGCAAGCCTTGCAATTGAACAAACAAGAACAATCAAGAGAATGCACTCATGGTGGAATATCAGCAGAACTTCAACAGAAATGGACATGGCACCAACAGAAATGGACAGCAAGCAAAATACAAAAGCCAGCACAGTGAAAACATAGAATAATATCCACATACTTTTGAGCAAGGACAGTGCCAGATTTCATGCATCAATGTACACCCGAGGCTTTGATCAGTGTCACAATAACCCACCAATCGTTCACTCATACACATAAGCATTGACTCGAGACATACTAGCATGTATAATATCAAAGGACTTGACTAGATTACCACACCACAAAGCAACACACAAACTTGCCTAACACCACATGTTTACAAAAGCAACAGTTATGTCAGTTTCCAGGCACCATTCAACTCATATGGTCTCTCATATATAGATAAAAGTTCAAAAAAGGCCAGCTAATAAAACAAATTAGAAAAACCCAAGCTTAATTTAACCTGCAATTGTTTCTTTATAAACAAAATATAATACCTATTTGTCATGCTAGTCCAAAGGCAACAGCTAATAGCCATCAAAAGTAAATGAAAAAAGAAGTTGCATAAAACTGGTTATGATACTTCTAAGGAAGCCAATTAAAAAAAAACTTGAAGAATGCAAGGGAAAATAATAATCCATGATACATATGAAGGTATAACAAAACTGATTCTAGAAATATGTCAATAACAATTAAAAATATGGTCTAGCCGACGTAAAGACCTAGTAGCTAATAAGGGGGGAATAAATTAAGAAAATCCTCAGGAATATTAACTGGTGTTTACAAATCACAACAATTCTCCCTAAAATGGTCAACATACTTCTCTCGATGAGTGAAAGATGAACCCAACATGGCTTATATATATAAAAAGGATAAGTTTTTAAGCTATAAATTATACAAGGATAAGTTTGTGTTTCATACCTATAAGGATAAGTTTTTAAGTTATAAATTATACAAACTCAATGTAAATCAACATCTCGGGTAAAATTAGATATATAGATTCATGATATTTCTAAGTTTATTATCTAATACTATAGCATGGAAGTTGAAGACCACATAAATGAGCATATAACAACCTTAATTTGAATCCTGTCTATTCTTATTAGCAAGTGTTATTTCCTCTCCATAAAACACCAATATTAGGAGAAAGATCCTTCACAGTCAGAATAAACCCATATGTCCTGCAACTATATAGTAATCAACGTAAGTGCTAAATACGACCTTATGTTTACTATATAGTTCAACCATTTGGATTTGGACTGATTGGAAACTGCAAGCTTTTTCAAAGTTCTGAACTGTTCAGCTTTAATGCCTGAAATAGAGCTATTAAAGAACCACATAAATCAAAGACAATGCCCACTAAAGAACCAAATAAAAGCATTTTCTACTGAGAGTAAAATGGAAAGAGCTAGAAGACAATCAAGGAAGGAGAAAGAGAACATCAGTCACAAAACCATGGTGTACTATATTGGTGCATCCACCATTGCCATCCCAAGACCCATATAATAAAAGAGACGACAAGCAAAGACATATGACCATGTGCATTTATGTGTCCCATCTTCAATTTCAATTTTTTTTCATTTAACAAACAGAAGTTTCAGGACAAAGCAACATTGCGAAAAGCACACTTAAGTTAAGCAAGAATTGATATATACATCTTGGTAGTAAATAAATGATGCAAAGAAGAAATTATTCAATGACCATGGCAATCTTCAAACCCACATGTTATAGGAGGCTGCTACATTGCAAAACAAATTACCAAATCCATGAAGATCTAAATTTCCCAAATTTATAGGTATGTTGCTTTTACGATGGGTTGAGAAATCTGTAAAATTTTAGGTCCCTAATTCACTCAGTTACAGAATTATATAGTTTTTAAGCTATTCTGTCACACTTTTCTTTGATATTTGCCTTAAGAGAGATGTACAAAGTATGTGCAAAGTTTGTATTAGCGGTTATAGAAGATATACCTGACTCGAGCACTCAGAAGTTAATGGTTCACTGCAGCTCCAAGATGGCTTGAATAAGGCTCGAAGTAGGCGAGGTGTTGGCGTCAAACCCCACAAATAGTTGCGATGATAAAGAAGGGAGGGAGGTTAAGATACTTGAATCCTTTCAAGGACTTTGAAATCAACAAGAGCGAGAGAGTGAGAGATGAATAACTCACCAATCTGAAATAGAAATTGAACCGACGACAATGGGCACGACAGGAGTTAGGAGGTGCAAGCCCGACCTAGAGTCGGCGTTTCGGCGAGGAGAGTGCAAAGAGAGGGCTACAGGACATGGGACGGCTGCGATGTTGGTGGCGAGGTGTGTGATGCTGACGAAGCTTCTGCGGATCTGGTGATGAGGAAGAGAATGGATGTGAAGGAACTGAACTTTCGAAGAAGGCAAGGGAACAGTAAATCCTCCACTAGTAGATCTGGAAGAAGGTAGAGGAAAGAAAGAGAAGTGGCGGAAGAGAGAGGTAAGAGTTTTTTAGGGTTTCAATGATTTAAAGGGGATTTGTTTTACGCGTTTCAGATGTATTAGCGATGGCAACATCTGGCCGCATCGCAAAAGGTAGCAAGGGCTACGCTTGACGCGAACGCCGTTGCACAGCCGTAGCAAAAACGCCCACATTTGTGACGGTAAATCCTTGCCGTTTCTAAGTTCGGTAGCAAAAGCAATTTTTTTTTGTAGTGAACACTAAACATTAGGGATTTATTTTAAGAAAATTATTGATACTATACAAAGCAACATTTGTTTTGAAATCATTATACTCAATTTTTCAAGTGAATAGTTGTATGATTATAATAATACTGTACTAATATTTATTTTTAAATGTTTGTGTAAGAGCAAACATGAATTTTATTATTGCAGTATTGCGAATTTGCGATTCTGAATTTAATATAAAAAAAATAGTGCTTTCATATTCATATTTATTTTCAAATGCACCCGAAGCGTCGAAGAGACACGTGTACTGTATAGTATGAGATTTCAATCCATTTTTGGGTGTGAAAACAACACCTGGACTCTATTTTTTTAATCATTTTTTTTAATCAGATTGGACTCCCTCTTTCCTCTTTCCTCTTTCGTCTTTCCTCTTTCCCTTAGTACCCCTTTCTGTATATCGATATGCAAAGGCGCAAAGCCGAAAATAGAGAATCGGTACCGGTAAATTAAGCATATTGTTGGTCATGGGCACAGCCCTCTGGTCTCGCTATTTCAATTGAGCATGTGGTGTCGAAGTAGAGCTACAAATTAATTCCTCGGCCGCGGTAGGCCACCTCCGGTACTGATAAATTAAGCACAGAGTTGGTCATGGGAAAGCTTTTAGGTGACGAAATGTATGTCGGTGCTCTCGACTGCATCCTCCTACTTGGGCTTGACAGGTATATACAGATCTAAAAATTCAGCCTTAGAGTTCAAATCTATTCGTTTAATTGAAGCATTCAAAGTTGAAATTGACAATGAGGTTACATGGTCAGAGTTTTAACAGATGGAGGTCCAATTTAAGGACGGTGAGTGGAAAGTGTTGAATTGCTATACTGGGGTGCGCAAGATTTTTTTGAAAATGGTAGGTATGTATTTCATTCTTTCGTTGGTTTTTTGTGTGCGTAGATTCTATACTTAATTTTTGTCATTTGACTGGTTAATTTTTAGATGAAATGCAAATATAGGCGAATATTTTTTTTTTGCTGGTTAGTTTTTGAGATGAAAGGAAAATATACCCAGACCAAGTCTAAATAAATCTAATGAATATTAATTATTTTATGAAAAAAAGGTTCATGTAAGTTGTTTTTGTCAATGAATTGACTATGTAGAAAATAAATCTGGACCTTGATTGTGGTACATATATTTGAAACTTGCAAGTGTAGTGTTACCACTGGAGGATCTAGAAGTGGCATGGTTAGGATTATTCTGGTGCTTCCCTTTCCTGAAAAAAAAAAAGAAGGGTGTTGCGCAATGAATTAGTATAGTTGAAAAAAATGATAACAGTGGAATATGTTTTATATTTGTAGTATTTGTGTTACCTGGTCTTGTGTTGTGAGGTTGTTGAAAGCTTCCTTGAACACAATATTCCTTGTATGGTTGTGTAGCTTTTCATCTTCTTCGGACCAAACAATTTTGAGTCCAGTAGGATTTGTCACTCTAGACATTGCTACGTATAGTTGTCCATGGCTGAATACTGGTTTGGGTAAGTAGATGCCCACATAATTGAGAGATTGTCCTTGACTCTTGTTGATTGTCATTGCATAACATGGTTTTATAGGAAATTGTCTCCGCTTCATGACAAAAGGCCATTTAGAGGTAGTGGAAGTCATTGTTATCCTAGGAATCAATACCTTGCTGCCTATGTTGTTTCCTGTAATGATTGTAGCTTCAATTATCCATTCTCCCAAATGGGAAATGATCATCCTTGTCCCATTGCATAATCCTTGACTTGGGTTGACATTTCTTAGGAGCATCACAGGCAACCCCTCCTTTAGATTGAGTATATGAGGTGGCATACCTGGTTATTCAAAAGAAATTAGAATTGAAGTGTGAATGCGCGATTGTCATATAGATGTGAAAAGAAAGTGTATATACCTGGAAATTTTAAGGAGTTGAGGAATTCTACAGGATATAGGTTCTCTTGTTCAGAAACATCGATTGATGCCTTACAAATCTCATCCGAGCTTCTGAACATCTTGACATGCCCATGCAACATTTGGAACATGTAGTCATTGATAGCATCAGCATTGTCATTTAGAGGCGTGAGGATGGCTCTTTCTCGAAGATAATCTGCATTATGTTGCTTTGCAATAAAATCAGGGAATATTTTATTATAAATTAGTTATAAAGGCATGCATTTGCATAGGAGAGAGTATAATATACTTTGTTGGAGCTTGGAAGGGAAGGAATGATGTTGTAGCAAGTGAAGCAATCAAAGCCAGCCACGGTGAATAAGGTCTGTGATTTAATCTGTAAAGTATGACTACTCCTGATGAGGTTAACTAAGGCATTAGGTAGCACACTTTCATCATTTGCAACCTGTAGCATTTAAGAAATCATAAATGTTAGATGCTATATACAAAGTGTAGGGGTGGTTTGTTTGTTTTTTGTGGATTTTGAGAATTTATACTCCATACCTCTAATTGGTTAAGCAATGTTTCCGCTTTTGCATTGACTAATTTCTCAGCCGTGTCATCAAAAAGGGTGACAGCAGTAGTACCAGTGGCATCTTCAATATCAAGCTGTAGTTTGAACCTATGGGAAGTGTTGGACATGAATAGATAATTTAACAACAATCGCTAAAAGAAAAAATTCATTATGTATTGAAATCAGTAAGGTTGCATGGTAATACCCTATTTTTGGGAAATCAACTGGCTTTTCACATGAATGACACCAAAAATTTCCATTACGGCGTCTGACACATTTCATGCATTTTCCACTACTACATGCAGAGTAGTACCACCCATATTGCGTACGAACATTTGAAATGGTTACATGTAGTTGGAAAATCGAATTCTGATCATCATTGATTTAAAATGTATGAGATTTTTAACAAAAACACTTTTTACTATGTGATTAAGGAAATAAACATTCAACACCTCTTTTTTAGCTTTTGACCACTCCAAGAGGTCATGTATTGATCCTTCTATCATTGCTGGTTCAACAGGAATTGCAATCTCAGGAAGTATGTCAATGCCCCTGGAATTAGAAGAATATATTCAAATCTGCTGCATTAGAGATCAGAAGAAGGTATAGCTAACAATGCAGTATATTCATCTATTTATTATATTAAAAATTGCAGTATGTGAATGAGAAATGAATACATAAACATATCATTAGATGAATCTGTTTTTTTTTTTTTATCAAATCACCTCAGTAGATATTATATGAATTTGCATGCATGACATGTGGGGTTTTCTGTGATTATTTCATAATTATCTGATTTTGGTAGTAGTCATAATTAATGGGTAGAGAGCATTACCTCATTCGCTTCTGGAACTCTAGTAGTTGGGGAATTTCATCAAAATCAATGATTTGTGTTGCTGATGTGCTTGAAAAGTATAGCTCATCTAATAACAGAACATGTTGGACATGCATATGGTATTTTAAATATATAAGTAGGATAATGATAATACAAATTAACGGAAACAACATTTGGGAAACAGAAATTCATAAATAAAAACCATTAATAAATGAGAATATCTTACTGCTGAACTCTTTGGCATTCATTCCAACCAATATTATGGCATAATTTGCTTCATGGGTAGCTTTCTTTTCTAGAAACTCATTTCCTACATTATCCCACAGCGTTACTCTAATTCTGGATCCTCTGTGTTGGATACAAAAACAATAGTGTAAGTCTACAAAAACATCAATTATATGGTAAGTATTGTTGAAACGATAAGAGGGTGCAAGTTGGAAACGTCATTACCTTTCATTAATTAGATGAACATCAAGAGTTTGGGAATAAGTAGGGTTCCTTTGTTTCTTTGTTGGTGAAACATTCTTAATACTCCCAACATTTGTAACATAACCCATGATATCTATAAGTAGATCATGTAAATAAAAGTTGAAAGTTTGTGAACCAAAATAACCAACGAAAAGATTGACTGGCATACCAGTGAGGTCATTATTTGCAGAAAGTTTGATGTCCTCAAACTCAGTAAACTCAAAAGGATAGCGAACAAACCCATGAAGACCACTTTGGCTTTTGGTAACAATGGTAGAGCCCTCAAGTTCAATCATGTGTGTATTGTTCTTAATGATTCGAAACTTGTCCTTATTAGGCATCACAATGAAGTCTTTCAAGTAATAGATGGAACCAGCCTCCAACTTAGCTATAAAACAATGTGCTATGTTGCTCTTAGTAGTGCAATGTATCACATTTCCCTGCAAAAGCAAAGATAGAATTAGGACAAAATTACAAAAGACCGATGAACAGTAGGTTGTAGATGTACCATGTTGTCGGAGAAAATGAAATCTGTGCCCAAATACTTTCCACCTGAGATACACACATCCCATTTGCGGCATACCATAACTTCAATTGTGCATTGCATCCCAACGACTAATTCATTTAGTTGGATGGGTTTCCTGAGAACTTGGGGATTTTTGCTCATGGTTCCAATTTCTTTGTAGGTGTAGAGTACAGAAGAGCAATCGTGAGAAGAGCAGGCATTCTGTTGTAATTTATACTGTCATATGATGATGATAGCAGTTACGTCTAATTTGTGATTGCAACGTACCATTCTGTTTGACTTCCTTTGGTATTTAATACACATTTCAATTATCAGTCGTTCCAGCTATGCATAATATTGGAGATTTATAAAATGTATGAGAAGAATATAGCTCATCAAAATCAGCCGTTCCAGTTTCAAATATGAGTTACAACTTTTGACATTTCTCAATTATCAGCCGTTCCAGGACTTCCTTTGGCATTTAATAGCAACCTTTGACATTTCAAATATGAGTTACAACTGTTAGTTATGATTGGGTGTTAGTGCAGACCTTTCACATTTCATTTCATACGTTGTGTGATACGCTTCCTTTGGTATTTATGAGGTTGATTGGTTGATTCTCACACAACTTATTAGGATTACAAGTATGGGCATTTATGGGGCAAAAGCTTCTTTTATATAGTTATATAGATATAGATATTCAATTGATTATATATTATTGTGTCAATAATGTCTTAAATTTTCGCAACACGAGTTACGTTGATGACCGATCAATGATTTCACCTACGATATGAATTTTTTTTATCATAATTAGTAAACTTAAAGAGGAGACTGGAAAACAAACTAATAAATATAACCTTATGATTAGCTATTTAGCTACCTGGGTAACTTGGTTCCCCATGTAAATGCATATCAGCACATGCCATCGTTAAAAAAATATGTATAAAAGAAACATTCTAAAATAAATTAATTATATAAACCTTTTAAAAATGGTAGAGCTACAGTTGGTAAGATAGGAAGAATTAAAAGAGTTTTATATTAAAAGTTTGGTATTATAAGTTTAATATTATAATGAGTCTTAAGATAGAACTAATTTATGTAAAAATATTCTTTAACATGGTATCAAAGAGGTTAGTTAAATAATCCGACTCTCGATGCTGGTTTAACTAAAAAGATAATGAAGTGTTAGACCCATGGTTCAAAACGACAGTCAGATGAGACAATATATCATAGTTGTACTTGTAGAGCCGTGTTAAAATGTGAAAGGATCAAAAGAGTTTTATATCGAAAATTTAAACCTTACAAATCTAACACATAGGCTGATAAACTATTCATTTTATAACTAATTGCTTTTTAAGATATAACCTTGTTTTTTTTTTTGGTAAACCTTAAGATATAACCTTGTTAAACTTATGTATTGGATATCCAATAAATGTGCACCCGTACTAAAAATTTCGAAAAATATATAAAAAAGACAACCAATTTAGAAATAAACGAATGAATTGAAGTATATGTGTAGATAGATATTATACCTAGATCACACTTTGCCGATGCATCGCTAGCCGTGGCAAATAGGAATATCTTATAAATTCAAGAAGTGTTGAGTTTTTGGAGTAGGGAACTGGCCTGACAAATATACATATATAGAGATCCACCCAAACAAAAAAAAAAACAAAAAAAAAGGGTGGGGGGTGAAGACTATTTCTAGAATTGCGATTGATTCCTCCCTATATTTTTTTTTTAAGAAATGATTGATTAACAACTTTTTTTTAAAAAAAATACAAAATGGAAAATAAAAAATTTATTTTTAAATGATTTTTACTCTTTTTTTTTTTACAGTAGGCGAAAAATAGGTGAGCCTTACTGAAGTAAGGCGCCACCATGATCATCCGACCGGATGATGTTACAGAGATCCCTAAGAATAGGGAGATTACAAAGAGTACAGTTGTCTCTAGATCTAGCTATGAAGTCTGCTGCCTTGTTAGCTTCTCTGTAGCAGTGTCTAAACTCAATGCTGTCAAAGTTAGCACTAAGATTCTTGATTAGCTCCACTTCCCTTGATATTTCCCATCTGTCATGATACTTATCATTAATCGTCTTGATCACTTCAAGGCAATCTCCTTCCACTATGACTCTCCTTAGGCCTCTTGCTATGGCTAAGTTTATACCTGCACAAACTGCATCAACTTCTGTTTGGATAGCAGATGTAGCTGCCGTTTCCAACCGAAGGATATCAATCACTGAACCATAATGGTCCCTAATAATGACCCCCACATGGCATTCGCCTGTGGGTTTCAACGAGCCATCCACGTTAATTTTGTAGATAGCCCTAGGTGGTTTAGTCCATTTAGAGTTTCTTTTCCTTCTAGCACTATGGTTGGCATGAGGAGAGGATTGTTTATTTGCAGTTTGCCAGTCCGTACGATCGGACAAAATTCTACTTGCTAAATGATGAGATGTGGTTGGTTTCTTGTTTCTGAAAATCAAGTCATTTCTTGATTCTCATATTTTTTGCCATATAAAACAGAGTTCTTCAATGTCCTTCTTGTTTTGATTTATAGTTAGGAGGTCTTTTATATTGTTACAGTGGGTAGCTATTAGTGTCTTGTTTTTACCTACCAGTTGCCCGTAGGAGGCAATGATAGCCCTCGTGAATGGACAAGAGATAAAGAGGTGGTCATTGTCTTCATTATTGTTATTACATAAGCAACAGCTTGACGGGACCCTATTGAAGTATCTATTTAGTCTATTTTTTGTGGCAAGGCTGTCAGTGGTTATTTTCCAAAGGAGATTCTTGACTCTAGGGGAGATGTTTAGTTTCCAAATCCATTTGTAATCGTCTGAATGGTTGTTGCTGTTAGTCATAATTTGTCTCACCGATTTAGTTGTAAATTGACCATTGGAGTTGTATTTCCATATTAATTTATCAGGGGTATTCCAAAGTGGGACTCTGATTTTTATAATTTTTGAAACAATGTTGCTGGGGAAGATCTCATGTAATAGAGGGATATCCCACTGTTTGTTAGTTTTAAGAAGATGGGTTACCTTAAGATCGGGATCAAAGTACTGCTGGAAGTTCGCTAGATTTTGATCTGGTACCCAAGGGTCTTTCCAGACATTTATTGATTCACCGTTTCCTATTAGCCATAGTAGTCCTTGGGAGAATCTCTCTCGGAGGTTAAGAAGTCTCCCAAATTGCCACGAAGTATTCTGCGTGGATTTTTCCATTAATCCTTCTTGCTGAAGATATTTTTCTTTTATGACTTTTACCCAAATGTTATCCGGTTCACGAATGATTTTCCATAAGAGTTTCATTTGAAGACTTATGTTCATATCTTCAGCTAGTTTTAGTCCAAGACCACCTTGTTCTTTTGGTTTACAGATCTTATCCCAGCTAATTAAAGGGGTGTACTTTTCTGAATGAAGTTTGTTCCAGAAGAAGTTCTTTTGAACTTGGTCAATTTCGTTTAAAATTCCTTTAGGAAGGAGAAAATTCTGCATCAAATAATTAGTCTTGGAGCTTAAATTTGCTTGGATTAAAGTTGCACGACCAGCCTGGGTGAGAGAGGAGGCCTTCCATTTGGGTAATTGTTTTTTAAGGCCTTGAACAGCCTCATTAAAGACTTCATTTTTAACCCTTCCTCTGACCAAAGGTATACCTAGATATTTTTCTAGAGTTTTAGATATAGGAATATTCATATCTAGAGCTAAGGAGTTAGCCAGATTTGAGCTGATGTTTCCTGAGACTTGCAAAGAGCTCTTGTTGTAGTTTATGGTTAGTCCTGAGAGGTTTGAGAAATTGTTGAGGATGTTTTTGATAGTATGAAGACTTTTGTGAGAGGCTCTGGAGAAAATAATTGTGTCATCTGCAAAAGTAAGAAAGGGGATGCTGGTACCATTTTGTGTGAGCTTGATTCCAATGAGAGCATCATCGTAGCTTGCTTCCTCGATTAATTCTCTGGCTAGGTTCTCCATGACTAAGATAAAGATATAGGGAGCAAGGGGATCTCCTTGCCTAATTCCTCTTCCTGGTTTGAATGGGGTTCCGGGGCAATTGTTCACTAGGACTGAGAAGGTGGTCGTAGTAATACAGTTCATGACCCAATTGATCCATTGGGGGGCGAAGCCAAATTTGGTGAGAGTTGCTCTTATATAGTCCCAATTGATTCTATCGTAGGCCTTTTCCATGTCTAGTTTGAGGGCCATCCAACCTTTTTTTCCTTTTTGTTTGTGAAAATTATGAAAGATTTCATGTGCTATAAGGGTGTTGTCCTGAATTGATCTTCCTTCAATAAAGGCACATTGAAAGGGATTGATTAGTTTATTTAAGATTGGTTTGAGCCGGTTAGCTATGATTTTATAGATGGTGTTGCATAGGCTGATAGGCCTATAGTGATTGATATTCATAGGATTCTCTACCTTAGGGATGAGGGCAATGAAGGTCTGATTGATTTGTGTTAGAGCATCCCCAAGAGAAGCTCCAAAATAGAGAAAAATGGAAAATTTAGAGAAAAAGATGAATTTCATGGTCCAACAGCTCCTCTATATGGTTTTGTAAAATAGAGAAATGAGGAGAGAGGGTAAAAATTTCTCTATATTTAGAGGAAGAGAAAAATCTCTAAAAATAAATGTTTTCATCAAGTTCCATGCCAACCATTTAAGTCATAAATAAGATTTAAATGGGATTCAAAATATAAAGCTTAGTTGAATTTATAAATATTATATAATGTATGAAACTAAAATAGGATTCAAAATATAAAGCTTTATTGGATTCATAATTTCCTTATATAATTTAATATATATCATAAATATGTATAGTATGAAATTATATAAAAAAAAGGTTGATATTTTATAAAGTTTTTATCATCCTTAAAAATCATACATGATTAGTAAATGAAAAATAATAAAACAAAGACATTGATATTTTCAACAAAATAAATTATAATAATAAATAGATCGAATTTATTTATTTTATGGGATAAATCTCATACAATGTACGAAAACTATACTAGTTATCTAAAGTTTAAAAAATTCATTTATTATATTATGAAATTCTTCATTTATTATAATATATAATAAATGCAAAAATCTGTATAATAGAGAAACTGTTGGGGTTGGAGGATAATTTTTTTAGAGATTTTGGTGTTTTGATCTCTATTTTAGAGAATTTTTACAAGAGCTGTTGGGCTTGCTCTTAGCATATTACCAGAATGAAAGAAAGCTTTCACTGCTTTACATAAGGAAGCTCCAATTATTTTCCAGTATTTGAGATAGAATTCTGGAGGGTAGCCGTCAGGGCCAGATGTCTTGTCCTCAGTCATACTACTAATTGTATCTTTGATTTCTTTGTTAGTTGGGAGAGTTAGAAGAGTTGTATTATCAGTGGATGTGATTTGTGGTTGAATGTGCTTAATTTGATCACTAGAAATGGGGGTTCTGTTTTGAGCTAAAAATCTATCAGACATTTCTTTGGTAATCTGGCATGTTATTTCTTCATTTTTTGTGAGTTGAGCTCCCTCCTTTGTGATGAAAGTAGTAGTGGAGTTTCTATAATTTTTTATTTTTAAAATGGTTTGGTAGTAATTAGTGTTTCTATCTCCTAGTTGAAGATGTTTAATCTTAGATCTTTGTTTCCAAAATTTAAGACTGTAGTCTAAGAGTGCATTTTTTTTCTTTTCCAATCTAGTTAGTTTCCTAGCATCACTAGGTGACAGGGTACCCCATGGAAGGTGAAGCTGTAGTTTCTGAATGTTGATTTCTATTTCCGAGAGCTGTTTTTGAATGTTGTTTTGGTTGTGATTTTTACTTAAACTCTAATAACTTCTACATTTCTTGAATAAAAAAAAATAACTTCTTCATTTCAAAAATTTTGGAGAATTATTTAATTTTAAAAAATATTGATGATTTATGGAAAACTCTATTTTTGTGCTGCTTCTCCATTTTGTAAAATGAGATTGGAATTTTATTGTTTCAAATTCTCCAAAAATTTCAAATTCATAAAATGGAGAATCTGTTTGAGATTTTTGGAGATTCCTCATTTATGGAGTTTTTGAAGAATTTTAAATGTTTTTTTGTCCAATAGATTTTCTATTACATTGTTCGAAATGGGAAAGCAACGGAAAAATAGAGAAGTTTTCTGAAATCTACAACGCTCTCTAATAATATTTGATATGGAAAAGCAGTTGAAGTTTAAACAAAAATATTTTTCAATATGTATTTTGTTTCTTCATTTTGAACAAATTTTGAGAAATTTTTTGAGATGGTATGCGTATATATCTCATCATTCTCAATATGCAATCAATCATCCTTTGATATATAGGAATAGTTGGGAATCATGGGTGGGTGTTTTATTTATTAAAATAATAGATTTCAGCCTTATAATCAAAAACAAAAATAAATCTGACATGACTCTCATTTCGTACGACCCTGATTGGGAATTTTTGGAATCTAACATGAAGTCCGAGTCGAGTCGAATTTCCTAGCTTTGAACTAGGCCAAAGGAGATTGAGAATGTCAAAACCTTTTGTAAAAACATAAATAAATAAAAAAAATGACGAGCAAAAATCAAAGGAAAAAATGTTTAAGTGTCAATCCGATTGAACTAAAAGAGATTGAGATACTCAGACCAAAGGAAAAAAATAATTTAAGTGTCTACCCAAATCAGACAGAATATATTTAAAAGGGTGCATTGAAAATAGTACATGTGTCTCCTCCCACGTTAAAAAAACAAGACGAAAACTATACCAAATATATAAAGAAGGATCAAACTCTCGAATGGTAACTCTTTTTTTTTTGTATTAATAAGGTAAATCTCGTTCTTATAATCAAAAATAAAAATAAATCAGATATAACTCTCATTTTATACCACTTGGGATTCTCAAAATGTAATGTAATATCCTTTATTCCTTTTCAAAGAAATTTCTTCTTCTGTATTTGAAGCCTTCCGCGAAAGCGAACTCCACGCCCGTTCCCAAAGTTCCCTCAACGTTGATCATATCTTCTATAGTACTCCCTCCGTAATGCAATAGTTGTCCATTTGACCACTTTTTCTTGTAACAAAATATTTATCCATTTGAACCTAATTAATGACAAAATTTTCTAATTTTATCCATTCATCTCATTAATTGTATTTGATTTTCAAGAAATTCTATTAATACTCCAACTTCCCATACTATTCTTTTTTTTCATTGGTCCATTTTTTTTCCACATTATTTATTTGCTAAATTTTTAATTATTCTACTTTCTAATTGCAACTTTCTTAAGAAGTGTGAAAACCCCCAAATGGACAACTATTGCATTACGAAGGGAGTATATAAATTTTAGTTGACAAATTTTGACATAATATAATAATATATTATATGCTCTCAATCACAATCCAAATAAAAAATTATATACTCATCAGCATCAGGCGATTGTTTCACGCTTTCAACAAGGGAGGAAGTCAGGAAGGACGACGATCGTCAAGCTTAAGCCATGGAAATCGTAAGAGGAATTCAGCCAAGGTGACAGTAAACTTGAGGTAAATACTGTCCCAACTTTTTCGATCGAGTGTTTACTGATTGCTCGCCAATTGCCGGTTTTGCTCCTCATTGCTCGGTCTTTAGCTGTTGCTGCGTAACCCTGTTCGATTTTTCTGTAAATTCTGTTTTGTGGAATGATTATTCTCCTTCTTCCACATTGCAATCCTTGTTTATGATTGTTATTTTTCCTAGTTGAATAAGATCTGTTCTCATGTAATTCTCTGGAAGAATTTGTCCTTAACAGGACCATATACCAACTAGTAATTAGTAGGTTTTACTGTTTTACGAATGACTTTGGGTTTGGGGATTCCTAATTTCCTATGGTAAGTTGACCTCTCATGTTCACAGTGGCAGTTGAATTTTGTGCCACACCTTGCTTTCATAGCCTTTCGCTACCGTATCCGAAGAAGTAAGATTGGTGTTCACTTTGATTTAGATATTGATCTCTCTGTCGACCGAACTGGTGATCAATCTATCCATAGTGTGTTTGTGGATCCTGGAGGGAGCCACTGTATTTCCACTGTTGTTGGAGCCATTGTATTTCCACTTACAGCGTTGTTGTTGCTGCTATACAAATCTGTATGAGACATTGTATTTCCACTGTTGTTGCTGATGAGTATATATATAAATTATATATATAATTATCTTTAACTATTTTTAAAAATAGTTTTCAATTTTATGATTAAAGTATATTAATTTCTTTATTAAACTAAAACAGTCAAGGGTAAATGAGTAATAACACTAACAAGGGGTCTATTAACTAAAGAAATTATGGAAGAGGATCTCCAATTATCTCTTTATTAAATCTCACTAGGAAGGCAGGCCCGTGCTACGCTCGAGACATGTTTTTTAAATCAAATATGTGTACTTTGTGAATAACGAAAGATTATTTAAAGCAAAATCAAATTTGTAATGATTTATTTAGCAATTTCTTCCTAAAAACATATGTTAGCTGCCCATATTTTTATATTTCTCTAAAAATTGGTGTTTGTGAAGTAAATATAATTATCTTCACCAGATCTTTGGTGTGCAAATTTTTGTCGTTGAGTTATACGATTGTATAAGGTTTTTTCATAATAGGTATGTGGCTTGAGTTTTAGATTTTCTTTGTGCTTTATCCCGATGTTAGAGGTGATTAATTTTTTCAAAGAGGCCAAATTTCGTATAGAAAACCATTTTTTTTTTTTTGTAGAGTGGGATATTAGATTTAGGGGTTTAGGGTTTTGTTTGTGAGGATTTGCTTGATGCACTTTCTAAATGGTTTTAGGATTTTTTATTTGATATATAGCTCTAAAAAAGCTCTAACATATAGAATAAGATTATAAAGCCTAATAAGATATAATACATATATAAATAAATATTTATGGAATTTTTTCTTGGACATTATTTTCTTTTGGGAGAAAATTGTTCCAGAATTAACCATTAAATGACATATAAGTCTCTATGCATCAGTTTTACTATTATATATTAAGTATAAAATAAGATACGATTATATGGACTTATTACTTGAACATATTTTGCTTATTCACATTCTTCGTTTATTTGATTTTCAAATCAACAAATTTATAAAGAGCAAATGATTTATTTGAACATAATATATTAGAAAATCATATGCACGAATCCGTATAATATTTGATAAACCTTATGCATGATGCACGGGGTCCTGTATTAGCTATTACTACGTACTATAATAAGATAGTTCAACACCCTTAAAGAATTCAATATCAAAGCAAATGAGAATAAAATTAATGAGTATTAGTTGTAAAACGTTACCAAAGTTGAAGGGGCTATCAATAGTAAATGATGCATACTATTGTAAAAAACTTAAATTTCAATGTTATAATAATTACCCATCATCATTCATTATAAGGGTGTTACAAAATGTGGTTTGACAAAACTAATGGACTACTTCATTTTCTTTTTTTTTTTGATCCGAGGACTACTTTATTTTCTAACCTCCCTATAATTGATCATTTAAATAATTGAATTAATTGATCATTTAATTTATAGGAAAAAATCACTCTTTTGAAACCTCACTTTAGTTTTGACATCTATCATATTTAAAAAGGTAAATTAATTTTGCATTTTTTTCTTTAAAAAAAAACTCTTACGGATGCCCACTTTATGATACTCCGTATTGCTTATTTTCTGAAATCAAATAAAAATATAATTTTGCTATAAAAAAACAGGGCAATGCTTAATTAATTAAAGAACAATAGGGAAGATTTAAAAAATGGCTTATATTTTTAATTGATCAAAACAATAAAATAGTATTCATAATGTAATATGTATGGGTATATATATACACACATATAATATGTATGTATATAAAAAATTATTATTAGACTATTAACAGAGTATAAATACAACAAAAAATAGTGGATGGGATAATAATATATGATAATTCAAAACTAACAATTATCGGAATAACTAACTTCAAATAAGTTCCTGATTTTTTTTTACACATAAATAAGATTGTTTGAATTGGTAAATAGAAAGGGACGAAAAAATACCATGTAAACTTATAGGCCTCTTTGTTTTTGAATCTTGAACTCTTTTGCTAATATCAAACCCCTTCAAAAAAAGAACGTCATATTACATAATATTGAGATTCAACATGGGCAAAATAGAACTTGTCTATTGGCAAACTTGATATATAGCATTCGAAAAAGAGGCGTGAAAAAAAATGTTTAAAAAGAGGAAAAAGATGGATAAGATCTAAACGTAGTAGTATTCATTGATTAAAAAGTTCAATAGTTATACACATATGAAAAGAAATTGCAAAGATATGCTTAGGTGTTGTACGTACGTACGGACGTACCTACACAAATTTTCAAATCGATGAACGTACTCTTCCAGTTGAATTGGAGAAGTCGATGATGCAAATACAATTTATTTTGGGTGAGGGTGCGGATACAATTCTTACATATCCGGCTATTATATATATACATACACTTATCTCATGAAACGTCTACAAATAAAATTAAATAAATAAACAATGATCGTTTTGGTTCTTAAACAATTTAATGCATGCGTTTCATTTTGATATAGTAATTGCCATTAACTCTTAAATGGGGATTTAAAGCATTGTTGTAAATCAAGATTCATTAGGTGATTAAGTATATATATGGAAGATGGTAAAGGGGGGAAATAAATATAAAGGAAGTGTGAACGGTATAATTCGAACATTGGATGAAAAGGTAATATTGACAAAAAATTTAAAGATAATATTTTAAAGTTAGTTGAAAATAAATAGTAATAAAAAGATTATGACGATCGAATAGTAATAAAAAGATTATGACGATCGAATTATCTCATTCACACATTTGCATAATATAAACTATACGGAGTATATGATGTATTTTGATTAAAAAAATTCAATGTGTTTTTTATTTAAATTTATATATAAAGAAAATAACTTATAATGTTGTTAACATTTTTCTTTATACACCTTTATTTTATTTCCGTTTACAAAAATATGCATAACAAATATGACAATTTAGGAGGAAATAAAAAAAATGCAAAATATAGTCATTATGTAACTAAGATGATTCGAACTCAAGACCTCATTCCTACCAAACAACTCAATAACCATTGAGCTATGAAGATATTTGTGATATTTTGTGGAATTGAAACAAAAAATATAAAACATGTATAAATAAATAAATGAGCATTAAATAGCCCATGAACACAACTTTTTATGTTATATATATATATATATATATATATATATATATATATAGATTTAGAATTGATCAAGGACTCCTTTATGAGTACAAATCTTTAATATGATATTATTAACAGCAGTTGAGTCCATGACAGCAATCGAAAAGCAACAGACAAAAAAAACCTTTAATATGATAGAGCATGAACATAGATTGTTTCAACAATCGAAATCGACAGCAAGTGTAACACAGATTGTTTCAAATCGCAATGACAGCAAGTGTAACCATAGATTGTTTCCATGGCAGCAATCGCAAAACACAGAGCATGATGAACAACAATGGAAGCCCGGAGTGGCGAGTGGCGACGCCCCGCCATGAGGTATTTCGAACCACAATCGATGGAACCTAGATTGTTTCAAATCGCAATCGACAGCAAGCGTAAATTGCTTCAGCAAACTCAACCACGATCGACAGAAAGTGTTTCGAGAGAGGGCGGCATCAATCGATGAAACATAGATTGTTTCAACAAGAAATTGAAATCGACTCGAGTCCTAATTGAATTACAGCATTCGAAACGAAATAACATATCGAAAGAACACATGAACAACAATCGATTGAGGTAATCGAAACAAAAAATCGAATTGGGATGATAATTAAAAATCTAACCTTGCTCTGTATCCATCGAATGGAGTGCTTCTTTCTCTCAAAGATGGTGGCTACATGGGCGAAAAGCAATAGGGATTTGAAGGTTGAAGATGGAACTCCATTAGCTCGCAGATCAGGAACCGGTGGAGAGGTTCCTGCATCAAAATACGATTACCATCGATCGTATGAATTCTTGATTCAATTGAAATCCAGCGAAATCCAAAATTTACAATCATGACACAAACTTGATTTGACCTACAACTTTGCCTGCATAAAAATACGATTGAATTAAATTCACAAGAACCACAATAAGAAACATTGAAAGACAAAAATCGTCGACGGAGATCAATAGACAAACGATAGTCGTCGATGGAATGCCTCCTCTAATTGACGGATGGAATTGAATAGTTTTTCTCGAACACATGGGACATACATAAGATGAGATTGAATTATCAATTCCATGCATGTCCCATCTGTTCGAAAATAATTATTCAATCCATAATACTGTACGGTATACTCCATGGCCGAAGGATCGATCGAGATTTCAGAGAAAGAGAGGTGAAGACCTGACCCACTTACCAATTTGTGCAAGAAAGGTTTGGGTTGAGGGGATCGAACAATGAGGATTCATTGCCTTAATTTGGGGTTTTAATAGTTGTAATGTATGTTGTATATAAGGAAACAGAATCTGGGTTAAGTTATCATTTAGGAAATATTATATAGGTTTCTATCTATAAGCAATAGGATTTTTTTTTTTTAAATTACTAAAATAGTTAAAAGTTATAAAATCTTTGTAGATTTGGTCTCATAGCCTATGTTACTGGGAAAAGGTTAAAAATTTGCGTATATAAAATCTTTTCTTATTTGATCATAATTTTTTTAAATCATATTTAATAAATCTATGATTTTTATAATTTATAATTTATTCATACTATATTTTTCTTTCCGCGGAAACTAAATACACCGTAAATCAGGGTTTAAACTCCATGTCAATATGAACGTGGTACCTAACCCTGATTTGCCTTCAATTTTTAATGTTCGCCTAGACGTCAATAAGAACGTGGGATCACATCAGTCGGAGCGTGCATTTGCTTAATTACAAATGTGACTAGGGGAAAGTGACATTCACATTTGTGTTGAGTTCACAACTGGCTAGCATTAAGTGACTTGCATTCTGATAGCTCTGACTTGATGAAACAGGAGTTGCTCCGAACCTTAGAGTTCAACACACCTATTGGATTGGAGCAACTTCATGTTGTCTCCATGATTTTGGTTTCTCGGTCTACAGCCTACGGGCAAAGGCTACAAACTACGTAAATATGCACTCCCTTTATGCTTAATACAATTAACCCTTAAAACCAAAAAAAAAAAGTGACTTGCATTCTTATTTCTTACCGAGGTTGATAGCTATAAAGTTGGAAATCAATCAACATCACACCTTTAAAGAACAAAACTTTGCTATACCATAACATGATCCAGCTATTTACATTTGCAATTGACACTTGTGAGAAGCCTTGCTACAATTTGCAAGTGTTAAGAAAACCTTAGATGTTGTGAAGAGTGGTCTCGGATTCAAAGACGCCCAATCGCGTTGTCGATTATTTTCCAAAACTTGCATTATTCGATGATGATCATGGCTCAAGGATACTGCAGATACTATACCTATTGCAACTAAAGTCATAAACAGCAGTAAAAAGATCTAAAGTACATCTCTGTTGTTAGTAGTCAGTACTCTCACTCCATAACCAAAGCTGCAAACCATCGGAATCAACCTTCGTTAATCCCAGATACAACAGGACGGTCCTCGTCCCTGATAGCCTCAGAGGAGTCACTCCCGAATACAACAAGGCGATCCCCGTCCCTGATCACCTCTAGGCAATCAACTATCGCTCCATCTTCCGTTTTGAAAACGGCATTTTCTACACCAAACTTCTCGGATGCAATCTCGGTCAATCCCCTGAAGCTATCAGGTAACAGCACGAGCATCCTCAGAGCTCCTCCCTGTCCATCAAGACAGCTGATCGTCACCCTCACAGGATAAGGTGTGCTCCCACCACATCCATTGCCACAACCTGCAGGGTTCATAAATGAAGGAAAGCTGTCTTCTTGCCTTACATGAGCAGCAGACATAACTCCAAACAAAGAGTTCCGGAACTTGTTTGACCTCCTCCTCAGCCTCGACTGTCGCCCTACCGAACCATCCTCGTTCGGGTCTATTGGAAGCATAGGGTCGCTCTTGACTCTCCCCAAGAAGCGAACTTTGCTTTGAACTTTGTTGCCTTCTTCTTTCGGCATTGCGATGATCACTTGGGGTTTGGTATCCGGCTTAGATTCGAAGAGGGCATTGATCTCGTCATGTCCCTGTTGGTCCGCAAGATCACGTGGGCTCCACCCACGGCTGTCAGGTTGGTCGATGTTGGAGCCTTGATCAAGAAGGTATTTCACAATCTCGACATTTCCTTCGCACACTGCCACGTGCAGGGCAGTGGTCCCTGCACTAATTTCGGAGCTCGTATCAGCACCACTCGTGACCTTAGAGATCGTTAAGTCACCCCCAGCCTGCGAAATCTTCTTGAGGAGGTCAAGGTTGTTTAGCTGGGCTGCTATGCATGCGAACAGACCAACATCGCCTGCACGAATGTCAGCACCGTACTCTCGTAGTAGCTTCACTACGGAATCATGATCACCCACCATAGCTTCCCAAATCGGAACACTCCCTTCTCGATCTAAAAAAGTCCTACAGAGTGTTAGTCCTCAAAGAAACAGATCAAGAAATAATGAGGATTACAAGGTGAAAGGTGCTAGTCTTATGAAAAGTAGTTTATTCCTATACGATGTAAGCTAGAAATGAAAACCTACCTCTACAATTTGGATCTGCGCCGTAATCCAGCAAGAGCAGCACACATTTCTCGCTGCCCTTGGATGCTGCAACATGCTGATAAGTGGGGAAAAAATCAAGAAAAGAACCAAGGCATTGTTAAAATGTCATGGAAATCATGAGAATCAAACTAACAATACGAACAGAGTAGAAAACTGAAGCAATACCAGAGCTGTCCTTCCACTGTGTTCTGATTCATTTGGATCGAAGCCACGCTTCAACAGCTGATGCATCAGAGAATCGTTCCCTCTTAGAGCAGCAAAGCATAGATTAATCAGATCAAGCCTACCACGCCCAAGCATGTTCTCCGTCTCCACCAAGATTTTCTCCATGATTGGATCTGTTGAGTCCTTCAAATGCTGCTCATGAAAGTAGAAAAGAAAACGACAGGTAAGTTGCTTGATGTTCTTATTAGTCCAGGAATGTCGAATAAATACTCACGATATTTACAAGGCAAGAAGACATACCTGGAAGAGATTGTTCATTATAATGGTTCCATCTCCCACACTGGATTGAACAATGTTCAATAATTTGTTTCTGTTCAACCTCAGCAGCTGACATAGCCGTTTGGTTCGCACAGTGAAGACCTGTGGCCTGTAACAAAGGACACCGACTTCACCACATACATCACCCTTTTTCGCCTCTCCAACAACCTACAATGCATACAAAACAAAGATTAAGAATTAAGTTGAGGAAAAGACTCTTGTTACTGATTGAGCATTTTCATCGGGTGGAATAACATGTATGGAACTTACCTGTTCAACTCCGCCTCTAAGTTGAATAAGATCCTGAAGAAAAAAGAACAATATACATTAGACGCCAAGTTCATAATGATAAAGAAAAACACAAAATTTAACCAGGTGAACTAAAATGTTCTACAAGAAAGTAGAATAATTACCACTGAACCACTAACGATAACATAAAAGTCTGTCGGTGCTTCGTTTTGCAAGATAACGTCTTCATTAGTAGAATAAAACTCTGCTTTCATTTCAGAGACCTTGAGAATAAAACCAAGAGAAAAAAGTAAGGTCTAAAGATATCTCAAAGTATCAACAATTTTCAAACATGAACACATTATATGTAAAGCTCTACCAGCTGAAAAAGGAGGTCATTGGACACACCACGGAACAAATACACATCATCTACAAGGGAGTAGAAAAGATAGTGAGATATGCTAGAACGAATGGCTTTGGGAAGAGAATCAAGAATCTCTTGCTGCTGCAACCCCTCGGAATCTGTCCTATACTTGAGGCAAATGTGTGCAAGCATCTGCTCTTGCAAGCGATATGGTAGCTGATGTCGTTGAGCAAAGCTAGATGCCGCTTGAATGCTATCCCTCTGTAGAAGAAACACCGATAATTTTTTACAAAAGGCAAAAGAAAACTTATATAAAAAACAAAAAGCAAACAGTGATAAGGTATTATCACCTCAATATTAGAGTTGATTATAAAAAACGTACATATTTTCTAGTTCTGAGGCTAGCATGGGCAACCAAATTGGTCATGTTCCCAATCAAATACGCGGTGAGCCCAAGGTTGAAAAGCATATAGAAGATGTCAAATAGCATCTCCCACTTATTGACGGGATGCAAATCGCCATAACCAACTGTGCTGAGAGTGGTGATGGCCCAATAAACTGACATAACATACCGGGTCCAAATGCTGAAGTTGAGGAAATCCTCCATAGTTGATCCAATCCATGTGGCCCTCTTATCATGGTAATGCGCTGCAATATGGTAATAGAAGCACCCCGCACAATGAACTGCAAAGAGGGTAACCTGGCAAGGATAACTCCTTTAGAGTTTAGACAATGTAAAACTAAAAGGGTATTGATGACACAAACCCTTCCATAATTTACGTGAATTTCTACAAAATCACCCATTATAAGCTAAATGGCATATGTAAATCCTAGATACGAATCCTTCAAAGTATACTTACACAAATTAGCTTCACACATCGCACCCCAAAGTAGTTGAAGTTCCTGTCTTTCTCCAACCTGATCAGCTCGAATGGAGAGATTTGAAATGTTAATATATGCTGCTAAAGTAGAGTATTAAACTAAGGAAAAAGGCATAGACCAATGTTAAGGATACCTGGTAAAGAGTCGATTCACCCTATAAAGCCTCCATAGACGAAGCATGTTCAATAAACCATAAACCTGTTTAGAGGCCGGGAAGATCTTCTGAGCTAGTTCACAAGGGCACGTGGATATGATATCCAACAACATTCTCAGGCTCAAAGCATATTTTTTAGCAATCTTCTTGGGATCATCGACAAGCTGATAAGTCGTCGTATCGAGATAAGCAACAAAGAAGGTGAGGATAATGTCCAAGAGGAAGAAGAAATTCACAACATTGTCAATGATGGAGATCGGTTCCCTTGGTCCATCAAGGAATCCGAATTCAAAGGGCGAAATCCATGCAGTGTATAGCACTAGGATGACGAGGAAAGTCTCCCAGAACCTGCATTCACCCCATGAGTTCCATTGTTCAAGGTTCTAATACAAGCATATCAAAAGATACCAAACAAGCATATACTATGATCCATCTCAAATATCTACTAATCAAAGTTCAACTAAAGAACAGTTGGGAACATGATTCATGTATAGAAATTCTACTTGCCATCATCATACAGTTTTTAATCAGTCTCTGGATTTGCACCATCGGTACCAAATACCATTATACCAAACAACTTACCATTATAAATAAGATTTCAAGGAGTAAAAGGGTTCAAAAGGACTCAACTGATAAGCACTTAAAAGGTCCACCCACACATATTTTTCATGACCAAAAGCCTCTTTATCCTTAGTCCTTACTCCATACTAGCTCATAAAGAGACAGACTGCCAACCAGCAAAGAAGAATACCAAAAAAAAATATAAAAAAAAATATAAAGCATCCAAAACTGCACTGGTAGGTAGTCAAATAAGTGTAGTACTACCAAACAAGGCACAATCATAACCAACTCTATTGAAAAGGGTCCCAAAAATGTCTTCCATTGTTTTTTCCGACAAAGAAAAATCAAACAAACAAACTTTATACATTGGCAAAATCATCATAAACTCTGCACAAATTGAAATTCAAATCAATTGTTCTAGAAATCTGCAATCAATGATATAAACTGAAATTATTAGCTCATTCATGTTCTCCAATCTGCATTCCAAACACTCTCGGAAACCTAATCGTTCGTTCCAGTCCAATATCCGAATTCGAGAAGAGACAAAAACAAAAAGGAAGGAAAAAGGGAGAACCTGTAACGGCGATCGTACGGAGATATGAAAAATCGGCGAAGCCTGACCCTGCGATTGCTACGGGCACCGAATGGGGGCAAAATTTCAGTGGTAAGGCTGTAATAGCTGCCTTCCGCATCGGTTTTAACATCATCTTCATCCTCATCGCGCTGCAATTCAACGGAATCGGAAAGAGGGAAAGTGGAATTCGGAGGCCTACGTTTCGCAACCCTCCGATTCGATCGCGAGAAGAGGAATCCGCTGCCAAACCTACTGCCGAACAGGCCTCCAAACCACACCATTGCCGATTGATTCCTCCTTGGCTACACGTACAGTGTCGTGATCTCGCGCGCTTGAGCTTAGGGCCTCTGTGTGATTTTGGGAGGAAAAAGGAAGGGTTTTTTGGGGGGATTTGGGGTCGGAGATGTTTTTGCAGTGTAGTGTGGTGGATGATTGAAGGTATTTAATGGCGATGGCCGCGTGGCGATCCGTTGGTTTCTTGCTTCTCGTGGTTCCTTCAAAGCTCTGTTGCGCGGAAAACGGGAACTGCATGCGAATTTGATTGGAGTTCAGATCTTTAGGGTTTCCACGTCTGACGTCACCTATAAATTGTTTGTAAAAAAAAAATTAATACTTGGAAAAAAATTCCTAATTGCTTTTTTTTTAGAATAATTCCTAATTTCCAACCATAAAGATTTTCCTAATTTATTGAGTTATTTGTGCAATTTTCCTAAGTTAAACGTGATTTGTAAAATCTTTCTGGTGGTTGTTTGGTTAATACTCCTAATAAGTAAAAAAGAAGAAGAGAGGATTGGTTGGAATTGGCTAATTAAGGGGTATTAATAATTAACTAGTACAGTTCCCGCGCCATTGCGCGATTTATTTTTTAAATCATAATAATATGGCAAATTAATATTGTAAAATTTTAATAAAAGTTAGTGTAAAATTAAAAATGTATAGTTTTATTGGTTGAAAAAATTGCAATTAATGTAAACCATTTCGGGTTGGTTCAAAGGACATGCGGGAAGTACTCAAAGGTCCTCGGTTCGAATCCCGCCCCGGGTGGCCACTGGAGGGTTTACCTAGTTGTTAACTTCAGGGCCCGTGGGATCAGTCGGGTGCTACTTGCTAGTAGCCCCGGATACCCATGTAAATTCAAAAAACTACAATTAAATGTAATGATAACACCTCATTAAAAATGATTATCGCTTAAAGAAGTGTACGTATACATATAGATATTTTAAAATAATCTTATTAGAAAGAAAATAAATACTATCACTATAATATTATATAAAAGATTTAACTAAAAATAATTTTATGAAAATCTCTTAGATGAAAGAGAGAATTTATAAGATATGTTCTCGTACTTTTAATTTAATAGAGTATATAAAAAAATTACATATAGGTATCGTTATTTATTAATTCAAACCCCTTGGTTAGAAAATATAAAATATATGTTAAATGAAAACTTTAATCTACAATCATTAAACCAAAATCACACTTTAGATAATTTAATAAGATCATTAAATTTTGATGTATATAAACCAATTCAAAATTTTGAATTTTGAATTCTTTATGTGTATATAGATAAATTAATAAAATATAATGGGTATATGGATAGATTGAGATATATGGTAAATAATAAATAGGTTAATTGATTTATCCTATGTAATTAATTAGATTATTATGGAAATGTACTTACCTAAAATAACTTGGCATAAAATGACGACACGTGGCAAAATTGCTTCTCATTTAATAATATATATAGATATAGATATATAGATAACTATTTCAAATTTTTATTTTTTTTAACAAGAAAGAATTTGGGTATTTGGAAAAGCAAACTAGCCAAGAGCATCCTTATGGATAATACTTCTTAAAACTGCATCTGAAGGGTAAGTCAGCCGGAGAAAGTAATCCCAATATGAGATAGATGGTCAGCTGCTTGATTACCATTCCTAAACACATGAGAAATCTCATATTCTGAAAACATGCCCAGAGCATATAGAGAGTCGGATACCAGCATCTCGATTTCTCCTGAGAAAGACATACCTGACTTGAGGCTTTTGATAATATTGAGATTATCGCCTCTCACGACACAAGGCCTCATTAATTTACAGGAGAAATAAAAACTATTTCAATTATTTTTATTAATTAAAAGAAAAGTAAAATGAAGAGGATTGGTTGGAATTGGTTAATTAAGGCGTATTGATAATTAATAATTAATAATGTAAGTGCATTTGGATAAATGTTAATTATTAAAAAAAAATCATGGTAAGAGATATGTATCCTTAGGAGACCACTCAATTTCTTTTATTTTTTTATAAATAAAACCTTGTAAGTAAGAAGGCAATTATGAAAATCAAATACATTGATAATTAAGAAAGTTAGAAAACTTTAATCATATTATATTATATAAATAGATAAATATTTTGTTTAATGAAAAAGATCCCACAAAAACAACTACATGAATATAGAGGGAATATCTTTTAAAAAAATCAAAATAAACAATTTTCTCTTTTTTTGAGCAAAATATATAAACAATTTTCTCATTTCAACATTTGAAGAAGCATTTATATTTTGGAAAATACTGCACATTTGGAAAAGTCTCAATTTCTTTTACTATTTCTCTGTTTTAGAAAATAAGATAGAAAATCTATTTAAAAAAATATATATATTTAAAACTCTCCAAAATCTCTAGAGATGCTTTAATAAGACTTGTTTATATGCTTTAAAGGTTTTTTTTCATGTTTTGATATTATAATGTAAGTTGAACTAAAAATTATAATAGAATCGCACGTGTTATTTATAATTTGAATTTCTAGTCAATATGGCTAAATTGCATGTACATGTGTATGTATATCTATGGACCAATATTAGCCATCGGTAAACAATTAATCTTATCAACGCCACAAAGAATAAATTTTTTCTATTGACAATCATTTCATTAACTAGTAAACTAGCCCGTATATGTATGTATGGAGCTAACTTTTGATCAACAATAATTTTGCTCAAAACGAAAAGTGGATCAAATATTGAACAATGAGTGTTTTTTTTTTAACAGTAAGCAAATAATACTATAGGATTTCAGTTAATTTGGAACTAATTATGTAGCTATTAGTTTTTCCTCTTTTTTTGAGCATCAGTAAACAAATTTTATTAGCCTTGGTCCTTACATAAAATAAAGTCCAAACCTACGGGAAAATCGCCCGCTGAATTAGAAACAATAGGATGTTCAGGCCTAATACTAGCAAGGAGGTGAGCAGCTGAGTTAGCCCCTCGCTTCACAAAATGCCATCCCCTGAAAACAAAGGTGGTGGCCAATTGTCTACACTCCTCCAGCACATCACCAATTGCAGTGAGATTCGGAGCTCCACTCCTTAATTTCGAAACCAAGGCTTGACAGTCCGACTCCACCTCAACCCTTGCGATCGATCTCCCCTGCAGTGATTGCAAAGCCCACCACACAGCCTCTGCTTCCGCGAGCTCTACACAATCGGTATCCTGCACCCTCCTCGATCCTGCTAGAATTACCTCTCCCGCGTCATCCCTTGCTATGAAGCCAATTCCGCACCCTTTTCCTTCATTCACGGCGGCATCACAGTTCACTTTGACAGTACCTGTCGTCGGCTTTACCCAACCCTCCTCGTCTCCCCTTTGAGCCCGGACTCCCGCTCCCTCCTCCTCTACTCCCTTCCTTGATTGGTGCTCCTTCAAGGAGTCCATAGCCTCCTCCAATATTTGACGTGGGAGTTGGCTCCTGCCCTCGAAGATGCGAGTGTTCCGCGCTCTCCATATAGCACTCGACACAACAGCCCACACATGCTCTAGGCTCTAACTTCGTCCCCTTCTCACCCTTTCGAAGAAATCGAGCACCGTTGCGCAGCCTTTTCCCCATCTACCCACCTCCGGCACCAATTTCCACACCTCCCGAGCCTTACGGCAGTAAAACAACACGTGCATACTGTCCTCAATGCCCCCACACGCATCGCATAGATCGTTTGTCAACACTCTCCGTCTTGCCAGATTTACTTTACACGGGAGGATCTCCTTGCAAGCTCGCCATATGAAGGATCTTACCCGCGGCATCACATCTATCTTCCAAACTTTGCGCCATACTCCTTCCAGTCTGGAGCTGTCCGACTGACCTGCAACCCCGTCAGCTCTACTCCTCTCAACCGCCAAATGATATGCAGATTTCACCGAAAACAGCCCATCCTTTGTGTGGTGCCACACTCTCCTGTCGTTGCAGTCTGATCGAATTAACCTCATCTGACATACTAGCTCCGCATCTCCCGGGTCTAGGCACTGGCGAATCACATCCTCTTTCCACTCTCCTCGACCCCAATCGATGAGCTCAATGACTCTACACTCCTCCATCCCCTGTGGCGCCTTTCGAATCGGCATATAACTCCATGGGCGGGGAAGCGACCTATCCCCCCAAATCCTAATGTTGCTGCCATTGCCCACTTTCCACAGCAACCCCGCTTCCAAGACCTCCCTTCCCCGAAGTATGCTCCGCCAACTATAGCTTGGGTTATACCCTAACTTCGCCCCCATAAAATCAGTTTTGGGATAATACTTCGCCGCCATCAATCTACCCAACAAGGAATGTGGCTCCTGGAGCAACCTCCATCCCTGCTTTGCCAAGATCGCCAGATTGAACGCCTCGAGATCTCTAAATCCCATCCCGCCCTGGCCCTTCGAAGCACACAATCTCTTCCAACTCATCCAATGCACTTTCTTCCTATCCTCTCCATCCCCCCACCAGAAGTTGCATATGAGTTGTTCGATCTCCCTAATCAACTCTACCGGCAACAAGAAGCATGACATAGTATACATCGGTATCGCTTGGGCCACAGCTTTGATTAGGACCTCCTTCCCGGCACTCGAGAGAGTCTTTTCCTTCCAACCCTTGAGCTTCTTCCACACCCTCTCCTTTATGCTTGCGAAGATCGCCTTCTTTGATCTCCCAATCATCGTAGGCAATCCCAGATACTTCTCGTGCTTCTCAACCTCCCTCACCCCTAGAATCTGCTGGATCTCTGCTCTCCTGTCAGCTCCCACATTTTTGCTAAAAGACAATTCAGATTTTGCAAAATTTACTTGTTGTCCTGATGCTGCTCCATAAGAATGGAGGATATCAACTACTTCCCTGGTCTGTTGACAAGTCGCATTCGCAAAGATTAAACTATCATCCGCAAAAAACAAGTGAGAGACAACAGGCGCATTCCTAGCAATGGAAATTCCCCTCAATCTGCCTACGCCTACACTGACTCGTATCATCCCTGACAACCCCTCTGCACAAAGTAGGAACAAATAGGGGGAAAGAGGGTCACCTTGGCGTAGTCCGCGTTCTGGAGAGAATCGTTGCAGAGGTTGGCCGTCAAACAACACTGAGAAAGATACCGAAGTTACACATTTTATGATCGACCATCCTCCTCCACCGCTCGTCGAAATTAGTTTTTCCTTTGAAATTACGGTAAAACTATTTTAATGTGATTTTCCTAAGAGAAGTTATATTCATTAAAAAAAACTAAAATGAAAATAATATGGTAGAACATATGTTATGCTTGTATAAACATCAAAAGGAAACTTGCAACCAAAAAAACATGTTAAGATAAACTATATGAATTTTTTTCCATATGCTTACTCTATGCACATGCATAATTATTTGGTTACATATTTGATAGTATTTGAATTGGTAGGGTTTAGGTTTCGATCGCTTGATAAAAGCTCAGCTCGAATTCATTTATCTATTAAATGAGTCAAATATGAGCATCCTAAATTTAAGCTCAAATAACTCGAATTTTTTCAAGTTAATATATCATGAACAAGTAGGATATATTGTTCAATACAAGAAAAAAGCTTGGCTCAAGCTTGTTTATTTACTAAACAAGTCAAGCTTGAGTAGAATTTTAAGTGCGGGTTCAAATTTAAACTCAGCTCAAGCTCGACTCGTTTCTAAACGAGCCGAATATAAACAAACAATACTCGACTTGTTTAACTCATAGAATCGCGTTAGTATTTGGTAAAGCTTAGGTATAAAAGGCATCTTGTTTATAGCGGAATATACACTTTCGATCACATCGTTTGAAAATATAAAGCATAAAGTTATAATTTGGTGGAGAAGTGGACATATTGAGTAATTGAGCACGAGGGAACGCAAATATGCCAACTTAATGAAAATGGTGGGTTGTTCAAAAGGAGGTTGTTTCTCTTCAAATGATGACCTATTAAATATGAATAACCTTATTTAGTTGTTATGATACCCCATAGTGGAAAATACAATATTTGATTATTCGGTACGAACGTAGAGTAATCGAGTTCGATTGGAAATTGAATTAAGACTAAAGAAATAAAAATTTTAAAAAGCATTTAGACCACTTTTAGCTAGGCAGGTGCTTAAGCGGCACATAGGTGGAGTCCTAACAAATTTGATTAATTTCTAATATTTTAACGTATAACATATCTTAATAATTCATATAATATAATAATAATAATTCATATATAATATCATTTATAAACCCAAATTTGTGGTGCTTAACTAATACTAAAGTAAATAAGCGTAAAAATACGCATTAGAATAGACTCCAAACCTCGTAAAATTTAAAACCATAGATTTGACTCAAAAGTAAATACATTCCGATTGCGCCATAAAAAAACCGTAAGTCGATTAATCGCTTGACTAAACCCTACAACTGAATAATCTACAACCTAGATGGGCCTAGGCGGTACTTAGGTGGGCCTAGGCGGCACCTAAGTGGCGCCTAGACGGATTTACGTCTAGAGACAACCCACCTAGACATAAAAAAAATGCCTAGGTACCTTGGCGCCTAGCGCCTAGACATGATTTTTAAAACACTAATTTAAACTACGAAAGTAAGATTTAGAAAAGTTTTATTTATATGATATAAGGCTTGATTTTGTCTCACTTAAATAATAAAATATATAGAACTAAATAATAAGACGGTATATATAATGAAATAAATTAAATTATACTCCCTCCGTTCAACAAAATTTGTCGTTTACTATTCACGCACGCTTTTTTAGAATGATAAAAACTATATAAAATATTCATTTTTTTTAAAATTTTTTTAACAACACTACAAAAAATGAGATTTGCTACACTTGGTAGCTTCGGCAGACGTGTGGCGTAGCAATTGGTACCCTTTTGCTACGGCATTAGCTACGGTAGGCATTGCATCAGGGGAAAAAATCAAAACAGTAGCTTCGGGGTGATTTTGCCGTAGCTAAACACAACAAAAAACAGAATTTGCTACGGAAGGTAGCTTCGGCAAGGGTTGCCGTAGCTATTGGGTTGGTTTTGCCACCCCTGGTAGCAACGGCATGGATTTGCCGAAGCTATTGGCTCAGTTTTTACTACGGCTCTTGTGTCGTCACTGATATTTGCCACGGTAGAGCTACGCCGTCGCAAAAAAAAACATATTATAAAAAAAGGGAAATAAAAGAACGGAGTCGACCCATATGAACCCATTGAAACCCACCGCTTGACACTTCATGTCAAAACGCTCTCTTCCTCCTTGAAACCCTAACCAGATCTGCCGATGCCTCGTCCTTTCCTTCCCCGCCGTTGAGCCCAAGCCCACCGCTCCCGCCTCCAAATCTGACCCCTTTCGCCCTGCAGCAGCTACGACCCACCAACATCTCCTCCCTCTCCTCCACCCACAACCACAAGCATGTCTCGTCCTCCCTCGTCGCCATCTCTGTCGCCCTTTCCTTCCATGCCCTTCTCTTTGTCGCCCCTCCCTCTCTCTCGTCTTTCACGGTGGCAGCCGCCGCCTCCCCATTTCATCTGCTGTTGTTGTGCCCCAGCCTACCGCCCCCGTCGATGTGTAGAGTTCCTTTGAGGCGTCCGGTTCGTTGGCCTTCTTCAGTGTTCCTTTGAGGTGTCCCGTCATTCTCTTTCTCCTCTCCGACCCCCACCAGGGTCCTCTTGCATCCTGTGTAACCAGATCTGCGACCTCCGATCCGCCACTGGTAAGCTTCCTCCTCTCTTTTCTCTTCTCCGAATCATGGATCTGGGAAAAGACTAACCTTTTTGTGCTTCTCCCTACCGAATACCGATGGCAAATTAGAGTATAAGAGTATAAGAACAAGTTGTGCTTTAATGCTGGAAAAGTGGAAAACACCAAGTTCAGTTCACAATTGCCTTCTATAAATTTCTCCCTGAAACCAGATTGACTATAGTTTGATTGTGATTTTTCGGATTGCAGTAGTCCCATGAGTTATTTTCTGAAAGCTGCCTCTTTTTGTTCCTCTCTCTCTCTGAGTCTTATTTGGGCAGAGGAGGAAGCCTGAGACCCTGAACCTGTTTTCCTTTTTCTCCTCACCAGGTAATATTATGTGGTTTAAATGGTACCCAAGTCTCCTTTCTCTAAACTCAACTAATCTATATGCTCTTTGGAATGTAAGATTTGTTAAAGGTCTGTCTGTCGAGTAGTTAAGCTATTTCAATGATTTCAAATCTATTGCTTAGAGAAGTTATATACCATTTGTTTTAATTACATGATTTATGGTGGTAGATAACATAAGTCATGTAAAAGAAACACAACAAAGAAGCAGCAGTACCATTTTGAGCATTAAAAATAAACTAAAAGAGCATATATTATAGATTAATGGTGAACCTAAACTAATTTAGTACCTATTTTCCTCTTCGCCATGAATTCGAAAATAATATGAAAATAAACTAAGTTTGCAATTTTAATTATTCAAATCACAAGTGCAATCAGGTTTATAATCTTTAGTTTCTGTGGCTAAGATTTACTCCGGTAGTTTCTGTGGCTAAGATTTTAATTATTCAAATCACAAGTGCAATCAAATCACAAGTGCAATTTTAATTATTCAAATCACAAGTGCAATAAGATTTACTCCGTGGCTACATGTCAATACTTTATTTATCTTGGTTACGCTGAACTTTTACCTCAATTTGTACATAGTGAGATTTTTAGACCATCTATCTAGAAAATCATACCAATGAAAATAATCACCAACTTAGAGAAACTACTTTGTTATATTTCATGATTGTCAAGAGTCACATTTCAAATTCTTCATTAGAAATCCATGAATTGAGATTATTTTTCTTTTCTATTTTGTTTTCAGTTGGTCCCATTGAAACACCCACATATGACAGCAATTTTTGTTATTAGAAATGCATTCATCATCTCTTTCTTGTTATTCAACCATTGAAACACCCACATATGACAGCAATTTTTGTTTCTTTCTTTTCCTTGAATTGTACTATTTTTTTTTCAAGTATTGAAGGTGGAATATTGTGACCAATACTAGTTAAAAGTCAGAGTCAGCTAATTGTAAACCTAAGGGTCTAATTGTAAGCCTAAGGGTGATACACTCGACAGAGCCATCAGGGACTCGGAAAATTTAATTGCAGAATGTGAGTGTTAAGATTCTTTTGGTTAATGGTTCATCTCTTTGTGCTGACTGTAAGAAAGATTGATTAACTTCATGAATGCATGAAACTTAAATCTTTTTTGTAATTGCAGCCAGGCCACATGTTGGTGATCTTCATGATGCTGATGCAACATATCAGGCAACTAAAAGGAGATTGCCTCAATAAATAAAACAGAAGCTTGCTCGAGGATGAGGAGATCTTCGGAGCTCTGATGCTGGCAAAGGTGATTTATGGTTTTCAATTGCATAGATGACTTTGTCGACGTTATTCCTTTACTCTAATTTATGCAGCCACATTTTCGATTATGTCTTTTTATTGATTTTTCATTTAGTAAAGAATTTGGCTTTGAAGTTTTTGCTACCTGTGTGTTCGGTTGTATACTTGTATAGCTAATTATATGGTGCCTTCTTGTCATCTGGAGAGCTACAAATGCATATCTAGTAGTATTTTTTTTCATCTTTTCTACTTTCAGTTTCACGATATGTCCCCAATTTGAAGGTGGAGTGAAATTCATGAGATCCTGTTTTTTCATAGTAATTGATGCAGTGGGTTATTTCCTTGTTTTTGGTGCTTGTTTATACATCGGCCTTTTACTTCTTTGAGCATTGCCCAAAACAGTGCATTATGCAAAATAAGCCACATGGGAGATTATAGTAAAAAATGTTTTATTAGCATTTATTTGCCCTTTGAAGCTAGCTTATCCTTTGTTTTATTTAATGTCAGTGTAATGATAGCCGAACAGATGATGCACCATCTTTTTTGTTTTCTTTATTTATTAGCATCTTCTTTGTTTTTCTTTAATTTCAGTGTAATGAAAGTCAGATGATGCACCATCTTCTTTGTTTTCTTTAACTAAGAAGTAACCGTGCAACTGTGTTAGTTTGTGCTTATACAAATTAAGGCTGGTATTGCTTAGGGTTTAAATTTCTTTATTTATTCATTAACTGGTTTAATTGCAAATGGGGGCTGCTCATGAAAATGTTTTGTACGTCCTAGCAATCAAAGATATTGGTGCTAAGTTAATTTTTGTTGTTGATGTACTTCACTACTTCTACTGATTTATTCCCAGCACCATCTGCATTATTTTCTTTACATCTAATCAAACCTACGTTTTTTTGGTTTGTTTGGTATTGTGATCACAGATTACTCAAGTTTACGGATTTTATGACGAGGGCATGCAGAAGTGAGTTTAGTGATTTTAGAACTTATAATTTGAATTGTTTACTTTATATAATTATAGCATGAAATTTTATTATATATGCGAATTTGTAAATTAGGTAAATTACTAAATTTGTATGTAAATTTATATAATTATCTACATGTAAATTTGTATAATTTAATAAAATTTTATTAATAGGTAAATTTTGTGTGTATTTTTTTTTTAAACAAATATGAGACTTTTTAGTCCGGGTATGAAGAATCCGGGCTATAAAGCATTTTTTTTTTTAATTTTCCACAAACAAATTAGCTACGGCAGCTTGCCGTGGCAAATATGTTGTCTTTTATCAGGAGTAGCTTCGCCAATGCTTAGCTACGGCTTTTTGCCGAAGCTAATTTTTTTGCTACGGCTCTTTGCCGAAGCTACCAAAATTTGCCACCCCTAAATTCGCCACGCCCCCATTTGCCGTCGCTTGGCCGAAGCTAAAAGTCTTTTGCCACGGCAGATTGGCCTTTTGCCACGGGAAATTGCCGAAGCAAATTTCGTTTTTTTTGTAGTGCAAGTTTGTACTTATTATTAATAACTACGAAATTGTTAAAAAAAATATTTAAAAAGTCGATATTTTATATAGTTTTTAGCTCATAAAAAAAGCGTGCATGAATAGTAAAACGTCAAGTTTTGTTGAACGGATGGATCGAGTATAAGAAATCAACAATAGTAACCTATCATATGGATTGCCAGGATCTTGATGTCCTTATCCCATAGAGATGAGAGGCAACTTCAAGATGAGACCATAGGACTAGAACCCGAAACCTTTAAAAAATGTCACTAACCTTTCCTTGTTAGAAATCGATTGATCAACCATAAGATTGTAAGATTTCTGTTGGTAGACTTCATTGGTATGAGATAATATTAAATTTCATGTCATTTAAATGAAATTTTTAGGTGAAATTACTATCAATCATAAACTAGTGGAATTATTCGTGATGAGGAGGGGCGTTGGATGACGGAGTTTGTTCACCGTTTGGGCTTCTGAACAGTGCCGGTGGCAGAGCTTTGGGGTCTGGTTGATGGACTTCGGCTGGCTTGGGATCATGGCTACGGGAAGGTCGTAGTCGAGGCCGACTCTTCACTCGTCATCTCGCTCGTTAAGAAAGGGGTCGAGGATTGTCATCCGTTATATAGCCTGGTGCGCCAATGCCAGAGCTTATTAGCCCGAGACTAGGAGATCCAGTTAAGGCATATCTACAGGGAAGCGAATTGTGTCGTCAACTCCCTTGCATCTGTTTCTTTTTCTTTTCCAGTTGGCTTGCATGTGTTTATTGCCCCACCGCTAGACCTTGTTACGCTTATTGACGATGACATCCGGGGGAGGGCCATCCCCCGTGATGTTCCGATGTAGGCCCTATTTTTATGCTATCAAGAGCTTGCTCTCGTCTTTTCTACCAAAAAAAAAAAGAGTGGAATTACTACTATTTTTAATCTTATTACCGTTCAATAAGATTTAAGAAGTTATCTCTCCCACTCACGTGACTATATGTTTCTAAAGAAATTCTAAGTTCAAACCTCTTGACATTGGATATATAACCCACAGTTACGTTGTGGCAGTAATGGCATTACCATTAGCATTTTTTAGTTGGTATTCAATTGACATACTACCTCCGATCCAAAATATATGTGGGTATTTTAAAGAGATAAAAACTATATAAAAAAAGGGTGTTGCTAGATACACCACAAATCACAAGGTTAAAATTACACGTCCTTAAAGACGTGCAAGCTTTGTGTCTAATTAATATTTTAAAAAAAAATTAACCTCTTTATTATTATTTTTTTACAATTCAATACTTATTACCAATAAATTAAATATTAAGTTGTAAAAAAATACTTTTTAAAAAAGTTGATATTTTTTATAGTTTTTAACTTTATTAAAATACGTGTTGAAAAGTCAAATAACATATATTTATTTTGAGTCGGATGGAGTATTACATGAATCAGCGGAGATGCCCACCAAATCACTTTTTTTGTTGTTGTTGGGATTCTTTTTTTTTTTTGGTGCAAGTTGTTGTTGGGATTCTAATGCCCACCAAATCACTAATATCATTGCAACGAAGAACTTTTAAATTTTGATTGGATTCTTCTATTTCAGATTCCCTTAAATTAGAAATTAAGTCAACTACCCAAGTTTACATTGGTGATTTTTTATTTGGCGTATATCAAATTGGCCTCGTAGTGATCTTTGACCATTTGCCCACAACAGACACCGGAATTGGCCGACCTTAATGGTGTTGGTTGATAGCTTATCAACGACAATGCCACACTGCTATGCATACCTAGCCACTATACTTACCCATGCTCATCAACTCGGTGGCAATTAGGCATTGGCTCGGTGGAACTGAGGTCCCAAAGCCTGAATCTGCGATGATGTGCAATAAGGCGTACTAGGATAAACGCTCCGAAATCACAGATACTAAAGTTTCTCCGTTCTCAGAATTCCAAGTTCTGGTTAAGGGAGGAGAGTCCTAACTCCTAAAACCGACTCACCTCACTCTAGTAATGTATTTCCGATTCCATGGATAACAGAATATGCTAAGCTAACAAGCAACAAATAATTTGTTTGAAAAATATTCCTTGCGTTTTTAAGCGTATATGAACCAAGGAATCAGGCCAAATATAACATTTAATTTGAATAGTGTAATACAAGTGCATCATTTTTTTGCAGAAACTGGTGACCCAATTCATATCCACAATTAATTGAGGATGTATCAAGAAATAAATCCAAGTATTCAGCTGATAGCTTGTCTTTAGCTCATGAGCTAGTATGACATAGAAAAAAGTTGATTAAATGTTCATTTGGAGCACCAAATAAGAAGAAAATGTCATTCAAACAGAACAAATTAGACAGTAAAGGTTCTATATGATCTAGCAACTGCAAACTGACTTCTAAACTTGCGTGCTCATAGTATTTGAGAGATTGATATTTCTGCATTTCGCATACATAACATCACGTCATATCCTTTTGTGATTTGATGGCGTAGGTAAAACATTAGTCCTATTGACTAATCAACACAGAAGAAAAGCAAAAGCTTACTAAGCATAATTATCGAACATGTATCACAATCTGGAGGACCAAGAGGTTTGGAAACCTACAAATGAAAATGATTAAACATTATAGGGACCTTGAGATCTGTAAATCATGCCTGAAAACAGGAACACAACAGCATAAGAAGTTGACTTATGTTTCAGACTTTCAGATATAAATTTGCATTCAATATTTACAAGGCCAACCACTCAACCATCACTCCAAACTTGATGTAAATGAGCTTGGGAACAAGCCCACAATTAGCATGAAGAAAACCTATTTCTTGGAAGTTAACGGAACATAGGCAGATAAGCAACATACCTGGGCGGTATTTGGAAGAAGAGATCTGGTATTGATGCCATAAAGGTGATGTATTATTTGTACTGCAAATGGATCCTGTGTTCTTGAGAACGTGCACGCTGATGTAAGCTAAGAAGTAACTGTAAGTCGGCATGGATCTGTAGATTGCAGGATTACAGGAGCCTGCCAAAACCATGACATTGCTCTGATACCCATAATTATCTCGTCAGTTTTCACTTTCTAAATCACAAGAGCTTGAGCATTTTCAGACGCTCTTCATGCTCAGGATCCAGCTTTGGTGGGGCGTAGGAGCCATGCAAGTCCTCCACAATGTACTCCTGAAGTCAGACAAGAAAATACGTAATGCATGGGACAATTTGGCATAGGGGAATACAACAAACCATCTCTGGACATACTCACCTTTGTGAGCTCTCTCTTTGTGAGAATATGGTAGTGTCTCTGCCAGATCCTTTGAATGGCCATTGTAGCAGCGAGAAAACCATAGGCAATTCCTAGGATAGCAAAAATAACTACGAAAACAATAACAAGGGCAAAGCAGGCTTCCATGGATGCAGGGAAGCAATCCAAGATGCCCCATCCATAGCAGCAGTTCTGGCATCCAGCCATCCTAGGATCATTGCTGTTGAGAGTCGAGCAATGGAGTATGAGGCCAGAAAAACCGAGCAGCACAAAGAAAGACAGGACACCTGTTTCCATCCACGTAAACAAGTCTATCGTTAGGTACCACAAGTAATGATAAGTGAAAACCAACTATACTCTAAACAGACCCACTGCACTGCAACCTACCCCTATTTGGTCAAATACTCAGACTATTATGATTCTCCAAGAAAGTTGCACAACTATACAATGAAAAGCACTCATCAGAAAGTAGTTTCAAAAGTAGATATCTTGCATCAGTCGTTCATGAGCATCCCCTCATAACTTCAAGACAATAAATCAAGATCCTTCTCATGAATGCACACACTATGTTGCAACACTTGCACAGAGGAAAAAAAAAGGAATGCATAAATGCTAATATCTCAAGATTCTTTTTTTTTTTCCCTGCATCTTTTTCTTGTCCAAGGGCATGGACTCTCTTACATCTTAAAACTTATCTCAATCTATGAACGGAGTGCTACAAGAAACAAAATTACCTATGCAATAGTAAAATGGTATAGGATGCTTTGATAGTATACGATCCCAACCATCATCAAATGAATTCCTGAAGGCCCCATCCTTGTCCATAAGATAAGCAAAGGCTCCCATTGCAGCAATTGTCTGTGAAAATGGTAATCAACAAGGCTGAGTGACAATGAAGAGGCAAGTGACAATGAAGGAGCAAGCAGATAATGCAAAAAATACCAAGCAAACAAATACAAGGATATTACAGGCCAGATGATTTTTCGCCTCTTTCATCAAATATACTGTTGAACAACAATTGCCTAATTGAAGATTCAACCAAAGGCATACTCGCTGTCAAATACGAAAGTGAAAATGGGAAGATTGTCTAGAGTTGGTACTTACAGTCTGTACAGCCAAAAATACCAGAATTACATCCCTTGCAACAAACAAGCGGAACTTCAATCTACGCCAAGAATTGTCCTCAAACAATTCAACACGAAGATGAAACTGAGCTTTGCATGTTGTGCAATGTGAAAAGGCAAAACCTTCCTGCAAAAGAAGAAAATAATAAATAACAATTGTCAACAGGACTACAATAGGCATAATTCAGATTCCCTAAGTGGGAATCATTAAGATTAAACACATCTTGAATGATGACTTGCCTTGACAGAACGCCAGTGATCCAAACATGATCGATGAACAAATTGTTGGGTGCCTTTGCACATGCACGGGGATATCAACTCATCATCTGTTAATAATAGTCAAACAATCTTTAGGGCAAAGTAGATAGCGAAAATCTCAATTAAATTAGAGAACAACTGAATTGAAGAGAAAACATGAACCAATCTTCAGTAGGAACTCGGATCGATAAGAATAACAATAGGTGTTTCTCAAGAGCTAATATGGACCCAACACTCGAAAAAATACAAACATCTGATAAACAAAATGAATAAATCTAGTTACCGCTCTCTGATAATCATTGGAATCTCCTACCAAATGCATAAAGGATAATTTGGTTTCATTGCGATTTTTAAAATGTCTATTAAATGACTTGCCCTCAATACTCACTACAAACGACAAACATTAATACTTAAACTTATCTTTTCCCTATTTTGGTGTGATTCCATTTCAAATCCTTAGAAAACATTCTTTTATCATTCATGATTATTTCCCTTCTACTTCCGTCTTTACGAAGAATATGCACAGGACTAGGTGATAAGACTAAAGATATATAATTCAATGACGTTTTTATTTATCCTCGTCTCGTTGACAATTTCCCCTTGTCTGAACAACTTTAGCAAACTCCAGTACAAGCAGTCAACAAGCATCGGAATGAAACAATCATTTCACACTATCTCCCCAAACAAGCAAAGTAAATCAACTCATGTAGACCTTGTTACAAAATTACTAATTTACTATTCAATTACAATTAACTACTCAAAAATCCGCTCCTCCCACAGTTTCATCGTTTGAAGGAAAAAATAGATCTCTTTATTCAAACAAAGACTTCTCCTCTAAACAATGATATATATATCTCATCCATTCACATACCTCAAAGCCAAGTTATCCACTTATCCCAACATTCATCCATTCCCATAACTCAAAAGATAATTAGCAATTAAAAAGCCAAAAATCAAGCAGATACCAATCACCAATGCAAAAATCAAAACAAAAAAGGAAAAGAAAGGGACGAAATCAATGACAAGTTACCTTCTTCACCGTCACACTCGAGACAAATCCGACAACAAGGAGCATTACCAGCTTCAAGATCGTCATTATCACGATGATCAGTTATCTCACCAGAACCAGCACCATCACTAGAAATCAAAGCCGACGACGAACCGACGAGCTGCTCATCCTTAAGCAGAGGCTCGGTATCACGGGGCTCCCGCATATCCGACACCTCCTCCAACTGGACCTCGCCTTTCATTTACGCCCTAATTTGAACCAGATTGCCCAAGGAAACCCTTCAGATACCCCGATGAAGCCCGAAATCGAAACACACGCAAAATAGACAACGGAAATCGCAAGATTAGGGATTAATCATCACAGACAATCAGAAACATCGAAATTTCTCAAATTCGTGCGAGGTTACATCAAATTGAATAGAGTGGCTATATGATCGCAATGAAATTGAAGATGAATGGGGACTAATAAACCATGCCTCGACACATGAATTTAATATTAAATACCTGAAAATCGCAGAAACAGAGAGAGAATCGCGTTCAAGAGGAAGGAGAGGATTAGACATTAGAGAGAGGAGAGAGGGAGAAGGCGGAGTAAATCGGGGACCATTGGGAACGAAACTGCGTGCGAAGCACTCGAACTCGGTCAGTGGCGGTTAAACCACGCGCCGTGAAAAGTCGACACGTGCCACTTTTGGGGCTCTTTCGAATGCTTCGGCTTTTCGAGCCCGGTGTAAAAGCCCACTCACCGTTTTAGATCTGATAGACCCGATCCGACCCGAAAAAAACCGACCCTACTCACCCGAGCGACTTAAACCTAACCGATAATCGATCCAAAAAAAAAGAAAACGTTATATCAGAATCCAATCTAAGGGTTAGATACCACGTACTCTCTCCGATTGGAAATACAAGGCTTTTGACTCTTGTGCACGTAGTTTAAAAAGCTAAAAACTATATAAAATCGAAATCAGAGAGAGTATCTAATAAGGTAGTTGAAATTGATAGGTTAAGTAGGTTAAATTTAAGGTGTTCGGTAACGTATTACTAACTGATGAGAAAAGAATAAAATGAATAGATTTGTTAATAGAAAAAAAAATCCGAAAAGTTTAAGGTAAGTAGCTCAAATATGTCCAGTTTTTCAGAGCTTTGTGGGATATGGATCTTGTTATAGTTTTGTTTAAATGAGGTATGCGATAACTCAACCGAAAAAGTGTAAATTCGTCGTCTTAGATCTTCATCAACGCCGCTGCTGGTTGATGACTTTTTAGGGTTGTTAGAGTTTTCCTTTCTTCTTTGTTGATTTGTGTTATTGTTTGTTGTATTTTGACGGTTAATTTGTGTTATTGTTTGTTGTATTTTGACGGTTAGTTCATTTGCCAATTTACCCAATAAAAAAAAGTGTAACTTCTTAAATTGAGTTGACCTCAAACCGATTTTCAGAATAAAATTTGGTTAAAGGGAGTGTAGCATATGAGTTGGAAATCGTGCATTATCCAGAAGAACACAACGTCCAAGCTCATGAACCAATACCTTCATTGAATCCATGCAAAGCCTAGTGCTGAAGCACATAAATAAACCATAAAGATACTAGCACCTTCGATTGGCAGCAACTACTGCTAAGGAATAAAAAGCGCATAAAAACATCTTTGCATCGCATGGTGGTATGAAAGAAGTTGCCAAATCTCTGAAAAAAGAGCATTCCTCTGTTCGTCGTAGACACACTTCGTTTCATGATAGATTAAGCAGCGCTTCTTTTGCGGGTAAAACCAAAGCTAGAGTGGCCAATCTGTTGTTAAAAAGAATATGAGGCAGATTGTTCTACTTCCATAGCTTGCGAAGGGACATGTTCTTCTCAGTGTCCTTCTTCATAACCTTGGCCACAGCCATCTCGAAGTCCTCCTGTGTCACATGGACTCTTCTCTCCCTCAAAGCGAACATCCCGGCTTCTGTACATACAGCCTGTAGGGAACAATCCAATTAAAAAACCGGTGTTCTTCAAATAATTGTTATATACAATAAGCTAGCAAGACACAGTTGGAACTTAGAGCAATCTCATGAACCGAAAAATAAATGTTTGATTCAGCTAGGCACAAAATAAAAGGGGGAAAAAAACAAAGATATTTGTTGGTTTATTATATTTATACTCTATTTAGATTAAAATAGAGGTAAAATGTTCTTGATAGATTCTTGCACGAGTACAGTAATATTAGAGACTATAGTTCCCACAAATTTTCCTTCCCTGTTTTTTTCACAAGATCTTGTCATGACACAAATAAAAATATTATTATCCAATAAGAAGCCAATGCTGTTCAACTGAAACGCAGGTCACAAGAACCAACATCTCATATCAGAAACCTCTCCCACAACAATAACTTGTGAGTAAAAATTCATAAGCCCCAGCGGCCCAGCCATCTCATATCTTAGGGAGTAAATCCATTCAAGTAGGAGTGTAGGACTTCTAACCTAGGCACTAAGAAAGAGATGCATGCATAAAGTACACAACAAGAGAGCAAACAACATTAGATTAACTGGAAATTTGAAGGGGGAAAAAAGTGCAAGGCAAAAATGTCCGCTATTTCCTACAATCTCAAAAATCAAGGCATTTGAACCAAGAAAAGTTGTCTGAAGCTAGTTTAACAATTTGCGGTAAAACTTGATCGTTTTGCAGATGAAGTTAACCTAAGCTACCAGTTTTCCAGTCAAGTGAACAAGTATCATCGGATATGAGCCTATGTGACAGTGGAGATATTAGATCATACCTTCAACTCTGCACCAGATGCACCATTCATTTTCTCTGCAATCTTCTTCAAGTCAATGCCCCTCATGAGGTTCATCTTCCTTGAATGTATCTTCAAGATATCACATCGTGACTGCAGGAAAAAACCAAATAAGCACCACCAGTTAAAAGCATATAGAACAGAGATAGCAGCAGAGCAGAGAATTCAATGACAGTCGCAAGAATAACAAGGCAGATATGATAACTACATCCCAAATCACCCAGTGCATTTCCCTTCAATGGAAACAAGAAAATTCATGCAGAGAACAAGTATAGCTGTTGATGATGCTTTTTTTCAATTCTGACAAAAAATTGATATAAACTGGATAACAAAAATGCACAGGAAGTAGGAAGAACTGCCACAATATTATGCTTCTCCAAGATTTTCACAAACACCATACATCTTCATTAGGATTTGGAAACTCGATCTTTCTGTCAATCCTTCCTGGCCTAAGCAGAGCCTGATCCAAAATATCAATACGATTTGTTGCCATCAAGACCTGCCACGATTACAAGGTCAAACTGAGTTCCTTATCCAGAAATATTTCTTCCTGCTTGTATAAACAACAGCCAGGAAATAAAAGTGAAACCTTGATTTTGTTTGATGCTTCGAATCCATCCAACTGATTCAGAAGTTCCAACATAGTTCTCTGGACTTCACTATCACCATTTCCAGAACCTGACTCCATTCTAGCAGATCCTATACTGTCGATCTCATCCATGAAAATAATTGATGGAGCATGTTCTCTGTATAACAGGAAAATATAGGCAGCGTGTGAGCGCAAAATTGCATAACAGAAAAGAGCTGAAGAAAACACCAATAGTTACATGATGGCCTTACAAGCCATCTAAGAGGCTAAAATAATATCATCAATATGGAGACATTAAAATCTCCCTTGGTAGTATTCGTTTGAAAGAGACAAATGTAAAAAGAAACAATGCTATAAAACATTGCACATTGTGATTGGGGACAAACCTAGCCATAACAAATAGTTCCCTGACCATCCGAGAACCTTCTCCAATGTACTTCTGAACCAACTCAGATCCAGAAACCCTTATGAAGGTACAATCAGTGTGATGTGCAACCGCCCTTGCCAAGAGTGTTTTGCCAGTACCAGGTGGACCATAAAGGAGAACTCCCTGAAGCATAAAAACAAATTAGAAGACTAGGATAAGGTCGATGTAGCAAAACATAGATGAAAAACTGAGTAGGAGGAAATAGCTGAAGAGAAGGAGAAGTTGGACAAAACTTGAGAAACATCATCTTCTACATCAATTGTCAAATGTTTGTTGCAAGTAATTAAAGAGACAAACATGTATGGTGCAAAAGACAAAGAGGAGCAAGGACATAAACAAATTATAGGCAGGCCACATTGCTGTCAAATCACATTAATATATTGAGGCAATGCCAAGAATTCTAAAAACATGCGTGAGACAATGCGTGAAGAAGTAGAAAAACAACATAAACGGGAGATATTGTAGTTTTTACCTTTGGTTGTGCTATTCCAAGACTCTCAAATAGCTCGGGATGTTTAATTGGTAGTTCAATCACCTGGACATTACCAGAAGGAAAAAAAATGCAACAAAATCAAACATAAAGCAAAATGAGTATGCCTACACCCATGAATTGAAGTACCAAAACAGTTCCAGAAAATAATATTAAGCATCTACAAACCTCCTTAATCTCTTTAATCTGCTGGTCAAGACCACCAATCATGTCGTAGGTAGAATCAGGAACCTTTTCAACTTTCATGAGATTGACAAGCGGATCAACTTTGCTAGGCAAGACTAGATGAAGGACATAGCTGTCATTTTTAAGTGCAACTCTTGTTGATGGGGTGATCTTGGTGATATCTATGCTCTTATCAATATCAACAACATATTTTCCCTCTGGGTGGACCTGCAGAAGTCGGAACATCAATAAGAATAGAGTGATCAACAATAAGTCCACATAGAAGGATATTAGCGGCCACTGCAGTGAAAAAATGCACTCATATAATCATCTATTTACCCGATATTGAAATGCTAAAAAAGTGTGCACTAAGGCGTATTGGTGGTGTAAAAAGAATAAAATATTGTAAATTTGCATTTTAGACTACTACAAACTAAACCAAAACTTTTGTCTACGCAGCTAAAGTCCAAGGAAATCTCTCTTAAGCTTCAAAATGTTTGTCCTTCATAGTTTTTAAGGTCACATGATCCATGTTCCTGTCTATTATAATGAACTTCTCCATGGATGAATGACAAGAGCCAACATTTTTGTCTATATTTCATCAAATTATACAAGGGTCAACATATGGAATTCGCTCTCAGTATGACACAAACCAAAGTATACTCGATTTAATATTATCTTTATTATTCCATTTTCTAGTTAGTTCCTTAAATTCCCACTTCCTCGTTTTAAGGAACTTAGCCATTTACTCCACATTTTCTTCCATCATCTGCTAAGCAAGATAACTGCTTTCAATCTACTACTCTCTAGTGTCATTGTGTGGTTCCCAGCCCAGTATTCTTCACAGTATGTGTGAATTGCTACAAACCAATTCATGCTTCATAAAGAATCTCGTAGAATGTATCTAATAGAAACTATCTACATAGTTCAAATCGATGCTTGTAGAATTTATCTAAGAGACACTTTAGAATGATTGGTTTCCAAATAATATACCAGTTCAATTAATTAAGCTATCCAGAATCCAGATACCATCAGTTTCATTTTCATATGTTGATAGTTTGAGACAATCTCATATTGAAGCATGGTTCTAATGATCTAACTACAAGTCACATGCAAGGACAATCAGCTTCTCCTTCACAGAAGAACCAATAGCATGCCAATAGACAAAGCTTGAACTTGCACCACAAAGAACAGTTGAAATTACTCAATTTCGAAGATCAAAATACCTACCTTGACCAAAGAACAGTTGAAATTACTCAATTTCGAAGATCAAAATACCTACCTTGACCAATACTTTAGATTTCCCCATCACTTTAACAACTTCCCCCACATATGATCCTGGCTCTTGGAGCAACTGTAGTTCTTCTTTCAGTGCTCTCACTGCCAATCAACAGAATTAATGGATTCAGTCTCTTCCAAACCTCTAGTTCATGAAAGCATTGGTGATATGATTTTCTATCAAATTCCTTCTTCTTTTTTGCAATTAATAAATACCTAAAGACCGCAAATTTATCACAAACTTCTGAAATTCCCGTCACCTCGAGGCATTCAAATTCAAATTCAACATCCAACAAATAAAACCCTAGAATCAGCATACCCCAAATCAAGAACAAACTCTAAAATATCCATAATCTATAAAAAGAAGCCAGATTTATCACCGACCTCGAGAGTTAAGCTCGTTTCTCTGAGCCTCAAGCCGCTGGAGATTGTAAACCTTCTGGCGATGTTGAAGCTGAAGCTCATGGATTCGTTGCAAGTAGTACAGCCTGAGACCTTCCCCGGGCTTTGAGGGCTTTGCAGCGCAGACCTCCTCCGGAATCGAATCCGACTGCATCCTCTCAACCTCCGCCATCGCCAAGAACGAGTCGATCTCCAAGTGCAACTTTCCTCAATCCGTCTTTGAGGTGTGACTTCGTAGGGTTTGCTGCCTTCTTTCTCTCTCCTCTCTCTTGCGCAACGGGCAAAGTATCGAAAGTGGCAATTTCTTACTCCGTATTTCTCTCCATCGAATCCGAGTTATATTTGTATGTATAGCTTGCGTATACCGGTCCGGTCCAGAATTATGATAAAGACCGGTCTAAGATAGAACCGCCCGAAAGTATCAACCGGGATTCATATTTTGATCCGGATCGAATCTACCTAGGGATGGCAACGGGCCGGGTTCGGGGCGGGGAGTACCCTCCCCGTCCGCCGTCCCCGTCCCCGTTTACGAAAATTCCCCGTCCCTATTCCCGTTCGGGGATAGAAAATGTCTTCCGTCGGGTCCCCGTCCTCATCGGGAAATCACCGTCTCCGCTAAATTTTCTCCGTTTGCATTTCCCGCGGGTTTCCTCATTTAAAATTTATGATTTCCCCCAATTTAATAGAAAACTATAAAATATTATTAAAGTTATGTAAAAAATATGATATAAATATTACATATAATATCTCATAAATGTAAATTATAAGGTAAAAGTTTAAAAATAAAAGAAAAATTATTTAAACTTAGGTAAGATATAAACAACAATGGAAATTTCATACTCCCTAACAGGGGCAGGGCGGGGCGGGGATCAGGGTGGGGACTATTATCCCCGTCCCTGTCCCCGCGCGGGGAATCATTTTTTCCCTATCCTCGTCCCCATCTTCGTTTAAAATCTACGTCCACGTCCCCATTACGGTGATCTCCCACGGAGAGCGGAAAGTCTCCGTCTCATTGTCATCCCTAAACCTACCTATTACCAATTTACCACTATTAATCCCCGAAGTAAATTAATCGAATAAATACAATGAATCCGGTTACACCTAGGAAAAAAACGACATTTGAGATAGAACAAACCACTAAAGGAAGCATTTAAAAGTATTTTTGATGTCAGTAACAACTTTTTAGGTACTTTTTGGTACATTCTACATTATTCATGACCACCAAGGAACCTTGATTAACTATGAAGGTGCACAACTCTGACTTCGGTTCACACTTATAACAAAAGTCATGGCCTCAAGATGGGTATCTTGAATGTAAAGGAATTAGGATTGCCCAAGATTATTGTGGATTATGATAGCTTGATTGATCAACGAGTTCAAAGATTGTTGGCCATTCTTGTGGGAGATTGAAATACTGATCACATATATCCTCATTCTGTTGCAGTCTTTTGAGACGATGAACTTCACGCAATGTTGTCGGAAAACCAACATGTGCGCCGCGTTGGTCATGTTTCGCGCCTCTTACAAGCAGATGCCTCGCTAGGCATCAGTTCGCTCAATACTTTTCATCCGCAAAAATGCTTTTAGATAGTGATCCAGTAGAAACTAACCCATTCATACATATCACAAATAAAGCGTATGATCAAAGTTGGTAAGGAATGTTAACAATATTACGGCCGAGGCAAATTTCATTTACACGAACATTTGATTTTCTTCTTTAGTATCAAACAGGAGCTGCACTGGCTGATGTTCTTGAATGATCAAAACGGCGAAACCCTAGGAGTAGTCACCGGAAACTGATCAATCTCGTCGATCCAGGGGCTCTTCTCCTTGGCCGGATCAACGGCTCTCAGGGCCTTCCAGACCGCGCTGTTGCACTTGAACCCTGACCCGAACGCAATCTGCCACACCCGGTCTCCCTTCCTCATCCTCCCTTTCGCCTCCGAGTAAGCCAGCTCGTACCACAGGGAGCTGCTCGATGTGTTGCCGAACCTGTATAGGGTCATCCTTGACGGCTCCATGTGCCACTCCGAGAGCTGCAGATTCTTCTCTAGCTCATCTAGAACGGCCCTGCCCCCAGCGTGGATGCAGAAATGCTCGAATGCCAGCTTGAAGTCGGGGATGTAAGGCTTGATTTTCATCTTCAGGACCTTCTTCCCGATCAATGTGGCCAGGAAGAGGAGCTGCTCGGACATGGGAAGGACGAGCGGGCCCAATGTGGTGATGTTCGTCTTCAGGGCGTCACCCGCCACAGCCATCAGGTCTTTCGACAGTGACACTCCGATCTTGCCGGTGGAGTCTTCTTGCTGGTTGACACACGAGAAGCACTTGTCGTCGGAGCCCTTGTGAGTCCTCACAGTATGCAGCAGCTGATACTTCGACTTCCACCCGTCAGAGGCCTTATTCGAGAGGAGTACAGCAGCTGCCCCCATTCTGAACAGGCAATTCGAGACGAGCATAGAACGGTCATTCCCAAGGTACCAGTTCAGAGTTATGTTCTCTGTGCTCACAACCAATGCATACGAATTCGGATGGATCTGGAGAAGCTGCTTGGCAAGATCAACTGATATCAAGCCAGCACTGCACCCCATCCCGCTCAGATTGTAGCTCTGGATGTTACCCCTGAGTTTGTAATGGTTCACAATCATTGCAGACAGAGACGGAGTTGGGTTAAACAAGCTACAATTCACCACAAGAATCCCAATATCCTTCGGTTTAATATTGGTCTTGGACAGGAGATCATCAATAGCACCAAACATGACCTCCTCGGCCTCTTTCCTCGCCAGGTGCATCGAAGGGTTAGGAGGATTGTTGTGGAGAGCCTCAGGGAGATAAGTGGACTCTCCGAGACCAGACCTCTCGAGTATTTTCTTCTGAAATGCAAGGGTCTCATCCGAAAACACCCCAGTGACTCGAGACCTGTCCATGAAGTACGGCCTGGAGCATTTCCGGGAGTCTCCAGGCTTGTAGCAGGCAAAGTCCACTAGATAAACAGGCCGGGGTCGAGTGAAGAAGTACAGCGTCGCCAAGAACACAAGCAGCGTTGAGCATAAGACCACTGTAATAAGGTTATACTGAAGCTGGCCCCAAATGAGCTCAAGATCATCCATAGAGAAGGTCGAAAGCTGAGCAGCGACAATTACTATCAGCGGCGACATAAGCAGGTACATGGCATGGCTGATGAGATAGTGATAGCCGAGCTTGACATACTTCAACCGCACCGACTGTTTGAAGTCGGGGAGCTTGCGAGAGGACGACTCTGGTGGGATAGAAGGTGCAGCACTGCTGGCTTTTGTCTCAGCCATGGTTTAGACCTGTTCGAAAATCGGCATCAGATTATCAGATTAACACACAAGATTGAGAAACCATCAAGTGAAAACCCTAATCTGTGAAGTAACAGCACAAACAAAATGCCAATCATTCGAATACTAATTCGACAAAGATACCATCAAGGCATCAAATACTGAACTGTAACAAAATCTTGATTCTGTAGCAATCCATGAAATTGCGACAAGAAAACGAATTCCAATTCCATTTGCATTTTCAAAAAATCATCATTACGTGAGAAAGCAATACAACAGGAGATCGGAAATTCGCATAAAAAATCAGCAATACAACACGAAATCTTTAAGAGAAGATAGCAAAAACCTAGATGGAGGACACTAACCTGTGAATCGAAGCAGATCCTAGCCACGATCGTCCAAACCGAGAGAGGAAAGAGGACCAAAAAGAACCCTAGCAATCCCTAAATTCGAACAATTCGAAGCAAACAGGGAAAGGAAAAATGGAATTCAAATCGGAACACAAGAAGAGACTAAGAAATCGAAGAAATTTATGCTGATAGTGATTGAGACGGTCAGTTGCAGATGCTAGCGAGCATTGCAGATCATTTTGGGAGAAATTGAAGAGCTTATATAAGTGCGGAGAATCGGAGAGGCTCACCGGATTTCGGTGGAAGCTTCTCCATGAGAGCGGCGGCTACGCGAAATGGTCAAACGGATTTCGAATCTTCCTGGAGGCCATAAATTTGCAATCGTTTTGGGAGTGTCGTTTGGGGGTTTGACCATTCAAAATTCCACACTTCACACTTCATTAAAAAACCCAATTTGACATTCTAGAAGTGATAAAGATTATTTTTTTTAAAAGAAAGTAATTATAGAACTATATATAAAAATAAAAGTTAATAAATATATCAACATATACATTATCCTTGAAAAACATGTGTAAGAACGATAAGAGTATATGAATGTCGGTCTGCTAGGAAAGCTTGGAAAAGCTTGCCAAGGGTTGCTTGATACTGTGTGGGAGCGAGAACTGTCATGGACAGTATGGTGATGGTTTACACGTCGGGATCGAGTGGGGAGAGACAGTTGTGGACATTACTGCTGTTGCAGATTTGGCTTGCTAGGAATGAAAGAGTTTTTGACGGGAAGATTACTCAGCCGGAGGAGATTGTGAGTAAAATGCTCTCCCTCCTTGCAGAGCATACAGAGTATAACGATCACACTCCGGCGCCGCGAAACCGGACCGGGGAGGTTGGATTAAGGACATGGACAAAGCCGGCAGGAACGGTGATGAAGTTCAATTGTGACGCATTAGTGACTGCAGGGAGGATGTCGATAAGCTTTGTCCAAAGAGACGGATCGGGAAGTTTTGTTTCAGCGGGAGTCCGGATAGTACAGCCTACCGTGGATGCTGAAATTGCTGAAGCTGAAGCTATCAGATGGGGCGGTGGAGTATGCTAGGGAGAGAGGGATCCGACAGGCTCACTTCGAGACTGATTGCCTTGCGCTTGCAACCAAGCTACGGAAGGGAACCCCATAGAGCGGAACACTGGGGATGGTTGTTAACAAGGCTCTCCGACTAAGTCAGGACTTGGAGGTGGTGTGCTGGTCCCATGTAAGGCGGGAAGGAAATGGGGTGGCTCATTCCATTGCTTCTATTTCCAGTACAGATGCGTCGTTGTTTTCTAATTTGCTTTCTCTTCCGGACAACGTGGTTGACATTATTTTGAAAGAAATGGAATGATGCCGACGGGCTTAATCTAAAAAAAAGAACCATAAGAGTAATGACCTTAAATTTACATGTTATGGCTGATCCTCGATTTTAATCCGTCTTTTACGGTTTTACTCTGTTACGGAGTATCATTTATAATCAAACTATTCTTCCTTACAACTTTAATTACTACAATTGATACTATACACTTGCAAGTATTGATTTTTAACTACATTATCTTGTTCCAATAAATCATTTTGATACTATTGCACTTGTTTTTGGTGGGTGTCAACTTCTGCTGGACCATCACCCAAAAACTTCTTTACAAATGAGAGCATCAATCTTAAAATGAAAGTCAACACAGGAGAATCCGAATACAATTGGAGATGCATCGCTCGATCCATCACCATGTTACCTTCTCGATCTAAAGATATAGAAACACGAGATCTTTACAAAGAATTAAAGCAGAAGGAGGGAATCCGAGACTAATGGCTCAATCTCACGGACTCTTACATATTTCATTGGCCTTATGTAAAATAGACACATGTATTGACCTGTATAGATGTCTTTCTAAAGGCATATAAATAAACGAATCACTACATACATTTTCTCTTGTAATGGTAACATAACCTTTTTAACATCCAAAAAAATGTTGAATTTACCAAAACTGGACAATTTATCCAGTTTGGATTACCCCAAAAGATTTTCATTGTCAGAGATCATCCTCTGGCTTTGTCATCTCATTCGCAGAGAACATGTCAGGAACCATCACTGGGCCCACATCTCCTCATAGTACCTCTGGCACCTGCCAAGTCCCCCGCTTGCAGACAAAACACCTGGCTTTGCCCTCTTACTGGTTTGGCTTTTAGACACCCTCTTGTTGATGGGCCCAGTTTTATTCACCACTCGGGCCCATTGGGCCGATCTGGGCCCATTCCCCCCCACCCCCATGTGCAGGTTGTGCCTGTACTCAAGTGTGACTTGCTCAAAAACTTCAACCTCAAACATGTTGAGCTTCATCTTAGGGCTCATCTTGTCCCTCACAAAGGCGAACGCAAGCTGGTCCCTGTGGTTGAACCCATCGAGCTCATTGAACATTAGGCACGAGAATAGATCGCTCGCCCCTCCGTGTTTCCTTATAATCAAGGCCGTGTCGGGCACATCTGCATTGCAATACAAGTTGAAAGTACATGAGTGGAAATGTTCACACATGTAACAATCTCTTCAAATCTAACAAGTTTATTGACAAAAATTGTTTTCTCATTTTCTGCTTCATCATAAGAAGATATTTCATTCCCAAGATTCAAACTTTGAATATCTAATTAAGAATAAAACGTTTTTTTATAGATGAACGGAAACCATCTTAAAGGTGATCATTTAAAGCCCTAGATGTATATGATATTGAACTTAGAAATGAAATAAATTATAGAATAAAGGAGGTGGGGGCAATACATTCACAGAAACTTCCATTGCACAAGTAATAAATGATTGAAAGTAGGTGTCTTAACAAACTGGCAAAGAGTTGTCTGACAATATATGATAGGCAGGAATAAAGAAAGGATAAATGGGATTGTAAGACAAAAGTAAAGCATTTTAAAAAGATAGGACCATATAATACAATACCCATTAATACAATTTGATTGAGTTCGAGTCGAGTAACTTCGAGTTGTTGTATCAAATAAATTAATTAAAATTCTACTACAATTGACTTAGGTCGAAAGATTATTTTACTAATCTTATCACTAAAATAACTATTAGATAAACTAATGCACGAATCAATTGTGATTATAAAATTATATGATATATTTTTAATTAAGGTTATTTTGACTTTCTTTTATACCACATAGTTGACATCTATTGTGGATTATAAGGAATCACATTATCTGAGGTGAGCTTTACATGGGGAAGGCTGCATATATCACGGATCCAAAGCAATCAAGATTGAATGAAAACTTCTTCCTACTTTTATTTTAATGGTTATTTGGCCTTTTCACATTATAACTCATTACAATGGTAGTTGCAAAGCAAAGGCAACACATGGAATCATTATTGATTAGAGGATATCTTCTTTGCTTTCAACAATGGAATAACAACAAATCATACCCTAACATCTTCAACACATCAAAGTGAACCTTTAGTACAAGTAATTTAAAGTCCAAATAGCTAGTTGTGGGAAACAACATGAACTTTTGACATTGTCGTAAAGAACCCTAACTATGGGTGGAAACTGGAAAACGAAAACTAGTTCAAGGCTTCAAGCCTCAGTAACAATGAGATTTTCAATTATTAATTGTTACGCGAAGCCTCAATCCCGTATGGGGTTGAGGCTTTCCATGTGCTAACTTTTGTATTTAATTTTTTTAATTGCAATTTTCTTCAAAGTTATGCCTATTTCCAACCACTAGCCAACTCCAAATATTCATTGAAGTGTCCCTTTAAACAAAGAGACCCTAATTTCTTTGTTTTGTAACTAATTTTATAATTCTCTCTCCCCTCCTTTTTCTAAAAGTCTAGTTTCTTCCTAGCTAAATCTAGTTGCAGGGTAATTAAGTTCAATTTGCCTAGGCATGTTTGGCATGACACACTTTACATCATCACACTCCTCATCAATAATCAATTACAGTACTTAATAGAGGTTCTTGTTAGAGTGTAAATCTTTTTAAGCGAAAAGATAGAAAGTTAGTTGTGGTTTTTGATAAAGTACAGTATGTACAATATGCTAAAATACCTTGTATAGCTACCATATCCAAATGCACCCTAAATGACACTTCAACTTTAGCTATATTTTTCAACAAATGGTTCCATAAACTCAATGTAAAGGCATTACAAATTCACAACTAATGTAAAGGAGTTTGGTAAAATGTTGTTACCTGATGGATAAGGGAGCTTGCTAGAAGACCAAGGCATCAACCCATGTTCACAATAAGTCTCCATTTGGAGCCTCAAAGCCTCCACATCCAGCCACTTCCTCCACCTCGCCGTCGCCATTGCCTCCTCCATAGTATGGGTGAAGAAAGGGTGCTTCGAAACTGCCATATCCGCCCCCTCCTTCACCACGAGCGCGTGGACCAATAGCATCGGATCCACCACCAGCTGGAGCTTCGCGTCGATCCAAATGCTATACTTGGCATTGGGGAAGAGCCTATGCACAAGGTACTTTGGGATCACCCCATTCATCGCCGGGTTCTCGTAAAGCCCCTCCGTGGGGACGGTCACGAGCCTCCACGCCCCGACTTTGTAGGGGGATTTTAGGGCTTCCTTGGACACGATTCCGTGCCCTTGGAGGCCTTTGATTGTGGCTGAATCGACGAACATGAAGAAGCACGCGTCGTCTAGGGTTTTCGACCCGATCCCCCTCGGTTGCCTTATCTTGTCATGGTCTCCAAATATGGCTGACACTACTACCACACCCTTGCAACCCTCCATTGCCTCTCTATCTACAACACCATTCAAAACTCTCCATTAGAACTCGAGTATGGAATCGGAATCGGAATTGGAATCAGAAATCGACTTTCGTGTATTTAATTGGACTAGCAATCAAATTTAAGTTGTTAAAAATCACAAATTTCGAGATCTCGAATCAACCAAAAGAGGTAAATCTCGACAATTCAAGATTGATGGTAATCAAATCCCCAAAATCTTAACAATTTGAATGAATATTTTAATATTTTTTATTTCCTCGGAATTTTAAAAACAGATATCTGGAATTGATTCATCGTCGTCGTAGTCGTAAAAGAGGGGAGAATCCAATTCCCTCCCCCACTTAATTTATCCGATTAGACCGAATCAAAAGGAGGTGAACAGAAAATACAAAATCAGGTGAAAAATTCAGCAAATTTAATTCATAATCAAATGAAAACTAACCGTGAGGAAGAAGAGGAAAGGGCTTAAAGAAGCCGCAGGGGATTTCGAAGCCACTGTGGAGATGATCGAACAGAGCAAACCTCTCCGAAGCGCTGAAACCGCCCCCAAAACTCGCCCTCACGCCCCCCAAATACCTCAAATTCGCCGCCGGCGGCGTCGAATTCCGGCAGGATTCGTCGATTTCATCCAAGGCCGTCGAGTAATCTGATCCAGAAACCGAACATTAATGATCAAAAAAGGTGAGAGATAAAACAGAGGGGTATATAAAGGTGACATTTTTAATTACCAGGGAAGGAAACAGGGGAGGTGCAGTCGGAACGCAGCGTTTTGAGGGGGTGCCTGGACTCGCCATAGGAAGGTGGGTAGGAGAAGAGATTGGAGAGGACGGGGTCGAAGGGGGAGGATCTGAAGAAGCAATTGGAGGAAGGGGAGAAGGAGATGTAGAGAGAGAAAGAGAGGGTTGTGAGGAGGTAGAGGATTGAGAAACAGAGGATCTTTGATTGGAAAAACAGAGGCTGCCTCACTCTCATTTTTCTGCTTCTTGTTCTTGTTCTTCCATGGATTGGACTTACCCTAAGCTTCTTTTTCTTCTTTCTTTGGAATTTGGATTCATTTCATTTTGTTTTCATTGATGTGTATATTTGTGTATGGAACCATGTATGTAGGTAGGAAGGGGATGGGTTTTAACACTTTAACGGTTTAACCACAATTCTCTCATTTCTTCAACTCACCTAATCACCTCTGTTATAAAAGAAAGCAAATTATGGAGTTTGCAAATGATTCCCTAAAATTTCACCAAAACAGATAAACAAAATACGGAGTACATATTTTAAAATTATTTTTATTTTATAATTCATACATTTATTTAATATTAATATGTTTATAAACTTTTATCATAAAAATATATGAATTATAAAAATAGAAAAATTATAAAACAATAAATCTTCTAGTTACTAACAATTTTCAAACATAATTTTTCGTAATAAAAACTTGTAAACATTTTAATATAAGTGTATATAGTATAAATAAAATTTTAAAAAATTTAATGTGAATTTTTATTCGAAATAATTAGATGTAATACGGGATGTTAATCATGTTATACCCAGTATCCGATCCAAATGTACAACGAATGAATCGATCAAACTGGACTAAGATAAAAAAAAATCATGTTATACCCCGTGTTTCAGAAGTTCGTACTCACAAAGTATGGCTAGCTAGTATAGTAGCCACGGTTTTTGCAAATTTCATTCGATGACCACAATTTTTGGATCGTCCACGAGATATCCTTGATTATCAAATAGTGCAACACGTCGAGCTTTTTTCTTAGTTATGGCTCGTTTACATGTTTTTATAAAATCCATTGCAATAATGACATGATATACACACTATTTTCCAATACTAATTGATAAAAAAAACAAAAATCACCGTTTTCTTTTACTTTATACTTATTTAGATGATTTTCCGTCTGTCAACCTAGTCAGGCCTCAAATTTCAAGTATATATGAACTCGAATTTTCCATTGTGAAAATTACTCTACTAATTAAATTCATTATATATTAAGGATTAATTAGTTTGACACAAACTTATCACAAATATACTATTTTCAGAAGTGATTCGGTATTTCTAGGATTCGTTTTAATTGATTCTCAAAATAAAGAACAAAGGGAAAAATAGTGTGTTTAATTATCTATCCGACTTTTTTTGTGATTGTTTTGGTTATGCTTTAGAGTTATGTCATGTGTTTGTTTCCTTTCAACTACAAGTTTGCAATGAGGGTCCGGTGGTCCACTCCATCTTCACTAAAAGACATGAGGTTTGGTTTATTTATGACATTTCACATAATTAAAGCTATCAATTCAACACTTTGTCAATTTCATCAAGCTAGCTTGTTTTACATTATTGTTAATACATTTATTAAATAGACTATTGATGACCTTTATTAAATAGACACACAATAGAAACTCAAAATGGGAAGAAAAAAACCCTTAATTTAAATGTATTTACCCTAGAGAGACTAATATATTAAAATTTAAAAAAATGAATTTTTACAAATAAATCTTCTTTATTGCTTAATAATTAATATATGTTCATAAACATACAATAATAAAATTATTTAATAAAACCTAAGGAATTTGTTGTTCCATGGATAATATTTGGTTAAATTTTTTTTTTTCGTTTCTTCTAAAATTGGGATTATGATTAATTAATTTATTTCCATTGCTAACATTTAAATAATAGTAATCAATAAATGCAGGTCATTTAATTAGATAATCAGTGTATCACATATAGACCCATGTGTGACATAGTACACCGTCATTTGTGAGTACACATTCGAGATCTACGATGATTAATGCAATGTTGTATTTTAATATTTACTTAAATACATCATTACAAACTTCTATACATTTTGTTAAGATATTACTCCCACCGTCCTCTCTACACATTTTGTTGGGTAATCTTTCCTCTAATTTCCCCTCTCTCCTATCTCTAACCCCTTCCCTCTCAAAAACTTTAATTAAAAAGAAAAATAGAAATAAATAAAAAGAATAAAAAATTTAGAATTTTTTGTGAGAGGGGCTGATGAGAGGGACAAGATTGATAGAACATATGATTCACACTCCTATAGTTGGCACGCTATTGATTTTTTTAGCACATTTTTTAAGAAGTTAAAAATTATATAAAATACTAATAAGCATGGAATTATGAAAAAATATTATTTTATACTATAATTTTTAACTTTTTAAAAAATATGTCAGATAGTCAACAATTGTCTATTCCCTAACAAAGTAGTAGTATTTTTTAGCCTTATTCACTCATATTAGGAATTTTTTTAACTATAAAAATATTTAGTGTGAAAAAAGGATAAAACTAAGAGAAAGGATTATAATTGCCCCAGTCGGGGTGGCCTAGTAGTAAGGATTATAATTAATAATCTATATATATATATATATATATATATATATAAACTCTTAAAAATAATAGTTTTTGCTTATGTGTCATTTTCAACTTCTTTTAATGAATTTTACCAATCATTAATTTCCATTGTTTTCAATTAATTTCTGTTATAATTTAATTAACCATTTTTTAAAATAAAGAAGTTGATTAGAAAGAGATTTTGAATAAAAGATTTTAAATATATTCTTTCCTTCAATTATTGTTTATATTTTTATTAGAGAAATTATTTTAATTTTTTCCATTTATTAGTTTTATATTTTGATACCATATATATGTAATATGTCTAATGTCTTAACTTAATCGTTTGCTTATTTCACCCTAACCTAATCACACTTTCCTCTATAAAATAATTTATTATATTTTAAATTTATGTTATTTTAAACATATTATAAATTGTGTTTACCGAATTAAACATTCTCCAAGGGTTTAAGTTTATAAGTATGGACATGATTAGTAGAAATTAGAGCTTTGTGGTTCACTTCTGTAAATAAGTAGAAAGTAGTGAGATGTTTTGTAAATAGGAAGATTGAGTTTGTTACTTCTCCGGTGAGATATAAATACCAAATTTAAAGAAGCTGTCGTAACAGATTGGGAGGTTCAATATAGAAATCCAATTTCGTTTCATTCTCTCTCTTTTTTCGATCATCTCCTTCAATGGTGATCGATCTACTGATCATCATCTTCAAAGCATTATAAACTTAATCATGTATAATCCAAACACACCCTAATAATAATAAAATTTATGAGGAATTTAGGGTCTCTTTAGTGATGGAAATATTTTTTAAAATTTTCAAAAAACTATTTCCATTACTAAACGAATTTATAAGGGATCATTTGGTTCAATGTGGAAATTGAAATTCACATGAAGTTATTTCATTGGAATTGAATTTCCGGGAAGTCGAATTGATGGGAAGTGTAAAAATGTGTTTGGTTGAACTTTTAATTTTAGAGGATTAAAAGGGGGAATTGAAAATTTTGATATACAAAATGGTGGAAGTTGGACTTACCTAGGGGGAACTAGGTAGGTGAACTTCCTCCAAATTGAAGGAATTTAACTTTATGGGAAGTTGAATTTCTGGGTTTTCATGTTTTAAAATTATAAACCAAACGCAAGTATTTCTCTAACTTCCTGGAAATTTCTACTTCTTGGGTTTTTAACATATCAACGCACTCTAAAAAACTATTTCCATTACTAAAAGACCCTAAATTCCCCATCAATTTTTCAAAATTATTGATTTTAATATTTTATAATTTCAGCTCTATCTAAAAAAAATATAATTTTAAATAGAATAAATATATGATTAGATTTCGAGTTGTTACTCATATATATTTGCTTTTGATATTGTTTATAAAAAGATATTTAAAACCATTATAATGACTACGAAACAAGGAGAAAAACTTTAAAAAATAATTAAACTGATCACTGTATGTTCTCCTGTAAGGTTTACATATAAATTGGGGATTTGGGAGGTCTGTTTTTGTAAAGTGAGATTCACATGGTAAGCAAATTAATGATGGAGGTTTCTGATTAGTTGGGAATATGGAGATTGTTGAATTATAGGTGCTCAAAGGCCACCCAATGAAAGCAACTTCTTTGGAAGGGTCTTTTTATTTTATAGGGTAAATTTTGCAAATTTACTCTTACATTAATTATAACATTTGTCTATTTATACTGTAGTACTTTTATTCGTTTGAAATTTGAATCATTCGTTGTTTTTGTTTTTGCCTAATAATTCATCACAATGTTGTCTAAATTCAGTGAAAAATCAACATCTTAAATAGATTTTAAATGAACTTAGCTTTAAAAAGTAAAGGCAACCAAAGTCATTATTCATAATTTTAACAAATCTTTTATATCTAAAAAAGTGTTTGATTTTGAAGGGTGAAAGCAAATTAACCCAAAAATGAACATCACATATTCACATATATCTAAGAACGTGCTATGAGGTTTTTTTAATCACTTATTAGTTTATATGAGTTTTGAATATGCGGCAAGGTCAAGACAATGAAGGTTAATTGTGTACGAGGTGATCTATGAGCAACAATTCCAACATATAAGTCTAATGAACTTTCATTTCAAAACCGATAAATAATGAACGAGAGAGTTTAACAAAACTTTTTTTTTGGTACGGTAAAAGAGAGTTTACCAAACTTATTTATTTTTTAATATCTTTTACATATCCCCGACATGAGATAGCCTCGATATCCCAACAAATAAAATAAATTACTATATTCCTGATTTTTCATTAAATAGATTATAGATATAATCCGAATATAGAATAAACAATATATTGAACATCAAATTTCGAACCAATCACAAAGTCCACTAAAAGTGAAAAATCTAGTAATTTTAATATGCAACTTGTTCTATTACCATGCAATAAGTTTAAATAGATATAAAAACTCTAAACGTGTATAGTTTTTTACCAAACGGTTAAAATCATAAATATAACAAATCAATAGTCGAGTAGACCCGAGAAAAGAAAAGGAGAAACAAGTTGACATAGAAAGAGTTCGTATTTGTCCACATAAATGGAGGGAAAAGAAACTAAAATGATGAAGTTGTAATGAATGTAAAATAGGGGACCATAGTCGGGGTGGCTTACTGGTGGGGAGCAAGGGGCCGATGTCAGGAGATTTCGGGTTCGATTCCTACCTTCGCCATTCCCTTGGATGAAAATCCAAGGTTTGCCTTGATCCTTTCAAGTGGGTTGAGCCGGTCGGCGCAAGTCAGTTTAACTGATGCGTGACTCTTGCCGACTGGGTTACGTGTCCGAAGTTTACCACCAAAGGTGGGTTCTCATCATAAAAAAAAATAAAAAAAAATAGGGGACCATAGTTGATATTATAGGAGAATTGGTTAGTAGGCCCAATAGGCTTTATAAGGCCTACTCTAACAAGGCCCAATGGCCCATTGTGTTACGACTTTAGCAAATTTTGCATATCTACATTTGAAATTCGGTTTCAGTAATGATCATACGGTTGATGCTCGAAATGTTGCAGCTAAGATAGATGAAGCAGGTGTTTCTGTAACTCGTTCTAGGAATGTGGATTTGATGGGGCTCTGCCGAGAGGGTAAGATGGAGGAAGACGTTGAGTATGCGGATCACGGTGTTTATGTTGATTACGAGACGTTTGGCGCCATTTTGGACTTGTTAGAATTGGGAAAGAAGGTGGATTTGTTGACGAGGAAATCCAATTTGAGTGTTAGGGATGTGGAATTGGGGAACAGGGTGATTGAAATGTATGTGAGGTGTGTGAGGATGGGGGACACCTGGAAGGTGTTCGATGAAATGCCTAAGAGGAGTTTAGATTCTTGGAATTTGTTGATGAAGGGGCATGTAGTTCTTTCCGTCGTTTCATGTTAAGGTATGTTGCACATTTATTTGTATGTTCAAAATGGTGATAATTTGTTTCGATAAGATATTGTTCATATGTTATATGCGAAATAACCGAGATGAATTCATTTTTTTTGGCATTTGATGGTCAGAGGTTAATTGAAAGCTCCTTTCTTGGTCTTCCAGTTGTTGTACCAAGGGCAAGTGTCCTTGTTGCTGTAGAAACCGGTGGGCACGCACATGCACGTCGTACAGCTCTTGTTGCAGAAGTAGAGGCATGGCTTCTTGTACTGTGTCTTTGAATACCTTGTGTCACACCTTGGTTTGCATTCTGCAGTGTTGAAAATTGTACATATAGTTAGCAAAAGCTTAGCCAGTAGGTTTATACAGTATATCTAGGTTCCTTTGGACAACAAGATGAAATGAGAATTGGTTTTAGAGGCGTAGGCTATGTTTACATGGAGAGTATTGAAAACGGATACAAAATGGGGAAACATCAATTTGTTTAGAATAAGCACGGAACCATGAATTAAAATTTGGGTGAGTTGGGTGAGGTAAATTTTCAGTAATGGAACCATTGGAACCCTTATTCTCCTAATGATTTTACTTAATCATACTACATTGTTGTCAACAAGTTCATGAGAATTGATTGATGAAAACCCTAATCCCAAATCGCCCCTTTTGAATTGTTGGATCTTTGCCAAAAACCCTAATCCCAAATCCCAAATTTGTGTCCATCTTTTCTCCCTCTTGATGAACGACTTCCTTGAGCCATTGGAGAATGAGACTGAAGTGTAGCTATGTGAAATGTGGTGGCTCTGTGAACATGGAAAATGGATTGTCGTTTGGACCTCTGAAAGTTTGTTGTTTTGTCTTCTTCCCTTACTATTTTTGCTACATACGCTAAAACAGTAAGGTGTTTTAGCGTATGTAATTCAACCAAAATCCCTTAATCCACATATTTTGGCTGAATTGATTGTAGACTGGGAGATTTAGATCAAATTAAGATCGTGGATTTTGTAGAAGTGGGAAAATCAAAAGGTTTCCTTTAAGTTAGAAACACAAATTGACACACTTCCAACTTCCAAATCAAGTAATCCGCAACCCATGTCTCCAAGGACACATCTCACTGAATTTCAATGCTTTCTGTGTATTGCTAATGAAATCATTCATACGAGCCGTCCAAAAAGCAAAGGAATTCAGGTAAGAAAATAAAGTCTTTCCATTGTGAAAGTTTGCTAAATGCTTATCAGAACCAATAGAACTCCAACTATGAACCTTGCTTCCAAAAAGTATATACATTGAGGAAATTTTATGCCACCTTTTACCAAAATTCACATGCTCTACGAAGCGATATGGGCATGTATAGATTGTGTTGGAAATTGTCCTCTCATCCCCATTATAGTTGTCCTCCGGATGTCTCCTTCCATCTTCTCCGGCTCCAATTCAATGGTTGTCCTTATCCTCTTTGGTTGGTCTCCTCTATCCACTCTCCCTTCATGACTCCATATAGGATCTTCTCTTCTTTCGGTCTTTAATTTCCGTCCTATGTAAACCCTAGATTTGGGTTCTGGAGCTCCACTTCTGAAGGTGAAGCATCGCTGAGACGTTGCAGTGTGGGTTGGAGTTGTTATTTGATTGTCTCTTGCACACCAGTTTACAGGTTTGTCATTTGATTCTCTGATCATTTGCCGTTTACAGGTTTGCACACCAATTTCCGCCCTTTTCTTTTTTCCTTTTCAGGTTATGTGGACTAATTTGACATATCAAGATGAGTCTGGTAGGAATTGATTTTGGCAATGAGAGTGGTGTTGTTGCTGTTGCAAGACAGAGAGGGATAGATGTTCTTAATGATGAGTCGAAGCGGGAAACACCTTGACCTGGTATTGTCTCCTTTGGTGAAAAGCAGCGTTTTATTGGAACAGCAGGAGCTGCCTCAAAATTTTGGCTTATTCGTTTCATCGGTGCCTTGGTGGAAGAGACTTTGATGAGGTTCTTTTCCAGCATTTTTCTGTCAAATTTAAGGAAGAATACAAGATTGATGTAATTCAGAATGCAAAAGCATGTCTCAGACTCAGGGCTGCTGTTGAAAAATTGAAGAAAATTCCAAGTCACTGCGATTCTTATTTTGTTCGGCCTCCCACGGTAACAGACCAACATATGGTCAGCATTCAGCACACATGGTGTATTTATTTCAATTATCAGTGTTTTAAAGTATAATGCCGATTTCTCTCTTCCCAGATTCAGCTGCACATGGGGAGGTCCAAAGCCTAAGAGTTGTGCTCTCAGAAACTCTAGGCTTGGTCGAGGAATTGAAGCACCAGCTAGAGGATGATAAGGAATCTGAAGCTCGCGGTCTTGAAAGGCTCAGTCACACTCAAAGGCAGCTGAAAGCAGCCAATGAAGCCGTGGAAGCTATTCGATCAGATAGCTAGGAAGCAAAGGAAGGCTACAACACCCTAACTTCGGAACTAGAGCAATCGAAGACGCAAGTGAACACATTGGAGATGCTTGTGACCCAACTTAAGCAAGATTTGTCCAAGAAACCTACTGATGATCATGAGGTTGAGGAGGCAGACAAGCTCAACATGAAGATTGATTCGCCAAAACTCGAGGCTGGACAGTTGAAGTCGACATTGAAGGCATCTGAGGCGAGGTACCAGAATGAATATATCCAAAGCACACTTCAAATCAGGAGTGCTTACGAAGCTGCGGAGCGATCAGCAAAGTCGGAATCAAGCCTCAAGGAGGCGGCATTGGTGGAAGAGTTGAAAAAGGCGAAAGAAGCAGTCGAAGACTTAAGTGTCAAAATCATCGAAAATCAGGCCAGTGAAAAGGACATCAGATAGTTGAACTCAACCTTGCTTGACAAGGAAACACAACTGCATACACTGGAATTGCATAATGAGATGTTGAGGACCGAGATCTGTCACAATGTCAACGAGGAAACTGTTGTTGATGTTGTGTCATTGAGAGATGAAGAGGACAAGAGCAGCCAGAGAGCTAAGAAGTTTGCGGAACAACTATACACCACACAGGTTGCGAACGCAGAACTAGAAGTCGAGATGAGGATGTTGAAGGTGCAGGCAGATATCACACACCACACATCACAGCTAGTAAGGGAAAAGAACGCGCGGAGCGCACGTTGTGGTAGGGAAAATAATAAAGGAAAAAAAACAACAATTATTAGTTTTTTTTAAAAAAAAATAAAAATTTCTGAACAATGATAAGGTTTGGGTGTACTGTACGTTAGTGCGCAAAGGCAAACTGCCCACGAGGCTTGAGCTGTTTTTTTTCCACTTACTTTTATTTAGTACGTCAAAAATAATTATATTTCCATCTTATTGAGTACTCGTACACTAGTTATTCTTTGTTGTAATTATTATTAAATAATAATTCAATTGAATAATACTTGCACTTATTTTTCCAATTTGATAATTAATGAAAAAACAATTCTCTGACAGGCGAAAAAAGGGGGGAGAAGATAAAGTAGGGTCAATTGGAAAGTTAAGAATCCAAAAAATCCCAATTACACTTTCTTGAGAAATTATCACATGCCTCTCAGTTTGGTAGGGCTACTTTTTATTTAATTATCTTGATCTAAATTTACAACAAATAACTAAACAATAACAACTCAGTATTTTCCAAAGTGAGGTAGGGTTTAGAAAGTCGAGATGTACGCACTCTTTACTCGAACTAGTTAAGAAAATGTTTTCGAAACACCCATAGTCGAGCCAAGAGTTCAAATGGTAAAAAGAGCGATAGAAAATGGTAAAGTAGTGAGAGCAATAAAAACGAAATATAAACAAAGATAAAAAAAGAAACAATTAGCATGGAAGGCTAAGTATCTACCGCCTGAATACTCATCCAACTTTTTTTTCGGATTATGTGTGGATATAGTAATTTCATCACCTAATTCATTAAAAAATTTCCTCTATTTGATCCACCCATTATCCACTAACTCTTGTATCCATATATGATCTATCCATCATCCGCGGGTTATTAGCTGGAATATATGGGTGAGAAATTTCATGTAAATGTCCATCGTAATTTTCAAAATGGAAATAAAACTAAATAATTAAAATAAAATTTTCAAAAAAAAAATACCAAAATTTTAATATATTTATTCATCAACTTGTACAAAAAACAAAAATTCAAACTATCAAATCAAATTACATATAATAAATAAGATACGTAAAATATATTATCAAGTTTCTTATTTGGAGAATCTGTTAGACTAAAAAATATCTTAAAATTTTCCAAAAAATCCAAAATCCCTACAATTTTCCAAAACTCCTCCATCCTCTTAAATTCTTAATCTATCATCCATCCCCTTATTTGTTCCATTTATTTGGATTTCCATCTCTACAGCAGAGAACGTGGGAGGCAGTTGAAACCTTTGCCTTTTCCCCCTTTTATTTTATTTTATTTTATTTTAATACTATTCTTATTATTTTAAAATAAAAATTAATTCCAAGCGAGTGCAAGGAGAAGGTGAAGACCCGTTGAGTTTTGATGAAGGAAGGATTCATCTCCAGTAGTGGCTGCCTGTTTCTTCTACTAGTTCCATCACAAAACTTCTTCTTCTTCTCTCACTTCGACTTCGGACGAAGGCAGTAGCTGTTGGACGCTTTTGAGCCTCGGAGCTGTTTCTTCTTTCATCTCCAATGTTAGCATCTGACGATTCTGTGATCCCTGATTTGCATTTGAGATTCATTTTCATTGCGTCTTGTTTTGGATTTGATAGATGACCGGTGGTGCGGTTTTTGTGAATTTCGGTTAAGTGATTCCTGAATTTTCACTGGATCCTATGGAATTGATGACTTGCTTGCTTGTTGATTTTCCATGTCAATTTCTTCTGGTCAGTGTCGATGTCGTTAGGTAGTAGATTTCCTTGTTTGTTCTTGGAGTTCTTTCTCTGAATTCGAGTTAATCTTTGCGTATTGGTATGTGTTCAAATTTGTGATTTCCTGAGCTGTTCAGTGTCGAAAATTGCGATTAAAAGTCAACTTGGATAATGATGATGATTTGAAAATCATTTTAGCCTAGACCTGATTCTGAATTCTGTCTGTCATCTATCTTTTTTTTTTTTTTTTTTTGGTAATCTGTCTGTCATCTATCTGATGTCGCTGTTGAGGTTCTTTTCGGATCTCGGCAGTTCAAACAGTGCGGAATCAAGTATCTGATTTGGCAGATTTAGATTGTCTCGTTTGAAATTCTCAACAAGCATCCAATTTCTCTTCAATTACTTTATATGCAGAGTTTCTTAATTCTATTTACTTTTTGGTTTTTCTGTACCACCTACAGGGTATGCTGACTTGGAGATGTGAAGCTGTTTCATGATGTATCAAGAGGATAAGTTCCAACACATCCGTGCTTTTCCTGTGGGGTTTATCTAGTGGCCCAGTGGCTGGATTATTGCACCTGTTGGAATCGGTTTTATCACAGTCCAGGAACCATGGGGAAGAAGCATAAAAATCACACTGGAGAAGGTATGTGCATTTTTGGTAATTATGAACCTTACAATGATGAGCATTCAATGGGAATGTTAATTGAAACTATCTCTGTTCACCTATGTCAAACTTTGGCCTAATTCATCTACAATAAGTCAAGTAGAAGATGCTTTTTTTTTTCCATGGTAGTTCATAACAAAGATAATTTTATACTGACCTTGCAGGTTTTGAAGCTCCTCGTAACAGTTTAGAGTCACCAGCTGAGTCTTTACAGAGCTATTATACGGCGGGAGAGTCTGATCCGGTGATTGCCTATGTTCTACATTTTGTACATGCTCTTTTTGTGCCTAAAATTTGATCCTTGATAAAAACCACATCTCTTTTCAGTTTGATCCTTAGTTTTCATTGCAGTTCCTAGTTGGCTTAGTCACCTAGTGAAGATATTTCTCGACTTTTGAATCTTCATTATATGAGTTTTTTTCCTTATGGAGGCTGTTTATTGATGCTATGATTTTGTTGACACCAGCTTTCTTTTACTTAATCGTTTGGGACTTGTGACAGAAGCCTTGCCTGACTGTCTCCCTTTTTTGTGATCATCTGTTTGATTTTTCTCTATGGATAATGAAGAAAAGCTAGTTGCAGTTGATGAAAAGAAGTCTGAAAGTGTTAGTCCTAGCGTATTCTTGGTTTCGTTATCTTCTCATATGCAAAGGTGGCCGGCTTATGTAGTCACCTGGAAATGTTTGTGTTCTCTGTTTGTCTCCCAACTCTCCCAATCTGGAGAATAATTTTGTATGATGTGAATGAGAGGGTATCTTAACATGTTGCCGTTTCTTGTTCAGTTCTCTCATGAACCGAGTCGAAGCACATCTAAAAGTAGCTCCTGTTCTACTGATGCCTCAATGAAGAAGTTTATCAATGACGCTATCTCGAATGGATCAAACCACAAGCAGCATGCTCCCAGTATTGTTGCCCGTCTGATGGGAATGGATGCAGTCCCATCAGATTCGGAGTTGTTTCCTCAACCTTTTGCAAAGAAGAATGCCAATGAAGGAATTGTGGGGGTGCAAAAGCAGCAAATGGCACAGGTGTTCCATAAGAAGTCAAAGTCTTCTCGGGATAAGGATCTTAAGATTCCTCGTAAGCATGCTTACTTTCGATTGTGGAGCAAATCAAAGCTTGGGAAGCCTCATGCTCGTGTACATCCCCAAGAGAAAGAACTACAACAGTTCAAGAAAGATTTTGAAGCATGGCAAGCAGCAAGGTTTCTAGAATGTGCAAGAATTGTTCAACTGGGCAACATTCCCGAGCAGTGGCTTGCTCAGTTGGGCCTCACAAAAGAAAAAATGGCTGTATATGAATGTGCTAGAGAATCAGCCCTTGAGAAGGCTGAGTCAATAAAGAGTAATAATAGTACAATGAAGGCAAAGACTTCCCATGCGAGTGGATTTGATCTCCAATATAGTGGACTGAAAAAGGATCTCGCTATCAAGCACAAGAACTTGCATCATTTTAGAAAGCAAAATGTGAATAGAGAGCTTGATGAGATCTCCATGACAGATTCTAATGAAAAATCTGGTAAGTCTTCTGCTCCATCAAAGATAGTGATCTTGAAGCCGGGTCCTGGGAGCTTTAGTTCCAATGATGAGTCTTGGGTCAGTAGTTCAAGTTCAGTGGGAGATAGAGATTGCATAGAAGATCTTCTTGAAGAGGTGAAAGAGAGGTTGAAATGTGAGTTACACGGGAAAACATTTGGAAGAGGTAGTATGGTTAGAGGCGGTGGCATAGAAACGCCCTTTAAAGAGAAGCCGTTACACCCAAAGCAACATCCTCGTGATACTGCAACACTGGCTAGTGAAAACACTGAAGAAGATATTGGAAGGAGGTTGCTTAGATCAGAATCATCTATATCATGCATAAGTGAGATGCAGCCAATTGGGTCAAAGTCACCAGAATATCTCAGCAGGGATACTAGAAATATCGTGTCAGAGTGTTTGAGAAATGTTTTAAATACAGAAAATAATCATGAAACTCCAAATCGTACCAGTTGTAGCTCAAGATCAACAGTGTTGGATGATACAAGAGAACGGCTAGAACGAGCTAAGAACATATTGAATGCTGGTAATGGATGGAATAGCTGGAATGATGGCAACTATGGACCAGATGCACAATCAAGATCCTTCAGGCATGAGTTTGCGCATGAAGAAAAATCCCATTGTGGATCATCACCTAGGAGCCTGGTTAGATCTTTGTCAGCTCCTGCATCAAGAAATTCATTTGGCAAACTTCTTCTGGAGGACCGCCAAATGCTGACTGGAGCTCACATTAGGAGGAAGCATGAAGCCATCGAAAATGGTGGAATGGATGGGAAAAGCCGGAAGAAAGACAAGTTCAACATTCGGGAAAAGGTATCCAACATAAAATCCAACTTGACCCTTAGAGGAAAGTTGTTCAACCGAAAGTTCCGTTCTGTTGATCTATCACACAGCCAAGACTTTGACTTGACAAAAGATGTTACTGTTGGATCACCTGTTATGATGAACTTCAATGACAGAAATGTAAGTGAAGTTAGTTGTGTTCTTTTTGTTTGTTTCCAACCTTAAAAAGGTAAAGTTTCATTTGTCTTTGGAATTGCTTCCATCAACTATTTGTCCCTTTTTCAGTCTCAGGACAACTACACCGAGGTACCCCCGAGCCCTGCTTCCATATGCAGCAGTGCTCAAGAAGAATTCTGGAAGCCAATAGACCACCCCAGCCCATTGTCAACATCAGATATAACTTCAGTTGGAGATCATAGCGTCGGGAACGTCTTCAGAGAAATCAGCTCAAATCTTCATGGTACACAAGGGATCCATGTACTCTGTCTGAATCACAATACAAAATTTCATTTGAGGTATACCACTTGACACTCCTTTTCTGTTTTCCTCTACAGAATTGAGAAGGCAGTTGAACCAGCTTGACTACGAAGGCTCTGAAGTCACAACTGTCACAGATGAGCAAGTAGAAGCTGAAGTGCTGTACTTGGAAGACGAATCAGAAGCCTACATCAAGGATCTCCTGGTCGCCTCTGGCTTATACGATGGGTCGGATAACTACCTGTCAAGGTGGGATCCGTTTGCAAAGCACATTGGTGACTGGGTCTTTGACAAAGTGGAAGAATCCTACAGAAAAGCAAATGTCGGAAAGGATGAAACCGAGGAAGCTGCTTCACACCACAAGCTGCTGTTCCATCTCCTAAATGAAGCCCTCTGTGTTGTCCTTAGACCCCCCATGAACTTGTCCAGATTCAGTGGAAGGATAACCAGCCCTCCGATTTTCCCACCTCTTCAGGGGAGAAAGCTGTTGGACAAGGTATGGGAGATCATTTGCGACTACATCTACCCATCACCCGATGAAGCCTTTGACTCGCTCGATGACATACTGGTTCATGATCTGACTTTCATGCCCTGGTTTAACATCATCGATGTCGAGGAGATGAAGCTCGTCGGAAGGGAACTTGAAGCAAGAATTACAACCGAGCTCATTGAAGAAGTCATCAGGGAAATACACAAGGGGTGTGATGCGGTTTGAGTCTGTTTTGTAGCTTACAGTGGTAGCTTGCAAGGTGCAAGCCACCCAACTACGTTAGAAGATTATTCAAAGGGTAATTTGGTATTTGGGGTCCGTTTGGTATCAGCATATCATACTGTGCTTTTCGCACGATAACGCTTAGGTTATTGATAAGGTAAAAACATGCTGATACGGCATAAAAAAGACCCATACCTTGTGAGTTGTGGAATCTCCAACAAATGGCGAGTCCAATCTCAGAATATGTATTGATGAAATGATCTTTGTTTGTGGATGTAGGATTTGTATATGGTTTCTTTATGTAACACTAAATTATTCTTTGATTATAAATTGATACTATTTCTAGGCCCGATACATCGAAAAGTCAAAATAAATTGGAAAGCTTGAAGGTGTAGGACGTTGACTATAAGTTAAATGTGAGAGGGACATTGTGTATTTCAGATTTTCAATTTTTCATATTTTCTGTATTTTAGTTTCTGCATTAATGTTTTAGATTTTTAGTTTTTTTTTTTCTGTATTCAGTATTCTAGTTTATGTATTCTATAAGTATTTCAGATTTTCAATTTTTTAGATTTTCAGATTTTATCTATTTTGTACTTTAGATTTTCTGTATTTCAAGTTCTGCATTAATTTTTCAGATTTTTAGGTTTTTTTGTATTCTGTATTTCAGCTTCTGTATACTGTATTTCAAATTATGTTTTTCTGTAGTAATTGTAGTTAGGGAGTGATTCTTTTGGCAAAGAAACAAGAGGGGTAACCCTGTTTGTTTTTAGGTGTAATCTTCATCATTTGGAGATGTGTATTGTTTTACCATGAGGAAGCCTCTCTAAAGATCACACCAAATGTAATTTACCAAAGGGAAGCCTCTGTAAAGATCACACCAAATGTTTCCATTTGCATTACCACATGGATTATCTCACATAAATGCACAACCCCCGTTAAAGATAATAGGCTTAAAATTAAGTTGAGATTAGCCTATGCGGGATTTGAACCCGCATCTTTGTGTGTGAACACATAGCTTTACCATTTAAGCTAATAGGCTTAAAATTTTATTGGATAGAATTAGAGCATAAAAGTTTAGCAAACACACTAGAAGGATAAGGTAGCCTCTGCTGTCTAGCTTTGGCACAAACTTCACAACTAGTAATAAGATCTTTGTTGACAGGAAAAGAACAAACATTCTTAAGTTTATAAAATGGCAAATGACCCAACCTTAGTGCCAAAGTGCAGTCTCTTTGGAATTATTGAATGCAGAAAATTGAGGAACAACATGGTTCAAATGTGCATCAAGAAATGAAACATTAGAACAAGATTCAGCTAATAAACTCTTGGTAGGACGATCCATGCTTGTCAACTTTAATTAGGCAGGATCTGAGGTTGTAGTCAGCGTGTATAAGCCTCTATGTAACTATGGTTCAAATGTGTGAATCTTATTGCTTTATGAGATGTCAGTATGTCAAGTAAAAATGACCAAGTAAATAAAGTTTGAACATGTTTTTCAAGTTTCAAGCAAATTCTAACTCTCTAATACGAAGTGTGATTTATATTTTGCTCTTAATCCTTTATAATTTGCATATAATTTTTATATAGTATTTCATGACACGATTTCTTAATACGGTGCTTTGGTTATAAAAATATGCACTAAAGGGTTCATTAATTAAGAATGTTTGATCTTTTCCATGACAGGAAGCTGCCTGGACAGCACTACTTGAGATTCAGAACTCTCAATCTCAAGGTTCCTAAGGGCAATCCAAAAAAGGGCAAGTTGAAGAATTATACAGCTAAGAATTCATCCAATTTCCAATTGTATTTCGTTCCTTATCCAATAAGGACAGGATGATAACACACAAGCTGAAGAATTTAAGCTCGAACAATTTAGCAACTAGTGTTATGTGAAATTAAAGCACTCAGTGTAGCCAATAGATCAGTAGAATATAATATCAAAGTGTGAAGCAATCAAGCATTGATGCTTGAAGGCACAAAGATTGTAGCGTTACCTCGAAGTGCTGCATTGTATGAGAAGAACATGCTGGTCATGAAAGGAGTTGTTCAAATACCTCGAAGCACTAGGGGGAAAGTTGTAGTAGATCCGAAATCACTCATATTTTTTCACTGTCTAATTAGCAACTGTCTTATTCAAAGCTAATCACTAATATTTTTGCCACTGTCCAAAATCGTAGTAGATGCTAATCACTCCTATTTTTTTCACTGTCTAATTCAAAGCCCTAAATGTTGAAATCCCCAAATCCAAAAACCCTATATTTCTGAATCTGAGATTATAAAACTTGAAAACATACCTTGCTTTATCGGCGGATTCGGAACCAACAGCACCGCTATCTCCGTCGACTCATTCCTTCGTCGGTTGAGTCCTTCCTTGATACGTTTGGGATACCCGATCCTTCGCCCGTGGGTTATGGATCAAGAACCCCAAACTGTTGATGGCCCGATCTTGCAATTATCCTTGCTAATCTCGATGTTTACAATCAATTACAATAAAGACTTGAGACTATTGTGAAAGAAAAGAAAAACAAGTAAATAAAATTAAGTAAAAGGGCAACAGCGGCGGAAGCTGGAAGTCTGCAGCGACGGTTGCTGGGATGGCCGCGGGGCGGCCCGGACTGTGGCGACAGTTCTGGGCAGACTCAGCGACGGCTTCTCTGGTTCAGCAACAGTTTTGCAGGATGGGTTTGTGTTTGGATGTGTGTATGATGTAGGTGTTTAGATCTTGTTTGGTATCGGATGAGCAAGAACATAAATTGATTGCAAAGGTGGATTGGGAATCGAGGGAACCTTTTAATCCTTAAAAGGTTCCTCAATTATAATTCTGAATAATTCAAAGCTTACAATGTTGTTTGAATAGAAAAACATACCAATTCTATCTTTGCAAAAGATAGAGCTTTGGTTAGATAAAGATAAATAAAATATCTAAAGATAGCTAATTCTTTCCTAAGATAAATCAAACCTAATAAAGATAGATAAATAACAACTTGGTGGAAAAGAAATTACCTAGATGAGATATTTTCCTTCCACCTTATTATTTCCTAATTGCATAAAATAAATATATCTAATTAATTAAATTCGAAATTAACTAAATAAATATGTGGAAATTCGTCCAAACAGTGACAGCTGCAAAGATGATGAATTTCGGCCATTCTCGACATCGATTTTGGAGAAACCTTCAACAGAAAAGTTGTAGATCTTTTCGTCCTCGTTCCAACAAGGTATGGCACGACCTCATCCGATAAATATGGACTCCGAACGACCCGTTTTACTGAGACGTCGAAATGCTGTCAACCCATTAAGAACGAACCCAAATTTGAACATTAGCTCACCTTGCTCCTTTGGACCTTATTCCATGGTGGAGCCTTCTTCCTCCTTTTGAGGATGACACTCTTCGCCATCAATAGCCTCAAATCGGTCTTGAGAGCTCGCCTGGATCAAGATCATTGTTGGACCCACAAAAGGTCATCTTGATATGCACCATTCCTGGTCATCAATTTCATCGATTCTCCTCTACTCTGTCCGACCTGGCGCAGCCGCGCAGGAGCAGAAGCTCCAACCGGCGGCGTTCTCATCGGCGTCGTAGCTCCGACTGGGCGGCCGAACTTCGTGCTCTCTCTCGCGAGCTTCGTGGTCTCTATGTGCGGCGAGCGTCGTGGTCTCTCTCCGCTTCCTTCTTCTGTCCATTCTTTATTACTTTTTTTTTTAATTTCAAAATTAACGAGGTTCACAAGATCTGTTAAATTTAACTAGGAAGGACACGAGGTGGAAAGATTCAAAACTCCAGAGTCACCACGCGAAATATGCAAAAAAGTGGTATAACTCGCAAAAATTGTAATACTCATAATACCTCATGAAATTTCCGTAATTTTAACTTCAACGGTCCCTACACGTTTATAGTAGTAAATATTTATGTTTGATTGTTTAAAGTCCTTTCACATCACAAAGTTTTGAACTATTTATGTTGATGGTTTTAAGTCGTTTGGTTTCACATCAGAAAGATAACAAGAACTGAATCTCAAATTTGGCAATTTTAAATGACATATGTGGGCTTCAAAAACAATTTTTTCCCCCAAAACTGAACTGCCCAAAATATTTTACAACCAGCAAATTGAGACAGTTGAAGAAAAAATTCATGTGGAATTAGGCAACTACACTACACAACTTCCTTTCCATACTTACTCCCCCAGGTAAATTACAAACCCAATCTTCCGAAACCCCGATTGCTGAACCATGTTAATCGGCTGGTGCGATAAGCTAAATACTCACCCGGGCATGTCTTGGGTTCATTCGTAGGCAACTTACAAGCCCTTGATAACAGTTGAGGGAGTCCAACAATGAGATTTCCGACGTTCACCCCTTGATGAAAATTTGATATGTCGTGAGCTTAGAATGCGGCAGCCTCATCTTCAGCGGACGAGTCAGGAGAAACTATAAGTTCCGCAGGTTCAACGGTGTCTACAGTCTCTACATCCAGATCCTTCTCTTCAATGTCACCAGTGTTGAGAATCTTCTCTCTGAGCTTCAATATGAGTTGTTCTCTGATGGTTATATTCTCAATAAGGTAAGTCTTGAGATTTTCTTTTCCTCGGACCATCTGACCTTCTACGGTGTAAAATCCACCACCGCCTTTTGATATTAGCTTATGTTTTACAGACAACTCTATGATCTCGGATTCACGTGAAATTCCCTTTCCAAACTCAAGCTCAAATTCAGCAGTCTTGAAAGGAGGGGCATGTTTGTTCTTCACAACCTTAACAACAACCTGGCTCCCAATAATCTGTAAAACGAAAACAGTTACACTAGGACACTCATCGCAGCCACTATCATTTTCCTTCTATAATTCTGATTAATTATTGTGTCAACTAACCATTACTGATGTATACGTCTACCATTTTCAATTCTTCACAAATCCTACTCTAATTTTACAAATTTTCAATGATTGTTGAATAAAAATTCAAATAACATTCCAATGTAAATTCATCAATATAGTCCTGTAGCAAAAAGAATACGAGCATAGTTCAAAGACAATCTATTCAACCTGTGAGTCTGTGACAGGTTAAATAGATTGTCTTTGACGTATGCTTGTATTCTTTTTGCGACAGGACACTGATATAATAAGGGAGGGAAAGGGGGGGGAATCCGATAAAGAACATACCTCTTCTGCCTTTTTTATGTACCCGATTCTCTTGATATGTAGGCGCATTGAAGCATAGAACTTCAAAGCATTCCCACCACAGGTAACTTCAGTAGGGCCAGCAAATCCTCCAAAAGTCGAAATCTTTGATCTAACCTGGGAATATCATCAGTTTCTAATAAGAACAAATACATATAAAGATGGACAAAGGACTGAGAAAAATCAGTAGCATCCAGTAAAGGAGCCACCATTTTTTTTAAAAAAAAAAAGTCAAATTCAAAAATATATCAGCAAAGAAACCTGATTTAGAAAAAGCAGAATGCACTGTGACATAGACAGTGAATGGCTTAATTTTCGAAGAGCCTGACTCATTAATCTGGCTTGCATCGCCATGTGAGCATCCCCCATTTCTCCATCAAGTTCAGCCTTGGGTACCAGGGCTGCTACCTGCCATTCAGAATTGACATAGATTCCTCATTTTAAATCTTTCAGTATACAACTTCTGGCATTTTACGAAGTTATACAAAAACCATGAAACAAGCCACACTAAATAATTTTATGGAACTGCAACTTCCTGGAGTAGATTGGTAAAAGTGAACTGTGTCATAAAATATGAAGCAAATCCTGAATCAAGAGAAGGAAAGATTAAGTGTATCCAAATCTAAATCAACTTACACTGTCAACTACAACAACATCAATGGAACCACTACGAATAAGTGTATCCACTAAGCTAAGAGCTTGTTCGCCGCAATCAGGTTGAGAAAGAAGCAAGTTTTGAGTATTTACACCAATTGATTCAGCTAGTGCAGGATCAAGAGCATGCTCAGCATCAATAAAAGCACAATACCCTGCACATATAAACTACATCATCTGTATTGAATGAACTACTAAAAGCATGACTTGATGCAGTAGCATTAAAATATGAAGAATGATAGGTTCAATCTGGGTGTCAATGACCACGATAAGATGACATTCAATATGCTGAAACATTTAATACAAGAAAACAAAACTAAGCTACTCTTTTGCCTGATAAAGAACTCCCAAAGCCACAGCACTCTTATGGTCTAATTTGCATGACCCATGCTTCAAAATATTACTGTGAAGACAATACACGAACAGACCAATCAAGAACACTATGGTTACACTTGCAAAAATTGCCAAATGACACCTACATTTTTTAAAGGAAGAAAGAATGTCTAAAACTCTAAATGATACGGATACTTTCAACTCCAATCAACAGAAAGAAAAGAGCAGCTTACATATACAAAATTAATGCTTATCTAAGAATTATCATCTTCAAGATGGATTGCAATAACTTGATCGTTTCAAATAAAGAAGGCTAGAATAACCTCCAAGCTTCTGAGCCTCAGCAATCACATGAAGAGCAAGAGTTGTTTTTCCAGATGCCTCTGGACCATATATTTCCACAACCCGTCCCTGTCAATATAACAATCACTAAAGATCAGAAGCATGAATGTATGCTTGCACATTTTTTAATTTTTTAACTGAAAAAAAATCTAGCAAAACACAGAAGTGCAATGAAGGGAAGAAAAGAGAGGAACCAATTGCGGCTCCTACAACATTCTTTTGCATAATTAAGTGATCTGTCATGCTGTTGAATGTAGACTCCTTCAACTCCTTCGAGTTTTAGCCTAAGGAGCAACTTTACTATCTAAAACCACATTCAGGAGGATAAAAACTTTAGAAAATACCTTTGGAAGTCCACCAATACCTAATGCTATATCCAGAGCAAAAGATCCAGTGGAAACTACAGGAACATGTCTAGGAGTGGGCGATCGACCAAGCCACATAATAGACCCCTTCCCAAATGACTTATTAATTTGCTCCAGAGCTTGTTGCAGGGCTAAATCCTTCTTGGAAATATTATCATCACTCGATTCACTCCCATCAGATTTGGAACTCCTCTTACCTACAGTTATGGACATTATAAAGAGCATGAAAAATTCATGTGAATTATCAACATTACCACATCAAAACCTCTTGACTCATTATATCAAAATCCAAAAGCTGGATATGATGCCTGTCCAGAATCTACATTGCTTCAATAATCATGCTAAATAAGCAATATTGACAAGTAGATAACACAAATCGGAATAAAAAGTTCATCGCACAAGTGAAGCAGAGCAACTTAATGCAAATATGCAAGTAAAAAATAGGGAAAACCGGGTTAAAGAAGCTAATCAACCCCCAGATAAAAGGAAAAAGGATCAGTATCACCTACTTAAAAGGCTTATTCCATTTAAGCTGATATAGCCATATAGGTATTTCATGTTCCAACAAGAAGGAAGGTAATTTGATAATATTCTAACATTCCATCGGTTTGGGGCATGGAAACATTACTTTGGAGGCATTGTCATAATAGAGTTAGACATATCTTCTCCTTAGGGAAGAGTGTCATCTATGAGCTCTCAAAGCTATGGTAGATTGACCTATATTTGACCACTAGTCTAAAGTTTCTTCTAACCACCCTTAACTAGTTACCCCAATTTGTGACTTAAGCCACATTTATGCCCCACTTGAAATGACATGCAAGCATTTTCATGTACAGACAACAGTCTTTAATCTTTTAAAAGCTTACATCTGTGCAGAGGCCAAAAGTTTTCCAGATAATCCAGCCATACAAGTCTATAAAAAAGAAAAGAAAAATACAATGGAGAAAAATGAAATAGAACTACACAGACCTTTTGATGCATATTTGTGTGATTGATAAGATGTCCCTAAAAACCCTTTACCTAAAACCTGCGGAAGTACAACAAAAGGGCAAACGAATATCATGAATAAGTAAAACATAAGTCAGTTTATCATAAAATGCAATAGCATGTAGAAAAGGAAGAATCACAAATATTTTAAAAATAGAAAAACATAGATTGCCAGCCAATTTGGAGTATCAAAATTTCTTCATGACATACATGGAAAGGCAAATTCTAAGAAGATCAGCACTGAAGTCACAGATTGCTTTCTCCTAGTAAAAAGAAAGAGAGAAAAGAAAAATAGCAAGGTCATACTGTTATTGCCCCAAAGCTAAGTAGGAAAAATGTCATTCCCTTTCTTTCATGAATGAAACCCTATGAGGATCACAATTTCTATCACAAATGTCGGTGCTGCATGATACACTGAAATGCTTTGAAACAAAACACAACTTCCACAGCAATTTCTGTCACAAATGTAGCCTTTAAAGATCATTTGTTTTCAGGAGCCCTGCAAATGCATTAAAACACGTCTTCCACAGCAAGAGGATCCAATTTTACCGGTTACTGTTTCCTCTACACAGAGACATCGCAAGAAAGCAACCAGAAAAAACACAGTTTTCACTAAACTCGACTACTTCATAAAGTCGATGAGGAAATGCTCCAAGAGCAGACAATCCCTAAGATTAGTCCATCAACGATCACAAAACCGAAAACAGAATCAAGAAAAAATATATAACGAGAAGTGGCAAGGCAGAGTCGAACCTCGTAGCCGGAAAGAGAGCGCTTGAGGGCGGAGGCGTTCCGAAGGAGCCTCAACATTGAAACTCCCGGTTGAAGTTTGTGATCGAAAAATCGGTATTTTGAGAAATTCGAACTAGAGAGAGAGAGATAGAGGTGGAAATCAAAGGTCGGTCAATCACACCATTAACGCAGTGAATGAGAGAAATTGGAGACAGAGCAGGAGAAAGAGGGGAAGCACTGAAGCAGGAACTCAGGAAGAGAGTGTGTGTTTTGAGGGTTTTTAGGGTTATTTCACTGATTTTCCCTCCAACTCCCAAGTTCCAACTCCGCCCCACTCTCCTCGCTCCTTAATTTAATAATCTTTTTTCTTTTCAAATTACACATTTAGGGAAAAATTATTATTGTAAGTAATTTTGCATATGTAAAAATGAAATAAAAATTATCAAATATAGAATTTTTTATACGGAGTATTTGCTTTTCACATAAAAATAAAACTTGTATAATTAGTATTTGGATATCTGTTTTTTCAATTTTTGCTTCAATAGCTTGGTTTTCTCTTTTGATATTACGAATTTACGATGAACAATTCATCAATTGCCCTTTCAACCTCTCAATTTTTAATTGCTGGAATTTTCCTTTCCAAATCGATTTTTCTCCTATCTTTCAGACTCTTGAAGATACTCACGTTATCAACACCACCATTTTGTACCAAAATGACACAATTCACAAACTTTTGTTCAAAATGACAAGTTTAGCACTTGGATTGGATGAGCTCAAACCTATAACATTGACCCCCCAGAAACCTAAAAAACATCAATTTCACAAAAACTTACAAAACAAAGCCTGCAATTTTTCTAGAGACAAAATGAACCCATAAGCCTGCTATTGCGCACTCTCGGCAGGAGCACCTGCACTGGCCGTGTCTGCCAGGGGAGACGGCATAGAGGGCATGGGCGACTCCGAGTGTGGCATGGGAGATGAGGAGGATACCGTTGGAGAGTCTTGATTCTCCAGCTTCTTCTTCTTCTTCTCCTTTTCGATGACTTTTCGAGGCATCACATCAAGCAAAAAGCTTCCTCCGTTCCATACTGCTGCAGAGATCTTGAGGATTTGGAAGATGACGTGGAGTTTATAGGAGAGGAAGATAGGGACTGTGAGTGCGGTGGTTGCCACGGTGAATAGGGCTTGGAAGATTATATACATGAGTAGACGATTTTGATCCCCGAGTAAACCGCTCAAGCGCCACCAGATATTGTTTGCCTTCTGCGCTTTCTTTGACAGTTCCCTATTGACAAGAAAATACAAACGCATGTGTTTAGTTTGATGTGGGGGGTAAATGCCGCATTTTTCTTCCATCAGTTGGGGTCCCAATTGGAATCGTAAATTTTAATACCAGTTTGATATTTTTAGCTGAAGTTCAGGATGAAATCATAAATTTTTAATGGCAAACCAAGAATGACAAGAAACACTTTTTGCAAGATGCATGAGAATGATAACCTGTAAGAAGTCATGACTTCAGGGTCTCTGAGAAATCTCTGCCTACGTAGTACATCCACAATCAGAAAGTAGATGATCTGCCATAGGAAGTAAACGACAAGGGGAACAAGAACCAGCCACTGCCAAAGGTATTTCCTATTCTCTACATCTGGCCAGGAGGCTAGGTCAGCAGTGTCTTCAGATTGCATGGCTGCAAAGGTAGTTGGATTCCACCACCGAATGGTAAAGAAAACCAAACCTGAAGGACAAAATCAGTAATTCTGTTCTGGTAAGTTTGTTGACACTGTTAATGTTCCAGTGACACTCCCCTTCTCACAACAAACCCTAAAAATCAATGGTGTATTGTGTGGTTTGTGCCATACTACTATACTAGCACTAAGGTAGATAACCATTGCAAGAATCTAGAGAAAGATGGCTCTAGGATTTTTCTTCTTTATTTGTGCCCAACAAAGAGATTGGTAATCAGAAACAGAACTTCAGATATCCTAAATTACAGGGAGGGCAATACCAGTTAGTACAGGGCTCTATGGTGTACATTACTGAATCAGAAGCATAATTTTTGAGGTATCCTAGTGAGTGATAAGAGAAAGGTTCAAACGCCCGAGTGCAACAAAGTGTTACAAATCCCTTTAAAAATGTTACAAATCAAGGTACCATGGAGTGTCAAATAATATACGTAAAAAGAATAAGAGTTTGTAAGCATAACATATTTTACCATTTAGTTGCTGTTCAAACATAAAATAGAGGAAGAAGCTTTATCAGATAGATGCATAGACAGCAATAGAAAAGAGGTGATGGATGTCATCCATGGCACTCAAGAGATTTATTGTCCTATTATCCTTACCAGGCAACAGATGTATTAGGACACTGGTAATTTTGTCGATTGAGTTGAACACGAGGCTACATCGCCAAACAATTATAGCCCAAGCTAATGGCCCCTGCAATTGACAGTTTGGAGCATTAAATAGATGTTCAAGAAGCAGCATAAGACCTCCTTAGTTTGCTTTTCCAAGATAATGAGGGTTCAGGATGAATGTAATGGTAATTCAACCTCATTTTCAGTGGACTCTAATAGGCATTTTTCTAACAACCTCTCCCACCCACACACCCCAAGAGAAAATAAATCAAGCATAAAAATTATTCAAATTAAGTTGACACTTCATGCGGTTACTTGAACAAACTTTGTGATTACAATCCTGATTTCCTGTATGGACCAGACTATCTAATAGGCTGTCAAAAAGAAAGACTTTCCAATGGAGATTTTTTTCAACATAGAACCACTTCATGAACATGTTCTGCAAGCTTGCCTATTGTTACATCCAAACTTAACAAAAAGAAACTGTTTTAGGACTGCATGAGCAAGGCACAGATGTTACCTCAGCAAATGAGAAACAAACCATAAAGAGCTTCTCATTTCTTGGCTGCTTAATCAATGTCACAATAAATATGGTATTGGCATAGTAGCAGAAATCCTGCAAATTGTACAAGCAAAAAAAATCATTCTATTCCTTCAGATAATTCTTCGAATGTAGTCATGTAGATAGATTAAAACTACACATTCAGACCTTGCATAAAACTTCAACGAGTCAGGCCTAAATATAATCTATCTTGTATAAACATTCACAATAAACAGCAAATGAAGGGCGAACTCACCAAGAGGTAATAATGCCATTTCTTATACCGATAGTATATCCATCGCAGCGGAACAAATATGACATAGAACAAGCAGTATACATATGGAACATCTTGCGGTCCTGAAAATTCCAATCAAGGCACATATTTACATAAGAATTCGAAATGCATAAAATTCAGAAACGCAAATCAAGATGAAACGATCGAGAAAGAACGAATCACTCACTTGCCCCCAACAGAAAGCAAAATCCACCAAACCCTAGAACGCCGCACAAATAGGTCACCTGAGAAGCAACCAACAATTGGAGGGGATTTGATCATATCACGGCAATAAACAGAGATTCAAAAAGCAATAACCACCTTGTTGATGAATCGCTCGTGCTCCTCGGCCTGTTTCGCTATTTTATCTGCTTGCTCCGACAAGATCTTCTTGGTTTTCTCCTTCGTTTCCGCCACTTTCTTCAAGATTCAACGATTTAATCCATCAATCAATTAAGCTAGCACGCAAGTAATTGCAAGGAATGATAAATCAACGAGAAAACTGTATTGAATTTGAATCGAACAAATGGTTAGAGAAAATGTGAAATCAGAAAGTACCTTAGATCGATCGATGAGGCCGAGCTTGACCTTGTGCAAGGGATGGTCATCGGATTCGTCCTGGAGGTCTCCATTGGACGCCATATTAGGACGGTGAGGAAGATTCGAGAGAGAAGCGGAAGGAGGTGACCGGTGGGTCTCAGTCTCCTCGGATCAGAATATCAGATTCCGTCTTAAATGTTCTTCGTCCTTCTTTTTATTTTCCTTTTTTATTTGGGAGTATGTGTTCCATCTATGACCTGCCACGTCATCATCCATATAATGCAAGTTTTTTTTCTTCAGACAAACAATAATAATGCAAGATTGCAAGTTAACCAAGCATTTAATTAACTAAATAAGAGTAGTTTTTAGCCTATATGCTATTCATTTAAAAAAAAAAAAATGATATACTCTCTCCGTCTTAAAATACATGTCTTTTTAGGACGAAACATGAGAATTAAGAAGTAGGTCAAGTGTAATGATTAGATGTAAAAAGGTTAAGTGTAATGATTAGACGTAAAAAGTAAGATAAGTGTAATGATTAGACTTTGATATTAGATTATTTGTTTTTTTTTTATTTTTAAATTTGTGAGGATGAGAGTAGGATGATGTAAAAATTAGAGTAATAATTAGATGTAAAAGTAGGTTAAGTGTAATGATTAAATCTAAAAAGTCATATATTTTTGACAAAATTTTAAGGGTTAAAAAGACATGTATTTTAAGACGGAGGGAGTACTATACTAAATATCCATTTTTGATAATTATTAATGGAGTTAAAATAATTTTTATGTGATGAGAAATAGATATATTTCCTTAGAGCATCCGCATCCATGGAACCCAATTCGATTCCTTAACTCCCATTTTTATTTTTCTCTCTCTTTAAGAAACCCAACATAATTTTTTACCCACATCCCTACAACCCATTTTATTATAAACTAAATAATACTACCTCCGTTGCAAAATATAAGGGCTTTTAGAATTTGACACGTTTTTTAATGAGCTAAAAACTCAATGAAATATTAAATTTTTATTAAAATTTTTTACATAGTATTATACGTAATGTTAATATGTATAATACTATGTAAAAAAAATTAATAAAAAATTAATATTTCATTGAGTTTTTAGCTCATTAAAAAACGTGTCAAATAGTCAACGCCTTTATATTTTGCAACGGAGATAAAATTAAAATTAGCCCCACCACTTACCCAAACCCCTCTCTTTCTCTTTCCTACCCTCTCACCCATCTTCTTTCTTTTTGAGTTTTTATGAGTTCCTTACTAGTAAACCTATCACATCATTCCTTAACACAATATATCATTTCTCTATTATTTTATTGTTAGGTTCTTTATTTTTGTTCTTTAAACACCCCATTGTGGGTGCTCTTAGGACATAGTTAAAAAAATGAAATGAAAACGTGGAAATATATATTTTCATACTACTTTATTTTCTTTATAAGAACCCGATAGATCCCGCTATACAGCGGGGTTTGGGGGGTCAGGATGTACGCACTCATACCCCGAATAGATCGAGATAGTGTTTCCGGTAGACCCAGAACGAAAGGGCAATAACCACATAGTATTATGACTCAAAGAAGGAAGCGGAGACAGCAGGGAATAGGAAAGAGAAGGCGCAGGGAAGAAGCAAGAAAGTAAACAAATGGCATGAGAACACTGCTCAAATCAAAACCATAACAAATTATACTAAACATAAGCAGCTCGAATGCTCCTCCTCCAGTGGTCTCTATCCAAAGTCATATCCTCCGATAGGTTCAACAGAATAAGATCATGTCTGATAACCTCCAGCCAGCTCTTCTTAGGTCTACCTCTCCCCCTACGGATTTCTCCCAAATTTAGGATTTCACACCTACGAACCGGAGCCGACTCATGTCTCCTACTAACGTGCCCAAACTTATAGAAAGTAGGATCGAAAATATATTTTCCCCGCTTTCTTCTCACATTTGATTTAATGTCACTTTCCATAGTTCACTTCGGGTGTGTATGGTAAGAATTATAAGTTGTTAAAATTTTAACACTTGGGGTTGTTTATAAAATAAACAAGGTTTATTGTTGTATGGATGCTAAAAATAAACTAAAAGGAGTTAAAAAAAAGGAGTTTAAAAATAAGCTACAAAATGAAGGTTATTTTGATGTTTATTTTACAAAAGTATTGTTTTACACCTTCCCTTTTATCTTATTTGGTTTGAAAGTACCATAATACCCCTAATAACAACCAAATAAACTCCACTTTTTTCAAATAAACAGTTTTTCGCCTCATACGGAGATTATCTTGTTGTTTAAATTTTTCACTGTTTTTACCAACAGTTTATAAATTTTACCTTGTTTATAATTTTAGTCAGTTTATTAACTCCGTCTCATACGAACCCTTCATCTTCAATATTAGTAGATAGTTAATGAGGGGAAAAAAACACACTTTTGTCACTATCTTTTACGAGTAAAATTTAGCACACATAACTAGGGGTGGAAATAGGGCGGGTTATGGGTGGATGAAGACACTCTATTACCCGACCCACGAGTAAAAAATTTCATCCGCTCCATCCATTACCCGCAAACCTTTTCACTCGCATTCGACCTGTGCGGGTCAGGAATGAGGTCGAATGGGTTGGTGAACAAGTTCAGATTTTAGGTGTTTAGAATCCGATCTTGGGTGAGCAAATATGTGTTTCTCTTCATCTTTGAAAATTTTGAAATCGGATGTTTCTCTTAATAGTTAATTGGAAGATGGGAGGAGTTGATTTCGAAACCAAATATAATTGTTAATTTCAACATGGCTGCAGCCTTACAGTAACCGACCGACATGCGGAGAGGATGAAGAAATATTGTGTGTTTCTCTCTCCTTTTTTTTCGATTTTGTTTTTGTTGTGTATATGGTCACTGAGACCAAACCAAAATACGGTCGTTGCGACCACCACCGGGAAGATTATCACGTGTTTCAGTGGCGGATCCTGAAGCGTTTAGTTGGGGGGCGAAAAATTAATCTCTAATTTTTTTCCGAAAAAATCATCAATATTTGAAGTTTTCGGGTTTAACTATAGCATTAAGATATGAAGTTTAACAAATTATGATTATGATAGATGTGTATTAATTTGGTAAATTATATGAAAAATAATTTATATCGCTTCAGTCTTGAAACGTTTATAAATTTTTACTCAGTTATCGGATTTAAGCTTATAATATATCAAATCGAAGCTATCGACGAGAGGAATATGTATATTAAATTTCATTTTTGATTTGGGGGGCGACTGCCACCCCCGGTCCTTTAAAGAATCCGCCCTTGACGTGTTTAGTCGTTGCGATCAATTGACTACAGGGTCGTTGCGATCAACTTACTATATAATCATTGCGACCAATCCTATGCTATACGGTAATTCTACTATGCTTTAAACAGAATTTATGTTTTTTTAATGCTTCTTATTTTGAAGACGGAGTAATCTATTTAACTCGAAAAAGCTTAAAATTCTAAAAAAATAATCCCAAAATTACTAAAATATATATAGAATCCGTCGGAGCACTTGAGGGGCTCAAATTTATTTTCTAAAATAATCACTATTAACTGAAATTATGGTTCAATTAAGAAATAAAAAAAAAAGAACTCGTACTAAGAGAAAAATGTACTAGTTATCACAATGTCACAATGGATTAAAAGTGGTTTTGTGAAAGAAAAATAAGTTTATGGGTGCTTTTGTGCAATTTAGACAAGACTATTAAAGAGACAGAGCCCAGAGCGGACCAATTTGAAGGGGGGAAACTTTTTCCACCCTTCTCCGCCGGACGCTCCGCTTTGCCCATTCATATACACACACAATCTCTCTCCAACAATGGCCCTCAACGACGTGGTGTGCACCTCATCAACACATCTACCTGGCTACCTCCCTTCATCTCCACCTCCTAGCTTCTAGGCTTTCCTTTTTCTTCCTCTTACACCTGACCAAAATCTCTCCCTTCGATTTTGTTTCGCAATTTCCGACCGATTGCGCGAATCTCTTCAATTCCTCGTTTTACGCTCAATCGGAGTAAGCTGCAATGTAATTGCTTCGTAATTCGATCAGCAATAGCGGTCTCAACAATTATTTACTCATATTTGCTTAACTGATCAGTTATATAAATTGCTGTGTTGTTCTCTCTGTTTCTCTCTAGCTGGATCCATGGCGAAGCCTAAAATGCTGACGTGCATTGCTCGTCCGAAGCACCAGAATCATCATCAGCAAAAAGGCAACAATGCCGACTCAGTGAGTCAACGCAGTGACCTCGACTCTGATAAAACCTCTAATTCCAAGCAATTGGCCATTAAAACCCTCACTTCTCAGGTGATCATCTCTGGCTCTCTGTCAATCGAATCTTGAAATGTTTATCTGTTCCACTAGCGAGTTTTCGAATTAATTTTGAATTTCCGTTCTCGGAATCCGCGAAATCGTAACAGATCAAGGGGATGGCGGTGAAGGCATCGGGAGCGTACAAGTGTAATCCGTGCGCGCATCCGACGCCGAACCAGACGAAGAAGAGCGCCGCAGCCACGCCCGCCGCCGAGCCGGAATCCGCTGACGGCGTGGGGTCGGAGAGGTTCAGGTGGTCGGGATCGTACCGGAGGACGACAAGCTCGAGCTCAGCGTCGCGGTGGGGGAAAGAGATGGAGGCGAGGCTGAAGGTGCTGTCGGCGGCGGGTGGGGGCGGGGATGGGACGCGATCACCGTACGGATCGGGGTCAACATCGGCGGCCGCGAGCGGGAGGCGGGTGGAGCCGGCGTTGGTGCTGGTGGAGGAGACGGAGCCCAAGGAGTGGGTTGCGCAGGTGGAGCCCGGCGTACTGATCACCTTCGTTTCGCTGCCCCGTGGCGGGAATGATCTCAAGCGTATTAGGTTCAGGTCAGTATCCACTTTTTTTAATTTATCAAAAATTACTGTTTCAAAATTCTATAAAATAAGGATGTAAACATAATATTTTTTAAATAAATTTGTTTTTATAAGTTTCGTACTTAAGACTAACAAAAATTATTAAAAAAATAGATTAAAAAATAACATTTTATAATTTTTACCTCATTAAAAACGTGCACACAAAGACAAACGACTTTTATATTTTAGAACGGAGAGTACCGACATGGGCTATAAGAAAAACCTCACGTATTTATTGAATCTGGAGGGTTTGGGCCTTGGGCGTTGGGAGAAAGTCAGGTGCAAGAAAGGGACCATACGAAAGTGAGTTTAGTAATGTATGCTAAAGTCGTCGTAGGAAGCTTTCTCTTTGCTGTACATTCCTCATTAGTCCTTATATGTCCTTGAATTGAACCAACGAGTTGTAGACAAAAAAGACCCACTTCAAAGCTCCAAAGAGGGTTCATTTCGGAGGTTTAGCTACTTGTGGGACCTTATTTATTGGCCTTTAATTATTTATTACTCCTTAAGACCATTGTCTCCTTGCCTGGTTGCCTCTGTACTCTGTACGCAGACCATTCTCATTTCTCTTATTTCATTTTCAAAAATTTTGATTTTTTTTAGCTTCATGGCCAAAATATTTGACATTTTTGGCCCGGTTATGCAATAATTTAGCCATAAAATTTGACTGTTTTTCACTATTAGAACTTGAGTGAGGTTTAGTTTTACTTCACTTTATACTTTTGACACAAAACTCTTTGGTCTCTTCACATTTCAACACCAAAGCTTGAGACTGTTGTACAAAATGAAACAAAGGAACTCAAATGATCCTTTGAATGATCATACAAACTTCCTTTGTTGCTAATTGGTCATGGATTCGATCCCTTGGCAAGGGTGATGGGGTGTTATCCAAAACCAAAAATGGCCCATCATTCAAAATTCCATGAAACCAACTTCTTTTCCCCTCGTCTTATCTACAAGGTGCAGAGAACAAGCATGATTTTGTCCTGTGTAAGCCCATAGCCAACCGCAACCAGCTTTATCTAGGATCACTGAATCGTGCATATTAAGATATAGTTGCTGAATGAATGAATATATGATGAAATTGAATTGTTTTGACATGTGTGTATCTTGTACAAGAACTAAGAAGCTTTGCTTGATTGCAAAGTTATGGAGACCTTAGTGGTATAAAGAATGATGGTAGATTATTACACATAGGTTTTGTGTTACATATTATGACTATAACAGTACTGATAACTTTATGAATTGTCTCCATATATGATTAGAAATGACTGTTCAGCATGGAGGAGATACGGTCTTCCATGCTCATTTGTTCCGAAAGCTGTTTCGGATTTATCAATCTAGTACTTTAATCATGTCTTCTTTCAGGTGACATTGCCTCTGTATCAACTCATTGTTTTTTTTCTCTTTGAAGATCAATCTCTTTTGTTTTGTCCCTGTCCATTTAGTTTTCTTAGGTGAATTTGATTAGGTTTGTATCTTTTTTCCATAGCCGAGACACATTCGACAAAACGCAAGCTCAAAAATGGTGGTCTGATAACAATGAAAAAGTCATGGAGCTTTACAATGTACAGAGGCTCAACAAGCAAGGGGTTCCACTTCCAACTGATCATCCTCCCGGATCTCAAGAAGAAGAAGAAGAAGATGAAGAAGAAGAGGTTAATTAGCTCAGTCTTTCCTTGCACACTTCAGTGTTTAAAATGGGATGGTAACATCAATCAATGGATCCAAAAACTCAATATGCAATTTTCCAGTCAGATTTTGGTTGAAAACCACTCCCTTGTGATACAATTTTTTTAGTAGATCTTCATTCATTGAATTTGTTTAATTTGCTCATATATACATTTAAAATTACTTGTGTGAATATAATTAGTATTGATGCTGCAACTTTATCTGAAATTGTCTAATTAGGTACACTGGTGTTCTTACTTCTCCAGGTCTCAAAAATGGAATCAATCAAGAACAGCCCGGACACACCTCCATTAACCGAAGAAGGCCTTCCTCGCAGCCTCTACCCTGGGGCAGCTGGGGCAAGCTACTCGTCTTCAGATTCATACGACATTCAACAACAACAACAACAACAACAACAGCCAATGCAATCTCGCGAGATTAATCAGTCAAGTGATCTTGTTGGCTCCACGCCGAAATACTCCAACATCAGCAATGCAGCCAAACTGGGGACTTCATCAATGGATGATCAGTCTCTATTGTCCCCTTCTTCAAGGGATGCTGACAATCTATCCGGGAAGCTGTCATTCAGCAATGCCGGTGATCTGGAAACCGAATGGGTTGAGGAGGATGAACCGGGCGTTTATATCACCATAAGAGTATTGCCTGGCGGTGGAAGGGAGCTCAGACGCGTCAGATTCAGGTAATATATATAGTGACATTCTATTGTCACTCAATCCATTATATAGATCATAATGACATACTTTGTTTGTTACTGAACTATTAATAGATGAATCCCGACCTTATAACATTAAAATTTAACAATAAAAATGGCAAGAAATTAACATTAAACAAACATTGACCTACATTTGTATCAATGTGTGGGTTACATGATCATCTATATCTTTTTGTACATGAATTGTGCAGCCGTGAGCGGTTTGGAGAGATGCATGCAAGACTCTGGTGGGAGGAGAATCGGAATCGAATAAACGAACAGTACTTGTGAAATTGTCCGATCCCATTCAATTCACCGATACATTATTTGTGATTATCATTCATATGGCCGGTTTTACAGGTACGTTGTGGTTAGCTAGCGTCAACCCATATTGTTCCTCAACCACATGAGAACTCATAGGCTGGTCAGTGGTCACTATGAATATGATATTTTTGGTTTCTTCTTTCGGTCTAGCTTGATTCATCCTTTTTTTGTTTCTTTATCGGAGTTGATGGTGACTCAGTTCATATCAAAAGTGTACTTATACATGGTGCACGTACTTTTACGTATAAACTGGTGCACTTTTAAAACTAGTGAATGAGATTGTGCGTAAAAGTGCATTAGTTTATGTCAAAGTGCACCAATTTAAACAAGTGTATCATTTTATGCCTAAAAGTGCAAAGTTCATAGTTACCCGCTTAGTGTACGTTCTCAAAGGAACGACCCTTGGTTTTGTTCATTTTTCCACATTGATCTTACAACACAATATCTAATTAACCCTATACTAATCTCGATATATCCATCATCAAATCAAAGAGCAAAGGCTAATGATCGAGAACTACCCGGTTTTAAAATTGGTTTGTCTGAAATGGGTGAATCCATAATTTATTTTAAACCGGGTATATTTAGTGAATATATTTTCCAAACTAACAATGCTTAAATTTTTTTTTATTAAGTAATAATTCGAGCTCAGGTATACCTAAAAGGCTGAAAATCCAGAGGTCGACAAGTCGACAGACGGGTGAACCGTCGAAACATACAATAAAATCGAAAATACATGAAAGAAAAAAGGCGCAAACAAAATGCTTAATCTAATACTCCGTATTATATATTATACTCCCCCCGTCTCAAAATTTAACTTGTTTTAGGATTTTGCACAAGGTTTAATAAGACACTCACCCCTCGATCAACATCATCATTCCATTAATTTTTTCATAAATTTTATTCCATCCGATCGGAAATAAACAATGTTTTAGAGAAATGCACAGATATTAAGAAATGTCGCTTCCACCTTTAAATGCTTAATCATATAACTTTTACTCCCCCATCACATTTATATATTATACACAAATGTGATTGGTTAAACTAAAAAAAAGTACAAATTATATTATTATTAGGATAAAAGTAAAAAAAGAGTGTAATCATTACTTCCAAAACATCAAATATTATTGATCAAATTTCACCTCCTAAAACATTAAATATTTCCGATCGGAGGGAGTATTTTTTTTTTAAAACGGAAAGAGATCAGGAAGGACTATAAACGATTCGTAGTCCATCCTAGAACATCCTTTTGGATGAGAACTTGCAGTTCTAAACCTGTGTTAGAGTTAGTGATAGTGGTTGAATGACCTAAAAGGGTCCGTCCGCTACACTATTAATTTCCCTAAACACGTGATGAATGTGTATTGTCTGAAATCGATAGAGATCTATCAAGGAATCGGAAAGGATCATTTTGATTTCCCAAGGGCATTTCCAAATACCTTTAAGTGCATTGATTATGCAAAGGTTATCCTCTTCTATTTCGATATTTTGGATATTAAGATCTAATGCTTTACAGATTTCCTCTCTCAAGGCTATAGCCTCAACTCTGATAACCGAGCATGATGGGATGCTGACACCCTTCATCGAGACCCAATTGGCTTCGTGATCCCGAATCACAAAGCCAATTGCGAAGTTTCCATTGTCCCGGAAAGACCCGTTAAAATTTAACTTGAAACTTGAACCTTTTGATTTTTCCCACTTAATGTTTTTTTCCCTCCTGTTTTCATAACCAGTTGAGTTGTTAGACGTAGATATTGCGTTTGTCTCTTCCTCGTCAATTTTAGCTATATTCCAATTAAAGATTTGTTGTTTGATAAATTTGATAATATTGCTGGCAGTACTAGCCTCGTTTTTTAAAACTATTTGATTTCTGACATACCAGATACTCTATCATATGGTTGCCATTATACCTGATCGGAGGGAGTATTATTTTTTAATACCTAAATTTTAATACAAGAATTAAGGGCTAAAACCACTTAAAATTTTGCTAAATCCTCTACCTAGAAAATCAGTTTTAAAAAATGAATCAATTTTGCTAAATCCTCTTACTATTTTACTAATCCGCAGGAAATCGAAATCAAATCCACATTTTCCCTTTTCCAAGGCGATACCCAATCAAAACGCTCCACGTGGAAGGCCGTTTCTTCTCGAAGACCACGTCGGCACTTCTCCCTATCCCAACGTTTCCCACAACCACACAAGAAACAGCTCCCCAGTCTATGCTACTATCTACATTGGAGAGAGAGGGCGGAGATTTCAACAATGGCGTGAATCAATCTCTCTGTCTTTCGCTCTCAGTTAGTCTAGACATCGACACCGCTTCGAACGCTGATTTCCGCTTTTCCTTTCTCTAGAGGTATGGCGTGTTGTGTCAGAGCTCCTGGTTGCTCTGTCATGGCGGTTTCGCCGAGGGGCGGTGTTCGCCGGATCGCGAACTGTCCGCGATTTCAGTGTTTCCGAGTCAAAGCAACGACGACGAGTAGCGCTAGCAGTACGAGTAAGAGTAGTTCGAGCGACGGCGGCGCTCTTTTGGCTGTAAAGGAAGGGTTTGCGGACGAGGAGGATTTCGTCAAAGGCGGTGGATCGGAGCTGTTGTTTGTACAAATGCAGCAGAACAAGCGAATGTATAATCAGTCTAAGATCGCTGATAAGGTCAATCTCTCCCTCTCTCTCGCCTCGTTGTCTATGTTTTTTACGGCTTTTTGGATTTTTTGTCTTTTTATGCGGTTTGATTGTTGTAGTTATGTAGATTTGGCTTACAATTCCTTCGATTTTTCGTTGCTCTGTAGTGGCGTTTCTCCATTAGAGATGTACTGATTGGGAATTTTGGCGGGATGATGCTGTACTATAATGAGATAATAATCATTTTAAGATGGTAAATATAATACTGAGTATTGTACACCATTGTATATTTTATGACTTCGTGCAACAACACTGATCAGTGATCACCTTCAGAAGTTTAGATCATAGTATCATTGTGCCTATTGTGCCAACGACTTAACGCCCAATTTCGTGATGGTAACTCATGGAATCTAGTCCCATTGCTGTCTCAAAGCCCTGCATATTCCAAATGTCTTCTCAAGTTAAAGGTGAAATTGCATGTCTGAATTTGAAGTTTGAACATATCCTTCTAAAACATTTCGTATCTATTTCACTGTTTAGGCATCCTTTGGGGTCTCTATTAGAGCACAAGCTACCAGCATTTCCAGTTAGATGGGTGTTACTTTTGGCATTTTCCTTTACCAGTTCTTGCATCACTGCTTCAGATCAGTGTCTGTGATACTGCTTTACTCCCACCTAATAGAAATTTGAGGGGGTTCGGTGATGTCAGCAGTTGGTGATTCTCCTGTTGTGAAGATTCTGCATTAGGTTATGGGTCCTATCTGTTTGAGAACATCTATCTTAGGTCTAGACATATTCAGGCTAGCAGCATCTGCTGTTTGGTGAGCTAGTGCTTTCACATCAAACACTGGCACTTGATATTGCAAGCACTATGCTCTGATCCTGTTTATACTTGTTGTGCAGTTCTTTAGTAGTTACCTGTTAGTCTTCTACGCTGTCATGACATATCTGTGGAATTATGTTTGTAGTTGAAGTGTCTTAAACCAACAATTACCTCAGTGGGTTGCTTTCTGTTTCCTTACTTTGCATATAATTTCTGCCTTTAACAGTCTAAATCTAACAAGTGTCTACAACTCTAGTAGATCCTAAGAGGATAGGACAGGTAAGTTAGGTAACTTCAACATCACTAATATGTGAGCAGCAACCTAATCATCCCAAGTGTTTAATGGCTTAAGTTGATAGGAAAAGAAACACCAATCATTTCATACTTTAACACCTCACACATCCATTGAGATGGGGATTGCAAGCATAGGCAATCATAATCTTGCACATAATATATTCCCAAAAAATCAGGGTAGCCAATTCCTAGTCTCGGGTTTGAGCGAAATGTTCTACTACTATTTCAAGTAAGCAGTACATTTCAAAGCTCTTGATTGATCCTAGTATAGCCAGTGATTGTTTTATACTCTTTAAGCCTCCATTAACAAGAATCATTGTGAATTTAATAGCAAATCAACATCCCAAATAATGTGCAGCTATGTCTTTCAGAGTGATTGATCAATATCCCATCTAAGCAATGCCGCCAGGGGATAAGTGGATGATGCACGTGACAATTTGCAAAAAGGGGGTTGTCTCTTAATGGATTCTGAAGTAATGTAAGGTCAAACCTACACTAAAATGTGATCATAAGGGCACAAGGCACTGCAAACTTAAGTACTTAACAAGTCATTCACCATGTACAAGGAAGAATCTTGGTGATAAACAAACTCAATCTTGTGCAATTAGCTGAACTAGCAGAACTGAACAGAGGCCTGATACAAAGACTTACGTGCAGCCTCTTTTCAAAGTTTAACGCAACCCAATCGTGTAGAGAGAGTAAGATCCATTGCATATTATTGCCTAAAATGATGTTGCATCTCATACTTGATGGCAATGAGGACAGCAGCCTCCTCAGATTGCCACCCTTGCAACAATCTAAACCATCAAGAACTTATACGAGCTTGTCAAATTATAATGATCTTATTTCCGAACCATTTCGGTTGATTTCTACAACTCTTTACTTTGAATACAGTTTAGTCATCTGCTGATGAGTTTTTGGTGATTGATGGCAGCTTCCTCGAATATCAACTGGAGATGAGATACTGGATCTAGTGGTAATTGGTTGTGGACCTGCCGGTCTTGCTTTGGCTGCAGAATCAGCGAAGTTAGGATTAAATGTTGGTCTTATAGGGCCAGATCTTCCTTTCACAAATAACTATGGTGTTTGGGAAGATGAGTTCAAAGGTATAAGTTTCTGTCACTCTATTTTTCTACTTGGTGTGTGTGCATGTAGGTGGGTCTGTGTTCTTGCACACATGTATCTGCTTAATAATTTTCTTCGTTCCCTTTCCATTTTCTGAAAGTTGTGTTCACTGTGTTACGCTTCATTCATATCATTACATAATATTTTGCCGAGATACTGACAATGAGTTTTGCAGGGTTTATATGTAGTAGATTACTAATCTTATAAAATCTCGTTGGCTCTCATTTATGGTTTTGCTGCATTGACCGTGAAGCTATTCTTTCTATTTCCAGAATTGGGGCTTCAGAATTGTATTGAGCATGTCTGGCGTGATACTATTGTTTACCTTGATGATGGTAACCCTTTACTTATTGGTCGTCCTTATGGACGAGTTGATAGAGATTTACTGCACGAAGAGCTAGTCAGAAGGTGAGAGTGCTTCTAGGAATTTCACAACAATGACATTTGTTAGTAGAAGGATAGCCCATATTAATCCTTTTTCATGCAACGTTGTTGTATAATTCATTAATTTTTTCTAGGTGTTTCGAGTCAGGTGTCACTTATCTTAGCTCAAAGGTCGAAAGGATTATGGAAGGAGCTGATGGCCACAGCCTAGTAGCTTGTGAACGTGATATTGTCATTCCATGCAGGTATTTTCTTCATGTGTTAACTCGAATCTGACATTCAGTCTTGAATCCCACATTCAGTTTTGGTGTCTTTTTTTAACTTGTACACTCCTGTAAATTATGTTAGGCTTGCTACAGTTGCATCTGGAGCAGCATCAGGGAAACTCTTGCAGTATGAGGTTGGTGGCCCAAGGGTTTCAGTGCAAACTGCTTATGGAGTGGAGGTCGAGGTAGGATGCCAATAGCAACATTTTTCATAGCATGTAACTTCCATTACTTGTCCGTTCAGTGCTTGAATTGAAATTCAGAAAATCTTCATTGCTTGAAAGTACATATTTTGATGATATTTTCATAAATATCTTAGTAGCTTATGCCTTTATTAATGGTGGGTATACTTTATTGTAATTTCAGGTAGAAAATAGTCCATATGATCCCAACTTGATGGTGTTCATGGACTATAGAGATTACACTAAACACGATTTTCAAAGTCCTGAGACACAATATCCTACATTTCTCTATGCAATGCCTATGACACCAACAAGAATTTTCTTTGAGGTTTGTTGTACATTCATACTAGAAAATATTGTGAATGATAACCATAAGTTTATAATGTATTATTTTATAAATTAAATTATATATGCTTATCATGCATAAAAATCTCTGCAACAGGAGACTTGCCTGGCTTCAAAAGATGCAATGCCATTTGAGCTATTGAGGAAAAAACTTCTACTAAGACTAGAGACAATGGGAGTCCGAGTCATCAAAATATATGAAGAGGTATTTCCTTGGTTATACATGCTAATTAAGTTGATTTTCTTCTGCCTAGGAATAGGCAACAACTACAATTGTATCCCGCATAGGTTGGGACTGAGTTGTCTGAACCCATTCCCCAACCAAGTGGAGAAGATATTTCTGGGATGCCCAAGTGCAAGCATAATGAAAGCAAACAAGGACGAGAGAACAAAGGAAGACAGATAACATCAATCACAACCTGCAATAAAAGGCACACCCCGCAAACAAACCAACACTGCTGCTAGTCTGTATGCGCTAAACTCAACACCCTACCTCCTAGGGGCCTAAGAGCTCCCCAAAAAACACCCTCTAGCAACCCAGACCGACTAGTCGGAAACCCAAAGGAAAAGAATAGAAGAGAAAACCCCCCAAACCTCCTGCCTAGGCATCTACGACCTGAATAGGCATAAACCAAAATGGTGAAGGGTCAAAAGTCAATTATATGCTAGAGCTCCCTTATGTCCTGAACCTTGTATTTTATTAGGGATGACAGGTTTAAGTCATATCTAAAACCGCAACCGATGTTGATGAATACGCCGTTTATCATATAGGAGTGGTCTTATATTCCAGTTGGTGGGTCATTACCAAGTACTGAGCAACGAAATCTTGCATTTGGTGCTGCTGCTAGTATGGTTCACCCAGCCACAGGTAAAACATAAGCTCAATATGAACCAGAATAACCGATAAGGTTACTTTTTGGAGGATCAAGAGTGACTTATGTTGTTTTATCTTGAAATTCTACAGGCTATTCGGTTGTCCGGTCACTTTCAGAGGCCCCTAAATATGCTTCTACCATTGCAAAAATTATAAGGTCTGACCAGTCAAAGAGTTTGCCAGTTCAGTGGAGGAATTCTGAAAATATTTCAATGCAAGGTGTGTACTGTGTACAAATATGGTTTCTCATTTTCTGTGTTCATTTTATTGCTAAGTTCAATCTTTACGTGCAAGTACATAGATTTCCTTGTTTGATCAAATTCAGGCTTTTATTATAGTGGTTAACTAGAACTCCATAGGGGAAGATGTTTTGATTTCATTGGATTTGAATATGAAGACGATGGCTGGAAAAAAAGGGCTATTAAGAGTTAAAGTACTTTTATGCAGCCTGGAATACACTTTGGCCTCAAGAGAGGAAACGGCAGAGAGCTTTCTTCCTTTTTGGGTTAGCACTGATAGTGCAGCTAGATATTGAGGGCATCAGAACATTCTTCCGCACATTCTTCCGGCTTCCGAAATGGTACCTTTTTCAATTTGCTGAATTCTTCATTTGATACATGCTGATGTTGGCAATGATTATCGCGTTAAGATCCTTGTATGAATCATCATACGGCAATGCTCAACTTTCTAAATTGAACATGCCTACTCGTCATCATTTTTACACAACTTTTTGACTCGTAGACTTATTTTGCTCAAAAATCATACATGAACTCATGTCTATCTTGCAGGATGTGGCGGGGATTTCTCGGCTCTTCCCTATCATCCTCGGATCTTGTATTATTTGCATTCTATATGTTTGTTATAGCACCAAGTGACTTGCGAATGAACCTTATTCGGCATCTAATGTCTGATCCAACTGGAGCTATTATGGTGAGAACTTACTTGTCAATGTAGTTACACCTTAGAATTATGAGCCAAAGTTTGCTATATTTGTCAGCTGATAACAACATACATCCAGTTATGGTAAATTTGCACATATATAGATCTCTCTCTAGCCTTGTTATTCCGGATTCTTCTCCGCAAACTCGTTCTTGCAGTAGAGCAATCGTTTGAAATGAGGTTATCTCTTTATCTATGTCGATCAGAATGCCTTTGGAGGCTTTCATATCTGTGCAGTTCACACTGCAGAAAGCCTGAAATGTTCACCAAGATTCATGTTATCCTTGTTAGGTTATCATTTATCAACCTGTATAATTCTAGATCTGGATTTGATTGACACTACATCTTTATTTCTCAGTATGAAATACCCTTTTCTGTCATCTCTATTGACATGCTAAATCTGTTTCCCATATTTCATTTGTCCTGGTATGTTTTATATGCATTTTTTCCCCTTCTTGTCTTTGTGTTAGATGGGCATTGTATATGTGATCTCCGATTATTCGTGTATCACCTGAATTCCTTGTGGTGGTTTCTTAATATCAATGACTCGCCATAGTAATAAGAGAGGTGACCATTGTATTTTGTAAGAGGTTCAAGGGCTTCAATCTTCTTGCGATTGTAAAATGTCGGTGTTCAAGCCGCTTTTGCATGCTAGTGTTATGATGACTAATCCATAATCTCGGAATCCCTGCGTATATAATACTCTATCCATTAATTAAAACTTGTCATTTTATAAATCTACACACTAGTTAAAAAAATAAAGGAAAAGTTCACGTTTACACTGGGTGTAAACACCAATTTTTACACTCCCACTTATACACATCCACGTACATACTTAATTAATAAAAAAATAATTCTGATTAATTGGGAATATTAGGATATATTTATAGGATATATTTCTATCCTTTGTTTATTATGTATATCTTTCCATGTATATCCAATTGGGCCTTGGAGCCTAAGCATTGTAACTATATATATTCATTCTAAGATTAATGAAAGATCAAGAATCACAATTACAAAACCCTAGTGATTGTTTACATGGTATCAGCCTTTACCCGATCCTCTTAAAATTTTCCTGCCACCGCCGATCATGTCAACCAACGACTCACCTTCCACCGTCGGCTCCGGCACCACGTCGGACTCCAATTCCGGCACCAAGAGCACTGGCAGCATCCTTCTCGCTGCCTCTGGAACCGGTCCCCTTCCGGCTCTCCAGTTTCCCAATCTCAATGTTCGCCTTAATCGCTCCAATTACACCCTCTGGCGACACACAATCAAATCTGCCCTCGAAGCTTTTGATCTTGAACCTTTCCTTCTCAAATCTGAGGCTCCTGCCGCCACCCTTGCCGCCCCACCCGACTCCATAGAACGGCCACCACCAAACCCCGCCTTCACCGATTGGAGGAAGAAGGACCGTCTGGTTCTTCTTTGGATTCGGTCAACCCTCACCACACCTCTACTCGCTCATGTTGCTCGTGCTCAGTCCACACACGAAGCCTGGGCAATTCTTGAGCGCATGTTCTTCGCTCAGACTCGAGCCCGTCAGATGCATCTCAAGCAACAAATGCAAAACCTCCAAAAGGGGACGCTCACTATTCTCGAGTATGTTGAGAAAAAGCGTTCCTTTTCTGATGCCCTAGCAGAATGTGCGTACATCGTTTCTGATGCTGACTTCGTTGAATGCATCCTCAACGGCCTTGGTTCATCTTACTCGGCCTTTCTTACATCCTACAATATGCAGAGGGATCCGATTTCCTCTGATGAGTTACTTGGTCTCCTTCTTCGAGAGGAGGAACACATTACAGCGTCCCTTACTCCCGCCTTGGACTCGGCCCTCTCGGCTAATGTTGCGAGTCGTGGTGGCCGCTCCTCACCATCCACAAGGCGTCCAGAACAGACGCCTACTGATCCTTCTCGGCCGCGCCCTCAATGTCAGATCTGCTCCAGGACCAGTCACGAGGCCATCAATTGTTGGCAGCGCCTCAACACCAGCGACTTCCCTCCCACAAACACCACCAACAGCCGTCGAGGTGGCCGAGGAGGTGGCCGCGGGGATGGAAGATCTGGCGGCGGCCGCAGCACGTCCCAGCAGTCCGACCAGCAGCAATATTAGCAGTCCTCGATGCCATCGCAGCGTCACGCCTTCAATGTTGGTGCTCCGCCGTCCACGCTAGTTGATCCCAACTGGTACTTTGACTCTGGCGCAACCAACCATGTGACCGCTGATTTCGGTAATCTCTCTGTTCACTCTGATTACACTGGCAATGAAGGTCTGCAGGTGGGCAATGGTATGTCCCTTCCTATTACTTATTTGGGCTCTTCATCCTTGCCTGCTAATCCTAACCCTCTTCGTCTCCATAATATTCTATTTGTTCCTCAAATTCGAAAAAGCCTTTTAAGTGTCTCCCAATTGACCAAAGATAACAATGTTTACATGTTATTTTACCCATCTGCTTGCTTTGTGAAGGACATGCAGGGACGCACCCTCCTCAAAGGAATCGTTGAGAACGGGCTTTACCACCTTCAACCACCAGATCCATCTCAGCCGCCCCATCAAGCCTTTCTTGGAGAAAAGACCAGTCTTCAAACATGGCATGAGCGTCTTGGTCATCCGCATGAGTCTGTTTTCCGTCGTTTAGTCTCTAGATTTAATTTACCAGTGTCTTTGAATAATCTTAAAACTCTTTGTGAGTCCTGTCAACTTGGGAAAAGCCATCGGCTCCCTCTCAATAGTCCCCATGAGTCTAGTCAGTCTCCTTTTGATCTTGTGTACTCTGATGTTTGGGGCCCTGCTCCTGTTGCATCCTTTAATGGCAATTCATATTTTTTAATCTTTGTGGATGATCACACCAAATTTGTATGGATATACTTTCTGACTCACAAATCACAGGTTCTACATCATGTTGAGTTGTTTCATAAGATGGTTGAGACCCAGTTCTCTACCAAAATCAAACAGTTTCAATCTGATTGGGGAGGAGAGTATCGCATTGTCTCCTCCTTCCTTCAGTCTCAGGGTATTATACACAGAGTCTCTTGTCCTCACACCCAATCCCAAAATGGGGCTGCTGAGCGTCGTCACAGAACGATTGTTGAAAAGGGTCTTGCGATGGTTTCTCATGCAAAGCTACCCACGAGCTTCTGGGAACATGCTTTTCACACGTCAGTCTATCTTCACAACAGGACTCTAACTCCTGTGTTGCATTACAAATCTCCCTTTGAGAGTCTTTATGGAAAAGTTCCTGATTACAAATTCCTTAAGACTTTTGGTTGTCTATGCTACCCATTTTTACGTCCTTACACCTCCAACAAATTAGAGTTTCGGTCATCCCCTTGGATTTTCATTGGTTATAGTTCCAAACACAAAGGGTACCTGTGTCTTCATGTTCCCACAAATCGAGTCTATGTCGCTCGCCATGTCATGTTTGATGAAGCCACCTTCCCTTACTCATCCCATACAGCCGCCTTATCACCCACCACATCCTCGAATTCAGAACTCCCTACCCTTTCCCTCCTAGAGCAAGCCTCCTCTCCTTGGCTTCCATCGCCTCCCTCCTCACCACCGCCCTCGTCTGCAGCCACCCCTCCCTCAACTGCATCACCACTGACGCCCTCCGACCAGCCCTTGCGCTCGACCACCCCCATCCAACAGCCGAGTCCCCTTGCTTCTTCTCCAGCCGACAACACCACCACCACACCCGGCTCGGTTTCACGGTCTTTAGAGGAGGAGTTTGCGGCTCAGATGTCTCCGGAACAAGGTAAGTCCCCCTCTCCTACCCCTGTTGAGCAACCAGCTGCTCCATCCTATTTTCGCCCTGCCACTGATAGCACACATCCCATGCTCACACGAGCACAGACCAACAAATTAAAACCCAAAGCTCACATCACTACAAATCACCCTCTTCCCTCTGTTCCTGATTTATATCATGAACCCAAAACCTTTCTCCAAGCCTCCAAATCCCCTGAATGGCAGAATGCCATGCAAGTCGAATTTGATGCCCTTATACGTAATGGGACTTGGACTCTTGTCCAGCGCCCCCTGCATGCTAACATTGTTGGTTGTAAGTGGGTTTACAGGATCAAGCGTCGTGCAGATGGATCTATTGAGCGTTATAAGGCTCGCCTTGTTGCCAAGGGCTTCAATCAGGAAGAAGGGGTTGACTACTTTGACACCTTTAGTCCAGTAATCAAACCCACCACCATTCACATTGTTCTCTCCCTGGCTCTCCATCAGTCTTGGCCTCTCCGGCAAATTGACATCAACAACGCCTTTCTGAATGGTGATCTCTCTGAACAGGTGTACATGGCGCAGCCTTCGGGGTTTGTTGATCAGTCACAGCCCCAAGCTGTCTGTCTGCTGTGTAAAGCTCTGTATGGTCTGAAGCAGGCTCCTCGCGCCTGGTTCACTAAGCTTCGCCAGTTCCTCTTACAGCACCACTTCCGCCCCTGTCAGTCAGACACATCCCTGTTTATTCGTCGTCAGGGCTCTTCAACTCTTTTGATCCTGGTCTATGTTGATGACATCATCATTACTGGTTCTGTGCCTGCAGAGATTGATACATTCATTGCGCTTCTCAATCAGACATTTTCTTTGCGTGACTTGGGTGATCTTCATTATTTCCTGGGTATTGAGATGACTCGCCAACCACATCAGATTGTTCTTTCTCAGCAGAAATATATTCGGGACCTTCTTTTGCGCAGCAAGATGCAGGATGCTCGCCCAATTTCTTCCCCAGCAGAGCCGGCCTCTCGCCTGATTCGTGACGGCGATCCCCACTCCGATCCACACCTCTACAGAAGCATTGTTGGTGCACTCCAATATGCTACTATCACTCGACCAGAGATTTCGTATGCTGTTAATCGGGTATGTCAATTTATGCACTCCCCTACAGAGGTTCACTGGTCTGCCGTTAAACGAATCCTTCGTTACCTGAAAGGCACCTTGTCGTCTGGCCTTGTTTTCCGTCCACTGGCTGATAGTCGTCTTGTCGCCTTTTCTGATGCCAGTTGGGCATCTGATGGTGATGACTGTCGCTCTCAACATGGTTTTGCCATCTATTATGGTGGTAATCTAATCAGCTGGGCGTCTAAGAAGCAAAATGTCGTTGCCAAATCCAGCACAGAAGCCGAATATAGGGCAATTGCCTTTGCCGCCACTGAGCTTATTTGGATTCAACAACTTCTTTCTGAATTGCGAGCTCCAACTGTTCCGCCTCCGATCATATTGTGTGACAACTTGAGTGCCACCTACATGTCCGCCAATCCCGTTTTCCATCAGCGGTCTAAGCACATCAAGATTGATTACTACTTTGTTCGTGAGCAAGTTGAGGATGGCTCATTGATTGTTCGTCATGTTCGTGGTCAAGATCAAATAGCTGACATTTTCACCAAAGTCGTTGGTACGGCTCGTTTCCTCTCCCTGCGCTCCAAGCTCCATGTTCGTGATCCTCCATGAGCTTGCGGGGGGTATTAGGATATATTTATAGGATATATTTCTATCCTTTGTTTATTATGTATATCTTTCCATGTATATCCAATTGGGCCTTGGAGCCTAAGCATTGTAACTATATATATTCATTCTAAGATTAATGAAAGATCAAGAATCACAATTACAAAACCCTAGTGATTGTTTACAGGGAAAGTAAAAGGAAGAGTACTTGATTACACCCACAAGGCGTTTCATCTCCTTCTCATATCTTTTATCTTCTCCTCCTCCTACTGTTCATCTTCTCTATGAGTAAACTGAACTAGAAAGTTAAAGTTAAAAAATTGGACTACATGGACATCAATTTCGGCCACTTCTTGTTTGAATTGAACTGCAACTCCTCGACAGGTAGCTTTATGGTTGGGTGTGATAATCGTGATTGGAAGGGTGATCTGGGCACGAAATAACGGATCGGGTGAAGTTGGGAAGTTTACTAGGCGGTTGTTGTACCGCACTGCAAGGGGGGTTCGGGATTTAGCGGTGGTGGTTATCGGGGTGGCTCGAGCTTTAGGGAGAGGTGGTGGGCATGAGTGATTCCTGACAGATCTTGTCTGATGCGATAAGATGGAGCGGCTGGGCTCGATGTGATAAGAGAGTGGGACTGGGAAGTGTGGAGCCGGTGTTGACGTTGAGTGGGACTGGGAAGTGTGGAGCGGCTGGGTTCGATGCAGTGGCTGAGCTTGGTGAGGATGGAGGGAGGGGGTGGGTGGGTTTGTTCTGCAACTTTTTCATCATTGTCATTTCAACTTATCTTCTCTACTGAGTATAAAATTACTGTATTAAATTAACTGCTGGAAATACACTGCACGTGGCTTAATGTTATTGGAAGTGTAAAATCCCACATTTTACACTGAGTGTAAATGTATCAAGGTCCAAAAATAAATAGAGATACACTTATATCCCCAATTATTACTTTACTTTTTTTATTTCTCAAAAACTACCACTAACAAATATCTAATTATTACAAAGACAATTTCGTAAAGTAGATGACAAAATATCTAAAATGATAAGTTTTTCTTAACAAGATTTACTACTTAAAACGACAAGTTTTAAATAACGGAGAGAGTATGACTTTTGGAGGGAAAAAAAACACATGTACTCCGTATATAATATGGCTTTTGGGGAAAAGCGACCGAAGAGTGAGTTTTATTGGGAAAATTCCCACAAAAAATCAAAACATATTATAAAACGAAGAGAATAGATTTATTCAAAACCAAATAAATATGGATTTTATCCGTTGGGATGCTCTTGGCAGATAGGGGCTGCCCTATTGTCAAATTTTTTCCGATTAAAAAAAAAGGATTTGCATGATTAAAAAAAAATCTAGTCCATTATGTAAAAATAAAAAATTACATAGATCCGCCCTTGTATTTTTTTTTTAAAAAAAGCAAAAAAAATAAGAAAAAAAAGTAGAGCACAAGAGCGGATCTATCTTGTTCGTTTTTTTAAAAAAAAAAAAGAAGAAGAAAAGTTGCGGTAGCTTTTCTATTTCTTTTTTTTATCTCTCTCTTTTTTAATTTATATAGGACGGATCTAGGATCCATCCTATGTAATTTTTTTTATAACGGATGGATCTAGATCCTTGCATTTTTTAAACAATTTGTAACGGGCGGATCTATGATCCATCCTAAATAATGCATATAGCACCTATAATGGGTGCATATAGCTACCCCGATTAGGAATAAAGGGGACGTTTAGATGGCCAAGTGCTCACCGCCTAAGGTCTGCTGTCTGCCTATCCTTTTTTAGAACATTGCTTGTGCCATTAGCCTTCCTTGTCGAGATTGACACACATACTCTTTTGTGGCCGTCTAATTCTACACCAGTGTTTAAAAGTTTTTAAAGATTACCAACTTTTTTTTAAATGGTAAAGATTTAAAAACTAGTTTGTGTATAAGTTCTTACAATTGTACACACTAACCCCCCGTTTGTTTTTAGATAAAGAAAGGTAATGATTACCCTCATGAATATAGTTCATATTTAAGTTAAGGTTCATTGATTACTATTTTAATCATTCCCCTCCGGCCTCCTCCTCCCATTTTTCACACAAAATTTGTTAACTTTTCCCACATTCTATTCCCTAATTTTAAGGATACCCTTAGAGCATCTGCATCCCTCGAACTCATTAGAGTTTCTTAACTCCACTATTTATCTTTCTCTCTCTTCACCATTCTTTAAACAACTCATTTTACATTTCCACTCACATCCCTTGAACCCATGAGAATTTCTTAATTAACTCTCAATTCTTGTGTGGTCCCCAATTTTTGTGGGTGTGGTCCTCAATTTCTCTCTTTTGATGGGTATTTAAGGGTTCTTTAGCAAAAACATGTATGGTCCTTCTTAGTCCAATTTTTTATAATATCAAATAAAATAATATTAAGTTTCTTAAATTTGGGTTAAAGAATCCCATTGCCCATGCTCTTAGGAGTTAGGATGGTCTAATAATCTCCCACACCCTCTTCTCTAAGCTCACAAAAAATGGTAATCATATACATTTTATATGTAAAATTTAATGCCTTTCCTTTCCATTCCCCTCTTACCTAAACAAACGACTCCTAAGTGTGTGTGGCCTTTACCCCCTTCCCTTCTTCAGATGCACGTTAAGAAAACTCTCTAAGAGCATCTTCCCCCGTAAGCCATAATGGCTAGCGAAAATAGCCTACCAAAAGAGAATATTCTCTAGAATATTCTCTTTTGGCTTATTATATGGTTTTGTTGTTCCCACCGTAGGCTAGTTTTGGCAGGCTATATTTCATATAAATACTAGGCAAATTTGCTAAAATGACCTCCATATCCGGAAGGTTTGCAAGAGTAACCCAATCCGGAAAAAATTTGCATGAAAGCGGATATCCGCTTGACAAGGGGAGCCGGTGGCCGGTCACCATGTGGGGTACAGCTGGACTCCACTCTCGGTGGGAGGGGGCATCTTTACTCCTGCAAAAGCAAGGACCAATGAGAGAGGAGGGAAGAAGTAGCTGCTGCAGTGGCAGAGGACAGAAGAGAGAGACAGAGAGAGGGAGAGAGAGGTGGTGGTAAAAGTGCAGGCTGAGAGGACAGATAGATCAGTGAGAGTGTCAGTGAGGGGGGAAAATATTGTTTCAACTAAATGACATATTGTTTAAGATAAAACCAATTGAAGAAGGAAGGGTCTGGGGTTTATTTTACGGATCACGTGTAAGCAGTAAGGTATAACTGGACATCCGTATTCGATAAACATGTCAGCTATTGGCTTTAACTGGACACGATTGTAACTACGAAAAACACAGGTCATTAACTACCATAATCGAATGGAGAAGATTTATGGGATAAGCATATTCTCTATAATGACATATTGTTTTATGTGTGCCAATTATAATATTTACCCATACTTGGATGCCATGATCTCGTTATCTGCGGCCGTCACTAGCATGCTTGACCCATATTGGAATCGAATGGATAAGATTGACAGTGAGGGGGCATAAACATACTTATAATGACATGGTAAGGTGAAGAGAAAAACCATAGAATAACAATAAAGTGGGTGGAGGTAAATTCGTGGGCCGACTGGTAATCCCATAGTTTTTACTGGACACGAAATAAATACGACATGACAGACATTAAAATATACTGGACACAAAATGGCGGAGACAGAATCACTTGCATTAATCAAATACGACACAGGAGCAAACATTTAAAAGATAGTAGGAGAGGTCCTCAACATAGAAGACAGTGAAAACCAAACTTAAGGTAACAAGCTTTCAAATTGTGGCTGCGTGGTGAATCTGTATCCATCCCAATCGAAGTGTGGGCACATATTGCGGGCACGATGGTCAGACGTCTCGTCGCTGAGTGGGAAGTAGACCGTGAAAGTTCGGTTACTCCCATAACCGGACACACCAAGGACCCTCCCGGCCCAAAACCCATCGTTGTCGCGGCAGTCGACACGGTCTTCGGGCATGTAGGCGTCGTAAGAAATACGAGGCGGCCGTGGACGAATTCGTTGAACCGGGAGGACCTCCCTCAGCAGCTCTCTTCTGTTGTTGTGTAGGAGGGTCACATATTCGACCTCCCAGTGGTTAGGGTCCAGTTTGCGCACAAGGGTCGCCTCGTAGAACGACCCGAGCATCCCAGACTCACCGCCGACAATCTCTACTCTTTGATTTCGTCGGTATGACGGCGGCGACATTGGTCCTGCATAACATGAAACAAATAAGGTAGTATAATGATACAAGTAGCACAACTGAAATCTACACAAATGAAGTGATCGACAAACCTCCATCGTCTGATTCGTCAGATGATATAACGATGGGGACAAGTCGGGGAGGGAGGCCAGATGAGGAGCTGGGGTAAGAGGATGCCATTTCGTTGAAGGGTTGTTGGAGAGGTTGTTAAATGGAAATGGGGACTTAACTTCACCGATTTGTGGGGAGTATGGATGGTGAATGGCTATCATATAAGTGGGGTGTTTGTGGGAAATAGCAACACTGTGCCAATGTGACCGTTGAGGGAGGAAAAAAAGAAACAAAAAGCAAATTGGATTGAATGGCCGTGTTTTGTTGTTGTCTACAATGAACATGGCAGTGGACTCATCTACACATGACACTTGTCAATTCTGACATGACAAAAGATAAAGTGGGTTTACTTCTTGTCGGTAGACGCTACATGACACCCCTTTAAAACAACTAGCCGGTTAATTAATAGCTACTGGATAACAAACAGTTTTCCACTATACAACTTTAGCAGTGGTTTTAGTAAAATTTTGACCTTTGTATAAAATTTGGTTTCCCACTCACCATTAATACTAAAAAAATGCAAAACCATAGAGAGAGGAGTACACCCATATTAATTTAAAACCACGAAATACATTTTCAAACAATATATTATGTTGAAAGAAATGAATAAAATTTTGACCCAACAATAACTTCAGAGAGACCAAGGGGGGGGGGGGGGGAATCTCACAGAGGGTAGGTAAAGACATTTGATAAGATAGGAGAGAGAGAGAGAGGGCGGGACAGAGAGATGGCGGGAGTGAGATTAAATCTCCCGCCCTATCATTTACCCCTTAAGAGAAGAAGAGGGAGAGGAGGGAGGAGGGGGAGTCCATAAACCCATTCACGCGCTTGACACCTACTGGGGTTAACTGGACAGACAGCGACTTCTTGGCGGAAATGAGTAAGTCATCCTTCCATTTAGGTTATGCGATACATCTCTCCTCACAATGTGTTCTTCTCCCTGTAAAACTGAATGTCCCCCCCCCCCCCCCCCACTAACTAATGGAACAGGGGAGAACTCGTCCGTGTGTATCACTGTATTGTTTGGCGGATGGTGGGATTGTGAAGAGGGCATTTGGGTCGTGAAGTCGTCGAGGAGTCAAAAGGCCGTACTGGTAGACGAAAGTATTGACTACGTCTCGCTGAAGAAACAACTGATGGCCAAGTTTAATGTCGATGGGAGGAGGCATGACGTTGAGCTCACATATGTAAAGCCGAAGAAGGAAGGGTTCAGACCTTTTTCCATTGGGGATGATGAAGACTTGCAGGCCTACAAGTTCGTAAATGGTCTTTCCGGTGAACGATTCTGGCCTATCGACCTCCATGTCTCCCAGATACGCAAGGTTGGCGGCGATTTCACCACTATGGAAGGATCCACAACGGTCCATCCACTCGGGGGTGGGCCACACTTGACCCTAGAAGATCACCCACAGTTACAAACTAAAACTCTCTTGGCAGGGGATGAGGAATTGGAAGTTGTGGTAGCACAAGGTGTCGATCGAGCAAGAAGAGTTGTCCAGTTAGAAACTAAGAGTGTCCAGTTAGAGAGCTCACTTGTCCAGTTAGATAATCCACGTGTCCAGTTAGAACCAAGTGATGCGTTGTACAACGCAGTTGCTTATGACCGTGGGAAGCAGGTCATTTCTGTGAGCAGTGGCGTCGAGGATGTAGTCAGCCCGTGGGATCACGACGCGGAGCGAGCGGTAAGGGAAGTAGAGGAAGCATACCAACGCGGAGAAGGGAAGACCGGAGCATTTCCGACGACTGTGAAACTTGAACCAATAGAGTGGGCGCGTCCCGCTAATGGGAAATTTAAATTGTAGAAGCGCCGCCGCACGTAGCGGGGGCATAGGAACTTCCATCTGCGGGGCCTTTCGGAATGAAGTAGATAGTACGCCCATTTTGGTTAGACGCCTTTCGCAAAGAATTATGTTGGCTATCTGCAACTTCGTATGGGGGGTTTTGTTCTAGTTTGTTCTAGTTCTAGTTTGTTCTATTATGTTAACGGGATGCCATATGACATTACCCCCTTTTGACATGACACTATCGGATTTTGGCATGACAATAGTTTCATATTGACATGACAGTTGCTTCATATTGACATGACATGTCATAATTAAAAAACCAACGAATACAACAATCCAGCAATAAGTACATATCCAAATGTCTAAAACCAACAAACATAAGTGCATAACCAAATGTCTAAACCAACTAACAAGTCTACACAAACCAACAATGTTTATAAAACCAATGGGGGAGTTTTTTTAAGGATCGGATGGGGTTGTAAGACGTCCGTGAAACATGGCAACACAAAGGGCATGGCGGTACGCCGCAATGAATGAATCGTCCAGGCCACGGAACTTGGTGTCACCGGTCGCGAGGAGCTGCAGGAAACGGATGGCATATGGACCGCAGTTGCCCCTACATCAAAATAATGAAAATTGCTCACACAACCTGTGCCAATGTTTTCTAAATGAAGAGCCGATAATGACTTACGATTGTTTGTTTTGGGGAATCCCCTTCACCCTTTTGTACGCCAAAGGTTCCGGGACTTTGCCGACCCATTTGACTCGAAGTTCAGGGTGGCCGTTCATCAAAATGGGGAGGAGGTGGGTAACCGCCTTCAGGAGGCCCGGCATATGGCGGTCAGCGACGTGGCTTGTGTCGCAATCGTACACGTCCAATGTCCACTCTGCGAAGTTGATGTCAAGGGCCACCCAGTGCTCGTTCTTCAGATTCCAAGGTGCCAACACGCGGTCGACATCGGCCCAACCCGTCGGAAACTTCTCCGGCAACTTGCCGTCGAAGTATTGGGTCATCGTGTCGTCCCCCTTCACCACCTCAAGGTCCCCCTTCGCGTCCGCCAGTTTCTTCTGCAGGAGATACCCCCACAAGAAATCCAGAACGACGGCCCCTTCGTACTTGTCACCGGCGTTGATGTCCTTCCGCAGTAGGGCGCAAGCTTGCTCAATATGCTGGACGCAAGGAAAAATCTTTATTTTGGAAGACCATATGAGGAAGAAGGTGATGACTCGAACCACAATGTGGGAATGTAACTAACCTCGGATGACACCCAGTTGGTCGGTGATTGAAGTGTCCCAAAGAACTGCTTCGCCAGTAGGGTGCCTTCCACCGACCGGACGGGGTCACTTCCGTCCTTCATCCACGCAGCGAACGCATCAGCATCTGCCCTGGTCGCCATGCCTAGCTCGACGGCATCCATTGGCTTCTTGCCCATACGCGGCTTCTTCGCTGTCTGCGTTTCCTCCGCCTGGGACAACGTATCAGGATGTTGACGGGTGCTTCTTCTCGGCCGTATGAGGGGCACCTCAGCCTCAGCCTCAACATCAGAACCGGGTGCCACCAACTCCTCCTGCAACTTGAAGCCCATTGCGCATGACATGACAGTAAACACAAATAACATGACATCATTTATATATTCACATGACAGTTTCATGCGCAAACCTTGTCCTTGTCCTTCAACTTGTCCTCCTTCAACTTGGCCTTGGCCTTCAACTTGTCTTCCTTTCTCTTGTCCTTGCCCTCGTCCTTGTCCTTGTCCTTGCTCTTATCCTTGTCCTTCCCTGATCCATGAACCTCAGCACATGACCTCTGCGTAAATTAACATGACATATATAATGATAAACATGACATCTATATGAATTGACATGACGATTATGATCTGATACCGGGAGAACCTTACCTCCTTTCCCAGAACTTCCTTGTCCTTGTCCTCCTCCTCCTTGCCGTTATCCTTGTCCTTCACTGATCCCTGAACCTAACCACATAACCTCTTATTAACATGACATATACTGGAATTGGCATGACATGTATTGATACTAACATGACATACATTACTAACAACATGACATTTACAGGAGATGACATGACGATTGTGATCTAATACCAGGAGAACCTTACCTCCTTTCCCAGAACTTTCTCTCGCTCCTCCGACTCCCTGGTCCCCTTCCACCGCAGTTCCCTCCTCATGTTTTCAATCGCCTCCTCAAGCGTCGCCATCTTCGAATTTACCTCCGCGGATATACTCCTCAGCAACTCGTCCATCTTTGCCACTAACCGTGACTCTATCTCTAATAGGGTAGCTTGTGTCTGCGTGCCCTCCCCTGATTCTTGTGTTGACCCACTTGCTCCCTTTGGTTGTTTCTTTGCTGAGGGTTTGACATTTGCTGATACGAACGCCCGGGCTATGTCGTCGAAGAAGTTGTCCCGCTTGTCGTGAGTGTTTCAGGCATCGCGGTATAAACCGGTTGCTCTCTCCACATCATCGGGGAGCAGAAGAGGCCTCACGGCTGCAGGGTCATTGAAGTGCCCCAGCTCCTTCGCCTCCTGCAGTCGGGTTTCGATTGAGGCATACTCGAGGTTCAGGTCTCTAAACTCGTATCGCAGACACCTGGGGTACAGCTTCTCGTCTATGACATTCGCGAATTGGTCGACCATTGGAGTGAGGGCTTCGTACACCCATAGCTGCATTTACATATTGTCCAATAAATAATCAGTTAATGTCCAGTCAATAAATGTTAGACGCCTAGCAAACAAGTATAGGGCGTCCAGTCATATCTGTGTACGAACCTAGAAGACGAGAGGGAAACCCATCAGGCAATAGGCCGGGCGTGCATTGGAGCTGCCCTTATCCCGTTGGAGCTTCCTCTCGATTGCACGGTGTAGGAACTCGTTCGTTCGCTCGTAGCAAAGCCGACCCCACGGAAACGCCAGGAACCTGTCAACGTCGCCGACAAGGTCGACCACCCACCCATGAATGTAGTTTTTGGGTTCCTTCCCGAACAATACTCCCTCGACCAGCATCAGCAGGACAAATTTCAACTTTCTGGTGGACGATTTCTCAGATGCCATCGCCACACGGAACTCTACCTTGAACTCAGACATCCTCATCTTTGAAACTCCAAAGAAATCATACACTGCCTTCTCGAACCCATCGTCGTCCTCGGGCTCTTCGCCATAGCCACAGTTGAGACCGGTGACAATGGCAAACTCAGCTATTGAGAACCTGACGACCGCTTCATGGATCTTGTACCATGTTTCATTCTCCTTCTTCGGCTTCAATTGTCGTTGGAGAACATAGTGTACAAGCTGTCCCGAGAACTGGACCCTTGTGCCCAGTCTTGCAATGCCCCCCAACGGGCTGTCGGTCAGGCGCTTCCAATGGGACTCGCTCAACCGGTTGTCAATGTTAACCAGGAGCGCCATCCGGGAGTGTTGGTTAATTTTTGCTTTGAAGTGTCTTTCTTCCTCTACGGCGTACACAGCCTGCACAGACTTCAACATGTCAGCCACACTGCAGCACAACAATCACAACTTACATTACTCGAACGAAAGTCATATTACCGCGCCGGATGTTTGAGCTGTACGGTCTACAATCTTCTTCATACTTCGCTGCGATATTTTTAATATTCACCAGATATCCTGCACAGTGGAAGACCCAAATTCAGTATTCTACACATCAATTCTTCTCCCCCAACCCACGGTTCCCTTCATATCAATATCAAATGTACCATGACAGAAACACAATTACACATGACACATACACATATACACATGACACATGGTTGTGAAAACATGACAGCATACGTATTCAATCTGTCCATCTCCATTTGCACACAAGTAATCCTATTCCAGATAATTTCGATTCCACATAAACTTTTCACCCTTTCTACAATTTTCTCTAACCCTAATGCGCCGCATTTCAACCAATTTCCCCCAAATTCCCCCCTAATGCGCCGCATCTACAGTCATAAGCCCCATTTCGCCCAATTCCCACCTAAACTGAACGGATCTACACTCCCCTTCTCCTGATAAGTTGGATTCAACAACACAGTTGCCCAATTTCCCCGTTCCCAAAAATCCCCTTCTCTCCCAGACGCGCAAACCCCAGTACCCAAACTTTCCACCAATTGTTTTTAACTTGACGCCGGTTACTTCCTACATGACAGGGCGATATTGCGTACTGTCAACCCATTCGACCCCTTCTTCCCATTTTCACACAATCCAAACCAGTTTTGTTTCTTCAAATCTGTTCCTCCCCTACCAATCGAAGCAAAACGTATTTAATCGGCATTGTGAGGGTTTACTTACTTCGAAGTCTCGTCTCCTCTTCTGCACTGTCGTCCTCTTCCTCGCCTTTGCTTCTTCTTTTCCTCTCTCGCTCTGTCGTCTCCTTCCTCTTCTTCTTCCTTCTCTTCTTCTTTTCCTCAGCCTTGCATGTGGAACTGTTGCCCTCTCTCTCTCTCTTCCTCTTTTGTAAGCCGTGAGAGCAGTTGGGGTCGACAGTTTTCAATTGAAACCGCTTCCACTCTCACTCATCCACTCTCTCTCCCACAATAACTTCCCCCACTTCCACTCTCTCTCTCTCCACAATAACTTCCCCTTTCCTCTCTCTCTCCACCCCGCTTCCTCTCTCTCTCCTCCTTTTACCTTCTCTCTCCTCTGTCCCGGTTAAATCCAACCGGCAAATATGCCTTTTTTGGTGGGGGGTGTAACCTTTGCAAATGTTGTGGATAGGGGGTTAGGCTAGCAAACCATTTCGGGGCAAGGGTCATATAGTTTAATTCCCTCTAAATACTAATATAATTTAAAACTTTCACATCTCATTTTCGTCACTCGATTCTATCTTTAGTACATTAAGCAACATAATATTTATTTTTATTATAATTTTGATGAGTCTATAGTAAAAAATATTAATGTCATTTTCTAAAAATATTATTTATGCAATGATAATTTAAATATGTCAAATATTATATTCATATCGAAGAACTCTTGAATATCTTTACAATACTACAACTTTTATTTTTAATTAAAAATCATAACTATATAATATATAGATTTATAATTTTATTATTTATAGATTTATATAAATATTAAACACTTAAAATAAATAAATAAATAAATAAATAAATAGCATTTGGCCTTCCAAAAGAAGAAGCCAAATTTAGCCTTTGTTTTGAATATAGGCCAAAAACAAAAAGGCTAAAATGGGTTTTGGCCTAGGGTGGGAGTAAAATTAGGCCAAAACCCATTTTTTGGCTTACCATGGGAGATGCTCTAAAGCATGTGCACAAAACCTATAGTGGATAGAAACTTGCACAGTTAACAGAGGTTTTGAAAAAACCAGCCAATTCCATATTGATAATAGTCTATTCAGAACATACAACAACAACAACATATGTTTTACAGATATCATCTCTTACAATGTCCACAAACTCCACACAAAGGGCAAGGAACTTAATAACATAGTAAATTTCTCGGTTTAAGATTTTCCAAAATTGGAAGATGATAAGGTCCTATCAAGGGGAAATGGCCTTACAATATCATTCCATCATACTTGGTTGAAGCTTTCCCGGGTGATCATTGCAGATAACAATGTGATTCTTGTCAACCATGAAGCCTCCTCCTGGTTTCCATTGTTGATAAACTTGCGTGGTTTAGGAACGGTAGCTGCAGTGTGGATGGATCTGCTACACCTCAAGTCCTTCTTCATTAGATTCCTGTGGCAAGGATTGTGCAAAATAAAACAATTTCAAAGCTTTATTTTCTTGAATGACAATGGAGAACGTTGGAACTGCTTATCCATTGCAATAGAACCAGCAAATCTGGGGTTCGTTTGGCACGATAGGCTGATTGCTTATAAGGTAGTACTTGTTTTCAACTGATTAAATAAGTACCAAGACTTGGTTTGGCGCTTGCATATTTGTACACACATTGCGCTAAGCGAACCCTAAAGTGTTGCAAAAGTAATTGTATGTGGAGATATAAGGTACTTATCAGTTATCACAATAGCTGTGTTATACTACTACACAGACCCTAACTGCAACAATTCAACAGAAAGATGGTTGTATTTCCATTTTTTAAAAATGATGCATAGTTCCATTGTCTACTACTGTTGTGAATTATGTAGCTTATTTTTATTTGCTTTTGCACCCCATAATGAAGGGAAAGAAACAGCACATTAATAAGCAGTGTGTAAAGCATGCAGAAACCTTGCATGATAAACTGAAGGAATTTAAGTCAAATCTTACCATAAGAGTTGTCAGTGGTGGTGCAGTGTTGGTGAAGTATGAAGCAAGGTCGATATCCAAGTCATCATACATGCTGAGAAAAGAATGATCCTGAATTTTGCAAGAAACAGCAGCAGAAAATGATATAATTAATTATTTAAATACACCAGAAAAATGGGAAAAACTATAACACCAAGGGTGATTGCAATAGTAAATTACCAATAGTTCCGCTGTTGACCACCTATTCTTTGGGTCCTTCTGCAGGCTGAAGCATAAATATAAATTAGTTGGGAACTTATGAGAGGTTTGAAATACACACCGATTCTGATTAGTATGATCTGCCAAAACACATTCAACAAACAGTAGCAAACTATGAAGCTATCCTTTACTGAGTTGTGTAAAGTAAATGAACAAAGACTACACGTCTACACAGACATGGAAATGGTAGGTTATAGGAATTATCAATTATGGGTATTGAAGTCATGTCTAAATCATAGAAGGTTTTTTTTTCTTCATAAAACTGTAAAAATGATAAGAAAAAGAGGAAATCACAAGTAGGCCAAGTCACAGGATGAAACATGATTTCTTGTAGTCCATTCAACTAATTACATGGAGCATTTAAAAAAAAACATCAAAATATAAAATATGCAGACAAACATGCTATACACAATTATTAAGTTGAAGAAATGGGATGGAATACAGCAATATTGATGAAGGCAATCAATGTGAGTCAATATTAAGTCCATAGCCAGTAAAATATTTACCATTTTGATATGAATTCGCAGAACTCAGGAGAGAACTGATCAGAAGGAGCACGAGGTGGTGGCTGATCAGCAATGGTTTGCATAACCAAAAAGGGACTCCATACACCCTCTCCATCTGGTCGAGGATAGGGGTACTTGCCTATTGCACACTCGAGAAGCACTAGCCCTAAGCTCCAAATGTCACTTTTATAGTTATATCCACTGGTAGAATCACTAAACCTCTCAGGCTACAAAAACCAACCCATGATGAATATCTGATCCAAAATTACAGGAAAGAGTGAAACTAGGGGGATACTGAAATGCATCATACTTACAGCCATGTAAAAGCATGTCCCAGCAGCAGTAAAAGCAAGCCCAGAGGTGCTTGTTAGTATTGCACTAACACCAAAATCAGTGATCTTGACCTCTCCAGAGTGATTTACTAATAAATTGGAAGGCTTCAAATCTCTGTGCATGATATGCTTCTGATGGTGAAGATAATACAATCCTTTCACCACCTGAATCGACCGACAAAAATTATCAAACATTTTTCAAATGCAATTTACACATGAACAGGAAGCCAGGTTAGTATAGCTGTAATTATGAAGAGATGAAGGTAGAACATGAACATTTCGTTACCTGCTTAGAAACAGCAGCCAGATAGGGTTCTGGGATTGACTTTACTTTTCCCAAGAAATCTGCAACAGAGCCACCGTCCATGTATTCCAATATTATAGAGAAGGCCTCGTTAACATAAAAAGACTGGTAACATGAAACTATATAAGGGCATTCGAGTGACTGATTAATTTTCAGTTCTTGTGCAATTTGCCTGCGAGCACGCTCTTCAATGTTCATCTGGATTACCTGTAAAACAAGGGACAATTAGAGATTGTCCTCAATCTACAAGTGTAATATAGTTTTCATCTCTTCAAATCTCTACATAAATTAAAACAATGATTTTTACAATCATCAAGCATTTGAAGGCTTTGGATTAGAAAAGGGGGTTGCTTGCTTTTCACATGATGGTGGAGAAGGGAACATAAAAAAGCTTGATCATGTTGACAGGTAAGCTTGATCATGTTGACAGGTACCAGGAAAAAAAAAGAATATGGTGGTGGTGCACTGGCTTGTTGGTTCTCTAGTGTTTTGTTATGAAGAAGTCAAGAGGTAGTTAAGCTCCTATGGTGGGAGTGACTGGAGGATGAATGGAGCATTAGTACCTCAAAGTTTTTTCAATGAGATTTTACCTCAAATTAGTCACTCCTGATATTATAAGTTATGACACTGCTCATGAAAATTATTCCAAGAATTGGAACAAATTTATAAAAGGACCTCACAGGTAATTTCATACCTTGTGATATAATTCTGTTATATAACATGGAGTATGTTGCAACAATTTACAAGGAATTACAATTAATCATAAAATATGTAGTGACATATCATCATATATTCAAACCTTCCCACTTTCAGTTAACCATAGATATCAGTATTCAGTTGCTCAAAGTAGTGGCACAAAATGTGAGTGATAAAAATAAACATGAAAGGAGAAAAAATCTACTTGCAGAAGACCCTTTCTAATTCTTTAGAATACTTTAGGGTAGCCATTACCTTCAAAGCAAAAAATTGACGAGTCCATTTGTGTTGCACCAACTGCACAACACCACCAGCACCCTTGCCTATGACTTTAATCACATCTAGATCAGCTAACGTCAGTTGGTCATCTGATGGCTTTATCGGAGGAGGCTGTTATACAGATTGCAAGGAGAATACATAAGAAATGGAAATTAAGATATGCCCTGACACAAGAATAAAATCTAGCCCATCTTCATAGTGACTAGGAACAAACATGAAATAATTCACATTTTCACATGAATACATCTTTTTTATGAACCAAAAATCTGATAAATAAAGCATAAGATACATCTCTAATAATAATGATCATAAAAAGAGTGACAAATGTGAAGATTTGAAAAAATTGCTAACCGTATACACTTGAGTAAATTGCCTGGATTAGGTTTTTTCCAATTCAAGCAAAAATGACATAACCATCAATCAGTGATATCAACTGATTCAATTCAATACAACCACATTTTTTCAAGTGTATATAGCTTGTGGAAAGAAGGGAACAATTGTTATTTAAAGGAAGAAATTCTCTTTGCTCAAAGCATTTTCATCAGTTCAGAAAACATTCATGGCTATTCAGAAAAGTTGCAGAAATAACTCTTTATACTATAAACTGAAGCAGTGTAACACAACATTTGCATTTGGAAGTCCCAAAGCTGCACCTACTGAAATGCTTAACTTGCTCCACGAAAGTTCTAATTTATAAAAAAAATAAAAAAATTAAAGGAAGCTGTAGCACACAATATTGGAGGAATGACAATGCCAAACTCAAGTAAGTACATTGGGTAACTTAAAGGTATAAACTACAGGGCCAAAATACCACTTCCCTTTAACATAAAGAAGCCTTATCTGGTGGTTTGCCAGACATTCTGGCAAAACAGTTCAAATAAATATAGTGAAGGAACTAATATAAATGGCAATATATAGAGTTTAAGCCATAGACGGCCACTTGCCCCAACATGTTAATCAAGCTTTACTATGATTCCGAACTGATTAGACACAGTTCAGAGGGTGGGTGTTTTTTTAAGCATGGGTTGTAAGGAACTCCTAAGCTTAACTGGGTGGAGTGCAAATTGGACTTAGCATGATTTTGAGGGGCAATCATTTTTTTGACAAAAGTTATGAAGATGAAAAATCACACTTTTATGCAGTAGCCGTCAGTTAAAAGAAGATCTGTACAAAACAGACAGGATACTAGACAGGAACAAAGTCGGTCAGCTGAACGAAAAGGTGAATTTTGAGCTTTATGATGCTGTTGAGTGAGGAAAATTTTATCATTCCCATAATCAATTGCACAATTCAGCAATTAGCAGGACCAAAAGATGAAGATAGTCTCCACTTTTCTGTGTAAAGTCTGTTTGTGGAATTGACCAAAAACTGATAAAGAAAGTTAACTGCACAACTTTCTTAGCTAATAAATCAACCATCTAAGGAGTGAAAACACAAGCTAATGAGTGGTTAGTTGCAGTTTCGCCGTTAAGGGGCGGGTGGTTTGTGAAAGATCCCTACTTAGCAGTTGGATTTCCATAAACAGTAATTTACTACTTTTTACCCCATATGAGTCAACAAATTTCAACACTTTTAAGGCAAAGGGAATCATTCTCAATTTGGTAATGTGAGTTCAGCGTGTTCCTCATCCAAAGCACGCCAATGTGATTGTTTCCCCTCCCCCTTCCTTGAAAGTCCCAACCCAAAGCATACACAAAACTGGAAGTTCAAATATGGAATGGAAGAAATTTAATCGACTTAGTTAGAGGGATATTCTAACGAATCGCCTAAAATAAAAGCTCACAAAAGTGAAAATTCAAATACGAGACTCAGTTGAGAAAATAAAAAAAGAAGCTCACAGAAGAGGAAATTCGAATTCGAAATGAAACGAAACAATCAGGAAGTAAGAATTCAGGAGGGGAAGCTCACCGCATCAACTTCCATGTCGGTGACGATTCTAACTCCATACTTGTTAACAAGAAGATCCCCCTCTCTGAAAGTACCGCTTTGCGTTCTACATGAACCAGAGAGTTACTAAATTTCATCAAAGAAAAGTCAAAATCAACGATTGCATAAAGATGGAGGTACAGAAACAGATCTCAACACAGCGATAAACAAACAAAAAAACAAAGGACGAATCGTACAGGAATTTGGCCAAGGAATCCTCGTTGGAGGGAGGAGGCACATCGAGCTTGAGCTTGAGATTAGGGATTCCGCCTAGTCTCCTCATTTTCTCGCTGATGTCTCTCACTCTCTCTCTAGATTGCGTCGCTTTCTCTCTCTAGAACGACGGCTTGATCCGGTGGGGAGTGGCTATGGCGGCCTCTCTCTGTACCGAAAATAGTCGTTGTAAAGTCTTTTTTATTTTTTATTTTATTATTATTGTCTTTTTATTCTTTTTATTTTATTTCCCCTTTTTAGTTTCCAGTTTATTGTCTTTTTCTTTTTCTTTTTTTAATGTTGTGGATATAGACCAAATTCCAAAAGTGACCCCACTTCTCTTTGTACATGTGTACAGTATATTCAATGAGGAAATAAAGCACTCATTTGAGTTGTGTCCGGACTCCTCTCAATACAAAATTATTTCGGATATAAATAAACAATAAAAAAAATAGTTTTTATACCCTTATATTGATATATTTATAAAATTTTATTATGAAAATTCATGTTATAGATAATTAAAGTCTCGATTCTTTTAGAAAATAATTTTTAATATTTTTTAAAACATGACTTTTCATAATAAATTTTATAAAACATATTAATATAAAGGTATAAAATCTATATATATATATATTTAATTTTTTCAATGTTTATTTATACCCGATATAATTTTGTGTTGTGTTTAATGGTATTACTATTATTTTATTTATATTTTATAATGGTCTTTTTTTTAAAAAAATTGATCAATTAATAATTTGAGAAAAAAAAACAATTTGAATAAAAATATCTAACTCGGTGATAAATGTTCATAAAATCTAAAATAATATGTGAAGTTGATTGGATTGAGTAGTTTACTAAAATGGAAATAATAATTTTGTTAAAATCATTTTTTATTGTTGCTAATTAATAGAAATATTTTGTTCAAATATCCATTATTAATAACCTAATTTTAGATAATTATTCATCCTTTTATAAAAAGAATGGTACGGACTAGTACTTAGCCGAAAAATTGTTTGCACTAATAGTACATGCTTTGTAGATAAAAATTACTCCGTATTTATATATGTATTTTCACAAATATATTTTAATTCAGATATTGTGGTACAATTTGCAGCTACATCGTCACACGCGAAAAAGATTTGTTGCCTAACTTCAAGTTGATGTTTCGTGGAAATTTGATCTCAAAAGTGTCATTTTTTGAAATTTTGACATTTCCACCTCGGGCTCATCAGTCCGTCTTTTTACACTTGTACAAGAAAAATACATTTATAAGAACGCTTTTTCCTTGATTCAATTTAGTAAATATTGTTATTTAGGAAACAATTGTTTAATATGTGATTTATGTACTTTAATTTAGTAAAACAATTGTTAACAGTAAAGGTTAGAAAAACTTTATAAGAAATCTTGGGGAAAAAAAAATCAGAAATTTTAAAATGGGATTTTCTTCCTAGTATTAGAGCATGCCCAAGAGATTTCATATCTTGGTTTTTTGGAGAATATTGAGATGATTTTTTGTCCAACAGTTTCGCCATTACATTTTCCAAAATAGAGAATGAAGAGAAAATATGAAGATCATTCCCTAAATTTGGAGAAAACCCTATATATTTTGGGGTAAACTCTATAATGGGGAAGCTGTTGGAATGATGCCAAAAAATACTCAGAATATCCGACTTATAATTCTCTATTTTGGAGATTGTTTTAGAGAATTTGTTGGGCATGCTCTTACGAGCACAAATATCAACTTTTAGGGGATGTAGTAAAAATATGTGTTTGTGGTTCGTTGGAGAAAACCACCATAACAAGAATAATTTTAAGCAATCATTGCAATATATATATATATGTAAACGACTATCTAGCTTCAAGGGCATCGAGAGGTGGAAGGGGACTTCTTGATGGTGATCAATGCATTGAAAGGCATTTGGAAGTCTCGTAGGAAGTCGAGATGATGATTTCAGATGCCCTCAGTTTATACAGAGCTCTCGACAAAGTCTCATTCTCACATACTTTTAAGGAGGAGAACCAAGTAGCTGACAGGATGACACACCTCGATCTCATGTTGACTATGCTTGACGTGAGCCCTCCAGCTAATAACGATGACCTCGTCCGCCTAGTTCTTGGACGTTGGTTCAACCAAGGTTGACCAACTCCAAATTATTGCCCTCTATAAAAAAATCTAGCTTCAAGGGCTTTTTTAACCGTAGTCGTGTTGTTCCGAGGTTCGAGTTGTCGGCAGACTGACCTCTATCCTCCGGTTGTGTGCTCGGAAACAACCCCACCCTCCACCCCTCATATTCCGGCACAGTAGATTGAAGCTTGCTACATCTTTGGTCATAGGAGATTGCATTATTTGACCCAAACCCGAACAAATTAGATCCAATTTAACCTAATAACATAAGACATGGCCCAACTAAAACAAACCCTCTTCAACTCAAAACCCAAACAACCCCAAATTTATTTTGATCCGATCCGATCCAATTCAAGCAAATAGTATATCCAATCCAATTCTCCCCCTTACAAGTGAAAGCGCTTGCGCTCAGAATCGGTCTTGTAGCTGCAAAAGACCTTGGTCTCTACACATCAATATCGAGGGAGACGGTCTGACGGTCATTACACTTCAGGACTAATGCTTCCCCTCCTTTACCACTTACCACAGAAATCACCTCAGTTACTAGTTCCACAGAAAAAGACCCTTGAGATGAACAACAGTAGGCAGCACCTGACAAGCGAATCACCGATAAGAGACAACTAAAAACCAAATGCATCCATCCCATGCCAGGCAACCAAACGTGCCTGTGCTTTGTATGCTCTCTCAGACTCAGTTTTGAGCCCGGTCCTTATGATACATTGTACAAGAAGATCAATTACATTACACGTAAACGAAGGAGCCTGGGCACGCTGTTATTATACAATATACATGTATAGTTGTATACCAATTACCAAAAACTAAAGATCTACAGGGCTTTCAGTGTTGATTTCTTTGCCCTTTTCCTGTGTTTCTTTCATTCCTTCTGGTAGAATGAGAGAACAAGATCGGTACGCACTGAAAAGAGTTGTGTGTCGACAAAGAGCTGCATCAATTGCAAGATGAGAACAGTATCATTTCAGTGTAATTTTCTAGTTAAAATATAAAGCAATGTTGCCAATGAAGAGATTGGTATGTGTAGTTTTACTCCAATTTAATAAAATATCAGAGCCTTCTGTGTTTGGCAATTGTATGACCAATTTTCGAGCAAATAAGAGGTGCAAGCAGCCTAATCGAATCAATTTGCGCATCAGAGTTTATGGTACCGGAAGATATAGTACCACAAAGTACACACTAATTTTGTGGCGCATATAATGGTAACTAAAAAGTCTTCCAAGTTTTAAGGACGTACCTTCATAAATGGGCGATCACGGCTGATAAATGAATCAATGAAGCTGTCCTTCAACAGAAGTGAAACCTGCAGGTAGATCAAGAAGTTGATGATGATTACTATAAGGCGCAGGGAAAAAAATGTCAGAGCCGGTCATGTGAAATAGTGTGGCGGAACAATTAGAGAAATTCATAATTGTTGGAGGCGGGGAAGAAGGAAAGTTATTTTATCCTCTGCGTCTAATGTCACAATCATCATGAATAGAGTAGTAGAGCACTGATGAAAATATCACAAAACATATACTTTCACCCTTCAATATATCTGCTACTGAACACCAGCTATGGCAGAAACATAGACAATATCTTTGACAGGCAGACAAGATTTACAGGACCTACCTTATCATCATTAGATTGGACATTTGTAATTGTGTGCGAACGAAGATTAGAGCAAAGAGAATCCAAGTACGCCCTCAACACAGCTGAAAAACCTTTGGCAGCCTCCACCTGTATTTAACAGATCAGAGCAACTTCTGAATAATAATTGCAGATGAACATCCAAATGAACTCCAAATATATAAGTTATAAGCAAGTCCAGTCTTGGTCGTGAGAAACAAATAATCAACTAGAAATCCGCTCAGCATACAGGTAATAAAGTGAAACAAGTTGTGCTCAACTTCCCGTTTTACATGAAGACTTTTATTTGAATATCAAATCAACTGAATATGGAGAAGCCCTTCCAAGGATCACTAGCCCCATATAGAGGGAATTTGTACTGAAGCATATGAACTTGATAGATTTGTTAGAGCATGAGAAGATACCTGGACATCGGTACAATCATAGAATGGCCGTCTTCTACCCAAATAACTTTCTCCAACTAGCTTTGAGTAGTAAGGGCTCAGTGATACAAACAACTCCTTTTGTCGAGGAAGTTGAGGCAATGATGGTGATCTCACCTGTAATCACAAATGGACAAATTGTTTGTTCAGTTGGAGCTGTCAATTAACAATGTTAACATATCAGTCATGAGAACGGCTTCTAAAGAAAGAAACAGTGTTTCAACCATAATCTATTTGTTCTCCTTAGAAAAGCCCTTGAAATAACGTGTTAATATTAAGGGTTCGTTTTGACAATAAGCTGAAATGGGATTTTTTTTGAGCTTAAGCTTTAAGTGTTTTTTCTAGGAAAAAAGAGAATTTTATCCGCAAAAAGAGAATAAACGAGCAAAAGCAGGTATCTATTATATTTCAACATGATAATTATACTTTTTTCCCCGATAGTTCAAGACATCAAGCACTGAGATCAAACGCCTTCAAGAGGACAGTACAGTTGCCGAAGTGGAAAATCCAAAATTAGGCATCTGCGATAATATACTTGAACATACAATGTCACAATGTTTTCAAGGTTGACTGAATATTGATCTAGAGAGCTACAAGCCCATGCTTTTTTTGAAAATGACCCTTATTCCTGATTCAGACTCCATGAACACCGGACAATCAGCTTCTTTTTCTTTTTGATTGGGAACTTTGTCTATGCAAGGCAGCAAGGATGCTTACTACTTTAATGAACAAGATATGTGAAGGCGGTGAACTATCATCTTCTTTGCAAATAAGCTAAAGACACTCATCATCCTTGTCTACATTTTGAGAAGTCACATCTAAAGAAATAGTACTTGATGATTGATTGATGGAGCTCAAGGCATAACACCTAAGGTCGAGAAGTTTGATTCTTGTTAATCATTGAGTCTTCCAAAAAGAAAGTTTCAATACCATATCCATCTTATTTTAGTGACACCCCTCCACAATAACTGTGTAATCCATTAAAGGGCACAACTGTCAACAGTATCAAACTATCATGCTACTGTTTCCATATGAAAAATTTGTTCCACGCAATGTGTTTATTGTTTAGCCAGAAGCAACTTCACTTCATTGGTTTCTTTACTGAAAATTTCTCTCCGCCATTTATACCCACTCCCATATTTCATCTTTCTCAACCTTCTTTGAATACCATTTTGAGCTTGTAGCAAGTCAATAAGGGCTAAATTTTAAATTTGGTCCACTTGCATCATCAAGCCTTTCCTGTCAAATACTGAAGGAATCAGCCCATATTCCTTCCTCTCCCCCTCACCACTTTCTCTTCCCATTAATGTAACTAACAAACCCGGATGCATATACAAGGGAGCCAATTGAGTGTTATAAATTAAAAGAGCAGGAAAGCATTCATACAGAATTTCATCGATTTACCAAAACTTCAGCTCTTAAGCGAGTATACAAACCTTATTCTTGTTAAGATCCACTAATATGGCATTCGTCTTTGATTGTATTTCGGATGTTTTATTCTTGACACCAACCTATAGGTCAGATTTCCAATTAAAATGTCAGCAAGAACAGTAAAACACTGTTATTGGATATAAATCATAACAAGGCTTCCACATATCCACCATTGTTAAAAAAAAATAGTAACTTACTATGTAAGGCACGGGAGCATCAAGAAAATCCAACATGTCATTTGGCAAAACCTAACACCAGTAAGCCATGTGAGTCTGGATTAATGGATGTAGTTTCCAAACAACTGAAAGATAGATGGAAAAGCAACATACCGGCATTAGAAGGCTTTGCCACCGATATGGACGAATCAAAGGAATAACAGACAAAACCGAAGCTGATAAAATACCCTGTCCATTCAATAGAAATATCCAATAACAAGTGAGAAGTTTTATTAAAGCATAAACATAATAATGCTTTGAAAAGTGAAGATAAAATGAAAAATAAAACCTTTACCAATATGTGAGTAACTATGAACATTGATCCTCATCTGGGGTGGAGATCCAATTCTCACCCATATTCTATACCACCTTATCTAATACAAGTATTGTTTAGGTTTCCTTTAATTCCACCCCCTTATAGGGATTGTACATTTCTACCTGATGCTAGACATCGTTTATGTTAGTACTCCAAAAGAAATATGTATTTCGTCCGAAGAAAAGGTCCAAACCACAAATATATGGTACCACTTATTGTCCCAGTAGCATATTTAGATAGAAAATATAATCCATACTAATGAAAAGAGGAAAATAATAGTGAAATGCATACCAAATTTGAACATACAAACACTACTTGCTTCTCCAAAAGTAACCCAGCAAACAATGTTAATACCTGCAAGCACCCATTGTAGTCAAATGTTTATTCTTAGAATACTATGCAAGTATGAAAGACAACTGAAACATGCAAGACATACAAATCTCCATGGTGCCTTTTCACGCTTTCTTACAAAATGTTTTAAATATTTACTAATTTATCTTTTAGTAAAAACTACTTCGTATTACATAAATCAGCATATTCTCTTTGGACAATGTTCGGAAATTGAAAACTTAGCAGCAAGCATAAGAATCATCACACATTAACAAGAAATTAGGCTTCAAGCAACTATAACTTTAGGTCAAGAAAATGCCACCAATGAAACCTTTGTATGGATAAATAAACAAAAAAAAAAGTTTTGCTCAATAATTAATGTACATCCTTTACGACACAATTTAAATTAGACAGGCAGAGATATTTACATTTTCAAGCCGCAGAGAGCCACATAAGAATGACATGGCCCATACAGATACAGCAGTAGCCTCCTCCTCTGCTAATATTTCGTTATATACCTTGAAAATATATAAAGTCAATACAATAAAAAAAAAAGGTTAGAATATAATGACAATAGATACATGGGATAACCCTATGTTTCCAAGTTTCTCTAAACTCAACAAGTGGATACACCAATGCAAAAAGTAGTCTTATATGAGCTTAACATGCAAGTTAATGCAAGATACAATACCTCTGCCTTTTCAAGGCTGGTACTACATAATCCCATATCAATTAACTGGCCATCTATATAGATAACGCCTCCATCAGGACGCTTGAATTCCAACGGCTGCAAGTGTTCTAACGGATGGAACTCAAGTGTAGCCCCCCTTGCTGGGCAACTTATACGAAAGTATTTACAAATAATTTGCAATGATCCAAGGTTGTTTGCCTGTAAGAAGAATGTGATGTTGTTTAGAAGTCAACAGACTTGGTTAAAAATAAATGAAAGAGGTAGACAGCTCAACAATGTGCATCTATACAGTGAAATACCAACCTTAGCCCATTCCAATATGTCCTCATGGTCAACGGAATCCTCCCAACCTGAGGAAGATGTTTCTTCTGTCTCTGCATCCTCATTATCACTCCTAAACTGTCTGCCTTCACAAGGAGAACCTTGCAAACTGCATAAGATATTCAATGAGAACTATCATAAAGAACCGGTAGGCCAAATATGCAAATATCATGTAAAACAAAAATTTGTAAAACAATAACTGACACCTAGAGGATGATTCAGAACTTTCGTATTGTTGATAGCGAAGCAATGGCATGCTTTTCTCAAACATTTGCTTGTTTTCCACATAGTGATTACTGGAAACAGAATCAACTTCAGAATTCTGCGATGAAACTGCCGATTCTTTGTCATGTAGGATAATTTCACAGTTATTGATTACAGAAGCAGAAGAATTGAGCAATTTTCCATTAAATGATTGTGAGGTTTCTTCGGTATCAGCATTTGCAAAACAACTTTCTCCATCAGCCACTTGTTCAGAACTTTTCTGACATAGTGGAGTATTTTTTACTGCTTCATGCAACCTGTCTTTGGACTCATCTTCAAATGAGAACCCACGTCCATTATCTTCTTCACCTAACTTTGTATCCATCTCTGAAATCCCCAAATCCAAGCCACATATACTTTGTGTTAGCCGTTCAAACCTTTCCTCTGTGAGTATGCTGTAATAGAAAAAAATCTGATAGAAATCAAATCAATCTAAATAATATCAATATGGCTTCTGTTATTTTATATTCCTTCTTTCTTTTAAAGCGCATAAGCCATCTGACATAGTGCATGGACCATATACCATATGAAACGCATTATAAAATTCTGTTATTTTATGTTCCTTCCTTTTTTTTCCGTTGAAGTCCACAGTAAGTGGCAAGCAATTTATGGAGAAAGTTTGTGGTTTTGTACATGTATGGATCTCCTCCAGATTTTTTTTTCCCTTTTAATCCAACGGTAAAAAAGTATATAAAGATAAGCAGACTCCCAAAGTTTGCATTATTTTGTGCAATTTATCCGTAAAGGAGCAACCAAAAATGCATCACCAAACACACTCCATAGACATTGTGCAGTTTATTGGTCTCGGCTACCATGTTTAGGCATGAGATTGGTCACAAGCAAAGCCAGCATTAAAACGAGATCTGCTTCAAATGAGAAAATGAACAGTTATGCAGTAAACTTGCCTGTTCAGCACACCAAAATGCAATTCAAAAAGTGGTAGCCTTGAGAGTAAGCAATAACAACGTTGAGTAGTTAGTACATGTCGACTCAAGGGTGCATCAAAAGGCTGGCTGTCTGACATCACGGAAACGAACCGGGAGGGTTTCTGAACTATTTCTTCAACTAGCACACAGCACCCATACAAAGATGAATTATCTGCAACCTGGGAGAATATATTGGATAAGAAGTCTACTTCCAACTTGTAAGTATTTGTACCAAACTAGATTGTAAAATGATCCATTACTGAAGCTTTCAGTATTATCCTTCTCCTGCTATAGGAGACAGTTCTTATTTAAAACTTGTTGCATGCTCATAAATATACAGAATCCTAATACTGCAAGAGCAAATAGAAAGCATATTACCTGCAAACGGAATACAAAGGACAGATCACTCTTTTTCAAGTGTTCCTGCAAAACAAGGGATAAAAGTATTAGCACGCCACCGCATAATTTATTCGCATTTGCACGGTTTTCCTAATTAGTCATTACTGTAAGCAAACATAAATCAGAGTGAACCCCACAGGAAAGGCAATGAAAAATGAAACAAAGACAACCACAGGAAACCAGATTGGATACACCAGTTACATTTTTTCTCATTCAACCTAGTTGTTAAGGTTTTAGAAGGAAAGAAGCAGAATTTAAGTCCCTGGTTGAGTTCTGGATTCATGGAATATGGTATGTTTTATTGAATAGATAGGCATAATTTCTTGCTAGAAGGAGGAAACTAGCCCATTTTAGGTTGCGGCATACCAAACCATAACCATTAGTACAGTAGTATAAGCATGAAAAAGAGATCAAAGTAAAGTACCATGTCTACGAATTCCCACAGTGAATTCATAGTACCTTGTAGAAAATAACATGACAGATACCTGTCCAAGAAGGATCTCATTCAATTCACTCATTGAGGGAGTTTTTTCAACAGCATTAACCTGAAAGAACAATGTATTTCCTGATAAGTTGGATGTACAGGCAGTATTACTGGCATTGAAGAAACAACCATGAAAGCATCTGAAAGTGCAAAGCCATATCAGTCAGCTACATTCAATGAGGAAAAGCAATGCAGCATGAAATTTTCAGTACAAGAATAATTGCCATTAGGATTACAAGGAACAAGAATCTATAAAGTTGAGAATTAAAAGATTGAAAAGCAACAAGAACAGGTGCAGACTCAAACCTCTATACCCCCAGGGAAGCAAAATGATAAGAGATCCTTATGTTTAAGAGGCAACTGTTTTTCTGGAGGATAAACGAACAGAACCTGTAAACAAAAGTAGAAGAATTAAGTGCCTGCATCATGCAACACCAAATATGTAACTGAAAGCAGATTAGGATTGTGAGAATCACTCTCATCAAATAACAACTTTCAAATGCAGAAAATAGAATACATATAGAAGATGACTTATTGACCACACCTGAGGATCTAGGCAAGATTTTACACAAGAGTAGAAGCGTCCACTTAGTGCACTGCGAAATTTGCTTGAATCTTCAGACTTCTGTGCAAGCATGAGCTTCTGTAGCATCTGCATGTCACAGTTAGGATGAAGGCCAACAACTACAATGCTTTCAAAAAGTCTTGTTGGCTCTTGAAAAGATCTCTGATCCTGGGGAACAAATAGGAGAGGGGAAAACATATGTCAGAAAAAATGTCTTGTTCTATTCATTTCATTGTCATGATAACACTTCACCCATCAGGCATTTCAACAAAGACCCATGATCTGACAACAAATGAAGCCTAGCTAATGAAGAAATGCCAGGGAGATGGCTCTAGCCCTTCAACATGAGAGGGAAAATGTCAGAAAAAATGTAATATTACACTGAATATTGGAAACGGCACAAATACCAGTCAAAGTAACCCTCTGAACAAAAAGAATAGAGAGATTGAATAAAGGGGCACCTGCTAATCAAACAGCTAATAGCCTAATACTATAAGGGGTAAGACTATAAGGAGTAAATCATGGTTCTTCACAGAAGCATATGGGATCTTTTCTTCCATCTTTTTTTTTCTTTTATGGATAGATCAGCATAAAAAATAAGGTTTCGAGAGAAGGTTTTTTCTTCATGGAAAGAGCATTGGGAAAAACAATAAATATATGAGTGTCCAAAAAGAACATAAATCGTTTAACCAAACAGGTTCATTCTTTTCTTTTATCAAATTTGTAAAAGACGATGGGCTGATGGTAGGTCATAACTGACCAAGGACTGCAACTGGAACCTAGCCCATTGGCGCTTTTGGCTTGTCAAAACCTCAGGATTATATGTAATATGCTTAGTTTCTGTGGGATGTGAATAGCCTTTCAAAACTCTTGAGAATCGATTCCTTAATCGATGGAGTTGGTTGCCACTGTTTTCATCTTTTGATTGAAAAACAACAGACGGTCGTGGTGATTGTGGATGGACAGCAATAGCAGATGCTGCTGCATCAGCTACGGCTCTAGCAACATCTTCTGTTGTCTGAATGAAGAATGAAGCTGTCCATCCTGAGCTCCCTGATTCTTCCTTCTGAGCCATCCTTGAAAATGCACTTTCTTCCGATGGTACCAACTCTGAAAAAAAAAAAATCAAGGTTTAGATTACTCCAGCCATCAGATCAAATAGTCATTTCGAAAAATTCCAAAGAATCACTTCTTGAGCGCAGGTCACCAAAACATAGTCTCAACAATAAGAGGAATCTCAATGCAGAAGACACATATCTTCCATCAAAATTGGTGCACAAACTGAAGGCAAGTTGAACCTAGACACACCAAGAGCAGAACAAAGTAGATTTATAAGCCAAACTCCAGTTCCTGACAAATTGCAACGTCTAGCCTATCAATGGAGTACACAAACAGGGTCCTTCCTTCAAATTCCAATAGTCGTCTTCACCGAGGATCATCGGTCATCACTATACAACGGTTTTCATAATCATAAAATTGGATGAATAGAATCGTACAAGTCATACAAGTTCTCTTTATGTAACACAGGCTGCAATGGAACAATCTATTTCCACTTCAACTAATCCTACACATTTGATTTATCACCCTTTATAACATCCAACATCTCTAGGTCTCAGTATAAATAATCGATCACTCAACACCATTGAAATCAGGAAATAAAAGAACAACAAGACTTAACAATACAAGTAGAAAACGACGAAAATTGACCAACTCATACATGACTTCAGCCAACATTTTTCTTTTTGGTGCTTGTATGAACAGAAAAATTCAACATCAGCAGGCTCAACAACACACAAAATAAGGCTCTATTTGCACAGAGAAAGGAAATTACAAGCTTCCGCGAGCTCCGCGATTATTGAAGTGAGAAGATGAACAGATCATCCAAAAAATGAAGCTGCTGTGCGCACTGGAACACAAGGTGAAGCTGTGAATTCCGATACTACGGCCATGAAAACTCGGAAAACTGAAGCGTCAAACAGCGGATAATAGTGATAATGCTTTCCCCTTGTTGTGTGCCAATTTTAACTGCAACGAAAAGTGGAGAGTCCTTTGCGTGGAAGAGAAAGCTAACCTTCCGCGATCAAGTAATTGAAGAGAGGTGGAGGGAGGGGAGAGAGAGACGGTGAGTAGGTTCAGAGTTGAGACGACGGCCACGGTTGCCGGAGCCGGAGTTAAGCAAGATGATAAGAAGCCACTGCTTCGTGTCGTCGGGAAACGGAGGTAATGAAAACCCCCTAGGCGGCTACGCCCCTAGGCCCAGGCCCCCCAACATCAAAGGTCCAAACGGAAATAATTAGGGAGTAAAAGTTAAAAAGTACAGTAAATATACTGTAATTTTTGTGGGTTAGATAATAGATACCGCAAAATTAACTCATTCACTAACAACTGAGATGGCGGAAAATTACGATAAAAAAAATATTATCTGTAAAATTAAACTCTGATTTTTCTTTTTCGAAAAATCATCAATGTTATGGATGTGTAACTAGAATAAAACATAAAGCTTACATGCTTTATTTCATGGTTTTCACATATTTTAATATAACCTCATAATATGAAGTTATCGGATATAATTATATTATTAAGATATGAAATTAATAAATGATATATACCGGTTTGGTAAATGATGTAGGAACTATTGTAATTAATTTACATAGGTTCATTGCTGAAAATTGAAACGATTATAACTTTTTGCTCGGATATCGGATTCGAGCTTATAATATATCAAATCAAAGCTATCGACGAAATGAATATGTATGTTAAATTTTATTTTCGATTGGGGGGTGATTGCCGCTCCTAGTCCTAAAGAGGATCCGCCTCTGCACACCCCATCTTAATTTTTCTCTCAAAAAAATAAATAAATGAGAATGTCGCATTTTCCATATCAGGAGTAAAAGTTAATTATCATATATCTTTATCGGATTCTTATTAGCACAAACTGATTCTTTGTTTATCACGAATTTATACATTGATGTAAACCGACTTAACTTTAGGTGGCAAAAGAGGTTGGAGCTTGTCAATAACTCAATATATATCTCTTCAACAAATTTTTCATTGGAAAAATAATCAAAAATAATACCAACTATCCACCGTGAACCAAAAATAATACGAACTTTAAAATTGACAATCTCATATACAAACTATCACCACATTAACTAAAAATAATACGGTTGAGTTCCGATGGATTTTCCGATCAACTCCGCCACGTGGACACCGGAAAGACACATAGCATTGCCACCTGGCCCACCTCACTTCTTTAGTTTGATTAACTTACTACAATAGCTCATTTTTTTTATTTTCCACAAAATAAAAAAGGGAGAATCATCCTCATCTCCTTCAAACAGATCTCATCCACGTTCAATCAGATCTCATTATGCCTTTGCAATTTTTTTTTATTAACTTGTATTCCTGATACGATATAACAAGATTTGATTATTATATTTTGAATAAGAGAGGGGGTAAAGAAGTACTACCATGGCACAACCTCAAATTTTTCAAATCAAATTGGGGCTTTTCAAAATTAGGGTTTATTTTTGCAAATCAAATTGGGGCTTTTCAAAACTTTCAACAAATTGATCGATCTTGATCCAGATTCCCAAGTTATACAAAAAACCAACAATTTAATCACAAATTCATACCCCAAAAATGCTTTCATGCTCCTGCCCGAGCTCTCGAAAATGGTGGACACCAACTCTAAGGAGAAAGAAGCATACGGGAGGATAGTCAGAATCGAGATCTGGCGAGGCTACTCAAGCTTTCGAGAATAGGGGACTCCGGGATCGAGAAAGAGACCGACGAGAGATCTGGCGAGTGAGAGCGCTAGATCGATGGTCGCTCGACGGTGGAATGGACAGAGCGAAAGGAAGTAGGGAAGCACTGTTAGACCACTCTCTTGCTCTTCCCTTTTCGGAAGGAGGTCGACAGAGAAGGTGATCGAGGCATTGACGGCGAGACTAATGGTGGCGGGGCGGCTAGATTCAAGGCGTCGACTTGTTCTCTCCTCTCTCTCTTTCTCTCTTCTTAATCTGTTCTTGACTTTTTTTTTTGGAAAATAAAAAAAATAAAAAAATGAGGTGGTAAGTTAATCAAATTAAGGCAGTGATGTGGCAATGTCACCTGTCTTTCCGGCGTCCACATGGCAAAGTTTGTCGGGAAATCCACCGGAAAACTCAACCGTATTATTTGTGGTGATAGTTTGTACATGAATTTGTCAATTTTAAAGTTCGTATTATTTTTGGTTCACGAAGGATAGTTGGTATTATTTTTGGAGAATTTTAAATATTTTCGGGTCTAGATTTTCTATCTCATTTTTTAAAATATAAAAGTAACCTAAAAATAAAGAGTTTACCCATTTAGGTCACACTTTTTAGGTGTTTTGATTTTCTTCTGAGTTACTCCATCCGTTTTAAAATATAAGTTTTTTACTATTTACACACATATAAGATTATTAATAAAAAAAATATGTAGTACGGAGTAGTTTTCATCATTCCAGGAAAACGTGCATGATTAGTAAACGAGTAGGATGTTAACTCCCTTCGCATGATTCAACTCTCGAGGATTGTAGGAAGAGTCAGAAGCTTACCCCAAGTCGTTGGTTCGAATATGACCACCATATTTCCTCTAGTAAAGTCGCTTTTATCGATTTCTTTAGCCACACTGTTGATTCAAGTCCAAACAAAGAACACAACTGGTGCTGATTGCAATTGTAGATACTCGGCTTTGATACACCCATGTGAGCTGTTTTATTTTAGTTATATGGACTTTCTATATACCTAGGAATCTATGGCAGACCAAATTTCACACCAGTTTAGACAAATAAGTGAAATAACCCTGCAATAAAATACAGTATCACCAAAACAAACCCAATATAACCCAACCAAATGAACTCTAAAATTTGAAATAATCATACACCTAAATTGACGATCCAAGTTGACCCCTGTAGATTAGCAAATCATATTGCTCAATGGTTTGAGGTGAGGTGAGGTGAACGGTTGCAGTGAGAGGCTGTGTAGTGCTTCAAGGCTTGTCGAAAACATCACCCGACCCGAGAATCCAACCCCGTCCAATCCAAGAAATTTTAGATTTAAAGGACATAATTCTACAAAATACCACTTCGAAAGCATTATCTAACAATACATGGTTTAGTTTACCCTTGTTAAATATTGAAAAGGAGCTCTTGTATACCACAAACCATCATTCAAACATCAGAATAGAACGCCTAGGAACTAATCACGCTCACTTATGGCGGTCAAGTGTTCATCAATCTCCTCAGTTGACAGCACCCTAAAGACGGGATTTTCTTTCCTGACAACTCCAACCTGGAATCAGAGACTGCATGTTGTGATACAAAAGCCTCTACATAAGACTCCAACACTAACTTCCATCAATGAATGAAGTGCAATCCTTAAACACAAAATACCAAACCAATCCAATATGCTGACAAATCATAGTCGGGCTGAAACGTAAAGCACATAACATATTTTCTACCATTATCTTTGAATGGAAGATGACAATAACAGTTCAAAGAAAAGAAAAATACACAAGGTGTAACTTTCATGGTTACGTTACGCAAAAAAGGATCATTTTCAAGTGAGGCAGTCAGTTACTAATTGAATTACTATTGGGTGGCAAGACATTCTACACAAGAATAGATCAGAAAAAAGTATATAAATGTATAAGCTTTGAGTACCTCAATTTCAGTGGCTTTGAAATCTTCTTGCAGAACATTTTGTAGGGCAGAGATTGCGGTCTGCAAATGTATAACTAGTTCATCAGTACCAAAACTGCCAGAATAATGTGGCAATAACCAACCAAGTTAACAATATAAAAACTGACCCTAGAACACTTTTGAAATATTAGACTGATCAATGTAAACTAAGAATATTAAAAGAACAAAAAGGGAGCGGAAAAGAGGAAAAGTCAGTGCATAAAGGTAGTATCATCCTCAGCTTCTATGAATTTAGATATATGCTCTAAGAGACACACTACTTGTTCTACAACAATACCAGTTATTATGCTGCATCGGGCTTCCAATGTTAATAACACAGAACCTAGTCAACCTACTTTACTGCACTGTCCTGAAGCGGTAAATAGATAGACAATGTAATGACGTTACAAAATATACGCAAACCATACAAAGGGTCTCGTGTAAAAGCATAAGGAACGAACCACCCAAAATGTCCCTCTATACAATATGCTCATAATAACCAATCTCTCTCCCACCTCCTACCAAGCTACCCAAATCAGGGGGTGATCATGACCCAATGACCCTTGTTTTCCACTCATATCCATCTGTACTTTACTGCACTGTCATAAACTATCATGGGCACAAGGGAATTAGCAACTACAATGCTACTTTTCCCAAAATCCAACAAGAGAGTACAAGTTGATAGGTCACCACTTCAGTCCTCTAAAGCAAGATTACTGCTTAATATAATATGCTCTAGTTATGTGATTTTGTAGGTCATATTACAAGGTGATTCTGCGTCAGTCATCGTTTAATCGACTAATAAAGCAACATCCACCAAAATCAGTCATGACTCAGTCTCATGAGTCATAGGACAACTGCAAAAGCTCTAATACTTCCATGTAACTGTAAGGAAAGTTATAATTCATTTGCTTACTTCAACAATAAAAAAGCAGCCAGTTCCTACTCAATCTAGATATATTACGAGGTGATTCTGCATCAGTCATGATTACATAAACTAAAAAAACAGCATCCACCTAAATCAATCATGACAGTCACAGGATAACTGCAATAACTCTAATATTTCCAGGTAACTGTATGGAAAGTTATATTTCATTTGCCAACCTCAACAATAAAAACAGCCACTTCACACTCAATCTAGATATCCATAAATGGCATAAGCAACACCTGATGCAGGTTCCACGGTAAAGTTATTTTTTCACAAACCTGTACAGTTTCATCGTAGGAGAAAGCAGGATCATTTTTCATTTTCTTCTCTAAAAAGTTGATCGCTTCTTGCTCCTTGGATCCAGCACTTGTTGCCTGATAAGAATTATGCAATTAAAATAAGGACAACAGACAACTACAAGAATAAAATAAGATCAGGCAATTGCTTGAAGCTCAGCAGAAAGACTCGTAGATTCATACAGATAATATAAGCTTGTAACTAGTTACAGAGAAATAAGAATAACCCAGTAAAGTTTGAACAGGAAACTATTTGTATTGAAAGCAAAACAAGAAAGCATAGTCATAGAGAAAAAATTCATTTGTGTACCCTGTGACCAAAAAAGTGACCAGCTGGGTCACACTTGAACAGCTGCGGCCCAGCCTCTTCATCGATTCCCAAAATCATAGCAACTGCAAAATGAAAATATCATGACGAGCAAATCATAACCAGATATTTACCACTTTACCAGGAATAATGTGCAGATATTATGTAGAAAATGGTCAAGACTCAGTACAAACCTACTCCAAGAGGTCTCATGTACGCATGCTGTGTGTAGACTTGAGATTTGTCTGCAATCCTTCATGAAAAAAGACAACTTAATAATTTGCTTCACAATATATCTGATTTATGCTCTGCAATTATAATGAATATGCAATATGTAAAAATGTGGGTTATGTTATGTAACATGCTGATGAATAACAAATTCACAAATGAAGCATTGACCAGAATCTGATAGGGAGTCTTATCACAAATAGGATCTCTATAGCATTTGGCTAGAATTGGCATGGGATATAATGTCAAATTCTATTTAAAAAAAATCATACAAGACAATGATTATATGAAATTCCAATAAATCTGAAATGGGTACCTCGTATATTACAAAAGCCAAACATATAAATTCGACCCAATTATTTGCCAAAGAGCCCCACCAATCGTACAGAGTTTCCAATAAATCAAACAATTACAAAGTAATATTTGATAGAATCTGAAGATAAGCATACCATCTGGCCAAGACATCGGCAGGCATTTCATATCCATATCTGTGGCGGAACTCAGCTGCTTCATTCCTCGCCTGTTGAACCAAAGTCCTGGCATCAGCTGATCACACCAACCGAAACCAGTAAGCATATTATCTATAGAAAAATGCTTTATAATCCCAACAGAACAAGAAGATTATGTTTCGTGTAGATACAATTTTCATTAAAGGTATTAACTTTACATCAAATATACTGAAAAAATAAGATCTCAAGTGCTACAGAATACAGATGTTAACAGATGACTACCAAATCATGAAACATAAAACCTTAACTTCAACTGGTGAAAGGCTATAAATAAATTAATAATTTTGTAGAATCAGTAGAAATCTTGAATAGAGCATTTATGAATCTTGACACAGCTCCACATGGTCAATTGGAACTACTATTAGTTCAAACTCACAATTTGATTACCAGAACCCTAGCAGAAAGAGTCGAAATCTCAATTTGCTAAAGAAATTAATCATTATTGGAGAATCAAACCTGTCATGCCAGTAGCCAATAGCCCAAGGTACTTAGTAATTGGGAAAAGGTGCGTAACACTCGTTTGATCCAGAAGCTTGTCCTGCAAACCACAATAAAACACAAAAACACCACGAATCAACAACCATAAAGAACTGCGAACAAAAAACAAAAGAAAGCACTGAAGCAGTTTCACTCACAGGGACTTTCTTCTGAGTGACGACACAAACCGAATCCTTTCCCCTAACACCAATCGAAGTGATTCCAGCGGATTTCACAGCTTTAAAAGCATACTCTAACAAAATCATCCAAACAGAAGTGAAATATTAAATGTTCAGATTGCGGAGAAGTCTGAAAAATAACCTAAATTGGAAACGAATAGCTGCTGCGAACAGATCTGGGAATGGAGAAATCGACGTACCGACTTGGAACAGGCGTCCTTCGGGGGAGAAGATGGTAATGTGACGATCGTATCCGCCTCCGCTTCCTCGGCTCATTATCGGGATCGGGTGTTTGTTTCAGTGTGGTGATTGTGGAAATTGGGGTAGAGTTGAGGGATTTGAATGTTTAACCAAGGTTGGCTTTGTGCGCAAGCCAGCTTCGGAGAGAGCACCCATTCTTTACTCATTACCTGATTCTAGAAATACTTTTTTTATTTTTAATCTTATTTTTACGCCACATCATTTGTCCACGGGTCACGGGTTAACCCGTAATCCGACGGGTCTAGGGATGGCAATGGGGCGGGGAATCTCCGTCGTGGGAACGGGGACGGGAAAATTAAATGGGAACGGGGACGGGGATGGGGGCCAAAATAATTCCCCACGGGGGGACGGGGACACTAGTCCCCACCCCGATCCCCGCCCCGCCTCGCCTCGTTGAGGAACCCCACGAGGATCCACGATGAGGAGTATGAAATCCCCATTTTTGCTTAGATCTTACATACGTTTAAATAATTTTTCTTTTATTTTTTAACAACTATCGTACAATTTACATTTATAAGATATTATATATAATTTTCATATCATATTTTCTTACATAACTTTAATAATATCTTATAGTCTTTGATTAAATGGAGGGAAACCATGAGTTTTAAATGGGGAACTCGACGGAGAAACCCGCGGGGAATGCAAATGGGGAAAATTAAGCAGGGACGGGGGACATTTTTTATTCCCGAACGGGGACGGGGACGAGGAGGGTACTCCCCGCCCCGAACCCGCCCCGTTGCCATCCTTAGACGGGTCCAGGCCAGGCGGGTCAAGGGTCGTGGTGGGTCACGGGTTCGAGTTAGGATCGAAGGTTTTGAGAAAATGACCCGCCGGGTCAACAACTTTTTTTTTCTTCCGAAAAACGTTGTTTTGAGGGGTAAAATATTATTTAAAAAAAAAAGCATCCGACCCGTTGACCCGACAGGTCCGACCCGTGAACAAGCTTAATCTAGCATTCCAAAACAAATATATTTCCCTAGCAATTCAATTTAAAGTTATTAACTCTCATGTGATTATTTCAATCCGCGAATTCTTGCGGGGAAGGCTCCTGACCGCGGCTGGAGGTAGGAGGCGGGTACTAGGCGATGTCCAGATCACTTGAGGACACCAGGGTGGTTTTCTCCTTGGCGGCGCCGGCGGTCTGACGGTGGAGATGAGTCTCCTCCAGGATAAACTGAGAGCGGGTTTTCTCGAAGGAGGGCAGTGGTTCGGTATGCTGAAGATGGGTGGCAGCAACATTGTATTCAGAAGGGAGACCCGAAAGTACCCGGAGGACGAGGCGAGTGGCACTAGGTTTGGAGTCGACGACAGCCAATTGATCACACAGGGTTTTGAGTTGCTAACAGTAGGCGTAAATGGACGAGAAAGATGCAAGCTTGCAACTTGAGAACTCGTGCTCTAGGTAGACGGAACGGGTACTTGTTGTCCTGAAAGATGTTCCGAAGCTTGGTCCAGGCACCCATGGCGTTGTCGCCGGTGTCGAGGATGGTGGTCAATGGATCTTTGGAGATGGTGTTGTAGATCCATTGAAGAACAATGGTGTCGAGTTGAACGAAGAGATCATCGTCTTCGGTGGTGGGGCGAATGAGTGTGGAATCAATATGATGGAGGATCTTATGAGCTTTCACATGTGTGATGAAGGGTTTATTTTCAATCAAATAAATTTATAAGATCGAAACCCCGCTATAGTATAGTAGGGTCAAGTTCGTCCGCAGGGAGAAAGTCAGTGACTCAATTCTAGTTACCAAAGAGCAAGAAAAAGCAAGAAGAGGTGACAAATGTAGAGATTTTTTGGGGGTTTTAAAGTTGCTGAATTTTTGGAAGAAAATCAAGAATATGAAAGATCTAGGGCATAGGGATCACCACAACGATAATCATACAAGCCTTGCAATGAATCAAATAAAAATCATGTTTTTATCTATTAAATAGGTCAACTTGCATCAACCCTAGCAAAGCAATCAATTTATTCTCACAAATTAATAGACTTTACTAACAATCTTAATTAGGTTATCAAACTTGCGTTCAAAATCCTAATTACTATCCAACTCACAATTAAATCTTTCAATTCAATTGCAAAAAGGAATTTCCCCAAATTTTCATTGAGTTCTTAAGCACATAAAATAGATAAAATCAATCAATTCATCAATTCATAGCAAAATTGCAAGCATAACTATCGTTGGGATCACCCCAACCCTAGAAAAGGCGACTACTCACGCATAAACATGGTAGACATTGCGAAATTAATGAAGGAAATAAAAATCAGAAATTTAAATTGCATAAAAACCCGAGAATAATGTCAACAAAGCGTCACAAAAGCCTCACAAAACGTTCTCCAACTTTCGCCGAAGAAATCGCTTCAAAAAGCTCTCAAATCCGCTCCCAAACGCTCTCTAAAGGTGTGTTCCAAATTCTCAAAGTGCTGAAAAAGTGATGGAAAGAAGAAGCCCATCCTCCAAACCCTAAAAATCCTATTTATACTTAATAGCCCATAAACTAAATTAGGAAATAACAAATAAATGAATTTTATCTAAAGTCTATCTAAGGAAAAGGGGTAAAAATAATTAAATCCGGGTAAATAAGCTTCGCTGGAGCCCATACCGAGGCGGGTGACCTCGGTACCGACCCCCCTTAGGGTCGGTATGAGCACTGTTGCCTTTTCTTGCTTCGCACTTCCAGATTGAGCCTCGGTACCGACCCCCCTGAGGGTCGTTATGGGGTCGGTATGACGGTAGTCCATCTCGGACTTAGAGAAACGCCCGTATCTCCTTCGTTATAACTCCGATTGCTTCCGTTCTTTTTCCTATGCGCTCTAAATTCTCTTCCGCATCTTTTCCCTCTTGAAAATTTCTTCAAAAACAGCTTCCAAAATTCTGTAAAACACACAAAAGCTAGTGAAGACATCTATTTCTCATGAAATATGAAAACTTATGCAAAAGACAATACACCCAATGCAAAACCTATGAAAATGACTCAAATTGACATCAAAACATATGGGAAAATATAACTAAAAACATGCACATCAATGTGTCTTTAAGAGGTGAAACCATGTGATGTAGGAGCTAGAGTCTTGATCAAGGATGATCGGGGCGCAATTTTTTATGTTGGAGATTGTGAGGGCGGAGTGGAAAGGAGGCTTGGGGTTGTCGGCCATTGTTTCGAGAGGGATAGGGGCGGCGGAAGGGGAAGAGGGAGGTGTCGGGGGCGTCGGCGAGGAGTGTCGAGAGGGAGAGGGGCAGTGGAAGGGGGGTGGGGCGGCTATTCCGGTCCGGTCTGGTACAAAACCGAAGGACCGAAATTTTTGGAACCCTGGACCGTGGATCGGACCGGGACCATAATATATAGTCCCGGGTTTTTCGGTCCACATACTGGTTTTATAGTTGAAAAGGCCCACCACACCACGTCATCACCTATTGTAATTCTAAAGTAAATTGAAAATAAAGATGGGAAGGTTGACGGATGGACATTTTTTTTTGAAGCAGGATAATAATTCAGTTCTCTAGACAAGCCTAGAGAAACCGAGAGACCGGACAAGCCGGTAGATGGACTAACCATCATGAACAACCAAAATAAATAACAGAAGCAAATGACAAAAGCAAATGAAAGAAAAGAAAAACCCAAAGCAAATAACAGAAACAAAGCCGGTAGACGGATGAACATTAAAAAGGAAATGGAGAGTAAGGGAGAGATAGCCTGCTTTTTTTATTTTTTTTTAAAAAAAAATCTTACTTTTTCCTTTTTAAAAAAAGCAGGCATAGTAGCTTAGTAGTTACTCAGTAATATAAGAAAGTACTCCCTCCAGCCTCGTCCACCCATTGTCTGGCTTTGTTTTCTTCCCGTCGCCGGCGTCTTCCTCTCCACTGGTTTGGATGCGTCGGGCGGCGTCATCACCTGTGGTTGTTCTCCTTGAGCCCTACGGTGGCCCACTGGCCCAGTTTGTGTGGTCTGGGGCACTAATCTTGCTTCGCTCTCCTTTGGACCTACGGGCTCTTGCTTCGGGCCCTTTGGGCCCAAGCTTCGGGTCCTTCGGGCCCAAGGTTGAGATTTTGTCAATTTTAAAAATACGATTTTTTTTAAAGAAACTTGCAGTAATTTTCTAAACCCACCTGAAAGGGTAGACTAAATCCCGAAAGGGCTTGATAAAATCCCGAATGGGTCTTGACAAATTCCTGAAAGGGTTTGTTGGTGCGCTCTCTACGAGGGTGTTCACGATAGTTTTCTGGTTGTTCTAGGCAGTTTTGATCTTAGTTGGGGTTCGTGCGTTCGGTGTCGGGTCTGGCTGGGGTCGTGGCGGTGTGCATCAAGGCGACTCCGTATTCCGGAAATTTCCTTGAAGGTTCGTCTTCATAGCCCACAAGGGGACTCCTGATGTACCGTTGGCCAGCGGTGTTATTTCTTGATGACGCTTGGCTCCATTCTGCCCTCGTTGTCCTCATCTGTTATGATTAGGATCGTCTGTTCATCTAGTGACAGTTTGTTTTCCGTCTTTGTGTTGCACCTTTTTATTAGTATTATGATTGTATGTTTGACGGTTCGCCGTCTGTCGACTCTGTCGGCCTCTCGATGAGCCAGGTCTGTCTGACCATCGAATTCTTACCTGATAAAAAAAAAGTACTCCCTCCGTTTCAAAATAAAAGTCGCTTGACTTTTTGTATGTTTTTTAATGAGGTAAAAACTCTATAAAATATTATATTTTTAATCAAACTTTTTTTATAAATTGATAATTATTAGTAATAAGTATCAATTTATGAAAAAAATTTGATTAAAAAAATAATATTTTATAGAGTTTTTATCTCATTAAAAAACGTGTAAAAAACCAGACAATTTTTATTTTGAAACAGAGGGAGTCTAACAGTCCCTAGATACTAGTAGTAGGCGCCAGTCAAGCAGCCACGCCATGGGCCTGCCAACACGAGTAAATTTTTTGGATGGTACTATATACACCCGTAGCAGGTGCTATATGCACTACTTAAGACGGATTATAAATCCGTTCCTTGTAAATTTTTAAAATAAATATACGAACGGATCTAAAATCCGTCCGTTGTAAAAAAAAAAATCCAAAAACTACCTAGCATGGATCCTAGGTCCGTCTTAATAATGTACAAAGACAAAAAAAAAATGCTGAGAAAAAGCCCGACACTTTTTTCCTCACTCTCTCTCTTTATTTCTTTCGCCGAAACTCTCTCTCTCACACTATCTTTCTCTTACTTTTTCTCACACTCTCTCTCATTTCTTTTTTTTTACACAGGTTTCTCTCTCTTTTTACTTTTTGCTTTTGGCTACGGATCAAAGATCGGACTTATTTCATTTTTTATCTTTTTTTAACACGGACGGATTTAGGATCCGTCCATATATTTTTTTAGAAACTTACAACGATCGGATCATAGATCCGTCATAAGTAGTGTATATAGCACCTGATGTAGGTGCATATAGCCACCCCGATTTTTTTTAACCTAATAAAAAAAAACAGAGTAATTTTTTTTTAAACATTTCGGTCTGGGAAATTCCGGTCTGGTCCCGGGTTTGGACCAGAAATCGGAATTTCATTTTTTCTGGACCGTGGACCAGACCGTAATATTTCCGGTCCGATCCAAAACCGTAATTTCCGGTCTGGTCTCGGCCCGATTTCGGTCCGATCCAACTTTTGCCCAGCCCTAGGGGCGACGTTAGGGGTGGTAGAGGTGGCGGATCGAATTAGGGTTTCGCTAGGAAGAGAAAACCTGATACCATATAGAGTTGTATGATTGATATAAAATCCTCCTTAGGGTTTCATTCCTTATGATGTCAATATATATAGATTACAAGTGAGTAAGACTTGGTTTGAGCCATTAAGCCCATACACTATACAATACGTAAATATGTAATCTATCAATTTGATATAATTTCTTTTCTGTCATTTGCCTTCTGTTTGTACATAATGTTTAGTCCATCTACCTCTTATCTGTTCTCTCGATTTATCTAACCGTGTACAGAGAATTGAATTTCTTTATTGATTAAAACATACACTTGAATAATTATAAAATAAACAATTTTTAATAAATGAAAAAGCAATTATAATTTGAATAATCTGCACCATCTGACGTTACAAAGTTGGTCAAATCCAATTGCGTCTCTTCCCTCAAATAGTCAATTGCTTAAGGTGTTTACCGAAAAATGAAGATGATAACGTAATCACATATGTAATCGATCACAATTATACGGATAAAATCCAAAACCTTAATTTAATCGAAAAAAATTGTCATGAGCATTTAAATGTATTAACACTTTTATAAGAATTAATTTTTTTTTAAGTTTTAAATTTGTTGATATCTATGTGAAATGACAAATGTGTTCCACATCAAAAATATAAAGTAAATAAGCCTGATATATAAGCCTATAAATTATTAAATTATTCATTTTATTGTCAATTAATTTTAGGATAGAACATCACTCAATTTTTATCCGTACTTTCATATAATTGCTAGGTTTTAATAACAAAAGTATGATCTATTAATTTACATGCCTCTCTTGTGTTATATGATTATGATGAATTAATTGAGTTGCGTTGGTCAGTCCTAAAAAAATTGCTATGATGCCTGGTTCTATTGTTAAGCATAACCTTGAGTCGAAGAGGGGAAATTTTACAAGTTATTTTGGCATAAATTTCATGTGATTTTTAAAACCAAGGGAGACACTTTGCAAAATCAAAGCAAAAATGGTAGCTTGTTGGATTTACAAAATCATGTGACCTTGTAACAAAATAATAAAAATATAATATAAAAAAAATGACTTACAACAAATGATTATATTCAAACATAAGAAACGGCTTACAAGAAACGAAAATGACTTACAAGTAATATATACATACATTAATGTCACAAAACACTCAAAACTTGGTCGAAATGAAAATGATTTACATCAATTACATATAAATATGTAACAAAACCTTTTTTTTTTTGGAAATTAATATGCAACAAAACTTTATCAAAATTTAAGTGATATAGACTATATGAAAATGAACCCTTCAAGTTGAGATCTCCACTATTACCTTGCCGGTAACACGACCACTCAAGACCTTCTCCCAACCATCTTCAACATTGCTCAGAGGATACGTCGAATCGACTATGGTCTTCAACTTCTTCTCCCTCACTAGATTCACTAGGCACTCCAAGTCTGCGGCGTTAGCGTTAAAGAAGGTGAAAAGCACCAACCGCTTCTTCGAGAAGGCAAGCTTCTTCGAGAAAGCTGTTGATATGGAAGCAAGCCTCGGTGGAGTGATGTCAATGACGCGGCCTTTTGTAGCCAAGTTCGGCTCAAAGGCCGACCAAGGAGTGCCTGGCGCCCCGTTGATAACATAGTCATACTTCTTACCTGATGGGCTCTTGAGGGCGGCTCCCTCGGGTGTCCTATTAATCATGTAAGTAACACAAGTTAAGTGTCTCACATCAGAAAGTAGTGAAACTAAAGTCTATATATAAAGTCGATAAGTTACTTCTTTTATTGCAAATTAGTTTCATAATCGAACCTTACTGAGTTTATACGAAGTATCTCTGATTAGCAGACTCTGGTAATCAGATAGCAATTATTCGAATTCTTCAAAGTGATTTTATTTATTGATCTTAAGTTTTCAAATTAAGATAGGGTAAAATGGCTATAGTTTTTTTTTTTGGTGAACTTTAAAAGGGGATGCAACACGAGGACTTCCCAAGAGGTCACCCATCCTAGTAGTACTCTCACCCAAGCACGCTTAACTTCGGAGTTCTGATGGGATCCGGTGCATTAGTGTTGGTATGGTCGCATCCTAAAATGGCTATAGTTTGAATGCAATGTGATTTGATACCTGTAATCTAAGACCTCGTCAGCGCCCAAGCTCTTGACGAGCTCGAGGTTGCGGGCCCCACACGTGGCGGTGATATGGGTGTTTGCAAGCTTCGCGAGCTGGACTGCGTAGTGGCCTGTGCTGCCTGATGCGGCGGTGATGAGGATGTTCTTCTTGTCGCCGGTACCGTCGAGCTTAATACCGCAATATTGGGTGAGGGCCTGGTAGGCTGTAAAGCCTGCAATGGGCAACCCTGCAGCCTCTACTGCCGAGACTTCTGCTGGCCTTATCACCGTCATGTCCTCTTTCGCCACCGCGTACTCGGCTAGCCCGCCTCCCGCCTACACCCCATCACCATATATAACCATTGTGTAGACTTGTTAATCGGGTCAGGTCGATTAGGTTTAACCATTTCAGTTAATTGCATCGTTTCGGGTTTGAGCTACTACAACTAGACATGGTCACGGATCACGGATAACCGTGATCTGTCAGGTTCGGCTCGACGGTTTTGGATTAGGATCGATCCGTCGGGTCGGCCTTCTTCAACGGCTAGTTGCAATGTGTTTTTTTTTTTTTAAAAAAAAAGGCGAACCAGAGGGACAATCCGTCAAATTTTACCTAATTGCATGATCCGTCGGGCTAACCCGTAACCTTTCCGGGTTAGGATTCAGGTTGGACTGGATTTCATAACCCGTCAACCCGCCGAATCGGACCTGTGGTCATGGCTAACTACAACTTTCAACCCTCAATTAAATCATCTAAGTATTAAAAATACATCATACTCGATTAATAATAATAATTAACAAGCTAGTGAAATAAACTTGATTCCGCCAAAATGTATTTATTTATTTTAGCTTTGAAGTAACACCCGGAGATGAATAATTGGAAAGTCATTGAAGAGGAAAATGGTAATTACGTTTTTGAGGTGAAATACGACTTTGTCGCCAACTTTGAACTTGCTAACTCCAGATCCGATCTCAACTATCTCTCCAGCAGCATCACTTCCTGTAAAACCCCCCATTCATCAAAACTTCATCGCTAAAATAACACCCTCTATATATAATAATTTCAAATTAAATACAAAAAATATTTTAATAACCAATTAAAATTTTACCAGGAGTGAAAGGAAATTTGGGAGGAAGAAAAGGACGGAAAGTTCCTTTGAGTATTTTCACATCAAGCAAATGGATACCCGTCGCCTCCACCTTCACCACCACCTCGTCCGCCTTCGGTGTCGGAATCGGCCCTTCAACGTGCTGCATAACCATAGTTCCAAGTTTGGACAAGAACATAAGTTCAACATATAAGTTCGACGAAGGTTCTATCATAAAATCAATTAGCAATAAAACCTGTTATGGGTTAGTGGTGAAAAGGGAGGAAAACCTTTAAATTGGAGACAGCACCATAGGCAGAGTATTGAACCGATTGCATCGTCTTGCCCTCCATTAATTCTCCACACAAGTTCGATAAATCAGAAAAATAAGAGAGGGTATTTGGAAGGATTTTTTTCTCCCTTTCAAATCGGCTTGCGGATTAATATAATTGCGACTTGCCCCTATTCTTAAAGGAATTTTTTATTTTATTATTATAAAAAATAGACTAATTATCCTTTTCTTCTCTAAATCATTAATTTTATTTTTTCCCAATGTGTAATCATTTAATTAGACAATGACTATGTATGTTTGACTTTGTATATATTGATTCATGGAAATACATTTTTTTTTTTGAGCAACATGGAAATACATTTGGATGATATAGTTATTGTGAATTATGATACTTGCATTATAATATATATTATAATGTAATGTAACTAGTTCAATTCTCGTGTCATAGAGTGATTTTTTAAAAATAAAATTTTAATGATAAAATAAATTAATACCACCCATGTTAGTTGTGCAAATTTTCCAAAAAAGTGGTATTTTTGCAAACCCACAAAAAAGTTGTATAGTTGTGCAAATTGCCCTTATTTTTTCCTCTTCTCTATTCTTTTATAAGGCCTGTCTCTTATTTTTCTTTTTTCTCTTCTCTATTCGTTTATACAACTTCTGTCTCTTATTTTTCGTTTTTTTTTTTTGCAGTAGCTTTTATTAGATGTGATATTTTTTTTATGTGTGCGCTATTATTTGTGATATTAATAAATGTTAAAAAAATTATTTGTAATATAAGACGATTTCAGCCTACCCCAATTTTTACTTCTGGTTCCGTGCCTGGATGGTATGTATAATGTATGTGGTGACTCCGTGTTCAGGAAGGAGATTCTTTGGAGATTCGTCTTCACTGTTCACATGTGATTACTGATGTATCATTGGTCAATGGTGCTACTTCATAGTGGTACTTGACAAGGCCGTCCCGATGATTTCGGAGGCCGATGCAAGATTAGAATTATGCCCTATCATTTTTTTCACATTTTTATATTGTCATAAATTCATATTTATATTTATAAAATACCATATATGATAGAGTGAAAAATGAACTGCTTGGTATTTACATGAAAATATTATATTATATATATATATATATATCCGAAATTAAGAGAAAATAAAGTTTAGAAAAAATATATGAACAAAAAATTGAGGTGAAAGTAGAAGAGAGAGTGCTTTGGAGAAAAAAAAATAGAAAAAGGAAAATGTGGGCCTAGCTTTGAGAAAATTCAAATGGGAGAGACCTATAATGGGAATCAAACTTGAAACCAATAGCCTAATTTACACCAATTAATTATTAGAACACCTAGAGCTACCAACTATTGTTTGATATAATTGGAAGTTTTATAAATATACTAGTAAAATACGGAGTATTATATTGGGCTCTAAAATATTTGTATCCTGTGCAAAAAGAGGTACTGTTTGCACCACCCTTTGGATCGGGCTTGGTGCTTGACTTAGAGTTAGCATGGTACGGTAACAAAAAAAAAAAATGGTGTTTACCATGTACCAACCACCAACTGGTGGTACGCAAATTTTCATTACCATTATTGTACCACCTTCACGTTACCGCCATGCTGGTTACCACAAGTGTGGTTACCAACATAGTTCGGTTTGTGGTTGGTATGGTAATTTCCGTACCATTTACCGGCCCTAGCTTGACTTCGTTTCTAATCTACGTCCCTAACTTGATAGTTTTATGTTTGCTTTGATTCGTCATGTATGTTAATTGCCTATTAGTTTGAGCTTTTTTTTTTCTGTTATATGTTCGATGGTTCTCTGTTTGTCGACTTATCGACCTATCGAGTTTCAGGTATGTCTAACTCGAATTATTATTCAATAAAAAAAATTACTATAATGGTATAAAATTATGAAATGAGTATAGGATTGGTGGAGAAAACGCACAAGGAAAATGATTAGTTTTTCCATAAGCTTTCAAAAGTCAAAAGATTATTGTGAGTGATTTTTTCCTGCAAATCAAATAGTATATGAAATAAATTTCAAGACATTAGAATTCAAATTGTACGTTGAGAATTCAACACAACGCGTTGTATATTGACGGGAGAAGTTTATGTCGTTGTGTCATTGATCGAAGACGGCAAAGAAGGAAAATTCTCCTATATATACTCCGTGAGTCCGTGTTACTCTCACGTCCGAAAGATTTTCTATTGTAAGGACTCTTAATTATCCTAAATTAGCTTCGCGTCCATTAATTCCACCACAAAAGATTTGATGTGGGCACCCAAAAAAGCTTTGTACTTCCGTGCCCTGAAAACGGAAGGGTAAATGGACAATTAATTTATGCCTTCCGTGTTTGAAACACGGGAGTTCAAAATATAAGTTGTACTTCCGTGTTTGAAAAACGAGAGTACAACTTTTAGTTTTGCCTTCCGTTTTTAAAAAACGGGAGTTATAAAACTGGGTTGTACTCTCGTATTTAAAAAACGGAAGTACAATTTTAATTACACCTCCCCTCTTTCAAACACGGGAGTACAACTATTTTATAACTCCCGTTTTCTAAATACGGGAGTACAATTTTTTAATGTATTTTGAAAAAACCAACGATTTTTATTTTAACTTTTTTTTTTTAAAAAAAAATTGAAACACACATAACTTTAATAAATAAATTGTAACGGTTACCAACACCCTTGCGCGTTTTGTTAATAAATTATATTTTCGTATATCATATAAGAGTAAGTACTCTTCTTTACATAATGTTTAATATTTTTTCACTAATTTATCCAATAAAGAGTAAATAACCAAATTTATTGCATAAGTTATGTTTTGATATCCTTTAATATAATGTTTTATAAATATTTAATCGTAAGAAGAAAATCAGAGGTGCTGATGTACCAGTAATAGTCCCGCGGGATGGAAGCTAGGTCTAAAAAAAATAAATGTCCATTTTTGTTGTATGGTTGGGAAGCCGAAAGAAATGGTTATAAAAGCAATCCGATGAGCCCATTCTAACATCGATTTTCTATCCGACCAGTAGTAATTATTCGCAAAACAAGGAGAATAATCGAATCCAACAATGTTCATTCTATCAAACTGAAAACAATTGAAATAGTGTTGAAAACAATCAAATTTCACGAATTGAATCAATATTATCATTAAATTTCACGAATTGAAAACAATTGAAACTAGTACGATTCCCGCGCCATGGCGCGTTTTTTATAAACTAAAATATTATATATATATATATATATATATATATATATTATAAAATATTAATAAATGTTATGATAAAAATAAAAATAAACTTTACAATTAATGTATCTTATAATTATTTCAGAATTTTTTTTTAAAAAAATCCTATGTAAAGTATAATACATATATATAGATATTTTAAATTACTCAATAATAATAATATAAGTATCATTATAACATTGTTTAAATGTGATGTGTCATAATCAATAGTTATATTCAATGTTTTGAATTAAGCCCAATAGTTAGTAAATAAATTTGATTAAGCCCAATAGTTATATTAGATTGAATTAAATGTTTTGAATTAAGCCCAATAGTTAATAAAATTAAAGAAAAAAGATAATTAAAGGAAGAAGAAGAAAAAAGGAGAATTAAAGAAAATCCAAGAAAAATGGCAAAAAAAAAAATTAGTAAGACTCCTAAAATGCCTCTAAGATTGACACATCATCCTAAACTTTTCTAAATTAAGAGTTTATATAGATAGTTAATAAAATTAAAGAAAAAAGATAATTAAAGGAAGAAGAAGAAAAAAAAAGGAGAATTAAAGAAAATCCAAGAAAAATGGCAAAAAAAAAAATAGTAAGACTCCTAAAATGCCTCTAAGATTGACATATCATCCTAAACTTTTCTAAATTAAGAGTTTATATAGATACCTGAATATTATTGTTTACTCCTTCGTTACCATTGGATGTGTGGTTTGACATTCTTCTACTCAATTCGGCGGAACTAGGGCAAATACCGGTTATGACTAGTATATTCGTCCTATTAATAAGAAAATCATAACCTTTTTTGACCCGAAAAAATAATAATTTAAACTTACCCTTCCGTTTTCTAAATACGGAAGGCAAATAGCTATTTTGTACTTCCGTATTTAAAACACGGAAGGCAAACATCTATTTTGTACTTCCGTATTCAAAACACGGAAGGCATAAAACAGCTTTTGTCTCTCGTGTTTGAAAAACGGAAGGTATAAAGTTGATTTGACCTTCCGTTTTTCAAACACGGAAGTTGTGTATAATATTTTCCAAAAAATAAATAAAAAGAAATAATTATTACAGCACTACTTCCGTTTCTAAAACACGGAAGGCTATTTTTTTTTTGGGTGCCCCACCAGATTTTTTGTGGTGCGGTTAACAACGCCCATTAGCTTTCACATATTCATATTGTTGATAGAATTTATTAGCTCATATCTTCACTTACATTACACCTTAGGGGTTACTATATAGGGTTCGTATGTGACGGGGTTAATAAACTGACTAAAATTATAAACATGGAAAAATTTATAAACTTGGTAAAAATAGTTAAAAATTTATGAAAAAAATATAAACTCCGTATGGGACGAAAAAATGTTTATTTGTAAAAAAATGGTGTTTATTTGATTATTATTAGGGGTATTATGGTACTTTCAAACCAAATAAACAACATAAGCTATCACAAGTAGCTTATTTTTTAAACACAAATTTTAACTGATTAATGTTCATTTTGGGTTGCCATACACACATTTTAGCTGCTTATTGTCTTAACAACAAAAACTCTTTCAATTTTAACAGCTAAAATGTGGTGCCATACACACCCTATATTTTCATCATGCACACGGTCAAGATATTTACTTAAAAAATCGGTAGAGGTTAATTGCCTGAAATTAACCGACTAACACCAACTTTTCAAACCGACAAACATATAAATCTCTACCGACTTCGGGATCTATTGTCTTATTTACGTGTTTGGCGAAAAATTGGACATGCGAGTATCAAATCGAATATCTTAGTTATCAATATATAAGAACAATTTTTACTTTATTACTTATTGTAGGGCTATACGGATTGGAACTGTAGACCTTCTCTGTAAAACAACTCAAACTTTCTTCCTTTTATCAAACTAATTCGAACTGTTCCAAAGACCCAACATGCATTTTTTTTTTTGCATTGGGCTCTTTCATTAACTAATATAAACATAAGCTGGTCCACCATTTTTTTACTTGATAGAAGCAGACTGTGTGCTGGGATTCATTGTTTGGACTTTGGACTCTGATCCAGGAGTACTACCAAAGTGTTTCAAAGAAGAGTTATATTGACATAAGTTTGCCTTTGGCCTAGATCTATTTTAAAATGAAATGGAGTCTCTATCGCTCTTTTTAAAGAATCAAATAGTATGAAACTTCATACACCTTGTGTAGCTTCAGCTATACGTAGTAAGTAAGGTTCAAATGAGATTAGAAATTATTTAGTTCTTTCTTTAATTATGCTTTTAATAAATAAGTTTATAAAATATTTGATTGATTTGCCTTTCATAAATCACAGTTATTGCAATATTTTATTGTATTGGCTTTCTTCTTAAAAATCCAACATTCTCGCTGGAAAAAAAACGGTTTTTTCTATTGGGAATAGGCATGGGATAAGAGTATTAGTTTGGAAATATTTTTCAAATTTTAATTAGTTTAACTTTTCATTTCATTAGATATCGATTATTTTCAAATTAACATCTTAATTAGAGTATAGAATAGAAAGACCGAAATCGGGTAAGACCGGCCCGTATGTAAGTTTACCTTGATGTGAAGCATATATAGATGATGCCTAGCTCTTTTGCTAGAGTACATATGAAGCAGTGAATTTGTGGAATCTTTCAAAAGTATCCAATCAAAATCTCCGGCCGGACAAGGAAGGTGAAGACCACAACGGAAAACATGCACGAAATCGATTCCTTTCTTTACCAGCAATTAATCATTCCAATTTATTCACATAAAATCCAATCACCAGTCCGTCCCGCAAAATTTAATCCCCGATAGATCAACAACTCCAATGGCCAACACCGTGTCTGGATCCAGAGCGGCGCGAATCGCCTCCCTCTGCTTGCTGATTGTGGCACTCCTGAGCGTCATCTGCTCCTCCAAGGCCCAGAAGAAGGCGCCGGCCGTGGTGCAAGGCAGCCCCTCGGTCGTCAAACGGTCCCCGCCGATGGCCAATTTGGGGAAGAGTCCGCCGACGCCGGCGAGGAAGGGCAGTAGTGGTGCCGACGATGGGAAGAAACCCAAGAAAGACAAGGACGCGAGGTCTGATGGTGGGGTGAGATGTGCGCCTTTCTTCGCCGTTGTTGGAATTCTTGCTTTTGTTTTCTCTTGTATTCTCTTGTAAGACCATCCACGATTTACTTTGATCAGTTGTTGTTTTGAGTGTGTATAAATGTAAATCTGTTTTGAGGGTGTATAAATGTAAACCTTTAAGAATGTGATGTCCAACTTTGAGCACCCGTTTCTCCATGTATATAAACTTTTATAAAAATCAAAACAATTTCATTGTTTTTTTTATAAGATTTTTTTTCTTTTTTCTTTTAAATAAATTGTATTTTAATGATGTATAAAAAATGCACATTTTACCAATTAAGTAAGTTGTTAAAAAGTGATGTGTATTTTTAGACATATTTTAGTCTTGTACAAATGTGTACATTTTAATCAAAATTATTGTGGATGGTCTAAACTATGTAAAGCCATAGTAAGTGGCATGAAATTACTTCTACCCCAAACCCTAACAATATTTCCGATTTCTATAAATATGATTTATATCTTAATGAACATGGCTTTAAATTTCTCATTTTAAAATTCAAAATAAGTTGTGAATATTTACTGTGTATTCAGTAAAAAATGAATGGTGTATTTAGCAAACACGTTAAAAAAAGAGGAAATGGTAGTAATTAGACCAAAAAATGGGCCTAATTGCACAAATAGACCACAGGCTAAAAAATTGGCCCAAAATAACCTCTCTACCCCCAAGCAAATATAACAACCGGTTTTTTGGAACTATTCATTACCGGTTGTAGGAGGTGACCTGGGAAGAGAAAAGCGGACAGAGGAAGAAGAAGGCGCGGATGCCGCCCGTTCTCTCTGCGCTCTCAGCTCTCTCTCTCTCTCTGCGCTCTCAGGTACTCTCTCTTCTCCCCTTCCTCTCTTTCTTTGCCTCATCTATGGCTGGTTGGAATCTAGAGGAAAGCACAATCCGTCGATGCCTCCTTCCGATTCAATTTCTATTCGATTTGCTGTTCGATTTCTGATTTCGTTTGATTCAAGTTCGATTTGCTGTTCGATTTCTGGTGCTTGATGTTTCTGATTTCTAGTGATTGCGATTTGTTGAATCTGTTCGGGTGTTGAATCTGTTCAAGTGCTGTTCGATTTGCTGTTCGAGTGTTGAATATGTTCGAGTGCTGTTCGATTTCTGGTGCTTGTTGTTCGATTTCTGGTGCTTGTTGTTCGATTTAGGGCAGCTGTTCGATTTCTATTGCTGTTCGAATTTGTGATTGCTAGGGAGGTTATTGTTGCTTCATTCGAATATGATTTTTTGCTGTCTGATTTTTTTATTGCTATCGAATTTGATTTTAGGGCTTCCAAACCAATCTGATTTTTGATTGCTATCGAGTCTGTTGCTGTCAGATTTTTTTGATTGCTATCGAATCTGAATTTTCGAGTGACCTTTCTTACTAGTTTTTTCATGTGTAGATGAATTTCTAGGAGCTCTTAAATAGTAGATTGAATGTTGATGGAGCTTCAAGGGGGAATCCAGGCATTGTAGGGGGTGGAGGTATCCTCCGAGATGTTGATAGAAGCATAATTTCCTGAGCTGATAGAATCTTTGTTGAACACTTGAACTATACTAAACTTGATTATCTTTGTTGAACTGATTGAATATTTCGTTATGGGGTAAGTTGTTCTGAATTCTTTATTCCGGTCTTGTTCAGGGGATATCATAGCATTTCAAAGGCATTCGAGAGGGATCCTTCCAGATTTTGATGTCAAATTTGCTAAATATTGTGAATCCTGTTTATGTAAAAGATTCAATCAATCAAGTTTTTTCTATATCTATTAACTTGGCTGATGAAGAATGGTGTCATAGACTGCGACATGAATTGCACATGTTGGTTAAAAATGCTTGCTCTTCATAATGAACTTGTTGAATCTTAATAGTGCTCTGAACCTCTGGTTAATTAGCTTTTACAGTATTATATTTCTACATAAACTCATTCAGAAATATTACTTACAATGCTGAACGTTTCAGTTTTGCAGGGTTTTGATTTTGTATAATTTGTCTTTGGGTGAAATCATCTGGGTACAAACAGGGAGCATCCTTTTTGAAGGGAACTCAGAAACACAAACACAGTACTAAGCAGTAGTTTCTTGTTCTTTCTTTCTTTCTTGTATCCATGTAATCTTTGAATGGTCAGATTCTCTACCAATGATTTCTTTTAATAATCCATCTATACTTAAGGTACTAAAGGTAGAGAAAAATAATAGCCTATTAGCTCAATTGGTAGAGCATTGTGTATGCACACAAAGATGTGAGTTCGACTCTCACGTAGGCTAGTGCAAAGTATGTGTTCATATCTCTTTGGACTTATACGATTGAACATAGTAGGAAATATATATACACTAGTGGCAGGACAAATTTGTGAATCTGGTAAGACAAATTTATAATGTTCGAAATATCATCTTGTTGTAAGATAGTTTTCTGTTTCCTTAACATTGTTGTTCAATGTAAAAGATATTCGTCCTTGTTGTTAGTAACAACTTGTTACTGAGTTTGCTCATTTTGATAATATGAACTAACACAAACTTGTTAACATAAATCTTGAATGAATACATTCCCATTTCGTTAAATGTCCAAAGCTTGCCTATCATTCTTTAAGTAATCATAATCACAAAAAATTTATTGCCAACCTATGGCTGCCAAAATGAAACACCAAAATAAAAAAAAACACTAGTGTTGGTGAAAAGAAATCACTGATGGGCAATTTTACATAATAACTGCCCTATACTCTTGCACTTTACCCTCATCTGCTGCCATTCGCGATAGGAGACTCAGGTGGCCATTTCTCTGGCATCTGAGTTGGAGATCCTTCGTTGATGAAGGTCTAAAGCTTCTTCACCTCTGCGGAGAAGATGAGCATATGCGTCTTCTTTTGCAGCTTTGGTTATTGCTTGATAGTTCTGATATCAATTTAGAGCAATCCTCTACTTTCTCCTGTCAAAGATTAACAAAGAAACATCATGAGTGTCCAGGAATTCTTGATAATCATTCAAACTGAATCAAGATATCATATAATAAAATCTAGAACTTATAGAGGGTCTAATATCAGGATTCATTATCTCTGAGATAGATATATATGAGATAGCTTGTTGGTAAAATATTTATCTAGGAGAAATACCTTTATTGGTAAAATATTTTCTAACTATTGGTAGGATTTAAATACCATATTGGTAAGATGATAATCTAATCACCAATTATAGCCCTATCGGTATAAAATCCAATTCATCAAATATATCAACCAGAATGCCACTAAACGGCAAAACATGCTCTCACTTGGTTTTAATGGGGTCGATTGGTTGAATCTAATGAATTCGGATCTCATGATTGTTGTTACTTGTGATTAATGGGGTTGATTGGTTGAATCTAATGAATTTGAATTCCATTGAAGCTTGTGTTTATTTTGATAATTGTGTTCTTGAGTTTTTGCAAGTTATGCTCTTGAGTTTTTCCTATCTCTTTTATTTCATTGTCTCCAAATCAGATTGAGAAGGTTGATATCTTCCAATTCTTTACCTATTTTCATTTCTTTGTACCTTTGGTAAGATAGTTATGGTCATTTGGCATGATAAGTTCGTTCTGTTGGTAGGATAGGGTTATTAATTTTGGGGTGGATAGGTTTGTTGAGTTGGTAAGATAGGCTTGATCAGTTGGTAGGATAGGCTTGAATTCACCGGAGATAAAGCCTTACCTTGCACAGGGTTCATTTTGTCCTTTATGTTGCTCATATGTGCTCCGAATCATGACAGTACCACAACAGATTCTGGGTAAGAGTTATAATCAGATGGCATTTTTATTTGGATATCAAAGTTCATAATCTAATTATTTTGGTCTAGCATGCTTTTTTACACTTGCAAATTTTACCTGTATAGTGACATGCATACTGCTTGAGCTTGTTCAGATTTGGATAAGTTACTGCTTCCTTTTCAAAATTTACCTGTCCAAAGTAGTAGAAGAAATCACAAATATTCGTGAGCTTGATAATTACCAATCTAAGGAAGGCTCCTTTTTCTCATTGATGTAAATAACTCAATAGCTTATGTTTGTCTCTTAAGAAATCCTATATATTTATAATTTGCTACGGTTTCTAGCTTTATTTTCCTTGAAAGCTATTTAAATTGGTAGGATAGATGCACAAAAATGGTATGATAGATGAACACTAATGGTAAGAGAAAACAACGATATTGGTAGGATCAGAATGGTAGGATTGATGGAAACTAATGGTAGGAGAAAACAACGATATTAGTAGAATCAAAATGGAAACTCAGTAATTCCTGTATAACTTGACACTAATGGTAGGATAGATGCACACTAATGGTAAGATATATTTATACTATTGGAAATATGTAAATGCATAATTGACTTTACTAAAACACAATATATCGGAGACTTATGAACACACACTCCGTATTAGCCTATGTGAGAGTCGAACTCACATCTCTGTGTGCAAACACAACGCTCTACCAACTGAGCTAATAGGCTATCCCCTAAATAATTTCCGTCCCTTTCATCTAGTCCGACACTTTAGTCACAAAATCTTCCTTCCTAACCTGGTGCACATAACACTGACAAAATGCTCCAAGCCAGCTAATTTTGCACAGTCAAGATACAACTCAGTTCAGCTTCATTTCCCTATTCTTTTTTCATAATTAAAAGCTATGTCATTAAAGCTCTCTTCACTCTTCACATCCTCTCAACTGAATTTGAGTTTTGAGATCCCACTAATGATCCATTAACTGTTCTAACAAAATCCATTTTAATTCTTAAAAAAGATCATAAAACATATACTATGAACACCAAAGAGATCCCACCCATGATCAGAACATAACCCTTCCTTAATTTAATTCATACTAAAAACCCAAATCTTGTCATCTTAATGGAGAGGGCCAACTACTCATCAGGAGATATTCAAAGAGCCATGGTCCATTATGTCCTTTTATAATATAACTTGCACCTTGAGAGGGAAAGAGAGACAAACAAGCATACGGTACCCATTAAGTTGCCTTTGTGCTTGCAAAGCTGCAGCTTCATCTTTGAACTCCACAAATGCACAGTTCCTTAACCTGCAGAGCATCAATATCTCAAAGCTCAAAACAATTTGGATTACTAAAAACACAAAAAGACAGACATATAGTGGTGCTGACTTATGTCACTCACAGTAGAGGGTTACCCTGAGGAGAACTTGTAGAATATAACTATCCTACCAAAGGTACAAAGAAATGAAAATAGGCAAAGATATCAGTAAGCAAATAAGCAGTGGTAGGGAAAAAAAAGAACAGCTGGATTGAAAGTGCCTTGGTCTTGAAGCGCCTAATCTTTTCGTCAGTAAACTTAACCGTATCAACAATTTTCTTGTATTCTCTGAATCCTTCTGTGCGAGCTATCTTTTTCTTCAATCATGATACTTTATTTCTCTATAGTGAATCCGAGCCTATCCTACCAACTGAACAAACCTATCCACCACAAAATTAATAACACTATCCTACCAACAACACAAATATATCATGCCAACTAACCATAACTATCCTGCATAAAAATAAAATACAGGATAATGAGATCCAAACAGAGAGGTTTAACCTTGAGAATAAGTTGCTTGGCATGGAATGAAAAGGAGATTAAAAGCAACAAACCCAACCTAAACAAAGAAGCATCAGCTGCATCAAAAACAGCATCCACTTCCCCTGATTCAATGAAAAGCCTGCCAATTCTCAATCTATTCGCTCGAAAATCTCCAATTCCTAACAGAGGAACAAAATCCAACTGGGAGGCAGTAACCCCAACTCTCAATTTTAGACCTTTGATATAACTATTCTGAATTTGCAACTTCAAGCGATGGATTCAAAACACCAAACCCTACCTAAACGAAAATCATCAAATAAATCAATGAATATCGAATCGAATGAAACACTGACCTCGGTGGGAGAGGTGTTGGGGACAATAACGGTGGTGGAGTAGCGAGAGGGCCAATTGGGAGCAATGTAACGATACGCGACAGAAGACGAGGAAGAAGAAGAAGCCCAGAGGAAGTCGGCGACCAAGGCAACACCGATAAGATAAGCGAGGGAGACGAGGAACACCTGCTTGTGGGAGGTGCTCTTATGGATCGATATCCCCATTTCATCGTCTATTTCTTCGATTCCAGATTTCATAGGAACGAAAGTGAGAAACTTTTGGATTGAAGAAGCGATCGGAGAAGGGAGAGTGAACGAAGGGAGGCTGATCGATTTCGGGATAGCGACGAGAAGAGAGAGAAACTCACCGGCGGGAGGAGAAGGTTATGGTTGCTTGGCGTCACAGGCGGGGGGCAGGCCACGATGAAGTGGGAGAAGGCGGGGACGGCGAGGGAGAAGCCGGCAAAGAGGGCGTCCCATCCTCTCTCTTCCTTTCCTTTTCTTCACCTGGAACTCATTCACCCGGTTAAAAAAAATTTGCAAAATTAGACTACTTTCTACCCTTAGCCAAAAAACAAAGGACATGTGTAGTTATGCAAATGGACCCTTTTTTTTGGTCTATTTATGCAAATTGGCCTTAAAAAATGAAGAACCAATCAAACGAGGAAGTGAAATGTATCATATGGGCTGGTAAATGTATTTTTATGGGCCTAATTATCGGCCCAATACTGCCAAACCATCAATAAACTTCATCCCATTAGTACTTCAAAATTGAACCTTTATCATTCATTTATTTGCTATGAAAGTCTTATCCCTTGCTTGATGGTTATGAACTATGAAGTGTTCACTAGACAATGTGGTCGGATCGATTTGAGTCGGGTTAAGTACGGTGTTTTTTCGGGTTTGAGCTATTTTTAGTTTAAAGGCTTAAGCCCATTTAGGGCTTGTTTGGTATGCATTACTGGTAATAAAAAAGGGTAATGAGAATGGATGATTTCCACTTTTCTTGTTTGGTACGCTGAAAATTGGTAATCGGAATGATTACCGATAATCAACCATTACCCTTTTCATGGCTGATTTCATTCCTCCCCAAAAGGTAGGGAATGGTTCATTCCCAATTTCCCACAACGCAACCATTATTATTAATAATTATATTATGTTATATTTATACTTATATTATTATTATAAATACTTTATTATTTAATATATTATATTATATTATTATTTTTAATAATAATAATATATTTCTATTAATAATATTATTTTTATCTACATTTTATTATTTTATATTATTTTTATATTATTATTAATTATATTATATTATATTTATACTTTTTTTATTATCATCAATATTTTATTATTTAATATATAATATTATTTTTTATTTTTAATAATAATAATAATATATTTCTATTAATATTATTGTATTTATCAGAATTTTATTATTTTTATACTTATATTATTATTATCAATACTTTATTATTTAATACGGAGTATATATGATATTATATTTTTATTTTTAACAATAATAATATATTTCTATTAATATTATTATTTTTTATAAATATTTTATTATTTGATATATTATATTATATTTTTGTTTGTAATAATAATAATAATATATTTTTATTTTTATTAGTATTTTATTATATTTATACTTATATTATTTTTAATATCAATACTTTATTTTTTATCAAAATTTTATTATTTTATATATATATATTTTTTTTTATTAATATCAATACTTTATTATATTATATTTTTATTTTAATTTTAATAATAACAATAATATGTTAATATTATAACTTTTATCACTTTTTTAATTTTATTATTATTATTATTATTATTATTATTATTATTATTATTATTATTATTATTATTATTTCAAGAATGGTTTATTCCGATAGCATACCAAACAACCAGCTCCAGTAATGAGTGATTATCATTTTCTGATTCCATTCCGATTCCGATTACCATTCCGATTCCAGCACTCACACCAAACGAGGCCTTAGTCTTCTCTAAGAAAAAAAAAAGATTATTTTTAGTTTGAGCTATTTTCGAAACTCGTTTGAATTTCGAAAATCATTCAAAATAAAAATCAACTCCAACTAGTTTTTAAACAACCTTCCATATTAACATTCATATGCATTTTTTGTGGATACAGTATCTTGATTTGCACCAAATTAAAATTATAATGACATAAGATTAATGAACCAAAAGAAACTACATATAACTATGTGTTTAATTAATTATTCTTGTAGTCTTGGCTAGTGTAAGGGCTGAAGGCCTCAGAGAGCCAAGTGGTCTTCCTCCATGAACTCCATCCCATGTCCTCACAAATCTCATCACTGTGGTTGATGATGAAGGTTGAGATGCAGTGCCTCTTGTAGAATCTCGTCCTCTTCTTCATCACTTTCACCTCCTCATCGATGTCCTCCAGCATCTTCTCTGTGCTCGGAAGCTTCACATGTCCATTGATGAGCTCTGCGAGCCACTTGCAACGCAGCTCCGCTGCTTGCAGGTTTGATACCGTCTCGACGTACCCCACGAATGCCATGTTTGGGATCATAGGGTTGATTGTACTCCTGCATAAGTTATCAGAGCTTAGACAAAGAAACACATTTCCCACAAAAGCCATTTAGGGCTTGCTGGTATAGCTTTTCAAAGCTGCATTTTGTCATGCCAAATAAGAATTTACAAAATCTGTTTCACTTTAACACAGTAGTTTTTTTAGTAGCTTAGCACATAAGTCGAGTTAGATTCCATCATAAAATCAATTGACAATATGTGGAGACGTGAAGTAGCCCAGCAACTTTTCAGCTTATATATACTAAGGCTTGTTTATTTATATTTTCAATGTGGAACTCTTTAATCTCTTCACGTCTCTCAACACCATCTCTCATTTTTCATACAAAACCTGTTTCATGCTTTCACTTATTGTATTGCTTAATTTTAAAATAGTGTAATCATATATTCATCATATGATCATATACTTAGTTTTTATATAAAAGATTTGATTTGATTCATTTCCTACTTTTCTAACAAATGAGCCCTTTTAAGGTAAATGAGTTTTCATGAATATGGAGATCATACCTATAGAGTGGCAATATACCATCGACATACTCCAAGAAGCTGCTAAAAGGATGGGGAAATATGTTGTTGAGCTTCTGCTTGCCATCATAGCCGGTGGCGAGAACCACAACATCGGCTTCCAACATAGAGCCATCACTAAACTCGAGCCCATTTTCGCAAAACCACCACTTACTCGAACCAGTCTTCTTGAACTCGATCCTTCCGTTGTCGGCCTCAGAGAAGAACTTCTCCGGCAAGATAGCCATTTGGCAAGACGCGTAGTCCTCCTCGAACGCGTGGTCTGGCTTCAACCCGTACTTCTCTAGGGGGAGCTTCCACAGAAGATAGCTTTCGACGATCTTCGAAACACACCTCCTCTATATATGAAATCCAAACTCATTATTGATCAATTCAATCATATAGTGTACATATATGTTAGTTTGATCGAAACGTATCAAAAGCTTACGAGAGGGGAGAAGAGGCGAGAAGGATCTCGACGAGGCCGCCGATGGAGGAACTGGGAGGATCTTGTGGAGTAGAATAGGTAGAAAGGCAATCCCCATATCCAGTAATGAGGAACAACCCAGTGCAAGGTCCTAATCACCATAGTGCAAGCTTGTCCATCTCGTCCTGCATGTACACACCCATATAAGTACTATTTTATAGCATTAAATAATTTATATATTGTTTAATACGGAGTATATTTATAATGTCTACTCATTTGTTGAGTTGAAACTTGAAAGCTAAACCAACTTGTGGGTTTTATATTGCTAAAAAAAAAAATTAGAGGTTTTATGAATAATTTTCATCGGTCAAAAAAGGACTTGAATTTTTGAGTTTTTTTAAAATATGGAAGATATATGCAAGTCAAATGGAGGGTTGAATTTTTATTTTTATTATTTTAAATATTTTGGATAATATTCTAGAACATTTAGCTAATTAGCAAAGCAAAGTATATGTTATAATGTTAGGATAGATCTAAATATATATAGTAGTTTAACTTTTTAACCATTTTTTTTAAAAAAAAAACTAAAAACCCTATAAAATATCAGGTTTTTAATCATATTTTAAAAATATATAATTTCATACTCATTGGTTATTACTCCTAATATGAATTTATAAAAAGAATTATAATTTTTATATTTTATAGACCTTTTAGCTTCTTAAAAAACATGTTAAAAAATTAAACGATCTATATTTTGAGACGGATGGAGCATTGTCTTGAATGAGTATATTTGTTTTCTTATCGTTTTTTAGCTATTCAAGAATATATATTTTTATTAAAATTTTATCAGTTTATTCTGAAAGAATTAATACTTAAAACATACTGTATACTATATCTTAACTAATTACTTTAAAAGTATCCATACCTTGATTTGCTTCGGCACATTCGACTGCGAGATCGATTGCCGATTTCTTGTAGCCAACGATGGCTACTTTCTTCCCTCTGAATAGATCCTCAGCTTCTTCTTTGCTTAGCTTGCAATAATCAAGAGCATGTAGAACTTGCCCCTTGAAGATCTCAGGCCCCTTTTTATCTGTAAATTTTGGAATTTTTGGAATATCTCCATATTTTCCCATGCAAATAACCACAAACTCGAATTCGTAAACCTTCAAAATACCCAAAAAAAAAAGGTTCAAATACGTCATGAAAATGAAATTTTTTCATATATATGAAGTTTAGGGCAATTAGAATCTGAAATAATCCAAACCTGAATGGCATGTGAGTTGTCTGTCTGGACGGCCAACTCCCATGTTGGTCGGCCAGTCAACAACTTTCTTGGCTCTGATTCCGATGGATCAGAGCCGATGAAGCGAAGTTGCACCACCTTGGAGTTAAACCTAATGAACTTGAGCACATCAAAGTGGTTAGCATAAGAGTGCAAGTAGTCCAAAATCTCCATATGGGAAGGGAAAGTGGCATTGTCCCTGTCGGGCCATGGGAAGTCGGAGAACTCGTAGTCACAACGAGGAGTCTGGAGCTTGGTGGTTTCGAAGGAGGCGTGTTTCCACACCCCTCCGATTGAGTCAGTGGCCTCGAAGACCACTGGGTCGTACTTGGAGAGTTGTTTTGCGGCTGCAATTCCGCTTATCCCTCCTCCAATGATGGCGATTTTCGACGAGATTGGCTTTTGGGAATCCATCAAGTTGATCAAATTTGATGGCATATATGTATATATGCTTGGTGATAATTTTTTCTAAGTAATGCTTGGAAGTTGTTATATGTGAATTGCATACAAAAGGAGCATGTACATATTTATAGTAGTTGAAGGGAGATGTGTCACGAGCTTGTCACGTGTTACCCAAGTTGGTTTTCAACTTTTAAGCAATGACCATTAATGAGCATGCTTAGGTGTTCCAAAGTTTATGTAAACTAGTGGTATAATCTTTTAAAAACGTATAGTTTATTATTTATACCCTCTTTTGAGGATAATAAAAATTATATAAATATTCATTTTCTATAAAAATAAATTTAAACAATTTCGTGCTTATTAGTTAATTATTAATAGTAATTGTGAAATTGTTAAAATAATTATTAAAAATAAATATTTTATAGTATAGTTTTTATCATTTTAAAAAAGCGTACATAAATAGTAAATAACATATTTTATAATCTTTGAAAAAAATTACTTCATCTGTTCGACAAACATGTCATTTATTATTTATACACGTTTTTTTTAGTATAATAAAAACTATATAAAATATCCATTTTTTATAAAAAAATTTAAAATAATTTCGTACTTATTAATTAATAGTAACTGCGAAATTTTTAAAAAAATTACAAAATAAATAAATATTTTATATACTTTTTATCATCCTAAAAAAACGTGCATAAATAGTAAATAGTAAATGACATGTTATATTATTCATAAGGATTATTGTCGATAAAATGACTATTGACAGGATATTTTTTTTTAACAAATAATTATGTTTTGATCCGAGATAGAAACCACAAAAGAAAAACTAATATTTTCAATTGATTCGTATACTTGAGATTAATTTGTAGTGATGTGTTTTAATGATGCATTAGTTAGGAATAATATGACGTGCATGGGATTTCTAGTAATGAACCGAAAATAAGTTATTGGTGAAGGCTCAAATGAATAATGGCTTTGTAAGCTTACAAAGCCATTTGGTTGAATTAAAAAAAAAAACATGTTTTCCACACACAGTACGTTGACTAGATTGCTTCCAATTAAAAAACGAGGTTATATATATATAATGATGAAGGGGGTGCAAATATGCAATCATTTAAATCTTTGAAATATATTTGTTGAATGTCAGAATTATGACTTATGTGATATATGCATATGCTTATGCATGCATTGCATGCACCATATATGATTTATGTTGAACTATAGATATGTACTTCCCATACATTTAGAACTTGTCAATGAGTCTGAAATTTAAGATATGATTTTTTAAAAAGCTATGTATAAGAGAGAGATATAATTAAGTTGATTGAAAGATCCTAAAACTTAATTTGAATTAATTTAAGAAAACCATTTCAATTTGATTATAATATGGGTTGACTACCTAATTAAAGTCAATTAGACAATTAATGCATGGTATATATCTATGAGCCCTTGAATTAGATCGATTTAGGGGTCTGTATCATATATTGGGCTCTTTAAACAGCCCAATGAATGAATCCGGTGATCAAAACGTTAAAAGAAGTTAGGTTGTATGTATGACTCATATGCGAGAGACAAGCCAACCAATTTCATCGATCGGTCACCAAAATACCAACATGTTGTTCAATATCTTTTCATTATTATTTCTAATGTGAAACAAGTCAAACAACCATAACACAATGCAAGGTATATACATATATGCTTTAGGTTTAATTAATTAATAACACGGAGTATAATCTTAGATTAGGTGGGAGGATAACATCAAATATGAGTACTGAATATAATTTCAAATTTCAAACACCGGCCAAGTCACTAATTATTTGATGAGTTATTAATTTGGGCCAAAGCAAATTAACAACAAGTTGACAACCTAACATTTTTTCCCCCTCAAACAAAAGAGAAAAGCAATAAACTTGTTGATCCTCACATCAAAAGTTATTAAGGTTGAAAGCCTTCTAGAATATTTAATTATTAATTAGCAATTTTTTAATTAGTTCAAATACCTTAAAGAAAAGATTGACAATATATACACTTTTTAAATGCTAGTATCCCACGTATGTAGCTTCTTTGTTTGTAGAAAATATATGAGTCACTTGGGATTTAATTAGTGTGCATGATGTCAAACAACAACAAAAATTGTTATTTGGGGTTTTACTTTTTATGAGTGTGAACGTGCAACCCTTTGATTTCATGAGATAATGCAAATGACTGAATCAAATTGACCTACTCAAACTCGCCAGTTTTTCGCATGTAGTATTGTATTGTATTAAGGTCGGCCTATTTATTACTGTAGAGAATATGATTATGGGAGTGTTCCACATTGGTTAGAAATTGTATCCAAGCCTTGCATATAAGTAGGTGAGCTACCCCACCTAACACTAATTGGTTTTAGGATGGAACCCCACTCGGCTTGTGTGCTCGGCTTGATTAGCGCGTTTGCGTTTAGCGTGCATTGCCCCCACATCGGATGACCCACCGTTATTTTATAATCACCAACCACACAATCACGAATATAGATGTTTAAATATCGTGATTGATGTTGTGAAGGAAAAAATAACAACCTTTTAAGGATTCAAATTTTGCAATTCAAGTGTGTGTGTGTGGTGGGGGGGGGGGATCAAAGTGAAAAAAATGAGATTCAAATTCAGGGCATGTTGCTTTTTTAGCTACAAACCTTCCTAACCGCTACATATATATAACATTACATTACACTACATAATATATTCACTAGATCTAATTAAATGCTTAAATTCTAGAAAAAATAATTAAAATATAGTTAAAATGAGTTAAATTAAAAAAAAATTTCTAAATTTAGCCTCTTAACCAACCGATTATTAAAAAATTGTTATTCTTTTTAAATAATAAAAGTCTAGTAATTAGTCTGGTGTAGGTAATATCACATATATTTTTTTAAAAAGAGTGATTAATATGACATATAAACTATTAATTAGGTTTATATGTAATATGACATATAACACATATATTTTTTATTTGTTATACATGATATTAATAACTATTTTAAAAAATTATTGTATAAGGCGATTATAGCCTATCTCGATTTTCATTTATGGTTCTCTGTCTATCTAGTGGTTGGTAATGTGTGTTTTAAAAACACAGAAACATGGTTTGGGTATATTATTCTTTTATAGATTCTTTTCCACGGTTGCGAAAGATTTCAGATCAATATTGGCTTTTGCATTAGTGGCCGTGTAGATGACAATAAATTGGCAGTATTTATAATAATTGGGTGTATTAATGGCCAAAACCATTTTTATCCATTAATTATTCTTTTTTTTTTAAGAATTAATCCATTAAGTTTTCTTTCAACAAAAAATTGCATATGAATAAATCCTTACATTAGGAAAGCTTCAACAAACCTACATATATTTAAAATAAAGATCAAACATTAAAAGACTAAACATGTAATTTTTTAATCTTAATCTAGTTCAATTTATCTCATGGGCTTTACATCTAGATTAAGTATTGTATGACCCGTTTAAGAAGTTGACTTTCCACTCAATTACCTCATAAAAAACTTTATATTTTTAAGAGTATTCGAACATTTTAGAATGAGATGTAACCCTACAACTACTTACCTCTACACTACACAACTTACACAAGAGATTGGTTTATCCAATTTAAATTGTAAGTCCTTTTGTGAATTCCACCTGTAATTGTATCTCGTGGGCAGGCGGGCAGCTACTAAATATAGCTAGCTGTTAGTTAGTGGGTTTAGCTTTAATGACATCAAATGAAGCATTTCTAGAATTTAAGGTAATTAACGTCCAATTGATATCAACAAAGCAATCGTTGATGCAATGTTTTTGTTGAGAATATAAAAAGTTGAAGTTGTGGGATCTCCCACATTGATTAAAAATGGAATCCAAGCCTTGCATATAAGCCGGTGGGCTATCCCACCTAACACCAATTGGTTTTAGGATGGAACCCTACTCGGTTTGTGTGCTCGGCTTGGTTGGTGCGCGTATTACGCTTGGGCGTGCTTGGCCCCCCACGTCGGATATCACCCACCGTTATTTAACAGTTTTTACTAAATCAAATCTGCTTTTAGCATCTCCCTACAAAGCAGCATCAAAAGCAATTGCTAAAATTAACTAATTAGTCAACAAAGCAACTACTCATCACCCGAAAAGAGTTATATTTTCCAAAAAATTGATTTAATTACCCCAATTTTTTCTTTTTTTTTGGTGCAATACCACAATTTTTTCTAACGCCTCCTTACGAGACATTGATTAAAAATCCCAATTTGAGAATTCTTTTTATAAAATTTTAATTATTTTAGTCATTTTAAAAATGACGTTACTAGGATTTATATACTGAAATCAATATAAATACTTTTTATTTGGTTTCTTAATTTATATACATGGGCCTTTACAATGTGTTAGTGGGCTGGGCTGAGGCCCATACTTAATAGGGGAGATGTGATCCTTAGGCATACGCATATCTTGGGAGGACATGAACGCCAATTGGAGAGACATTGCAGCGATTTGCTCACACATAGTCGAGTCGGTCGGCGCAAGCCGGTTTACCTAGTACGTGACTCTTGTCGGCTGGGTCACGTGCTCGGGGTTTACAGCCAAAGGTGGGTTCCTCGTCATAACAAAAAAAAAAAATGGAAGTCAAGATCAATTAGGTCGAGGAGTGTCGTATTTGAGAGGAGGTTATGAAGCCAGATGATTTCGCATGTGGCTTGAGCAAGGGACTTGTACTCAGCTTCGGTTGAAGACCGTGAAGACCGAAGCAACGGTGAACGAGTTATTTCTCCGAAGACAAGGGTGGGTTCCTCGTAGCATAAATGACAAACCAAACAGCTCCTTCCTTGAATTTGGTAAATAAAGAGCGGCCATCCAGTGTTCGAACCGGAGACCTTTGGTACTACCCGCAAGTCCTTTCTGATTGAACCATTCCGGAATGGTTCCAAACAGCTCCTTCCTCTTATGTGAACTTTACCCTAATTTAAAATGCTGAACTCTTTAGTCTTAACTCGTGTGTTTGAGTTTGAGGTGTCATACAGATACAGATGCAGTGTTTCTTGCTCATAAGGCCTGACAAAATTGCGCAAGAAAGGAAAAGGGCAAAAGAAATCAAAAGCTCAACTTATTCCAACAAACATTCAAAATCAAGGAAGTCCTCTTATGAACACTCCCCTCCTGCATATTTTCTAACAGTCTTTTACACTCCAATGATGTAAAAACTGGCGCGATTTCCGCTACGAAATGAAAATCAAACTACCCGAGTTTCCAGGCTACATTCTTACTCTTTGTCTGCGTATCAGTTCGACGATTAAGAGAGCACGGCCATTACATCAGATGCCCTCAAAGCTATGTATTCTGAACCATCAGTTCCCTTGAAATCGTTGCCTGCGTATTTTGAGTAGAGGACCGTATTGCCTGCTGCTACTGAAAGTGGCTTTCTCGTACCTTCCTCGCCCAAAGGCCCAGGTCCGACAGCGACCACCTGGCGACAACAGTGACATTGGAAAGTTAAGCCATTGTAGATAATTCTTTAAGCGATATTAAAGCAACATGTAGTACATAATGTACATTTGCTTGATTGGCAAAGTATGGTAGATGGATTAAAGTAGTGAAATCAAATGAATGTACACGGGAAAAAAGGTGTTTAGAATTTAGAAGCACAAGATAAGTTGAAGTACCTTGCTGACTAAAAACAAATTGAATAAAAAGGAGTATATTTGAGAGGATTAACTTACGGTTCCAACAGATGGCTTTTCCTTAGATGCATCCGTCAACAGCAGCCCTCCAGCTGTCTTCTCCTCAGCTTCAGCGACCTGAACATTTCCAACAGATTCAAAACAGAATGTGTTTATGTCTGACGGAAATCCAATGAATACAGTGAGGATAAACAGCTTCAGAAGCATCTAACAGAGAATGGTGGATGACGAAGTCACGAAAAAACACCCGAGCAATTAGCTCATTAGATGATTAAGAATTGTCTGACCTAATGGTTAATGCAGATTAAAAAGCGGAACTGAGGCGAAGTTGTTATTAGCATTACTACTTCTCATGTCGTCATGTCAAGTAACTGCTAAAAGACGAACCTTGATCAAGATGTCTTAAATCTCCTAGGATAAAAAACATATAACAATTATACAAGTAACACAGATTTCTGATACCTATGGAAGGAGAATGTGTTGATATACCTTTATAAGCACTCTGTCGTTCAAAGGCTTAAGATCTTTTATCTCATCGGTTTCGAGAATCCCAACAATGTCATCCTCCTTCAGGATAAGATGACTTGATCCATTAAAGTCTAGCTCAGTTCCTGCATATTTTGAATATACAACTTGTGTTCCTAGCTGGAAAACCAATGATCGATTAAGTCAGTGACAGGCATAAACATAATAATACTGTATCTAAAGCAAATAATGTTCGAGACACTAACCTCCAAGCTTATCTCAACCTTGTTCTTTCCAACAGTCCTGCCCTCTCCAACAGCAACCACCTCACCAGATTGTGGTTTTGTTACAGCCGTCGATGGAAGCAAAATACCACCAAGACTCTTCTCCTCTGCAGCCTTAATTTTCACCAAAACCCTATCTGCCATTGGCTTCACTGAGGTGAACTGCAAAACAGGAGGAACATAAAATGAGCCACATCTTTTTAAACACGAAGTTTCTCCTAGCACAAGATATATCTATTGGATGTGATTGCACACTCTCCTACAAGTAACTGTCCATGGTAAGAGCCCAATGAGGATCACAGAAAGTCAGCAAGAATTGAAAAGATACCACTAAGACTCATCCCCCGAAATAAGGCCAAATGAATTTGGTAAATTTGCAGAAGTCCAAATCTATTTTCAGTTTGTATCCAAGAATTAGAAATACATGTCAGATGCGACCCATGTCTAGCCCAAGCCTGGGTTTGAGCTCACCTACTACAAATGTGAGTACAACAATCAATTTTAAGATGAACAAATATCCCACAGCCCTACTCAGCAGCACATGCCCGCTTTCAAGAAACAAATAAAACTTGCCCGAGCACCTTGGTTGCTTGGTCTCCTTGTAGATACCATAAAATATCACCAGCTCAACCCCCTGGCCCCTCATACAGTCCTAATACCAAATTTTACGGATGCCATAAGCAAGAAAGCAGTTTGCAACTCAGACTGTAGTATTCAATACTCATGAATTTGCTCTGAAGCCCGGTACATAGCATCAAAATTGAGTATATGGGTGTGTTTGGTATGGCTAAGGTTGGAATGGGTAGCTGGATGGAATTGGGAATCGTTTGAATCTCCTTCCAAACCCATACCCTCTTCCCCAACATTGCAGACGGTTAGAATCATTCCTAATGGTCTGTTTGGCATATCTCCTAGTTATTAATACAAATAAGCTTCTTATCGGGCACGAATAAGCGGCACGAATAAGCTCTTCATCAGCTCATTATTAACACAAATAAGGTTCTTATCAGCAATAGCACATTGTGCCAACCAAATTCTAAACTCTCCTCACTCTCTCCCCAAAATATGGGAATTACATACCCCATACAAATACTAATAACGCACATACTCATGCCAAATCCGTGAATTCGATACAAATATCAACCATGTCCATTCCCATTCCCATTCCCATTCTTAATTTGCAAACAAACTTCCAGGTATAACCTTATAATTCAATCGCAAGAAAACAGATTACACAACTGAAATGAAATCAGAAGTGAGGATAGAAGGAAGTACCTTTGGAGAAATGACAGTGGCAGCTTTGACAACCAGATGCCTGAAAGACCTGCCGTTTTGCTTCAATGGCGCAAAACAAGAGAGCCTAACAGGTGAAGATCTACCAAGCCCTTCAAATGTGGGCAGAGCCCTTGTTGAGACTGTTGAGGCAGTTAACTGGGAAGCTGCCATTTCCTGCACCAAATCAATCGAAAACCCAACACACAAATTAATCAGAACAATCAACACCCATTGCTGGAACACCAAAAAACATGGCCTGAGAACAAAACCCAGCAAAGCTAAAAGCAAGAAGATAATAATGAAAGTTATGAAACAACACGGATTACCCATCAATCGAATTGAAGGTTTTGGAAAAGGGTTACCCACCTCGAATAGATGAGGGAAGTGGATGAGGAGCTTCGAGGAGTCGCAGTGGGGGAGTGGTGATAGGGAACAGCTTGAGAAATGAGAAGTAGAGATGAAAGGATAAAAACCCTAGAAGGTTCAAGAAGCAACTCAGACTCTCAGAGTAGGTGTGCCGTGTGGGAATGCCCGAATTTGTCTCACTCCAATTCAACTAATTTAGGTAAATAACCTTTACTTTAGGGCTAGTTTTGGGAGATTGTCTCATATTTTTAAAATGTGAATATTAGCACCAAATGGACTAAGGGCTCGTTTGGTTAAATGTGGAAAATAGACTTCCCAGGATATGTAATTCTCATGAATTCTATATCATGAGAAATGTAAAAAAGTGTTTGGTTGGAAATAATTGCCCATGAATTCAATTCCTATGTTTTGTTTGGTTAAACATGGAATTTTTATAGTAATTGGAGATTTTTTTAAAAAAAAATAAAATTTATAGGAGATTTGAGATAAGTGAATAGACGAAGTAGATCTTACCTACCCCTCATGATAAGTTAACTTCTCCCATTTCATATGAATTGAAAATTCCATGAATTGAAATTCCTAGATTTTTCCATTTTCAAAAATCATACCAAACATATGTATTGAGGCTTACTTCATAAGATTTTGGACTTCCCGAGAAGGATGAAGCTAACCAAACGAGCCCTAAGTTGTGAATAAAACTTTTCAAATGAAACTGTTTTTAAAAATCAAGAATGAATTTTGCACTACCCTAATTTGGTAAGTGAGACACCGAGACATGAGAAATTTATTAGATTATGAAATTTATGGATAGGCGAAAGAAAGTTGCTATAGGGAAAGCCCATCAATTTTTTTTTTTTTGATACAATGAGAGTTTGGGGGTGTCAACCACGGTGGTACCATCACCCAAGAGTGTCCCTGCGGTCCGTGGCGGGCCCGTGGCGGATCCTGAAGTGTTTGGTTGAGGGGGCGAATAATTGATCTCTAATTTTTTTCCGATAAAATCATCAATATTTGAAGTTTTCGGGTTTAGTTATAGTATTAAGTTATGAAGTTTAACAAATGATGAGTATGATAGAAGTGTATTAATTTGGTAAATAATGTGAAAAATAATTTATATATCTTCAATCTTGAAACGTTTATAACTTTTTACTCAGTTATCGGATTTGAGCTTATAATATATCAAATCGAAGCTATCGACGAGAAGAATATGCATATTAAATTTCATTTTTGATTGGGGGGGGGGCGACTGCCACCCCCAGTCCTTTAAAGGGTCCGCCCCTGCTTGCGGACGAGAGTTTGAAACTTTAAATCAGAACTCCATGACGACGAATCAAACTCCAAGGCCAAATGGGTGAGATGATCAGCAGCTCTGTTCGCTTCCTTGAAAATATGAGACACGGAGGCCGACTCAAACAAGCAAAGCAGACGAAGAGCACCGAGATCAGAATCTCCATCTCCCAGGGAGTCAACCAAGCACCATTAATCGCATTAACGATCGCGAGACAGTCTCCCTCAACAACAAGATAACACCAAATAAAAAATAGGATATGCAAGTTCTCCCAAACAATGAAACAACACCATAGAAATCCAAAATATTGGAATCTCAATTAATGAAATAGAGGATTGATTCTATTGGAAGATCAGTCGGCATGATTGGTTTTTCACCGCTTCTGCAATATTAGAAAATATTATGAATTACTAGAGACAATCAGAAAACTACATAACATGAATATAAGATGTCGAAGGCTTCCTAAAAGTTAAAAATAAGATTGCCCTCTTGGTTACTTGATGATTTTTATTTAAAAAACGTCTTCAGTTCAGTAATGCTTTTAGGATGTCGGGCACATCTATAGATTTCAAATATTTTGGAATTATGGCTATGATTCAAACTCAAATGTTTTGTTTCCAGCAGTTATCTTTACAAAACCACCATAGTGCTTATTCGATTAGATTTGACCCCAACTCATTAAAGTTCGGTATCTAGGTGACCAATGGCGGAGTCAGAAAAATTTCGGAGGGGCACAACCGATGCCCGATGGTGGTTTGGTTGGTCGAAGTTCTAGTTTATACATGTATAACATAGTTTTGGATTAAATTGACATACAGAATTATATATAATACGATAATAAATGATGTTATTTTAAGATAAAATGTCATCGATTTATGATAAAACGCTAATATTTTTCCGCGCCTAAAAAACAGAAATATAAATATATAAATGAAATATCCGAGAAAAAAATTAACAAAGTATAGGAAACGCAATATAATAAACATTAAGTTAAGATTATGGTTGTTATATGAGCTGAGTAGTTAGAGCTTGACTCGAGTTTTGCTCAATAAAAACCCCGCTCGAACATTATTTACAGAATGAGTTGATTATGAGCACATTTTTAAGCTCGATTCAAAGTTCAACTAGGCTCGATTGAAACTTAAATAGCACGAATTTAGTAAAATTTATAAATTTTCTTTTGAGTTACTATATAATGAGCAGGTAAGGTTGCATAATACTTAGAAAAGAAAACTTAACTAAAGCTCATTCATTTACTAAACAAGTTGAGTATGAGCTCAAGTTTAAATATAGGTTCGACTCTAGTTTGACTCGTTTCTAAATGAGCTAACTATAATCAAGCAATACTAGACTTGTTTGACTTGAATAACAATCATAGTTAATATATAACTTGTTGCACTTGTAACATATAATAATGTATAATTAGATATAAAAAATTTAAACTTGCATAACTTCTTATCAAATTGTCAAAATGATTAGTATAACCTCTCATTTCGAAGCTCCCGAGATGAATTATACTGTAGTATATAAATGTTAATTTAAGTAAAATATAAAAGCATTATAGTCTATTGAAACAAAATTAAAGTGATTAATATACCTTCAGTTTTTAAACATTCATAACTTTTTACTCAGATGTCGGATTAAGGCGTATTATATATCAAAACGAAGATATCGACGAGGAGAATACACCTAGGTAGTTCGTCGAATGAGAGGAGGGGCACGTGATCCCTAGGCCCCCCTTCAGCTCCGCCTCTAAGATGACTCAAGTTTGTTTTCGAAGTTCTTATTTACTTTATCAATTTGCTCCTTGATGCTATTAGTATGGAGAAAACTTTTTTATATTAGATAGTTTATTTTTTAATCCAGGTTTACTTGGATCAATATTCTCCCAACATGGGAGAACTAGTTCATGTTCCATTTTGAGAGTTGTTTTTACAGGCAATTAATATATAACTTTAGTAAATACGAAATATATTATTATTAATCCTTCCATTGATGATCAAATTATTTTTCTACCAATGGAATGTTCATAGCATTTGCGAGAGATTGAGCTTCTTATGTGGAAGCAGTCGAATAATAATAAACAAATAGACGAATAATTTCTGAGTACATGATACACGATAAGTGATGTGTACACCGGAACTAACCCATATATATATATATATACATCACTTATCGTGTATCATGTACTCAGAAATTATTCGTCTATTTGTTTATTATTATTCGACTGCTTTCACATAATAATTTGATCATCAATGGAAGGATTATTATTCGTCTATTTTTCTACCAATGGAATGTTCATAGATCACACGTCACGTTCTTGGATTAAGAACGTGACGTGTGATCTAGTGATTGCCTTGCGATAAACCTTCTTCGCGATGAATACTTCGTGGTAGGTATTTAGCTATATTTTATTGTTCAATCGTCGTCTTTGAAGTAACTTTGAGATGATTGATTTATTCTAAAAACTAGGTAGGCAGACCCGTACTACGCCCGGGACATGTGATTTTATTTTAAACATTATAGTGAGATAAGACTTGGTAAATAACGATTATATAACATGTTATATATACTCCCTCCGTCTCGCAAGTCACAGTATATAGATGTTGTTTTAGAGTAGTAAACTTGTATAACAAAAATTTATTGTTTTAGCAATAGTTATTATCTTTAGAAGTAATAAGTGCTCTTTTTATAGATAATAATTACCGTTTTTATGTATTTTATCCTTCCTATAAAAGTAAAGGAAACATAAGTTTTATTAATAAGTGTGCATAAATCTAAAACAAAAACTATTGCGAGACGGAAGGAGTATAAACTTTTAAAAGAATAGAATAATACACAGTGTGTTTTTACAAACAACAATTAAATTAAAGTATTATTATTATAAATACAATATATACCACCACATACTATAGCAAAAAAAATTAGTCTAGACCCATGAGTGAAGAGATCAAATTTGAGAAAAATTTGAAGCTGGAAACTTTTTATGTATTTGATAATGTTATGATTTTTTATAACATGAAAACAATCAATAATTGAAAGGGGGGATACATTTACTTTTCTTATCTTTTTCGTTTAAAAATAATAGACATTCTAACCTAGGTAAACAAACATTTAGCAACAAAATTTCCCATGGATTAAAATAAAGTGATCATAACAAATTCGGATAATTTTTATTTACTTATTTATATGATATAAAAAAAGTAGGTAGTATAAGGAAAAAAGTATGAAATAGTACTACGAACTCAAATATCAAAAGAAGGGAAAATTTCAATGAAAGCAAAAATAAAAAAGACAAAAGTCTAAATTAAGTTTCACTTCTCAATACATGTTTCTTCTTCTTCACCAAAAACACTATAAAAAAGACAATAAACAAAAGAAATTTAACGTGTTAGTATAAAAATTATAAAAAAATATCAATAAACAAATAATATATCATAATATGAAAAAATCAATTGTATATCAACAACTCATTTTCCCATAATATATATAAGAGTGAATTGAAAGAAAAGAAATAATGTATAAATAAATGATGAATAGAACCTCCAAATATGAGTCTTCTTGCAACAATGACTGATCAAAACCTAATAAGAATTAGAGAAAATTAGTAATCATACATCATACATTATTTAACAAATAAGAAATATGAAATAAAATATGACATAAAGTAACCACATAAAAACTGAAAAAATAAAATCATATATATTTTCATAATAGAAATAAGAAAGTACAATTAGCAATAAATTAAAGTAATAAATAAATAAAAATTGGAATAGAATAAAAAAAAAGATGAATACTCACCTAACAATATACCCTTCCACTCTTATTTGTTTGTAAAACAATTGAGTTTTAGTAGATGAACATTGAAACAATCGATTATTTATAGTAAAAATTGAGCATTTAACCAAAGAAAAACTCTCAACCTTTGGACTACCCCACTTTAATTTCCTACTTATCATCTTTTAAAAAAAATTAATTTGATTCATTATTCATTTAACCAAAAAACTCCCACCCCTTTGACTACCCTATTTAAAGCATTGTTTGACAATTATAGTCATTACTCATTACTATTAGTTTGACATAAAAAACAATTGGGCAAAATTTATATAAAAATATGATAAAAAATATAATCAAAACTTTGTCATTATTCTGTAATATAAAATAGTCTATATATAATGCGAATATTCTAATAACAAAAAGAAAAAAAAATTAAAGGTCACTCCAATATATACATATAAATTAAAGAAAATATTACCTTTAAAACCATTGCCCAAAAACTTGACTTAGGTGTTGTTGATCCATACCATATGTGAAACAATAATTGATAATGATATATGTGATTTAAGAGTGGTGGTGAGAGGGTTTAAACAGTATGTCATAGTAAATTTATTAAAGGGAAATCGATTTAGCACCTAAATGATCCTATGAAGTATGATCTAGCCTCTCCTTTATCAATCAAGCGTCATAATATTCATTTCATTCTCAAATTGAACTTTTCTTTAAGAATACAAAATGCGATCATTCATCACTTTCGATCAAAATCATCCTTTGGTTAGTTAAATCATTCTCAGTCACAATATCTACACAATTTCTATTTCCATTCCATTTCCGTGAAAATGAGAGAGACGGACATGGAAATATGGAACCTGTCCACGGAATCCAAATCTGGTCCCGAAGCGTAAGAGCCATGGCCTTGATCAGTCTTTAGCACGGTCAACAACTCCCTCATAGTGAGCGTTCGCCCTCCTTCATCCCTTCGCAATTCCGGATGAGCCAATCCCCCAGTAGACGTATCTTTCGGAGACGCAGCTGCATCGTCAGGATTAGCCGCATCGCGTTCACCTTGCCGATAGCCCTAAAATCAATTCAATAATCGCGAATCAATTGAAGTATTGAGAAAAGATCAGGCCTAAAAGAGGAGAAACTTACTGTTATGAGCAACACCAGCGAAGGTAGGGGCAGTAGCGGCGCCGACGCAACAGGGCAGCAGCCCTCGCCCGGAGCAACCCTCACGCTTCGCCAGTCGTCCTACTCTGCTGGTCTCGATAGGCGACCTTGAATCTGAAAAACCTACTGCGGCTTTCTACTTACTTCGGGTAAAAACCTACATATGAAGGAACCCATATGAAGGAACCCTATATACAGGGAGGAGGAAGAAACCATCGGCCCATGAAAAAGCTATAATAAATATATTCTTTTTTTTTGGTCCTTTATAATAATAAATATATTCTATGAATTAATATGAAAAGGCTCATTTGTTAATTAGTGTGGAAAATTAAAAAAATAATTGGAGTACACATTAATGGAGGGATAAACATTAAGTATAATTGTGTGAATTGAATTTGATATATAACTGCCAAAGAATTTGGAAGGTTTTTCCCTTCTAAATGTCATAATTTAATCTTAATAATAAAAGGTAGTAAAAATATAGGTATTAAATATATAGAAAGGTGTTACAAAACAAAAAGATTACCTATGAAACTCCTCTTAATTTTACATAATATGAGAACTGAATTAACCTTAACCTGTCACAAAATAGACAATAATTAAAATAATTAAGATAAAAATAATTTTTTAATTAGTTGAAGATAAATAATAACCAAAAATATTATGGATATGGTGTAACAAATTATCAAATTAGCCATATAATTGACGTCATTAATTGTCATATAATTGCCTATATTTGTTTTGGTAGAACCGTAGAGGTAACTGCTGCCATATAATGATGACATGTTAATGTTAATTATAATGTAAAAATCTCAAGAGAGAAGCCTCTTAAAAATACAAATAAAAAAAATGTTGTAAATGAGATTTGAACTTGAGACCTCATGCATCTAATTTGTTATAAAATGGGATGAAAATGACTAAATTGAGTTGGTTAAAACATGGAGGTAAATGAGCAATAAATGGTGCATGAACACAACTTTTCATGTATTATATAGATTATAGATATAGATATAGATATAGATGATTTTTCCCGCTCAAGAGACTTGAGAACTCAACTCCGAGGGTTTTAATTCTGAGATAATTGCAGAGCTCGTCTTCTTCTCTTAGAAATTCGGTGATGAACTTGAAGCGAAGGGGGTATTTATAGGGCTATGTGTACGTGGGTTGTCGGTGAGACCTCGTGGGAAGAACATGATACATGGACCAATGGGATGTTGCCAGCGTGATGGTGCGTGAGGATCACTCTCGTCGGCGCGATTTAGTGTTGACATAGTACGAACGACGTCGTTTGGGATGGTGCACGTCGTGTAGGAGGCGAGCCTATGGTCATCTGAAAACGAGACAACAGGTGGTCTCTAGCTTGGTCGGTTTAAGTTTATCCGACCGCGAAACGTAGGATCGCGAATGTTACATGATATATAGTTGAAGAGTTTGTGGTCGTTGATACAAGGATATTTAACCGATCGCGTCTCATTAGATCGCGATAAGAGGGTAAGTGGATCAATCATATTGATCACGAATATATCTTCGTATCCTTGCTATATTTTATGTTAGGTGACCTATTTATTTATGATATATAAATGAGTATTATGAATGCCAAGTTAATTATTGGGATATTGTCAATACTAAAGTATTGAGTATGAAATTATATATATTTATAAAAAAATCGATATATTTTATATAGTTGTCGATTCGATGGATTTTTTTATACTTAAGCACCTTGCATTATATCATCCTAATTACACAGTCCCGTCAATAAATAGACAAAATATGAAAAGATTAGCATTGACTTACAAGATTTTTATTGAAACTTTTTTTTTTACTTGTCTTCTCAAATTATTTATTAATTGATTGAAGAAAATACAGATTTAATAGCGTGATAAAATAAATATAAAATTTAATAATACTTTTCTTAAAACACGTGATCATTAAAATGATTTATTATTTGATTAATCCAAATGGTCAATTATTGACTTAGGAGGAGTATCATTTTACACATTCTCTTTGGCTTCCGTAATTTAACATTGCGGCTTTCATTAGGAGGGCCCACAACGATCAGATCACGGGCCCACATCTAGAAATCATCTCTTCAATAGTTCTAGAAATCCAACCGCGTAGGTCCCACGTCACCCTGCCACGTCTACGCTCTTCCTTTCTCTCTCCTCGCTATCACTGACTCCCTCACTCACTCACTCCTCACCCGCGCTTACCCTCTCCCCCCGCCTTACATATATAATCCCCCAGCCCCCAATTTCCATCTCAACAATATCCGAATCCTAAAATTACACAACAAAAAATTAATTTCCTCCCAACGGTCAACTCCTGATCTCCGATCTCCGATGGTGATGAAGTCAGCTCCCGCCAACAACCCGGACCCGAATTCGACGGAGCTCAAGTTCAAGGGCGTCAGGAAGAGGAAGTGGGGGAAATGGGTATCCGAGATCCGCTTGCCTCACAGCCGCGACCGCATCTGGCTCGGCTCCTACGACTCCCCAATCAAGGCGGCCCGCGCCTTCGACGCCGCCCAGCTCTGCCTCCGCGGCCCCTCCGCCGCCAACCTCAACTTCCCTGACAACCCCCCGCGGATCGACGGCCCCACCCAGGGCCTCACCCCAGCTGAAATCCAGCTCGTCGCCACCTCTTTCGCCAACGCCGGGGAGCACCAACACCCGCCGGCGGTGGAGGTGGCGACGGCGTCGACACCATCGGTTTCGATCTCGATTTCGGATGGATGCGTTCAGTGCGAGAGCGGGGACGAGTCGCCGGCGTTCGACGGCGGACCCAGCCCGGTCCTCGAACTCGATTATTCTGATTTCAACACGCTCGAGATTTTGGGTTCGGGTAATTTCGATGCGAGTTTTGGATTGGGAGATTTCTATGCCCCTCACCTTTCGGATTTGAGTTCGGATTATAATTCGGATTATAATGAGTACGATAGCTGGAACGGGTCGGATTTGCTCCTTTGGAATTTTTGAATCCGGATCGACTTCAAACCGATTCCAGAAGCGTAGGTTTCAAAACGTGGTGCATTAGCCGCTGGATGCAACAAAACGCAGCGTTTTCAACCAAGTCTTTGGATTTTTTTAGATCCCCAGAGACTTGGGAACAATTTATTCAGGATTTTCTTCCACTAATGAGAAATAATGCCAAAGTGTAACTAAAAGTTTCCCAGGTGTAATGTTAGTACAACACTTTATAGTTTATACAACTTTATTGTGTGTGAACATATGATGAATTTCAATGTGTAGTCACTAACTATATACATTAATCCCTTCGCTCGTAATGTATGATGTTTAAATAGAATATTTTTTTGGCTCCTTTGCTAAACGAATCGAGAATACGCATATTTTTATGCTCAATTCATATTGAAGTTCGAACTGGGATTAAAAAAATATCAACCCTCTTTTTTTTTTGTTCGATAAATATCAACCCTATGTATGATGTTTTAGATTTTGTAGATAATGAATTTTAATGATTTACATTTGTGTTTTTGATTTTATAAATAATTTTGATTGGTAAAAAGACTAAAGTTTATGGGGAAAAAAATAGTGTAACATGGAGTAATAATATGTTGAGAGGAAAACTGCAGTTTATTAGTAAATCGCATGTAATTATTGGCAGGAGGGAATATATTATGTAATTTGTCTTTGGTGTGCATATTTTGCACGTGAAAGTAATGGTAGAAGAGCAACGCGTAGGACCCACCCCAACCACACTCCACTTTTTGGACATTTGCGTTGCAACATCCTCGATCCTCCACTCGAGCTCGACCCGGGCCCTGAACTCACGTGTCATATTAGACTATTAGTTTAAGGACCCCATTTTTATTTTTTATTTTTTATACTCTCATTCGTGAATCCGAGTCTCGGGTTCTTAAGTTATCTTTTGGGTGTTTTTATATACACCGCAAATCCAACATAAAAAATGCACGTCGAAATCGACGTGTAAGCCTTCTGTCTAATTAGCGCTTTAAAAAAAATAATTAACCCCTTTTAACCTTGCACGTCGGAATTGACGTGCAGGATTTGGGGTGTATATAGCGAAACCGTATCTTTTACTATTTACTTTTTTCAATTACTTATTATTATTATTATTATTATTATTATTATTATTATTATTATTATTATTACATACTACATGAAATTAGTGGGTAACCGAGATACTATCTCTGGGCACCCACTCCCTTAGCTATAACAAAGCTAAATGAGGGTGTGTAGAAAAACCCGACACGACTGATACGACACGAAAACACGACACGAAAAAACACGAAATCGAAAAAACACGATACGATAATGACACGAACCGAAAAAACACGACATTAAACAGTTCGTGTTCGGATCGGGCATATCCCCTTGTCGGATACCCGACACGAACCGTTTAATTTTTTTTTAATTTAGAATTCTGGTCATATATAGTATTAGTAAAATTACAACCCCAAAAGTATCAAAAACGTTTGATGGCCTAGTTGGTATTAACCCCATGCGTTTCATGTGCAACTCAGGTTCGAATCGTAGCTGTGGCAATTTATTTTTGCTGTCAATTCCGCTTTAGAAGGGCAACAACATCAGTATGTGCCCATCCCTTAAATCTAGTAAAAATAAAAGCTGCAGAACGAGCTCCGACATCCTGAGATATTGAGAATTTCTGAATCCGTTTTAGCAAGGCAACAACATCAGTATCCAACTCCCTCCGGCATCCTGAGATATTGAGAATTTCTGAATCCGCTTTAGAAGGGCAACAACATCAGTATCCAACTCCCCCGACGAAGAGAAGGAGAAGGGTAAGAAACCATACCCAGCCACCGTGCACAAATCTCGATACTTGACACACTTACGTTGAACAGCATCAACAACAACACGACCGAGTACAAAGTCAGAGTCAGACAACCCCGACTGAGTCAAGGGGGAGGATCCCGTCAGATCAACGCACACATCCCACCCCCTGTCCCACGAATAAAGAAGCAAATCTGCCAAACGAAGAGGCTTATCATGCCTTTCAACCAAACCAATATCAACGTCCTTACCAGCAGAAATCTCAGCCCTATAACAGATATCCAATAAGGTATCGTGCACGAGGTTATGTCAATGTTTAATGCCCACGGTACCAGTGCAAGACACAACATGATCTCCATAGACATCACCATCAAAGACCCGAGAACAAGCCGGACAAGGCCTAGATACCGTGAACAACGGAACACTCAGTCGATAGTTAAGCGCACTGCGATAGGTCCTGCCGTTCATAGTCTGCCCCAGACCAGAAATAGGAACTGCACGCAACCAATCGGAGGAGTGAGCACCCTGCTGAGACTTCCACAATGCCACCTGCCGTGGAGTCAAAGAGAAAACAGAGTCTGATGTAGCAGCAACCTTCGAGAAAGTTATTATTATTATTATTGTTATTATTATTATTATTATTATTATTATTATTATTATTATTATTATTATTATTATTATTATTATTATTATTATTATTATTATTATAATAATAAATTGAGCTCCAACCCTTTTTTGAATAGTAAAACCAACTCTATGAAAGATGAAATCACCATTATCCTACTCTGCCCCATGACTTTTCGTAACCAATTAAACCCACTTCATGAAACCAATAGCATCATCCCTCAGTTCTCCCAAAGTAGAGAACGCAAATGCCATGAAACCATACCCCTTAGCAGCACAAATATCCGCGTACTTCTTCTTCTTTCTTTCCCCGGCTTGAGAGACTGCCTTGCCGGGTACAAAGGAATCATTGCCTCTAGTTGTGAACAATGAAGCCCCAACCACATCCACACAAGTGTCTCTACCCTTGTCCCACCCATAAACCAACAAATCTCCTGGTCTCAACTCAACACCATCTTCATTTCTCATACCTGTATGCGCTTTCTTCTGAACGGCGATACCCGACAACTCAACACCATCTTCATTATTATTATTATTATCTATTACTAACTATTAAAACAAAAGCCTTAGCGATGACATGTCGCTCTCTCCTTAATTCCAGACATTTTAACCAATCATTTTAGCCTGAATTACAATTTTAGTAGTTTAAAAAAAATCTATTACTAACTATTAAAACAAAAGCCTTAGCGATGACATGTCGCTCTCTCCTTGAATCTAGGTCTTTTAACCAATCACTTTAGCCCAAATTACAATTTTAGTAGTTTAAAAAAAACAATGGGAGTAATTCAAAACATAAAATTAATAATAAGGAAAAATAAAATGAATATTAGTAATCTGTATCTATATGTATCTATATATACTACTTTAATTGCATTTTCGATCAATGGGTTTAATTCAAAATATTTAATTATTTAAACTTTTACTATTATTTTATAATATTAATTTAATATATTATACACTTTACTCTATTACTGTATTTTCTAACCGCTGATATGTGTATTTTTGTCGGTAATTTTTTTGTATTATTTAATATTCATAACTTTACTATTAAATTACGCGACATTGGCGCGGGTATAGGACTAGTTATTATTATTATTATTATTATTATTATTATTATTATTATTATTATTATTATTATTATAAAAAAACTTTATTATGATGAAAAAGATTTACATAAAGTTAGTTGAAAGTCTCGTAACAAATTCAGCTCCAACTCCTTTTGGAATAGTGAAACCAACTCTATGGAATATGAAATCGGCGCATTATCAGACACTGGTCCATGACTTTTCGTAACCAATTGAACCCGCTTCATAAAACCAATAACATCATCTCCCAGTTCTCCAAAAGTAGAGAACGCAAATGCCAGGAAAAGCAACTCTAGTCAAAGTGTGACAAGTATCTCTTCTGAATACTAAAAGCAACTCTAGTCAAATTGTGACAAGTATCCCTACTATATCCAAGTATCCCTCTAGTGACCCCACACACTCGCTTGAGAAGTCCCATGGCATCATCCCCTAAGTCACCAATAGTAGAAAAGGAAAATGGTAGAAAGTGATATCCTTTTTCTCTGCAAACATCCTCATATTTTTTCCTTTTGTTTTCAGCAGCTACTCTGGCCGCCTTACCAGGAATGAAACCTGAAAGACCAAAAGAGCTAAAAATAGAAGTACCCGTAATGTCAACACAAGTGTCCTTGCCATGGAACCAGTTATTATTATTATTATTATTATTATTATTATTATTATTATTATTATTATTATTATTATTATTATTATTATTATTATTATTATTATTATTATTATTATTATTATTATTATTATTATTAAAAAGATTTACATAAAGTTAGTTGGAAGTCTCATAACAAATTGAGTTTCAACGCCCTTCTGAATAGTAAATCCAACTCTATAAAATATGAAATCGTCTTTATCAGACCCTACCCCATGACTCTTCGTAACTAATTGAATCTGCTTCATAAAACCAATAGCATCAACTCCCAGTTCCCCAAAAGTAGAGAACGCAAATGCCATGAAGCAATACCCTTTAGCAGCACAAATATCTGCGTACTTTTTCTCTTTCCTTTCAGTGGCTTGGGAAACCGCCTTGCCAGGTACAAAGGAATCATTAGTTCTAGTTGTAAAAGGCGAAGCCCCAACTACATCAACACAAGTGTCCTCACCTTTGTCCCACCCATAAACCAACAAATCACCTGGCCTCAGTTCAACGCCATCATCACTGCTCATACCAGTACGCGCTTCCTTCTGAACTCTGATACCAGCTTTATAACACATGTCTGCCAAAACATCTCGGACCATGTTGTGTCGGTGCTTAGTCCTGATGCCTAGACTGCAATGCAGAGCATGGTCTCCAAAAGGGTCCATCTTATTATTATTGTTATTTTATTTTTTTGGATCAGATAAGAATTCGAGGGCCAGGCAAAACTGACACCTCGAGTGGCTGACGAAGTCGGCAGACGACGAACCATCAAACATACAACGAAAATAAAAGGCGATGCAATACAAAGAGTGGCAAGCAAACATAAACAGAAGAACAAATGAGCCTAACTCAGAAGCGTCGGGGACAACGTAGACTAAACCCGACGGCAAGCACCACCAAGCGATGACACTGTTGGTCAGCGGTACATCAGGAGTCTTTGTGGGCGATGAAGATGAAACTCCAAGGAAAAGTCCGAAATATGAAGTCGCTTCGATGCACACCGCCACGAGCCCAGCCAGACCCGACACCGGACGCCAAAGCTCCAACTCAGACTAGAACCGTCAAAAACAAATGGAAACACATCCGAAAACCACCCTTGGAAAAACGCACCAAAAAACCCTTTCGGGGGTTTCTCCAAACCAGAAAGAGGGAGGAATGGAGGTGAAAAGAGGGGTCAAGCCAAAGGCCGTGGTCCGACGAGACTAACCTCGACCACCAAACGGGAAGAGACAAGCCTCCAACGAGGGGCTTCTCAAACGAGAAGGACATTTGACCTCCGAAGAGAGGTTATTTGCCTCTGAAGAGGGGTTCTCATGCCAGGTAGAGATCGGATGGAGGAACTCATTCGAGGACTCCAACATGGGTGTTCACTCCCTCTCTCTAGATTTCTAGAGAGAGGAGAGAGCGTTTTCCATCTTGTTAATAGCCATGTGAATTCATTTATAAATGTTTCTGTTTATAATCATAATGCATTGGTAATCCAAACACACCCTTAAAGGTTGTGTTTGGTAAGAGATTATGCGAGATTACGAAAATAATAATAATCTGCATCTAGAGCGAGTTTGGCAATGAGTTATTTTTTAAGGGGTGGAGATTATTTTTAAGGGGTTATATGAGTTGGAGATTATTGTATGAGTTGTGGAGATGGAAGAGGTTGAGATTTTTTTTATAAAAATAATCCCGGTAGGGTGTTTGGTAGGTATGAGCTTATTTTTTTAAGAAAGAATAAAATGACGAAATTACCCCCACATGTTTTGTCATCCCCTACCTTCAGTCGTCCCCCACCTCTGTTGAAAGAGAATCAGATCCCTCTCCAAAATTGGGGACTGAAATTGGGGACTGGAAGTTGGAGCCTTTGTCGAATCTTTGAAATTCGAACGGGTAAACTCCATGCCATAGCAAAAGTAGCGTTCAACGGGAGAAGCCAGAGGCTGCAAACCCACATCGAAAGCTACCGGCAACAGGGTCGGATCCGGACGGGTTGTTCAACGGGAGAAGCCAGAGGCTGCAAACCCACATCGAAAGCTACCGGCAACAGGGTCGGATCCGGACGGGCTTGAGGGGATTTGCCGTGAAGGCCTGGAGATTTGTCGTTGGAGGATCGAGCACGGAGGAAGCTACCGGCAGCAGGGGCAGGAAAAGTCACAGGTGAGGTTGTTGGGGTGGACAACCTCAACAATCTTGGTTGAGGAGGGTAGGATTATTGAGCGGAAATAACCCCGAACAATCTAAACCTCACAAGTATCGACCCCCCTATAACCCCTTGCCAAACACCAGCCTGGGTTGCTGTTTTTTTTTTTAAAATACCCAACAATCCCTAACAACCTAACGCCGAGCACGCCCCTAGTGTGTTTGGCGGGGGATTATGGTGAAAGGGGATTGAGATTGCGGGAGATTATGGGGGATTAATTTGCACCATTTTCACAATCTTGGAGAGCAAGGTTTTTGATAATCTCCGAAAATAATCCCCGAGAGATTCCAGTGATCCCCGAGATTTTTGATAATTTCCGAAAATAGTCTCCTCGTCATCAGTGTAAGAACACCAGATTCCAATCGGAGATCTCTCGTTCACCTGTGTCGTGACCCTCCATATTCCAGTCGGAGATCTCTCGTTCATATGTGTCATTGTCCTCCAGTCTCCTCGTCGTGCAACTTCGTTTTCTCCGTCGGGTCGAGTGTTCTCTTTTTCTAATTGAATCGAAACTTTCTCAATTTCTTCATCAGATCCTCAAATATCATCCAAAGAATGATTCAATTCACCGGCCTTTGATGAATCCTTTCCATTCTTATCACCAGTAGCAGATGCCGACTTCTTCCTACAAAAATGAACACGACAATCTGGATCAAATTCCTCTCATACTTGAACTCTCTCCTCTTCTCAGCTCATCCAATTGTTCGTTCCGTAGCTCGAATTTCCGTCAATTGTCAAATTCCAATTTCAGGTTTTCGGCTGCTCCATTGAAGACCTTGATACCGCCTCTCACTTGATCGATTCTCATCCTACTCTCCCACACAGAACCAGGTGCTACGATGCTGCTTGTTCTCCTCACAGACTTATCACCACCAGTACTCACCATTTTTCGTCATCTCGAATCCAAAACCAAATCTAAATCCTATAACTTGTCTATGAAATCTGAATAGAAAGATGATGCATGGCGCGCGGTGGAAGATACAACGGTTGTCAATGATGCATTAGCGGATCTACTGTCGTTTCTGTTATCACTTACCAGTGGGAGTCAGTGAACGAATCAACCTGATGGGAGTGAGAGGGGAGGGTAGTGGGGGAAGGGCATTTTTGTCCTTTCAATGTAAAACAATTCACCACAATCTTATATACACCAAATAACAATCAAAGATTTTCAACAAAAAAAATCTCAATCTACAAAATCTCCATAATCTAAAAAAAAATAAAAATCTACATCTCCCAAAATAATCTCCAAATAAAAAATCTACCGGAAACACAGCTTAATGATATCATCATATTTTACGTATTATAGGAAATAGTTTATAGTCGTTTTGAAGTCATTTTTATATGCTTTGCATGTCTTTTATATAAGTTTTGGTTTAGTTTCTAGAATAGATGTCTACACTCGTGTCTTTATTTGTTTTCAGGTGATTTAGAGCTTGTTCGATGCAAATTTAGAATCACGATGGATTAAGATTCATTGAAGCCAAGTTTGAGATGTTCATGGACGCCGAAAGAGCCTTGCATAGTGGTCTCAAGTGCTAGAAATCAAGCTAAGAAGAGCCTATTGTCGAATCCACGTTTTCCAGACAAATCCTGTTTGGCGACATCTCAGTAAAACGAGTCGTTTGCGCTCCATAAAATTCGGATTGAGACGTTTTATAGCTTGTTGGAAAGCTGATTCAGAGACCTACAACTTTTATGTTGAGCACTTTTGCAAACTCGGCCTACAATATGGAGAAATCGAGCCAAGAAGCTGATGCTGAGTCTAGGTATCGACCCGGAACCCTCAGGTACCGACTCGATACCCACACATTCCGAGTCGATACATTCACCTACCGAGTCAGAATTCTTTACAGTAGCCAAGTACCGACTCGATACTCTGAAGTATTGACTCGATACTTTTCTTTCCGCCTTACTACTTTGGGATTTTTATCAGCTTTTATCTATTATTGGACGACTTTTTGGAATATTTTATTATTATTTTAGGATTATTTTCAGATCTTTTTTAGAACTATATATAGAGAATTAGGGTTAGATTAGAGGGGATCCAATTTTTGACGTCAGAAACTAGTAGCAGACATTGGAGTTTGAGACTCTTTCAGAGATTTGTCCTTGAAGGTTTGTTTTGCTGGATTCAAGAATACGTTTTGTTAATCTAGTCTGATATTCTTTCATGATGAATTCCTTGATTGTGTCTGAATCTATGTCTGGCTAGTTTTCTTGTTCTGGGGTTGGGGTGATCCCAACGATGCTGAGATAGACATGTGCGTGAAGATTGCCTGAATGAATTCTATTATTTGTTTGATTTGATCCATGAGTGCTTAATCCGATTAATTCTATGATTGATTGGAATCCTTTTGATATTCAATAAGCGCCAGCTGCGAATTGAGATTGGATACATAGACAAAGTTGTTGGAAAACATGGATTGAACTTGAGAATTGTTTATGAGCAGTCTATTTAATTCTCTTGAGGATATTAAACTATTGTAGACGACCTAGATTTGAATTGATTATGCAGATCGCGTCTGCGATTGTTTGATCGATTTGCTCACTAGGGTCTAAATGCTTAATGAGTCCAATTTGATTGATTAATCTGCAACATGCGCAAGCTGAGTGGTAATTGATTGAATCAGACATAGTTATTGCGAGATGCGTAGGCTGAGCGATAATGAATTTGGATAGTTTACCTTCAAATATCTCTTTTCAATTTGTTCAGGCATGAAAATTATATAGTTTATCGAAGATGCAGTGTTGTGGTAAACCCTGACTCTGGAATGTTTCGCATCATATATTCACAAACACTTGCAATTCGTTATTTTTCCTCCTCTTATTCTCTTATTCATTCAAAAATCACTTCTCTTATTTGGCTTAGTAAACTAGCTGAGGTTCTGCAATTGATATTCACACAGTCCCTGAGATTCGACACTCGATTACTACAATTGACACCGTACGCTTGCGGGGTGTTGGTTTTAGACCGATCACTTAAGTATGCTTATTTTCACTTTTTTTCTAACTAAAGTTTTAAGGGTAGAAGAATAATACTCGAGATCACATTGACCCTGCAAATTTGAGTTAAAAGTTGTTAAAAAATACATTATACATTATAATTTTTAAAACGATTTATCTAACCTATGCTCTTAAAATATACTACAGCATTGATGAACTTTTAAACCTCCTTAATTTCTAGGGGAGGGTGATCTATATGGATGAATAAAACCTGACGTAGCCACTAGCCCACCTTTCAAACCAAAAAAGAACCAATTCCAGAAACTATTTCCCTAAATACAAATGATTAAACTTCATAATTTATTTTATAAATAACTAAATAGATATGTCTAGGGGAAATCTTTCTTAAACCCTGGCAAGTTATTGGATTTGAAGATTACTGAACTAATATGGCCTCGAAGAGTCAAAGGCATTTGGTAAGGTGACTTTCAGCTTCGAGTCTTCGACTGTCTATAAATTGCAATTGCAAACAAGAGGCTTGCAGAGTAAGAGACCTCCTGTGAACCATATATTTGATGTGATTGCCTCTAATGAGGGAATATAATGAATGTCATACAGGATAAAGGCAAGCACAAAAATCAATAATCCGAATGCTATTATTGACCAAAGCGGCTCACATTATGCAACTAAAACACCATTCACATGCAAATTCAGAAGGGACAGTAACATGGTTAAGCATGGTGAATGAAAGCAACGAAATCAGACTCCAAAACACCGTAACCGGGACAACAAGTAACCAAGAAAGCGACATATTACAACAAATGCCGAACACCCCTCCATCTGCACGAGGCTGTCGGGCGTTTGACATCTTCAAGCAACTCACTCTGCGGCGAGTTGCTAACAGGATAAAGTGGTCAATGAAGTGACGAGTAGGTGAGTGAGAAACGATATCACTGATAATACATGAGTTGCTGAGAGGACGCGACGTTGGGGTAGCTGCCATCATATAATGCTGCTCCAGCTCCAGCAGCACCCATCCCTATCCCCATCCCCATCCCCATTGCAGCAGCCGGCTTGAGTGGGTGATGGCCCAGTGGGTTCATGTACCCCTGCGATCCACCCATTTTTGCCAATGCAAGTTGTCGCTCATAGACAAGAAGGTCAGCGGCTGAGAAACCGGGCATCTGAACACCGACAGCAGGGGGAGGCAATGGCGCAGAACTTAATCCAGGAGGAGTAGGCTTGTTTCCCCAGGAGCACTGTCATGTGGTACAAAACAGGTTTATCTATATAATATAATCAACTATTGACAAATACAACAGGAGTCAACAAAAGCAGAGTAAAAGTTGCATCAAAGTTATCAGTTATCAATAGGTTGAAGGAGAAATTTCCAGTGTAAATATCACCTATCCATCACAAAACAAAGCTTTTTCTCACAGAAAAACACATACATGCATAAGTAAAAAAGGTACAAGCATGAGAATATACTGACCTTAATGGGCTTCCCAAAAAGTATCCTTGCATTCCCTAGCTGAATAGCTCTAGCAGCTTCAGCATGATTATTGTATCTAACAAACCCAAAACCCTTGTCTCGTTGAACTCGTACATCTTCAATTACACCAGCACCAAGAGCATGGAATTGCCTATGAAGTTCAACTGAAGTCACCTGCGAAAACAAAAATAGACATCCTTTTGTTAAACAAGTTTGCACCAAATACTACAGTTTATTAGAATGAGATCTCCAATTCGGTCAGTTAAGTCCCTCTTTCTAACATAGACAATGAAAATGAAAGAATAAAAAGAGGTGGTCCTTGCCTCTGCAGCAAGATTGCCAACATAGACAGTTCTGTACTGAGGATTGTTTTGGGGAGAATCATCGCTAGTCTTTTCTTGACCATCTTCTGAAGAGAAAAAAAAAAAGGACAATTATTAAAGATCTGGCAGAAAATTCAAACTTGTTGCATCACAATCAACATATCTGACATAAAACTACCGACTGTGAAATAGAATTATAGAATAAAATAAACTACCTCAGACAATTAAAATTACAACATAGCAAAGCCATTGATCTTATATTTATATCTAGTACTATTCTAAATGGAGTGAAAATAGATAGCAGCAAAGTCAATTTAGTATGTTTTTCTATGTATAGGTTGGGTTGCTTGGTCTTTAGAAGCAAGAGGGTGGTCGTAGATCTGCTGTTCTGCTTTTTTAAACTTCTTCCCACCCTAGGAGTAGGAGTAGCACAAAAGGAGGAACCCGGGATGGGTATGGACCCAATGATAAACGAGTACTAAATCAAGGCAAACTCCGTATACTATATATGACCTCCAAATAACAGGGGTCAAAGGCCAGCAATTGGGGGATAAATTTCATCGTCAAGGGAAAACAACTTGGATAACCAGCTAAGGCCCTTTGACCAATTTCCATATATTGTAACAATTTTGTTAAAACACAACTAGGTCATCTACTTAACTCCCTTAAAATCAAACTACACAAAAACGCTAAGAATGACTGCAATATTGCATAACTAGAGTTCCCATTTTAAAAATGAATATATCTCTAACATTGTAGGGGGACACATCTTCAAATGCCAAGAATGTCAATGGTTGTAGTGGGATGATATAATCACAGTATTGAGAGAGACAGAGAGGATCTCAATGGATTGTAAATTCAACTCTCAAATTCCTGTTCCCTAATATTCCCATTGCGTTTGACCAAGGTCTCTAAACGAAAATGCAGCCATCTAGTTCGAGAACCATCAAAAGAGCTGATATCCAGCATAATGTTCTTGAAGAGTAAAAAAAATTACTACGTATTAACTTCATGTCTCAGAGTATAAAGTATGTGCAATTGTGAGGTCACCAGATGTTCCAGTTGTGAGTTCTACAACACTCCTAGAATCTGAACCCTGCTTGTCATCGCCAGAAGCAGCACCCTTTGTGGCCCAGTTACAACGGATCTGTCTGCTTCCAAGCCACTTGCCTAATTTGAAAGTTAACAGAAAAGAACATCAGCCACCAAAAATATTAAAAAGGCTAAACATGAATAACATATCAGCTAATTTTAAAGCGAACAAGATAATTTCAAAAAGAAAAAAAGCCTACTAAACTAGTCGAGCTTTAATAAGTTAATAACAATCTCTAAGACTTTCAGGAAGCCCTAAAAAACCACACGGGTAAGAGCTGACGGCTAATAAGAAGCTTATTAGTTCTCAATCTCATATGTTAACTCATATTTTCTAAACCACATATTTGCTTGAATTGGTGAAGTTTGATAGGAAGATTATAACCTACAAAATGAAAATCGTTTTACTACAGAACTTTATTTTGGGTTCGAAGATCAAAAGTTTGATAGTGATTCTGTGAGGAAGGAACATAAAATTGGATGTAGAGGAATTTGGAAATCTAAGAATTTGTCGGGTCTATCTGGTAACCAGGGAACCTGATCTGATGGCACAAATAATTCTTCTAGCATATAGGCAAAACATAAAAATCACAACTGATGATCTAAGATGTTGATGATCTAAGATGGTCACTCAACACCTTTTAACACTTGGTTCTGAGTACTCACTATCTTAAGTAGTAAGTAGATAAATTGACATACTACTACTACTGCTACCCCGTATATCCCGCATTTAAGCAACGTCTGGGGTCAGGATGTACACACTCTTTCCCCGAATAAACCGAGAGTATTTCCGATAGACCCAAAACAGTAGACATATAAATCCCATGAAAGCATGCTAAAGATTAGACAAAGAGGCACGAAGAAGCATAGAGGAAGGCTGAATAGAAGCAACAACAATAGGATAAAACACCCAGCCTAGTACTACTAAACATCAGAAGCCCGAATAGACCTCCTCCAGCGGTCTATATCCAATGTCAATTCTTCCGACAAGTTGAGCAGATTGAGAATAACAATTTATAATAATACTAGCTTGTGCTGTTGTGCATCTTACTCTTATGCTCCCTCTGATAAAAAATACAGGACTTTTAACTTTTTATACACGTACTTTAAGGAGTTAAAAACTATATAAAATATTAATTTTTCTTATTAATTTTTTTAGAAAATAATACTTATTAGTAATAAGTATTAAATCGTAAATTTTTTTAAAAATATATTAATATTTTATATAGTTTTTAGCTTCTTTAAATACGTGCACGAAAGTAAAAAATCTTATATTTGTGATAGGAGGGAGTATAAGTTAAATACATAATACTAGCCAGCTGTAATATTTTGACAAGGAAAAAATGTACACATATGACTATATGAGCCAGAAGAAACTAACAACATTTGTAATAGGACTTACCATTGAGGTCATTTATTGCAGTTTGTGCATCCTATAAAACAGAAAAAGACAGCTTCATCACAAACCATGAGTTGAACAGAAGTATTTTTTTTTTCAAAGTAACAAAAGAACAAGTCATTTTACCTGTTGGTTTCGGAAGGAAACAAAGCCAAAACCCCTGGATCTTCCAGTTTTCTGGTCCCACATGACTCTAGCATCACTGCAATGGGAAAAGGATATGCACCAGGAGACTGAGCTTAGCAGCAAGTTTGAGGGTGTTCAACAAGGTCAGATACTAATTAAAAGCAAGCAATCTAAACACTAGTAAAACAGAGTTGTCCTTACGAGCAGCTAGGATAAGCTGAGAAGCATGCAAACAGTGTAGCATCAGTAACTTCAGGGCTAAGGTCACCAACAAATACATTGAAATGATCTACAAAAATAGAGATCAGGGGCAAGATGAACAATAAGAAAAACATTTAATCCTGCATTATCTTCAAGCGATATAGACAAGAATAATGTTGGCCTACTTGTTGTATCCTCCCTCTGACTGCTAGCATATGCCCAATTAACTTTAATAGGCTGTCCAAACCTGAAATAAAATGCAATTTTGACACCCCAAAATCACAAACAATTTGTACAACAAAGGGAGAGAATGAATACGCACAAATGCCTGCCATTGAGTGTCACAATAGCAAGGGAAGCAGATCTTCGATCAAAGTAATCAACAAATCCATATGAGGACTGCAAGTACAAGAAGAAATATACTATGTTATTAGCCTCATAGATAATGAGTGAATAACGGGAAGAAAAAAAAAGACTGTTGAAGTTTCAGGAGAATAGTATGACAAATTTTGGTCACAATAAATCCTAAGAAAAGAAATATACCTTCTCTTTCCTTATCAGCTTGCATCCTTCAAGTTGACCAGTGCTAGAAAATACCTCTTGAAGAAGCGGTTCATTCACTTGGGGATGAATATTCCCCACGTATCTGCAATTTATTTCAGATATAGAAATGAAAATGTCCAGGCTTAAAAAATAAGCAGATAAACCACCAAAGCTGTAGTTCATCAACCATGTGATGCTATGCAAGTATGCCGGGATAGATTACATTCTTACATTAATGTAAAATGAGACATATGCACACATCCTATGCTGTTTAACAGGGCACTTTTCTCAAAATGACACAAACAAGATCTTTGAAACTCCAAACTCATTCACTAAGATCTTTTTTGAAAAAAATAATAATTATCATCAGTCGCTAATGCAACAAGCATACAATGACAAAAAAAAGAAAAGAAAAAAAAAAGAAAGGAAGACAAAGATGAAAAGGAAAAAGGAAAATATCTATTAGTCACTCACACACTGCGGCATGAACTTGGATCAAAGCCAGGTGGCAGATTTCCACTCAAGATAGGTTCTATCTGCAAAATAGAAATGTAAAAAAAACATGCAAAAAGGAAGAAAAAAAAAACTACCAAAAAACCCCTGATATGGGCACTCGACATGTAAATGTGCAGCCACAGATTCAGTGGAACTGATATAACCCCAGAAACGAGTAGCTATTTATGGACTTCTGACCAACGAGAAGGATAAAGGAAACTTAGTTACTACTCCACCCCCTTAAAGAAGCTACTGCCCAAATATTTAGCATAACTTTTTATCTAAGCAGCTAGCCAAGACAATCTACCTGATCAAAGAGCTAGAAAGCAAAGAGAAAAGGAAAACCAATTCAGAGTATACAAGGTTAAAAAAATTAGAAATCAACTTTGCACCATTTATATATAGTTAGACTTTAATGAACAGAAAAAAAATCTGAAAAGCCCAAATTATAACTCATGGAATTTCTGATACAAATGTCGGTAAGGGAGTGGACAGAAACCATGTGTGAGTGAAACTACTTTCGCGGCTATTCCACTAGTAAAAAACGAAAAATGAAGACAAGCAAATGGCTTTGCTACCGGTGTTTAATACGGAGTACCATTGTGGATGACTCCAAAAGTGACAGATGGTCCAATACTATCAAATTAAATGTAGCCAACCGAATCTACATAAAACAAACTGAACTAGCCATGACAATCAAACCTGCATAGAAATTCAAAAACTATATTGTAGACAAAATGATCTCCAGAGAGTAAAAATTTTCAATTACAAAAACAAGGTCAGCGCCATACCATTTCAAAACATCATTCACCAAAGAGCCCCCCAAAAAAGGCTAAAAACCAGATACTTACACTCGTAACTACACACTAGAAGCACTAATAACGATTCAAGTATAAGAAATACAAATTACTGACTCAGGTAGAAGAACAACAAACCTGTGGAGCGGCCAGAAGCCCCGGGTGGTAAAGCGACTGTTGCTGTTGAAGGATCGATTGCTGCATCAGGGCTTGTTGTTGCTGCTGCCTCAGCCTCTGCTGTTGCATACTATTTGAGGATTTCCCCTAAAGTTTGGTTTATGTTACCTGAATCGACTAAAAAAAATTCTAGGGTTCTTCAGAGGCCAAACACCACGGAATTTGATACAAATATGGCGCAAAAATAATAATTGAAGAAGCAGATGAAATGGAAAATTGAAGATAGGAAGATCCAAAATCAAAGAAAACGAATCAAAATTAAGAGGAAAAAAAAGGGAGAAAAAGAAAGAAAAAACCCTCGAAAGCGAGGGGGGAGTAAAAGGGCAAAGGCAGAGAGAGAGGGGAAGAAGAAAACGAGGGCGAGACCCAATGAAATGAAAAGGTAAACTCAGCGTGTAAGGCGGTGGGGCTTTTATATAGAGAGAGAGAAGGTGTGATACTCTACGGAGGGGCATATGTGCTATGGTGGGGCAGATGTTGTGATCGCCGTCGATTTGGATTAGGGATCAGGTGGGAGGGTGATCGGACGGGTTTTGAGGGTGAGTTGTAGAAACGTTTCGCTGGCGTGAGGCTTGCTGGCGATTATGCGCTCGTTGATTATCCTGATTCCTCCGGTTTCTTGTGAACAAGGTCTGATGACGTGTGGCCCTCCAAGTTTTCATGACTCCAATCAATTTAATTTAGCACGTTTTTTTTACTCCAATAAATTAAAATCTATAAAAAAATATTAATTTTTAAAAATAATTTCGGTAAGATAGATCATTTATTATTTATGCACTTTTTTTACTATGAAAATACTTATGTAAAATATTAATTTTTTTAATTAATTATTTCAGTTAATTTCATTAGTTATTAGTAATGTTTCATAATTTTAGGGTGAAAAGAGTTTGAAAAGAATAATAAATCATTGTATTTAGTTTAGTTGGCATTAGGTGAAAATTTGAATCATGGGTCTTGAGTTTAAATCTATATAGCTTTATTTTGTGGAATTTTTTTACTCTTCACGTTTTAACTTCAAATAACTACTATTAAATTACTAATGTTTTTTTCCAATATATTCTTTACAAAAAAAAAATTATCTCATATAGTCATATATATATAGGAAAAAAAATATGACAACCAAGTCCAGCCGACCAGCCCCCTCGATTTTTTCTTGTCTCCGCCCCTGATAATAAGTATGAGATTATTTTTAAAAATTAATTAAAATTTTAATATTTTATAGTATAGTTTTTACCATCCTATACAAATAATTTGAAAATTATTAGTTTTAATAAAGAATATTTAATATTTAATAATAAGTATTAAATCATATAAAAAAATTAATTAAAAAATTAAATATTCTATATAGTTTTAAACTTCTTTAAAAACATGTCGACCCTTAAAAAAACCTAACTCGTTTTTTTTTAAAAAAAAATTAACTCATGGTTTGTAATCTAACTCATGGTTTGTAATCTAATTCACAATTCATAACACCATACATAGTCCGTACTAACTTCTAAGTGAAACTTGTATTTTTATTCAGATTTGTTACCATGAATTTTGTGGTGCCGTGGTGGCCTTTATAAGGATTATGCTATAGGTGGACTAAAAAGGCATCACAAAACAAGCCGCCAAGAAGCACGAGGATGAAGGACTTGCTGTGACTGTGACTTGCCCATGAAGTTTGTCGCGAACAAAAGGTTGCTTGCATTGGCCTACTAAATCGGATTCTTCAAGACTCCAACACCTCCATAAATAAGATGATGAAGCAGCTGCTAGCAGACCACCTTGGATAGCCTTACACAGCTGCCATGTTCAGAATTTGATTAGATAGATTTGGAGTCATAGAGAGCAGTTTATGAAAATGGATTTAATCAAGATTCAAGATTGTGCTCATATATCATATATGACATATGTAAGATTCTCAAACCGACTTGCCTGTTTTACAACAACAACAAGAACAAAAAGGCGAGGAAGTTGTTGGCCTCTAGATCTCCATATACACCATCCTCATCACAAGGAAAGTATACTAGCAGCGGTGACTGTACTCCAAATATAAATCCATGTAGATCGATGAGAAAGAAAGGCAAAATACATAGTAGTTGAAAATTGCAGATCTTGTGCTTCCTCCTTGATACTGATTTCCCATCAAACTACTCTGATACTCTCCTCCATTCCTGGTTTCTGGCAAGTATTGGCTATTGACAGACCCAATTTAAAGATTCCAAAATCAGTGTACATATATATTCTGTTACCATGAATTAGATTTGTAATTTTTGTGAGGGATTACAAACCTTGAATCCTCTTTTTGAATTACTCATGGTTTAGATTACAAGAGGTCCAACTAACTCATTTATAAGTTTCCACCAACCATTGAATTAGTACTAACGATTGAGAAATCAATTAAGGATAGCACCATGTAAAACTTTTATAGGTCTTTAGATCTGTTACCATGAATGATGTGGTTGTCCTTATCAAGGATATCACCATGCTGGTTGTGCCCCTGAAGTTTGTCACATGTTGGTTTAGTTGGATGTCGAGAACAAGGTTGCTTGCATTGGCCTGGTATTCTGGTAAGTCGGATTCTCTGTTCCTCCACAATTGAACAAGTGAACAATTCATTAGATGTATATTACATTTCACTTGCCTGAAAAGGTAAATATAGAGATAAGGTGATAAACACCAGAGATTACAGAAGGATGAGCCCATACACAGGGACTCATGTAAAAAAGGGCACCGTATACCCAAAATGGCCCCCTATACCCTCCAAGAACTACCAAAAGACTGTCACCAACTCAAACTACTCTACCTCCTCAAAAACCACGAGCCACACAAATACTCGTGTACTATCTACCCACCAATCTATTCTTCCACGTATCATCCGTGAGTGACTTGCACTTCCACTTCACAGAGATACGGGCCTTGCAACTATCAATAATAAGATTAGAATATACATGATCATAAAAGGATGCTGGCAGCCCACCATGTTATCTGTTCACATCAGACTCAGTTTTGCAATTGACCCGGTGCTCGTAAATCTAATTCACAACTGTAGATATTAGGACTACTAGTAATTCATGTATGAGATATTGCACATATGACAAATGTAAGATTCGTAAACCAACTAACCTTTTTTCTAACAAAAAAAAGAGGACAAAGTTCTTAACTTGCAGTTTCATCACTTTATCCATCCATTGTGCTTGTGCAGGATAAAGAGCTTTGCTTCATATATGTTCATGATGGTGCTGTCAAGAGTCCTGTTTTTTGGTGAAAAGGGAAAAATTTTGCTTAGTTGTATTTCACAAAGCGCAGTGTACATTGGTTTGTGCACCTGATTTAACTACTTGAATAACTTACCTTTAATCATATGCTTGGGCGAACTAAGCAGGAAGTTGAGTGCTAAAATAACTATAATAGCAGTGGAAACTCCGAATATCCACTGTCAGTTGATATCTTCGATCCACACTACAAAGGTCACAGCTACGAGGGCTCCATTCGCAAGAAAGGACCTGGAAGTTGAATGCCTATCTTTACTTCCCACTGCATGCTCATGTGTTCTCATCAAACTACTCCCCTAGCTCCTTGTGGAGAAACCGAGTCTTTGATCCCTCCAATACTCACAGCTAGCTTGTGATCATATAACTGTAACTATTAAAAGACCCTGAAGTTAGTGATCATTTTGTTTAACCTATTGGATTTGAAGAACTAGGCTCACAGTCTTTAATTTTGAGCAATTCATGATTTGTAATGTAAGTGTCATACAACTCTCTTTTCATAAATAAGTTTATAAAAAAATAACTATTCTGATTATGAAGTTGTTTTTTGAAAAATGTTGAGGTTGCTCTTTGGAAATATTCTACTTACCTAACATGAAAGAAGTTGCTGGCAGACCACCATAAGACCCATTCACAACAGGTTTCCTTTTCGATCAGGTCTTTAAGAATTATCAGCCAGGTACCGAAAATCTTGAAAGAGGAAACAACCAATGTGATCAAGGAATTAAAACCACCACTGTCCTTGTAAAATTGCAAAAGAACCTGCATGTTGAGCATTTAATCAGATGGTTGTATTTGGAGGTCCAAAGCTAAAAATATATGTTTACGAAATAGGAATTAGGGTAATAGCCAATTCAATGAACATAAACGAATAACAACGTGAAACAACTAAACAAGAAGTGATTAAAAAAAAACTTGCCTCTTTCCAACAAAATTGAATTGCAGATGCAGCTTAGTTTTCTGATTTCCATACACCCTCCCAGTCACATGGAAAGGTGACGAGCTGGTCACATTGATGCTTCTCCAAATACGTTAACCGTGGAAACATTTTCTTCAGTGCATCCCACTGGATGTCCAGCTTAGGCAAATACTTCAAGCGCAAAGTCTTGACATTCCATGGATTCTCATCGCCATCGGTGGCTGATCCACGCAATTTGGTAAGTTGTCCTCCTACAATGTACAACTTCTCAAGGTTTTTCAATTCGGTTGGATTAAGCCATTTCGGTGCGTCTTCATGGGGGAAACACCACAGCTCCAGCTTCTCTATATTGTCCAGATGCTTGCTTTCTTGTGTGTCATCTCTGTCACATTGGCTTGGCCGTGGCTGATGCCCCCAGCATTTCAGGTTGATCTTCCATCTGCAGCACTCGGTCAATGTTCCCTGCTCCGTAGCACGGTTAACAGTACTGTGTTTAGCAGATAAGCTTCTCTCCCATAAGATTTTGAGTTTGCGAAGCTGCTTCATTTCCTTGAACAGCTGCACCTCTTCATCACTCGGAAACATGCTGATGTTCACGACGACGCTTAGCTCTCTCAACAACTTGAGCTTCAACAAATCTCTGAGGGTGCACACATCGTCATTCCTAGAAAGGAACCAGCGACTAAGGAAGGATGCATTTTTTCTATCCTCCGAGGCACGAGCACCATGCTCTTCAGTGAACACGAACCCTCTGAGCACTTGAAGTTTCGATAGCAAACTGATTCCTTTTGGCAATTTATGAAACAAGGGACAACTGCTTATGTCCAGATGAGTAAGGTTTTTTAAGGAACCGATATCCGTGGGAAGCTCCTCTAGATAACTGCAGTCTTTGAGATCGAGTATTATGAGGTTGCTGAGCTGACAAACTGAATCTGGAAGCTTCATGATTGTTGGCAAACCCCGAAAGCTTAAAAGCCTTAACTGCTTCAATTTATTCAAATCCTCCAAGAACTTTTGGTCTTTAAACTCAACGAGATTTGCGTTTTCATAGCGCCAATTCCCAAGATGTAGCACACACAGATTCTTCATCTTGGAAAACCACTCCCGTTTGATGTCGACCATGGAATCATTGACATTCAACAATGTCTTCACATTTTCAAAGCTTGCCAGCCTTTTAGGAGAATTGACAAAGCTTGCCCAAACCTCACATGAAGACGGGAACTTGTCCTGTGGTGTTAACAAGCAGGCCCTCCGAGAGCGACTAAAATGTGGAATGAGGTTGCACGACTTTTGGTCAAAATCAAAGAAGCCCTCTTCCTTTGCCCGCTGAATCACAAAAGTGTGTACAAGAGGGTCCATGTAATAATTTCCTGATTCTCGACCTTTCTTTATCACGACCTCAATGAAATTCTTGTCAACTAGGATGTTGAGAATTTGTTTCCCAATGTCCTCAATTGATTTCCACTTGTTCACTCCCTCGGCAGCGGAAACTTGTTCATTCACTTCATCTCTTCCTGCACTAGTCTCTGTACTTTGATTTGGATCCTCATGATGAGGAACAATAAATCCTTCTCCAACCCACCAGTAGATTAGCATCTTCTTGCTCATGATGAGGAAGCTTTTTTTGATGCCACATAATGTGTTCTTCTTGTCATCTTCACCAAGGGGAAAAATTGAAAAGCACAACAAGCATTGCTTTTGGACTTGAGATAAAGATCTGTAGGAAGTGAGTAGGTCAGTCATTATCCCCTGCATATCTTTACCAACATCAGTAATACCAATACTTTCCTTGTTATTGATAAAGAGCGATGATTTCGCCTTCTTTTTTTTGGTAATTTGCAAGGCCTTTGAGTCGTTTTTATCCTTAGGAGTTACTAGGAGTTTCAACTTGAGAACCACCCGCCTTAGTTGCTTTAAGGCATCAGAATCAACTGCCAAGTGTGCCTGCGTTGACAGATCAGCTGCAGCATCCACGAGTTCTTGTAAGAGCTCCTCCCCACTCTTCCAACGATGGGTGTTCTTAAGCCCCTCAATATTTTCCTGTATATACATCAAATCTCTATCCAACATTTCAAGCTGCATCTTAACAGCTTGATCATCAGTATGGATGGTTGTCATGGCGGAGTTTAATTTCTTTTGGAGGAAAATGAGAGCATCCGATTTAATGGCTACATCAACAAAATCATCAACCTCCGAGGGTTGATGGGATTTTGTCCCAAAAAAGACATGAATTTCAGCAGCCTTAGCCTTAGGTGCTCCGAGGATACTGTCACAACCTGCCACATCAGTGCCGCGAAGATCAAGAAACTCCAAATTGACAAGTTCCTTGGTAGGAAATAACTTCTGGAGGCCGGATCGATTTTTCAATACTAGCCTTTGGAGACTCTTAGGAAGTGGGAAGGAGCCTCGACCACAACGATCTTGGGTTACAAATTCTAGTTGGCGACTCTCGATTGAGGAATCATCTGGTAAAGAAAGATCCAGAGTTATCAAACAGTGAAGAAAACTCAAATCAGGCACTACTTTCAACTGTGGACAATCTGCCAATAGAAGGTTTTGGAGGCCTCCAGAAATGATGTCCGGTAGTTTTTCCATTGAGGAGCGTGAGAGATTGAGAATCTCAAGATAATAAAGGGACTGCAAGAAATCTAAGTTGAAATCTACCATGGAACAAATCTGGAGACCCGAGAGGTCAAGTTCCTTCAAGCATCTATTAGCATTCAAATCAGGCACAACTTTCAGTTGCTTACAATCTGCCAACAAAAGCTTTTCGAGGCTTCCAAACTTAGACATGTCTGGTAGTTTCTCCACAGAGGACTTTGAGAGATTGAGAATCTCAACAGACTCGGTGAAATTGGGCACAACTTTCAAATGTGGACAATTTGCCAATAGGAGCTTTTTGAGGCTTACAAGTTTACAAAGGTCTGGTAGTTTTTCCACAGAGGAGCCTGAGAGATTGAGAATTTCAAGTTTCTCAAGGGATTGCAAGAACTCTAACTCCTGTGACTGTGAGGAACTAACCTTGAGGTCAAGTTGTAACAACTGGCTCGGCAGAGATGCCAATGTTTCAAGGGAGTCTAGCTCTAGACCTCGTAGTGAGAGTTTCCGAAGACTAGTAAGACAGATGGAGGATGGAAGATGCTTGACTTTTGTCCAAGAGAGATCAAGGTCCTCAAGGAATGACATTTGATCGAATAGACCCAGGTGGAAATTCGTAAAACTAGTACAACCGGACAAATTGAGATGCTTCAAACAGGGGACGTTCATGAACGGAGACAAATTAAGGAGGTTTTCACACCCGGACAGATCAAGCACTTGAAGGTTGTCTAGTTTATTCAAAATAACTAGATTTTTTAGGCTTCTTGAACCTCTTAGGAATAGATGAGTGAGGTTGGGAGTTGATAATTCCCGAAGCATGTAAATCATAGGAGTATAAGAAAGATCAAGCATTTGAAGGTGTGGATACCTGATATCAACAAGGAAGAAAGGCAGTTGCAAACCAGTGCAGTGAGAGAGATCCAACACCACAAGTCTTGTCAAACCATCAATTGACGGGAGGGAACGCAGCTTAGAACACCCTCTCACAATAAGCCAGCGAAGGTGTCTAAGCTTGTAGAAAAAATTATCGGGCAACATTTCAAGGTCGGGTAGATGAGAGAGATTGAGGCCTTCAAGACGGGTCAGCTCCGAAATGATTCCTATATCAATAGGGGAGCAAGGAGAGCTAGAGATTTCTACAACAGTAAGGGAGTTGAAGTTTGTGGAATCGGGGAAAATACCATCACCAGTAGATGACAGAAACTCACAACCTCGAATCAGCAATGCATTGAGGTTCTTAGCCTCAGCAGCGTTGTTGGGATGTCCATCATATGCAAGCATTTTCTTCAACGACTCAGGTGTGGCTTCGTAGTCCACTAAATATGTCATCCTCTTCCACTCTACTATTTTTATATTGGCGTGGTCAACATATTTGTCGAAGTCAACATACCTAGAACTGAAATCGAAATCGAGAAGATCAAAGAATCCAAGGTTATCAAGGATGCAAAACCCTTCATGCTTGCACCCTCTTGCAGGTTCGAGTCTCCGAATATTCCACCCTTTACTAAAAGCTTCACGAAACTCACTTGCAGGTCCGAGATATCCCGCCATCATCCAATAGGCTAGCATACTCGGATCATTGATGAAACGGTATCTATTGAAGAAGTGGTGCCAGTGCTTAACACAGTTAGTCATGTTGACTTCACTTCCCAACGACATCCCGTAAGGCATTTGTCTCACTAACTGTTGTACATCTCCTGACTTCATCCCATTCCCAGCTGGTATTGCTTTTATCTCACCCATTTTTCTGCATTTAATATGTTTTTTTTTGTCACATCAGATCATCAAGCTTACAAAACCACCTTAAACTATCTTTTTTAATAACAAAAAATAAACTATTTGCCTTAAAAAAGTTTTCACACAAACGTTTCTAATGTATTATTATGTATGTCCTTTTTTTCCCCTCAAAAACCTCCCAACTTTTATAATTTTTTTTTGTCCAATTACGCACTCCATAGGCCAATAGCACCTCAAAAATAATACTAACGTTACAAAAAGTAAACTAATATCTACACTATTTCATTATGGACAAAAACAAAACATTAAAAAATTTAGATACCATCCAAAATCATAAAAACAAAACAAAACTATCAGCTCATAAGTTGTTTGAGACTTGTAAGTTGAAGTTGAGATTTATATCCAAACTATTTCATTTTCAAGTATCAATTTTAAAATGAAAAAAGACAGGAGAATTAGAAATACCTTGTAAGTAAAAAAAACTGAAGATTTGAATTGCACCAAGGGAGCGATCAGTAGATGAAGGTGGAGAGTTGTTTGGGACGTGTAACTTGAAGTTGAGATTTGAGAAACAATTTTTCTTTTGATGAGTGATCTGAAACAATTTGAATTTATAAGTTCGACTATTGTAAATTTCATTTTTCTTCCACCATTTCACTTTATTCTTTTTTCCTCCAAAAGTAAAAGAATATCGAAATTACTTGATTCACACTTCAATCGATCGATTACTTTATTTGTAAAAAAAAAGATTGATTACTATAACTAATCTCAAGGTCGATTATATTGCAAGGTAGTTTAACGACGAAATAGGTAACATTGGCGTCTATAGGGCTTGCTAGAGGGGGAGACGGAATTTTTGTTTTGGAATTATTTTTTTCTCAGTCTATATAATAAAGAAATTTTAAAAAATATATTGAAAGAAAAACATAAATTATAGTATAAATATGATATTTTATTATAAAAATTCATTCAATAAAATTTAATAATTTATATATATAGCATAATTAAGACTTTTTTTAATAGGCCTTAGTCCCTTCCTCCGCATTGTAATAGCCTAATAGGCCTTAGTCCCTTCCTATCCTATAAACCAAAATAATATATGGAAACTAAAACACGAACACTCATATTTGGGAAAAAAAAAATGAGTTACATATTTTTTGGTTGTCGAAAAATGAATATATTGGTGGTAATTGTGCACATTGAAAAACTAAGTTGCAACTTTCAAAAAACAAGTTTTAAAACCAGTTACAACAACAACAACCCAGTAATTAAAAGGGTTTGGGGGTTAGGATGTACGCATTCTTTCCCCTAACAATAATTATTTTTTAAAAACATATAGATAATTAAAAATTATTTTATAAAATTATTTTTATAAAACAATAATTTCCATAATAAAAGTTTACAAAAATGTCAATATAAGTGCATGGAACATATAATATAGTTTTGAAAAAATTTCAGTGTGGATTTATATATGTTTTGAGTTATCAATTTTAAAGTGAAAAATCACAAAAACAAAAAATTAAGAATACTTGAAAAGCAAGAAAGACCGAGAGAGTGATCAATAGATGAAGGAGGAGAGTTGTTTGGGACTTGTAAGTTGAAGTTGATTTTTCTTTTGATGAGGGATTAAAGAAACAATTTGAATTTATCAGTTCGACTATCCCAAATTTCATTTTTATTCCACATTCACATTCACTTTATTCCACATTCACTTTATTCTTTTTTTGACCCAAACAAAGTTGTGCAACAAGAAAAGAATTAAAGAATAGGAGCTGAGCTAGCAAAGAAAGCATAAACAAAGTTGTCACATATGTATTAAATTATTTTCTCTGTTTCTGAAATTTACCATCAATCAAAAACAAGTTTTTATGCCTTGAGCAATGTGTTAATAGTTTTTGTTTAATTGAGAGAGGTTTAGGTAGGTGTCACACCCGTGTAAAAATAGATCACTAGCCTAAATAGAGATTAATCTAAACTACTGACTTTCATAAGAATTGGAACATAAAAACTCAGCATTACATCATGATCTAAAGTAATCAAATACTTATTAAGCTAATGAAATTGTCTAAGTCACCAGCAATAAGATACAAGTAGTTTAGAAGTTTGGAAAGATACTAACTTTTGTTGCAGTCAGTGCACTGATTTGGGCCATATCACAGATCAAAATTGCACTAACTCCAGGGATAAGCACTGTTGCCAGAAAGCAGGATCTTTGGCTAATAAGACAACACCAAACAACAAAATTCAAAGTCTATATGAACACACAAGTAGATTGAAGACGGCGTCCAACATGATTGAAGCAAAAAATTAATTGAACATGCAAAGATATCCAAGCACAAGTGAATGTAGTCAAATTGGAAGAAGTTGATTACAGAAACTAAACCGAGTGACACTCAATCGGTTGGTATGCAACAAAAAATTGAAATTAGAGATTTAGAATTATACAATATGGAGATTTGTGAAACTAATCCCGGCCGAGAAACTTACCAGACACTAATCCAGATCTAAATGTACGATGTAGTTAACCTAATTTTGGTCTCTCTCCAACTGTGCTTTCCGGCGATGCCAGCACAACCTAACCCTAACCACTGCAACAACATTGATGAACAACATAAAATACTCAAATTAGAACAAATCAAGGAGACGGAAAAAAGTCGAGCATGAAGTATTAGTAGTAGGAATAAAAGAGAGGCAAATACAGGAATTTCTTACCTCAATCGAAATCGAATTAGAAGGAGATGGAGGAGGAATGGTCGGAGATATGACTATGGACGGAGGAGGCCAAGTGTTTGAAATAACATGATGGCATAATTGGATTATTGGAATTTGGAAGGCTGTCATTGTTAGGCTCGTCCCACTATAAGCCTCTTATGTAATTCTTATGTTTTTGGTACTTAGGGAGAAATGTGTATGTATGAATAATATGTACACAGGATCTGATGGAATTGGATTGGGCTTAAGCCCAATCTGATCTCAGTCCATCCCAATCAGCTCTCTCAGCCTATGAACCCGGACTTCTGGCCGTTGGAGGTTGTTCGACTTTATAAGGGTTCCAAAACCCTAATTGTTGGGCAAGAGAGAGAGAAAGCTGAGAGCAGCTACTGGTTTCCTCCCTTGTCTCCTGAGCTCTGCTAGGGTTTCCTTCCCTTGTGCTCTTAAGCATAGGTTGAGCTCCCTTCACATCCAAACACTGAGATCCTGAGAGCTTGTGAGACTTGAAGCCCGATTGTCCTCCGGTTCTGTCCTTGGTGACTGGTTCCTAGTTGAGGCTATCGTTTTCTTCACTTCTTACTAATCTGATTGTAAACTTCGTTTGATCGATTAATACAAGCTCTGTCTCTAAGTTTTGTGCTTGAATCTCTCTACTTCATTCCGCTTTTACAATTTGGTATCAGAGCTAGGGTTAGGGTTTGCGAGTTTTTCGGATTTGTTGAAGCTTCTGGAGTTTCCCATCTCCTTAGGCTCCGATTCCGAAAACACTTTGCGTCTGTTGAAGTTTCGAGGATCTTCATCCTCGACGACTCCAGATCTGCAAAGTCTTTAGAGTTTTCTTTGAAAATCCCTTGATTCCATTGAAGTCTTCTGGAGCTTTGCTCTTCTCTTGCTCAGATCTGTAGATCTTGAGGCTGTGTGAGGACTCTGGATCTAGGGTTTCAGGAAACTCAAAAGTCTCGAGTTTGTTTGCTTGGATTTGAGCCTTTGTGGCTTAGATCTAAACAAATCGGAGGCATAGCAAGAAGTTGTCAGAGAATCTCTTCTTCTGACAACTCCCCTTTCAGTTCCCGTTGGCTCCTTACTGTGACGTTTGATAAATCTAAACTAGCAGCTTGAGTTTTCTGCTTGGTTGAGATTTTCAGGGACACATTTGAGATTCAAATCCTTAGCTATAGAGCTGTAGGGTTTGAGTGCTCACCCTTGCATTAGATATCTAGTTAAGAGATTCAAACCCTTAGCTATAGAGCTGTAGGGTTTGAGTGCTCACATTGCTTTGATATCTACTGATTTGTTCACTTGTTTTCTTAGGTACTTGATTCAATCTCATGGGTGATAACTCTTATCGTATCAAACCCTTTGATGGCACAACTGACTTTGCCATGTGGCAAGTTAAGATGAAAGCTATCCTGATAAAGGAGAAGTGCTGGAAAGCAGTTGCTAATGAGCTTCCTGCTGAAATGTCCAAAGAAGCTAAGCAAGAGCTTGATCTCATTGCACACAGTGAGATCATGATTCGTATATCAGATGAGGTAGCCAGACAGGTAGTAACTTGTGATACTTCTGTGTCTTTATGGAAAGCTTTGAAAGATCTTTATCAGGTTAAAACTCTGTCTAGTAGAATATCTCTGTTGTGTCGTATCTTCAATTTTAAAATGGATGCTTCTGTGTCTTTGGATGATAATCTGGATAGATTTCTTAGGATGACACAAGAGCTTGAACGTTGTGATGATAAAATTGATGATACTCACCAAGCTGTTATTCTGCTTAATGCTTTACCATCTCAGTTTGATACTTTTAAAGATGGTATACAGTTTAGTAATGAGACCTTGACTAAGAAAAGAATTGTTGAGGCTATTGCTCAAAAAAATGAGGTTATCAAAGTGTTCAAAGTGAAAGGTGAAAAATCTGAAAAACCCAATTCAAAACCTGATGTGCTTTTTACTAAGGGTGGCAACAAAAACAGAAAAAGAAACAAGAAAAAGGATAAAGAAAAAACTCCTGAACCTGGAAAGAAGCATTGTACCTATTGCAAGAAAAATAATCATGTTATTTTTGATTGTTATAAGAAAAGAGATGATGATCAAAAGAAATTGCAAACTGGTACTTCTGCTGTGCTTGATTCTGGCTTGTTTTATTCTGATGAGTTGCTTATGGTTGCCTGTGATGATTCATCTGATGCTTGGTTGCTTGATTCTGGATGTACTATGCATGTCACTCCTCATAAGCATTACTTTGATTATCTTGATGAATCTGTTAGTGGCATGGTCAGACTTGGTGATCATTCTGAACTTGCTATTAGAGGTATAGGCAACATTCCTTTTAAAATGCATGATGGGGTTGTTAGGGTCCTTCAACAGGTAAGGTGGGTACCTGATATGAAGAGAAACTTGTTGTCTGAATCTATGTTTGATGACCTTGACTATGATATTAACATTAAAAGAGGAATTAGAACTGTTTCTAGGAATGGTAAAATTCTCATCAAAAGTGTTAAGAAGCATGGTCTTTATCATATCATTGGAAATCCTATTCTGCATGGTATGTCTTTGTCTGCTGAGTCTTCTGTTGCATCCATGAACATGAATGATACTCTGATTTGGCATGCTAGACTTGGTCATATAGGGAACAAAGGTTTACATTATCTGTTTAAACAAGGACTCTTTGAAGGCAAACCCTCTGATTTGAAAAACTGTGAAAGCTGTATCTTTGGTAAGCACTAAGCATGCAAAAGAATGTTTTAAAAAATCAGACTTTGTTGCTAAAAGACCTTTAGATTATATGCATGCAGACCTATGGGGACCTGCCCAAGTTGATACTATTGGTGGGAGGAAGTACTTTCTCTCACTAATAGATCACCACTCCAGGAAGGTTTGGGTGCACTTACTAAAGGCCAAAAGTGACACTTTTGAGGCTTTCAAAGTTTGGAAAAACAAAACAGAGGGTCAAACTGCTTTCAAATTGAGATGCCTTAGAACAGATAATGGACTTGAGTTCTGTAACAAGTTGTTTGATGATTTCTGCAATGATCATGGTATTATAAGGCATCTTACTGTTCCAGGCACCCCCCAACAGAATGGAACTGCAGAGAGAATGAACAGGACACTGCTTGAAAAAGCCAGGTGTATGCTCATTAACTCTGGCATGAAGCCATCTCTGTGGGGGGAAGCTGTAACCACTGCTGCTTATTTGATCAACAGATCACCCTCAGCTGCCATTGGTTTCAAGACTCCATATGAGATGTGGTCTGGAATCAAGCCAAATATTTCACACTTAAGGCCTTTTGGATGCACTGCCTATGCTCATCAGAGCATAGGGAAGTTGCAACCAAGGTCTCTAAAGTGTGTTATGTTGGGGTATCCTGAGGGTGTGAAGGGTTATAAATTACTTGTGATCCAACCTGGAGGATACAAGGTAATTGTCAGCAGAGATGTCAAATTCATTGAAACTGAGTTCCATTTTAAGTCTATGCATTCTTCTGTTGCTCATGAACTAACCCATGCAGCTCAGTTTTATGTCCCCACCTCACAAGGTGGGGCTCCTGACAATGAGTTTGACACTGGTATCCCACATGAGTCATCTGACTCTATATCCAGTAGCAGCAATAATCAGATTCCAGAGCCTCATGGCTCAAACTCAAGTACTGAAGATCATTTGCCTCACCAATCAGGTGGGGGGGTAAGCTCATCTACCTCTATCTCCTCAAATCAAAGCTCCTCTTCTTCTTCTACCCATTCTCCTTCTGATGATGATGAATTTGTTGATCCTCTTGCTGATATTGATGATGCTTTGTCTGAAGCTTCTATTGAAACTGATCATGAGCATGAAAATTTTGATGAAGTTCCTGACTTGACCAATTATCAGTTAACAAGAGATAGATCACCTAGGGTTAGAATTCCAAACAGAAAGTATTTTGATAATGAGGTTGATTTAGCTTTTGTTGTTGCTGAGGCCGTTGATGCTTACACTCCTGATCTGTTTGAGCATGCTGTGAAATGTGTGAATTCTGATAAATGGTTGCTTGCTATGAAAGAGGAAATAAACTCCATGATAGCCAACAAAACCTGGATCCTTGTTCCTAAACCAAACAAGGCCAGGTTGATTGGCTGTAAATGGGTTTATAAGCTCAAAAATAGTGTGAATCCGGGTGGCCAACCTAGCTATAAGGCAAGGTTGGTAGCCAAGGGGTTCACATAGAAACCTGGGATTGACTACAATGATATTTTTGCTCCTGTTGTTAAGTATAAAACTCTGAGATTACTACTTGTGTTGCTGCTGTTTATGATTATGAGATTGAACAAATGGATGTTAAAACTGCCTTCCTTCATGGTGATTTAGATGAACAAATCTATATGAGACAACCTAAAGGATTTGAGGACAAATCTAAACATGATCATGTTTGCTTGCTTAAGAAATCTTTGTATGGTTTAAAACAGTCCCCTAGGCAGTGGAACAAGAAATTTGACAAATGCATGATCAAACTTGGCTTTAAAATCAGCAAATATGATCCATGTTTATACTTGCTTGGTAATAAATCTGTGTCTCCCTTGTATGTCTTGCTTTATGTTGATGATATCCTCATTATATGCAAGTCTAAGGCAAAAATATCTGATGTTAAGGCTTCACTTAGGAAATCTTTTGACATGAAAGATCTGGGCCCTGCCCAGAAAATTCTTGGAATAAGGATTTCCAGAGATAGAGCAAAACATCAGATTTTTTTGTCACAAAAGGACTATTTGATGAAAGTCCTTGAGAGGTTCAATTTCTCAAAAGTCAAGCCTGCTCCTATACCCTTAGGAGGGCACCTTGATCTCACAAGATCTGAGGTGCCACTAAGGAAGGAGGAGGAAGACTATATGAGGAATGTACCTTATGATGCTGCTGTGGGATCTGTGATGTATGCAATGATTTGTACTAGACCTGACCTTGCCTTTGCAGTGAGTGTACTCAGCAGGTATATGTCCAATCCTTCAGAGAAACACTGGACAGCCATGAAGTTTCTCTTGAGATATATTGCAGGAACACTGGACATCTGTCTGGTCTATGGTTTGCACACTTCTCCCTCTGAGCTATTTGGTTTTGTGGACTCTGACTATGCAGGTAACAAAGACAACAGGAAATCCACCACCTCCTTTATGTATACTTGGTGTGGCAATTGCATCTCTTGGAAGGCATAGCTGCAGCCAATTGTTGCTCTTTCCTCAACAGAGGCAGAGTACATTGCTGCAACTGAAGCTTCCAAGGAAGCAATTTGGCTGCAAAATATACTTAAGGAGGTGGAAAGGAAACCGTGTAAGGCTGTGTTGCACATGGACAGTCAGAGTGCACTTTACCTGTGCAAGGATCCTGTCTATCATGAGAGGACCAAGCACATTGACGTTAGATACCATTTCATTCGTGTTCTGGTAGCTAAAAGTCTTCTTCTTGTCAAAAAGATTGATGGAAAGATCAACCCTGCTGATTTTGGTACTAAGATCGTAACCACTGATAAGTTCATTTTTTGCAGGGAGTTCCTGCACTTGATCAATGTCAACTGATGCTGAGAAGGAGTATGTCTAGCCGATGATAGAAAAGGAATAAACCCAGTTCACACTTCAACAAGGCAGTTTTACGATATGTGTAAACATAGAATTAGGAGGGCAATTGTTAGGCTCGTCCCACTATAAGCCTCTTATGTAATTCTTATGTTTTTGGTACTTAGGGAGAAATGTGTATGTATGAATAATATGTACACAGGATCTGATGGAATTGGATTGGGCTTAAGCCCAATCTGATCTCAGTCCAGCCCAATCAGCTCTCTCAGCCCAAACCCGGACTTCTGGCCGTTGGAGGTTGCTCGACTTTATAAGGGTTCCAAAACCCTAATTGTTGGGCAAGAGAGAGAGAAAGCTGAGAGCAGCTACTGGTTTCCTCCCTTGTCTCCTGAGCTCTGCTAGGGTTTCCTTCCCTTGTGCTCTTGAGCATAGGTTGAGCTCCCTTCACATCCAAACACTGAGATCCTGAGAGCTTGTGAGACTTGAAGCCCGATTGTCCTCCGGTTCTGTCCTTGATGACTGGTTCCTTGTTGAGGCTATCATTTTCTTCACTTCTTACTAATCTGATTGTAAACTTCGTTTGATCGATTAATACAAGCTCTGTCTCTAAGTTTTGTGCTTGAATCTCTCTACTTCATTCCGCTTTTACAGTCATCATGGAGGAACAAATGTAAGTGGGTTTTACTGTTCACTTGTCGCGGGAGTGACTGTGAGTAGAGCAAGAATAATTCCGGAATAACTTGAAACAAGCGGGTGGTTAGAGAGAGAAATTCTCAAGGAAGAGAAATTTTCCTGCCTTCCCCCTTGTATTGAGCAAGCTCCACAGACCTCCAAACTTGTTCACCGGCGACCTCCAAGGTTCCGGTAACGTCTTTGGCCTCACCTGAAAGCAAACTCCCTCCTAATCTGTGTCTATCATACACCGACAAAGGTCCCCAACATGTGAAAGGGAAATAGCTGCCAACCAACCCACCGTCCACCTGCATTTACTCCACTAACGAACCTCTTTTATAATTTTCCCCTGAATTTACTCCCCCTGCGAGTACTTGGCGTCTTCCTCAAAAAGGCCCTACTGAGTCGATTTCCAGGTGTCCACCGCCCCCGGCGGCGGCGCCAGCCGCTAAGCTCAAATCGGAATCCAAAATCCTTCCCAAGCTGAAAGTGAGTGTCCGTACACCTGCAACTAGGTGTTACTCTCACTAACGGTCAAAATTTTCAAACTTTTGTTTGACCGTTGGAAAATCTGACACCCCCTTTCCGTCGAAGATCAACCTCTCTAAGCCTTTTCCGGTGCCGGAAAACGCCTACCATACTGTTTTCTGGCATCCCCTACCTTCCTCCCTCCTTTCTTCAATCAAATTTCTAACCGTTTCATCCTCGTCTCCATAGTTCGTAGAAGTGAACAGTGACCTCTCTTTCCTCTCCTTTCGTAAGACCCATCCTACCTCTCTTGCTCAGAAATTGGGCGTTCGAACCTGCTTCTCTCCCCTCAATCTCCCTCAAACCTTGAGAATTTAAGTAAAGGTGGCCTGTATGGAAAAACCCCAATTCAGCTAGGGTTCGAGCCCCCGATGAACAGTGTCCTCTAATACTCAGAGTATAGGGAAGCAAAAATCATCATGAGCAAAGAGACATCTCCGGGCTCTGGACGATGGGCTATTAGCCTCACCCCAACTCCGATCACAGCGGCAAGCAATACGAACACAACCTCCAAGATGACAGTGTTAGGGACTTTGCCCAAAAGCACTGCTCCTCCTCTTCTTCAAATGGACAAAGAGAACTCGACTGCAACTAAATTCCCACCAGGTTCTTCTCCCTCATCTATATTCCGTCCATTCAGTACTGCAGAGGTAACTCACTCTCCCTCTCTTCCCCCGGATCTTGCCGGGTCCTCTAGGTTAGCAATCGACATGAAGAAGATCCCAATGGAGGGACAAACTGAGTGTTTAATTCCTTCTACTGATTTACTATCTATTGCCCAAAAGATCCCAATGGAGGGACAAAATGATGATTGTTCTGTTGCTCAATCTTGTTCTTCTCTTTTACAAATAAATGTTGAAAAGATCCCTAAGGAGGGACAGATGAATGTGAGCAATGCAAATAATGAATCAAACCAAAAACTACCTGAAATTGAAACTCCAACTGTCATTACTGCTGAAACTGAGACAATGGTTGCTGATGCTTGTCAATCTGCTGGCTCTGTGTTAGTCTCTGCTATGGCTTCTGGTGGATGTAACTCAACAAGTGCCCTCACCCCTAACCAGTCAATCCCTGCAGGCCCCAACCCTCCACCAAACCCCTCTAGCAGTATCCCAAACCCTGAGCCTACTCCAGCTGAGGCTTACAGAGCCACTCCTCCTCCAAAGACAGTACAACCTACCCAAGCCAGGACTCCCATTACTCAGCAGCTCCAAGGTGCCTAGGCCACAAATAATGCTCTCACAGGAAGAATCTCTAAAGGAAAGGGTTTCAAGCTTTCATTCCAAAAGTCAGGGGAGGGGGAAGTAGTCAAGGCCAGTAAGAGTGAATGCCTTAGCCTGGAAGAAGCTTGGGGATATGCCTTAGTAGGATATGTGGTTGACAGATTCCCTGGGTTCCAAGCTATAGGTAAACTGAAGGAAACCTGGCCAAAACATGAATTCAATGCCCAAGGGGGTTGGTTTATGTTTAAATTTTTCAACGAAGATGATAGGGACTCTGTACTGCTAAAAGGACCATTTACAGGACCTGGGTATACTCTACTGCTTAAGTGTGTACCAGAGAGATTCACCTTTGATAAAGCCCTATTCTCTAGCCTCCCAATCTGGATCAGAATTCACAAGTTACCCACTGAATTTTGGACACCTGTGATGTTACAAAAAATTGCTTCTAAAATTGGGGATCCAATCATGACTGATGAATATACAGAGCACAGAACAAAGCAGTTGTATGCTAGAGTGTTGGTTGATATGGACTGCTCAAAGGAGTTGAAAAGAATGGTGAATATTGAGTTTGATGATGCCCCTGACCACCTGTGCTTTATAGAGTATGAAAACCTCCCACCTCAGTGCAACAGATGCCTACCTATGGTCATGAGACCAACAAATGCCCGACTGCTAAAGGATATGCCATTGACAAAGGGAAAGATATCTTATCAGGAAAATAAAGCTCCTCTCAACAGCTCCCCAACACAAATGCTACTCCTTCCAACCTCTCCTCTTCCTCTAACAGTGGTGGCTCCTCTCCTCCTCCCCCCCACCCCCCACCAACAGATAACATCATAAACTCCACCAACTCCACCTCCTCCTCCCCACCCCCTTCTACAGATGAGCCTAACCTCAACCACTCAATACCAACATCAAACCTCCAACCTCCTCTTCTCCCAACCCCCTCTCCTGATCTCTCCATTGTCAACCCCCCTCACCCTTCTACCTCCTCAGGTCCCCCTCACAGATCATCTCTCAAACCAGCCTCTTCAGTCTCTCGCTCTACCAAAACAAATGTCAAATCTTCCCTCTTTTCCTCAATAGAAAGAATCAACCAAGCCTATCAAAAGAAAAAAGCCCCCCCCCCCCCTCCCCCACCTCGGGTTGTGGTTCCTCATGAAACACAAGCCACCTATAGGGAAGCCTCTTTAAGATTGGAGGAGGAAAAGAAGCAAACTGAGTTGAATGAAGAAGCTGAGAGGAGATCAAAGAAGAAAGTCAGTTTTTTCTGATCAGAACAGATTCCATGTCCTTGAAAATATGGAAAATGAGGTAAGTAATCAGAGTCAAGAGATCTTACTTCTAACAAATGGACAAGAGGTGGATCCTGTAGACAAAAACACTAACAGTGATAAAGGAAAGGAAATTCAGGTGGAAACAGCAAATGACACACACCAGACACAAGCTATTGAAGTTAGAAGAAGTTGTAGAATCTACAAAAGAAAATCCACTCAGCACCAGAGCACAAAGAGAGATAAGAATGAGGATAACAACAAAGAGGAACAGAATGGGAAGTATGCAGAAAAAGAGCAGCAAGGTATGGGGTTGAGTCTCCAATACTGGTCGGGAGAAGGACCTGGAGGAGATGTAAAGGTGGATAAAGGGCCTAACACCCTTATAAAAACGAGGAAATGATAATAGGCTCATGGAATATAAGGGGTTTGAACAGCTCCCTGAAGCAAAAGGCTGTAAAGAAATTCCTTAGGGAAAAGAATATTTCTTTCCTAGGAATTGTGGAGACAAAACTGGATGAAAGGAAGCTAGAAGATATCATGAAGAAAGGCTTTCCTCAGTGGAATTTCAAGCACAATTTTGAATACAGTACAGCTGGGAGGATAGTCATAATATGGGATCCTACAAGGGTGGACTTTGCTCATATAAGAAGCACTGATCAGATGATAAGTGGTCAACTGAAATGCATAGTGTCTAGGAAAACTTTTGAGATTGCTCAGGTATACGGGCTGCACACTATAGTTAGGAGAAGGGCATTGTGGAATGATCTTACTCAGGAATGTAACAGCAGACAGGGACCATAGCTCATACAAGGGGACTTCAATGCTATAATGAGATCCTGTGAAAGGAAAAATGGCAATACAGTTTCAGCTTATGAGATCTCGGATTTATGGGATTGTTGTGTTCAATTGGGACTGAAAGATGCAATCATGGTAGGGCAGGAACATACATGGTTTAAGGGCAGCAAATCGACAAAGATTGATAGAGTTATGATAAATGATGGTTGGGAGAGTTCAGAATATTATTGCAAAGCAACTTTCCTTCCTCCAAAGGCCTTTTGTGATCACAGCCAAGTTGTAGTAGAGGTACTTGAGCGGCAGGAAAGGAGAAAGAGTGCTTTCAAGTACTTTAACATGTGGGGACAACATGAGGACTTCCAAGAGACAATTGCGTCTAAATGGGTGTAGAGATCTTAGAAACCCATCACGTTCCGGGAAAAGATCTCAATATCGTATTCGTCTAGAAGAAAAACAAAAATTACGGTTTCATTATGGTATTACAGAACGACAATTACTTAAATACTTCCGTATCGCGAGAAAAGCCAAAGGGTCAACAGGTCAGGTTTTACTCCAATTACTTGAAATGCGTTTGGACAACATCCTTTTTCGATTGGGTATGGCGCCGACTATTCCTGGAGCCCGCCAATTGGTTAATCATAGACATATTTTAGTTAATGTTCTACCTTGGGAACGGCACTGAACAATATTTGCTCTGCAAGAAATTAAAGAATCTCAAGATACCTCTAAAAGAGCTGAATAGAAAACACTTCTCAGACATCTCAGATAGAGCAAGGAAAGCTGAAGAAGAATATGAAAGATGCTTCCACGCTCTCAGGGATGACACTGAATCAGACGAGCTGCTACAGATAATGGAAGCTTCTAAAAAGAAAGCAAGAAGACTAAAGGAAGCTGAATATAAGTTCAACTCTCAGCTGGCCAAAGCTAAACATACATTCCAAGGAGATAAGTGCACATCCTACTTCCATGGATTGATGAAGAAGAACATGCGCAGGAATCATATATGCTCTCTAGTCAAAGAAAATGGGATGGAAACCATGTCACTAGAAGAGGTTGCAGACCAATTCGAGATGTTCTACAAAAACCTCTTAGGAACTGCAAGAGAAACTGGTGATATAGATTATATGCTAGTCAACAATGGAGGGGATATTTTAAAAAATGACAGGCATGACTCTCTCACCAAATCTGTTACTATGGATGAAATCAAGAATGCACTTTGGGATATAGGGGATGACAAGTCTCCAGGTCCGGATGGTTTCACTTCTAAATTCTTCAAGGACACATGGGAAACAACCGGGGATCAGTTCTGTAGGGCTGTCAAGGAGTTCTTTGAAACTGGCAAGCTGCTCAAACAGATTAACCACACAAGCATTGCTCTTATAGCCAAAAAATCAAATGCCAACACAGTAGGAGACTTTAGGCCTATTTCCTGTTGTAATGTTACATACAAGGTCATCACAAAAATCCTAGCTAATAGGCTTAAACCTGAACTCGTGTCTATTATTTCTCCTTCTCAAATTGGCTTTATTGAAGGGAGGGTTATGACTGAAAATATCATGCTCCTCCAAGAACTAATTAGGAAATATATTAGGAAGATGATAAGTCCTAGATGCATCCTTAACTTAGACCTAAAAAAGACTTATGACACTATCTCCTGGAAATTTGTTGAACAAATGCTTCTAGCTTTGAATTTCCCTTCTAGGTTTGTTAATTGGATTTTAGAATGCATTTCCACTGCATCATTCTCAATTAATGTTAATGGAAACATGCATGGCTTCTTTAAAGGACAAAGAGGATTGAGACAAGGGGACCCTATCTCTCCTCTGTTTTTTGTGATTTCAGTGGATTATTTATCAAGAATCCTTAAATGTTATACTCGGCTTCCAGATTTCAACTTTCACCCTAAATGTGGATTGTTGCAAATCACTCATTTAGCATATGCAGATGATATAATTCTACTGTCTAGAGGTGACAAAGGTTCAATCAAAACCCTGCTTGACTCACTTGAACACTTTACTGATGTTTCTGGACTTGAGGTAAGCCCAACTAAATCCTTTTTCTTTCTGGCCGGAGCTAAACCTGAAGACAAGGACTACCTTGTTAGTAGATCAGGTTTCCCACCTGGTGCTTTCCCCTTCAAATACTTAGGCATACCTATTTCATCAGGAAAGCTAACTGTTTCTCAGTTCTCCCCCTTCCTAGATAAGCTTTTAACTAACATTAGTTATTGGAATTCTAAGACACTATCATATGCAGGTAAGGTGGAGCTGATAAGGACAGTTTTGCAAGGGATCCAAGCTTTTTGGTTCTCTGTTTTGCCATCTCCCTCCACTTTAATTGACAGAGTAAATAGGTTATGTCCAAAATTTCTATGGAAATCACATAGGGTGAAATGGAAAGACGTGTGCCTACCAAAGGATGAAGGAGGATTAGGACTCAAAGATTTGAAGACATGGAATACAGCTTTCCTTTCTAGGCTTCTGTGGGATATTTTGAGGAAGAAAGATAGCTTATGGATAAGGTGGATCCACCACCAATATTTGCGACAAGAGAGTATATGGACATGGGAAGTTCACAAAGTCAATGACTCCCCTTTAATTAAAAAAGTGCTATCTATTAGAAATGAGCTACTAACCCTTGCAGGTTCTGAAGAACAGGCTCAAGTACTACTAAACTCATGGTGTCAAGGGGGGAAATATAGAATTAGTGTTGCCTATAACTTTTTCAGGAGAAAAGCAATGAAGCCTCCATAGTGTCCGGTGGTGTGGGACACAACTATCATACCAAAGCACTCATTCATCTTTTGGTTAGCAGCTAGAAGAAGATTGGCCACAAAAGACAAGATTAAAGCAAGGGAAGTTGACTTAAACTGCACATTTTGTAACCAAGTAACCGAAACACATGGACATATATTCTTTGGTTGTAATTTCTCTTCCCACATATGGTCTCAGGTAAAACAGTGGCTAGGAATCTGGAGAGGGATGACCACATTGTCGGGAGCTCTCAAGTGGATGAAAAAAGAAGCAAGAGGAAGAAGTTGGCAATCCAAAGTGAAAAGAGTGGGCCTAGCTGCTACTGTCTACTATATCTGGAAGGCCAGAAATGAGAAGATTTTTGAGGAAACTACTAAGAGCATGGATGAAGTTATACACCTCATCAAAATCCATGTATACAAGGTGCTAAATCAACGGTTCTCCCTGCACTTTAATGCTGCATCTCTGCTACAGGATGGCCTGCTCAGTGACGATATCACTGGAGAGACAATGCACTGAGTAGAAAGGCATACACAGCAGCCCCTTTTTGAAAGATGCTGGGTATGGATCAGCAAGTGCATACTGCCTGCAACACACCGTCTGGAGCATAACGAATGTGTGTTGGCAACCTTTTGTCCCTTGTTGCCACACTATTACTTTAGGACTTAAAGTCTAGTAGGTTCGTGTTCATGTTGTCAATGTTTGGAGATTATGAGGCTTACATATGGATTTAGGGTGCTCAAAGTGTTAGGATGGAACCTCCTTGATGGCCGAGCCGAAGGGGAGGTCTCATGTTAACACTTTTGAGGTGTGTGTCCGACTTCTGATAGCTGCGGCTTGAAGAGATAGGATCCACACAAGGACATTGTCCCACACCCTCATGGCTAAGATTAGGAAGTGAGCCTTACTCACCTTTACGGCCACAATAGAGCTAGCCTCGGTTGTAGCCTAATGACCGTCACTAAACTCCTTTTGTACATATTTAAATTTCCAGCAATATATTTACCTTTAAAATAAATAAAAAATAATAATTCCGGAATGCCTCACTGAAAATGACTTATAGGTCCCTGGTTCGAATCTGGGATGACCGCTCTTTATTTACCAATTCAAGAGTAGAGTTAGACGCCAACATTGATTACAGTATACTACATATTTTACTTCACCCACTTTTTATTTGGCACTTTTCACAATTTTATCAATTAAACCCCACATTCGGCTACTCTACTTTTTATATTTCATTCAATTTTAATCATTGATGTTTTATCTTATAACTTGACATTATAAATTTAATTAACTGTTAAATTATTATGTAAATGATTTTAAATACTCATTATGTAAATGATTTTTTAAATAATTATTGATATTATTAAAATAATACACCATGTTAAAAAACACAAATACATTTTAAAATTAATTTTATTAAAATAAGATTTGAGAGTTTTCATCAAAAAAAAAAAAACAAAATTAAGACCATTACAAAAATAAATAAAAAAATTTACCATCAAACCCAAGTAAATAGAGGTTTAATTTTCAAAACAAAATGGTTTTAGTTTTTAATCCCGTTTAAGAAATTTAGCCTTCTTAAATTAATCATTCGTGGGTCTAATTTCGAACTCGTAACTTACTTTTTCTCTGTCGTCTTAGCTTAAGAGCCCTACTACAACTTTTTTTTTTTTCAATGTCATTCGTGAGCCCTAGTTCCGAACTTTTAACTTACTTTTTACTATTTCTCTTTTTATTTCATAATAAAATATGAGTTCAAAATTTAATTTTTTTAATATTTCACAAAAAACATATGGGTAGTATTTATTCAAAAATAAATTCTTTCAAATTAATATATGCAATAGGGAGACCTGTCAATCAGATCATTCGGGTCGGTTCATTTCGGGTTTCGGGTATCGGGTAGAGCCGGGTTAACTCAAGATCGGGTTTGACCCGGTTTCGGGTTTGTCAAGTTTTTTTTAATAAAAAATCGTATTTTGATGACTTTATAAATTAATTAATTAATTTTATTAATATATTAATTACTAAACTTACCATAATATATGACTTTGAGATTTTCTTGGTTTTTTATTAATTAGTGAAAGTATTGTTTTAACAAATCGGGCGGGTCAGTAGGGTCATCGGGTCGAAACCCATTTGACCCAGAAAAATATCGGGTTTTCGGGTTCGGGCCCGAAAAAAATTCCGGGTCTTGACCCAAAAAATTCCGGACGTTCGGATCGGATTATGTTTTGACAGGTGTGCGGCGTGTGCCTATGAGTAGTATGTACTCCCTCTTTTTCATAACAAAACAACGATATGATGAGCTGAACAACATACAAAAAAAATCGACTCAATTGGAGATCGTTTCCGTGGGAATGGGACTGGGAGTACTATGTGATTGTAGGCAGACATGTGCAATTGTGCAACTATCATGATAAATACCAAAACGGAAGATTAGCGGGGAGGCGGATGGGACCCGCGAGCTAGGCACTGAGCATGGTGTTCATCGCTGCTGCTTGCTGAACGGAGAAGGTGGACAGCTTGTTGTATAGAGAATTCGGGCAAGAGCTTGTCAGTTACTGCTGTGTCAAAAAGCTCAAAGCCTTGTTGTATTTCTCTTTCAGTTCCCCTTTTGTTTAGATTCCCAACATTATATATGTTGACTGACAAGCTCATTTCCTTGCTCAGGCCGGTAGTCCAAGGATTTCTTGGGAATCTGGCCAATAGCTTTTGCCAAGATCTGATTTCCACCATCGTTTCAAGTCTCGCCTTAATCTTCAAAGAGCAATATTCACTTGATAATAAACACCAACTCCCATCAGATTGCGTAATTGTTCCTTGCATCTGCTAGCAGGGCAACTTAGTTAAATCATCACCATCCAGGTGATTGCAAAATACATATCCATACACAGAAACCTACATCATCTTCAATCTAGAGGGTACCAAATAAAAATAATCTATGACAGCAAGTTAACTCATTTCTAAGTTTCCACCATCCATTGAAGTACTAAAGATTGCACATATGACAAATGTAAGATTGTTAAACCAACTAACCCTTTTTCTAACAGAAAAAAAAGGAGGTAAAAGTTCTTAACTTGCAGAAATCCATACACCCACCTCGTCACATTGGTTGATATTTCATCACTTTGCCAATCCATTGTGCAAGCTAAAGGACATAGAAGTTGAATGTCTGTCTTTGCTTCCTAGTACTGCATGCTCATGTGTTCTCATCAAACTACTCCCCTCCTTGTGGAGAAATTGAGTATTTGATCCCCCTCCAATACTCACAAACGACCTTGTGTTGTAACTGTAAGTATAAAAAGACCCCTAAGTTTGCTAGTCATCACTCGCCAGTAGCGGATCTTAGGAGGCTTGGGATGACTCCCTATCATAAAAAAGGTATGTACTCTGTATGTATATACACACACGTATATCGGGTTTTATTTAATTTATAAGGCATCTTGGCTAAATGGACTAAAGAAGTTTCATCAGGACATGAAACGTCCGTCCAAATCCTCTACATCATTCCCTACTCCACTTCCTGCAACACTAAATTATTTTTACATTTATTTAATATTAAAAAAATTATATTTATATTACTAACATCTATTTTTATATATTTATAAAATTTTATTTTAAAAAAGAATGTATTACAACAACAACAACCGTCCCAATATCTCCCGCTCAGAGCAGGGCCTGGGGGTCGAGATGTACGCACTCTTGCCCCGATTAGGTCGAGAGGGTGTTTCCGAGTGACCCATGACCGGACACCACGGGTAAGAGAGAAGCACACCACTAGAAACTGAAAATTAAGAGAATAAATAGAACGCAAAAGAGACAAGAATGAAAAGATGGTAAGGATGCACGAAAGAAATTTGGGATAGAAGAGAAGCATGAGCGAGACTGCGAGAGTCGTCGCCCCCGACTAGTGTTCGTTGACTAGAATATCACTCCTCAAAAAATAATGTATTGCAATTTTTAAAAATTAAAAAGACAATATTTTATAAAATATAATTATTAAAAATTTGAAAACATAATTTTTCAAAATAAAATTTTATAAATATATAAAATTAGATGTTAAGAATATAAAAATAATTTAGTGTCATAAGGAGTGGAGTAGGGAAGTAATGTAGTTGATTTGAGTTGCTTGCCCCGCAGGTTCGAATCCCACTCCCCACACCTATTTCATCTGTATCATTTTTGTTTTTAATATCAAAACCCTTTTTTTTTTATACACAGACCCGATAGCAAACTCACAGGACAGACAGTCTCTCGGCGACTGCGAGAGAGCCACCCCGAGTCCGCCGCAAGCTCCACATCCGGCCGGCCCTGACACCGGCGCACTGCAAGACGGCGACCTCCACCCCGCACTACCGTCTCCTGCAGACTGCAGAGCCGGCCTTCATTGTTCTTCTCCGATCTAGACCTTCAAGATTAGTTAGTTTTGCTCCTCTACCTTTTAATTTGAATGTTTATAAGTTCAACCTTTTAATTTGAATGTTTATAAGTTCAATTGGTTGAGATGTGAATCAATTTAGATTAGAATCTGTGGATTTGAGAATCAATTTGGGGAAATTTCGATTAGGGTTTGTGATTTCGATTAGGATTTCTATTAGGTTTGGTAGGAAATTTCAAAGTGGTGGAAACAAGAATGGAAAACAAGTATATAATATAGGAATTGTGGTTTGTGATTGTGGTTGTGGTTGTGAGAGCCGCTTTTGTACGAGGCATAGACTTTAGCAAGAAAAAGAACCATGTTGGCTACATGTTCTTCCTGGAAACAAGAATGGAAAACAAGTATGAGCTTGAACCTCTTAGGAACAGACGAGTGAGTTTGGGAGTTGATAATTCCTGAAGCCCGTAAACAATAGTAGTATAAGAAAAATCGAGCATTTAAAGTTGTGGATACCTGATATCAAACAGGATGACAGGATGCTGCAAACTCGTGCAGTGAGAGAGATCCAACACCACGAGTCTTGTTAAACCATCAAATCATCAATGGATGGGAGGGAATGCAGCTTAGAACACCCTCTCACAATAAGCCAGTGAAGGTGTCTAAGCTTGCTTATGATTTCAGCCATTGGATATGAAACCTTAGGATCAGAACCAATGTAGTCCGTGTTTTCATCCAGATCAACGCACAGATTCCTTGATTTACCAAGTGACTGGAGTATTTCGAGTCTCATACGTCTTAATCTTACAAGATCAAAAGTGAATATATATCAGTATTACAAGATTGATATTCACTATGACAGGCTCAGGCTGCAATCAGTGCCATACTTCCATCTGCAAGGCAGATTCTTCAGAAAAGACGATACACATTAATTTCTCTTAGGAAATATTTACTGCGAGTATTAGGCTCTAATCTTGTCTGTAAGCATAACTGATAAATGCCAAGACTTTGGAAGATTCTCCTCAATCATAGTACCTATTAATTTCCAACAAAATTGCAAATGCAGCAGTGCAGCACTCAGTTTGTTGATAACCATACATGTTCTTCAGTGCATCCCTCCCACTGGATGTCCAGATTGTGCAAATGCTTTGCTTTGGTTTATTATTTCAATCTCCGAATTTTTGCTACTGCCATCTTCATCAATTGCACTGTTCATTTTTTAGCGATAAAAAAATGTTAGAGAAAATCGTTTCCCATCAGGTAGAGTGGAACAAAAGTAAACCCAGTGAAAATCTCGGTTTATTGTAGTTTGTTTTAATTCTGGACAAAAAAATGTTGAGATTTCTCTTTGCAAATATTATAACTTACCTAGGTTGTAAGAAGTTGCGCATAATCCTAAATCACCAATACTAGTACAGTGCTCGCGCCATTGCGCGGTTTTTTTAAAAAATTATAATAATATGACAAATCAATATTATAAAATTAAATAAAATTTGAATAAAAGTTAGTATAAGATTAAAAATATATAATTTGATTGATTGAAAAAACTATAATTAATGTGATGATAATATCTCATTAAAAATGGTTCTCATTTAAAGAAGTATATAAATATAGATATTTTAAAATTATCTTATTGGAAAGAAAAAAAAATTACTATCATTGTAATATTATTTAAAAGATTTAACTAAAGATAATTTTATTAAAATCACATAGATGAAAGAGAAAATATATATGATGTGATATTATCATGCTTTTAATTTAATATAGTATATAAAGAACTACATACAGATATATATTATATATTAATTCAATATTTTCAATTAAACCCATTGGTTATAAAATATAGAATATATTAAGGAAAAAATTATAATAATGTGATGATATCACCCATCAAAAATATTTTTCATTGAAATTATATATTAGCATTAATATTAATTCAAGATTTTGAATTGAACCACTGATTAGAAAATGAAGTATACAATGAATTGAAAAAATGACCAAAAATATCTTTACATAAGGAGACGACACATGAATGTAAAATTATGGGTTATATATATAATTCAATTTGCATAGATGAATGAATCTTATTAATTCAAAAAGAAAAGAAAAAGGAAAGACTCAACTTATATTATTTTATTTAACACGTTAATTCTTATTTTATTTTCTCAAAAACTAATTAGATTAGAAGTTAATTAGGTAGATATATTAAGGAAGGTAATAAAAAATCATGTATTTAAAAAAAATGAGATGTTAAATGAAAATTTTAATCTATAATTATTAAACAAATATCTTACTTTGAATAATTTAGGCTTCGTTTGGTTACACTTTAACTTCCCGGGAAGTATAAATTCCCAGGAATTGGTTTACAATATATGTGTTTGGTAGAAATTTTGAAAACTAAAAAAAAATATAGGAATTAGAATTCACAGGAATTGGAATTCCCATGAAAAGGGGGAATTCAACTTACCATGAGGGGTGGGTAAGATCTACTTCCCCCGTTTCTCCCCCCAATCTTTTATTATTTTTTATTTTTCATAAAGAAAATATCTAATTTATCCCTATAATGAAATGAATTTATTTATATATAAAGGTTATAAATGTAATTTAAAACCAATTGCTATCAAATATCTGTGTTCAACCAAACAAAATGCAGCAATTGAGTTCCTGGGAATTTATTTGCAAACAAACACATTTTCATACTTCCCGGGAAGTAGAATTTATGGGAATTGTATTTCCCAGGAATTGGAATTCATACATTTGACCAAACGAATTCTTAATAAGATCTTTATATTTTGATGGATATAACCATATTTTGAATTTTTTATGTGTATATATAATAATAAATTTTAACGGGTAGATATATATGGATAGATAATAAAATATATAAAACAAATGACAAGTAATTGATAGACTAATTGATTTACCTTAATTATATAGATAATTATGAAAATAGACTAACCTAAAATAGCTTGGCATAGAATGATGACACATGGCACATAGTTGCTTCTCATTTAATATATAATATAGATTGCCTATAAGAATTATGTGGTTGCGCTTATCAGGCATATGATATGATGTAGGTGGTGAAGAATGCATCACACAATGCTGGTTGTGCCCGTCCCTGACTTTGTCACCATGTGGATTTAGTTGGACGTCGATCGATAACAAGTCAAGGGTGCTTGCATTGGCCTGCAGGTAAGTTGAATTCTCCTGTTCCTCCACAATTGAACAATCCATTTAAGTGTCATATTACTCTTCACTTGCCACTCTTACGCAACAACATAATATAATGCTCCAGTTTATAAGCAAGCAAACTACTTGAATAACTTACCTTTATCATGTTTGTGGTGGAAACAAATCTTCAATCCTATACTTATTACTTGGGTGAACTCAGCAGGAAGACGAGTGCTAAAATAACTATAATAGCAGTGCCAACTCCGAATCTCTACTGTCGATCAGCTGATATTATCTTTAATCCACACTACAAAGGTCACAACTGCGAGGGCTTCATCCATCTGCAAGAAAGGACATAGAATTTGACAAATGCCTATCTTTGCTTCCTTGAACATAAGCGAATAAAAACTTGAAACAACTAAACAAGGAAAGGCCACCATTTCCCTGGTAAAATTGCAAATGAACCTGCATGTTGAAAATTTAATCGGATATTTTGAGGACAAAAACCAAAAAGTTTTGAAGTTTAGAACAGTCTAAAATTCATGAAATCAGACTAAATGAATAAAAACCTGAAACAACTAAAGAAGTGATGAGATACTTGCCTCTTTCCTACAAAATTGCAGATGCAGCTTAGTTTTCTGACTTCCATACACCCTCATAGTCACATGGAAAGGTGAAGAGCTGGTCACATTGATGCTTCTCCAGATACGTTAACCGTGGAAACATTTTCTTCAGTGCATCCCAATGGATGTCCATCTTGTGCAAATGCTTAAAGCGCAAAGTCTTGACATTCCATGGATTCTCATCGCCATCTGTGGCTGATCCACACAATTTGGTAAGTTGTCCTCCTACAATGTACAACTTGTCAAGTTTTCTCAATTCGGTTGGATTAAGCCATTTCGGTGTCTCTTCATGGGGGAAACACCACAGTTCCAGCTTCTCTATATTGTCCAGATGCTTGCCTTCTTGTGTGTCATCTCTGTCACATTGGCTTGGCCGTGGCTGATGCCCCCAGCATTTCAAGTTGATCTTCCCTCCGGAGCACTCGGTCAATGTTCCCTGCTCCTTAGAACGGTTATCAGTACTGTGTTTAGCGGATAAGCTTTTCTCCCATAAGATTTTTAGTTTACGAAGCTGCTTCATTTCCTTGAACACCTGCACCTCTTCATTACTCGGAAACATGCTGATGTTCACGACGATGCTTAGCTCTCTCAACAACTTGAGCTTCAACAAATCTCTGAGGGTGCACACATCATCATTCCTACTCCTAGAAAGGAACCAGCGACCAATGATGGATGCATTTCTATCCTTTGAGACACGAGCAGCGTGCTCTTCAGTGAGCACGAACCCTCTAAGCACTTCAAGTTTTGATAGCAAACTGATTCCTTTTGGCAATTTATGAAACAAGGGACAATTGCTTATGTCCAGATGAGTAAGGCTTTTTAAGGATCTGATTTCCGCGGGAAGCTCCTCTAGATAACTGCACTCTTTGAGGTCTAGTATTATGAGTTTGCTGAGCTGACAAACTGAATCTGGAAGCTTCATGATTGTTGGCAAACCCCGCAAGCTTAAAAGCCTTAACTGCTTCAATCTATTCAAATCCTCCAAGAACTTTTGGTCTTCAACCTCAATGAGATCTGCGTTTTCAGAGCGCCAATTCCCAAGATTTAGCACACACAGATTCTTCATCTTGGAGAACCACTCCCGTTTGATATCGACCATGGAATCGTTGACATTCAACAACGTCTTCACATTTTCAAAGCTTTCCATCCTTTTAGGAGAATTGACAAAGCTTGCCCAAAACTCGCATGAAGACGGGAACTTGTCTTGTGATTTTAGCAAGCAGGCCCTCCGAGAGCGACTAAAATGTGGGATGAGGTTGCACGACTTTTGGTCAAAATCAAAGAAGCCCTCTTCCTTTGCCCGCTCAATCACAAAAGAATGCATAAAAGGGTGCATGTAATAACTTGCTGATTCTCGACCTTTCCTTATCACGACCTCAATGAAATTCTTGTCTACTAGGATGTTGAGAATTTGTTTCCCAATTTCCTCAATTGATTTAGTCTTGTTCACTCCTTCGGTAGCGGAAACTTGTTCATTCACTTCATCTCTTCCTGCACTAGTCTCTGTACTTTGATTTGGATCAACACCTTCCTCATGATGAGGAACAATAAATCCTTCTCCGACCCACCAGTAGGTTAGCATCTTCTTGCTAATAACGAAGCCTTTTTTGATGCCACATGTGCTCTTCTTGTCATCTTCATCGCTGGGAAAAATTGAAAAGCACAGCAAGCATTGCTTTTGGATGACAGATAAAGAGTTGTAGGAAGTGAGAAGATCAGTTACCATCCCCGGCATATCTTTACCAACTTCAGCAGCAATACCAATACTTTCCTTGTTATCCATAAAGAGAGATGATGCCATCTTCTTTTTAGTCTTCTTCTTGGTAATTTGGAAGGCCTCTGAGTCGTTTTGATCCTTAGGAGGGACTAGGAGTTTCAACTTGACAACCACCCGCCTTAGTTGCTTGAAGGCGGCAGAATCAACCGCCAAGTGTGCATGCGTTGACAGATCAGCTTCAGCATCCACGAGTTCTTGTAAGAGCTCCTCCCCACTCCTCCAACGATGGGACTTCTTAAGCCCCTCAATATTTCCCTGTATATACATCAAATCTCTATCCAACATTTCAAGCTGCATCTTGATAGCTTGATCATCAGAATGGATGATTGTCATGGCGGAATGTAATTTCTTTTGGATGTATGAAATGAGAGCATCCGATGGAACGGCTATATCAACAAAATCGTCACCCTCCAAGGGTTGATGGGATTTTGTGCCATAAAGGACATGAATTTCGGCAGCCTTAGCCTTAGGTACTCCGAGGATACTATCACAATCTACCACATCAGTGCCACGAAGATCAAGAAACTCCAATGCGTGAAGAGTGTAATTAGGAAATAACTTCTGGATGCCGAATCGATTTGTCAATACTAGCCTTCGGAGAAACCAAGGGAAATCTTGGGTTACAAATTCTAGTTGGCGACTCTCGATTGAAGAATCATTTGGTAAAGAAAGATCCAAAGTTTTCAAAGAGTCAATATGCCTCAAACCAGGCACTACTTTCAACTGTGGACAATCTGCCAATAGGAGCTGTTCGAGGCTTCTAAGTTTAGACATGTCTGGTAATTTTTCCACAGAGGAGCGTGAGAGATTGAGAATCTCAAGACTATAAAGGGACGACAAGAAATCTAAGTTGAAATCTTCCATGGAGCATATCTGGAGACCCGAGAGCTCAAGTTCCTTCAAGCTTTGGTTAGCATTCAAATCAGGAAAAACTTTCAGGTGCTCACAATCTGCCAGCAAAAGCCTTTCGAGCCTTACAAGCTTAGACATGTCTGGTAGTTTTTCCACAGAGGACTTTGATAGATTGAGAATCTTAAGAGACTGCAACAAGTCTAAGTTGAATTCTTCTACCGAACGAATCTTCAGACCCATGAGGTCGAGTTCCACCAAATTTCCGAGATGTTGCAAATCGGGCACAACTTTCAAATGTGGACAATCTGCCATTAGAAGCTTTTTGAGGCTTACAAGTCTGGACATGTTTGGTAGTTTTTCCAACGAGGAGCGTGAGAGATTGAGAATTTGAAGTTTCTCAAGGGACTGCAAGAAATCTAACTCAAACTCCCCTGAGGAACTAACTTTGAAGCATGTGAGGTCAAGTTCTAACAACTGGCTCGGTAAAGATGCCGATGTTACAAGGGAATCTAGGTCTAGACCTCTTAGTGAGAGTTTTCTAAGACTGGTAAGACAGATCAAGGATGGAAGATGCTTGAGTTTTGTCCAAGAGAGGTCGAGGTCCTCAAGGCATGACATTTGATCGAATAGACCCTGGTGGAAATTCGTAAAACTCGTACAACCGGACAAATTGAGATGCTTCAAACTCGGGACGTTCATGAACGGAGACAAATTAAGGAGGTTTCCACATCCGGACAAATCAAGCACTTGAAGGTTGTCTAGCTTATTCAAAATAAGCAGATTTTTCTGGTTTGAACCTCTTAGAGATAGATGAGTGAGTTTGGGAGTTGATAATTCCCCAAACCCGTAAACAATAGGAGTACAAGAAAGATCAAGCATTTGAAGGTGTGGATACCTGATATCAACAAGGAAGACAGGAAGTTGCAAACTAGTGCAGTGAGAGAGATCCAACACCACGAGTCTTGTCAAACCATCAATGGATGGGAGGGAACGCAGTTTAGAACACCCTCTGATAATAAGCCAGCGAAGGTGTCTAAGCCTGAGGAAAAGATTATGGGGCAACATTTCAAGGTCGGGAAGATGAGAGAGATTGAGGCCTTGAAGACTGATCAGTTCCGAAATGATTCCTATATCAATAGGGGAACAGGGAGAGCTAGAGATTTCGAAAACAGCAAGGGAGTTGAAGTTTGTGGAATGGGGGAAAATACTTGTATCAGTAGATGACAAAAACTCACAACCTCGAATCAGCAATGCATTGAGGTTCTTATCAGCGTTGTCGGAATCTCGATCATATGCAAGCATTTTCTTCAACGACTCAGGTGTGGCTTCGTAGTCCACTAAATATGCCATCCTCTCAGCCTCCGCCAACATCATATCAATCTTCTTGGCGTCGGCGTCGCCATATGTGATGCACTTGGGAAACAAACCCTCGTCACTTGGTTTGAAATCGAAATCGAGAAGATCAAAGAATGCAAGGTTATCGAGGAGGCAAACCCCCTGATGGTCACACTCGAAATCTTTTGCTGCTGATGATGTAACAAATGGAGGATCCTCAAGTTGAAACCCATGGTTGCAATCGATATACTCCAGTTTCTGCTCAGCTTCCTCAAGGGAATGAAGAGGTCCGAGATATCCCGCCATCATCCAGTAGGCTGTTAGCACATCCTGATGGATGGAAGGGTATCTATGGAAGAAGTGGTGCCAGTGCTTAACACAGTTAGTCATGTTGACTTCACTGCCCAACGACATGCCGTAAGGCATTTGTTGTCTCTGTAAGTGTTGTTCATCTCCTGACTTCATCCCATTCCCAATCCCAGCTGTTGCTGTTTCTATCTCACCCATTCTATTTCATTACAGACAAAAAATGAAGCAATACGAAAGTTAGATACCATCCAAAATCTTTTTTTTTTTTTTTTTACCTGAATCATATAAAAAAAAACTATCAGCTCATAAGTTGTTTGAGACTTGTAAGTTGAAGTTGAGATTTATATCCAAACTATTTCATTTTCAAGTATCAGTTTTAAAGTGATAAAAGATAGGAGAATTAAAAATACCTGTAAGTACAAAAAAAAAACCCAAAGATTTTAGCTGCACCAAAGGAGCGATCAGTAGATGGAGGTGGAGTGTTGTTTTGGGACGTGTAAGTTGAAGTTGAGATTTGAGAAACGATTTTTCTTTTGATGTGCGATGTGAAACAATTTGAATTTATAAGTTCAACTCTCAAAAATTTCATTTTCACTTTTTTTTTTGCCCCAAAAGTAAAAGAATATCACAATTACTTGATTCACACTTCAATAGATCGATGGATTACTTTATATATACATATAAAAGATCAATTACTATAATTAATCTCTATATTTGTTGCAAGCTAGTTTAATGACGAAATAGGTGACATGATATCTCTATTTTTCAACCTGTCAAATAAAAACCATTTTTGTGTATATATAATCATTTAAATAACAAATATTGCAAACTTTAGAATACTTAATTATTAGGTCTCATGTATATCCATTTTGCACAAGTTAATTAAAAAGCAGCCATATTCTTTACTTGAACTCTTTGCAATTTCATTGGAAAGTTATTTGCTTCTTTAGAGATAATAAAGATTCCTAAACTCAAATGTTAGGTTAAGAAAAGAGAGTTTCTTATCAAACACACATCTTCTTACGGTTCACTTGATAGATACATATATACGAGTGATATACCTTTCTCTTTATACCTTTAGTTGCTTTGTTTGCTTGAAGATATTCCTCAATTTGTTGTTGGTTATCATCAAGTCTTATAAACTTAATTGGTAATGATAACTGAATACTGATCAATAGGTCACGAGTTCGATATCCACGGGTGATTCCGAATCAAAGTTCCACACATGTCAACGCCGTCACTACCTCAACCCACCATTCCGGATTGACTCGCCAAACTTGTCCATAACAAACTTGTCTGAAAATGAATTGAATGAGAGGAAGAGAAGATTCGTCGATTGATAACCTTAGTTTTCTCTATATACTACATCCATTAATCCATCATACTTCTTCCAGAATTCGATCGATGATGATCGATCAATCAATAAATTCTTGAATGGTTGCACAGTGCACTACAAACTTAGCTACTCGGAGGCAATAGCCGATGACCTATACTTGTAGCGAAACACCCAGAAGAGGTATTGCAGAAAGTTTATTGCACTTAATGTGCACATAAGCCAATAGAACCTTTCTAGATGGTAATGATTCAGGTTGCTTCCACTCAGCCATGGTGTGTGTCCAGCTATTCCTGTGAACCAATTCACGAACGAAACCAAGGCCGAGCTCAGGTAGTATCCCATGGCTAATGAGGTCCAAGAGAGTGACGTCGCCAGAGATCTCATGCTCGCTGGGGCTTCTGTGAAGAAGAATTCCATGAGGCCAGCTAAGCTAAAGAGATCCGCTGAGCCGAGGAACAAGTACTGAAGGGCGATCCAGAGGAAGGTTATGGGCAGTGGCTCGGTGGAGTTGAGTAGTCTGTTGTCCGCTGCAACGTTCTTCCGCTTGGTTTCGACAAGGGCTGCCACTGCCATTGCGATTATTGACATGACGAGGCCTGCCCCGATTCGTTGCAAATGTGTTATTCCCATCTCGGTTTTGGTCACTCTCCGAGCGAATGGGAGGACTATGTGATTGTAGGCAGGTGCAAGTATCATGATGAATACCACAGGGAAGACTGGCAGGGAAGCGGGTGGGACCCGCAAGGTACCGAGCATGGTGTTCATCGTTGATGCTTGTTGGACGGAGAAGGTGGACAGCTGAGCGAGGCAGCAGTTGAGCATTATGGTGGAGGCAAAGATGGGAATGGTCTTGAGGACCATCTTCACATCTTCCACTTGTTGTGGAGAGAAGTCTAGCAAGAGCTTGTCAGTTACGGCTGTGTCGAAAAACTCAAACCTTTCGCTTTCGTTTGGATTCGTGCCATTATCTGTGTATGCTGACGGGCTCGTTTCCTTGCTCGTGATGGTGTTCCGATCAGGGTTCCATTGGAAGCACTTCTGGATAATAGCTTTAGCCAAGACCTGATTTCAGATAACAGTACGTTAAACTTTTGTGTTAAAAAGGTGGATCATGAATTATAGTATAAAGTCCTATACAATAACCTACCTTTAATATGGTTGTAATGGGGCTTCCAGACGGAACTTTGATCCGATACTTAGGTGAGCCTAGCAAGAAGACGAGAGCTGAGACGAGGATACTAGCAGTGGCAACACCGAGCCCCCACTGCCAGCCGATGTTATCTTCAATCCACACAACGACGGTCACAGCTATGAGGGCTCCGCAAGAAAGGCAGAAGACATAGTAGTTGAAAAACGCGGATCTCTGCTTCCTCCCTGCCGATGTCTTCTCATCAAACTGCTCAGCTCCATGCGGAGGAAGCGAGCCTTTGATCCCTCCAACACCCAAAGCTACCAAATATAGCCCAGTGAAAAACATTGCAGCCTTGCCACCATTAAGTTCACGACATTTGATAGCATTCGCGTTAGCCTTAAGGCATTGTGGCGGTTGCAGAGAAGGCTCATATGCTTGTATTGTAAGTATTAGCAAACCCTGTTTAAACATTCACATGTTAGCAATCGTTTCGATCCAGCTTAGTCATTTAAAGTCTTATGAGATTCGTTACCAAGAACTCAATGATGGCGCTTATCAAAAATATGTTGTAGGTTGTGAAGAATGCATCGCACAAGAAGCCTCCAAGGAGCGCAAGGAGGAAGGCGGTGCCCATAAAGTTTGTAACTACATTGGCTGAGCTAGATGGCGAGAAGTGCATGTGTCTCGAGAGATAAAGCACAAGGTTGCTCGCATTGGCCAGGTACGCTAGATTCTCTAGTATCTCCACAACTGAAACGAACAATTGAACAATCAATGTAGTCACAATTTAGTCTTCTAAGTTGTTATCTACAATACGTCGAGTTTTCTCTTTGGTTACCTAAGACGATTGAAGCTGCTAGCAGACCACCATGGCATCCTTTCGAAGCAGGTTTAGCTTTCCAGTCCACATAGCCTTTCCAACTGTTGACCTGGTGCTCGTATTCCTACATCATAACGGTAAATGTTAGGACTTAAATCATTCAATAGATAAGAGGCATGACTAAGGAGAGGTTACCATTGTCCTGAGGGATTGAGAGTTATAGAGAGCAGCTTATGGAGTTAGTAGTATTTAAAGGACGAAAAAAGAGCGAATGTTGTGAACTTTAGAATGGTCTAGAGTTGATGAAAGCAACGACTGATGCATCTTTTTACCAAACGCGAATTCGGTCATGGTCCCATTGTCTGTTTACCCTTCATGGAGGGAAAAAAGAGAGAAATCTTTTTCGCGCTATTGACTAGTAACCAACACTTGAAAGGTTAGAAACGAGCGATGAGGATTTTCACAGTGGAGCACGCTCCACCGCCTTTCCCTGGCTATCAAACAGTTGTCTGGATGTTGAAGTTTTGAAGCCTCTACCCTTGGGAATTCGGTGTTAGTTGGTTTTCGAGTCATCACATGGGAGTAAATGTGGCGATTGCTGATTGTTTTACACTGCTGAATTTTAGTTCAACAGTTGAGTTTGAGAGACTCTTTATCAGGTAATGCCCCACACACTCATATCTCATTATGTTGCTCCATCTCTTTAGGTAGTAGTGGTACTCCCACTTTCTTGAATCTGATCTCTAAGTGCTTTGATTCATATCAATATATCATGATCATGGGATTAGCTATATCAATACGCGGATTTTGTCTTTCTAATGGACATTCAATCTGTCACTTTCTAGATTGTATAGCTTGTTTTTGTTTGTGTGGAGGACAATACCGAGTGTCTGGAGTCGAGCAACCTGCCTTAAGATGTTACCTTTTTGTCAATTTACATAGGCATATGATTCTATGATGAAGGTTACAAATATACATAATGTCTTAAGTTTTTGTGATAGAAGGTGCCCTTTCGTGTAGTAATCCCATCAGATTCGAGTAAGGTCTATTCGCTTCCTATACGCATCCATGTGGGTTGTCTGTATACATCTCGAATGGACGGCAGAAACAATCCAAGCTTCAAAATTTTGTCTGATTAAGATGCTTCCTGAATGTGTCCTGGGAAAAAAGCCTCTAGTCGCCATCATGATAGCGATATGAAATTCTGTGATCTCGACATTCTTATAGATAACCTGATTGCCAGGTTGATCGAATAACGAAATGATCGTGTAACTTCTTTGGTTTTAACCGAATTCCATTTGCTTATTTCCTGATTACATGATTATCGCCTTGAGAATGGATTCTTATTCTGCACTGTTATAAACTCACTTGTTGGTGGTCCCTTGCTAGAAAGAACTTAACATTTATGAAATTAACACTGCACAGTTCCCTTATTCGATCCCTCATGTTACTGCCATTACAACTTGTAATGTGTCTAATAGAAGTTAGTTGTCTGAGTTTTTCATTGCTACAGAGAATGCAATCAAGTCTCCAACTGCCTAATACTCAAGTATTTTGATCTAATATTATGTAGGGATTTTCATACGATCGTCCGAAGGTAAGTCACTGGTCTATAAAGACAAGAGAGAATTTGAAGAGACCAAAGAGTTCCACATTGAAAAATGAAAAAACGTGGACTACTCCTCCTATCGCCAATTGATTTTAGTATGAAACCTCACTTGACTTATGTGCTAGGCTTCTGCTATAATGTCAAACAAAAAAAAATAGTTTCTCTGGTAAATTTACACCAATAATTCACACTTGGCCCTCGGGTAGTAATTCGATAATGAACAATCTGGAGTGTCGTTTTGTTTTTGTTTTTTCTTTGTCGAATTTTTTTTTCGAGTGGTTACTCGATCAGCATACAATGGTGGAACCATAGGCCATCCGTTGGAGAAGTGCGCAACTAACGAGTTTTGTCCATATCTAAAGCATTAATGTGTGCCCTCGCTCCGAAGCAACTCGAAGCCATTGGTTGCTTTTATATGTGTGTGTAGGCTTCCATGCCGTCTTAGTTTCCCCTGAACTGTCAAGGGATGGACGACATCCCGGCCATTGCAAGATGTTCTTCGTGTTGCCGACTATATCAGGTATGTGTATATATGTGAATGTGAACTTGTTATTAATATCTAAGCTAAGGGCAGATCTTATCGCAGATGGAACTATCCAAATATATGTAAGATATCGTCTTAACTGTCATTGTATGCTATCATAAATCGAAGATTAATGTCTGAAATGGAAGTTTAAAGGAAGTTATAGCGACATATATTAACTCAAATCCTGATCATGATTATCTCAAAAAAAAAACCCAGCAACCGGTGCTTGAATCAGCTTTGCGCAAACGAAAGCACAACTCGATCGTGGTTGAATTGTCATCGCAAGCAACCAGAGCTTCCTAGCAATCGTTCTGTTCAGCTATAGATGCATCATGCATCCATAAGTCATACGTGACAGAAAAGAGGAAGGTAGATGTTTTAGATGAAAAAACACAAGTATTTAAGATTTTAAGTGACTTACTGGTTGAGCTCACCCCAATTACAAATAGGTTTTGAATCAACCTTTATCCAAATCCCATTGGAGGTATTTTTTTTCTTTAATTTTTTTCAATCCAATTTCAATATTTTAAAATTCTTATATAATTTAATAAGTATTTCATAATTAAGCATTAAAATTTATTTATAATTTCAAGATATTAAGAATTTTTTTTAATATATTCTCTTAATATTTTTTTAAAAAAATTATTCCTTATCAAAATAATGCAAAAATAAAATTGTGCCCACTCTGAAAATTTTCCTAGATCCGTCATTGATTATAGGTTAAAACTTCAATTGGGCTTATATGATGAGCTTCCTGGTCTAGCACAAATTCCAAAATGACCTTCTCCCTAAATGAGTATCATACATAGTCTAAATTATCCAATATGTTGTTGTTATTCCCACCTGTGTAATAAGCTAGCTGTCAATGGTTTTCCTTTGTCTGTATGCACTATTTAATCAGATTTTTAGGTTTTCTTGGAGTAAGAGAGAAAGGGCTGCTCTTGCATAAACCCTAAATTAAATGACCATTGCCAAATCCTTATATGCTCATGAATGAGCTTGAAGTTTTCATACCATTGATGATTGACGCTTGATCTTGAGCATGTGCAGAGCATAAATCTAGCAAGAAAGCTAGATTTTGACAAATCCCGACAACCAAGTTGAGGCCTCCCTCGATATTTTTCTAGCTCTGCCTCTGGCATGATGTGTTTCCTATGAAAACTTATGTAGTTTCAAATGATAGAGATACATATGGCAGTGGTAGAAGCTTTGGATGCGAACCTGCAGCACTACTTTACAAGTGAAAGTACTCAAAAGTTGTTGTTGTTCTTGTATGGTGTCCACACTTATTGGACCATTACGGAAGCTTGAAGCTTTTGCGATAAGGCTTTCAGTTCAACTCCACACACTTTGGGACGCGCCTTTTTGCACTATCTAGCATCTTCGAAAACAATGTCCTTTGTCGTTTTTCGGTTTATTGATGAAGTTTAGTCACTCTAGTACGCGACTTGCAAGTCGAGATACCAACATCACCAAGGCTGTGTAGAAAATCTTGTGTAAGCATTGCCTGTGCATATATAACAAGTTTAAAACATAGTGACTTAGTAAGAATAGAATGTAATTTAGAGGCGCGGCATCAAACTCGAAAGGAACACTCGATCGATCCAATTCAAATATTCAATCCGAATCAGTTTCAACCGAATCGAGTTTCAGTTGTGATCAATACAACTTGAAACCTGATTCAATCTAATCAACAATCGACCCAACAACGTAACTTGACTTGGTCCGATTTCATCAGTATCTGAGTCAAACCTAAGTACCCGAAGAGATCAACATCATATCCGGGATTGACGTGAATCTGAAATGACCTGAAATCGAAATCTGATCCACCTGATTGCTATATCTAGGCCTAGTTATAGCCCACTCTGAAAAGCCCAACCCAAAATGACCACAAAAATTATTCAAATTTAAATTAGTTATTCAAAACATCGACTTGACCTAAGTCAACCCAAATCCGAACTAAAATCCACCCGAACGGCCGAACCTCAAAATAACGCTGTGTAATCCGAAATATATGAAACTCAAAATAATACAGTCCCGTTTGATATTCATATACGTAGGCTAGATATGAGTGTGGAAATTATACTCCCTCCGTTCGGCAAAACTTGTCATTTTAACTCTCCACACAACTTTTAATAAAACTAATAATTACACTTCTTTTTTACTAATTTGCCCTCAATTATTACTCTACTTTTTACTCTATCAAAAACTACAACTCACAACACATCAATCAAATCAAGGGCATTTTGGTAAAGTAGAAGCAAAAATATCTAAAATGACAAGTTTTTCCGAACAAAATAAAACTCTAAAACGACAAGTTTTGCCGAACGGAGTGAATATTGATTATATATCAATATCAAAGATGTGTCATGTGGATATCAAATTTGATATTCATCTCATATTTTATTTGGTAGGTTTGGATATCACATTATGAAATTTTACATTCAAAACTCCAATCCATTTATGTTGGGATAAATAGCCATCCCACATTGATTGTAGGTGGTATATCAAACCAAAATATAAGGTTGGGGAAAGCCCCTACACATTGGCTTAAGCTTTTGTGTAAAGTGGTGGATCCCGACCTTATAAACAAAAACAATATAAACCCGACACAACTCCCGATTTGATACGACCCGGCTCGGAATTCTCGGTTTCTCACATGGTATCAGAGCAGGTCCGAGTCGGGTCGATTTTCCTGGCTTCGGGGCAGGCGATTTAGATGCCGAACCCCGTCGTAAAAAAAAAAACCAAAAACCGAGCGAGCTATAAACCCGGGAGAAGATTTAAAGAAGAAAAAAAAAATTGTTCAAGTGTCAAAAGTGGTGGATCCCGACCTTATAAACAAAAACAATATAAACCCGACACGACTCCCGATTTGATACGACCCGGCTCGGAATTCTCGGTTTCTCACAATTTATCTCCAAAAACACCGCCTAGGAAGAAGCCGAAGAACTCACGTTCAATTTCTTCTCCCCTGCCACCTGAAACCTCCAAAATTCCCCTCTTCTCAATTGCCTTCGCCGGTGCAGCCGCACGGCTCGCACCACCCGCCGTCGTCATCTTCGACCCCTAAATTTTGGATATATGGAAAATGGGCAAAATACAAGAATGAATATACGAAGATATCGCTTTTAATATACCCATTTATCAAACATAGATATAAGTATGGGTGATACCAATATCCCTAAACGATCCCTAAAATTAATAATTCGAAACTCGAAATAGCCGAAAAAATTGAAATAACTAAACCCAAATTAACTTGAACCAAATCCAATTCAAACCGAATTGTTATAAAACGGTAACATATGTATCGATGATCGATCAGCTTAAAAAGATAGTATAGTTTAACAAAGCCAAACGTGATAAATTAAAATTCAGATTAAAATGCGAGTAACTCGCAGATCATGCATGCAAGCATGGATCATCTCAACTTCAGATTCCGTCATAATTCAACGCACGATCTGGTTCGCAAAAGCGACATGGCGAGACCGGCTATCCTCCTCATCCTCCTCGTCCGGCCTCGAGAGCCGGAGATGAGGCTCGAAGAGGTGGTGGATTGAAGGAGGAGGCGGGACGGCTGCCCTCTCAGCTGCCTCCGGCGGAGCCACGGAGGCGAGGACGTGGGCGGGGTCGTAGGTGCTGGCGGAGGCGGGGGCAAAGCAGCAGCTGCTCATGTCTGTGGCGCCGGCGGCATTGACGAGCTGGTGGTGGGTGAGGCTGGTGGACGCCGAGGAGTTGTTGGAGTACGCCGGCTGCAGGATTCCGATGTGGTGGTGGTGGTGTTGGGAGGTTTCGAGGGCGTTTGCGACGGCGAGCGCCCGGCTGTTTATCAGCTGGGATTGGACTATTGAGAGCTCCGCTTGCAAGTTTGCTACCTGCAATTTATTTATGACGTTAATCAACTCCCGAATTTATATGTTCTTTTTCTTCATGTCATTCTAACATTTTTTTATAATTTTTTTAAGAAAATCAACCAATATACTATTATATTGATTAATCTTATTATCCGCCGTTGTACGCAGTTTTTTTATAACTTTTATTTATATAAAATATTTTTTATTGATTTAAATAAATTAATAAAGAAAATATAAATTATTCACCCATTTTTCCTTTGGTGAATAAATTTCTATATCTTCAATTGTGTTATTTTTTAATATAAACCCGAGTGTTTTTTTTAATATATTATATTTGATCTCTTGTTAAAAATATTTTTTTTATTAAATCCCAAAATATCAACGTAGATATTAGGTAAGATTTTTATTATATATTCTTTATGTAAAATTCAATCCACAAGTTGATGTTATTATGTTATTATTATTATTTTGCTAAGATTTGCAAAGTAATTCAAGGTAAAACACTCGTAATTAAATGATAAGTTTTGCAACTAATTAAGATATGAAGTTAAATATTTATATTAAAAATTAATTAATTTATTAAAATTGCCATTAATATTTATATTCAAAAGATAAGTTAAATAACTCAAATATTAATAAAAGTTAACTAGTCATTGATTAAGATGAACACATAGAATGACACGTAGATAAATAGATTAGGTCATTGTATGAGATAACTTAAATTTATTGGATATTCATTAATTGATGTGTCAAAAAAACTCGATCAGATTGCACCAAAATACGACACGTAAACGAATTCTACCAAAACCCACCACATAGGATTTTTCACATCTCTATTTTAGACTTTTAGTATTATATATTGATATTGATAATTTGCTACTTTATCGAAAATCATAACTACCAATTTATTATTCATTATAAGGGCATTTTCACTAAATAAAGACCAAAATACATATGACTTGATTCAAAAATCCAACCCGAACACCTCAAAATTTATTGGAATTGAACCTGATGCTTTAGTCTTAGGGCCTGAAAACGATTCGAATCCGAATGAACTAGAAGTTTTAGGATCAAGACCCAATGATCTATTGGTTCAAAATCGATCCGATGAGTCAACACTATATAAACGTCACACATGCACCACATATACCACACACAAATTCGTATACATTTTATAAACAATAGTTTGTATAAATATGATATTTTTATATTTAAAATATTTATATAACATTATAATTATTATTATTATTATTATAAATTTAATTATAATATTATTATTTTATTTAATTTGACATATTGATACTATAATTTAATTTTAATAATATTTTTGTATTCTTAAAAAGTATTTAAAAAGTTCAAGTTTTTTACCCGATGGGTCGTCAAAACAGGGAAAACCCCGATTTGGCTAAACCCGAAAGGACCCCTGACCCGATTAATCTATAACCCAATCCATCTGGGACCTAAATGACCCAGCCCGAATCCAACCTTGACATGGAATAATTCAATTGACATGTCTAAAAATACATATAGTGAAATGTTTAACTGATCGAACAAAATTGACACTTTAAAATGACATTTTTTAACAAACAGATAGAGTATATAACAACAACTAATGTGTATCTCATCGCTTACATGAGAATATATTAACACAATATTTTAAAATTGCATTTGATATCTATATAAAAAAAAATTAATATGACAAAAGAAAAAATCTAAATTACATATGTGAGATTTAAACCAATAATGATCAAAGTGTGCAGGAAATATAAAATAAAAATTAATCTATATAAATAAAATAACAACTATCAAATAATTAATTTATATATAAATAAGATTTTCCCAAAAGTAATCTATATATAAATAAAATAACACCTGTTAAATATTTATCTCTAAATATTTTTATAAGTATAACAATAAAATAGTTTTTATTTATATTTTTTTTATCAAACTAACTAAAATATATTTAGATAGATTGTATTTTATGATATAACTTTTTATAAATCATGTCAATATATTAATATTTTTTTTGCCGGAATTTTTTCAATCTTAGAATCAATATCGCTTTGTCATATAGAACATTGCATGTGAATCGATTTTAAGATATGTATATAAATAAATAAGTTGATTTGAGGTTTTCTCTAGTGGGTGCACCATTTCACACTATGCTAATGCTTAGTTTAATTGGTTCGGTTTGCTTTAGGGTTGAATTGCCCAAAACTGATTAGTACTGATCGAATACCGTAATTTAAATTATAGTCTCAGATCGGACTGTGATGGCTATATATGATTCGATCAGTCCATGGTCCACGATTTTTTATATTACGAGTTACAATACATTCAAAATCGTACGCAAATTACAGTCTAAGATGGTAGCGAGAATAAAAGCATAATTAAACAACGTTGAACACTTGTGAGATTATGCATGGCAGACGATTACACCGGTCCAAACCGATTGTGATTCCGTGAACCAGAAAACTCGAGATTAGAACTGGTCGGTAAATGTGGGTTGGTCCGTCCGACCCACCCGCTAATGTAGGCAGATATGGACAGGAAAAAAGTCTATGCGGACTGCTAATTCGGCCCGCGCCTGCACTGCAGCGGGTATAAAATTGGGCAGATCAATGTACCCATTACGGCCTAATGACCCGTAATGGATACCCAAAAAACCCATATTTTTGTTCAAAATACGTGTTTATAGAGTTTTTTAATGTTTATTTTAATTTAATTAGTTAGGTTTATAAAGTGAAAAGGTATTATAATAATTGAAAGGATTATGATATATTTTATTATTTTTAACATGAATATGGTTAGAAATGCAACTATTGTGATATAGAGGGAGGGAGCTGTATTAATTTTTTTACAATATTATATCCCTCTTTTTCATGATGTTAGTTTTTAAAAATAAAATATACTTATATACCCGATTTTTCTGAAAATTGAAAAGAAAATGTGATAATTTAAAGAAAATTCAGATTAAATATAGCATGTTATTTATTTGCTCTTTATATAATATTGAAAATAAAATATTAAAAAATTATCCAAAAAATCTTGTTCCTTTGACCCTTTAGCACAAAATTTGACGTACTTTGCGTGAGAAATAATAAAACCATGCAGATATATATACTTTCTTCGTGATCGATTTTCACTTATTAAAACAGAAAAAATCCCAATTTAAATCATCCGACATCCAATCGCACAACATCTAATTTGGATTCAAGAACGTTTATTACTATATATTATTTTTAAAAATATTATATAAATTTGATTTATTTATAAATTAAATAAGGGTATAAAAATTGAATTGAATTCGAACCTGTTGCTGAAGATCAAGAATGGTGGAAACGCAGCCGTAAACGGGGTCGGAGAGCCGAGCCTGGGCCTCATACGAGATGGTGACGACGGCGTCGTGCCGGCGGCTGACGGGGATATGCCCCAGCAGCTTCGAGACGTTGCTGGCGCCGAACACCTTGTGCACCGCCGCGAACCTCGCCGCGCCCTGATCCGTCCCGAAGTAGGGCGCGAATACGCACCCGCTGGTGCACTTCCTCCTCAGGAACTTACACGCCCCGCACGGCGACGGCGCCGCCATCGACGTTGACGTCGAAGACGACGACGGCTGCTGCTCGGCAGCCCTTCGGGGCCCGCCATTTCCGCCCCTCCGGCGGTGGTCGCCGGCGGCGGATTGGGTGTGGTCGGCCATTTGGGAGAGGGGGGAGAAATTGGGAGGATTTTAAGTGTTTTTTGGTGGTGAGGGTTTTGCATATTATAAAGGGAGAGGAGTTAAAGGGATGGGAGAAAGAATACACGTTTGTTTCATGAGTTTGGGTTGGCAAGGTTATTATGAAAGAATGAGGTAAATATTATTTTTTTAATAATAATTATTATTATATATAATTTCAGTCTATTGTTTGATTATTTAATTTTCATTTTTTGTGTCATACATTGGACTTTAAGAGCTATTAGATGATATATTTAGAGATTCAGTCATTTAATATTTGTCTTTTTAAAATCTGCATGTTTTTTTTTAAAAAGATCAAAATTATATAAAATGGAGTATTAATTTTTTGTTCGATCGTTTTTAATAATATTATACTTATTACTAATAAGTATAAAATTATTTTAAAAAATTAAAATTTTATATAGTTTTTATCATCATCATTTTTATAATTATTGTGGTGCTCTCACTCCATCATATATAGGAGGCTCTCATTTTAAATGTAATTTATTTCCTTTTTTTTTACTTTTATAACGGACACGTCGGTTTCTTTATTTAATTTACGAGTATATCTGATAATTAAATAATTAAGTTAAATCTATCTCTCTCCTTTGATGTAAAAAAATAATGGATTAGTTTCTTTATTTAATTTTCATGAATATATATTTTATATAATAGTAATAATGATTGTCGTGCTCTAACTTAATCATATAAGTAATTCTTTTTGCACCCTTGGTCGATCAGTAATGCTGCTGCTTGGTGGTGCTTGACTTAGAATCGTAGTGTATGTTGCTTCTAAAGTGTTTGGATTAGGTTTCCTAGATCGCTCGGAATTGTTTGTTTGTCGTTGCTTGTACGTTCTGACATCTTTTATTATTTTTATTGTATGTTTGAGGTTCACCATCTATCGACTTTGTCGGCCTATCAAGGAGTCAGGTATATCTAACTCTTGAATGTATTCCTATCGAGGAGTCAGGTATTTCTTTTTACTTTTCGTGGCACTCTAATGTACCGTTTTTTTTTACTTTTTTCGTAACGGACACTTATTTGTCAGTTTCTTTATTTTTTGCATGCATATTAGGTAATCAAATTAAATCTCACTTTTTCAATTAAAAATATAATTAATGATTTGGTTTCTTTTAATTTTGGTAAATAGAGAGCGACCATTAAAGGTTCGAACTAAGGAACTTTAGGTAAAAAAAAACGATAATAAGCACCCGTAAGTCCTTTTCGGGTGAACTGCTTCAGAATGGTCAATGATTTGGCTTCTGTATTTAATTTATATGCATGTCTTTTGTAATCGTAATAAGCATCCGCATCTATGGAACCCGATTCAGTTCTTTAACTCTTTTTTTTTTTTCCCTCTCCTTAAGAAACTCAATGTAATTTTTAACTCACATCCCTAGCTACAACCCATTTTATTATAAACAAATAATATAAAATTGAAAATAGTCTCACCACTTACCCTAAACTCATCCTTTTCTCTTTCCTCCCCTCTCACTCATATTCCCCACTTTCTTTTTTTCTTGGGTTTTTAAGGGTTTCCTAGTAATAAATTCGTCACATCATTCCTTAACAAAATTCATCTCTCCTTTATTATTTTAGGGGTAGTTGCGTTTAATGGCATGGACTTTCAAATTTTTAAAAATAATCACCAACTTTGGTTTTGCAATAAGTGGCGCATCTATTTATTTTATTTTTTGAAATATCACTTCTTATTACTCCCTCCGTTCATTAATAAGTGTCGTTTGACTTTTCGACACGTTTTTTAAGGAGCTAAAAACTATATAAAATATTAAATTTTTTAAAATAATTTTAAACTTATAACTATTATGTATAAAATTATAAAAAAAATCAATTAAAAACTTTATATTTTATATAGTTTTTAACTCCTTAAAAATGTGACAAAAAGTCAAATGCCACTTATTTATAAACGGATGTAGTAACATTCTCTGTAAAAAAAATCATCCAATTTTCATTTTTTTTAAATGCCCATATTTCATTTTTAAAAATAATCCATTTTCAATTTTTATTTTAAAAAATATAATTTATTTTATAAAACACTACTTTTCCCCTTTTTTCTTAAAAGAATACACTCGATCATTATTTACACCCGGTTAAAAAAAGAACTAATTTTATTTTCTCCATTAAACTCAGTTTTTTTCAAAAATAAATAAATAAATAATGTCTTTAAAATGAAAAATGAGTATCTTAAAACGTGCAAACTAAATACACCCTAAATCCAGCACGTCGGAATTGACGTGCAGGGTTAAAGTGGGTTAATTCATTTTTTTAGTGTGCTAATTAATTGGAAAGGTCTGCACGTTGGAATGGAAGTGCATAGGGATGGCAACGGGGCGGGTTCGGGGCGGGGAGTACCCTCCCCGCCCCCGTTTGTAAAAATCCCCCCGTCCCCGTCCCTGTTCGGGGATCAAAAATGTTCCCCATCCCCATCCCCGTCGGAACCCCGTCCCCGCGTAATTTTCCCCGTTTGCATTCCCCGCAGGTTTCCCCGTTGGATTCCCCATTTAAAATTCATGGTTCCCCTCATTTATTAGAAAAATATAATATATTATTAAACTTATGTAAAAAAATATGATATAAATATGGGCAATTTGCACAAATATACAACTTTTTTTGTGAGTTTGCAAAAATACCACTTTTTTGAAAAATTTGCATAACTACCATGGTGGTATTTTTGCAAATAAAACTAAGGAAGGGCTAAGCCGGTTGCAGGTCTAACAACCATCACCACCGCCCGAGGTGGAGGAAGCGGAATGAGCGACCCACATTTGAGCTCGCCGGAGAAGCCAAACCCAGGAAGGAGGAGGAGAAAAAGCGCACCACCGACGAACCCAGATCTAAGGAGCGAGAGAGAAATTGGGAGCGAGAGAGACAGAGATTGAGAGAGATTGAGAGCACACCACCGACGAACCCAGATCTGGGGAGCGAGAGAGAAGTTGGGAGCAGCGGAATGAGCGACCCACATTTGAGCTCGCCGGAGAAGCCAAACCCAGGAAGGAGGAGGAGAAAAAGCGCACCACCGACGAACCCAGATCTGAGGAGCGAGAGAGAAATTGGGAGCGAGAGAGACAGAGATTGAGAGAGATTGAGAGCGCACCACCGACGAACCCAGATCTGAGGAGCGAGAGAGAAATTGGGAGCGAGAGAGACAGAGATTGAGAGCGCACCACCGACGAACCCAGATCTGAGGAGCAAGAGAGAAATTGGGAGCGAGAGAGACAGATATTGAGAGAGATTGAAAGCGAGAGAGCAAGCGGCAGGTGAGAGAGAACAGGGACGAAGAAGACGAAGTAGAGAGCGAGAGAGCAAGCGGCGCCCACGCCTTCCACCGCCGTCGGCCTCACCCTGGGGTCGGCCTTCCACCTCCGCCGCCGCCGGCCTTCCACCGCCGCCGGCCTCACCCTGGAGCCGGCCTTCCACCGCCGCCGACCAGATCCGAGGAGAAAGAAGCACAAATCCACGTTAAGCCCGGGAACAACCAGATCTGACGACGAGCAGCGACCACGCACCAGATCCGACCCGATGGCGACCAGATCTGGCAACGAGGCACCAGATCCGGCCAGAATAAGAGCTAGACGGACAAGATTCGAGCCAATCGCCCCCGAAACCACACCCAAACCTGCATAAACGGATCCAATCCCCTCCGAGAACACACCCAGCACCTCCGAGCCCACCATGACCGAGGGAGAGCCCAACATACCAGACCTCCCCAGCCGGAACTCACGATCTCGCCAGCGCCAGAATCCCCCTGGGCAGCACCGGACAGCCCCGGCGACGCCCACGAACCACCACTACGAACCAAGGCACCCAAACGATGCGAGGGTTTACCTTGACAATGCCTGTAATTTTTTTTTTTTTTTGGGCATAATAACCGAGGATAGCCGGTTTTGGGGGAGGGTTTACCTTGACATTTTTGCAAATTTTGGGAAAAATGGCATTCTTGCAAATTTTCCCAAAATGGTGGCATTTTTGCAAAGATTTTAGAAATTGTGGTATTTACTACCATTTCCTCTATAAATATTAAATATAATATCTCATAAATGTAAATTATAAGGTAAAAGTTTAAAAATAAAAATAAAATTATTTAAACTTCGGTAAGATCTAAATAAAAACAGGGATTTTATACTCCCCATCGGGGGATCCCCGCGGGGTTCCCAACGGGGGCGGGGATCGGGGTGGGGACTACTATCCCCGTCTCCATCCCCGTCCCCGCGCGGGGAATCATTTTGGCCCCCATCCCCGTCCCCGTCCCCATTTAATTTCCCCATCCCCGTCCCCGCAACGAGGATTCCCCATGGGGATCGGGGAGTTCCCGCCCCATTGCCATCCCTAGACGTGCACTTTGGATGTGGGATTTGCGGTGTATCTAACAACACTTATCTTAAAAAGATATCAATTAATATCACAATTATATTTTTTAAAAATGATGTTTTTGAAAAATTGAAATTGAGTTTATAAACATGAAAATTGTTTTTTGTAAAGAAGAAAATTGTGAGTGGGTTTAAAAAAACAATGGAAAAATGTGGGTTTTTTTGTAAATAAAATGTTAATAAGGGGTGTGCTTTTGGTTGTGCTACTAACCACAACCACCCTTCAAAGTTGGTGATTATTATAGAATTTTTTAAAGTTAATGCCACCTAACACAACCGACCCTAAAATTCGTATTATTTTTTCCAATTTATCCTTATTTTATTATTAAGTTCCTTATATTTATCTTTTTTTTTTAGTCTAACAGGCGGGCTAATGCCCCTTATATATTATTCATAGAGATCGAATTCTCGTTCAATTGTACATCATCCAAACTAATGCTAAAATTGTCAGGCAATTCAAAAAATTCAGCATATAAATTAGGCTCTATAAGAGCATAGTTCGCAAACGCATCAGCAGCCCTGTTTGCACCTCGATGGATTTACAACATTGTGATCCGGCGCTTCTACACCTCTACCCGGCCTCGACTCATCAGTCTTGGTTCCACACCGGCCTTGTTCCCATATTTGAGTGTTGGATACAAATACTATCATGCCTCTCTCAACTCCTGGATTTTGATTAACTTGTGATGTCTGATGTGCTTCTGATTGAGATCTTTCAGTTTACATTTTATTTGTTTCAACTACGTTTGAGAATTGCACAATGTTGTAAACTATGTTTACTCGCCCTTTTAGCAATTTTTTACGATTTCAAGCAACACCAAGCTATCAAAGACCTCTAATGAATTGGCATTTAATAGCTAGTAGCCTAGTAACGACTACTTGTTGATTCGTTCAACGGAGAAAATAGAATAAATGAATGAGTCAAGGAGAAATAAACACATGTTCATATACCAGTATCTGATAAATGGTATTGTAGTCTGAACTAGCACGCACTGAATCAACACATAAATGTCTGGGTTGTCTAGTGTAGTTTCTACTTTTCTGCGCCTCTCTGGTACACAGTCCCTAGGGGCTGTTTAGAACTATATCAGCGACATAACCAAAGATCCTTCAGTCTGGCCTTCTCATGTTTAAGCAGTTATCCGTCGCTTGTCTAAACATCTCCTGCACCTGCTTTAGTTCCATTTCTGGCACATACACAAAACCGAAAACACGGAAACATGCCATCATTATGGATCCTTCCAAGTGATTCATGTGATTATTGCAAAAAAAATATCAAATTCAAGGATTTTCCATCACAAAAACAAAAGGCAGATTGAGTCTCCCCTCCAAATGACCAAATAGTGGGAAACATCTCATCATTTCTTTTTCAAACCTTGGCTTAACGGTTTGGAGATGAAAGAAATGTCCATCAATATTACAATCCAGCACAGTTCAGTTATACAAGTGAAAGAAAAAGAGCAGAAATCAAAGGCCATAAATAAAGGATGAGGGAATCAAGCCCTTACCTGCAGCTTCCAGTTGCCTTTGCAGTTCTTGGCCAACATCATCGTTCTCAGCCTATTTAGTCAAAAATTAGCAAAAGCTGAAAGCAATGTTTGAAAAAAGTTCGGAATAAATAAAATAAAAATAGAAGTGTGTGTATGCTTATATCAATCCAATAATGAAACAAATTCCTTCCTTTCTTCTCTCATTCCAGTGAAAATCTTGCTACATTATGTCATTCTCATAACCAAATCCCACATTCAGTACCTGTAGCTCTGCAATCCTTTTTAGTTGGGCTTCTTCACCTCCCTCCGCCAGTGGAAGCGCATTAACAAGTGCATCAAACTAATGCAGGCAAAAGTTTCACATCAGCTTCAAAGTTCAAACAATCAACATTTAGATTGAGTGGTAATATTGCCAATATATTTACCATCAAGAACTTCTTTTATATCCCCAAATCATCTGTAGTAAAGTTGCAAGAAATATGGACCTTTCACATTACCATTATCTCAAACTTTGTTAAAGAGCTTACTAGTTCCTACTAGCAACAAACACATTGCTTTGATCAAGCAACTCTTATTCTTCCATTAGATATAGCGATTAATGGGCACTGTATACTACTACCCCGACCTATCCCATTCCTCCGAGGAGTAAAAATTTTCAATAGAACGCAAATTATAGACTAGGGACTTCCGAAAAATTCAGTAAGATGTTTGTGAGAAAGGTTTTGGGACTGGAAGCTTGGGATACCTGCTTAGCAGCTTTAACTAGAGCAGCACTCATTTCCTTCGGTTGCTCGGCAATGTTAGGAGTCTCCTCAGCCGGATTAGCTGGATTAGCAGCAGCAGGCGGTGGTTCTGGGTAATTTGAAGAGAGTCGAACAGGTTTGGAGTCCCTTTGCAGTGTTCCAAAGGTATTGAATGCTAGATTAGCAATGGTGTTCACCTGCTCTTGTAGTTGAGAAATGATATCCATCTTCAATTACTTGAATTTCTGAAATCGAAACAGCACTTCAAGAATTTCAGAAGTCAGATTTATCGGTTTTTCTAATTTTTAGCTATAAATATTATATTGTTAATTCAAAATGTAAAAATACATATGAAATCGATAAGTTTACAATGCATAGTGTAAATTGATAAGTTTACAATGCAATGAGTCAACCTCTTACCTCTCAAATTCAAAACATGCTCATTCGAAATCGAAACTTATCATTCAACCAAATCGAAACCTCCCAAATTCAGAATTTCTGAAGCCAGAACACGTTCATTCAACCAAATCAAAACCCATTCGAAATCGAAACTTATCAATCAGTAAACACCCCAAATCGAAGCCATTTAATCAATTCAACACATTCATTCAACCAAAAATCAAAAGAGGAATTCAACACACTCACTTAGGGTTTCGGATTTACTTACCGACGTTGCCGTACAAATTCGGAGAATGAAGAAGATGAAGCGCTGTAGGGGCGCGGCGCGGCGGTGGTCGAAGAAGCTTGAACGGCGGACGAGGGAAGCGAGGTCGCTGGTCGCTGTTCGCAGAAAGTTCGCAAGCGAACTGAAGAAAGCAAAGGTGACCTAACCCGACTCGGGACCTGTTCAACTGTTTCGGTGTTTTCAACATTACATAGACTATTAGGGCGCAAAACTACATACAAAGATCAAAGTTAAGCAAGTGATTTTCATGATTACATCAAGCCCTACTCAATTCATCAACTTCCGGAGTCCCCATTATTTGTGCGGAATTGCGAATGAGGCAAGAGCCGAGAATGAGGACACGTTACCTGCAAGGCTGAGAAGGAGAGTGAGGCGCGGCGGGGTGGGCGTAGCGGGCGGAGAGATGCCTGCAATCGTGACGTGTTAGAGTTCCGTTCAGGGATGAGAGCACAGACAGGAGGGAGAACGGCACTGGAAGCAGAGAACTGGAGCCGGGAGGGAATGACATGGGCGGGGTCTTTAAGTTTTAGGGTTAAGAATCGACCGGTTCACCACAAAAAAACGAACCGGACAGTCCAAATCTATCTAATTATATATACCGACCCATGTCGATCCGGTATGGTCTGTACCGTCCCCCACATCACTTGGAAGTTCGGTTCCTTAGCTTGTCTGGGTTCCTCTTGGCTTGGGCTCGGTCCTTGGATTGTCTTGGCTCCATCGTTTCGTGATTCTTCCACCATCCGAGCTCGGATCTAAGATCTGTAAGTAAACACTAAAAACGCGTAAATTCTTACTCGAACACCAAAATAATATTGTATAATACTATAGAATTAACACCAAAACATATGATATTTACATCTAATCTAAATTAAGATAGCATAGAATGCCTAAACAAAATATGTGTTTTCAAATCCCCACACTTCAACATTTGATTGTCCTCAAACAAATCAAAACAGACATTAATCAATCACCCCACAAACATACTCTTCAAGTTTTCATCTCGCCAAAAGCAACATCATAATTCTTAAGCACAAGTAGGAGAGGTAATAATGTGAATCAACATCATAGCATGTATGAATGTAGACGATCCATAGTATAGCCAATTTCCATCCAACCTCACTAGGATAAATGTGTTTCACTCAACGCCCATGTGTGTAGGTTTATCAATTAACGTTCAACTCAATCCAATATGCACCATGCTATCTAGAAATTGAAAGTCATATCACCAACTCTCCACTGTGGATGTCATTACTCGCACGTCGCAAGCAACATCGTGAAAACTTTTATAAAGGTTGTAATGGGGATATGGTAGAAACATAAGGCATGAGAAATATTTAAGTCATGTGGTACTAAAAATCCTGAAATATATATATAAACAACCAGACAACACAAGCACCGAACACAGTACTTCGTAAACCATTCCAATGACATAAACTCCATTAAATAGAAATATGCTCTTGCTTTTCAATAGCCATATACTCAATTCATTTTTTATGTGGATGATGACTTTTTTTTTGTTTTTTTTTTCTTTTTTCTTTTCTTTTGTTTACTTTTGCCCCTAAGTGAATTTTACTTTCCTTTGAGTCTAAGCTATTTGACTTATACCCTAAGTGAATTTTATTCTCCTTAGCTCCCACCTTAGGCCCTTAGTAAGTTAGTAATTAGTCATCTATAGGAGACACAAATGACCCCCCAATCTTTACTTGAAGCAACTCCATATGTTGTCTCCCCAATCTTTACTTAAAATTCACCTTGTTATGGTAATGGCGCTTGACTTTGGTTATTAGTCTATATATGTTGTCCCCAGTGCGTTAAAATTCAGTTTGCTTGGTCCCCGTAATTGTATGCTTGTTACTGTTTGGTTTGCACCTTTTTATTTTCGTTGTGACGGTTCGTCATCTGCTGACTTTATTAGCATCTTGAGGAATCAAGTATATCTGACCCTCAAATGTTTTCCTAATTAAAAAATAATAATCCGTAGTTGTTATAATACTATTATATTTTTAGAAATACTGAAAGAAAGGAGGGACGTTATGGTTGGTGAAATGGGGAAAATAGGGAAAGTTGATGGGGGTCTTGTTTTTGGTGTGATGTACGTAGTTAATTTGTTTTAATTACCACTTTCAAATTGATTATATCGTTCAATTCATTTAATGCTAAAGTTGTTTGACCTTTCTTGTTATCACTAAATCACTAATTAATTTAATAAATCCTGCGCAGATTTAGTTGGATTTAGGTCATTCAAAGTTCAAACTATTTTGATTTAGTAATGAACACTTTATCGGGTTTTTTATTCAATATATTGTTGGTAGAGTAGCCGGGAGTGTTTTACTTGGGAGTGTTCGGTTGCTTTTGCGGAGCTCGATCTGTGGTATTGCTAGTGGCCTCGAGATGGCCTTGAGATGCTTAGGAAGACGGTGAAGCCATCCTATCCGTATTCTAGCCTGGTCAATCGCTGCCACGACTTCATTAGTGGAAACTGAGAGATCCGATTCCGCCACATTTATCGCAAAGCCAACTTTCTTACGGGTTTTATTGCTTGTCTTGCCTTTTCTTTTCCTTTTAGGTGTTGTTTTTATGAACTCACCGCCTGCTGGTACAGGCGAACTTTTGTTGAATGATACATAAGGTGTCACCTCGATTCGCTTTTGCGTCCTGTAGTTTGTTTCTTTTCTTGTGTTAATAAGAAACTCCGAGAAACTTCGGTTCCGAGTGAGGGCTCTATCCCTTATTTTTCCTACCCAAAAAAAAAGAGTGGGGGAATGAGGAATAAAATGAAGTTTAAAACAAATATAGGAGTTTTTATAATGATAATAATGTATTTATTTGTTCTAAATATATATTTATCTTTTTTTATTAATTAATTTTGATCTCATGATTCGGGTTTATATGTTACTGTGTATTTCCATAAGATAATTTTTTTAAATTCATGAAGTAATTACACCAAATAATATGTTGGGTATGGTCTCAAACAATCCTTAACAAACAACAACCAACAAACACTTCTCCAAAATCTCCCTTAACAAATCTATTAAACCCAATTTTTGTTAATTAAATGTTAAAGTGTGTGGAAATTTAACTATACCCCTTATTATTATTATTATTATCATTATTTTACTCATTTCAATTGATATTAGTTGATATTTAATTTTTTGACATATTTTTCAAAAGCAAATAACACTATAAATATAAAAAAAATGTTTTTTTTAAAAATAATTTCATACTTACAAAAAAACTCTATAAAAAATTGATGTGTAATTTATGTTTTATATATATATAAAAAAATGTGTAATACTAGGGCTACTTGAAGAAAATATTTTTTTTTAAAAAAAATAATGTTTCATATAGTTTTTATTATTCTAAAAATGTATGTGGAATAGTGAACATATTTTTAGAATAATAAAAACTATATAACATATCATTTTTTAAAAATGTATTTTCTTTGAGTAACTCTTTAGTAATATACACTTTTTAAAATATATAAAACATCAATCATATCTATTTTTTTATAGAGTGTTTTTACTAATAAGTGTGAAATTATATTTAAAAATGATATTTTATTAAAAAAATTACTTTTGAAAAACATGTTAAAAGGTAAAAATTAATTAATACCGATTGGGTAAAGTAAAATAATAATAAAAACAAGGGATATAATTGATTTTCATGCACTTTAACATTTAATTAACAAAAATTGGGTGATGGGTGTGATTTTGCAAGGAAAACAGTTTTAAAGGGTGGTTTTCTGCAATTTTCGTTTTAAGGGGTGGTTTCACGCAAAACAACCTATTTAAAGGGTGGTTTTCTGCAATTTGGCCTATTTTATACTTGTATTTAAAATAATTAAAATCAGTCTTCCCGAAAGCCCATGACAGCATTTCCCTATACACCCAATGACCCAAACCTTTAGATTGGCGGGCCAGCCCATTTTCGACCCGTGGCCCGGTAATTCGGCCCAACTTCTTTTCCATATGGAAAATCCAAAGTTTTAACTGGTTGGCTCTGATGATGTTCGCGAGGGTTGGCACTAGGTAGGGGTGTTAAAAAAATTTTGTAAAATATTTTTTTTTGATGTATACTTGATAAGAACATTTTGTAAACAAAATATTGAAAAAACACTGAAATTGTGATTTTGAATGATTTTTTTGTATTTAAATAGTTGAGAGTAACCAAAAAAAAAATAGAAGAGAAACAAAAAATATAGATAAAAATGATGAAGAATTATTTTTAAACCAATATGGAAAGAAAGGGTTTAATATATAATTTAAACATAAATATGACATTTTGTAATGAAATGGTTGATAAAAACAAAAAATATAAAGAGAAATTAAGAAGAATTAAGGGTTATTTTGACAACTAGCATATTATGAATATCTAATTAACTAACTAGCACCCAAACAAAATTAATTAACTAACCTAGCACCCTTTTCAAATTGACTATCAAGGTCAACGGTCAACATATTTGACCGTTGACCGGCTCTTTCAGATTTTTTATTTTTTTTTACCTATGATGCCACTTTTTTTGATGCCATTTTTTACATGATGCCATTTTTTTGCCGCTTTGATGCCATTTTTATTACATTTTATTTTCGTTTTGATGTCACTTTTCTAATAAAATTGATTGATGACACTTTTTTAATGTCAATTTTTTCAAATCTTGATGACATTTTTTTGTTTACTGTGATGCCACATTGACCATTGATGCCTTTTTTTTACCGTTGACTACTGATGACACTTTTTTTATATCAATTTTTTGATGATATTTTTTTACCGTGATGCCATATTTTTCCAAGGTACTGTTTTCGTGATGCCATATTTTTTTCAAGGTAATGTTTTCATGACATTTTTTTCTTTAATATGATGCAACTTTTCCAAAGCAGTGTTTTGATGCCATTTTCTTAGTGTAATTATTTGATTCCATTTTTTTTAATCAAATCGTTTGATGCCATTTTTTTTTAATTTAATCAATTGTATATCGATATATTTTCATCGATTCTACTTTTATTCACTGATGACACGTTTGTAAATACACTTCATTGATGCAATCACTTGTGATGACATGTTTATTACATTTTTATTCATTCATGACATTTGTGAGTACACTTCATTAATCTAAATCATTTGTGATGACATTGTTTGTTTATGACATTTTTATTTATACAATTGATAACATATGAGCATAAAATTTGATTACACTTCATTGATGACATTTTTATTAGTGACATATTTGTGATGACATTTAAGAATCTAATAACATAAAATACCACATAACATATCTCCCCTCCTTTTTTCCGGGCTTGGGACCGGTTGTGTATCAATACACAAGCGGAGTTGAAAACACGTTATTGTCTAGTTAGCTAGCAATAAACAAAGAGTAAGAGTAAGGAACCATTTATTATTAATGAAAATAGAAAATATCAAAATTCTCTAAAATTTCATCAGTTAACAAAATTGGAGTTGCCACTTGCCACAATGGTGGTGAAAATTGAATGCCACGTATCCATAATTTATGAAATTTCAAGTCAAACCAAACTCAGTTATGCTTGCTACTATAATTTATGAAATTTCAAATTTCAGCCCATTACTATGATACCTATGCGCCAACATACATCACCTACGAACCACGACATTAAGAAATTCAAACCTATTGGCCTTGAAACAATCATCCAGTTCTCAATCTTACTGATGATTTTACAGCCTAGTAGCAAACAATGTTACAAATACAATCACTAATTCACTGTCTGTAGCCATCCGAGGAACATTCCAAAGTCCATGCCATGTGGTTTGCAAACCTAGTTTCAAAAGAAACTCTTACCTTATGATAATCCGGTGTGAACAGTTAGTAAACTAATACAATTACAAGTAATATAGATTACTATCTCACAGTAGTACCACAAATGCATGTACATCCGAATCACTAATAAGTATTCACCATAGCCATAGGGGACTGAATATCAGTTCTTCAAATTTTGTAAAAAATCTATACTGACATGAATAAACAAACTCTTCAACACACATACAGATAGCACACCTATGAGCAAAGGGGATATCTTCCAATGATGTTTTTACACTGTGCAGAACAGTCAAATTTTGTCCATCAAACTTTATACTACTGTATTTGGAAAATCTCAACCTCCAGATTCCATCAACAGTGCCACAAAAAGAAATGGGATATAGAAAATATAGGTAGCTAAACCTAAACAAACTCACAGAAATTCAACCAAAAACAACAAAATTGAAATTCCAACAAGAGTGCAATTCATCAAGCTTACCTATATAAGACAGATCACCTTCTTAGGACTCCTTAGCCTCACTCTCAGCGATAGGAGACTCACTTTGGGTTCTCAGGATCATCCCCAAATCCCTGCAAAAGTGCCATCAGAGACGAAGCAGAGTCAAAGAAGGATTTGGGACAAGTGCAGAGTAAAAAAACCATTGATTCCAGATTATTAAAGAACGAATTAACTAAACTTCAGGCAAATGCCAATGTAATTAATGTACAGTATCACATCAGATTTGGATGGACTAAAAAAATCATGTGCACACAAACACAAGAAGATATCAATAGTTTCAGAATCACAAGCTTTCCAAGCAAATCAACAATCAAGTGTTTATCATAAAGACATAAACATAGGGAGGCCAACTCATCATTCAATAGCAGAGCAGTTTTCTAATAAAGTTCTACTAATCAATTGTTGACCAATGATGATACTGCATTAATATAAAAATGTAGAAACATTATACAGATGCCAACATGACCTTACCTCAACCAGCGTGTCATCAACCAGCAGTGGCTCATCGTCACAGGGTCTCAACATCAGGAGGCCCATCCGAGCTCAGCATCATCTTCAATTGAGGCCAACAGTGGCGTAGGAAGTGGGACGAGGTGATGGCTCCTTCGAGCTCGACAAACCATGAAAACTTTTGTTTGCAGTCATCTAAAAACTTTTTAATGTTTATTTTTGAGAAAACACTACCATCCACCTCAAATTAATCATAACTAGAGAAGACAGAACTTAAATAATGTGCTGAACAGATCAACCCAGAAAAGAAAAATCATGTATATTTATTCGTTAAAAGAAAACTAAAGCACTCTAAGAGCAACGAATAAACACATACCCAAAATGCTGGCAAAGCGCACATCCCTAACCTCGTTGTCACAATTGCAGCTATTAGTGTTCAAATTCACACCACATTCAGGCATTCATCTGCAATGATTAGGAAAAATTGAATGTCGTTGATCAATGATTATGAAAAATTGCATAGTTATGAATCTGGATTGATTAAATCGGAAATTTTGAAGCATTGAGTGACTGAGATGCCAGCAGCACCACCAGATGCCAAGTTACCAGCAAACCACTTCCAGTAACCATCCCTGTCTTTCTTGAAGTTGAACAGCCTCTTGAAGTAATCCTTCAAGGCAAAGTTGAGAGCCTGAAACACAAATATAACAAGTTAAATACAGGGAAACAAAACCCATTTTGCGCTTGAAGAACAAAGAAAACCACCTATTCATGGATATCTTGAAGAGAGGTGGTTACTTCTAATTCTAATGGAGTAATTTGTTAGTATTAACTTATGAAAGTGCTAATAAGAAAACATGTGGGTTGCATCTTTTTCATATCACTTATCCAAGAAACTGCAATGCCAGATCCAGCTTAAATCATACAATTAACAGGAATTTCCATGTGAAGAACGGTTAAAACGAATTTACCTTGATAATTGCCACATAAGGCTTCTGTGTTTCATTCTCGGGGCTCATTAATACAGAATCTCCCTGCAGAAAATGACATCAGAATAAATAGGATATCATCTAATGGAACTTAGCAATCAAGATGGTTTTCAAAGTTCTAAAGCTTGAGTGTATGGTAATTTCTATCATATATCCAAAAAGCAACTTAAGAGCCAAAGCAAAGCATACAAAGAGTCCAGGATTTGCAACCACAAGCCAAAATTCCTAATGTGTACGAACACAGATGACCTTTCAACAAATTCCGCAGACACTCACAACCAATTCCAGTTCGAAAGTCAGTAACAGCAAGAACAACAATATAACCAAAATTGGATGGAAAACAAAGCGGCAAAGCTCACCAATTTATAGATGTTGCCTCCAAAATCGAAAGCCTTGTAGTGGTTGATCTTCCGTCCTCCCGAACCGGAAACCCTAACGACCTCCCCAATGGGCTTCAGCACCTCCATATCCTCATCCGCCACTTCCTCGCCGCCGCTATCATCCGCTTCCTTCTCATCTACCACTAGAAGCTTCCTCCGCCGCTTAAGCATCGGCTCGGTTTGGCGCGGCCAGCGGTCGTCGTCTTCGTCGCTGGACGAGTTCGGATTCCACCGTTGCTGTATCTCCCACCTTCGCTCTAAACCTGCGTGCAGTTTCAGGGAATTTGCGCGTAATAAGGAGTGTAGAGAGGGGAGTGGCGATGGTTCGGCTATTAGGGTTTCTCTCTCTTCTCCATTTATGCCGAACTCGCCACCTGAAAGCGATGAACGAGGGCACGCGAGGAGAGACTAGAGATATGAATGATGCTAGTCAATTAAAAAAAATTGAACGAGTGTTATAACGGCCAATAAATAAACTTAAGGTGCTAATAACCTAATTAGATTAGGAAAAGGTGATATTTCACCAAATTTCAATAAATAAACTTAAGGTGCTAATAACCTAATTAGATTAGGAAAATGTGATATTTCACCAAATTTTCTCAAGAATTAATGATAGACTAAAAACAAATAAAAAGGTAAGAAGGTAAGATTTGAACCAAACACCTTTTGATTCTCCTTACTTTCTCCCTTCCTTCCTTTACCACTTGAGCTAGATAGCACTTTTTCTCATCAAATATCATTTAAAGGTAATATATTATCTTAAAACTACTAAATATATGCAAAATAATTTATTTTTTTTTCGAGCCAGGGGTGCTCGAGCACTCCCGGGCACCCCAGCTCCGCCACTGACTATGGGGGTGGGCCGGTGGGCGGTGGGGTTGTGGCCCCAGACGAAACCGGGGACTCGGGGAGTGTTTGTTTCGAGATCAATTCATTGGGTCCGAATTCTCCGTCTCTGAGCTTGTCCTGTTGATAGGATTGTTATATGAAATGAACAGTTTAAGATCGGCTCGAAAAAAGCTCATTCACTTATCTAAACAAGTCGAGTCTGAACATCATTTTAAGCTCGGTTGAAAGCTCGGCTCGTTCAATTCAAGCTCGAATAGCTAGAATTTTATGAAATTTCTACAATTTTCTTTAAGTTAACATGTTATGACCAACTAAAATGGCTTAAGCTCGAAAAAAGTTCGGCTAAAACTCGTTCACTTACTAAAACAAGCCAAGTTTAGACAAAAAAAAAAAAAAAACTCGTTTAAAAATTGAATTCGGCTCACCTCGAGCAACAACCAAACTATTAGCAATATTTATCTTTTGACACAAAGTTTAAAGGGTAATCTGCAGGAAACCACCCCTAAGATATGCCCATTTGCTCTAAACCACCCCTTATATGTATAATTGCAGGAAATCACCCTTAAAATCATTATTGTTAGCAATTAACCACCCTTCAAAGATTTCCGTCTATACTCCGTTAAATCCTAGGCAATGGACCCCTTTTCATTTTTTTAATAAAATTTAACAGTAAAACAAGCCATTAAAATCAATAATGTATAAAATAATTAATTTTTTGGTGTTAATTTAAAATAATTAATTAAAGGAGAATCTGGATCCTCCTTCACTGCTACTGGGCGGCCATGGAAATCGGACGGCCATGGAAGCACTGGACGGAGGCGGCAGCCACCCTTTCTGGCTATGGTTGAACTCCGGCGGTTTCAACTCTCAACGGAGAAGAAGGAGCGAAAGACAGAGAAGACAGATCTGGCCAAGCCACCGCCTGCTCCGATCCTTTGCAGATCCTCGGCCTAAGGTTCCAGATCTGGCCAAGCCACCGCCTCATCCGGCTTCTCCTTTGCCGGATTTATCAGTTCCATATAGCTTTCCGCCATGTCCACTCGTCTTTGTTCAGATCTGGGTTTTTAGGCGGTCGGAGGGCGAGGAGTCTGGATTCTGAGGGCTCGGGTGTGCGTTCGTGTGCTCAGGAGGAGGGCCCTTTCCGCCATCCCCGAATTCGTTACCTCCTGATCCAAAACCCTTCGACCTCGAATGGCCCTTTCCTTACTAGTACGTCCTTCAATTTCTTCACCGATATCCAAACTAAAATCACTTCCCAGTAATTTCCCCTTTGCAAAATCACAAGATCAAAATGATTTCTCAAATCGAAATCTCACCCAACAATCGAGCACCAAGTCCTACATACAAAAATGGCAAAAATCGTAAACCCTAGCCTGTGTGAGAGAAGCTACAATGGAAATTTATTTGAAATTCGTCACCCCCAATGATATTCCAATAAGAATAGCACCAAATTTATTGAAGATTTGCTCTCAAACTTCTTTACATTGCACCATTGAAAGCTTCAGCCTTCATGCCTTCATTCTTATCAGGAACTGATTTGGGGCTTTTCCACTTTTTGTTTAATTTTTTTAATTAATATTAATATAATACATTAAATTTGTTACATTCAATTATAACATACGAGTAATTAAAAAAATGAGGGGCAGAAGTGTCATTTACACACTTAACGTGGATTTAGACGGAATTAGTGAAAGGGGTGGTTGAATGCTAACGGAAGGGTTTTAAAGGGCGGTTTTCGGCAAATAGAAATATAAGGGGTGATTTTGAGCAATATACCCTATTTTAAGGGTGGTTTTCTACAATTTACCCAAGTTTAAAAGATGATTTATCCAATTCATAATTCATAAATACGAAGTATAAAATATAGGTAAAAAATTAAAAAAAATTGCAGTCATCGTACCGCCAGCAACCACCAAATCTTCCCTCCCCGAATTCTGAATTGCTCACCCGAATTCTTTCCTTATCAAAAAAAAAAATCTTCCCTCCCCGAATACCCCGATCACCAGTCCGATTCTCCGGCATAGCCCCACTACCTGTTTGATCGTTTCCTTTCGAATCACTCCAACAACCAAACTCCCACCAAATTCCAACTCTTCACCAACCTTTGATCTCTGACATCTCTCCCACAATCCCTAATCCCCCAATTAATCAATCCATCGCCCTTCCCCAATTGGCCTTCCATCTCCTCCACTTCCACCCCTTCAAACCACTCCACTAAACAATCCATCTTCCCATCTACAAAACCCACCACCTGTTTGATGAAAGTCCTCTGAGAACCCCCCCGAGCAATCACTGCAATGTTTCACCAGCATAAGGCGGATTTCAAGCGATGCGTGCCCGGTTTCCTGTCCAATTACAGATCACTCTTCGCGGTTCTCTGGATCGTGGGGTTTGCCTCGGTGTTCGTATGGCAGCGCAACATTGTTGATAGCTTTAACGCTTTCCGGCGTGCTTCGCCGGGGAATTCGGCCCCGGCGCTGCGGCCCGTGTCGTTCAATATCACGGATTTCGGCGCGGTGGGCGATGGCGTCACCGATAACACGGCGGCGTTTGAGAGGGCGGTGATGGCGGTTTCACAGAGGAGGAATAAGGGTGGGGCCCAGCTCAATGTTCCCGCTGGGAATTGGCTCACTGCTCCATTCAATTTGACCAGCCACATGACTTTGTTTCTTGCTGAGGGTGCTGTTATACTTGGGATTGATGTGAGTTCTCCACTTCCTTTTTCTCTTCCCTGATTTTGTGTTTGCTTTGTTTAGAATCTCATCAAGTTTTTGTATTTGGAAAATTTTCAAATCTCACAGTATTGTTTTTTTATAATATAACAGAAAGTCCTATGAAATGTGATTGGGGAAATTTTGTTTCTCCAAAAAAGATTAGGTTTTGCTGTATTGATGAAGCTAGATTTATGCTACATTTGGTATTCTGTGCTGAATTTGTACCCAAGTGCAATGCATTTTGGTTGAGATCAGTGGGATTACGGCTGTAAGGTTTTCGCTGTGAGGGTTGATCTGCATTGTGTAACAAAGGTGGTGCTGTAACTTGTAAGCCTTTGCACATTACTACTGGGTATCAAGGATCATAATTTGTGAAGCTGGATCTAGTTGAAAAATCATTGTAAGTGGTGTTACTTTTTGACTGCTGAAGGGTATGATGTGCAAGCTTGTTTGGGACAAAGTGCAGAAATGTAGTTGCAAGGATTTTGGATTCATACTCTTGAGTGACAAGAATGTTGGCATGTTTGAAAAGCAACATTGTTTTGGTGACTGTCGGACTGAGCAGTAGTTATTTATGCACATATGGTCATTTGATGTCTTATCAATAGGGGATCAGGTCTGTGTTACAGTGTTACTAGATTGATAATGAATGACTTGAAGACTTTATTTGGAAACTCCAACACAGATCCAAAGTTAGTACTTAGTACTATAGGATGAATTCTGGAGTGAGTCGTGGTAGGTATTATGTGAGTGATAACTGATAACTATATCTAGAAAGTACAAACTAAAGTTATTACATTTTTTTTTTTTGATGCAGTTACTTCCCTTATTCCTATGTTACTGAACAGTTCATAGTAGGCATGTTTCATGGAAACAAGGGGGAGGGGGTTGTCCAAAACATTTCCTTGGTTAACCAAGTTTGAAAAAGTGGGGATTTATATATATAGTTTTCTTGTTCTCTCTGTTGTAATTGTAACAAATTTAAAATGCGTGTTTATTTTCCTTATAATGGGTTTTAAGTACAACTGACATGCCATGCACATTTAGCATAGCATGTTATTCATATTGTGCGGTCCTTGTCGGTGGTTGTGCAAGTTAAACCATCACTTGAATACGTTTTTCTGTGAAACTGAACAGGATGAAAAACGCTGGACTTTGATGCCTCCATTGCCATCTTACGGAGTTGGAAGGGAGCATCCTGGACCTCGGTATGGAAGTCTCATCCATGGTCAAAATCTCCAAGATGTAGTAATAACTGGTAAGATAAGGTCTTTCTCTACTTTTGGTTGTAAAATTGTAGGTGATGCTGAGCTTTGGGGAAAATATGTCCTGTTGTTGTAGATTCTGGGGCAAGGGTGGAAGGAGGCAGAAAGCTATAACTCTAGAAATTCTCCTATTGTCGTGGAAAATGAATGATACATGATACTCTCAAGTAAAATACACGGGCATGGTAGTTATAATATGAATTTGTGGAAGGTGAACAAAGTTTACTCATCCTCTCGGCTTTGCTTCCATTTGTCGTATCAATCTTAGTAAGTTAGTAGTGTGCTATCAATGGAAAGAAAAAGTACAGACGATTTGAGTTGAATCCAAGCAGAACATTTCATTTGAAAAAACAATTATCTAAATTCCAAAAATGTGAAAAGTATGGAGAAATATATTTTGTGTATGCAGAATTAAGATCCAGAGTTGATTCAGAGCATAGTTAATTTCTTGAAAAGAGAAGAAAATTTAAAAAGCATTTATAAATTATAATTAAACACCAATGTTTCTCTTTAATTTTTGTTTTAAAGGTGAGAATTGTGTTTTCTTTCTTAAACAAGACAAGCTTAATTCTTTCTTTTGATTGAGATGCAATAAACTCATGTTGTTCATCTGTATATGTTCATCATTTGAAATTAAACTAAAATTTGATGTGTAATTAGCTTGCATGTTTCCTTCTGACTACCTTTGAGTTATATGATTTTTTTCCCCATATAAGACTGATTATCAATGAGGTATTTGATTTTTTCTAACAGACTTCAGGGCCATTTCTATCTCTTGAATTAATTTCCTAAAGAGTGTTCCATATTTTCTTTATATCATTAATGAGTACTAATTTCCCTAATAGGGAAAAATATATTTGGATCTCTTTCTGTTCTTATTCCTTTTTCTCAAAATGTAGCTTCAGCTTGGTTCATAGATGTTTCTTCAAACTTCTTCTAACATCTCTTCAATGTCTTCATGGAAAAATTTTACTTTTTTATGTTTCAGAGCGAAAAACAAGATCAATTCTAATTTACCATGTTATTTTCCTATTGGACAGGGCATAATGGCACAATAGATGGACAGGGTCCGACATGGTGGAAAAAGTACCGCCAAAAACTTCTCAACCACACTAGAGGTCCTCTCGTGCAGATCATGTGGTCAAGTGACATCGTGATTACTAACATTACATTACGCAACTCCCCTTTCTGGACGATTCACCCTTATGATTGCAAGAACGTTACAATCCGAAATGTAACAATCTTGGCTCCCTTATTGAACGCCCCAAATACCGATGGAATTGATCCTGGTTAGCATTCTCTCCTCTTCTTTCTAAAGCAAGGTTTTTCCGGTTCATAGTTGTAAACCAAGCTCAATTCAAATTCCTCCTCTTACCAGATTCGTGTCAAGATATGGTGATTGAGGACTGCTATATCAGTGTGGGTGACGATGCTATAGCAATAAAGAGTGGATGGGATCAGTATGGCACTACTTATGGCCGGCCTTCAAAGAACATTCTCATCCGTAATCTTGTTGTTCAGTCTGTGGTCAGGTTTGTTCTGCTCGTACACTGATCGCTTTAAATACTTGGAAGGGCTAAAAAATTGGACCTCAAATCACAATATCAAAATTTGGTATTTAGATTATAAATCCTAAAAGTTGATATTGTGATTTAACAACTGTGAGTTTGAGCTCTTAGTTCTCATCTAAGGGAATGTTCATATTTGAAATTTACTCCTTCAAGGAAACCGCAGTTTCTAACAGTAATGTATCTGTTGTAGTGCTGGAATATCAATTGGTAGCGAGATGTCTGGTGGTGTCTCAAATGTCACTGTCGAGAACTTGCTCGCGTGGAACTCCAGGCGTGCAGTGAGGATCAAGACAGCCCCGGGCAGGGGAGGATATGTCCGACAGATAACTTACCGCAATCTAACTTTTGATAATGTCCGTGTTGGCATCGTAATCAAGACGGATTACAACGAACACCCGGATGAAGATTACGACCGGAAAGCGTTTCCTGATATACAAGGGATAACCTTCACTTCTATCCACGGGCGGGCAGTACGCGTCCCGGTCCGTATCCACGGGAGCGAGGATATCCCGGTGAAGGACATAACCTTTAGGGACATGTCAGTTGGGTTATACTACAAGAAGAAGCATGTCTTCCAGTGTGCATTTGTCCAGGGCAGGGTTATAGGGACCATTTTCCCGCACCCTTGCGAGAATCTTGACGTATACGACGACCAAGAGCAGCTCGTTAAGAAGTCGACTTCCCAGAACGTGACTGACATAGATTACGACTTCTAAGGGAAGATCGAGGTCATTTTGAGGCGGGTTTGATATGTATAATTTTTTTTCTCATGTGTTTATTGGTTTTGATTTGTTCATGTAAACAGCTTTACCACTCTCTGTTTGCTAGAGTATACATACAGGCCAGTTGAACAGTTTTTGAAATGTTAGTTGTAGCGATTTTTCAAGTGCAGGAAAACATAAATAAGATAGTCATTGCCATTTATTCTTGTTCTGGATTTCGCACTTATTCAGGGAACTCAACATTGTAGCTGATCGGATCGCTTGTTTTGCAGCATAAATCATGACATCGTTCAAATTCTTTCCTTGTTAAAAAAAAAAAAGACTTGATGATCTGATTGAAAACAGTACAATCTGAATGAAGCAAAATTGGAATCAAGGCGAACAGTTAGACCTGTCAAAACACAACCCGATTCGGTCGACCCGACCCGAACGCCCGGAAAATTTCCGATCCGAACCTGAAAAACTGGAAATTTTCCCGGTAATCTGGGTTTCGACCCGATGACTCGGTTGATTTATAATTAATTTTTTTAATATATAATTAAAATTTATCGCAAAATTATCAAATCATGATTTTTTTAATTTAAAAAAAAAAAGAAAAAATTGACAAACTCGAAATCGACCTGAAATGACCCGAAACCCGTTTTACCCGGGACCCGTTTTTATCCGAGACCTGAAGTGACCCGATCCGAACCCGACCCGTTTGAGAGGTCTACCAACAGTACATCAAAGGTAGTGTTGTTTGAATCGATAATCAAGGCGAAAAGGCTCTGGCCCATGAAGGAATGTAGGCAACGAAAGTGGGCTAAATGGATTTGTAACCTTTGGTAAAGGTAGTGGTGTTGTTAGGATCCAAAAATTGGCCCAATTGTGTTTTTGGTTGAGTTACTGGGTGTGTTCCAATAAGGCTGCTAATCGGTTCAAAATCGGACGAAATCGAACTGAATCTAAAACCTAATTTTTAGAAATTACAAAATGAAAACCGAACTTAAGTCCTTAGGTTTGATTTGGTTTATTTAGATTCGTTCAGGTTTTGAACCTAAATGAATCTAATTGACAATTAATTATAAAAAATTAAGATGTTTAATTTTTTATAAAAATTATATTGTAGAAAATATCTTTAAAATGTACACAATATCTTATAATGGGTTATATTTTTAATGAGAATTAATTCAACCTAAACTAGTGTCGTATAATGTTTTTATTTAATTTTAAAATTTGGATTTGAACCGAACCGAAAACTGAATTTGTGGAAATTGCGAAGTGAAAATCGAGCATAATCGATCTCTTAGATTCGGTCTAGGTCCGATTTGATTGGCTCGGTTTGATCCAAAATTTCAATTTCAGCCAGATTTTGAACTCTATGGGTTCGTATGGGACGGGGTTAATAAACTGACTAAAATTATAAACAGGGTAAAAATTTATAAACTGTTGGTAAAAGTAGTTAAAATTTTATGAAAAAATATAAACTCCGTATGGGACGAAAAACAGTTTATTTGTAAAAAGTGGAGTTTATTTGGTTGTTATTATGGGTATTGTGGTACTTTCAAACCAAATAAACAAAATAAACCCCAAATAAGCTCCCTCAAGTAGCTTTTTTTTTAACTCATAATTTTAACTGTTTTAGGCTTATTTTGGATTCCCATACCCACTTTTTAACTGTTTATTCTTTTAACAGTTAAAATTTATAATTTTAACAGTTAAAAAGTGGTAACCATACACACCCTATGTCCCCGTACAACAAGAAATCAATAGATCTCCATGTTTGATTCTCCTTTTTGGAGAGATAAGAACATCAAGTCAAGGGAGGAAAAATGTGATCATAATTTGTAGACCATCCTATTTTTTTTCCCGAAATGCTTCTTAGGAAAGGGTGGATTTGGCTGAACAGTGACCAACCTTGAAGGTAATAAGACACAAAACAGTTGTATGAAACATAAAGTAAGTCTAATTTACTTGATGATTTGCAGATTGACACGTGGCATCAGATTAGTGGTGGTGTATGAAGATAAATAACACAATCATCTTAGAAATTGCGGAAATAGTACGATATCCCGAGAACTGGATGATACGTAAGCATGTGAGTGAGATTGGACAAATTGAATTTGAGCTGGTTATGATCCCTCCGTTTGAAATTATATACTACCTCCGTCCAAAAATACTTTGCTTTTACTATTTACGCACATTTTGTTAAAAAGATAAAAACTATATAAAATATTAACTTTTTTTATTTATTTTTTTAATAATTACAAACTTATTGATAATAAGTTTGTAATTATTAAAAAAAATTAATAAAAAAGTTAATATTTTATATAGTTTTTAACTCCTAAAAAAACGTGCATGAATAGTAAAAGTCCATGTATTTTTGGACGGAGGGAGTATCATTTATCTTGTAGTTTAAGCTTTTTAAGATGATAAAAACTGCTATATAAAATATTTTTTTAATTAATTTTTTTAATATAATTTCATACATATAAGTAGTAAGTATAAGATTATGAAAAAAATTTAATTCAAAAAATTATATTTTATAGAGTTTATAGCTCCTTAAAAAACGTACCGAAAAGTCAAACGACAAATATTTTATAGAGTTTGTAGCTCATACTCATACATGCATACTCTCCCAATTTTATATAAAACTCTATTTTATACTCCATCCGTCTCGCAATACTTGTTGTTTTAGAATAATAAAGTTGTATAAAAAAACTTATTGTTTTAGCTATAATTATAATCTTTATAGGTAATGATTGCTCTTTTTATAGGTAATAATTATTGCTTTGAGTTATTTTAACCTATAAAAGTGAAGTAAATATAGGTTTTGTTAATAAGTGTGCATAGAGCTAAAACAACAAATATTGCGAGACGGATGGAGTATAATCTTCCATAAAATAATATGGAAATAAGTGAATATTATAATAACTCACAATTATTTTTTCTAAAATAATATATTTAAATATATTTAGAGCTGGTTCAACCAAAAATCGCTGATAAAAAAACTGCCCTCACATCACATGTAACACTTGTGTATGGTAGGTTTATATACACCTATAAACATCTCTTAACCCATTTATTCTCCGTTGCCTCAATATAATAACGCAAATAGATGAAATGGTATTATGTGATTATTCATTTAAATTACTGTTTTATCTAGGTTTTATGAGTTTTTTTTTTGTATAGCCAAATGCTCACATAAAACGAGGTACAATAATTGCATTATAATTAAAGCGCAATGGAATCCAAACACACCAAAAAACACTATTTTCTATCATCTTCCATAAAAATAATTTGGAAATAAGTGAATATTATAGTAACTCACAATTATTTTATCTCAAAACAATATATTTGAATATATTTAGAGATAGCTCAAACAAAAACCGCTGATAAAAAAAACTATCAAACTTATGTAAGTTTATATAAGCCAAGCACACAAGATTGATGAGGTTCTATAATCAATGTGGGAGGTTTATAATCAATGTGAGATGTCTATAAGTCAAGCACCCGGTGAACTAGCTCACCGGGTTACTCCTTATATAATCAATATGGGATGTTTATACACAACTACACAAGCCGGTGAGATGTTTATTTCACATCTTCCAGAATAAACATTTTATTCTTTGATTAACCCATTTTTTTCTTCGTCGCCTCAGTATAATATGGATTAGGTATAGAGAAAATTTGCGCCGAAGGCGCAAATTTTTGGCCAAATTAGCCAAATATACACGTTTGTGTAAAAATTACAAAAGTATACATCTGTTATATTTTAGAGAAAAACCTAATCCTCTGTCTTATCTTTCCATCCCAATTGTCCGACCTATCGCTCTCCCATGGAATCCCTGGCCTCCATGTTCTAGATCCCTCTCCCTCGGCGCCCTTCTGTTCATCGACGGAGGCGAGGCGGAGCCGGAGGAGTCTGACGGGGGGAATTTGGGAGTGCAGCGGCGAGGCGGAGGCTCTGAATCGAGAATCTCTTGTTCATAGACGGAGGCGGTTAATTCGTTCCACAGAGATCTGTACTGATGTCGGAGGATTTTGCTCAGATTTGGAGTTTAGAAGCTTTTGCTGTACAGATCCGCCATTCACTTCGTCTTCTCCGATGATGATGACGGCGACGAGGAAGATCGACGGGGAGTGATGACAAGGTATTCGTCGAAGAAGAAGCTAATGGAGGATTCCGGTTGCGCTTGCGCTTGCAGGTGAGAGCGCCGACGGCCGGTATGTGTGCGATTGGAGTCCGCTCGGTACTCCGTCGATGAGCCAGATCTTCCTCCTCTCATGCTCTGCCTTCATCTTCATCCTCCGCCTTCATCGAGCTAGATCTGCGCGATTCCGGCATTGGAGAGGTTGAAGGAGTTCGCTGATGAGGCTAAGGATGTTGTTAACAACGGTCCGGTGCCCAGGTATGTATGTCAGCATTGAATTTCTTTCATGTTTTCTTTCCTGTTACTTATACAGTAGTTAACATAGTCTGCAAAGCATCATCGGTGGTTTTGTGAGAAGTCTGCAAATTTAAGGACGGTTTTGTGTAATTAACCCAATATTTTTATCATTTGGCTTCTACTGACCGAAAATTGATTCCTCCCACAGAATGAAGATGCAGAGTGCATCTTTGGATTGCTTCTGTATAGCCTAGACCTTTTGTACCATGCAGTGGAAAGACATGCAAAAGCAACAGAAGAATGGCTATGGTCAGTTTCAATTTAACGTTTGATTCAAGTGCGTTTCCCGTGCTGACATGGTCTGCAATCTGTTAATGTGCTTTTGGGTATAAAATTTAAAGATATGCTTCTGTTTTACTTTCAAGGAGTAAATTTGGTTAAATGAGTAAATTTGGTTCAATGAGCTGCTGGTTTCTTGTGATCCTGTACTGCTAAATACTCACCAATTTAAACAAAAGAAGTGATAGATAAGGGTTTCTTACATTTTTTCCATTTTCATTCACTAACAGGCTGTTTCTTCACATCATTTCTCTACATGAAAAATAGTGGCTAAATGGGTAATGAAAAACAGTGGTAATGAAAGAGTGTAGGGAGATGCTGTTAGGCTAAATGGGTGAATAACATATTTTTCATGTACCTACGTATATTTGATGCTTGAGTCCTTGAAAATTGGTTTATTTCTTGATTCTTTTTTTTTTTCAAGCTTCACAAAAATCATAGGACTATTTATGCCTTTTTGGTGTTGACAACGTTTTGATACGTATTTTTCAATGCTGACATCGTTTTTATGCATATTTTTTAGTGCTGACATCGTTTTTAGTTGGATATTATATATGTAGATATATATGCATGCTTGAGTCCTTAAATTTTGGTTTATTTTTTAGTGCTGACATCGTTTTTATGCGTATTTTTTAGTGCTAACATCGTTTTTAATTTGATATTACATATGTAAGTATATATGTATGCTTGAGTCCTTAAATTTTGTTTTATTTCTTAGTGTTGACATCGTTTTTATACGTATTTTTTAGCGCTGACATCGTTTTTATGCATATTTTTATGTAGGTATATATTTGCTGACATCGTTTTTGCAATATAAGAGATGGATGAGGAAAGAGGTCAGCATCGTCGACGATGAAAAATTATTTGTTTTAATTGTTAACGTTATTCATTGTTTCTCACTACAAAAAATAAAATAAAATATTCGTTTCTTTTTTTTTAAGAACATTCCTTTGTCTCTTTATTCTCCTCCCTTTATATTTTATATAAAAAACTTCCTTGTAAATGGTGTCAGCATTACTGACGTCAACATTCCCGACGTCGGCGTCAGCATTGACGCGCGAAAAAAAAAACTTCCTTGCAAACGGTGTCAGCATTGCTGACGTCAACATTCCCGTCGTCGGCGTCAGCATTGACGCACGGGAAAAAAAAAACAAAAAAAAACTTCCTTGTAAACGGTGTCAGCATTGCTGACGTCAACATTCCCGACGTCGGCGTCAACATTAGTGCTGATATCGTTTTTATGCTTATTACCTTGTTTAGGTTGCTCTTTAGATATATATGTATGATTGAGTCATTAAAAAATGGTTTGTTTTTTAGTGCTGACATCGTTTTTATGCGTATTTTTTAGTGTTGACATCATTTTTAGTTGGATATTATATATGTAGGTATATTTATATACTTGAGTTCTTAAAAACTAGTTTGTTTCTTAATGCTGACATCGTTTTTATGCGTATTTTGTAGTGCTGATATCGTTTTTAATTTGATATTATATATGTAAGTATATATGTATGCTTGAGTCCTTAAAAATTGGTTTATTTCTTAGTGCTGACATCGTTTTTATACGTATTTTTTAGTGCTGATATCGTTTTTATGCGTATTTTTAAGTGCTGACATCGTTTTTAATTTGATAATATATATATGTAAGTATATATGTATGCTTGAGCCCTTAAAAATTGGTTTATTTCTTAGTGTTGACATCGTTTTTATATGTATTTTTTAAGGCTGACATCGTTCGCATTCCCGACGTCGGCGTCAACATTGACGCGTGAAAAAAAAAAACTTCCTTGTAAACGGTGTCAGCATTGCTGACGTCAACATTCCCGAAGTCGGCGTCAGCATTGATGCGGGGAAAAAAAACCTTCCTTGTAAACGGTGTCAGCATTGCTGACGTCAAAATTCCCGACGTCGGCTTCAGCATTGACGTGCGAAAAAAAAAATCAAATTTTCATTTAAAAAATATAAATTGGTTAAAAAATAAATTAGTGACAAATCTTATTTATGTGATAATTAAAGGAAAAATGGAAAAAATGAAATAAAAAAACAATGGAAAAGGAAATAAAGGAAAAAATAAAAATAAATAAAAAGGGAGAAAAGCTGGGAGGCTTTCCATATTAAAAAAAAAAGAAAAGTAAAAGATAAGAAAGAGAGATGGAGGAAGAGTACACGGAAGGAGGGGGTGGGCCCAGGGGAGATGTGGCATACAAGCATACAGAATTGTAGCGCGCAACGGTTTTTTTTTTTTTTTTAAACAGTGTTGCGCGGCTATATTGTGTATAGTTTTGCAAATTTTTCAAAATCTTGTATATTTGGCTAATTTGGTCTTCGTATTTGTATATTTGGCAAATCATCTCTTAGGTATATGTTCTACTATTCTGTTCTAGAGATAATGATTAGATCTCTAATCAACCATCTAATCCAATTATAAATTGTTAATTGGAATTTATATATCTGTTGAGAGTTGAGGCCGGCGTTATCCGAATAAATGCTGTTGTGAATTGTGAGTGATGACACTCAGATTCACATGGATGGGGTTGAGAGTAGAGCGTTGAATCGTTATATGGCGACGGTCACGAACTCACGATAGTATGGAATGCGCGAAAGGCGGCAGTTACGCCCGTGAAGTGCGCGTGGCTAAAGAGCCCAACTCACCTTCCTTAAAGTCTTCACCACATAACCACCACCATCATAAACCGCATGTTCAAACACGAATTCCGTGACCATCCTATATTTGAGAAATTTACATAAAATCACCCTTTAAATATAGTGTTTTTCAGTTAACCACCCCTTAAATTTAAAATTGCAGAAAACCACCCTTTAAATAGTCTTTATTAACAAGTCACCACCCTTCACCTATTTTTGTTAACCTAGCATTAAAGATATTATTCTTTAATATATATTTTTCAACATAAAACATGAATTTGATCAATTTTATTTGTTATAGATAATATTCTTTTTTATAAAATAAAACTTTATATTTATGGGGCCATGGGGGTATTTGCATATCTTTTACCTCAAAATGTTTGTAATTTTTTTAAAAACTTAGGTTATCAATTAATCGTATAACTTAAATATAATTATAGACCCTTTTGATTTTTTTAATCAAATGTTAATTATTGAACAACATTATTTAAACTACAAATAAATAAGAATTTAAGGTTATTTGTAATTTCATGAATATAAAATAGGATTTCTAATCATATTATAAGTAAAATAGTAATTTATATAATATTTTAAAATTTTATAAACATTTTCAAACACAAATTGAGACAATAATTCTAGACTATATTTATTATTATTTTTTATAAATAAATAAAATGGTCTCTAAAATGTATTCCAAAAGTTAAATTCAAAATTTAAATAAATTTATAATCAAATTTGAGTTAAAAATATTAAAATATAATATATTTAACAACAACTTAACAAAAATAGATAAATGGCCAAATGGGTGGTGATTTGTAAGTAGAGACCATTCAAAGGGTGATTCTCTGTAATTTTGAATTTATGAGGTGGTTAAGTGAAAACTCTCATATTTAAGGGGTGTTTTCTATAAATTTCTCTATATATTTATATTACTAGTATTAATAAATATTTTATCATCTCGTTATATATTATAATGATCATCTTTGATTATTTTTTTTTAATTCCGTTCGGTTGGCCAAACTTTATATTTGGATCAATGCAGGTATTGCATTGCTTATTTGGATAAAAGTTAACTTTATATTATCAAGGAGAATTCCAATTTAGAGAGCAACGCCTCTCCTTTTATCAAAAAAATAAAAATAAAAATTCCAATTTCAATTTTGGAAAAGGATTTTGTAAGTAATTACAAAATAGAATAAATGTGTTAGATCCGATAATGATGTGATAGAAGTCGAGTTCACTCAAATATTAAAAAAAAAACAATATAAGATTTGATTGAATTGAATATAAGATCCGATAATGATGTTATAGTATAAGAATTTTAACCGGGAAAAATTTCCTATCAAATAAAAAAAGCCGCTGGTCACGAAACTGAAGAGCGGATCGCTGAATTTCTCAGCCGTCGGGGACTTGGTGGAGGAGAGCAGAAAGCTGGCCAACGCTTTTGATTTCAGAGGATGGACTTTTGCGAGGCGGGAATCCAATCTAGCTGCCCATTATCTCGCTAGCATTAGGCCTGAACAATCTATTCTATCTTCTGCAGTTGAAGATTTTCCTTTGGGTTTTGATCTTGTTTTATGTAAAGACCAAAGTTAATTTAATGCCATTTGCTGTTGCTCAAAAAAAAAAAAACGATCATATAAAAGTGATATTAAAAAAAAATTAAAATAATTTCAATTTGAAAAATATTTTTTGATTGTGGTACGTTGTACGTTATACATAGACATTTGATATAAATCCAGATATGTTCACCATAAGATATACAGTACATACTTCACAATTAAGGCAACCTAACTTGTCGTGAACAAAAAGTGGATATATAATCATATATACAACGTAGTATTGTTTACTTCCGAAAATATTCCCCATTAAAATAATTAAACATATTACGTCTAGCAAAATGATGACTTTTCAAAGCAAAAAAAAAAAAAAAAATCAATTATTAATGTAGTAGTTCATTTTATACCGGATACATTTAATAGGGGATAAAATATTGCTTCCTAAAGTTTAAAGATATTTTCTTTTTACTATTTGAATTTAAATATCTATTGTTAAAAAAAGGAGTCTAAAATTCAACCTAACTCGTTCCCTGGGAGATTTCATATTTTCATGTGGTACTCTCGCTTCGGCTGGCAAGGCAGAACTTCCTTTCGTTTGGTGGTCAGTGTAGTACTCTCGAAATCAATTTTTGTTTCGACAAATTCCCTTCCCTGTTAAAGACACTCTAGTCCGCATTGTTAAAACCCATAGGGAAATCTGGAGAAAAACATCTCTAATAGACGAGTGTCTAGAAGAGGTCCCCCCTCACATACTCAAAGATCTAACCACCCTAAGGTCAAAAATAAGGCCGTAAGGATTAAATGGCGTAAACCACCGATGGACACCTTCAAACTAAACTTCGATGGTTTCACGCTAATTAACAAACTCTGTTAGCTCGACTGGTGCCATTATCAGGGATTGGGAAGGCATGCCAATTTGTATATGCTACAGTAAGTTGGGAAAGCAAAATCCGATAAACGCATAAGCTCTCGCTCTAAAATTGGGAATCCAAAATGCTATCCAACTCATAATTGACAAGCTACAAATTGAAGGTGATTCTAGTATAATCATTAATCACCTACTTCAAACAACGAAATGTCCTTGGGTGATCGAACTGATAATGTCAGATGTTAAAAGCCTTTTATCGACTTTGAAAGAAGTATCATTCTTTCATATTCCCTGCATGGGCAATAGAGTGGCGGTTAAGGTTGCACACCTTTGCCACCCTGACAGGGGAGTCGAAATTCACAACAATCTTGGTATTTTATACCTCATTCGTAAGGAGACTGTCGGCGCGGGTAGAGCTCGCTCGTCCGAATTCTTTTTTAATAAAAACAAAATCATGTTTCTTAAGCTCGCCTTAAAGAATCAAACCATTTCACGAAGTATATGGGTCCGTTTGGCAATGCACATAGCTTTTCGAAACTTTTGATTTTAATATTTTATAGTTTTAAATATGTTAAATATAAGATTTTAATTTAATTAGCTTTTGAAATTGGATTTTCAACAGTTATTCATCCCAAACTTTTCAGAATTCTATTCATTTTTCTCAAAATAACCCAGATACATCATTTATCATACATGTTTTTTTTAGTCTACTCGATCATATACTTTCGATAAAAAAAGGGTGAAAATTATATAAGGAATCTAGATCAATAGGAAAGTAAAACAAAAGTCTTAATATTTTTTTTTCAATTTAAAAAAGTTATTGTTAGAGTTTGTATACTTAAGTAACAATGTGAAATATATTTGTTAGATATATAAGAATCTACTATGCACTAAATAATCAATGAAATATATATATATTTTGTTAGATAAGTAACCATGTGAACTATACTTGTGTTATAAATAGTAATTACATATAGTTATAAATTATAAAAAGCCCACACAAGGTGCGGGTAACTATAGAGGGTAAAACAAAAGTCTTAAAAAAAAATTTGTGCTTAAAAAAAAATTATTCTTAGAGTTCGTATATTTAATTAACAACGTATCAGAAAAATAGCACTCGCAATCAGTGGCAGAGCCAGAAAATATGTTGGGGTGGACAACCAACATGGGAATAAACAAATTTGTCAGAAATATTTTATAAGAAATAAAATGATTTATGTATATTGAGAAAAAAAAAACTTAAATTGTGGCAATTTTAATTTTATTCACTACTTTGCCTAATTATTGTATTTATTTTTATTTAAATATTTCTAACCATATTCTAATTAAATTATAAAAAAATATTAATTAAATACTTAATAGATTTTAAAAATATACTAAACTTGGGGCAATCGATGGAATGGACGAGGAAATTGCGTGAATGACGAGACCGGCCTAACCTAAAGTAAAGGCTCGATTGCAGCTGGGTTGATCAGCCGGGATTCAATAGAGAGTTCATGCCGAAGGGGTCAAATGACGACAAGAGGTTCAAAAGCCTGCTAAAAAAAGAAAGCCCGCCGCAACTCTGCCCTTTCTTGGCGGCTGATTTCTAGTGTGACATGGATCTTCCTTAATTGTATTTATTTTTATTTAAATATTTCTAACCATATTCTAATTAAATTATAAAAAAATATTAATTAAATACTTAATAGATTTTAAAAATATACTAAACTTGGGACATGAAACAAAAAATAAGAAAATGAGAAACAAAATCTAATGAAAAGAAATATTAAATGTAAAAAAGATACACAATAGTGGAGTCAAACATGGGACCTAATAAATCAACAAAACACTTCCTTACCACTAGACCAACCTAACATACATGTAAATAATACTCCCAACATGTATATGTATTTTTTTCCACTTTGGGGTGGACTTGAGCCCATACAAGCCCATCCTTGTATCCGCCAGTACTGACAATATATAATTTCAATTGATTTAAAGATATTTTTTTAAACTCCCTAGAAAATATATCCTACCTAAATGTGACATTTAAATTAACTAGTAGTGCATGCACTCGTATCTTCAATAATTTCAATTAATTAGAATTCATGCACTTGAGTAAATTAAGGTAATCAAGCCATATGGTATAAAATCCTTCTAAGAAAAAATATGTAAGATAGCAATTAAGTTAATACTAATTTATATTAACTGTATATATTCAATGGAGGTAATTTTTTTTATATAATATCTATAATTGTTTTTTATGAAATAAAAATGTAAGATACCAAAATACCAATAAAAACATAATTAATGATTATTTGCCCCCTTTTAATTTCTATCCTTTTAAATCAAGATCCATAATCAACGGGTTTGGAACTGTTTCACATCCATCCATCCAATCTTTCCTTCATTTCACTTTTATAAAAACCCATTAAAAGCTTACCATTTTCCTTTCACCTCTTCAATTTCCTTCCGATCCTTATCAAATTCAATTCACCAAGAAGATTTTTTTCCCCCTTTTATTGGGTCTTGTTTTTGTTTGAGTCCTTCGTCTAATTAAGTTTCTCGATTCATCGGCTATGGCGTTCCTCATCACTCTGGTTGACACCAGATGCGTTCCTTTTCACCATCACCAGGTTTTGATTCATCTTTCTCCCTCTTTTTTCTTTTCTTTTTTTTAATTTTTTTTAGGTTAAATTCGATCATTTTCTTTGTGGATTGTTTCTGGATTTTATTGTATTTTTTCTGATTCTTGTTTGATATGATTTCTGTGTGAATATGTTAATGGTATTGGTAGATTGAGATGAATATTTCATTGGATACTTTTTTTTTGTGAATAAATAAAGAATGGGTATATGTTTTGTTTGCGTTTGATCTGAGATTTCATTTTCTGATTAAGTTATTTCTGTTTTTTCTGTCTTCTTTATCATTTGTTGATTTGTCTTTTATTTCTGTATGAATATCTGAATGATAATCTAAGGTGGGTATGATCCGAAATTAAGATAATTAGTGCACTGCAACTCATTATCAAGATTTTAAGGACTCATTCCAAAAGGCCCATTTCAATTTCATTTTATATTATTCTATTTTTCTCAAGATTTCTGTTGGATTTGAAATTTTAAACTTAATTACTCAAGTTAATGGCATGAGATTAATTTCTTGATGAACTAGTGGATTTATCAACTGTATAATTTTTTTTTTCCTGATTCAATTGCACCACCATGTCAATGATATTGAGATTAATGAACTGGTATGACATAAATCATTTAATTATGAAGCGCCTCAAATTTGAAAATAATCATCAACATGACCACAGATTAAATTGTTTTTTCTCAAGATTTCTATTGGATTTTTAAATTTTATAATTTGTGTTCATTCTCCTTGTGAGATTCTTACTTGAAATCATCATCAAACAAATCTAATCAAATTAATTCCCTCCCTTTTTTTTTAATTAAACCAATCACCATATACTCTTCATTCATCAAAACATGTCATTTTAGAGTGGTAATTTTGTTCAGAGAAAAATATCATTATAGATATTTTCGATTTTACTTTATTGTAATCATTCTTGATTAATTGTTAGTTGTAAACCATTATTGAATTGTTAGTTATAGTTTTTGATAAAGTAAAAAAGTCATTAATAAATGAGAGTAAAATAATTCGAAGAATGACATGTTTTAGATGGAGTATGTAATTAGGATTTTTTTTTTTGGAGTTCATTTGGTTATGTTATTAATTCTTTTATATATAGAGAGAGCTTAATTTGTTCTTAGTGATTCATGGATTTAAACAAAATGTTTATTTTTCCTTCATATCTCTGGCTCTTCTTTTTTGCTTTGTCGTCGATTTTCCTACTCTAGTATATTGCTTGTGTTTGTCTATGGACTATTCAGAAACACTCTCTAGACTTATTAATAACAAGTCTGGTACATGTTAATTTGGGCGCAGTGACCAAAGTTTCCTCCTGCTCGTGCGAGAGACCGAACACTCTCTAGTCCGGTTAAGCTGTTTAACCATGGAAGATCACGGGGCGGGAAGAGTGACAGGAATAAGGCAAATAGTAAGGCTGAAAGAGCTCCTCAACAAGTGGCAATTAGCGACTCTCATTTCGAAGCGCAACACCGTCGACACCACCTACGTCGACAACGACGACCGCGCCCCCCTCGCAGCAGGCGACGTCGTCCCTCCAGGGCTGTCCCCGGAGATGGCCAGAAGGCTGAGGAGTGCCACCATAGACCTCGACGAAGATGGCTTCCCTGAGCCTCCCCCCGACGTCCCCAAGGGCTACTTGGCAGTCTACGTCGGGCAGGAGAACCCGCGGAGGTTCATCATCCCCACCGCCTACCTCAGCCACAACCTCTTCAAGATCCTGCTCGAGAAAGTCGAGGAAGAGTACGGTTTCGATCACGCAGGGGCGCTCACCATCCCCTGCGAGATCGAGACCTTCAAGTACCTCCTCAAGTGCATCGAGACTCCTCCTCATCAGGCTGCAGACCATGATCATCCTGAATCCTGTGCAGATTTCTGATTGGTTTGTTGTGAATTGAAGCTTGGATCGGGTAATAAGTCGGGTGTGGTTTTGGACCCTCTTTTTTTTTTAAGGTTTCGAAATCGGATTGGGAGAGTGGGATTGCCATTGTTTTTGGATTTTGTTTTCCAGATTGATTCATTTGTTCTTCTTTTTTTTTTATGATGATGGTATTGATTTGGGTATGGTTTGCTTTTGTTGTTTCAGCTAATTGATAACAAATGTTGTTTGTTATGTGAAATAGTGGTAAATTAGTCAATAGAAATCAAGTGTGAATAATTTGGTGTAATTTGTGTTGTCATTTGAGAATTTCCTTGAATTGTAGTGTAGATCATATCTAAAGTGTACAACTATATACATTTCCATGGTTAGATGATAAGTGTAACAGGAACAGAAAAGGTAAATAATCAATGGATTGCTTCTTGAATAATCCGATGCATTAATTCTGATACAGACATGTTTATGTTCTGCACAATAAGACCATTTCCGACGATTAGACCATCTTAGACGGATCCGGTAAGGACGCATCTTCAGTTGGTGTTGGACTCATTTGCATCTAGAGCTTGAGGCTGTCGTCCATAAGGACACTCTTGAGTGGTGGTCCAGCATAGCCTGACACCACTCAAATCCTCACATCTTACAAGAAAACATCACTCAAATCCTCACATCATACAAGAAAGAAGAAAGAAAGATGAGTGTTCCAAAGACATGGCCCGGTTCATTTTGAACCGTTGAGCCTGATCCGACGGTTCATCTCCATCCAAAGTTCAGATTCTAGTTTGGGATGTGGGTGAATCGTGAAATTGTGGTTTAGGGATGATATGAGTGCTGAAATCAAGATATCAGTCCGGTGATATTGATACGGGGTTAGCCGTAGGATGACATGATCTTCGACAATCAAGACTCAAAGACAAGAACGGAAGCAAAGACTCAAGAACACCAAGACAATGACTCGATGTCAACAAGAAAGAAACAAAACGCAGCAACTCGAATAGACTAAAACAATGAAATAAAGACCGATAGAAGGGTGATTCGAACTAAGGTAGAACGAGATGAAGACTCCAGGCCTCCGTAGAGGGTAGGAACAAAACAACAACGACTACAAAGCCCGCCTCTACAACCTTACGCAACCAAGCGGACAACTTGAAGGCACAAGGAGGGGATTTGTGATTATCAGGATCACCAAGCTCTCGCGAGGTTGATGAACTCAAAGCAAACCAAGCAAGATTTATAACCAATTTGCAATTGATGAGGAACGCTTCGAATCGATTGACTTTCACTCTTGTGTTTCACACAAAAAGAGAGAAATTTCAATGAAAATTGTACGTGGATGTTCTACAGAAAGGGTCGGCCGATCTTATAACCCTAACACAAGAGATTGGCCGAAAATAATAATAAAAATAATAATTTAAGGAAATTAATAAAATAACCCTAAAAGTTTCCTAAAATAGCTTAAGTAGGAAAGTTGCTAAAATAGGCAATAAAACAAGGTTCCAACACTTTAGGACATTCGGCCCTAGCATGCCTAAGGTGGCTCGGCCTCAAGCACCCCTATACACATATAGGTCTTCAAGGTAGGCTCCGGGAGTTGAACCGTGCTCGAGAATAACGCGTGACTCACAAACAAGAATGAGTCTCTCTGCAACTTCTTGGCTCGGGCTCGAGTCATAGGTCCGTCTCCTAAGATGATCGGCGTGTCCGGAGGTGTAAAAGATGGTCCCGCATCAGATATCTTCATATCAAGCGATACCTTCCTCAAAATCAAGATATCAAATATGACAATGCCAAAATCTGATATCTAGATATAAGTGATATCGATATCTGACGATACCAAACATAGATATCAAATATCACTTGATATTTGAAAATACCAAATACTAGATATCTGATATTGAGAGCTGATATTCGATATCTGATATCAATACCAAATAGATCCGAAAGACTACTATGACATCTCAAATTTAGGAAAGTGAAAACAGACATCCATTAAAAAAAATAGACCTCGAAATGGTTAAGCAGAAAAGTACCAGGATAGTTCCCAAATATCCCCAATTCAACTCACAATGATCCCTCTCTATTTATCAAAATCAACAACAATATACAAGTCAATTACTCTGTATATTTCCCATGATTGTAATTTGTAACTATAACCTGTAGAATTGGACCCGCTCACCTAATTCACGTGCTTCTATTGAGACTTTTCTCTAAGATGGCATGTGTGATTAATTAAATTAATTAACATATCTTCAATTATGACTTCTATTATTTTGTTCACTATTTTAGTTAATGTGATTTTGGGGCCCTTGTTTATCATTTAATTTTAGAGAGGTGTATAAACGCAAAACACATACAAACACCTAAGTGACATAGCCACACACGAATGAGCATGAATATTAACCATAATGCAAAGGGAGAAATATATAATTTGAAAATAAAGACGGGAAGAGAAGGTAAGGATTCGAAATACCTAGCATCACATGTGTCAGGTTAATTGAGAGATCGAAATAATCAACAGACGGACTAACCATCATGTCACAAGCAAAAAAAATGAATAGAAGGACGAAATACAGATGCCCGAATCTTAATTGAGCATAACAACGAAAAAACCCGACAAACGAAGAAGTCGAGGAAGACTCAAGGACGATATGCGAATATCAGAATACGGGGAAGCTAATCCACTTTTGTGGCGTCTCACCGTTGGGGACGAGAGCATAAACACGGGAAAGTGACGTCTCCTTTAGTAATGTAGACCAACGACGTTCCTCCTCACCTAGATGAGGAATTTGAACACTGCCACCATCCTTTTAATCAGAGTGCCAAATTAGATTTAACATTTTCTTTTAATTGTCTATCAAATATTATCTCCGGTTTTTTTTGTTGTTTTTTGCTTTTTTTGGTTGTATCATGACGGTTAGCCCGTCTGCCGTTTTTCGGTCTCTCGTTGTCCCAGACTTCAATTGAAGTCTTGGACTTCGAATTGTTTCCGCGCGGTTAAAAAAAAAAAACAATATTAATTTAGTATGATATGCTAATCTTGCAAGACTAGTTGTAATTTTATTTGTGACAAAACAAAATTCCCAAAGTCTGTTTTAGATTAATGTGAAGATGAAGGTTATTTAACTAAATTAAGGGATTTAGTAATGTCCACGTAGAAATTGTAGAATGAATGATTGATTAATTATGAGTTGGGTTTCATCTTAAAAATAGCGATGGATGGAGATTGGAGATGATACATTCATTCAACTCCAACCCAAGCTGTGGTCTTCCTTTGACGTTCTCTCATCTCTCTCTCTCAAACGTCATTGCCATTTTCTTCTTTCGCAGCTCGATTCCTCAATGTTTTCGTCTACCTGACGCAATTTCCGCCGTAAAGCGAATGAGGAAGACGACGAATTTCATCATCCCACGCGAGTTTCCTACATTTCGATAGCGATTTCGGTATCCAGTTTCGAAACCTGAATCCCTCTCATTTAGTCATTTCCGTCCTCTTCTGATTTCGTTTGCGGCGATTTGGAGATTGTTTCCCGATAGATTGGAGAAATTGCGTGGCGGTGCTGTTTTGTAGATTTCAGTTTGGGGAGGAGGAGGAGTAGATATTCAAATGCTCTACCTGAAGCAGCCGAATTCCGTAGAATTGGGGATGAATATGGATGGAGGATTTGTATGAATGGTTGTAGGTTGCAGAAAGAGGTTATTCGAATGCAGGTGTGAGCGATTTGTCGTGCCCCCTGAAAGACTCGGGGGAATGAATCTCTAGGAAGGAGGTAAATTAGATAGATAAGAATAGAAGCCTAAGAAATGGCAATGGAGGATGAAGAGGTCCAAGAGGCCAAGTGTGCGCCTTCTCTTTCTACTACCCAGCCTTATTTGCAGAACTTCAGGCTCTACGAGACTCGATTGGTATCTTCTTTTTCCTCACCTTTTTTTTTTTTTATCGCCTTTTGTGTTGTTCAAAGGTATTGTTTGAATTAGTTTTTTTTTCTTTGAGGATTCAAAGCCTTTTCTTTTTATGTCGATGTGAAAAGCTAGATTCTTTCATTGTGATTAGCCTATAGGTTTTTAAAATAAACCCCCAAGATATGAATTTACCACTAAACAGTCAATTAGAAAAATCGAATGTATTAGATGATGGTGAGAGACATGTAGTGGAACTCAAGTGTGTACTAGAGGATCTCAACCGGTTAGATTGGTGAGATATAAGGTCATTGATGCATGATGGATATATTGAAATTATTCTTCAGTTTTATTTTCTTTAAACAAATATGGGATGAAGTTTGTTGTACTCATGGGTGATTGGAAAGAGCTACATCACCTTGTTTTCGGCAATAATAACATTCGTGACATTGATTTTGGATGTACTCATGAGTGCATATCAAATGATTGACAAATGTTAACTAAGATGTCTTCTGTTAACTTTCTTCTTTTTTTTTTTTTTTAAAAAAACTTTTTCCATTTTTTTCCGAGTAAATCCCAAACTGAAATTGATGGGGATTTCCTGCACCTAAGGTCGTCATTAGTGTTCCCTTTCAGATGTATCTCCTAGCCTCCTAGGTACTGGTGCTTGCTATATACATATATAGTATATCAGTCTTCCAGTCCCTTAAATATAGAGAATCCCTACTCCACACTTGCATAGCCATTTTTGGCCATTTTTTGGCTAAAACATGAGATGGCAGCTGCAAAGAAGGTCTGATATAGAATGTCCTTGACTTGAACATTTTTTTGGATGGAGGGAGGGGGAGGGTAATAGCTGGCAAAGTTGCCCCTGGGATCGCTATTGCCTCTCATGCCCATGTGTGGAAGTCCAATTCCATATTGGTTCCTTGACTAGCTGTGCTTCACCATGGAGAAACTATATGCTTCTACCTTCCTATATCTAGGTGACTACCTCATCTCTGAAATTGACAAACAATGGTCTTTTGAGTTTTCATGATAAATCCTTTCTTAGTTGCATGGAAATCCTGCTATCGTTAGTTTTAGCCTACATACTATCCTTATCCTTTTCGAAGGCCATTACCGTCACTCATAGCTTTTCTACCAGTTTTTCTTGTTAGCCTAGCTAGCTCTGGCTTTTATTTTGGTCTTGGGTTGATGCCTTGGTAAGTTTGGCTACTATTTGAAAGAAAGGGCACGCATAGCCATTTTACTTTTCAATTTTCCTCTAGCATTTTTTTTAATACTTAATCCAAGTATATTTATTTATTTCTTGGAGGCATTGAACTCAGTCTCATTTATTTAGTGCTGAATTTGTGCTGTAAAAATTTCTTCTACTGATATTGATATTGGAGGGAAATAAACTGATTTGAACTGAGGACAATAGTTTAAATAGTCATTTACATGATGTTAAATATCTAACTCTTGAAGCTGCTAATTTGTTTCATAACCATTGCTTATGTGGAGTTTCATGGCTGAACAGAATTGTAACTGTTTGTCAGCTTTGTCATAGTATTTTACAGTTTCTCTGTTATTTTGCAGAAATTCTACATGGTAGGTAGGGACAAAAGTAGAACATATTGGCGAGTGCTTATAATTGATAGGTCAGAACCCTATGAGCTGAATGTTCGTGACGATTGTACTACATATTCAGAAAGGGAATGCTCTGACTTGCTGAGACGAATACATGAAGGAAATAAGTCCACTGGCGGACTTAAATTTGTCACCACTTGCTATGGAATTGTTGGTAAGATGATGCTATCTTGATGACCTACTGCCATTAAGATTCAAAATTTTGTTAGATGCTTAGCTTTAATTTTCTGTCCTTTTAGGTTTCATAAGGTTTCTGGGGCCATATTATATGTTGCTGATTACCAAAAGAAGACAGATTGGTGCAATTTGTGGGCACATAGTATATGCTATCTCCAAAAGTGAGATGATTCCAATTGAAATTTCTATGGTTCAGTCCAGTATGGCTCTTAACAAAGATGAGAATAGGTACAACCTGGTAATTGCTGGCTATTTTATCTGGTCGTGGTGCATTATCTATGTAGTTCATCCTAATACTATGATTTTCAAATTTCAACTCTATTAGTACTGTGTAGTACTAGATTCCATGTCTTTCCTTTTCTGGGTCTGTTATACAGTTATAGCATGGCATTCCTAGTTTTAAATCTTTTAACGAGTTTTTTTTTAATCTTCTTCTATTGGGTAATTAACTAGCCATCGTTAAGAAGTGTGGTTGAAGGGCATTTATTTGATGGAAGGAGAAATATGCAAAACGCTTTAGAACTGATGGCAGATATCTACTCTCTCGATGTTGCAGATATAAAAAGATTCTCTACATGCTGGATCTCACAAAGGATTTTTTCTTCAGTTATTCCTATGGTGTTATGCGCACATTGCAGAAAAACCTGTGTGACAAGAAGTCAAGGCAAGCTTTGTATGAAGAAGCAATGTGTGTCTGGAATGAATTCTTAACACGGGGAATTCGAAACCAAGTGCAGAATACATTATGGACAGTTGCGCTGGTCTATGGTTTTTTTAAGCAGGTAGGCAATGACTTTTTATCTCTTTCAGACTTTTCTCTTTTTTGTCTTTTTGGTAATACATGGAGGTACCAGTAGTGTAATTTATCAAATATGAAGTTTCAAAGTTCTCCTTTTGTGAGTGAATGAAGATATTTACAATCATTTACTGCATTTTGAGTTCTTTTATGGCCTAAATACCCCAATAGCCCTTGAAAATTTGTCACTAGAACATTTAACCCCTTATACTTTAACTCGGTTCAACTCAGCCCTTAAACTTTTAGAATCGGGACATTTAACCCCCTAAGTGTAATTTTATTTAATTCAATCATCAAAATTAATTATAATATTATTATATTTATTACTTAAACGAAAATAAAATGATAAAAAAAATTTGGAAATATTGAAGACCATTTTTCTTTTATTATTATATATATAATTTATGCATGGATTATATTTAATGTTATTTTCTCGGGAATTTGTAGAAAACCGCCATTTAAATATGAGTAGTTTCACTTAACCCCCACTTAAATTCAAAATTACCAAAAAAAAAAAAAACACTCTTTAAATCGTATTTGTTTACAGCTCGCCACCTCTTTATCTATTTTCATTAATTTATCATTCAATATATTATATTTTAATATTTTTAAACTCAAATTTGACTATTTAAGCTTGATTTTAAAAACTTAAAATATGTGTTTGATCCATTTTATTTGTCATAGATAACTTTTTTCTTTAAATTTCCCTAAATACACCTCGCTTTGTCATCAAAACAAAGTGATAACTTCTGGTTTCTTTGTGCTACACTTTGAGGCAGATGTATTTATTGACTCTTTGTCATGAGTCATCATGAGGATAACCAAAGGCCTCTAAGGTCATGACTGTCAGTATCTGCCTTCACTTGTTCAGTACCATCTGTTGCCATGTGGGTGATTATACCTTATTCTTTCATTGGGAGAATTGGTGTCGATGCTGCTGTTATCTGCTTGCATTTTGTTACTGGAAAGCGTATCTTGACTGTTTTGCTGCCTTTTACTGTTATTGTAATGGTGTGATTATGCACACTTTTGTGGACACCACACTTTCATTCAGTTCAATAATCCCATACATTTATGCATGCAGTCCACACTTTCTGCTGCTGGACAGGACTTTAGACTGACTCTCATTGCTAGAAGATCGCGCCATTATGCGGGTACCAGGTTGGTTGCTTTTCTTTCTCACTTTTTTCTTGTAATATGTAATATGTGTCTTAGAGATGAACGTATTCAATTGGCCTAAATACCCTAATGGCCCTTTAATTTTTATGACTAGGACATTTAGCCCCCTAAACATTAACTCGGTTCAACTCAGCCCTTAGACTTTTAGAATCAGGACACTTAACCCCCTAAGTGTAATTTTATTTAATGTAAACCTCAAAATTAATCCTAATATTATTTTATTTATTACTTAAATAAAAAAAATTTGATAAAAAAAATTTGTAAATAGTGAGGAGTATTTTTCTAAACTTTTATTTGTTTAAATATATATAATTGATGCATGGATTATATTTAATGTTATTTTCTCAATGAAAACCTTATTGTTTCGGTTTCATAATGAATTTTATAAAAATATTATATTTAAAATTTATATGGAGTGATTAATAGGGGTCCAATAAAGTTATTTAATCCATGCAAAAGTAAGTTTATAAATTATCACATAACAGTTTTACATTAAATAATTATAAATAAAGAGAAGATTCATTGATATTTTCAAAAACTATTGTTAGTCTTGTTTATATTTTATTAATAAATATTTTTTCTGCATTGGTATATATATAAAACTTTATTCGACCCTATTAATCACTCTGTGTATATATACACAAATTTGAAAGTATTTATAAATTTGTAAAGCATTATATGAATTACTGTTTTATTTATAATATGATTAAGAATCATAATTTCTATTCATTAAGTTCAAAATAACCTTAAAATTATTATTTATTTATATTTTAATTTTTTTGTTTATTAATTAAACTTTTTTAAATATTCAAAAAGGTCTATAATTATATTTAAATTATACGATTAATTGATAACCTTTTTTTTTTAATTTAGGGAAATTTAAAGAAAAAAGTTATCTATGACAAATAAAATGGATCAAACACATATTTTAAGTTTTTAAAATCAAGCTTAAATAGTCAAATTTGAGTTTAAAAATATTAAAATATAATATATTGAATGATAAATTAATGAAAATAGATAAAGAGGTGGCGAGCTGTAAACAAATACCATTTAAAGAGTGTTTTTTTTTTTTTTGGTAATTTTGAATTTAAGTGGGGGTTAAGTGAAACTACTCATATTTAAATGGCGGTTTTCTACAAATTCCCGAGAAAATAACATTAAATATAATCCATGCATAAATTATATATATAATAATAAAAGAAAAATGGTCTTCAATATTTCCAAATTTTTTTTATCATTTTATTTTCGTTTAAGTAATAAATATAATAATATTATAATTAATTTTGATGATTGAATTAAATAAAATTACACTTAGGGGGTTAAGTGTCCCGATTCTAAAAGTTTAAGGGCTGAGTTGAACCGAGTTAAAGTATAAGGGGTTAAATGTTCTAGTGACAAATTTTCAAGGGCTATTGGGGTATTTAGGCCTATTCAATTTGATGTGTAGAGCTGCATTGTCTCCCTTCTCTTGTTTAAATGTGCATTCTGCGGGGGATTTGATGGGGTGGCAGAGGTAGTTTCTGTAGTAAGTTTTGTACTACATTGACTTTGTATCTTTGACAAATGGACAAAAGAAACCAAAACCTATCTATGCCTAAGCTTCTGCGCACCCTTTACTTGGTAAAGTTTCTACTCTAATTTTTTTTTTTGTCTAAAAGAAGCAGAGGACATATTGGCGAACATGGCACCTACCTAATTTGATACGTTTCCAAGTTTTGAATTTTAATTATCTTTATTTTCCAATTTCTAGTTAATTTCTTTAACCTTAGTTAAGGCATTCCTTCACTTTCTCCATGTTCTCTTCCATTTTCCTGCATTTTACTTATTCAGTTTTAGGAGTTAGTTATTTAGTTTTTCCTTTATAAAAATGAGGTAGCCAGAATCTTGCAAGGGAGACTTGATTATGAATTGAACACAGATTTGAGGATTCCTCACAAATCTGGCTGATTTGTGAGATTCTTGCATTTCAGATTCTTATTCCTAGGAGCGACGAGCGAGTTCCTTGCTCACAGGGTTATATTGCATGTTTTGCTTTTTCTGAGACGAATCTATATTTTGCACTCTTCCCGTCCAAATCTGCTAATGCAAAATTTTCTGATCCTTGGAACTTAGGTATCTAAAACGAGGTGTAAATGAGAAGGGGCGAGTAGCAAATGATGTTGAAACTGAGCAGATTGTGTTCGAAGATGTTCCTGAAGGATCTCCTGTGTGCATTAGCTCTGTTGTCCAGAACCGTGGCTCCATTCCTCTTTTCTGGTCTCAGGAAACATCACGCCTTAATATTAAGCCTGATATTTCAAGTATGTCTCCCTAATATGGGGTACTTTTGATTTACACTGGAAACTCTTGGTTCTATTGTGTTTTCTTGTATTCTTTCTTGCAGTGTCAAGGTCAGACCCAAACTATGAAGCTACCAGACTTCATTTTGAGAACCTTGTTAAGAGATATGGAAATCCAATCATCATCTTGAATTTGATCAAGGTACCTATCTGTCTTCCCTTAAGTTGGGGCAGCGAATCTGTCTTTTAAGCATTTAAGGGTAGAGACTGAGTACTTCTGCTGTCTCCTTAGATATTATAGTCTTTCCTTTTCTTATATGATACATTAGATAATTGATTCATCATTTATAGCTAGATAATGGATATCATTGTCAAATAAGAGTATTTGATTCCCCTAGGTTAGAAGAACATGTTGACGCCCCAAGTCCTCGAAGTTCTCATTTTGTTTAAACAAATTGTACTATCTATAGACAAATGAAAAGAAGCCCCGAGAGTCCATTCTCCGTGCAGAGTTTGCAAATGCAATTGAAGTAATTAACAAGGATTTGGCAGAAGAAAACCGGCTCAAGTTTCTTCACTTGGATCTGAACAAGCATTCAAGAAGGTAGTTTGTTTCTTTGAAATATTGATATTATCGTCAATGTTTGCTATACATTCTCATAAAGATTGAAAGTTCTTAACAAGACATATATAAAGACTATAAACCTCCCAAAAAATTCTCCTTACTCTGGTTTACTTCTGTGCAGCAAAGCTACAAATGTTTTGCTACTTCTGGCGAAAGTGGCCACTTATGCATTGACTCTAACAGGGTCTTTTCATTGTCAACTTCATCCATCAGTTTTGTCGGGAGTTCCTTCAAGTCACCCATTGTCTGAGTAAGCTGATTTAATATATGGGACATAGTATTTTCCATTTCTTTGAATGTTAAGTGTTTCCCACTTTTGGAATTCGTCCAATTAACTTGAAACTTTTGGCTATATTCAGTTTCCTGATTTTTTTAGACTCCAATCCTTTTTTAGTTTGATGAGTATTTGTTTCCATCATCATGCTCAATGTTTCCTGAGAACTACTAGTATGGATCGTGATGTTTTATACTATCTATTGCATGGTATCTATCATGCACTTCATTATCTCATTAAAAAAAAAGTTCTGTTTGATAGCAAAACAATCATTTATTGTTTTGTTTTATCTAGTCTGAAAGTTAAAGAGAACTACATTTGTGTTATAATTTGTTCTCTGTCTTCTGCTGATCAAAGGAAGTTGATATCTCTGTGGTAGATATAGAAATTCGATAATGTTGGGAATTTTTATTATAGTTGTAGCTTGATGTCTAAGTTTTACTCATAATCTTGTTATTCTTGTTCGGTATTTTTAACTCAACTAAAACACTAAGCTAGCATATGATCTCCCTAAAATGCTTTCCCTTGCTGGTCCATTCTTTCCTGTGCGTATCACTCAATATGTTGCCTAGACTTTCATTCATCTTCGTAATGTCTAATATTCGTTCAACTCAATTTGTATACCAAACTGCTGATGTTTAATCATATAAACTAATGATATATAACTGATATCTGAATTCTGTCAGGTAATATCCATATTCTGAGAGTATTAGGCAGTCCCAATGTACTCGGAAAATTATGTTGCTCTTTTTGAAAATATAGGGAATTAAATTGCTTTTTGAAGTTCAGAATATGAGCTAGTTAACTCCATCTAAACATATGGCCTGGCTTAGAATTGGATAACTCTAATGCAAAGTTGTGAGCATCTTATCTGCAATATTCTCCGATGACAATTAAGAATATCCTGATCTTCGATCTGCTCATGGTGCATTATAGATGCCTGAGATAAATTACATGCGAATAGGTCATAGCTAAACAGCTATAAAGTTCCCTTTGTACTATAAATTCCTTGCTTTGGACTAGGGTGTTTATAAATACAGCCTATATTCCTTTTTCATCTTGGAAATCAGCCATTTTCTATTGGGGAGGTAGAAGTAGCTCTTTTAGGTTCAAATATGCTTGTAATAATGTTCGATTTTGATTACTTGATTGAGTTCAACCCTTTTTGCTGACCTCACAGTCAACATAGTTGGCATACATCCTTAGCTTTGGAACTTGAATAACAAGAAAAGATTAGTCCTTGACAATTTTTTTTTAAAAATTGAATATGCTTTATTTGATCAGCTTATATCTACCTGTGTCTTGCAAGTGTCTTCAACATTTTGTATCCATCTATCTATCTATGCATCAATCTATCTTTCTACTGGAGCACTTATATTTAGAGCTTTGATGCAGGAATTTACTTTTAAGTGACAATTCTGATGAGAAAGACATTGAAACTGTTAAAGAAGATGCCAGTGACGTTGCATGTGATGCTAGCAACAGTCTAGCTGGTGATAATTCTGACAAGAATCCAACTTTGCAAAAGGGTGTTCTAAGAACCAATTGCATTGATTGTCTAGATCGAACAAATGTTGCACAGTATGCTTATGGACTAGCCGCCCTTGGACACCAGCTTCATGTCCTAGGAATCATAGATTTTCCAAAGATAGACCTAGGTGCTCCGTTAGCTGACGATTTGATGGCTTTTTATGAAAAAATGGGAGATACACTTGCACACCAGTATGGGGGCTCTGGTGCTCATAACAAGGTATTTCTCACTTTCTTACCCCAGAAAAAGGAGTTGAATCTTTCTGATTCATTTTTGTTGTTTCAAAGTCTTTAATCACCCGTACACTTATTATGCACATTTTATCTGCATCATTTACTATATAGCTTATGTCATTCTAGACTCCTAGTCATGCTTTCTAAGCTTTCCCTTGTTCGGGATTGAACCCCCACCCCCTAATCCCGACATGGTGAATCTTTTTGACCTGTCCCATCTTTGTTAAAATTCTCAATCCCCATCCCCTTGTTAAGGATTCCCCACAAGAATTGAAGAATCCCCTCCCATTTCCATCCTAGGGTGATGCCTAATCAGTCAGGGAGTGTACCATCTCTTCTAATTTTGGGTGATAAAATGAGACTTGACTTTTTTTTTTTAATGAGCCAAGCATCTATTTCTCCCGTCTACTGACTGTAATACTATACTAAGCTGCCTATCTTGATATTCTATCTTTTAGACCCTGTTAATAATTTACAAGTGGGGAAATTATCCTGTTTCAAGGAACAAAGATATGTAATTATGTACGTGTTTGGCTTGGCTAAGAAAAATGCTTGTAATAAACTGTCATTAGCTTTTTTATCTTTGGACATTGTTGCTTTTGCATGACGTGCTTCCGACTTTCAGGAATTAAGACCATAATTCTAGCTATCCTTTTTACTTTATTTTAGATATTCTCTGAGCGCCGGGGTCAATGGAAAGCAGCAACTCAGTCACAGGAATTCTTCAGAACTCTCCAGCGCTTTTATAGCAATGTCTACATGGATGAAGAAAAGCAAAATGCTATTAATTTGTAAGTTTCTTTATAGTGTGAAACAAATGTTCTGTTTAACTTCTCTAAAAATATCCATTACAGCTGCACTGCATTTAAATTCCTTCTAATGACTGCAACATGCAGGTTTCTTGGGCATTTCCAGCCACAACAGGGAAAGCCTGCTATATGGGAGCTGGGCTCAGATCAAGAATATAAACCTGAGAGGAATGGGGATACGGAAAATGAGGAAGGAAGGTAGTTTGCTGTTGTTAAAATTATTTTTTTCGTGGAAGGAGCCTTTATGTCTTGTGTTCACTGTTCAGAGTGTAGAAAGCAAGTGACAGAATTTATTAAAATGAACACCCGATATAGTCTTCACTGTTCAGATAACATATAAGTTAATCATCATGATTCTGAAGAGATTTGGATCATATTTGTCACAGGACTATATTTAAGAGATGCTGGTCAGATGGAAACATTCTCCGGAAAAGCAGCTCCCCATCATCTGCCACAGATTCCAGACGGGAGAATTTTCCCAATATGGCTCATTTGGAGTCATCTTCTGATATCTCTGCATCTCAAAGTGATGTTTCATATTCCAGGTCTGATTCACTGATATCGTTGATGGCCATTGTACTATTGGGTTACCACCACTTGTTGAACAACACCTGATTTCTTCTCTTTTTATACGGTTTGATTGAAGAACTAATTGAATGGATCTCATCCTACACCTCTTGTGGTTATTCTTTAATCTTATTTCTCTTGCAAATTTGCTTTTTTGTACTTGCGCTCTATTGTTTAGTTTTTATGATTGGATCAGGATTACTGCAAGACCCTTGGTTACGGGAGTTGTTTCCTTTTCTGTACTTTCTGCTGCAGTCCAGGTTCTGATTTGCCTAAGGTGTTTGGCCACCTGGCTCTAGGAAGTCCATAGTTATTGTCTAGGAACTGCTGTCATGCATCATTAAACTGATCTGAACTTTTGTGATCATCAGCTCAGTCTTTGTTTACCCTTTGCTTTCTCAACTTGCTTGTGCAGTAATTCTTGCCATATGACAAGCAAGCAGATTTTTGGGGATGAGCCGAGGGATCACAGTCCCGATAACTATCTTGGCATCCATGAACGCATGGATTCATCTGACTGCTCAAATTTTGTTGATTTAGATTGGCTTTCTTCTTCAGGACATTCATGCGAGGATTTAATTGACAGGTGATGCTGAATTTACATGCTTGATTATCCACATCTTTTCAAATAAGTAGAAACAAACGGACTCTTGTTCGCTGCAGTTAGGTATAATCAACTGTCTAGTTGGAATCAATCATTGTTCAGTCAAATGGAATTGGTAAACATTTATACATTCCGCGGTCCTCATAAGCTAAATTTCCATTCACATTGCATCTTTGGTTCTTCAACCATTCTGATAAACACATGTTTTTTTAGCATATGGGTAAGCTACTCATTATGACAGACTTCTAGAGTTCTAGCCCATTTGTCATAAGCTTTGAAGTCCTTTTTCTTCCCCGTCTTTTGTTACTTATTGTGTTTATCGATAACTTTTTTAGTGTCCATAAGGTACCCTACACATTCCATACTTTAGTATACGGCTCACACTTCTGAATGTGTTGTTACATCTCATAAAGTTGTTCATGAAATCTGAATGTTGTTCTTTGACATTCGACACTTCCTGTATGGTTGTACAAGATAGTTGATTTCGTGTGTTCCTTTTGCACCAACGCAGGTCAATGCTAATGAATTCTTCAAGTGCTTGCCTGTCTTTAGACAATGTTGCAGGGGTATCCTCCAGCGAGTACGGATCATGCTTGATGGTCAGTATTTACTCTGATTTTCGCTATATCGTCTCTATACATTTTTATTAGTTTTAGAGATCAGTTAAACCTGGTGGAATGAGCTCCTTTCGAAATGTCATGCTTATTTGTGCATCTTGTTGCAGGGGGACGAGCAGTTGGAAAGAGGGTTGTCCCGAGCCAACGGTTCCACATTAGACGACTTCTCTGACACCTTCGTCGACTGGGTCACACACGGGGAGGCGCTTTGCCTTCGGAGTAGTTGAGGGTGAGAGATGATAGGGGGATTTTGAAGCATCCATGACCATGAGGAACTTTGCACATTCGGTTATATCATCATTCCAACACGAACACTTCAGTCGTATATAGTCAGTCAGAAGAACACCAAAAATTCTCATTTCCGTCCTTGTATGGACATACTTGATATTTATTCTTGTACATAGCCATCTGCTTGCTCTAATTTGGAGCCCTGTGTATGAACTAATAAAACTATCGATTCGTTTTACATACTCTTAACTTGTACCTTTCGATCTGACACGACTCTGACTACACACCGGTGCGATTTGCCGTAGAAAAAACGGTCTTTCTATTCTATATCCTTGAAGCATAGAACAAGAACATTGATTGAGAAAGATTGTCTTATCTATATCCTTGAAGCATAGAACAAGAACATTGATTGAGAAAGATTGCCTATAAGACGTAGCATCGATCATAGGAAAGCACTTTTCGCAAAAACTAAAATAATTTAATTTGGGGAAATATTTCACAATCAAGTTTCTTATCCTATGTTATTGGATAGAAAAACCGAATAAATAATTTAACTTGGGACATATGATAGAAAAACTGAAGAAAAAAATAGTTTATAACGAGGGAAGTTTTGTGTAAATCGGCCAATTAAGGGAGATTTTTTGGAAATGTATCATAGCAGCACAGGAACTTAACATAACTAATCTTGAAATTGAAGGTGATAACCTCACCATTAGAAATGGTCTTAAAGGGCATCGGGAGTCCGTAGGGGACTCAGAAATGATTGTCTCAGACAGTCTAGTCTCGTTAGACTTTCTTCATTCCTTCGAGATTCGTCATGTCTTTCGGAAAGCAAACCGTGTTGCCGATCGTTTATTGCACCAGGATCTTGCTTTCTAAAGTTTAGACTGTTTAGTGGCACCTGACGACTCTGTTCTTCGTGATTTCATCCGTCTGGTTGCTCTTGGCTTATAAAGCTTAGGCCTTTAGCCAAATTTTTTTCGGTTCAAAAATAAAAAAATAAGGGTGATTTTTTTGTAAATTGTCGAAAATTGTTGCAACATCACCGAGTGGGACCCACCGTACTCTATCACCTCGCCAACCCTTAACCCCTCGACCACCGTGCAGAGTTCTCAAATCCTCTACCAGCTTCGTTTTGCCTCCTTCCTCACCCTCTCTCTCTCTGCGTTCCGCCATTGACGGCGCTTCCGAGCTGCAATCTCTCATAAATCAATGGCGATGCTTCTTCGAGCTACAGGTTTTCGAGCAAGCCCGCCGCTCCTAACCACCGTTCCTTCGAGTTCCACCAACTCCCCTTCGTTCGTCGTGAATTTCAGAAAGAGCCCCAAAGCCAAAAGATTTTGCCTTTACGCTGAATTCCTCCGCCCTAATTTATCGCAAAACTCTAGGTTTAGGAGTGCCATGAGATTCTCTTCGCCTGGAGAAGTTACTGAGACGGAGAAGCCAGAGGAATCCGAGATTCAGGTTTCGTTGTCTTGTTACACTACATTTTTCTTTTGAAATTCCCTTGTTTTCTTGAATGCAAACGGTTTTTCAGTACTCTGAACTTAAAAGTACGAGATTTTGGATTGGAATCAGTGCTTCGTTGAGAAAATAATTGGCAGCATTATCATGAAATTTCAGATTCATTCAGCACTAATTAGCTGGGAGTAGAAAATTAGCTGGGAGTAGCTTCATTCTACATACTGTATTTACTAATTTCTCAGTTTTGTATGTGAAAATTATGCAGTTGGCACAGTTTTTTGGATGCACTTGAATATAAATGAACCAAGATGACAACGTTGATATAATTGATTCTTGTGTTAGTATGATAATAAATGATGAAGGAATTGGATTGAGCATTTGAAGTATTCCCTACTTTTATTTCTTTGTAAACTTAAACTTTATGCATTAGCTGAATAATGAATTTGCTTGAATATAGTATAGGCTGTAGAGTGTTAGAGAAACTTTCATTTAGCAATATGGACTGTGTAATTGATTAACTGGTTTACCTGCCATCCATCATAGTTAGGAGTTAGGTCATTCCTTTAGTTGGTGGGTGAACCTTCTTGGAGTGATACAACTTATCAATACAAAGAACAGTTACGGCCTTACGGCTGTGTTTGGATTCAAATCACTTTGAAAGTGATTGTTTAATAATTATAATGTGTTTAAAATATCGTAAAATTAAAAAAGAAAATACATTGTAAATTGTATCAACTAAACACTCACTATTGCATAAAGTTTATTATTTTATTTTAAATTCACGTTATTTTAAATACATTGTAAATTAGGTTAAACATACACTTTCAAAGTGATTATAATTATAATGCATAATCAGTTGTAGTCCAAACAAACCCTAAATGTAAATTGTCACGAAGATTTCAGGACATGTTTCATTCTAAATGAATGACTGTCTTTTAAAAGTCTCTGTCTGTTGAGGGGAAGAGCAATCCTCATCAAAATGTATCCAGAAAAGCATCTAGTATGCGTGACTCCATGTAATGCCTATCTCCCCCCTGTGATTGTATTGCAATATACAAGGAGTTGATGTAGATAGATTTCTTAGTCAGTCATTTTGGGGAAAACAGAATTAATGCCCATTTGGTTGATTTGATGGAAGAAGGGCAACGAGAATGAATCTAGTAAACTTTTAAATTATAATGGGAAATTTCTTCTATTGACTACAAACTTTTGTGAATTCTCTACAAACTTTTGTGAATTCTGTGTGGTACGCTAGATTTTGAAAAATTCCGTAGGGGAACCACAAGATTTTGCAAAAGTTTGTGTGATAACCACATGGTGTTATAAAAAAGGGAAATTTGAGGTTTTGAATTAAAAAAGTCTATAAAAAAAATTATATTGCACATTATTTTGGGAAATACTTTAAAACATTGTGCATTCGTTTGAATCGTTTAAAAATTTATTTATTTTATATACATTTTTTTACACATAATTCAATCATTTTTAATCTCTTTTTTTTTTGTTCAAAACCTTAAATGCTTGTTCTTCATGATGTCATGGTGTTTTGCTTTGATTTATTCAACAGGAAAGTCCTGAGGGTGATGTTGCTGCAGAAGCTAGTGATGGAGGGATCATTGATGACGGGAAAGATGATGCTGATGAATTACCAACTTCAGTCATTATAACATCGTTACAATTATACAAAGAAGCACTAAGCAATGATGATGAGTCAAAAATTGCTGAGATAGAAGCATTTCTGAAGTCCATTGAGGAAGAGAAAAATGATCTTGAAAAGAAGGTGGTCTCCTTATCTGAGGAAATGACAGTAGAAAGAGCTCGTACTCTCAGAATTAGTGCAGACTTTGACAATTTTAGGAAAAGGACAGACAGGGAGCGCCTATCTCTGGTTTCTAATGCACAAGGGGAGGTTCTTGAGAATCTGTTGCCTGTTTTAGACAATTTTGAGAGGGCCAAAGCCCAGATCAAGGTGGAAACAGAAGGGGAGGAGAAGATAAATAACAGCTATCAGAGTATATATAAGCAGTTTGTGGAGATTCTTGCTTCAGTTGGTGTTGCCACTGTAGAGACCGTGGGGAGTTCTTTTGACCCATTGGTAAGTGCTAATCTTGATACATTTATGTACCTTCGAAGTATTATGTTAAGTATTTATCAAAAAAAAAGAGTATTATGTTAAGTTGCTTGGATTTCCATGTGAAGTAATGGTGATTGGATTTCACTGTCCTTTTTCTTGAGAGAAAGATGAACTCAGTTGCCTTTGCTCAATAAACCTCAATTACATATGTAAATGAGTTATACATGGTAACATTACTAACATCCCAATGGACTTTAAACTACCAGTCAGCTTCCTCCTAGGCATCAGCTGGTTGCATAAACTTCTGTTGCTAAACTACCAAAATGTTGATCCTTAATAAATCCTACTGCAGATCCAGCACCTATTTTGGCACCCTGAAATAAGTCTGATTTCTTACTTGCTGTGTGAAACACTCTGCTAGAGCAACATTCACATATTGAATATCTTAGTTTTTTTCCTCCAGTGGGTAACAAATTGATGGGGTCACAATTTGTATTATATGTGTTCTGATGTCTGATTATTTGGCATCCAGCTTTTTATTTTATGAAGAGCATCTTTGTATAAGAGCTTACAAATAGCAGTGGGTCAATGATATCCAAAGTGTGCTGGAATGTCTTTATCTCTTCTCGATCAGCATATCCATTCTCTGCTATCTTTATGCTGTTTGAGTGTGTCTAGCTGTCTTAAGCAATAAAATAACATTTTAGCATGAAAACTCTACTAAATTGTACTCTCTTAATTCCACTTTGGTCCCTTTCCTTCTGAACTGCTCATAGGCATAAGTGTGTAACCCATCTGAAATTTATCTTATACTGTTATGAACTGCTCCGGCCTGTCTTCATTCATCACTCCTCCACTGAGCCGATGCTGTCACAGTATCATCTGATTCATCTCTCATATAAAAACTTTTCATTAAGCTCCCATATCGGGTTGCTCTTCAACAAATTCCTTTTGTTTCACTTCACCAATATTCTGGTGGTGTAGTTGTCTTACTCATGTTTTTGATCATTTGCTGGCTCCGGGCTTAAAGCTCCATGAATCACATTGTAGGCATCAACAGAACACTACTCCAGAAACTGTGCTCTCCATTTAAGAATTACATGATCATCTTTAGTCTATATGCATAGCACAGGAGATCAAATGCATCATAGGATTTAATTTTACCTGTATTTTTGTCTATTAAAGACTGGATTTTTCAGCACATTATCTCTTCTAGAGCTCGAATAGTCGAATACCGAGGTCGTCTCCAATAAGAAAAGCTATATAAGATCTCTAACCCTACATTCTTGAAAATGAACCCCGATAAGTAAGGGCTAGGGGTGGAGTGGTGGGTGTAGAGGGCGAAAGACAGCCCTCGAACTGACCATAAAGCTCTGATGTTGGACCCCATATAAATTAAAAGCACTAGTTATTGAAAAGGGCTATACCATCCAAATATCCAATAGAGATAAATTTAGCCTTTTCTTGCTGAAGATGTTTTAAAAGGGAGTATTATTTATAGGCCTAAAATTTTAGCCCTAAACCCAATATAGCTCTCCTTAATGGAGATGGCCTGAAGTTAATACTCTGAAAGCCAATCTGCCTTTCTCATTCCAAGTTTTTAGGAGCATTTTTCCCCCTCGGGAGTCACACTCCACCAAAGAAAATTTGGCTCTGAAAGCCAATCTGCCTTTCTCATTCCAAGTTGAACAATTTGGTTGATAGGGCTCTTCACAATAGCTTCATATCTGTATCTCTCCTATACAAAACTAACAAGTATTCTGCAAACAGAAGATTGGTTCATCTTCAGCTTCTTACATCTAGAGTAAAGTTTTATCTTCGTTTCTCCAAAAAAAAAAGTCTTCTATCTCAAACTTCCTATTCAATAACTCCATTTCCATCACTAGTAAATATGAGGAAATGCCGCCTTGCCTAAGACTGCTACCTCCTGTAAAATGTCCTTCCAAACAGCGGCTTTTGTTGTTTGATCTGGTTTCTTCGAAGTTGGACTATCAAAGTACTTTAGTCTCTAGGCACACTAGTATAGAACAGCTCAGCACATACACCTCAAAGTGATTGGCCATTTGCTTTGGCTTAATGCAGGTGCAAAACCAAGTTGGCTTGAACCTCAGTCAGTTGCTTGGCAAATTATTGCGATTGACGAATCAAGCCTATTTCAGGTTTTACCAAGGCTTGGGAAAGATTTTAACTCAAGCGAAGAACTAACTGATTCAAGCCAACATGGTAAGCACCTAGCAGTAGCATGGGTTGGTGGGTGCTCATCTTCTTTTCTGATGCAGTTGATTGGTTGATTATTGCCTCTTAGTAAGCCTAATTAGACATACCTGGTTTTCAAATTCACTAACATGTTTGTTAGCTCTGGAACTTTTTTTCTTTTCCCCTTTTTTTGCATAACAATCTTTTACTCTTGGAACAGCTTCATGAAGCCATCATGCAAGAGGAATCCGTGGAATATGATGAAGGTATCATAATTGAGGAATATCGCAAAGGGTTCAAACTCGGTGACAGGCTGCTCCGACCAGCTATGGTGAAAGTATCTTCCGGTCCAGGCCCAGCTAAGACTGAAACACCAGAGCCGTTGACGGAACCAGAGGGTGCAAATGGTAGCACTGAGTCTGAAGCACAGGAGCAGACTTCCTCATAAATCAAGTTTTGTAACAGCAGCAAGATAAATTGAAGTGCATTAGTTTGTGTATCTAAAACAAAATGAAAAGGACCACCCTGTACTTGGAGCGTCTAGAAACGGTCGGTATCTGTTGATCTCGGGATGTTCATGCCAATCTTCATTTGTTTTACTGAAGTAATATTTTTTTAAAGTTATGGAAGAATTTTTCAGATCAGTTGAAGGGAAAATCAACATCGAAGAAGCAAGGTGGTAGGGGATACTGCATACTCATGTTTGTGCTTGATTGAGTTTTTGAGATATGGATTGGACAAAAGATGTACTGTTGGTGTTTTGATTTGCGCTTTGCAAGGGTATTTCTTGGTTTTGCTTGTTGACATTCCTATTTAATGCAAATAAAAGTAAACAGATGAACTATTGAAGGGCTTCAATAGTCAAATGATTCAAAGAAACACTTTCAACATCAATTTCTTTTTGCGCGGGCATAGCCCATCAATCACTACAAGTTCTTAGTTCTTACAAATTCTGTAGTATGTTATATAATTTTTTTATTTATTTATTTTGCGCGATAATCTGCTCCTCTTGATCTTTCTAAAATACCTTTTAAAACTAAGATTTATCCATTTATTCTCTTAATTTTTCATACTTGACGACTTATACAAGATTAAGATTATCTATGTGCTCCCTTCTATCGGAAATATTTGATGTTTTAGAGATTTGTACAAAGATTAAGAAATGTCATTTTCACTTTTAAATATCTCATTAAATAATTTTTACTTCTACATTACATTTATTATGTACAAATGTACTGTAATTGGTTAAGCAAAAAAAAAAATTAGTACAACTTATATTGAAATTAGTGCAAAAGTAAAAAAGAGGATAATTATTACTTTTAAAAAATCAAATATTATTGATTAAATTTGACCTCCTTAAACATCAAATATTTCCGAGGGAAGGGAGTAATAACTCTAGCCCCCGATACCAATAGCTACATTTAACTATTTAAGGTCATCACCTAGAATCTATTCAATAACCTTATATCTTTAGTTTGTCATATTTATTTATTTATTTTGTATTTAATCTCAAAAATAGTGACATTGGATCCACTTTTTGATTAGGATAATCTTGTGAAAAGTAAAAAATATTGGACACAACACGAAATTTGCAAAAACTCAGGACTACCCACGAAATTTCTCAAAAATAACATACGCCCGGCCTTCCTCACGTGAGGTAAAGGTACCACTTCAGCACCCTTCCTGTCGCCCCCAATTCGAACTTCCCACCCCTTCCCAAATTCCCATTGATAGGGTTCCGCCGCCGCGCTTCTCTCGCCGCCGTCTTCTCCTCCGCCCTCTCCGGTGACTCCATCTCTGCTACATATACCCCAACGGCTTTTCTCCCTCCCTTTTCAACCTCAGGTAAGGAAACGCGATTTGATTACACTCTTCAACTCCTGTTCTGTGTTTTTTCTCTACTCTGTGTCCCGTGGTTTCATTTTTTAGGTTCAATTCGTTGATTATTGATTGCTCTCATTTTGATATTCGAATTTTAATTCACTCAAGATTTGATCTTTTCCCTCCTTTTTCTAGGTTTTGATGATTTATCAAACAAGTTTACATTCGTTATTACACAATTTTGATTTTTTGTTTATTATTCGTAGGGAGGATTATATTTCCAAGTGTAGATGGCTGGTAGTGTGAGCGGCGAAGAGGAAGCACAGAAATTAGCGGCACAGCTGGGGAAAACCCTAAAGGAAGGGGAGAGGATATTGGGACCTACTCGTAGACCTGATGGAACTCTTCGGAAGCCGATCAGAATCCGGGCAGGTTACACACCTCAAGATGAGGTTGCAATTTATCAGTCCAAAGGAGCTCTGGTAATTGAACTCTTATAGCAATGTGTTTGGTTTTTAAGCCTTTTAAGTATTATTTGTGTTTTACTATTTTTTGTTGAGAGGGCTAGATGTTAATATGTGATTGCAGTGGAAAAAGGAGATGGAATCGAATGCTGGACCACCTGGGTATGATCCGTCGATGGAGGTAAAGGCTAAGAGCAAGTCAGCCAAGAGGAATGAGAAGAAAAAGGAAAAGAGACTTCAGGTGATTTACTTCTGACTATGATGTGCTTAGCAGTCATCTCTATATCGTTGCTGAAGACGAGTTCAGTAGCTCTATTTGATTTTTTATGATCTAAGTAGCATGGATATGGAAACGGACACGTGGAGTGGCAAGGTTAAGAAAATAGGACATGGACACTCGATTACCGGAGTTTAGTAGCTCTATTTGATTTTTTTATGATCCAAGTAGCTCTATTTGATTTTTTATGAGGTTGCAATTTATCAGTCCAATTTCCAAGTTCTCAACACAGGAAATATTTTCAACACTTGATGAAAATTCTAGTGCTCGTAATCATGGAAATATTTTCTTTCCCATTTTATTATCATTACTAGGCTTCATTTTATTATCATCTGATTTCCATTATATGCCCAGTCACTGACTTGCACCTGGAATTCTTCTCTTAGAAGGCTAAAGACTCTGTGGAAACAGAAGGGGATAATGAAAGTGTTGAGGAACATGTCAATGATGCAAGTCAGAAGACAGATTTTGCAGAGTCTATTGCATCTGGTGTGAGCCAGATAAATCTCAGCACACCATCTATAGAATCCACAGATGGTGCAGGTTCTGCTGAGTCTGTCCAAGATATTGACAAAAAAATTCGTTCTTTGAAAAAGAAGGTGAGATTTCCTGATATATCATTGTATTCCCGCCCTGATTACTTGCAGTTTTCTTGATTCTTTTGATCTTATGTACACAGCCTGTAAAGTTTCCTAATTTTTGAGTTAGCACATCTTAATGATATTTTGACGAGGTCATTGCAGTTTTCTTGATTATTAATCCTTTATGGATTAATCCATTAATATTTTGTTTCCTTATTAGATGTGCATTTAGTCCCAAAGGATTTAGAATGCAGCCCTAGGATTTTCATTGGTTCCATTTTGATTTAATTTTTTTGACAGCTGTTGGAATGAAAAGAAGTTGTTTCGGATTTGTCCTCTAGAGTTCAAACTTGGTATTTGTGTTGCTACCATGGTCATCAAAATCAAGTTCCTTTTTGTATGATTTTGTAATTAAGAAGTCAGTGAATGAACCGATGCACATTATAATCACATATGTGTAGAATCATGGCAGTGACATTGACCTAATACGATGGTAATAAAGCTGTGTAGAATTGTATAGGATTGTAATATAATCAGAAGATGCATAGAATTGTATAGGGTCATACAAGAATCATAAGTGGCATGGGCTCACGATAATCATATAGTAACATTTTATTTTATTTGTAGCATACAAAATTTTGAAATAGGTATTGCTAACTATTATTTGGATTATTGACGCAACTTTTTATATCTTGTGGGTTTGCAAAAATTATGGAATGTGAACTATTTTAGAGTTAATGAGGTTTTAGGTATTTTAGATTATTTTTGCCGTGTTTTTACTTCAACTATCAGTAAAATTTAATACTAAATAAAAGATATCTATCATACTTTCATCAACTTCATAGGACTAGTAAGATCCTATCCTACAACATGATTCTAAGAGCCCATGATTGACCTGATCCTGAAGCTTATTCTTCATAACGTTCAATGATGCCATTTAGTCTTTATTATCATGAAATCTGTAGGATACTTCAGATTCATGTTTTCCATCTACATCAGAATTTAACGGGGTTTACTCATATGGTTATTTGCTTTTATTTTTTGAATGAGGAATCTTTTCAATCAGCGGAACTGTGGCTCTTTTTTACTACGTATTATTATTAAAAGAAGTCATACTAGATGGAATGAGGAATTATTTCAATCAGCAGAACTTTGGCTCTTTTTTATTACTCCCTCTGTTAATCAAAACATGTCGTTTACTATTCATGCACGCTTTTTTAGAACGATAAAAACTATATAAAATATTAATATTTTTATAAATTTGTTTTTATAAATTCATACTTAATTGTAATAAGTATGAAATTATTAAAAAATAAAATTAAAAAAGTTAATATTTTATATAGTTTTTAACACCTAAAAGTGCGTGCATGAATAGTAAAACGTCATGTTTTAATTAACAGCGGGAGTATTATTATTAAAAGATGACAAACTAGATGGTAGGGTGACTTGTTCCCTTTGACCAGACTATGAAGCAAATTTGCCATTTAGTAGCAAAGCTAATTCAAGAAAGTCCCCAGAAGTATTATTTCATTCCTCATGATAAATTGCTTAGTGCAGTTACGAGCATTGCACGTAGTGTTATTGTTATCTGTCTAGCTGCTTGAACCCTTAGTTATCTGAACTTTTGACTCTGTCAAGCTCAAGCTTCATATTCAGTGGTCAAGGATAACGTCATAGCAATTGGCTTTGTAAATTTTGACTTGACTTTATCAAGTTCAACCTTCTCAATTGGTGAAGGATAACTAGACATTCCATCTAAGAGAGCAATTTTCTTCATTCACAAAAATAGCCTCAGTCTGTTGATGATTATGAGGTTTCATGCTGATGATGCTGAGTGAAGTTTATATTTCAAAATATTTTATTGGAAATGTTATTCTAGTTGGGACTTGCCATGGATACTTCCAACATGCTCTCAAAGGAGACCTATCCATGAAGTTGTATTTTCTTTCTTTGCCTGTGGGGGAAAAGGGCTCATGTGGAAGTCCTCAAGCGAAAATCAGAAAGAAAAGGAAAAACTAAGTATGAAAATGTATTATGGCTTACATTGAAAAACCCTAGTCCTGTAGTATGTTTCCCTTGTTGTATGAGGTTGAACTCTTTGCAAAGTTGGGGAAGAATGACATGCAGCAACCCAAGGTCCACACCTCAAACCTTGGTTCATTGAGGCCCATTGTGGAAGGACTTGTTCCGTAGAATAGGTTATTCTGATGTGTTGCATGATTTAGAAAATGTATATATTTAGATGTTTAGGTTTCGTATTTTTTAGGCATCTTATTGATGACATTCTGGTTTTACCATACCAATCTTATTCTCATATAGTGTTAGGATCATGATTTAGAACAAACCATCGTATATTCTGTCACAATATTAATTCTTCTAAGCTTATGCGGCTATTGGTGATATGAAATGGCCCAATCTCTATGTCGTAGAGTTGCAGGTTATGAAAGAGATAGCCAATGAGGTAATGAGCTTGCTGAGCTCAGGCATTGAACCCAAAACTTGCAACCACTAAGCTACTCAACCAACTCTAAAACCAATAAACACACCATCACTTTGAAAAGGGCATTCTAGAACCAAGAGACAATCCTCTCACTTTTCAGAGCATTCTAGAACCGTTTGGTGCCAGCTTTCATCACGGGTTATTGATTGAATCATAACCTGGTCCTATGCTCGTATGTCATAGCAAAATCTCTGAAACACCTGATGATACTTGTAGTATTATGTTACGGAGATTTTAATATGGTTCATAGCATGATGCATAACGTATCTTAAAGTTAACTTTCATTGCTTTTAGGTGATACTACTTAGATAACCACTAACACCATTTTTTATTCTTCAATTGTTAAAGAATTTATTTTTGTTCTTAAAAGTTTTTATGATAATTGACACAATTAATTTATACATAGACCATTAGACCTTACTTTTGCATATGTTTTAACATAACATATTGAAACCCTTATTGTAATCAATGTTCTCAAAGACGCTAGGCGGGCTCTGTGCAGAGAGAGGGGGTTTCTAGCGCCTAGGTGGAGAATAGACATGTGGCCTTGACAGGGATTTTTGGAACACTGATTGTAATGAGTATTAGGAGAAGAATATTTAAATTCAATGATAAGTTGCCTAGATGTAATAAAAGAACAATAGTGGAGCCGTTTTGCAAAGCATATCGTTGTAGGTATTTTAGTTTTTTTTTCTTTACATAAATGCTGTTGTAATTTTTAGCAGATTGTTAGCAATTGTTTTCGAGATAGTAAAATAGTGTAGTAAATGAGGGTTTAATACTCCCTCTGATCCAAATTAATTGATGTTTTAGACTTTAGATTTGATCCAAAATATGGGTCGTTTTAAGTTTTCTAGGCAATTTAATAGAAGTGATTTTTGAGAATTTTTGTTGTTGACTACTACCTCCGTCGATCCAAATTAAGTAACATATTTGACTCTTCACTCACTGGGTTACAAGGTTGATAAACATTTAATAAATGGTAAGATGTAGAAAAGTTGTATAAAATCAATGTTATTTAATACGTTACTTAAAAATTGTGTCTTGGATAAGAGGGATTAACATTTGTTAGTTTCCTTAAAAAATTGTGAAACAAGCAAAAAGTGACAAGTTTTGCAAAATAGAGGGAGTATTAAGATCCATGAAAGTAGGTTGTTAGGAGTACATGCTCTTAGGGCAGTGGGTGTTATTCATTTTAGGAAATCGGTCATTCATAGATTCTATGAAACGAACTCTTTTGATTTTAGGAAATCGGTCGTTCACAGGTGTTATTAGCTAGCACTGCTCAAGTTGTCGATTATGTTCTCTTGGGGTTCTTAGAATGATGACTTTTTGCTTTAAATGACTGTTGCAGATCCGTCTTACGGAGGCACAACAGCAAAAAACCAGCGAACAAGAAATGAAGCCTGAGCAGCTGGATAAGGTACGGAAATTGGGTGGCTGGCACGAAGAGCTGAAGCTCCTGGAAGAAAAGAAGGCACAGCTTCTGGCATCCTAGGAGTCGTTCCGCCATTTCATTGAAGTACATGAATTGATGAAATGTGATCACCATTTTTACGGGTAAGGACCCTCCTGCACCGCACCAGGCCCTCCTTTCTCATTTTTGCAGGCTGAGGGGGTCATTCCGTAATGAACTGATGTTTGTCTTTGACAGCATGGTTTGTAAATCTCGTCTTAGCACTTGTCAAGGAGTGGCTTGCTGTTATGAGAGATAGCTTCATATGTCCCTTCTTGAACTTTTTTAGTTATCCGTATTTATTGTGTTTCCTGTTGTTTGGGGGGAAACGTTTTTGGTTTTAATCATGAAAATCGCACTGCAGACCCGTTTATGGACAAGGAGTTTAGATTCGTCTCCCTTTATATTTGTTGGTGTTATCGTTAGGGTTCAAGCTTGATCATGCATTTTTCTAGGGCGATAGCATCAGTAACCAAGGCTAGTGAACCTTTTTTCGTTTATTGTTGAACCATTTGCAGTCTGTGTACAGAACATATCATTGATATCATTCTTCATCCTGGTTCGTTTGCATCCATATTTTGGCATCTGTCATTATGTTTTACTGGCATCTGATGCGAGACCTGTTTGAGATTAAGGACTTCAGATTACAGGTTATTAACTCTATATCATCATCTTCGAGATTGAGAACTTTAGATTACAGGTTAAAAGCATTTTAGTTGGTTGATAGCCACAATTTTGGTCTAGTTGTAGAGAATGATATTGACATTCTCACAGCTGAAAGTTTAGACCATCTCCTGCAATATCCTCAAAGTTGGACTATTTTTTGCAATTAGCCCTTGAAAATTTGGCTAGATTTTAACAACCAAATTCTCCGCTGACTTGTTGCAACATGGACACAATATGATTGTGTGATGTGATCCCGAAGACATGGATCCATCAAACTTCACACCCTCATTCCATTATTCAACATGAGAATAAATTCAAAGACCAACCCCTCAATTCTAATTTAATCCCACCAATGACCAACATCGTCACATTATATAATAAAAAAAATTGGTAAGAGGTGATGGGGGAGAAAAGCAAAGAGGATAAATTCAACCTCTCTTGTCAAATTTACTCTTCCAGTAGGTTTTGTCCAATAAGTCAAATTCCGGATTACCCTCATTGTTGATCATCATAAACCTGAAAGAAATCAACTGCATCATTCGAAATTGCTTTTGATTTTCTCGAGGATTAAACCCTTTTTCTAGGGTTCTCCTTTTTGATCAATTCAGAATTCTATCTCCGTCTGGGTTTTTATTCGTTCAGAGTCCTGAGGTAAAATTCTTCCAATTTATGTTTCATTTCTGCTTACTTTCATTTTTACTCCTTTTGGTCGTCTACTATTTTGAACTGTTCATTATTGGTTCAATGCCAAAATTCAATGATCTAATGGGTGCTCCCTCTCTTTCTTCATCTTTGGGGATGGTGTTGAAGATTCTGTGTTGCTGATAAGGAGCTTATTTGTGCAATCAAGCAAGAGGGTTTTTGTTCAAATTTTCAACAAATGATGAAAAAATTGACAATGAGAGCAATCAGAGCAAGTACTAGACCAGTTTTGAATCATCCCTTTCTTGTGGGTGGAATCTTGTTTGTGGTATTGTTGTACAGATCATCCCCCTTCTTGTTTTCGCTTTTGATTTCTGCATCACCTGTTCTTGTTTGCACTGCTCTTTTGTTGGGAACCCTTTTGAGCTTTGGTCATCCCCAATTCCCTGAGCTTGATAAGGATGACACTGTCAGCAATGAAAAACTGTCTCCTTTGAGGGCAATTCATATGCAGAATAAAGCTGATTCTTTCCAGGAAGCAGTGGTTTTTGCTAGGGATTATCCGAACATGGAGATTGGAAGGCGAAAATCAGTAGATAAGGGCAATGAAGGAGTGTCATTGTTGGGTGATGTTTTCTCTGTTGGAAAATCAAAGCAAGTTGGATTAAGCACTTGGAAATCTCGGGGGATTGTTTTTGAGCCGCAATGTGTTGCTGAAGAAGCGATAAATCAGTACAAAAGTCGAGAGGTTGTAATCACAAATGGAGATCACGAGGAGAAGTTGGTATCTGAAGCTACACCTAGCACGTATGAGGTGCTAGAGAAGACCTTTGAGAATGGTGGGTCTCCGGAGGGGTCGGTTGATGGTCATATGGATGATCATGATCATTTTGAGCCTTCCTCAATGCCATGGGCTCGAGTGAATGGTGATGACAAGGATGAGGAGGAAGACGAGGCAGTGGATGATGAGGCTTCGGATTCTGGGTCGGATGGAGCTGAGAGTTCGTCCCCTGAACCTTCCTTGGATGATATCATCCCCTTGCTTGATGAGATTCACCCTCTCATTGAATGTGAAAACTCTGTCAATAGATCTCATAGTTCAAATGGGAGCAGTATCAACTCGGATGAAGAAACTGATCATAACGAGGCAGAAGACGAAGAAGCGGTAGATGCAGATGATGAAGAAGAAAATCAAGAAAACAAAGAAGATGCAGAGAAGTCAGCAATCACATGGACAGAAGATGACCAAAAGAATGTAATGGATTTGGGAAGCTCTGAACTGGAAAGGAACCGACGACTAGAGAGCCTTATTGCGAGGAGAAGTATGAAAATGAAGAAGGAGAGGAACCTTATAGACTTGGATGGCTTTGATCTTCCTTTCCAGGTCCCGATGATCTCAACAACAAGGCCAAACCCCTTTGAGTTTCCGAATGTTACCTATGACAACATAGGTTTGCCCCCTATTCCAGGTTCAGCTCCATCTATATTGCTGCCAAGGAGAAATCCGTTTGATCTTCCCTATGATTCAAGTGAGGAAAAGCCTGATCTTACCGGTGACAGTTTTCAGCAAGAGTTTGCAGAACTTACCCACAAGGAACCAGTGTTCCGCAGGCACGAAAGCTTCCACATTGGATCATCATTCTTTGATCCTAGGAGAGAGGGAAGAGACGGTGGTCGTGCTAGCAGACTCATGCCTTTCTTTGTTTCAGAGCGTTTGGTGTCGGAAGGGACTGACTATTCTTCACTTATGATGAGACAGTCAAGTGAGGTTAGCGAATCCTCGTCCTTCCAAAGGCAAACAAGTGGGCTTAGTGAATCCTCTTCGTATCAGAGGCAGTCGAGTGATGTGAGTGAGTCTAGTGCAAGCTCTGCTGCTGAATTTGAACCAGTGCTTGCTGAAGGGAGAGTACCGGAGTCTGAGATGGAACACGCCTCTCTCCATGTTGAGTGTGGAAGCGAGTCTTCTGATGTTATTGATGATCAAAATGAGGATAGAGATTCTGATCTTCATATGCCTGAAATTAGGCTTGGGGAATCAGAAACTCGGACAAGCACTGAAGAGATCAGTTTGGGGAATAACGTTGATGTCGATGCTTGGAATCTAGCTGCCTCTGTGGCAAATAGTGTTGAAGAGGTTGGTTTGATGGCAGAACAAGACGAAGAGGAGCACGATAGCAGTTCAAGTTCATCATCATCATCATCGGAGCATGATGATGTCCAAGATGTAGTAGATGAGATAGGATTTAATCTGATGTTGGAGACAATTGAAGAAGAACATATTAGTAGCTCAAGCTCATCGCTAGTCTCAGAAGAGGATGACCATACCGAAAGTCTCAAACATGATGAATCTGTGGCGAACATGGAGCACATTAGGCCTGCTGATGATTCATCAGAGCAGGCTCTAGCTGTGTCAAATTGCAGTGATACTATGGATTTGGATGATACTCATTGTGAGGAGCCTGTTTATGATTCGAGTCCCCGGGCTTCCAAGAACCATTTGTCCATTTCTTCCGAGCATTTGTTGGAGGAGTTTGTTGTGCTCGATGACACGGATATTAAGCAGGAAATAGGCGGTCTCTTGGGCGAGGATGATGAACACACAGATACTAATGAGCTGAATTTGAGTGCCATAGAGGAAAGGCGTGCTGCTCCTGCTGCGGAAGAGCAATCGTCTAGTGATCATCAAGCTGATTTGGTCTCTCTAGCAACTGACTTCACCCAAGAGCCTGAATCAGTTAATGAAGATGCTCTCTTGTGTGATGAAGCTGGTTCTTATCCAAGTGACTATCAAGAGGTAAGTCTGTAACTGATTCCATCATGGTTTTAGTAGTTTCTTGCACAATTTTACGAGTCATTTTCTTATGTTTAATACCGGCTCTTATGCTCTAATAGGCTAGCACATAAGCTGGGTGGGGTTCCATCCTAAAATCAATTGGCAATATAAGGAGTAACCCACTCGCTCAGCTTTATCTTTCATATTTTCAATGTGGGACTTTTTTGGTCTTTTCATATCTCTCATCAATTACCTCGCTTACAGGAGTCATTCATCATTCCTCAAACACTCGAGGGAGCAAACCTGAGCGAACTTCAAGTTGTGGAACCTGAACCGAGTGAGATCATTGAACAATATTGTGTCGAGAATGCTGGAAAATCTGCCATTGACGTCTCGTTCGCCAATACAAGTGTAGATGATGCAGAAGCTGGTGTAGAAGAGAACAAGCTGACCCGAATCAACATTATCGATGCTGGCACTGTGGAACCTGAATGTAGCGACAATCTTGAGGAGAATCTCAACAATGAAAATGAAGAAATATTTGGAACGGTTGAAAATCATTTCCTATAAATTCTACTTCATAGAATAAAATATGTTTGGTTGAAAATCATTTTCCATGAATTCAATTTATACGTTTTGTTTGGTTAAATTAAACGTGAAACTTTTGTGGCAATTTATTTAAAATGACTTTTATAATCATTTGCCCTTTGTTTTTAAAATTAATCCTATTTAAAATTGGAGTTTTTGATAAAAGAAAATTAAAATAATAGGAGATTTTGGATAATAGAAGAAGAAAGTAGATTTTACTTAGGGCTGTGCAGAAAAATACGACACGGTTGACCCGACACGAAACCGCAACAAAACGACACGAAAAAACACGAAACGAAATAGATACGACACGATTATGACACGAAACGGTAAAACACGATAATAATCGTGTCGTGTTCGGATCGATATATTTTCCTTGTCGGGTATCTGACACGACACTTTAAATTTTTTTTTAATATTAGTTCTGTGATATTAGAAATAATAAAAATAAATGTCTACAAGTTTAATAAAAGTCAGTTGGCTCAGTTGGTAAAGCGTTAGCATTCGCGTGTGGGCCTGGGCAGGAGGTCATCGGTTCGAATCCGGGATTCCATCACCTATATCCATTTTTCCGCCTTTACTTTTTTTTTTTCTATCGTCTTCCTCATTCTGAAATTCTATGGCTCCCTTCATTTTCGCGCCCTCTCGCCTCTCTCAGTCTCGCTCGCCCTACTCTCTAATTCTATTGTCTTCCTCTCGATTCGAGTCGCCCGCTCGCTGGTTCGAATTGGTTGCAGGGAGTCTTCTACGATGAGATTCATGGAGATTGGTCCGGCGGCACTGGTTTAGGTTTCTAGGGTTTGGGACTTTGGGGGTTTTCTCATGTACTCCGTTCATCTCTCGTCTCTAATGTACACAGGCAATGCATTTAGATTTTAGAAAAAAAAAGTTTTTATAAATGGTTCGTGTCGTGATATCCGGGTATCCGACACGAATTATCGTGTCATGTTCGGATCGGCTTTTTCAGTGTTATCGGTTTCGTGTATCCGACATACCGTGTCGTGTCGTGTCGGATACCCGGTTATGCACAACTCTAATTTTACTTACCCTACTAAGGGCATCTTCCCCGTAAGCTATAATGGCCGGTGGAAATAGCCTACCAAAGTAAAGATATTCAAGTGTTATCGGTTCAGTGTTACGATTTTGCCGTTCTCCCATAGACCAATTTTGGTAGGTTAAACTTCCTATAAATACTAAAGTAATCACGAAATTTCACATCTCATTTCCGTCACTCGATCCTATCTTTATTTTTTATTATAATTTTGATGAATCTATAATTAAAAAAAAAGATTAATGTTATTTTCTAAAAATATTATTTATACAATGATAATTCACATATGTCAAATATTATAGTCATATCGAATAACTCTTGAATATCTTTACAGTACCACAACTTTTATTTTTAATTAAAAATCATAATTATATAATATTTAGATTTATGATTGTATTATTTATATATTTATATAAAAGTTAAACAATTAAAAATAAATAAATAAATAAAAGATAAGATTTGGCCTTCCAAAAGAGTAAGCCAAATTTGGCATTTCTTTTGAAAATAGGCCAAAAACAAAAAGACCAAATTGGGTTTTGGCCTAGGATGGAAGCAAAATTAGGCCAAAACCCAATTTTTAGCCTATCATGAGAGATGGCTTGACAACCGGAGTAATTTCATGGAAGTGTTTTTTTTGTGAGTTTTGACGTTTTTTTGTCCATTAAGCCAAGATTAACATTCTGATCGGACATTGTTGAAGAGAAATAGCACCATATTCATACATTATTTACACTTTATGTTGCCTAATAGTTTCATCACTATTCACTATTATGGGCACCATATTCATACGATTTTTGTCCATTCAGCCAAGATTAAAATTCTGATTGAGCATCGACATCATCCTTATTTTTTGAAATCAAATCCATGTCACAATCAGACTCCTCATATTCACTTAACTGTCCCTTCCTTTATTTTTCAACTTCTGTCTTGTATTCAATCATCCTTTATCTAACCATTTGAAACTCTTCATCGAAAGTGTCTATGTCACGTGCTGCCAAGCCATAATTTCCTTCCTCTTCTTCGGAAGACTCATCTAGTTAATACAAAAAAAAATTCCTTTTAAAACTCCTCATCCTGCGACTTGTCATTCCTTCAGGAGTGTTGTCTTCCTCAGCTGCATCAATGTTGTTTTCCTGGTCTATATCTTCACAATCAACTTCACTTGAAGAGTATTCGTCAAAGCCAATAAAATCAGATTTATCCTCAGACAGACATTACACTATCCGCATTCTCAAACAAAAATTCTTTCCAGTTCACAGTAGGAGCATCATCAGATTCAGATCCTTCAAAAACCCTCTTTTCATACTCATGAGAGTTATTTTCAAGGTCATCTTCACCATAATCAACTTCATCCATCATTAAACACCTATTATGAATCGAAAAATACATAAAAATAGGCCTTCATCTCATTCGAAATTGCAAACCTCCACCCCTAAACTAAAACATCTACTTCAAACCTAAAGAGAACGATGGACTTACCTTTGTGTATGCTTAGAGGAATTGGAATTAGCGAGCAAGTAGATTTCGGGAGCGTTTCGGGCGGGTGGTCCTCCTCCTTCCTCCTCTGGGAATCGCGAGCGATCGAAGAACACCTTTCGAACGTCTCCTCCTCCTGAAATCATATATGGGTTAAATTTTTTTTTAATTAATGAGGTGGACAATGGGTCCACGAGTGATATGGCATGCACATGGCATCTCAGGTGTACACGTAGCAACTATTGCCGGAACCCTTGTGGGATTTTTTATTCGTATTATTTTTGGTTAACTAGTTTTACTACCCGCCCGATGTGCGGTTTCTTAATAAACAAAATGATGTTTAATTTAGATTTTCTTTCTGAAATTTGAAGGTTAATATTGTGATAGTTTGTACATGAGATTGTGAATTATAAAGTTGGTATTATTTTTTATTTTCACTTATTTTTCCTGAAATGAAGTTTTTTAAATTAACGGGGCTATGGTCTATCATTGTACCATTTTTTAATACACATGTTAACTTTATATACATGGAGTATATATTAATCAACCATTCCGGAATGGCTTACTTGAAATGACTTGTGGATAGTACTCATAGGTCCTCGGTTCTAATCCCGAAATGGCCGCTCTTTATTTACCAAATTCAAGGAGTATATATTAACCTTGTCTGTGTGTAGGTAGCCCGATTGTGTTTCTCCTTCGCGACTTCTGCGTTTAGGGCTCCGCCCTCGTTCCGTTCAACAAAAAAAAATACATTATTTACACTTTATCTTGCATAATAGTTTCATCACTTTCATGGCATTGGCCCTTGGGTGTAACCGAAAGCCTACACCATTCCGGAATGGCTCACCGGAAAGGACTTGTGGATAATAGTCATAGGTCCCCGGTTCGAACCCCGGAATGGCCGCTCTTTATTTACCAATTCAAGTAACCAAAAGCCTACCTTAATTGTTTTACTTTTGATCCTTCATTTTGATTTTTTTTTTCAGAATGATCAAAAAAATGAAATAAATTAGCGCAACAACCAACAAGCCAAATTTATTTGGGATTTAGCAAAAGGAGGGTTAAGTACCTAAGTCGCCGTTTGAAACAGCGATTTTGCAGTTTTTTCTTCGTTTTAGAGCGTTTGGTGGTCTGTTCGATTCTGGGGAAGCACACGTTCCCAGGCCCGTCCAATAGCATGTTCAAAAAGCCCAACGGAACAGGGCCCCAAAATTTTTTAGGGCCCCATATAAAAATTTATTAGTACTTATATTATTTGTTGTCTAGATACTCACATTGATGGGTTGTCTCAATGGTTAGTGGCCCAATCAAATTCAACCAATTAACCCGGGTTCGAATCTCACCTCACTTCAATTTTTGTTTTTAATCTTTTTATCTTTTTTTATATAGAAAACTATATTGGACTTTCTTATTAACTACTGTTAATTAATTTTTGACCTTCTTATTAACTAATTTTATTTGTTACTTTAATACATCCTCAAGTTACATTATTTTTGGGGCCTTCTTATCAACTATTTATAATTATTTTTAGGGCCTTCTTATTAAGCATTTTTATTTGTTAATTTAACAACCTAATGTTATATTGACATAAACATAACAGTAAAAAAAAACTAAATAACTAATAGAAGGTAGTTCTACATTAAGTTTATTTTGGTCTTCTTTTATTTTTCAAATATAAACTTATTCAATACTAATTTACTCTCCTACATGTTTGTGATTTATTAGTAAATCTTAATAAATACTCCTCCTAGTAAAATAGTTATATTTGAATTTTTCATAGGGTTTAAAAAAAACTCGATAAAATATTGGCTTTTAAAATAATATTTATAATAATTTCATATATTTTTATATTTTATATAGTTTTTATCTTAATTAAAAAACCATATAAAAATTCAATATTTCAATACGAAAGTAGTATTGAACAGGGCCCCCAAAATACATTGGACGGCCCTGCACGTTCCCTTTTGTTCTCAAAGAGGTTTCGAATCACCAGTCGCTTGATTGTTGTGTTCAGGTTCACGCACAGGTTTTGGTGTCTGGATTTTATCGGGAGGGTCAAGAACAAAGTTAAATAATACCTTGATGGAAAACTAAGTAACTCACAAAAGAGAACAAAGGGCAAAACCGCAAAAGTGCAAAGTAAGAACAAAGTTGAAGTTAAGAATAATATTCTTTGTCACTTTTTTTTCCCCTCACAATATGGCAAACTAAACCATCTTCGTCACATTTAAAAGCTCGGTAGATAATTGGCTCTCTACACAAGCAAAGAATTTTCCACAATTAACAATTCCAATGAATCATCGATCAGTACGAACTTTTTTCGAGAATTTATAGATTATAGGAAACTAGCCTATAACCCGTGCGCCACACACGAGATTTTAAAATTAATCTAAGTAAACAAATCATATTTTTCGGATGTTATCGTATTATTTATTACCGTATTATATAAAATTTTCTAATAATTTAAACTAACAAAACGATATTGCTAACTATTTTAATAATTTACTAATAATTTTAATAATTTTCTAGTAAGTTATTATTATTATTTGCCTAAAAACATAGGCGTATTATTAATTAATTTGCATTATATACACATAGAAGAAGGAATTTTTTCCGAAATATTCACAATTAAATAAATTAACAAAATGTTCATGATTTTAAAATATTTACCAAAATGTTCAAAAATTGCAGATCCGATAGAAACACGAGATTAAATCCGCGTGTTACGTGTAAATCCAAAATTTGAACCCGGGCTTGGAAGAGATATGTACTTTTCTTATAGACACGCCACGCGGATGAAGTTTTGTATTTTTTTTTCTTAAAATACCCAGACATCGGGGTTGAATAGTATGGTACCCATGCGAAGTGTGAGATTTATAAATTATTTTATAAAGTGTTCCCTATCATGATACATATAAACAAAGTTTAATTAGTTATATAAAAAATTAAATAATACTTTTCTTCATCTATATATATATTTTTTTATTAGGAAAGAATTCGGTTAGGGATAACCTAACCGGTAGCATCCTGACGGATGAGGTCTAGAAGACCTGAATCGCACAAGACATCGTCCCCGAGAAACGAGTGGCAAATGTATGCAACCTTATCAGCCACTCTATTCCTACAACGGGGCACATGAGATGAGAGAAAGAAACATCTCTCAGATTTTGTAGCATGAGTTTAATGTCAGACATAATTAGTTCAATTTCCTAGGGACAAGAACTGTTAACCTTCAGGTGATTAATGATTATTAGTGAATCCCCTTCTATACAAATCCTTGGGATGTGTAGGTCAAGGCATTTTAAAACCCCGTGTTTAAGAGCTAAAGCTTCTGTCATAATTGGGGATTGAATCCCAACCTTTTCATATCTGATATGAACTGGACACCATTCCAGTCCCGAATAATGAACCCTACTGTGCTGTCTCCATTAGAAAGGGTGGAACCATCGAAATTCAACTTTAGAACACCGAAGGGTGGTTTGTTCCAAGACGATTTTTTGTTACTTTTGTTTATGGGGTGAGTCTGAGTAGTCGTCGGATGGCTTATGTTGGCTTTATTTGTCACATGCGAACGTAAGGCCTCTTCCTCAGAAGAACGCCATGTTTTGATAGGATTTTGGATTCTTTTTGCATTGACGGCGTTGTTGGGGCAGCTTCATTTATGAAGATCATATTATTACGTAGATTCCATGTAGACCACCAGGTAAAGGCAAGGCGTTGTAAATCCTGAGATTTCAGGGCTGATCCTAGTGTGGTAAGGACTTGATTAAAATTTGTGGCCCCGGATGTGATGCGGAGGATACGTTTTACCAAATCAGCATCGAGGATGGATTTGATAAAGTGAAACGGGCAATCTAAAAAAATATGGATGGTGTCTTCATCAGCGTGGAGACCCCTTTTTGACTAAGCCGTACTTTTGTCGGGAGACCATTGTGATGTAGTTTCCAAAGAAAGTTTTTAACTTTTGGTGGGACGTCAAGTTTCCATATCCAGTAGTTTGCGTCATTGGATTGTTAATGGTGGTTTGTAGCCAGTTTGTATGCACTAGTGGTTGTGAACCAACCATTCTTATCTGGCCACCAATATAGTCTATCCTCAAAGCAGTTTGAAGGAAGCGAGATACTCATGATCTCTCTAACCCTCGCCAGTGGTAGGTTTTCCATCAATTTTTCTTCCCACCATTTTCCTTCCATAATGTAATCATAAACCTTTTCATCTAGGTTGCGAGAGGGGTGATTACCGATAGTGTTAATCAATGGTTCTAGGGAGACCCAATTATCAGTCCAAAATTTGATAGATTTACCATTTCCTACCACCCAGATTAAACCTTTTTTAAATCTACTTATGAGAGGACCATTGCCATGAAGCTCCACCCCTCCTTTCATATGATAGAATATGTGTTGTTTAATATATTTATATTGGATGATTTGCACCCAAGGGTTGGACGGTTCGACAAGAATTTTCCAGAAGAGTTTCATTTAGAGGACTCCATTCATGAATTGCGTTTTACGAATGGCTAGACCACCTTTTCTTCATCTAAATACTGAGTATAAAAAGAGGGACTTTCCTTATCTACAATACCGTTTTTTCCTTTTTCCCTTTTTACCCCAACAATTTTGCCAAATTACTAACACCACCATTTAAGCTATGTTTCGCTTTATTTGGCAACTTCACACTTTTGCCCCGACATTTTCGACAAATTATCAACACCGCCCTTATAAGAAATGTTTTGACAGCTTAATTATTTGCCAAATTTACACCGGTTGACATGGTAAGTCATACCATGTCATATGGTTCTTTATAGATGTTTTAAGAGTGTTTTGCTTTCCCCCCATAAGTTAACATATGCTTGTAAAAATAAGAATACATGAACACCTAAAATTACACTTAACTTAATAGTGTATTGGCCTTCATTTTGCCTTAATTGTGGAATGTGCTTGATAAATTTGTAAAGCTTGCTATATATAGATTTACTTCATACTTGCAATTTCATACATTCTCCATCAGAATTATATAGTTTGGTTTTCATTCTTTTTTTTTTCACAAAAAAATGGAGTTATCAGTAAAATAGGCAATCAAATATTAATTTACAATGAAAAAAATTAGCAATATTTATTTGAAAAAATTAGCAATATATATATATATATATATATATATATATATATATATATATATATATATATATATATATATATTTTAAAAAAAATAGCAATATTTTTATAAAGTGTACAAGTTATAAGGTAATTTTATAACTAAATCAATGACGACTTTCATCATATATTAAGTCGATCAAGATTTTTTTTAGAAAGAAATAAGTTATAAAAATATTATTATTTTTGGGTAATTTTTGTAATTAATTATAATTTGAGGGGAGTTTATAATTACCTTTTACACATCAGTCAATGCTTGAGGCCAATGTCTACATTTTCAAAAAGTATACACCTATCTAAGCCAACACTCCCTAAAGATTGGGCATTTTCACCCATTATAAAACATCACAGAGTTTATAAAATTTGCATGAATACCCTTATTAATTAACAAGTGATAGCTTACTAAACCTAGATTTTATGCAAATTAACTAATACTATAAACTTCTAATTATTTATAGAAATAACAAAACCAACTCTTGTTTTTAAAAAGTAGCATAATCAACCTTTACTATGGAAGAATTACAATACTACCTCCATTTGATTTTATTTATTTTTTTGGTAGAAACTAACTCTATTTGGTCAGTGTTTTGTGTATTTGTTCACCACTTTACAAAACATAATCACCCTTCCAATCTTTCATATAAAATTTACTTAACAATCTTTATATCTTATGCCCCAAGAGAATAAGATACAAAATTTTATTTGCAAAGATTTTATACCAAACATAACATCGACCCTAGAAAAATAATTTTAAGAAAAGCTAAAATAACATAATTTTTGAAAAAGCTTTCATAATAAAGCTTTAAGGATATAGGATAAAAAAATGTTTCACTAAACTCCAACATAAAAACATTTTCAAATAATACTCAAAAAGATCAAAGTTATCAACATAAATCTTAATATTAACAATTATGAATTGGACTTATTAGTTAGGAGTGTGTCCGCACGCCGCGTGCGGCGCCGACTAGTTATTTAAAAACCAGTTCACTACGCCATATTGCACTTCGGGCGATGGACTCATGAGCTTCCGTCGCCTGAGCTCATTTCCGGCGACGAACTTGGAAGAGTTCGTCGCTTGAATGTCTAAGGCTTGGCCCCCAACCCAAATCACATTTGAGCGACCAATTCTATACAAAGTTCGTCGCTTGAATCAACTTTAGGTGACGAACATATTTAGGCGACGAACAAAGGAAGAATATATGGTTGCTCGAACAAAAAACTCATCCACTTTTGTCAGAACTACCATTCAGGCGACGAACATAGGTCAATGTTCGTCGCTTGAGTTGACTTCATGCGACGGAAATTACATGTGTAGTCCATGTTGGTCGCCTGAATGAGTGATAAAAGATGGTCACTCATTCAAGTGACGACATATTTTGAATGTTCGTCGCTTGAGTTAAATTCAGGCGACGAAGATAACATGTGTACTCTATGTTGGTCGCTTGAATGAGTGACAAAATAATACAGTAGCAATTATTTAGGTGACGGCATATTTTTTAATGTTGGTCGCTTAAATGAGTGACCCCATTAGACATTTTTTACAAAAAAAAATGTTTTTTATAAATCTTATAAATTAAAAATATATTTTATATTTTTAAAATTATTTATTTAATATTAATCTTATAAGTTATATTTATAAATTTTAAAATCATAATTTATAATGTTATATTTAAAAATTTAAAACCATAATTTTAAAATTATTTAATTGTGTAATTTAAATCTTTTAAGCTATACGTATAATGTTTTAAAACCATAATTTACAATGTTATAAATTTTAAAACCATACTTTACAATGTTAAAATTTTTAAATTAATTATGTAATGTTTTTATAATGTTAAAACCAAAAATTTACATTAATTGGGTAATATTTTATACAATCATACTAACTACGTATCATATTAATTAATTAAGTAATGCAATTTATAATCTTATGATCTCTATAATGTTTTTATACAACCATATTCATTAGGTAATATAAGTAATATTAATAATATTTTTATAAAATAATACTAAACTACTTATCTAGAGGTACTTAACTAGAGCTATATATTTATAATGTTTTTATATGAGTTCACGTATTTGTTAATATTATGTTCATATATGTTATGAATATAATATGAGTTATTAGAAATAACTCATAAGCTATAAACATACAAATATATAATGTTATAATCAATAATTTGTAATGTTATAATCATAATGTTATAAAATCATAACTTATAATGTCATAAATCATAACTTATAATGCCATAAATCATAACTTATAACGTTATATAGTTATATTTGTGATTTTTTATTTATAAAACCATACTATTGCTATATTTGTATAAAATCATGTTTATATGAGTATCTAATTTATGCTTGAGATCGAGGTTGAGATTGAGATTCAAATCGAGATTTAGGTTGTTAACTATAGATTTTATGATGGATATTATATATGAATTTCTAATTTTCATTTGAGGTTGAGACTAAGATTTATATTGAGAGTTTGGTTGTTAAATATAGATTTTGTGATAGATGTTACATATAAATTCCCAATTTCTGTTTGAGATTGAGATCAATATCGAGATTGAGATTGAGATTAATGTCGAGATTGATATTGATATTGAGATTGTGATTGATATTTAGATCGAGGTCAAGATTGAGATTGAGATTTTGGTTGATCAATGTGTAACACCCCCTTTTATAACCCAAGGGAATGCCACAACGCCAGTGGTTACTCGGACTTTAATGTCTTCATAACCACCTTAGGCTTATAGGGACATGCAATCATGCTCCCACAAACAAGATGGTAACAAATAAAATAAATTAAGATAGCGGAAGACTTAAGTACATAAACCACCGAGGAGTAACGGCCCCGACCTGACTCTACAACACCACTTTCACTTGACTTCACACATTATGGTTCACATGCTTTACATTGATTGATACGCTTTACTTTCATTGATCTTGATTCAATTGAGTTCCAATCGCAACACACAATCCTCACATTGTTAACTATTTTATTTTAAATAACTTGGCAAGCAATCAAAGAAAGAAAACAACTTGACTCGAAAGGCACCAAATGAGCATAAAGGCTCGGAAAGTCACTTGCCTTGATTAAAGTCGAAACTTTTAGATCTGAGGTACCTAACAGAAGAGTCGAGGCGTAGGAACTGATGTAAATATGAATTTCTAATTTCCATTTGAGTTTGAGTTTGCGATTGATATCAATATCGAGATTGATATTGATATTGAGATTGACATTCATTGTGATTGATATTGAGATCGAGTTCAAGATTGAGATTGAGATTGAGATTTTGGCCGATAAATATAGATTTTGTGATAGATGTTATAAATGAATTTCCAATTTCCATTTGAGTTTAAGATTGAGAGTTTGAGACTAAGATTGATATTGAGAATTTGGTTATGGGAGCATGGTTATATATATAAATGAATTTCCAATTTCCAATATCCAACATTATTTAGTAATGTATTTTTATTTAAAATAAAAATATATTTGGTTATATATATAAATTTAATTAATTAATATAATTTATGTAATTAATAAAATATACTTCATATAATGTTATAACAAAGTAGAAAATACTAACATACTCAATAAAAAAAAAATCAAATCTCATTGTATTATAGTGTAAAAATTTAGAATTATCTTATTAAATTAAAAAAAACCTTAGGTGAATAATGGAGAAATTGACAATAAGAAAAATTAAATTAAAACTATTTATCATATTTATTTAAATTTTGGATTTTATTAAAACTACATTATTGAACTATTAACTCGGGTTATAAATTTTTAATATGACTAGATTTAAAACTTTCATTTTGGGAATAATAATTTAGATTTCAGTGGCAAGTTTCACATATAACTTTTCCTCAAAATTTAAATCTCGTTCAGGCGACGAAGAATGTATTTATGTTGGTCGCTTGAGTATATGGCGCTTAATTTTCCCGCATAAATTTGGGTGAAATTTCGAAACACGTTCAAGAGAGGGACAAGTCTTTGCAATGTCCGTCGCCTGAATAAAACAAGTATAAAATCTAAAATGTGTCCCCAGACCAACCCGAAATCCTTTTTCTCCTTCCCTCTTCAACCCCGAAACCCTAGCACCTCCAGTTGTTGATTTTCGCCGTCCCTGCTGCTTACACACTTCCTCCTCACCTGCTCCTCCTCCGATTCTCGCCACCTCCGTCCCTTCGACACCGTCGCCGCCTTTTCCTTCCTCTTCTCACGCCGAGCTCTCAAAGTCGCCCTTCAATGGCTTCCTCCGTCCTCATTCCCCATCCTTTCTCTCTCGCTGTAGCGGACCCTTGCCACGAACGACGCCGACGCCATCTCTCCAGGCTCCAAGGAAGGCGGCCCTCCTCTCCCTCTTGCCTCCACCTTTGTGAACGAGGATGAGGACTGACCCACACAGACCTGGAGGCACCGGATTCACGCAACCCGGACACCGCCTGACGCCATTTGATCTCGCCTCGCCGGAGCTTGCTCTCCCATCCCTCTGCTTCGAAAATAGACCAGAGAGGAAGAACGCGACCTCCCACCATCTTTATCTCTCTCGGAAGTCACAAAATTCGATTTGGTTTTGGCCCCAGGGTTCAAGAGAAGGTCTGTTCGAGTTATTGTGATTGCCAAACAATGGGAACCTACAAAGGTTGTAACTTTTTCTAAGCTTTATTGTTCTTTGTTGATCTCATCTGATTTTTAATAGTTGTTGTGTCAATTTCTTCGATTAGGTCAAGCCACAAGCTGTCAGAGTCCTAATTCGTCTTGATACCTGAGGTACTTTGCTCTCTCTAATTGTCATCCCCTAGAATTTTGTCATATTCAAGCAAATTCCTAGATTTTGAGCCTTGTGAAATGAATGTATGCATCTGTTTGCCTTAGGTTGTTGATTCTCGGTTTTCTGATTGTGGAATGCTGATGTTGTTGTGTTGTTTCATGTCATAAAAGTTTGAATTTTGTGGTTAATTTAACTTGATTTTGAGCCTTGTGAAATGAATGTATGCATCTGTTTGCCAAAGACAAAGTAATGGATCTCAAAAATAAGAAGTGATGAAGAAACCATATGATCGGTTGTTCATGGATGCTAGGAATACCCTTTTGCAAATTAGTTGAAGCCTCATATGCTGAAATTAGTCACAAAAATGGTTAATTTTTTAGTTTACTTGATCTTTTTTTTTAAAGTTGTAATGAAATTAGCCACAAATATGCTTTGAGCAAGTGAATGAAATGAGGTAAAAATATAAATAAATAAATTGAAATGCAATACAATGCTTGTTTCCTTTTGTCCTTTTGTTAAGGGATTGAAGAATTTGAAATCACCACCACAGACTAAAAAAAAAGGTTATTTGAGTTAAACACCTGTGGTTGTCTTACATTCACCTTAAAATTTGCAAGTTCATTAGTTTTTTTATGATTATGTAATTCGGTTAAGAAGTGCAGTGTTAAGGGATTTAAGGAATCGGGCTGGGTGACCTCGGTGCGAAAAAGGTAAAGCGGAGCATTCAATCATAAAAAAAGATTGTTTTTTTAGTTATTATTTTGGACCTCCTTTATAAAAACTCCAAAAAGCAATTAGAAAATGGAGTGGATAAGCTTGTTGCATAGCTGATGCTTAATAAACATACATACTTTTATCGTATGTTTTTAATTTTTTCTGAATGCTCAAATGCTGAAATCTTGTCCCGTGATTGTCTTCAGGAGATCCCAAGAACAAAGATTGATCTACAACCCCAACAATCAAATGCCTCTGCTCAGTCTTGGTATCCTCCATCTATAGTTAACTCCTCAAGTTCTTCACACCCCCAACAAGTGCTAACAGTTCATCAACATAGCCTCCGCATGCTTTGCACGCGACAATTTAACTAATTAGTAATAAAAGTTCAAGTTACAATTTATGTAATTGGTTTTACTTACACCATCTTTTTCTTTGTTTGTAGAAAATGATTCAGCATTTCATCTTATTTTCTGCACAACATTCAAGCTTCTAGATCATCAATGGCTTTAGATAGTGACTTTGTAAATATTGGCGCCTTCGACTTTGAATACGCAACAGCCTTCTCAGCACTCGTCGGATCCGCAACCGGCTTCGGTTTCGGATACGCAGCCTTCTCAGAAGCCTTCGGATACGCAGGACGCTTCGACTTTTCAGCTCTCGTCCGCACAGCAGTAGCAGGTATCTCTCACACTCCTCTCCTACTTCCTCTTAAGTAATGAACTTGGATTTGTGAATAGGTTTGTATTTGTGAATTTGTATGTAGTTGCAAACTTGGATTTGTGAATTTGTATGCGGATTTGTATGTGGATTTGTATGGGTTGTGAACTTGGCCATGTTTGTTGTGTAAGATGAAACAGGTTTGTGCACATTTTTGTGCTAAAAATGTGCACAATTTTGGTGCAATTGCAAACAGGGGCATCAGCCATTTTTCAATTTTTTTTTTAAAAATAAATCATACTCAGGCGACGAACATTGACATAATTTGGTTGCCTAATTTTTTTTTTTAAATACCACTCATATTCAGGAGACGGACATAGCTTCTTTAGGCGACGAACTTAGCTAAAAAGAAGGTCGCCTGAGTTGCATTTTATATTTTATAGAATTCCCTAACCAAATTGGGGCGACGAACCTTTGAGATAAATCCGTCGCCTGAAGTGAAGTCGGCTCGGCTCGGCTCGGCTTGAAAAGCCCTTTTAGGTCTGACAATGAATTCAGGCGACAAACAATTTTTTCGTTGCCTGAAATGTTTCCGTTGACGAACATACAGATGCTCATCGACTGAATAGTGAAGGGATGAAAGTCACCGGACCACTACTCAGGCGACGGATGTTCGTCGGCTCAGTTATCAGGTGACGAAAATCACATTTCAGACAACGACATTGGTCCGTCGCCTGAAACCCCTTCTGGCGTAGTGGTTGATCATCTCAAAGCTAGTGAATGTGATGGCATTAGAGGGTGTAATCTGTAGCTAGTTGTGCAACTGCGGTAAAAGCCTTAATATAGTATTTGATAGGCATACTTACCAAAAATATTAATAGATAAATATGTAGTATTTGATAGGTATTATTTTATTTATATGTAGATTATTTTTTGGTGGAAATAATTGTTTATGTCGGAATTAATTATTTGATAATTGGTATTTTATTAAAATATTACATAGCCATAATATATAGCCACAATATATCCGTGCATAGATATTTCAATAAACTAACAATATGTATAATACTATGTAAAAAAATTTAATAAAAATTTAATATTTCATGGAGTTTTTAGCTCATTAAAAAACGTGCCAAATCCTAAAAGCCCTTATATTTTGCAACGGAGGTAGTATATCCTAAATATTGAATAAAAAAAATATTAAAATATTTTTAAAAATAAGCTATCTATTAAATTACATGAGATTTAATTAAAGATAGATTAGAAAAAAAAACCTTTTACCTTATAAATGTGAATTTTATTTATATTTTGAGAGAATCTAAATAAAAGATATTTAGATTATATATAATTTATCAAAATCATTTTTTATATCTACATTTTTTTGGTGGCACAAATGACTTATATTTAGATTATTATTTATTTATTTATTTATTTGAATCTATCTAAATTATTTATAATATTGTATTAACATATTTTCCGTGCATGGGACATGACCTACTCTAGTTTACTTTTACATGGTGTATCTATAATTGGTCATCCATGAGTTTTTCATGGTATTTCTATTATAGAAATACCATGAAAAACTCATGGATGACCAACCAGTTATAGAAATTCTATAACTGGTTATAAAAAAACAGTTCGTTTATCCAACCATTATCGATCTTTTTATATACGGAGTAATATCACAAACAGTTCGTTTATCTGCTTTAGGTGGTTCTTCATCCAATATTTTTTTTAATCTGTTTTTCTATCCTATGCCCTTGGACTTGGAGCATAGGATAATAGTCACAATTTGGAATTATATTTCAAATTTAAATTAATTAAGCTATTCTTTTAATTAGATTCCTAGGGTCCACTATGTTTTTATTAGAGAATCTTTCCCTATTTAGTTTCTTATCCAATGCCCGGATAGAAAGACCTTTTTTTAATTTATAAAAGAAGACCTTAGTGGTCTTTCTATCCTGATTTGCTCCAGGTAACTACGTTTATTTCAGATTTATTACCATTTCTTCTTCTTGTTAATTACTGATTTTCTGGATCTGTTTGGGGTTTTTATCGATTGGAATGGTTTGGCAGTTTTGCTCAAAACCAACCCTAAACCCTAAGATCGCGACAAACTACCGAGGCGATTCCCAACTTCCTGTCAGATTAGATCAACATCATTTTTATATAAAAAAAATTAAAAGTGAGAATATAACATGTGAAATATATATATAATGGAAACAATATCATCCAATCTATCATTATTCATTTCTAAAAATACACCAGACCTCTAGTTACAAATGAACGACTATTTTCTGGATTGCTTGCCTCTTAACAACTTATATGCAATTAATACATAATTTACTCTTTCCCAAACTGCATTTGGCCAATTACCCCTCTTTTCTTTGCTTTATGACAAATGTAATGTAGTAAAATGTTTGTTTCACTGGGTGACCATTAGACCATACTCGATTAGTTATATGTGCTTTGGGTAGATGCTATCCAAGAAAATGTACATAGCAAGCAAGAGTATCAATAGTTTTCTGTGGATGAACCTTAAGAACATTGTTATGAAGATCATCTTTTCCACTCTCAGTTTGTGCAATATCCTTTGAGTCTCTGATGGAGATATGAGTGTGTCGGAGAACCTGTCCAACTCACTTGCTGCACAAATTAGATCGTAATGAATGAATTTATTCATCCTATCAGAGAACCATAATGAATGAATTTGCTTGAGTGCATACCTTGCTTTCGCTTTCACTGGGCTCAATATATCATGAGCATTCCAAGTACAGGCCAGGACATTGTTGGGGCGTGGAATCCATATATAGTCAGTAGCCGCTTTCATTGAATGGACTACTAAACGCACCTGGTCATAATTACACGCAAATCAAAAAGTAGATAAACTGTCATTTAGAGAAACCGCAACTCTAGAAAGTTTTTTTTTTTACAAATGTGTGAGTTTCTATTTACTTAACTCTAACTTTTTACTTTCTCCAATTCTCCAAACTGTTTTTCATTGAAAAATTTGCATATTTATGCTATGATTATGATTATCATCAACTTAGTAGTGTATATTTATGCTGTTTTATTTTTATTGGGTAATTAAGAAGTAAGAACATCATTCTGTTTCTTTTTAAATAAATGGACAAAATGTCTTCAGCCAATTCAAAACTGCGAACTAAGGAAATTAAGATTAGTCCTCCACTTATCTTTGGTGAGAGAAAAACTATATATTGATCATAAAAAAGTTGTCATACACTATTAGATATGAAACTTTAACAGCATAACAAATTACTGAGTGAGCTAAGGTTTTATGGAAGCGATTTCATTTGCCAAGGAGTGCATTCATCTTGTGGCTTGGAGCTTGCCATCAGAAAGGATTTGAGCCATGGAGATGGTTTCGGAATTCAGAAGTCTTGGAGAATTCTTTACAATTTTTCATTTTAGTTACGTTGTTCATGTTTGACTGCCATTATTAAGCAATTCTTGGACAATTATTTTGAAGTTTCAAACAATATAATATATATAGTTACAGGAATGCGTGCAAAAATCATACTGATGCGCTTGGTATGGAAATATGGAATTATAAGGAGGTAGTGAGTTGTACTGAACATGATGTTGTAAATAGCATTTTAAGCCATGGAATCATTCTAAATATTGGAATGGCAACTGAAGGTTTAGTCAAAGAATTGAATTGAAATAAAAGATTGACTAAACCCTAACACGAACACAACATGGAAACTTAGTAAAAGAAATTGAGTAAATTGAAACCCTAATGGTGTTGGATAATAATGGTAAAGTGTTTTGAAACTATTGGTCAGAAAAAAAAATACCATATTGGTAGGATGATTATTTAATCACCGAAATTCACGTGTAGGCTTAATGGTTGCATGATATTGGTAGAATGAAAGTATAATATTGGTAGAATATGTTGAACCTAATGGTAAGATAAACATACGGTATTGGTAGGATGCAGCTGGAAATGCATAATATCTCCGATACTTGAAGACACTTGAGACAAAATATTGTGAGTTCCACTCTCACGTAGGCTAATACGGAGTATGCGTAGGTTCATAAATTTGTTGATGTTGGACCAAATGAAAGAAATAATAGTGTATCTATACAATTGGCAATCAAAAGCAACTACAAAATTCAATACCTCAACCTCATGATCTCTCGAACTAGGGAAACAACTACAAAATTGGCATTCAAAAGCGCGCAATTAATCAATCCCACTTATTTTCTTCTAATTTCTCTTAACATCAAAGCAATTTCATTTAAATAATTTATCTATAAAATCGAAAATTCTAGTACCTTAGTTAGAATTGGAGCAAAACACGTACAAATTCAAAGACAAATGCATCAGAGTAATACTTTACAGAAATGGAAGGATAATTTTCAACTGATGGCAGGACAGATTTACACTATCGGTAGGATAGAAATTGTGAACATGTGACGTTTTCCCTCCTCAGCTTTTCACTCCTCTCCTATTATGTCTCTCTCTTTAAAGCACAATAAATGAGCCATGAGATATCCATCACTAATTTTTTATGTGTCACTTAGCCCCAATAATAGCATTAAATGTTTTATATATTAATACTCCATAGTAATCATTACTTTAACCCCCAACCCACTGTTCACCTCCCTCTGCAAAACCTGTCAGTTGTACCTCCCCCTTTTACCCACTACCAACCCATCCGGTAACCCCCATTTATTTGCAAAAGTAGACATGTGCTACTTTTGCCAATTTTTCAAGTAGTGGTCTAATTTTGCAAAGTTTTTTTTTTGTCTAGTTTTTGCAAATCCACCATGAGACAATTAATAGATGAGATTTAAAGAATTTTTTTAAGTAAAACAGTTATTAGTATGCGCACTACAACCTAATTAATAATTCTTGACTGACCTGTTGGCTGATGCAAACAGGGTTAGAAGCCCAATAGGCTTCACTTTTGGAAGAAGTGGCCCGAGAATTCCATTTCTTTCTTTCGCCGATGATATCATCATATTCTCTAAAGGTAGTTTTGATGCTTGTAGAAGAGTTAAAACAATTATTGACTCATACTGTAAAGTCTCGGGGCAAAAAGTAAACTATCATAAGTCCCCCAAGCTACTAAAGGAATCACCTAATCTAGAATTCTCGAGCTCAGCAGCTGCTTAAACATTTCCAACGCTATCTCTTTGGAAAAATACCTTGGTTGTCCGATTATTAATGGAAGAGTATCCAAAGAGACTTTCGAAGATATTATTTGCAAATCTCGAGTTCAGCTCAGCAAATGGCGGGTTAATTCTTTATCACAACAAGGACGAGCTACTCTCATAAACACAAATCTATCAGCCAAACCCCTGTATTCGATGCAGAGCTTCTTACTGCCATCTTCAATCCACAAAGAACTTGATCAGATCAATAGAACCTTTTTTTGGAATAAAGATCTCCAACACCGACCGTTGATTAGCTGGGATAGGGTCTGTAGAACAAAAAAGTGTGGGGGATTAGGGCTTAGAAAGTCCAAAGAAATGAATGAAGCCCTACAAATGAAGCTCTTATGGAAAACGCTGGCAGAACCTGCTAATGTATAGGTACAAATCATTAATTATAAATATCTTCGAGCACAAAACATTCTCGAATATAAGAAGAGTGGCCCCTCCTCATGGCAATGGGCGAAACTTACGACTCTAATTGACAAGTTTAAAACGGCCTTATTTGGTCAGTCAGCTCCGGGACCTCTATCAAATTTTGGACTGGTCATTGGATTACAACCGGCCTCTTCCATTCGGTCAAGGGATGACTGCCCAATTATTGAGAACATAGATGACAAAGTTAGCGACTACATTCTAGGGGGCAAATGGTGGGAGGAGAAACTCTTTGTTGTTCTCCCACCCAATATTATGGAGGAAATATGTGACATTCCTCTTCCAATCTCAAACTTTGAGGATAGATTATACTGGTGGTCTGACCGAGCCGGGTGGTTCACCACCTCAAGTGCATACAAATTGGTAACAGCCGAATCATCCATCCTCTTAGATAGCAACGTTTGGATATGGCGTCTTGATATCCTATAGCAAATCGTCTCGCCCTACGGGAAGTTCCTGTCCGAACTCATGCAGTCTTTGTAATTGCTCAATGGAAGATGACGTTCACCTGCTGCTAGAATGCCAATACGGGAGATCTCTCCTTCAATTCCCGGGTTACATTAACTCTACAATATCCAACCAAATCTCTCGATCAAGAGACATAAACCCCATCATGTCATTTATAGGTAATAACCTATCTAAGGTGGCACTAGGAAAACTTGCTTTTGCCTGGTGAGTAACTACGTATATTCAAAACCAATATGTGTTCAAACAGGTTCCAATCCCTACTAGGGATTCCGCCTTGAAACTTATCAAAACTCACGAGTTAAACTGGAACAACACGCACCAACATGATAGCATGTTAGACGAGAACATCACCCCTCAATCACGCTGCATCAACCATCCCATAAAGAAGGTCAAGGCACGCTAGGTTTTGTTGCGCAAGCCACCAACGGGTACTTTCAAACTCAACTTTGACGGATCAACAATCGCTAATAACCGCAGTACCGCAGGGGTTATTATCAGAGACTGGAATGGACTCCCGATACACATAGGATATTGTGATGCATAAAATCTGCATCATAGTTGATCGATCTTGATCATGCTCTTAACCCGAGCCCTAGCCTGCAAACAAGAACGAACGAGGTCGGGGCGGGGCTTGTCTCCCCCCTAGGACCCTCCTACGCTCAAGTCAGTCCTCCCATATTTATATTAGTCGAGCATAAATGAAACGGTAAAGACATTTAATTCAAGGAATTGGAATAGTTTTGATATTTACTAAAAGAAATCGTTACCGTATTGATGTCGGTCGAGACATTAAATATAGGAAACGGTCGAGACATTTATGCGGGCCATCACAATAGAATAAGCGGTAATTGATAAAAGACGGAACCGCCCCTGCATCGTGATTTCGGGATTTTCCCTCTTACAAATTGCCCCTCGGGTTTCCTCATCATGTCTCAATGATGAAGGAAGCCCGAAAAATCGGTGATTCATTGGTCGCAAATGGCAATTTATTGGCCTTGAGCGGTTGTTTTGGCCTCGAGTGGCTATCATTAGCCGTAAGTGGCTATTGGCCGTAGATGGCGATTCATTGCCGTAAGTGGCTATATGTTGGCCGTAAATGGCGATTTATTGGCCGTAAGTGGCGATTTTCCGGTGGCCGTAAGTGGCGATTTCCGGTGGCCGTAAGTGGCGATTTCCGGGTGGCCGTAAGTGGCGATTTCCGGTGGCCGTAAGTGGCGATTTCCGGTGGCCGTAAGTGGCGATTTCCGGTGGCCGTAAGTGGCGATTTTCCGGTGGCCTTAAGTGGCAATTTCCGGTGGCCGTAAGTGGCGATTTCTGGTGGCCGTAAGTGGCGATTTCCAGTGGCCGTATGTGGAGATTTCCGGTGGCCGTAAGTGGCGATTTTCCGGTGGCCGTAAGTGGCGATTTTCCGGTGGCCGTAAGTGGCGATTCTTCTGCCTTAGCTGGCATTTTCTTGGCCATAAGTGACGAATCTTCCCTTTTTCGAATAATTGTTGTTGCTTTGAAGACGTCGTTTCATGACATCTATAGTCGTTGGACCTGGTCAAAAATATTGCACTTCTACACAATTTAGAGCAATTAAGCCATTAGAAGATCAATATTGTAATGTGTAGTGCCCCTAGCATTTTATATGTCCCTGCACACAATTTATATATTTTTGCGAAGAAGTAGTGGACTACGAATCTAGCTTGCAAGAGCTATAGATTCATCTTTCAATAAACACTTTAAAGGATAATATTAATAAACAATCATGTCTTCACTAAGAAATTTTTTGCAAGCAAGGGGAGTAGAAAACTTAGCTCACGAATTCCTTGCTTTGAGTAACAGGATTCTCGGTGGCCTCCATTATTCCCAATTTTATTGTAGTGTCGTTCTTGACCGGGCTAGGAGCTGGCTTTGGGTAACATACCGAACCTCTAACTTGCCGTTTGTCTCTCTATAGCTCTTGATGCCCCAAATTATTTTAGTTGCCCCAACCGACTTTGTAGTAGTGAATCTTGCCCCTTGCGAGACTTGAATTCATGATTTTCCCAGAAGAGCAATCAATGCTTGTTGCTCCTACTTCCTCTATGGATGCCTATTCAAAAGTACAACACAAGCGGAGCAAACAAACACAAAGCAAAAGGCACAAGCCACTATCGAAACAACCAGAGTAAGAATATAATCGACTCAATTCAAAATCATTCATACGTTTGCATAAGGCGATCACAAAAGTCAAACGGACGGTTGAAAACTGAACAAATAGATGCCATTAACGCCTAGATAGATGAACAACAACACGCATATTCATGATTAACACCATAATACCTCAACGGTATGCACACTAATGTTATCACAAGAAACTAAAAATCGTCAACTAAAGATAAGCTTGAGCATCCTAATTATAAATTAATACGCACTCCAATAACAAGCTGCCCTTTAGACATGCTCGTTACTTCAGGACCTCAATCAGATATGCATCAAGTTTAACGACTCAAAAGATTGCATCAGAATTAATCCAACAATTCAACGATTTAAAGAATACGAGCTCTAATGTTTTCAACAAAGGCTCAAGACCTAACAAGCTCTCCTAAAAGCCAAGCTAATTAACACACCAAAAACCCACTGAGTGCCACCTCTTCGGCAAGAATTAATTTCCTATTTCAAGAAAACTCCATATACCCTTCCCTAGAATGTTGACTTAGCCAACATAACACGTTAAAAGTGAAACATATGAATGTAATTAATCTCCACTTATAATTGCCACTAAGTAACAGTCGACAAGGGTAACCCGAATGAGGCAAATATTAAATTCTTTAATTGAGATCGACCGACTCAGCTAACAATATGACAGATTTCAAATTTCGAAGCGCTTACCGATTCGAATTCAGAGTCGAATTCTCGAGGTTGGCCAGGAAGTTGTGAACGACGATCTAGACCCATGGCACCACGATGTTCGATAGCGGGGTTCAATAATCATCCTCGCTTCCATCTCCTCCGCTGCACACGCCCGCGGTGTCCCTGCAGCCAGAGATGTACATATGAACCGCCGAAGGAGCACCGACGATAGATCCTCCGTGGGGGGAGACGAAGTCGTGGTCCCGGTCGTGGATCTGGTGAGTATCGGCGGATCGCTACCGCATTCGGCTTGAACTCAACCGCTCAAAGCGAAGAAATGAAATTGGATTGGAGACGAGTTGGTCGGCGAGGCTCCCGCTATGGCGGTCGGAAGCGTGAGGGCTGCGTAGCAGGCCCGATGGCGGCTAGGATCTCTCAAATCCGCTAGACCTTGCAGTGGAGGCCGGTGATATGCATCTCAGATCTGGGATCGTCTGCCATGACGATGGTAGCCCTTCTCACAATAGACTTATAGACGCCAGTCGGGAGACGGATCACGGCGGCGTACTCAGCGAATTCGAGTGAGGGTGATAGCGCCGCTTCCGCCCGGCAAGGTACCGGCGGTACGTAATTAGCGGTGGAGGGAGGCAACTAGGCAAGCAACGCCGGCGATAAAACTCAGGCGTCTCCATTGCAATTGCCCAGGTCGATGGGTGGTCAATCAACGATTAATCTTCATCAGGAACTTCAATCTAGCTTTTTGATCGAAATTCCCACAGACGGCGCCAATTGTGAAGCATAAAATTTGCATCATGGTTGATCGATCTTGATCATGCTCTTAACCCGAGCCCTAGCCTGCAAACAAGAACGAACGAGGTCGGGGCGAGGCTTGTCTCCCCCCTAGGACCCTCTGACGCTCAAGTCATTCCTCCCATATTTATATTAGTCGAGCATAAATGAAACGGTCAACACATTTAATTCAAGGAATTGGAATAGTTTTGATATTTAATAAAAGAAACCGTTACCGTATTGATGTCGGTCGAGGCATTAATATAGGAAACGGTCGAGACATTTATGCGGGCCATCACAATCAATGGTCTAAATATCGCGTATCGGGGTCTTATCGGTTGAGGGTAAAAAAGATATATCGGGGATATATCGAGGATATATCGGAATATATCGGATTTATCGGATTTGCTAATTTATAAAAATAAATATTATATTTATACTTCAAAATTTAGAAATACTCATGAGAAATAAGATTTAAATTATAAAATTATCAAATGAACTTTTTTTTTTGAGCAATTTTATCAAATGAACTTAAAAAAATAAAAACAACTTAATTTTTCGGACTTACCTTGTACGTAGACAGTAGACGCCAAATTCGTCCCAAAATGAACTTCAGAATTACCAAATAAAGTTCAAAATTTAAACAAACAGTACATAGACTCCAAATTTCACATTATTAAAAAAAAAAAGACTCCGAATTTCACAGTGTATTACTCCGTAAAGATTTAAAACCAAAATTTTACTGTGTCGATGGACTGATTATCGAGGGAGAGAGTATTGCTGTAGCAATCAAGCAGAGGTGACCGGAGAAGATATGGGGCGGCCGGAGAAGAAGCAGGGGCGGCCGGAGAAGACGTAATCGCTGAGCGGCTGAGGCGGTCGGAGAAGAAACGCTTGAGACGGTCGAAGAAACGCCTGAGCGGCTGGAGTTAGGACTTAGGTGCCGCCGCCGGAGCAGAAACCAGAGGTGGCCGCCGACCGGAGAAGAAGTAGCTTGAGCAGGGGCGGCTGAAGTAGTTGATTTGCCCCTCGCAAGTCTCTAGGTTTGGATCGATTCATCGAAATCGATCTGAGTGTCTGAACTCAGCCATTTTTTTAATTTTTTCGAAAAATAAAAAATCAAGAATAAAATCAAAACGGTGGCGTTTTGAGACTATTGATATATCGGTCAACCCGATATTGACCGATATATCGGTCGTTGACCCGATAAAGGGCGTTGACCGATATTTTTCAAACGATACACCGATATCGTAGCGGGTTCTAAATATCCCCGATATATCGGCCGATATATCCGATATTTAGAACACTGATCACAATAGAATAAGCGGTAATTGATAAAAGACGGAACCGCCCCTGCATCGTGATTTCGGGATTTTCCCTCTTACAGATATAAAAGGTTAGGAACGAAAAGTCTGTTGCAAGTGGAAGCCTTAGCTCTTAAACATGGAGTACAACTTCTCCTCTAGCTTCATATTGATAAAATTCAAATTGAGGGAGACTCCTGTATAATTATTAACCATCTGAACAAAAAGTTCAGCCGTCCATGGGAGATCGAACTCATTATGTCTGACATAAAACTCCTGCTATCAACTCTGAAAGAAGCATCTTTCTTTCATGTATCCCGTCTTGGTAATAGAGTGGCTGATAAGAGCATCAGAGTTGGTGGGGAGGTTACCTCCTCATTTCACTTTTTCAAGGCTTTTGGGCAACCCGACTATTGTGGACAACCTCCCGATTTTTGGGTGCCTCAATATATTGGGAACCTTCCCAAATCCGAAACCAATCGGATTATGCCACGTGTCCATAAAATAAATCATTTTTTAACCTTTCAACTTTTCATTATTTTTAATTTCTAGGCATTTTCATTTTTTTAACTTTCAGCCCTTTTTTTTATATATTTTTTTCAACTTCCATCTTTTTTTTTTTGAACTTCCAGCTAGCATATAGGTCATGTAATTTTTATTATTTTTGAATGAAAATGTATTGCTAATGTAATTTTTATAATATTTAATATCACTAGCGTAAGAAATACTAGTTTAAATTAATTTGAATTCATATAAGATTTTTAAGATATTGAATAAATTTGTGATTAAAGTATTTAATTGATAATTTTTAATTGTCGAATTTATTCACTAGTTGGTTAAAAAAATTTAAATTACTAAAATTAATTATGAAATATAATGATAAAATCAAATTAACTATTTTAATATTTTAAATTATATAGAAAATATAGTAGTGTATAGAAAAAGTGATAAGATAGATTTATTGGGGAATCTGACCATTGTGGACTGGAGGGTATGAAATGAATTGGAGAGGGTTGAAAATAAAGTTAATGGAATATGAGGTGGACGAATAAGAAAAGGGGAGAGAAATTTTCAGGCACCTCACCATTGGGATGCTCTAAGTTGCACACATTTGCCACTCTGCTTGGGGTGCCGATATTTATAACAATTCTGGTTTTACAGACCTCATCTGCAAGGATGTCTTCGGGTAGAACATGCTCACCCGAATTTTTTCCTAATAAAAAAAAAAATCTTGACTGATCAGATCTTGAAAAAGAGAAGAGGAAGAACGAGATTTACGGAACAACGAGAAAAAGAATAAAGTGATCGAGTGTAGAATAAAGAATAAAGTGATCGAGTGTAGAATAAATCAAAGAATAAAGAGATCGAGTGTAGAATAAAGAGAAAATGAATAAAGTGATCGAGTGTAGAATAAAAATATATGATGGAAAACTTAATTAACAATATATATATATATATATATATATATATGCATGGTACGGTCCATCGAGCCGCCCCAATATAACAATTAATGGAGTAGTAGCTACTAGCTAGTATAAATTCACATCGGATCTGTACAACCTTTGTAATATATGCTCAACTAGCTTCAATTCAGCTTATATATAATTCCCAGTAAATGGAAGACGAATTAAAAAGTTTTATGCGTCGATATTTTAATGAGTTAGAAGGCAAGATACCCTCCGCCATACAGGGTGGCCGGCGCCCTGATAGCAGTTGCGAGGAGGAGGAGGAGGAGGAGGAGGAGGAGGTATACATTGTTTAATTACTTGTGAATTGTGATCGAATTCCTGCTTTAATTTGGTGTGTGTGTGGTGTGCGCGTAGACATGATATTAATTAATATTACAAACACGTACACACACGTATATACGTACGCATGTACGTGTGTTTACGTACGTACAGTTGCAGAGAACGAATAGGCGGGGCAGCTGCAGGCAGCAGAATGAGGATGAAAATGGAAGAAGGGTACCTTACGGCATGTCACTGAGCTCATCATCCGATGTTAACATGACTACCTGTTACAAGTACTGGGATCACTTCTTGGCCAGTACTGGCGTTAGCCTTGATGGCCAGCCTGCAGATTTGTTCAAGTACTGGATGATGGTTGGATATTTGGAGGGTGCTCCGTCCGTAGCTGAAGCTATTGAAAAAGGGATAGCTATCTTGGCTTATCTAGAAGCCAAAGGCCGGGTCATTGACACGTCCACGGGTACGTACATATACATATATGGCTCGTTTGGTATAAGAACCCAAAGAAAACAAATTTTGTATAGGAAATTAAATTAATATCTCTAGATATAAGAGAATAATGTTATTTTTGTGTAAAAAATAAGATGGGAGGAGTAATGATTAGAATAGTATAGGGAACTCAAATTAGTAATTGCAATAACAAGGAACAAAATTTTAATAATTTTGAAATTAATTAATTGTTCCAGGTGACTGGTGGTGGTTGAAGCCATGGCCAATTGCAAGAAACCCCAAATGCAGACATAAGGGACTATGCGTCCTGGGAAACCTTGAATTTCTTGATCTCCTACCTTCCGGATGCTTCACCAGGTATGCCGCCACGTTCAATCCCACAAAAAACCAATTGATATCATTTTTAGCAAGTCCAAGGATTAAGTACCTGATGTTGCTGCTGATAAGAGGTTGTGAGGTTTTCCCACTGGGTAAATGTCTGTCTTCTGCAAGATTGGAAAACCTGACCGTTCTCGAAATCTCGGGTTCATGCTTGACCTTTTTCCTTACAGAAGCCATCTCCAAACTGACTTTTCTTCGCTGCCTCAATCTATCTCAGCTTCCCATTGAAACCATACCACATGATTCCTTGCGCAAGCTTAGGCAGCTTCGTTGGCTGATCATCAGAGGGTGTTGTAAATTGCGTTCCATACCATGTATTGATCATTTGGTGAATCTCGAGGTGTTGGATCTCTCTCACTGCCCGAGTTTACAACAAGCAGCTGTATTCCTAGATATCATCTTTCCACACCTTGTAATGCTAGATCTTTCTTACACTCCCCTTGTGTATGGGTTTCGCGAATTATCAACTCCCAACCTCACTCATCTGTCTCTACGAGGTTTAAGCTTCCGACATTTGTCGTCCCTTGAAGCTGCGCCAAACTTGCTCAAACTCCAAGTGCTTGACTTGTCCGACTGTAAACACCTTGTTAGCTTGCCTCCACTTATGAACCTCCCGTGCTTAGAGCAGCTCAATCTGTCGGGTTGTACTTGTGTTACACAATTGGAAGATGGTGTTTTTGATCGAATGCCATCCCTCCTCAACCTTGACCTCTCTTGGACCACAGTGAAGCATCTTCCATCCAGCTTTGTGAGTCTTACTAGCCGCCTTCGTAGACTCTCACTGAGAGGTCTAGAGTTGGATTCAATTGAAACCTTGCAGGAATCTCTCTCAGTCTCCGTCTCATTGATAGAGCTCGACCTCATGGGTCTTAAGATTATTGGCTCATCATCTCTAGAGTACTTGAATATTGATTTCTTCAAGTCTCTTGACAACCTTGAGATTCTCAATCTCTCACAGACCTCTTTGGCAAAACTACCAGACATGTCTACACTTGTTAGCCTCAGAGAGCTTTTATTGGCAGATTGCCGGCACTTGCGAGTTATACCACCCAGTTTGCTAGCTCTTACAAATTTGGAGACTCTGGATCTTTCTTTACCACATGATCATTGTTCTATTGATAGTCGCCGACTAGAAAGTGAAGCAGAAGGTCATCAATTAGTCCCTACAAGTCTCCGAAAGCTGGTGTTGACAAATCGATCTGGTGTTCAGAAGATATTTCCAAAGACAATCCTTGAAAATTTGGAGTTTCTAGATCTTTGTGGAATGGATGTCCCCCCGGATTGGGACAATAAACTACCAGCACAACAACCTCAAGAAAGAATCCACAAGCCTGTCGAAATTCATGCCATTCAATGGCTTTCTGATCTACCCTCTAGCTCTAGGAGTGACCATTTTGAAGATGCATCCGATAGATTGCAACCCCTCATTTCAGACATCCAAAAGAATTTGAACTCCGCCAAAGATACCATCACTCTTCAAACTGACGATGAAGATTTGAAGATGCATATTAAAATGATATGTACTAATTTGGTATATATCCAGGCAAACATAGATAGGCTCAACAGTTGTCGACACTGGAAGAGTAGGGAGGAGGGTCCCTTAAGCTTACATGATGAGCTCATGGATGCTGCAGCTTATTTTTCACGAGCTGACATGCAATTCGATGTTGCCAACATAAAAAAACTACACCGGCTTGTTTTGAAGTTGAAGTTGAAGCTCCTAGTCCCTCCCGAAGAGAAAAATGACTCAAAAGGATAATTTAGAGCTTACCAAGAGGAAGAAGAAGAAGAAATCCTTGTTCGTGAGGAAGAGGACGAACAAGGAAAATGTTGCTGACATCTTCAAAGACATGAAGGGTATTAGGTCTGATCTTCTCCCTACCTACCAATCTCTGTCGGATGTTCAAAAGCATTGCTTGCTGTGCTTTTCAGTATTTCCTTATGATGAAGAAGATGGCAATAATACATCTGTCTTGAAAAGCTTGGTGATCAAGAAGAAGATCTTAATCTACTGGTGGGCGGGAGAAGGATTCATTGATCCTCATGTTGATCATCCTGACATGGGGATGACGGATGAACTAGTGAATGAACAAGTTTCTGCTGCTATGGGGATGAAGAAGTTGAAGACAATCGAGGAAATAGGAAAACAAATTCTGAGGGTCCTAGTAGAGAAACACTTCATTGAGCATGTGATCAAGAAAAATCGGAAATCGGCAAGTTATTACATGAACCCTGTTGTGCACTCTTTTGTGGTTGAGAGGGCAAAGGAAGAAGGCTTCTTTGATTTCGACCAAGAGACTTGCAACCTCACCCCACATTTTAGTCGCTCTCGGAGGGCCTGCTTGCTAAAACCACAGGACAAGTTCCCATCCTCGTGCGAGCTCTGGGCAAGACGTGTCAATAATTCACCTAAACAACTGGCAAGGTTTGAAAATGTGAAGACATTGTTCAACGTCAACGAGTCCATGGCTGATATCAAACGGGAGTGGTTCTCCAACATGAAGAATTTGTGTGTGCTACATCTTGGGAATTGGCGCTCTGGCGGAAACGTAGATCTCATTGAGACCAAAGACCAAAAGTTCTTGGAGGATTTGAAGAGAATGAAGCAGTTGAGGCTTTTAAGCTTGCAGGGTTGGCCAACAATCGTTAAGCTTCCAGATTCAGTTTGTCAGCTCAGCAACCTCATAATACTAGACCTCAAAGAATGTATTTACTTGGAGGAGCTTCCTTCTGATATCGGATCTTTGAAAAGCCTTACTCATCTGGATATAAGCAATTGTCATCTCCTTACGAAATTGCCCAAAGGAATCAGTCTGCTATCGAAACTTCAAGTGCTTAGAGGGCTCGTGATCACTGCACAACATGCTGCTCATGGTTCTAGTCGTCGTTGGTGGGAGAAGACTATGCGGTGTACAATCCAAGGCTTGTTCCGTTTTAAGAAGAACGAGGAGGCGTGCACTCTCAAAGATTTGTTGAAGCTGGGGAGGTTGAGAGAGTTAAGCCTGGTTGTCAACATACGCATGTTTCCCGATGATCAAGACTTAAAGGTATTCAAGGAAATGAAGCAGCTTCGCAAACTAAAAATCTTGTGGGAAAAAAACATCCATGCTGCAGAAGACAAGAGTGCTAATTCTACTGAGAAAGAAGCAAGCCCAAATGGCGGACAACAAAGCAAGCATCTAGACAATATAGAGAAGCTGGAGATGTGGTGTTTCCCCAATGAAATTGCACCAAGTTGGCTGAATCCAACCGAACTGAACAACCTTAAGAGGCTGCACATCGTCGGGGGAAACCTTAGGGAGTTGCATGGAGGCATCAGTGACAACAAATGGAATGTCGCAACTTTGCGCTTCAAGTATTTGCACAACCTAAACATCCGGTGGAGTGAACTGAAGACCAATTTTCCTCAGTTGATATATTTCGAGAAGCATCAATGTGCCCCGATTGTCGACTTTCCTTATGATGATGCTGAGGTTGTTTGGAGATCTGCAAGCTGAGGACTTCCTTTTTTTGTTGTTAGAAAAAAGTAAGTTGGTTTTTGAGATTCCTTAAAAATACAAATATTTCTATTAGCTATACTCTCTATGACATCAACTCTATCTGATTAAATTCTCAACGTGCAGGTGATCAGCAATTGAGAAGGTTATTATGTGGATTGGAATATATACTGAACTTGATGGGTGTGAAAGGCAATCATGGTGGTCTCCTAGTAGCTAAGCTTCAAGGTGGATGTCGTAGGAATTCAAGCCTTGAGTTTTAAATTAATAAGATTTTAGTTTTAATGTATAGGAAGTTTATGTTAAGATATATGCACTACTAGTCCTATAAATAGCTTATATCTTTTGAGTTGGAATAAGAGTGAAAAACACATCTCAAGAAGCATTTAGCTTCTCTTCCCCTTCAAAATTATCTCTTCTTATAGTATTATTTTCTTGTCAAATTCTATCAAATTGCTATCAGACTTCGGTCATGGCCAATTCAAGTTTTCCATTTCAATTTCCTCGTCTTACAAGATAAAATTATGAGAATTGGTGTCTGCGCATGAAGGTACTTCTTGGTTTCCAGGCCCGGACCTGAGGCGATACCCAACAAGCCATCGCCTCAGGCCCATTTCCAATGGAGGGCCCAATGCCCGTATATATACATAATACATATACCAAATTTTTTTTTTGAATACATGCCTAAACTAACGACTGAACGGAAGGAAAAAAAAAGAAGAGAAAGAAATCAGGCACGCCTGATTTTGGTACAGAAATCAAGCACGCTAATCACGTCAATTTCACAAAAACCATCGACCAAATCTGGCTTCAGCCCCACCGTCGAGCCATTGCCGACCACCATACTCACCCTCTTCGTTGTCTGCCGGTGCAACCACAGTCGCCATAGTCCGCCGCCGGTGGTTTTTGACTTCCTTTGTCCCCTAATCTTAAACCCTAGCCCCAAAATTTGTGCCTCGTCCAGATCCAAATCTGTTATTCAACCCTCAATAATCTTCTCTTAATAACCCTTGAATCTCTTTCCTACCTGCAGGAATGAGGTTCTTCAAAAGACCCGGAAAAAGGATCAACAACTCGTGACCCGGCGGGTTTGGCGGGTCCAGGTCATACGGGTCAAGGGTCATGGCGGATCACGGATTCGGGTTAGGGTCGAGGGATTTGTGAAAATGACCCGCCGGGCCAACATTTTTTTTTTTTTTGAAAAAGACTGTTTTTGGGTTAAATTTAAAAAAAAAACGGGTTGACCCATGACCCGCCGGGTCAGTTGACTCGCCTATCCCACAGGTTCGGGTTTGGGCCGTGACTTCCCAACCCATCGATCCAGCGGGTTCGACCCGTGGACAAGCCTACTCTCACTCTCATCCACCAATACCTGGATGAGTTCATGTTCGAAAGAGTAGCCAATGAGACGACCGCCGAGCAAGCGTGAGAAATCTTGATAACCTCTAACCAAGGGGCTGACAAGGTGAAGAAGGTGTGCTTGCAATCTTTGCGAGGAGAATTTGAAGGTCTTCGAATGCAAGAGTCCGAATCGTCTGCAGATTTCTTCGCAAGATTGTTAGTCGTGGTCAACCAAATGAAGCGATATGGAGAACGCATCAAGGATGCATGCCCGAGTTGTTGGGAAGATACTTCGTTCGCTGCCAACGAAGTTCGATCACGTCGTAGTAGCCATCGAAGAGTCAAAAGACTTGGAGACTATGACGGTTTAAGAGCTCATGGGTTCTTTACAAGTCCGTGAGGAGAGGATCAAAAACAGAAAAGATGAGTCAACAGAGCAAGTCTTAACCACCAAGCACTCAACCCAAGAGAAGGGTGATGGTCAAGAGAAGTCTCAAAGAGGAAGCGGACGAGGACGTGGACGTGGAGCCTTTCGAGGAAGAGGAAGAGGAAGAGGCGGACCATCAAACCATGACTCCAATGATGGAGGAAGTGGTCAATCCTTGAGAGGACGAGGAAGAGGAAACTTTGACAGACATGATAAGTCAAAGGTTCGGTGTTATAATTGTCAGAAGTTTGGGCACTATGCTCAAGATTGTTGGAGTGCTCCTAGCAATGGTGAGGAGAATTCCAACTATGCGGAGGATTCAAAAGTGAACGGTGACACTTTGTTGCTAGCCTACCAAGGTGAGGAAAAAGACAAGGAGGTATGGTACCTTGACAATGCGGCAAACAACCACATGTGTGGTGACAAGAATAAATTTGTAGAACTTGATGAGTCGATCACCGGAGGTGTTATGTTCGGAGACAACTCCAAAGTTCCATCATGGAAAAAGGTACAATTCTGATCCGTATGAAGAATGGTGATTATCAATTTATAAACAATGTTTATTTTGTTCTTAACATGAAGAGCACCCTTCTCAAAATAAAAAAATAATGATCTAAATATAAATCATTCTTTCCACTAAAAAATAATATAAATATAAATAAAATTAGTTCGACAGATTATATATAATCTAAATATCTTTTATTTAGATTTTCTCAAAATATAAAATAAAATTCACATTTATAAGATAGTTTTTTTTTCTAATCTATCATTAATCAAATCTTATGTAATGGATCGTGGCTACATATCATGACTACATAATATTTTATTAATTTATTTTGTCCTCAAAAAATAATATAGATATAAACAAAATAACAATCAATAATTTTGATATAAATAATTATTTTCATCAAAAAAATTATCTAGATATAAATAAAACAGAACTTATCAAATACTACATATTTATCTATTACTATATATTTTTGGTAAATACGAAAATGAAATATTTATATTTATATTTTTGTCAATTACTCCCTCCGTCTCAAAATTTATGTCGTTTTAGACTAGTTGAATTGTATCAAAATAGATGTCATTTTAGGTTTTCTATATGATTTGTATTGATTTGCGTGTTGTTGACTTTTTAAAAGATTTTGATTGGTTAAAAAATGTAGTGGGTATTTAAAAACAATAAAATGTATTAAAAAGGTTAGTGGAATTATGATGTTGATTGATGGATGAGTGTTTTATTACAATTTATGTAGAATGCTAAAATGACTTAAATTTTGAGACAGATTCTGCCTTATGTAACTTTCTATAAACCATGACATAGTATTATTTTATTAATTTTTTAAAAAAATCAAATATAATATGTCAAATAGTACGATATGCATTGATTTTAGTATACGTAAGTAGATTATTTATTTTGATACGAAAATTCCAATATTAGCCTCTCACACACATAGAATCACCGTCTGTAAAGCGTAGCCTATATTGTCTGTGTCTGTCCCCGTTCTGTGTTCTCTTCTCTACCTGCAATTCACCAACGAGTGAGGACTGAGGAGTGAGAAGAGAGAGAAGATGGAGCAAGAGGATATAGATATGGCCGCCGCTGCAGACTTCAACGACAATCAGACATCTGCGGTTATCCCCCTTCTCTCTTTCGCGTTTTCTTATTCATCTTTTCGCGGGAACCCTAGCTGTTGGTTATTGACCGGAAATGTTGGAATTTTTGGGGGGATTTGGTTCAGGAAATGGAGGATATGAAGAAGCGGTTGAAAGAGATGGAGGACGAGGCCGCAGCACTTCGCGAGATGCAGGCCAAGGTCGAGAAAGAAATGGGCTCCGTTCAAGGTTCTTTCTTTCTTTCTCTCTGTCTTGATGCTTTGAATGATTAGGGAGAAATGTAGGCCAATTGCCTTTCCCCATTCCGATTTCTTGGCGGGGTGGTTACTCGCTGATCTTTGTATGAGCGTAGTGTTTTCAAGTTCTTATCTTTGGTTACTATTATGGGCGTGCCATTGCTTTTTGGTTGAATGGATTTTTGAAGGCATATATAATGACACTAATCAAATGCATGTGCTAATTCGGGAGACCGATTGACATTTGTTGGGTAAATAGATGAAGGAATTCTGCAGAGATTTGATTAGCAAATGGTGACAGGAGATTTTTTTGTAGACACATTGTTTATCCCCATTCCAATTTGTCGATGGGTTGGTTAGGCACTGATTTTTGTATTGGTGTACTGATTTGAAGATTTTATTTGGCTACTATACTGTAAAGGGCATGGAGTGGCATTGGATATTTGATTGGAGTTTGTACTTCGTAGGAATGTCTTTTAGCTTGTGATGCGTTGCAAAATTGCAAATGTGCAAATCCCTTTGCTTAGCAGTCATTGAATGGTTTTTTAAGGCATTTACAGTCAATCAAGTGCATGTGCTAATTTAGGAAGCATTCGACTAAGCTGTTGGTTTTTGAAACAAGCAATAAGATGGATGAAGGTTCCCTATAGAGTTCTTATTAGCAAGTGCAGTCAGGAAGCTCTTTTGTAGATTTAGATGGAGTGTGTTGTTCTTTATCCTGTGCCCCTCGTTGTGCATTTGCATAGAGGGAGAGAAAGTGAAGAGAAGAGATTCAAGAGAAGCACCTAATGAACAATCTTTTCTAGTTAACGATTTAACTTTGGTTACAGCTTCTCAGATGATTTTATTGAAAGGTGATTCTTCTTGATAGGCAGTGTACTATGCATAACATATCCATTTTGGCTTCATATATCCCTGAACGACATCATTATTTCATTTTATTTTAGTAACATAGAACAATTTATTTTCAAACTTTATCCTACTTGATCTAATGCTTTCATGATTATAACTTAGCACTGCTATTTTGTTACTGGTTTGATTTCGCAAGCCAGATCCTGCCACTGTAGCTGTAGAGCAAGCAAACAAGGAGGAAGTAGATGCTCGTTCTGTCTTTGTTGGCAATGTAAGTTCTCTGCTGTTTTCTTCAAGCTCTTTTTTTGTTCTGTGTCATTGCCTTCACCTTTTGTTCTTGTTACTCAAGATTTGAACTTTGTACTGCTGGAATACGAGCTAGTTGCTAAATTTAATGGAAAGGGAAGGGAAAAGAGTTTTGTATCTTCTGAATAGAATTAAATCTTCAGCTCTCTATAACTAGTTTGTTCAAGACTTCAACATTGAAGTGATTTTATGGAAAATAGATGGTGCAATGAGGGATAAATATTATTTGCAAAATTCAAGCAACATACCTGAAGAAATAAAAATTTATGCGACACCCTCTTTTTGGGTCAATCTTGCTGTTCAACTGATCTCGGTTTCATTCAAATTTTGCTACTTGTAGAAGTTAACTATAACTTCTTTTTATAGTGTGATTTGCTTGAATAAATTTTTATATCCCATTGATGATTTGTCATTTTGAAGTGAACCCAACATTATATTAGCATATAACAGATAGAGTTAACATATAAAAGGAGAGGGTGTTTTTCAAAATTTTCTAATGATAGGGTGACTTAATTGAATAAATTTTTATATTCCATTGACAATTTGTTCATTTTGAAGTGGACCCTACATTATATTAGCATATTACAGGCAGAGTTAACATATAAAAGGAGAGGGTAATTTTCAAAATTTTCTAATCAGAGTGCTTCAAGTTTAAAGATTTCCCTGTTCATCAAATAATAGTGGAGAGGTTGTTTGGTATGATGGAAGTGAAAGGGAACAAACAATTTTTTTTAATAATGGTACAATCTAAAAAATTATCACATCACCTAAGTGGTGCATGGTCCATATATTCATCCTTTATTTCATCCTCATTTCCTTAGATGCATTCCCCCTATTCAGATTGGTATGAAAAGGGGGCTATCATCACCCTTGTTAGGCTTTTTTCCAAAAAAGATTACCCATATTGTTCATTAATTTTCTGTATGTGAACTATGAAATACTCCATATTAACTATCTTACATTTTCATCCTCCATCCCTTTTTCTAACTTATCAAACTATGCCCAGAGGTTTCTTTCTTTTTATTTTCCATTTGTGTTTGTCAATCTGAACAATATGGTTAGTGCCTTGTTTTTTGAGAGAAGTATAACAAGCTTATATTTTGTATAATCCAGTAGCCTTATAATTAATGTGGTTAGTTTGTAGCTTGCAAGTGTAGTTTGTCGCTTGCAACTTGCAAGCTACAGAAATTGCTTGATCAAAATTTACAGCAAAGCCTGTTTGGCTGGAGTTGCTATTTACAGGGTGTTATTATGTTTAGTAGTTTATTTATTTTGCAGGTGGATTATGCATGCACACCTGAAGAGGTGCAGCAACATTTTCAGTCATGTGGAACAGTAAACAGGGTCACTATTCGGACCAATAAGTATGGGCAACCAAAGGGTTATGCTTATGTAGAATTCCTTGAGCCTGAGGCTGCACAGGAGGCTCTGCGGCTTAACGAATCTGAATTGCATGGACGCCAGTTGAAGGTTGGTGCATAGTTCATTGAAATCTTTGCCCTTTGTCCCCCCTTTTCACCTACGTTTCACGCTCTTCCTTAATCTGCTCAAGAAAACTGTTGTAATTTATGTAAACCTTATTGATACTGGCAAAGGTGTCGGCCAAAAGAACCAATGTCCCAGGGCTGAAAAAGTTCAATCCACGGCGCCCCAATCCCTATATGGGTGGTCAATTCAGAGGGGTTTATCCACAACCTTATTTTTACCCTCCCTATGGATATGGGTATGCTACTTTAATATGCCTCTCATCTCCCTAATAGTTTTAGTAAAGAATGTAGTAATGTTTGTCCTTTCTACTTTTACATTGCAGGAAAGTTCCAAGATTCAGGATGCCCATGCGTTATGGCCCTTACTAGACTGTAATGCTCGTTTAAATAGTAAATAAAATACACCCAAGCGTCTAGATTGACAACTATGAGTTTATGATGCTATATCAGAGCCTGTTTCCGGACTTTATTTCCGTCCTGGTAGGGTTACTTGTCATCATCATATATAAGTCAATTTTTCGGGATAAGTGTGTTTCTGGTTCGGAAGCATGAACATCTTTAAAAACTCATGCCTGTACTCGCTGTAGCCATTTATTGTTTTGCTTTGCTTATGCCTTCTTGAGAGTGTTTGGATCACCCTTTGGTTGACTGACTGATGATGATGAGCGTGTTCTGAAATCTGAACTTGTTTCCTTGATTTTATGAAACCACTAGCCTCTTCCCTTGAAGAGCCCTATCATTTGGATCTCAGAACTTATGGATGTTTTGCACCTGTTGGTCTGGAGCTACTGTGCTGCAGAAGCTGATAGCGATACCAAGATGATATGGAGGTATTTACAAAATAGTGTTTTCACCTGAATGATTTTTACCCTCTTTTCTGCTTAGTTCACAAAATTGCCTCTTCTATTGTCCAAAATGGGTTGGTTGGTGATCCGATTTTTAATTTCTTGTTGATTATCGCGAGTCTTGCCTTGCTAGTTAGTTGTTCCGTTAGCATATTCACTTTGGTTAGCCTGCATACGGCATTTATCTAGTGGTCGACCAGCGGAGCCAATGTGGTTAGTTATAAAGAGTTGGCCGAATGAAGGTAACAAGGGTGGAATGAGTTTAGTCATACAAACATGGATGAAAACACCATTCAAAATAAGTATAATTTCATTATTCTCAATATGTAAGCATTACCATAGGTACAATAATTTGCCGATACATGGGCAACAAATACACAAGAGATAACATTAGTATTTTATAATGAATTCAAACAAATAGTATGATAGTTTTGTAACGCACTAGAAATTACTTCTTGTAATAAGGAGGTGAGTTGTAGTATTTAGGAGGGGAGTATGAGGGAGGAGAGTAGTAGTTTGGAGGTGATGAGTAGTACTTAGGAGGCGAATACGTGGGAGGAGAGTAGTATGAAGGTGGCGAGTAGTACTTAGGAGGTGAATATGTAGGAGGGGAGTAGTATGTTGGTGGCGAGTAGTACTTAGGAAGTGAATATGTGGGAGGAGAGTAATATGAAGGTGGCGAATAGTACTTAGGAGGCGAATATGTGGGAGGAGAGTAGTATGAGGGTGGCGAGTAGTACTTAGGAGGCGAATACGTGGGAGGGGAGTAGTAAGAGGGTGGCGAGTAGTACTTAGGAGGAGAATATGTGGGAGGAGAGTAGTATGAGGGTGGCGAATAGTACTTAGGAGGCGAATAGGTGGGAGGAGAGTAGTATGAGGGTGGCGAGTAGTATTTAGGAGGCGAATATGTGGGAGGAGAGTAGTATGAGGGTGGCGAGTAGTACTTAGGTGGTGAATATGTGGGAGGAGAGTAGTATGAAGGCGGTGAGTAGTACTTAGGAGGTGAATATGTGGGAGGAGAATAGTATGGTGGTGGTGAGTAGTACTTAGGAGGGGAATATGTGGGAGGAGAGTAGTATGAAGGTGGCGAGTAGTACTTGGGTGGCGAGTATGTCGGAGGTGAGTAGGAGTATGAGGGCGGCGAGTAATATTTGGGTGGTGAATAAGTTGGCGGAGAATTGTACGAAGGAGGAGAGTAGTAGTATGGGGATGGTGAGTACTTTTCGGTTGGTGGTGGTGGTGAATAGTAGTAATTTGGAGACTTGTAGTAAGATGGAGGCAAGTAGGGCGAATAAGGAGAGTATTCAACAGCCACTGCAAGGGTGGCGACCATGCTTAAGGCGATGCAGTAGACTACGAAGCTTGAAAGCGAACCCATTCTGAAGAGGATTCTTGACGAGCAAGAGGCGGTGTTGGATGTGTTTTTGTAGCCTAATGAATTTGGCTACAAGCTTGAAACTAAACTGGTAAGAGTTGATGGCTTTTTTGATGAGAAGTGAAAGGGCTTATATAGATAGTTGGCCCTTGCAATTAAGAAGAAAATGTCAAAACATGTCGTATGCATATTGGGTTTGGTTTGAATATGTATATGTGCAAGTAGATTCATAGGGGTACAATTGTACAGTCATGAGGTCATGACCATTTCCAACTGTTGAATTGGTTTCTCATTTGCATCATTGATCAAGCGATTTATCATATCATATAATATGTTAAATAAAAAAAATGCATGAATTAATTTTGATATCCGACTTGACAAATATATGGAAAAATAATACCTTCTTATATATTTTAAAGGTGCTCTATTTTTCGGATTTGAACTCGGATATACGGTGAGAGATGTAAAATTCTTTTTTTTTTTTTGGTAAAATTCTAGGTCAATTTAGAGAATATATTTGGGTATTTATATACACGTCTAAAATTATTTAATAATAATTAATCATTTAATCTAAACATGAAATCAATTAACTCGTGTTTGAATCGCTTAAACATCCATTCTTTAAATGATCAATATATCTGAGATCTCAAGATCCTCATTACTGTTCATCTTATGAAAGCAGCCTACGACTTTTTTTTTTAAAATCCAACTAGTTTTTGTGTAGATTTCAACTGCCTCCATTGATTGTTCAACGTTTGAAAGCAAGCTCAGCACTTTTTTTCCATGAAAAAATATGGTCAAAAAGACTCAAAATGCATAAAACCACCATTTACTCAATCTTGTTTTCAATTAACCACCCCTTATTAAAAATAATTCACTTAACCACGCCTTATAAAAAACAGTTTGCAAATAACCATCCATCCTCCCATTTTTCTTTAAATTAAACTTCTATCAAATTCAACTTGAAATTAATTAAAGATGAAAACGCCTCCAAATTTGGTTTTATAGTTTTTATTCATTATTATCTATACAAAATTACCATTAAAGTATGCAAGTTGTGACCACCTCTACTAGTAAGTCAGATGTAGTCATACCTCTTTCGGTCATCGACGCTTTGTTTGCACCCTCCTCTGGCAATGCTTGATAGTAGACCTGTCAAAACAGGATCCGACCCAGTCGACTCGATCCGATTGCCCCAAAAATTTTGGGCCAAGAGTCGAAAATTTTGACCCATAAATTTTTTCCGACCCCAACCCGAAAAACCGGTAATTTTCCGGGTCATCTGGGTTTAGACCGGTGACCCAGTAATTTTGACCCGATTGACCCGGTGACCCGATGAACCCGATTGCTTTATAATTACATATGATTAATTTTTTTTATAGAGATTCCAATTTATTACATTTTATAATTGCAATCACTTGATCTATCGCAAAATTACCAAATTGTGTTTTTTTTTTAATTTAAAAAAATAGAATTTGACAGACCCAAAATCGACCGGATTTGACCCGAAACCTGGCCAAACCCGAGTTCAAGTCAACCCGGATCTACCTGGGACCCGTTTTACCCGAAACCCGAAATCACCCGACCCAAACCCGACCCGAATGACCCGATTGATAAGTCTACACTTGATAGGGATCTAGATGGAGGTTGTTCGTGCTTCGTCTTGAATGTGTTTATGCCTACCTTTGATTTATTTCACAAGACTATAAACATAGGTAAATAATAGTAGTGTACTAAAAACACATTTAGGGGCATTTTAGTCTTTCACTTTCAAGTTAAATTGTGGAAGTTTAAGGGAAAATGGGAGGATGGGTGGTACTTGCAAACAGTTTGTTATAATTGGTGGTTAAGTGAAATTTTTTGAATAAGTGGTGGTTAATAGAAAACAATTCAAGGGTGAATAAATGGTGGTTTTATACATTTTGGCCAAAAAATAAAATAAATTTGATGTATTGAACTAGTCTTGTGGATCAAAAGAGCGAAAAGATTGACAACAAGCAAATCATTATATGAATACAAATATAAAACAAACGGAAAATAACATCAATAATGAAGAAACAAACAAAAAAAACTAAGAGAGATAAGATGAACTCTGCAAGCTACTAAGCAAACGAGTAGCTCTATGGCCGACTTTCATCCCTGCTTGATAAAAAAAAATGTCAGACGTTTCTTATCGAGGCTAGTACGTGCATAGATGCAAAATAGAGGATATTTGAGGAATCAATGTGAAAACTTTTCATATTTGAACTCGATCGCCAAAGAATCATCAAATCATGATCACATCCATGACATCTCTTTTGATCTCGAGTTCCCTTGTTAAGTTTGTTTCCTATTTTTTCGCATAAAACTTAGCAAATGTATAAGACTTTGTTTTTGTTGTTGCTATTGTTGTCAAAACACTCGTTTAATGAAGGGATTCACATCAAAACCCTCAATAATTTTCGACTAAAATTTATTTTATCTTTCTAAATATACAACAAACAACTTCATAACCACCAAATCTATCAATTATTCAAAATAACTATGAACATTTTTCGGGACTTTATTGTTGTCCTGGTAGGGTTACTTGTCATCATCATCATATATAAGTCAATTTTTCGGGATAAGTGTGTTTCTGGTTCGGAAGCATGAACATCTTTAAAAACTCAATGCATGTACTCGCTGTAGTCATTTATTCTTTAAAAACTTTGCTTATGCCTTCTTGAGAGTGTTTGGATCACCCCTTGGTTGACAGACTGATGACGATGAGCGTGTTCTGAAATCTGGACTTGTTTCTTTGATTTTATGAAAGCACTAGCCTATTCCCTTGAATAGCCCTATCATTCGGATCTCAAAACTTATGGATATTTTGCACCTGTTGGTCTGAAGCTACTGTGCTGCAGAAGCTGATAGCGATACCAAGATGATATGGAGGTATTTACGAAATAGTGTTTTCACCTGAATGATTTTTAATTTTTTACCCTCTCTTTTATGCTTAGTTCACAAAATTGCCTCTTCTATTGTCCAAAATGGGTTGGTTGGTGATCCGATTTTTAATTTCTTGTTGATTATCACGAGTCTCACCTTGCTAGTTAGTTGTTCCGTTAGCATATTCACTTTGGTTAGCCTGCTTACGAAATTTATGTAGTGGTCGACCAGTGGAGCCAATGTGGTTAGTTATAAAGAGTTGGCCGAATGAAGGTAACGAGAATGGAATGAGTTTAGTCATACAAACATGGATGAAAACATCACTCATTGTAAGTATAATTTCATTATTCTCAATATGTAAGCATTACAATAGGTACAATAATTTGCCGATACATGGGCAACAAATACACAAGAGATAACATTAGTATTTTATAATGAATTCAAACAAATAGTATGATAGTTTTGTAACGCACTAGAAATTACTTCTTGTAATAAGGAGGTGAGTTGTAGTATTTAGGAGGGGAGTATGAGGGAGGAGAGTAGTAGTTTGGAGGTGATGAGTAGTACTTAGGAGGTGAATATGTAGGAGGAGAGTAGTAGTTTGGAGGTGATGAGTAGTACTTAGGAGGCGAATACGTGGGAGGAGAGTAGTATGAAGGTGGCGAGTAGTACTTAGGAGGTGAATATGTAGGAGGGGAGTAGTATGTTGGTGGCGAGTAGTACTTAGGAGGTGAATATGTGGGAGGAGAGTAATATGAAGGTGGCGAATAGTACTTAGGAGGCGAATATGTGGGAGGAGAGTAGTATGAGGGTGGCGAGTAGAACTTAGGAGGCGAATACGTGGGAGGGGAGTAGTATGAGGGTGGCGAGTAGTACTTAGGAGGAGAATATGTGGGAGGAGAGTAGTATGAGGGTGGCGAATAGTACTTAGGAGGCGAATAGGTGGGAGGAGAGTAGTATGAGGGTGGCGAGTAGTATTTAGGAGGCGAATATGTGGGAGGAGAGTAGTATGAGGGTGGCGAGTAGTATTTAGGGGGCGAATATGTGGGAGGAGAGTAGTATGAAGGCGGTGAGTAGTACTTAGGAGGTGAATATGTGGGAGGAGAATAGTATGATGGTGGTGAGTAGTACTTAGGAGGTGAATATGTGGGAGGAGAGTAGTATGAAGGTGGCGAGTAGTACTTGGGTGGCGAGTATGTCGGAGGTGAGTAGGAGTATGGGGGCGGCGAGTAATATTTGGGTGGTGAATAAGTTGGCGGAGAATTGTACGAAGGAGGAGAGTAGTAGTATGGGGATGGTGAGTACTTTTCGCTTGGTGGCGGTGGTGAATAGTAGTAATTTGGAGACTTGTAGTAAGATGGAGGCGAGTAGGGCGAATAAGGTGAGTATTCACCGGCCACTGCAAGGGTGGCGACCATGCTTAAGGCGATGCAGTAGACTACGAAGCTTGAAAGCGAACCCATTCTGAAGAGGATTCTTGACGAGCAAGAGGCGGTGTTGGATGTGTTTTTGTAGCCCAATGAATTTGGCTACAAGCTGGAAAACTAAACTGGTAGGAGTTGATGGCTTTTTTGATGAGAAGTGAAAGGGCTTATATAGATAGTTGGCCCTTGCAATTAAGAAGAAAATGTCAAAACGATGTCGTATGCATATTGGGTTTGGTTTGAATATGTATATGTGCAAGTAGATTCATAGGGGTACAATTGTATTACCATGACTCATGAGCACATGACCATTTCCAACTGTTGAATTGGTTTCTCTTTTGCATGATTGATCAAGCGATTTATCATATCATATCAAAACAGCCAACGACTTTTTTCTTTCTTTAATCCAATCTAGTTTTTGTGTACATTTCAACTGCCTCCATTGATTGTTCAATGTTTGAAAGCAAACTCAGCACTTTTTCTTCCATGAAAAATAAATAAATTTGATGTATTGAACAAGTCTTGTGGATTAAAAGAGCCAAAAGATGGGAATATAACGCTGTTGCAGATTGACTCGCTCATCTGACTTAGGAAGAACGGTCCTGAGGGATCGTCCAACCTAATTTTTATCTGATTAAAAAAAAAAACAGAGCGAAAAGATTGACAACAAGCAAATCATTATGAATACATGTATAAACAAATGGAAAATAACATCAATAATGAAGAAAACACCGTAAAAAACTAAGAGAGGTGAGATGAACTCTAGTAGCTCACGATTAGCTCTATCGCCAACTTTCATCCCTGGTTGACGAGTACAGTAGTGCAGACGAACAATAATGATAGATAAAAATATATAAAAAAAAAAGCCAGACTTCTGTTATCAACGAATCAAGGTTAGTACGTACGTAGATGCAAAGTAGAGGATATTTGGATTGTTCGCTATTCAAGAATTTTTGTTTTACATCCACGACCTCTCTCCTCGGATCTCAAGTTCCCTTGTTAAGTTTGTTTCCTATTTTTTCGAAAGCAAACGTATACAACCAGGGGTGGATTCAGAAATTCTTTCGGGATGAAAACAATTTTTTATACATAATTTTTATATTATTTTTATTAAAAATATTTTTTTTAAAATAAAATATATATAAAGAGAATACCGTAAATTTATAAGAAAAAATATATTATGTCTTGGAGGAGTTAGAGCATGAATATATAAGATTTTAAAAGTATTTCTGAGAGGTCGTAATTGAAATCATTTATAAATTTTGGATAATACAACTTGCTAATATATATAATATATTCTGTGTTTTAGGAGGAAGGAATATGTAATATATATTTTGGAGGTATTGTTGAGAAGCCGTATTTGAAATCGTTTAGTAATTAATAATTAAAATAGAAACTTGAAATTATTGAAGTCATGTTTGAATCACCCAACATCTCATTTCCTCGTTATTTTATTTTAGTAAAGTGTAGGCACATGCATGAGTCAAATCTCAACCTGCCTCATTTGATAGTGTTCGAAAGTTGAGTTATTCCAATACCCTGGCGGGTAGGTGTACGGTTCTTTAACCACTCCGTATCTACTTTGTACATATTCACATCACACCCAATTCGAAACCGATGCCATAAGTCCCATACCGATACCGGCCTCGTTCTACCTACTGAAAGATCTAGCTAGCTCACGTGTCACACTATCAATTAATATAAGTGGCAATAAGAGGCTACTGTACTACCCGCCCCTTGTAGAGATTTTTTTTTTCAATACTACCTACATGGCTACATGTCATTTTATTTAAGAGAAAAATTATATAAAATATTAGTTTTAATTAATGTTTTTTAATACTTACAAACTTATTAATAATAAATTTTTAATTATTAAAAAAAATTAATAAAAAAGCTGATAACTCCTAAAAAAGCATGTTAAAAAATTAAAAGACATGTATATTTGGACAGAGGGTTATTGATATCTTCAAAACGTAATCAGACACGTTAGAAACGATTGAACATTAAACATATGCAATATTTTGAAACAATAACTCAAAATAATACCAAGGATCAACTTTTAACTAAAAATAATATGAACTTTATATTAACAAAACAAAACAAAAAAACAATATAGTTCTAAATCCCGGTTAAATTTTTAGTCAAATTCGGCACGTGTTACACCAGAGATCCGCGTACGTGTAAACAAATTGCCACTTATACTATTTTGGACAGAAATTTACACGTGGTGTAAAAAGTTTTAAATCTGGTTGAAAACTTAACCAGAATTTAGAACCCTATTAACTTTTTTTTTTGGTTAATATAGGCATAATTCTTATATGAATTAGTCAAAATTAAAGCTTGTATTTTTTTTATTAAGATCTGATACTTAGTAGTATTATTTTTCTATTTTTTTTAAATGATTCTCGACGATAATTTTATAACCAAATAAATAGAAATTTCACACACACACACGATAACAATATGTGGAGAATATAATTTGGGAGTGTCTCACATTGCTTAGAAAATGAATCCAAGCCTTGCATATAAGCCGGTGGGCTACCCCACCTAACACCAATTGGTTTTAGGATGAAACCCACTCGGCTTGGTTGGCGCGTGTGCGCTTGACGTGCGTAGCCCCCACGTCGGATGGTAAACCGGCTTGACTCAGTGGTAGGAAGCAAGGTAAATCTTAGATTTTCACCCAAGGAAAGAAGCGGAGGCATGGATCGAACCCAGGACCTCCTTATTCCTCCCCTTGCTCCTTGCCACCAGGCCACCCCGAGTGGGGCGAAGAATTAATATTTTGCCAACACAAATTTGACATTTATTGCAGTACATGCGCGTAGATAAATATTCAATAGAAAACAAATACGGAGTAATACAATATTTGTAAACTATACTCGAAATTATTTCTTGTAATGAGGCGGTGAGTAGTACAAGCCTACAAGGGAGGAGAGTAGTAGTTTGGAGGCGATGAGTAGTATTTCGGAGGTGAATACGTAGGAGGAGAGTAGTATGAAGGCGGTGAGTAATACTTAGGAGGCGAGTAAGTTGGAGGAGAGTAGTAGCTAGTATGCTGGTGGTGAATAATATTTCGGAGGTGTGTATGTAGGAGGAGAGTAAGAGTAAGATGACGGTGAGTATGTCGGATGAGAGTAGTATTTAGGTGACGAATAAGTCGGTAGAGAATAGTATGATGGTGGTGAGTAATATTTAGGGGGCGAGTATGTTGGAGGAGGAGAGTGTACATAGTAGAATGGGAAATAGGGCACAATTGCCGATGGGGGTGGGTAGTAATAATTTGGATGAGAATTATAATAATTCGGAGGTGATTGGACGTAATAAGATGGAGGCGAGTATGAGGAATGAGGAGAGTACTCGCCAGCCATTGCAAGGCTGACGACTGTGCTTAAAGCGATATAGTAGACTACGAAGCTCGAAAACGAACCCATTTTGAAGAGATGCAAGAAGCCAACGTTGATTCCTACAAGAAGGAAATTTGGAGGAGTTGATGACTTATTGGGTGAAGAATGAAAGGATTTATATCGGTAGCCGTTGCGGCCTTTCCAAATCGTCAAAACGACGTCGTATGTGCATATTGTTGTGCTTAGTTTGAATATTGATTAGTATTACAAATTACACGAGTTTGAGACCATTTCCAACTGTTGAATTGCCTGCTTTTTGGACGTTGTTGATCAATGATCGATTATCTATCACATATTTTTATGTGAAAATTTGCATAAATCTTGGATAATTTGACTCGTGGAATATAAGATGTTTAAGATATCGTTCAACTAGTAACTCAAAATATTTTTTCTAAACTCCAAACAAACTAAAATATACTCCCTCCGTCCAACAATACATGGATTTTTAGAGGTAAAATTTTGTCCAAAAATAGATGGTCTTTTATGTTTTCTAGGTAGGAAGTTATAATGATTTGTATTGGTTTGTGTGCTGTTGACTTTTTAAAATAATTTGATTGGTTAAAATGTGTAGTGGGTGTTAAAAAATAATAAAATTTATGTAAAAGTTAGTGTAATGATGATGTTTTTTTTAAAATAAAGTGTTTTATTAAAACTTGTGCAAAGTGCTAAAAGGTAATGTATTTTAGGACGGAGGGAGTATATATTACTGATTACGTATATATTATAAAAATTATACAGTTTTTCAATATTTTAATTTTACTCAAATTCAATTTATAGTTATTACTATTATCAATAAATAATTATATATAATGATAAAAAAATTGAATTTATTAATTTTTAATATGTATTATATGAGAGTAGACAACTATAATTTTTACACATACAAACACACATGAAAGCAATCACTCATCTTATTATCAATATGTAAGCATTACAAAGGGTATAATATTTTGCCAATACATGGGCAACAAATTAATACACAAGACCTTACATTTGTTTTTATAGAAGGAATTCAAGCAAATAATATATATGATAATTTTGAATTGACCATGTAGAACGCACTAATTACTTCTTGTAATAAGGTGGTGAGTTGTAGTATTTAGGAGGGGAGTAAGATGGAGGCGAGTAGTAGTTTGGAGGCGATGAATAGTACTTAGGAGGTGAATACGTGGGAGGAGAGTAATATGAAGGCGGTGAGTAGTACTTAGGAGGCGAATACGTGGGAGGAGAGTAGTATGAAGGCGGCGAATAGTACTTAGGAGGTGAATACGTGGGAGGAGAGTAGTATGAGGGTGGTGAGTAGTACTTAGGAGGCGAATACGTGGGAGGAGAGTAGTATGAAGGTGGTGAGTAGTATTTAGGAGGCGAATACGTGGGAGGAGAGTAGTATGAAGGTGGCGAGTAGTACTTAGGAGGCGAATACGTGGGAGGAGAGTAGTATGAGGGTGGCGAGTAGTACTTAGGAGGCGAATACGTGGGAGGAGAGTAGTATGAAGGTGGCGAGTAGTATTTAGGAGGCGAATATGTGGGAGGAGAGTAGTATGAAGGTGGTGAATAGTACTTAGGAGGCGAATACGTGGGAGGAGAGTAGTATGAGGGTGGCGAGTAATACTTAGGAGGTGAATACGTGGGAGGAGAGTAGTATGAAGGCGGTGAATAGTATTTAGGAGGCGAATACGTGGGAGGAGAGTAATATGAAGGTGGTGAGGAGTACTTAGGCGGTGAATATGAAGGAGGAGAATAGGAGTACGATGGTGGTGAGTAATATTTGGGTGGTGAATAAGTTGGCGGAGAATAGTACGAAGGAGGTGAATACGAAGGAGGAGAGTAGTAGTATGGGGACGGTGAGTAATAAGGTGAGTACTTTTGGGCTGGTGGTGGTGGTGAGTAGTAGTAATTTGGAGGAGAGTTGTAATAATTCGGAGAAGATTTGTATGATGGAGGTGAGTAGGATGAATATGGAGAGTACTCGCCAGCCGCAGCAAGGGTGGCGACCATGCTCAAAGCGATGCAGTAGACTACGAAGCTCGAAAACGAACCCATTGTGAATTGGATTCCGAACGAGCAATGGACAATCTTGGATGTGTTTTGTAGCCTAATGAATTTTGCTACAAGCAATTGGAAACTAAACTGGGAGGAGTTGAGATGGCTTATTTGATGAGAGGTGAAAGGGTTTATATAGGTAGTGGCTCTTGACATCTTGCAATATTTAGAAGAAATGGTCAAAATGTTCTGGTATACATATTGGGCTTGGTTTGAATATGATCGACCACTTCCAACGGTTGAATTGGCTTCTTTTTGCTTGATTAATTTTTATCAAGAAATTAAATTCATCATATCTTATAAATGTAAAAAATTAATTGATTATTTGAAATTTCTGAATTGTCAAAAATAAGATTTTTAGGATGTTGTTGTTTGATTGAAGTAGCATTTTGCATATTTTTAGGGTATTTATAGATCGAAGTTTTAACTGAAATTATTTAATAATTATCTAAACTTAAAATAATAACACATCCAGTCTCTGATATAAATAAATAAATAAATAAAAATAACACATCCAATATTCTTCCATTTGTTCAATTTATATATTTGAGATAGCAACTAATTAATCCCCAACTCAGTTGCTAATCGTTGTCAATCTTCTCACTATGACCAAATCCATTAATAAAATAATTGGTTTGAACACAACATTTAATTAATGCTCGATAAAGCAACATTAATTGTTGAACATTTCTTGGAACATTTTACTATTTCGTCCTGTTCAAGCCAAATGGAGTTATATATATTTTACCGGTCTTTCTATCCTATGCCCCAAAGGTATAGAAATAATAGGATAATAAGCTTAATAAGACTATCTACAATGGTTTTGTCTATAATGTATATATTTGCACAAAATGTGTAAAAATACACCTTACTTTTTGGTATTTTGCTCCAATGGTCAAATGTGTATTTTTTTACACACTATTCAAATATAATTAAGTTAAAACAAAAAAGAAAACAAAAATCATAAAAAATACACCGATAAAATTATCTTGGTTTTTGAAAAAGTTTTTGCATATGGGGAAGGTGATGTGATCAAATTTGAACATTGTATGCTCAAATGTGCACATTGCACACCCCAAAAGCAACCAATGGAGCTAAAAAATGTCTAAAAAATACACATTTAAACATTTATATATAACAATTGGAGTTAGTCTAAGGAATGATTTCCTACCATTGGAGTTAGTCTAAGGAATGAACATGGTGAAGTAATTCAATTTACCCGAAACACAAATCAACAAAATGTGTACTAATTAATAAACCAACATCCAAATGTTTTTAGTCGTCAATCTCCATGTAATAATATGGGATCCAAATCCTCTGTCTCCGGATATGTTCCCTCTCCCTGTTCCCCCTCACAAAAACTGTTTTTCTTTTTTTCTTTTAATCTATTTTTATTTATTTATTTTATTTTTGTTTTTTTTAATTACAAGTTGTACGGGGAAGGGGTGGATGGACAGGAGGGGGGATATTTTTGGGAACAGAGGATTTGATTCCAATAATATGTCAAGCACAATTAACCAATCTTTTATAGGATGGGTGCTAAAAAAAGATCGAAATACAGGAAATATGTTTAATACAAGGTCAATTTGTTATTAAGCACAAGCCTGTCTGCAACCAGTGGCAGAGCTAGGGATGTTTGGGTGCTCGAGCACCCTAGCCCGAAAAAAAAAACAAAAAAAGTAATTTTTTGAATATATATTTAATATTTTTAAGGTAATATAATATTTTAAATAATATTTGAAATAAGAGTGCTAATGACCTGAGTAGATTTTGGGCTAACTCGCCTGGTCCGCCGAGGAAAAAAGACGGGCATGTGTAGAGCAATCGGCCCAAGGGGGCCGTCAGTCCCGGCCCGATAGGCCCACCGGATTGGACTTGGAGCGAGTATGAGGCCCAAGCGGACCGTCAGACTCGGACCGATATATATTAATATTATAATATTATACATATATATACAATGATATTTTTTTATCCTAATACAAACTATATATATATATATATTTATTTATTTATATATTACACGTATAGTGTGTGTATATATAATACAACTATACAATAGTGTATATTAATATATACTGTATATATTAGACAGTGTGTATGTATAGTGTGTATGAATATTAATTGTGTAGTCTTTTGATCAATGACCCCTTGTCCTAGTGGTAAGGGAGAGGTGATCCTTGTAAGAGGTTAAGGGTTCAAATCCCACTTCTTACACAATTTGTGTATTAGTGGGTGCTCAAGCTTTCATTGGCTTGGGTGAGCCTGCCTGGTGGCTTGCCGCCTGGCTTACCCGGTTCGCGTCCTTTGCAGGCTAGGGCTCGGACCCATGGAAGACTAGTCGATAACCTCGGAACCCCCACGTTAAAAAAATAATAATAATAAATAAAATTGTGTAGTCTTTTGAATTATTTTCTAATTGAAAAAAAATTGATATTGCGTTATATATAAAGAAAATCCATAAAATATAAAAAAGTATGGATCTATATGTGTTATGTCTTTAATTGACTTTGCTTCTTGGATATTATCTAAAAGTAAAATTTAGTTACATAACCAAATGTTATCGGGTAGGGTTTCCCATCTCGAATCATTTCATAGAAAAAAAGCCCGGTGGGCGGCCCGCCCGCCAACAAGGGCGGGCTTGGACAAGGCAATAGACCCAAAAATTGGGTCTGGCCCAAGCCCGACCCGGTACAAAGGGCTACAAAAATATCGAAGGCCCGGTCCAAGCCCGCCCGGCCCGACCCATGCTCAGGTCTAAGTGCTATCTATCTCAATTCTCAAGTGGTAAAGGAAAAAAGAAAAATTAGAAGGTCTTGGTTCAAATCACAACTCCATTTTTTATTTGTTTTTTACTCTACCATTAATTCTTCTTAATTTCTTTTTTTTTGTTTCTATCAATTATTTCATTAAAAATGTCATATTTATATTTAAATGACGCATTTAACATTTTCTTTCAATATTGTTTTAAAAGTAAATTTTTGTGATTTTTTTTCTATATTTTTTGTTTCTCTTCTATTTTTTGGTTACTCTCAACTATTTAAATACAAAAAAATCATTAAAAATATCAAAATTTTAGTGTTTTTTCAATATATATATATTTTTAACATATTCTTAGTAAGTATACACAGAAAAAAATATTTCACGGATTTTTTTTAGCACCCTTGACTGAAAATCCTGGCTCCGCCACTGTCCGCAACCGATATATATCCAAAAGCAACAGACAAATAATTCACTAAACACAAGTGTTCGCAACGAAGTGAATGAACCCTTTACATTGTCCACAACGGGCATACGCTGCCTAATCTGTCTATTGCATACACCTTTTTCAATTTTTAGTTAGTGACAGTGTTTTTTAGCTCAGTTTTACTAAGAATCGAGCTAAATTATGTTTTTAGCTCGGTTGTATTAAGACCCGAGCTATTTAATTAAACCGCCTATTGTATAACGTTTTATAGAGAGTATAGCTTGGCTCAAGTCCTATCTTTACAGGAGCCCATAACTTACAGACGAGCTAAGTCCGATCCAGCTTAGGTAGATGCCATGAATGCAGAATTACAAGCTCTTGAGAAGAATGAGACTTTGACAATTACTGATCTTCCACCTGGGAAATCTGTAATTGGTTGTCGTTGGGTTTACAAGATTAAGTTCAGACCAGATGGATCTCTTGAAAGACTTAAAGCCCGATTAGTTGCTAAGGGTTACAACTTACAACCAGATTAAAGGGAAGGATATATAATCATCATACCTTCTCTCCAGTTGCGAAATTTACAACTGTCAGACTTGTTATTGCACTTGCTACTATGAAGCAGTGGGCTATTCATCAATTGGACTTGAATAACGCCTTCTTACATGGCTTCCTTGATGAGGAGGTGTACATGGCATTGCCAGAAGGTTACACAGGGGCACCTTCTTCCAAAGTTTGCGGACTTAAAAGATCCCTATATGGCCTTAAACAGGCTTCAAGGCAATGGAACATTGAGCTTTCAAGGTTCCTTACTAAGCTGGGTTTTGTTCAATCCATGGCTGATTATAGTATGTTTGTAAAGGTTGTTTCGAAGGGCATTGTTGTAGCCTTGGTCTATGTGGACAATCTCCTTCTGGCTGGCGATTGCTTGACAGAAATCATAGCTACAAAGCAGGCACTGCATCAGGCTTTTACAATCAAAGATCTCAGGGAGATTCGTTATTTTCTAGTATTGGAAGTGGTTCGTACAAGTGCATGAACCTTGCTTAATCAACGAAAATACGTCCTGGACATCCTCCAGGGCACGAATACGGTTGATTGAATTGTAACTTGTCTCCGTTTCCTATGCCAAAGGGTTTGAAACTGTCAATTGATCAAGGAGAAACATTGCTTGATCCGGAGAGGTACATGCGCTTGGTGGGACGGTTGTTGTTTCTCAACATGACAAGGCCGGACATTTCATACTCAATGCAACATCTGAGTCAGTTTATGAGCAATCCTCGTCAACCTCATTGGCAAGTTGCTCTTCACGTGGTGCGTTATCTCAAGGGGACTCCCAATTTTGGCTTGTTCTACCCAACAGACAATCATGTGGCTCTCACTGGCTTCTGTGATGCTGATTGGGGTGCTTGCCTCTCTACTGGGAGATCTCTTACTGGGTTTTGTATGTTTTTTGGCACAATCTTGGTCTCCTGGAAGACCAAGAAACAAACCACAGTCTCTAAATCTTCGGCCGAAGCTGAGTACAGAAGCTTGTCTAAAGCATCCAGTGAGCTCGTGTGGTTACACATTGTTCTTTAGGCATTGGCTTGCTATGTTCTGAAGCCCATTCCACTGCACTGTGACATCCGCCTTGACTGGCACTATGTCCGTGAGCGCCTCCTAGAAGGGTTTCTTATCCCTTCATTTGTAAGTCCCAACATCAGCTTGCAGATGTGTTTACCAAGCCCCTGGGTGAGGCTCCACACCAGTTCCTATGCTCCAAGTTAGGCCTAGTTTACACACTAGTCCAACTTGAGGAGGACATATAGAGAGTATAAGTTCGAAGGGGTATTTTGGTAATTGTCTTGCGTGGCTTACTGTGTATAAAACCTTGCATTCAGTTGCAATTGGACATAACAGAAAAACACAATTGAAGAGTTTGTTACTCTGATTCAAAACCTCCATTTTCAATGTTCTTGATTTCTTCCATCTTCGCTTGATCAAACTGAGGAAGATCTCAGTTTTATCACTTTTAAAGTCTCACCTTTTTTTTAAGTAATCATGTCATTGTTGAGGGTGTGCAATTGCAAAATCCAGGTTGAAAGTACCACATTCTCGATCATCAACTTTAGAATCCAAAAGGCAAACCAATGTTCTTCTTACAAATCAAAAGAAACTAAACATCCATGGTATGCAAGGAAAAAAAAAATGCAGGCATAACATCCCTAATTAACTGATAAAAAAGGGAATTTTGTTCCCAATTCATCCCTATCAAATTTCTTGCACCAAACAATTTGAAACCAAAGGTAAACTGAATCTACCAATATTGTGATTGTCGAAGAAATTGATCGAGTTGAATCTACGAATTTGATATTGACTCAGATTTTTGGGGTCGGGGGCTTGTAGAGAGGGTAGCGGAAGGGGGAGTGGGAGAGAGGCGTGGAATTGATGGCAGGGTAGTGTGTGTAATTTTAACGTTTGTTATAATTTTTTGTTTTTTTTATCAGGTAAAGATCCGGGTGGATTGATCCTACCCGATAGCATCCTTATGGATGAGGTCTTGAAGACCTGAATCAGTATATATGTCGAGGTCTTTGACAGAACGGAAAATGTGTGAAACCTTATCAGCTACTCTGTTGTCATTACGGGGCACGTGAGGGAAACTCACATATATATATATATATATATATATATATATATATATATATATATATATATATATATATATATATATATATATATATATATATATATATATATATATATATATATATATATATATATATATATATATATATATATATATAGTTTCTTTATTCTCATCAGTATGTAGTTAGCATTACAATCGGTAGAATATTATGCGGATACATGGGCAACAAATACACAAGAGATAACATTAGCATTTTATAATGAATTCATACAAATAGTATGAAAGTCTTGTAACACACTAGAAATTACTTCTTGTAATAAGGGGGTGAGTCCTAGTATTTAGGAGGGGAGTAGTAGTAAGAAGGAGGGGAGTAAGATGGAGGAGAGTAGTAGTTTGGAGGTGATGAGTAGTACTTAGGAGGCGAATATGTGGGAGGAGAGTAATACGAAGGCGGCGAGTAGTACTTCGGAGGTGAATATGTGGGAGGAGAGTAGTATTTCGGAGGTGAGTATGTGGGAGGAGAGTAGTACGAAGGCGGCGAGTAGTACTTCGGAGGTGAATATGTGGGAGGAGAGTAGTATGAGGGCGGGGAGTAGTATTTCGGAGGTGAATATGTGGGAGGAGAGTAGTATGAGGGTGGCGAGTAGTATTTAGGAGGTGAATATGTGGGAGGGGAGTAGTATGAGGGAGGGGAGTAGTATTTCGGAGGTGAATATGTGGGAGGAGAGTAGTATGAGGGTGGTGAGTAGTACTTAGGAGGCGAATATGTGGGAGGAGAGTAGTACGAAGGCGGCGAGTAGTACTTAGGAGGTGAATATGTGGTAGGAGAATAGTATTTCGGAGGTGAGTATGTGGGAGGAGAGTAGTATGAGGGCGGGGAGTAGTATTTCGGAGGTAAATATGTGGGAGGAGAGTAGTATGAGGGTGGCGAGTAGTACTTAGGAGGTGAATATGTGGGAGGGGAGTAGTATGAGGGCGGGGAGTAGTATTTCGGAGGTGAATATGTGGGAGGAGAGTAGTATGAGGGTGATGAGTAGTACTTAGGAGGCGAATATGTGGGAGGAGAGTAGTACGAAGGCGGCGAGTAGTACTTAGGAGGTGAATATGTGGGAGGAGAATAGTATTTCGGAGGTGAGTATGTGGGAGGAGAGTAGTATGAGGGCGGAGAGTAGTATTTCGGAGGTGAATATCTGGGAGGAGAGTAGTATGAGGGTGACGAGTAGTACTTAGGAGGTGAATATGTGGGAGGAGAGTAGTACGAAGGCGGCGAGTAGTACTTAGGAGGTGAATATGTGGGAGGGGAGTAATATTTTGGAGGTGAGTATGTGGGAGGAGAGTAGTATGAAGGTGGTGAATAGTACTTAGGTGGTGAATATGAGGGAGGAGAATAGGAGTACGATGGCGGTGAGTAATATTTAGGTGGTGTGTATGTCGGAGGAGAGTAGTATTTTGGCGGTGAGTATGTGGGAGGTGAGTAGGAGTATGAGGGTGACGAGTAATATTTGGGTGGTGAATAAGTTGGGGGAGTGTAATATTTGGGTGGTGAATAAGTTGGCGGAGAATAGTATTTAGGAGGTGAATACGAAGGGGGAGAGTAGTAGTATGGGGATGGTGAGTAATAGGGCGAATACTTTTGGGCTGGTGGCGGTGGTGAGTAGTAGTAATTTGGAGGAGAGTTGTAATAATTCGGAGAAGATTTGTATGATGGAGGCGAGTAGGATGAATATGGCGGTGGTGAGTAGTACTCGCCAGCCACCGCAAGGGTGGCGACCATGCTTAAAGCGATGCAGTAGACTATGAAACTCGAAAACGAACCCATTGTGAAGTGGATTCCGAACGAGCAATAGGCAATCTTGGATGTGTTTTGTATCTAATTAGTTTTCCTACAAGCTAGCAGGAAACTAAACTTGCAGGAGTTGATGGCTTGTTTGATGAGAGGTGAAAGGGTTTATATAGGTAGTGGCTCTTGGCATCTTGCAATTCAGAAGAAAATGTCAAATTAAATGATTCCGTATGCATATTGGGATTGGTTTGAATAATACGGTGTTTTAAAGATGCTCTAAATCAACTCGATTGGTCAAATATTTTTAGGGTATTTTAGAGAAGTTTTAATTGAAATTATTTAATAATAATAATCTAAACTTTAAATAATTTAATTCATGACTCACCTAACACATCCAATATACCATTTCATTTTGTTCGATATATAAATTTGAGAAAGGTTAAATTGGGTAATTATTCTTTTTTCAATTTTTGTTTTAGCAAATATATCTTTAAAGATTTTGTTTTATTAATGACAGATTTGTCCATGATTTGATTGTAATAATAAATATCCAAATCCCTAATTAATTCTTATTTCTTTGACGCTTCTTCTATTATTTGACGCTCCTCTTTTAAGAAAGGTTCGTACACGCACCTCTCTTCAAGCACGGGTATTGCTTGTGAAGATATTGAAGGTTGATTTTGTGTTATTTATTCAAGTGATTGCTAATATGACTTCCACTGGTTACTATAATTTGAAAACTCACCAAATTTGTCTTTAACGAATCGGTTATGAGGTCAACCAAGGTTGATGAATTGCTTGTGATTTATGTCGTGATTCATAATTAGATGCAACACTTCCTTCAACTATAATTTTTTTTATGATTTCATTTAAGAACAAATTCACAATAATCGCTTATTGTGATTTGATGAAGCGCTTATCTGGTTACAATAATTTTAGGCTACAATAATCGCTATCTATGACTACAATAATTGTAGGTTACAATAATCGCTATCTATTGTTACAATAATCGATTCATTTAGGTGATTTCTTGTAACTCAACTCCACAATTCAATTACGGATATAGTAATAGGTACAAGACTCCACTCAATACAGGAATTCATTCAGTACACGAAATCTTGTATTACATAAGTTTGATTACGCAAGGTTGATTGATGATTAACAATACAGGAAAGTGGTTACAATCTTGTATTACATGAACGCGATTGTAATATAAGAATAATTTTGTATTAGAGGAATGTTATTGTAACACAAGAATGAGATTGTATTACATGATTTTGTAACAAGAACACTATTCTATTACATAAATAATATTGTAATACAAGAATGATATTGCCTTACAAGAATCGACCCCATACATGAATTAGAGTTTGTAAAATACAACCGTCAATAAATAATTCTAACCAAATAATTTGAAGATTCAAGAGTAACTAATTAAACCCTAATCAATTCCACGTTAAGTTCATCTACCAAATCTTCTAATGATTTAACCGTTTACTTTGTAAAATTATAGAATTTGTTTTTAAAAAAAATTGTTTTTACTTTTTAAAATGATAAAATTTGATTGTAAGGGTATAAAAGTAATCTCCATATAAAAAATAGTACAATTAACTAAAAGAAAACTCAAGGAGTATAGTTAGTAAAAAAAAACTTTAAAAGGGTATACTCTACCCAATTTTCTCTTTGGGAAATCAACGCTTTTTTTTATCGGGGCAGTTACTATACATGCCATATTTTTTGCCTATATTAGGAAACTGTCTTCCACCCTCTCCATATTAGCAAAATGTCCACCCCTAAAATAAAGTTGCTGAAATTTTTGTTTTCAGCAAAAAAAAAAAATTCCGCGAAATTTAGTTTTTTTTTTGTTTTTTTTTTCGCGTTGCTGAAACTGCTGAAACCGAAGTTGCTGAAATTGAGTTCTTTTTTTTCCACGTTGCCGAAATTACCAAAACCGAAATTGCTGAAATTGAGTGTTTTTTCTCCATGTTACCTTTTTTCGCTTTTTTTTCCACGTTTCCTGAGTTGCTGAAACACATGTGCCACCATCTGTTTCAGCAGTTTTTTTTCTTTTCACGTTACTGTTTTTTTTTCGCGTTTCCAGCGTTGCTGAAACCCCTGTGTCACCCCTTATTTTAGCAGTTTTTTTTTCGCATTACTGTTTTTTTTTTCGCGTTGCCGAAACCGGAGTTGCTGAAACCCCGATTTTAGCCACTGTTGTTAATGCTGAAACCCTGATTTCAGCAACGTTGTTAATGCTAAACCCCGGTTTCAGCAACGTTGTTGATGCCGAAACCCCGATTTCAACAACGTTGTTGATGTTGAAACCCCGATTTCAGCAACGTTGTTGATGTTGAAATTGTTGCTGAAATCGTCTTACGGGATATAAAATTTAGCCTATGCAGGACTCGAACCCACGTATTTGTGCATAGCACATCGCTGTACCATTGAGCTAAGAGGCTTTTAAAAGAGATTTAAAGCATTTCAGTATTCATTTCAGCATTTCAGTATTTATTTCAGCATTTCAGTATTTATTAGTTGTGAAAATAAATATAAAAAATATAAAAGCGGGAAAGCAAGAAATCTAACATTTGTAAAGGCCTACGAATTGATTAAAAGTTTGCTGAAATGAATCAATAAGCAATTAGCATACATATAAGCCTGAATCAATAGGCAATTAGCATACATGTATTATTTTCCTGAAATGAATTGCTGAAATGATAGAGGGCGGCGATTGAGCATTTTCAGCTTACATTATCAAGGGTAAATTATCAGAACAACGAGGGAGATGTGAACTTACCATACGAGAGTAAAATAGGGCTGACTCCAATTGCGAATTTGCGACCAGAGATGGCTGCGGCAACAGAGAGAGAGAGAGAGGCGAGAGATGATAGAGGGCGGCGAGAGATCACAGAGAGAGACGAGAGTCAAACTGAGACCACCGAGGGAGACGAGGGACAACAGAGGGCAGTGAACAGGGACCACAGAGGAAGGCGAAGAGAGAGAGAGAGAGAGAGCCGAGATGGCCGCGGAGATGAGCGATAGACGACGGCGACGAGAGCTGAAAGTTCCGAGATGGCCGATGAGCGACGAAAGTTGAGAGCGACGACGACGAGAGCTGCAAGGACGAGAGCGGATGGAAGTTCGTCGATGGAGGCGATTTAGGATTCAGAGGCGATTTGTGGAAGGAAGCGATCGATTTGGGAGTGTGAGCGAAATCAGTACTGCTGAAGCAAGAATGGGAAACTGAAGTAGTGTTAGCGAAATCAGTACGATGGAGGACGAGGGAGGACGCTCGATCCGGCACCGATCTGAGATCCGGCAAGGGGGAGGCGCGTGGAGGAGGTGCAGTCGCCGGATCTGCACCCGGAGGAGGTGGATCTGAGCGGATTCAAGTCCGGCGCGTTGATCTCCTTTGCCTGAATTCAAGTCCGGCGACGAAAACGGTGGAGCGAAGAGGTCGGTATCCTCCTCGTCATCATCTTCGGCATGAGGAACGGTTGTCGTGTTGAGCGAGAGAGAATGAAGGGCGAGGAAGAGAGCGAGAGAAGGAGGAGCCGCCAGAATGCCAGATGCTGAAACGCTCCAAATCTCTTAGATTAGGTTAAAATCTCAGGGGCAATTTTGTCAAAAAAATTAGAGGTGGACAAAAACCTAATTTGTCGGAATTGGGAGACACTCCTTCAATAAGGCCCAAAAAAAAAGGCCCGTTGGACAAATTTTCTCTTTTTTATCTTACTAGTTGCCTAGTTGGTACTCCGTATTGACTATTGAGCATTAATTTGAGCATGCCTTGCATACAAACACCTTTTAGACCATCCACAATGGTTTTGTGTAAAATGTACACATTTGCACATGATGTGTAAAAATACATATCACTTTTTAGCAATTTGCTCCATTGGTAAAATGTCCATTTTTTACACACCCTTGAAATACAATTCATTTAAAACAAAAAGAAAAATAAAATCATAAAAAAACAAACCAATGAAATTGTCTTGCTTTTTGTAAAAGTTTTTGCACATGGGGGAGATTGTGTGCTCAAATTTGCACATCACATGCTCAAATGTGCACATTTGCACACACCCAAAACAACCAATGGAGTTAAAAAATGTCTAAAAAATACACATTTGCACATTTGCACACAACCATTGTGGATGGTCTTAAAATAGAGTTGGGATCTTCTACAACAATGAGTGTACCCTATGGTACACCACAAAATTGTTTTTATTATAAAACAATGTTAAAAAAAATTCTAAAAATTATATTTAACTTATATACACATATTTATATACTTATAAAATTTTATCATAAAAAATCATGTTCTAGAAAAATAGAAAAATCATTTGCTAAAATAACTCATATTTTCATTATTTATAATTTTTTAAACATGATTTTTATAATAAAATTTTATAAATATATAAATATAAGTGTATATAAGTTAAATATAATTTTTAGAATTTTTTTAACATTATTTTATCACAAAAATAATTTTGTGGTGTACCATAGGGTACACCTATGGTTGTAGAAGATCCAAACTCTTTAAAATAGGCTCTTCTATTTGGTTTTTCATAGGTTTTTTTAAGAACTACAGTATAAATATTATTTTTTAAATATATAGTATAATATAATTTCAAAAATTAATAAAAAAAAAGTTAATATTTTATAGATTTTTTAATTTTTTAAAAATGTTAAAAATTAAGTTTTTTTTTGGTCTGAATGTTAAAAATTAAGTTAACGGACTTCTATTGTAAAACGGGATGAGTGAATTTTTAGGGTAAAGAGGTCAACTAAATAAAATGCTGAAACGCTCCAAATGCGTTTAATCCCCTACTTAGTTGGTAATCGTTCTCGGGCAAGAGTTCCAGTGAAACAAAAAATACAGTGAAACGGTGAAACGAATGAATATTGCGTTATATCAATATGAATATGGCATTATGTAGATATATGAATATGTAAATATTGTGGTGTGTGGATATGAATATGGTGTTATTCACTTTATATTATGTAAATATAAATAATAACATATTCATATACCCATATTTAAATCATATTTATATTCACACAACATAATATTGAATTTTTTTTCAAAATATTCACTAAAAAATAAATATTTACGATAATATTCACGAGTTGAAACTATTTACAAAAATATTCATTTTTTGCAGGTTGCACAGAGAAACGCGGTCTGAGACCGCGTTTCATTCAAAAACCCAAAAATTTGAAACGGAAATAAAAAAAAAATTTAAGTTAAAGAAACGCGGTTTGAACCCGCGTTTTATAACAAAATTTGAATAAAACGCGGTTTCAAACCGCGTTTGTTACATATTATATTTTTAAATATAAAAAAGTAAAAAAAAAAAGAAAAAAAGTGTAAAACGCGGAACAAAGCCGCGTTTTACCATGCTTCTTCCTCCCAGATTCACAGCCGCATTCACCGGCATTCCACCACCGTCGCCCCCTCGCTGCCGCCACCGCCGATTCGTCATCGCCCACCGAATTGATTCACCGGCAGACGAGAGGGCTTGAGGAATTGATTCGTCATCACCGCCGAATTGATTCGTCATCGCCGCCGAATTGATTCGCCGCCGAATCGAGGCGCTTGAGGAATCGATTGGCCGGGAGAGCAGACGTCGGCAGAGGAGAGAGCTTGAGGAATCGATTGAGGAATCGAGGCGCTTGAGGAATCGAGGCGCTTGATTCACCGCCGAATTGATTCACCAGACGAGAGAGCAGTGCTTCGGCGGCGATGACGAATTGGTGGTGGCGGCAGCGAGGGGGAGACAGTGCTGGAATGGTGGTGGTCGGCGGTGGGCAAGCGGGCGGCCGTGCCTTGCAGGGTGGGCGGTGGTGGTCGGCGGTGGATGGGGTGTGGGCATGTCCGCCTGTGGCTCTGTGAATCTGGGAAGGAGATGAGTGAAACGCGGCTTCGTTCCGCGTTTCACACTTTTTTCTTTTATTTTTTTTAATTTTTTTATATTTAAAAATATTATATGAAATAAACGCGGTTTCAAACCGCGTTTTATTCAAAATTGTTTATAAAACGCGGTTTCAAACCGCGTTTCTTTAACTTTTTTTATTTTTATTTTATTTCCGTTTCAAATTTTTGGGCTTTTGAATGAAACGCGGACTCAAACCGCGTTTCTCTGTGCAACCTGTAAAAAATGAATATTTTTGTAAATAGTTTCAACTCGTGAATATTATCGTAAATATTTATTTTTTTATGAATATTTTGAAAAAAAATTCCATAATATTTGTATTTATATATTCATATGAATATGACCCAATATTCATTCGTTTCACCGTATTATCCGTTTCATTAGAACATTTCCCATCGTTCTCAATCTTCTCACTATCGTATATATGCAGTATTAACATGACCAAGTCCATTAATTAAATAATTGTTTTGACCACAACATTCAATTAATTAAATAATAAGTTGAATTTTTAGATATCTTCCAAAGTAAAAAAAAAAATAGTGATTTTTATCCCATATTACCTACATACTCCCTCCGTAATTAAAGCTTGTCATTTTATAAAGTAAATCTTGTTAAGAAAAAATTGTCATTTTAAGTATTTTTCCATCTACTTTACGAAATTGTCATTGTAATGATTAGATAGTTTTTAATTTTAGTTTTTTAAAAAAGTAAAAAAGTAGAGTAATAATTATAAGTATAAATGTAATTTTATATGTTTTCTTAATAAATATGTAGATTGATCTAAAATGACAATTAACGGAGGGAGTATAATTTAAGATTTTCATTATAAACAACTTATTACTATACTTTTTTCCGCCTAGCATAATTACTACTCCGGGAGTATGAAGTTAACTACGGTATGAAAAGTAAATTCTTGTTGGGTACAAAAATGAGTACACGACCACTTCCAACAGTTGAATTGACTTCTCTTTTTGATGATTTTGATCTAGCAGTTCATTAATATTTTATTATTTTATGTAAAAAAATAGACTTGGGGCTGCGTTAAGGAGTTTTCAACTTGTAATTATAATTACTTATAATCTTAATCTGAAATTATTTAACTATTTAATGAATAGCCAACCACATGCGGTCTTTTGAGAGAGAGGGGGTCAACTCTCGTGTAAGCAACTTTATGATAAAGATGTATTAAAAGCAGATCAAGCGATTATTCGTAAATAATAATTTAATTATTTGTATTTAACAAAAGATTATTCAGATTTATGTATATACAAATAATTACTTAGTATATCTATTAATAATGTCACTATTCACAAGTTACTTTTAATCTTACTCATTTGATCTTCTTAATATATCCAGTACTCACAAATTACACAGTAAAACATGTTAAAATAGAGACTTAAAATCTCCTCTAGTGCAATTCACCTATGTGTCGTTTTCTAATGCAATCTAACCTAAGTTTTTTGACATGTCAAATAATGATGATGCAATATATTTAAACCACGTTAGATAATAACCTCATCTATTTTATCAACGTGTCACCCTATGTATTTATCTCATATCTTAAGTTGTTACAAAATCTATTATTTTACCATGAGTTATTTTACAAAATCTATCTTAAGTTGTTACAAAATTTATCATTTTACCATGAGTTATTTTACAAATATTGTACTTTGAATTATTTTATCTTTAGTCATAAGATTGATTATTTTAGTTCATTATATCTAATGATAAGATTTCATTATTAATTAATTATGTATTGAAAAATAAAATCATATCATCAAAATATTTATATTAGTTCTTAACCTCGTATCTTAACTTGTTACAAAACCTATTATTTTTAGCACAATTATTATTTTACTTTAAATTATATTACATGATCTTTTTAATTAAAATATAGGCGGCCTAATCATAAAATTCTAAATATATGAGACTTATTAATAAAATTCTAAATATTTTATTTATTTATATATAATATTATAAATAAAATTCTAATCAAGTATTTGAACCCAGTTAATGTCCATCTCAATATAGGGTAATAGGCCCCAAATTCTCCCCAAGATAATCCAATCACAAATGAAAGTCGTACATGCACTAGGAAAATATATTATGAAGTTTATCATACTATTTGAAAATTTATCATTTTAGAGACAATAATTGGGGATAAAAAATGATGTATGAGCTAGCTAGGTTTCAATTATTGTCTCTAAAATAATAAATTTTAGAGACATCATTTTTTTTTCAAAAGTATTCTTCTTCTCTTATAGAAGAAAAAATATATATTAAGAGAAGACAAAAGTATATATTCATCTTCTCTTAATTTTTGAGATATGTTTTAATTTAACTTCTAAGATAGATTATCTTTTTTTTTTCCCTTCTATAAATACGCATGTAGCCCTGGAAACTTTATTATATACATCTTATTATCAAAACCCATACCATTTGACAAACTTATTATTTTAGAGACTATAATTAATTAAACCAGTAAAACGGTTTATAAAATAACAAATTGTCCAAATTAAAGAAGTGATTTTTTTAAAAATAAAACGGTATTTAATCATATACTGTCTATTTAACCTATGGTGGTCTATTATAATCAAGTGTAGAGTTTAGTAGACCGTTGAGGATTGACATTCATTTGGAAAAATAGGAGATATACAGTAATACAGTTAATTATATGATGATATATGAAAAAAATAATCTTAATTACGTGCATATATATGAAAGATCGATTGGTTAGATCCGATCTAGAGGTATAAAATACAACGCCATTAATCATTACGATCACGGAAGCAATTTTGTTTAGTTTTGGGGCTTGTTGGGATGAATTTCTTGAAAATATTAAAATCTATATTAATACTTTAGGTTTGAATTGGACAAAATTCAGTTTATATATGTAATTTAAATGTGTAATTCTATTCCAATGTTTTAGATATATTTGGTGATTTAGGTTTGATCCGAACTGAATTAAAACCGTTTTGTTTTTTCTAGTGGGATCCAAATTGGATTTATAAAATGCAATAAGCTCACCTAATTAACTGATAAATAATTAGACACACCCATCCACTGATCTGCAACTAATTAAGAGACATGCCTCCCATGAACAAAGGGCCACAACCACCACGACAAGCCATCGATGAAGAAGCTCCCGCGGCGGTCAACGTCAATGACGACCGCCCCAAGCTGCACTCGACGTCGACATCTCGCAGCTGGTGCCGCCAATCCCCCAAGCTCTTCCTCCACCTCATCGCCACCTCCGTCGTCGTATTCATCCTCTTCCAGATCAACTCCCTCGCCTCCTCCACCTTGCTGCGGCCGTCTTCTTGGTCGTCGCCATTGCTCGCCTTTGGATCTAACTGTAAACTGCAACAGGGGCCCGTTGCCGAGTCACTGTCTTCGTCGACGACTGCGCTCGAGAAGCTCCGCCGGTCCGTCACCTTCCTACCGCTCAAGGACCTTAGGTATTTTTTTTTTTATACCGAGTTTTTTATGGGTCAAAAGAAGAGTTGGCTCGGTCCATAACATCATCATGAAAAAAATTAGAAACATCCTAAGACGGAACAATACAACTAAACCGATGTCATAAAGAAAAGATAGACTCGCTAGGTGATCCGCTTTACACAATTAACTTCGCAAAACGAGTGTACATTAAAACTGTATGTCCCAGCTTCTACTTAGATAGACATGACATTCATTTACCTGGCTAGCAAGCGGGTAACACCCTGAGTTCTGGTTTTCTGGGAGAGTTCACTACAGTGCGTATGTGAGTCTCTGAGTCTGTTTCCAAAACTACATGTCTATAGCCCCCATCGCAAACAAGCTTGAGCCATCATAATACTCCCCACAACTCAACTTTGGGTACCGTATAATTACCCAAGTTGATTAGAAATCCACGTTGCCACTCGCCCCTACTGTCTCAAATAATCCCCGCAACAATAGCATGCCCATCCCCCGAACGACACCATCAGTGTTTTCACCCATCCATCTTCCGATTTCTCCCAAGCTATCTTCACTTCCTTTTTTCGACTGTTGTCGTTCATTTTCATGTGCTTGTTCCAACTCTCTTGGTAGCTCATAGCTTGGTTTATAACGAAATTCTTTTTTTGCATGTGTGCCATTCCTTTTCGATAAAACCCCAACCCTAAAAAACAACATTATAATCCCTCCGTGTTTGTTTAGGTGTCGTTTATGTTTTTATTTTAAAATAAAAACTATATAAAAATATCAAAATTTTAATAATTTTTTTTATTACTAGTAGTAATAATACATTTTTTAAAATTAATATTTTATACACTGTAGTTTTTATCCTGTTTATTTTAAAAAGTATGTTAATAATAAATGACATTTAAATAAAAACAAAGCGAGTAAATTTAAAAACAAACATATAAACAAAATTATTACATTCAAACTAACCTTAAATAATGCATTACAATTATTTTTTGGGTCCAATTCAAATCTTCAAAAATTTCAAATATTTCATCATTATAGTTTCGGATGCAAAAAAATTTAGATAGGATTGTATCTAAATTAGCTAAATTAGTAGGTTACCTTTTTTTTTTTTTTTTTTTTTTTGCTCTTAATTAGTAGGTTACCTACTTACCTATAACTCCTATAAGTCCATAACCTATCTTGTGAGATAATGTTATGTTGATTTTTACTCCGTCTTTAATAATAATTAATTATTTAATGTGGTAAGGTACGCACCCAAGCCAATGGTGGGCCACACATGGTTCATGAGCACCCTCAACGACACCCACGTGGACGGTGAGGTTCAGTACCAGCAGTTCCCCTCCGAGGCGTCGAGGGGGCGGTTGCTCTGCCTGAAGGGGCGCGACCACCACGACGGCGCGTGGAACTCCTACGCTCTGGCGTGGCCGGAGGCCCTGCCGGAAAACGCGACGCTGAGGGCGGGCCTCACTTTCGTGTCCTACACCCATTACGTCTACTCCAACATATGGCACGGGCTGACGGCGATGGTGCCCTTCGCGGCGTGGCACATGAGGAACGGATGCCGGCGGCCGGTGAGGTGGGTTCCCTACTACTTGGGTGAGCTCCGGACCGAGTTTGGGCCCTGGCTCACCACCATCATGGAGGCCGTCTACGGCACCGACGGGGTAATTATTTATACTACGTATAATATTTAGATGGATAAAAAGGAATTTTTTTCCAAAATATTCATAAAAAAATAAAAAATTACAAAAAAATTCACAAGTTGTAAATATTTACAAAAATATTCAAAATTTGCAGGGGAGTCAGAAAAACGCGGTCTTAGACCGCGTTTTATTCACAAGAAGGAAAGTCTGAAGGACAGAAAAAAAACAAATGAAAGAAACGCGGTTTTAAACTGCGTTTTATAATTAATTTTGGGTAAAACACGGTTTGAAACCGCGTTTTCACCTATTTTTATTTTTAAATTAAAAAAAAAAAAAAAAGGAACGCCTGAAACGCGGCCTGATGCCGCGTTTCATTCCTTTCCCAGAGAACCAGAGAGAAAGGGGAGATGGAAGGCAAGAGGATGGGGAGGCCGCTGGCGGGGAGAGGGAGGGAGGCGCGGCCCACCGGTGCCAGATCGGAGGTCGGGGAGAAGGGCTCGTACTCGGCGACCACAACGGAGGCAACCTTGGACGGCCTCCCTTCTCGACAATAGGGCTCGTACCCGGCGCGGAGAGGCCAGCGGAGGCGGTTGCCGGTTGGGGGTAGGGATTGGCGGAGGAAGTGGAGAAGGGAGATAAGGCGGCGGATTGGCGAAGGTGACGATCGATAGCCATGGCGGAGGTGACGATCGATAGCCATGGCGGAGGTGACGATAGCCATGGCGCCATGGCAGAGGCGGCGGATTGGCCTCCCTCCCTCTCCCCGACCTCTGATCTGGCACCGGTGGCCTCCCTCCGATCTGGCACCGGCGGATTGGCCTCCCTCCCTCTCCCCGCCGGCGGCCTCCCCATCCTCTTGCCTTCCATCTCCCCTTTCTCTCTGGTTCTCTGGGAAAGGAATGAAACGCGGCATCAGGCCGCGTTTCAGGCGTTCCTTTTTTTTTTAATTTAAAAATAAAAATAGGTAAAAATGCGGTTTGAAACCGCGTTTTACCCAAAATTAATCATAAAACGCGGTTTTAAACCGCGTTTCTTTCATTTGTTTTTTTCCGCCCTTCAGACTTTCCTTCTTGTGAATAAAACGCGGTTTAAGACCGCGTTTTTCTGACTCCCCTGCAAATTTTGAATATTTTTGTAAATATTTACAACTTGTGAATTTTTTTGTAATTTTTTATTTTTTTATGAATATTTTGAAAAAAAATTCGATAAAAAGACGCGCGTAAATAATAAAAAAAACATGTAACGGAGTGAAAATAAGACAATAATTTATCTTCTAATTTAATATAAATAATTTTAATGTTTTAATATTTATATCCTTTTTAATATTTTAAAATGTGTGAAAAAGTAAAATGACAATACTACATTCGTTCAGAAATAAGTGACGTTTGACTTTTTGACACATTTTTTAAGGAGTTAAAAACTATATAAAATATAAAGTTTTTAATTGATTTTTTTTATAATTTTATATATATTAGTTATAAGTTTAAAATTATGTTAAAAAATTAATAAAAAAAATTAATATTTAATATAGTTTTCAGCTCTTAAAAAATGTGTCGAAAAGTCAAACGACACTTATTAATGACGGAGGTAGTATGAACGGAGAGAGTAAGGTAATAAATTTAATAATTTAGTTGATTTCTCAAATTGCAACTTGTCCTCAAACATATTGTGATGGGTGTTTGATAAATAAACCATGTAAGTTAGCTAGGTAGCCCAGCCCACTTACTAGCACGTACATCTTCACTAAAACATGACCATCCAATAAAAAAAATTGCAAACATCGTGTACTAATTAATATCATCGTTGACTTGAAATTTTATCAATGAATAAAAAAAATTGCAAACATAGTGTAAAAAAATTTATTTAAATGAATTTTTTTTTTAAATTGTCACTAGTGTTCAAAAAAATATTTATCAAGTTATACATATATTAAAAAAACTATTAAATTTTATGTAGATGATTTTTTTACTAAAAATATCATATTTAAATAATAATTTATTTAAATCATAATTAATGGTTTTCTTTCGACATTTTTTTTTTAAAAAATATTTCTTCTACGAAATCTTACGTCCGTCACTGAAATGATCCAGTTCCTGACTATTTTATTTTAAAAAAAAAATGATCCAATTTTTGGTATGAGATGTCCCATTTAGCTTATAAATTCAAAAATCCTTTAATTAACTTATGGAAACAATTGTTAGTCCGATCCTGTTGAATCGGGTGGATTAGATATGATGATATAAAATGAGTTAAGGAAAAATAGATGAAATAAAAGTAAATGGATGCATGCTAAAATTATAACTCTATGTTGGGTGATGGATTTAGATGAAAATAGAGGAGTTGGAAGGAGGGGATCAGGGGGTGTGCTTCGAGGAGGCGGTGGTGATGAGGCACAACGAGGGCGGCATGTCGAGGCAGAGACTGGTGGAGGTGTTCGACCTCCTCCGCTGCAAGGCACGCTCGTACTGCAACGTCACAACCGAGAAAAATAAAACCGCGGTTGGGGTGACGATGTTGATGAGGACCGGCGCGAGATCGTTCAAGAACGATACTCACGTGATCGGGATCTTCGACAAGGAGTGCCGGGACATTCAAGGATGCCGCATCCAAGTTGCGTACCCAATTAATCTCACCGTGTGTCAACAGGTGAAAATCATGAGCGAAACGGATGTATTAATAACACCCCATGGAGCCCAACTGACCAACATGTTCCTAATGGACAAAGGCAGCAGCGTGATGGAGTTCTTTCCCAAGGGTTGGCTCAAGCTGGCCGGTGTCGGCCAGTACGTCTTCCGGTGGCTGGCTGACTGGTCTGGGATGCACCACGAGGGGGTGTGGCGCGACCCGGATGGGCCACCCTGCCAATACCCTGAAGACGATGGTAGGTGCATGTCCGTCTACAAAAACGCACAGATTGGACACAATGAGACGCGGTTCCACGAGTGGGCTCGGACCGTCTTTAATCAGGCTAGGGCTAGGATCTTGGACCAAGCCTCCAAGCCTGCTGGTGAAAGTGATCAACTTATTGGTTGTGGTTGTCCATGAGAACCTACTCAATCCTTTCTCTTAATTAATTTATATTAGTAAGATGTTAGGATATTTCATATGCACACCAAGTATGAACAATTTTGAGATCACAAGAGTAAGAAATTATATATAAAATCCATTTTAGTATATGAGCTCGATCATACTTTCAAACTTGTATGATGTGACGTTTCTCAAATCTTCTAAGAGCGTTTTATCTTACCAAAATTATTTGCTATTTGGTTTACTTGATAACATACTATGCATCAATTTGGATTAAAGTCTTGGTAGCTTGCAACTTGATTTTTAGTTAATTCGACTGATATGAGATTAAGGCTATCTTCGACAAAAGGTTAGCTGAAGAAGTAGTTGAAGCTGATGAATTATTTGTGTTAAATATATGTTAATAAGCAGTTATGGTGTTTGGTAAACCTAATTGTTATGGTAGCCAATGAAGAGTTGTGAATAAAAAAATCAAAAGTTCTGAAAATTTTGGGTGAGTAGTTGTGGAAAAGCTTAGATTTCAAAAGCTAATTAAATTAAAATCTTTTTATTTTATTTAAGATTATATAATATCAAAATCATAAGCACTGAAAAGACACTTATTGCTGCCAAACGGAGCCTAAGCCAATTGATACCCTCAAACCTCTGGTGGGTTTACTGGGCTGGAAGTGGGCCGCTACATTCAAGGGGTTGGGCTTGTTTTTATATGCATGGATTAGAATTGGAGGATATCGATTAGTTTAGGTTTGGTTACTTTTGAGTTCATATTACTAGGTTGAACTGTTGAAGTGATCTCAATTCTCAATGTTGTAGAAATGGATGTGTTTTTCATTATTGTCGGAATGAAGTTTAATTTGTTTGTTGATTAAATCCTAACCTGATGCGGGACCATCCAAGACACCTTCGGACACACCTATACTTGAGGATGAACTTATGATTCGAGCTCACGAGAATAAAGTCATCCTCAAGAGGAAGAAGAAGGCTTCACCATGGGAGAAGGTCCAAAGGTGCAAGCTTGATGGTCGTTCGTTATTAGAGTCGTTCAGCAGTTTGACAGCTTTTCGACGTCTCAGTAAAATGAGTCGTACGGATTCAATATTAATCGGATTGGATCGTGCCATACCTTGTCGGAACGAGAACGAAGAGATCTACAACTTTGCTGTTGAAGGTTTTTCCAGATTCGACCTAGAGCTTGGCCGAAAATCACATTCTTTGAGCTGTCACTGTTTTAGACGGGAAATTCTTAAGTGTTGGAACTCTTTTTATTGCTATTTTTAGAGACCTTATTTACTTAAGTTATTTTTAGTATTTTAGGGATTTAAGTTAATTTCTATTATATTTATTATTTTCATTAAAATCAGCCCTAGGGTTTTCTATATTAGAACGGCTGATTCCTCCATTGTAAGGCAGACGTCTCTTTTATGAAAACTTCAGTTTGTGTGAAACACAATTGAGAGAAAGTCAATCGACTCGAAGCGTGGCTCGTCGATTGCAACAATTGGTTATAGATCTAACTTGGTTTGCTTTGAGTTCGTCAACCTCGTGAGAGCTTGGTGATCCTGGTAATCACAAGTCCCCTCCTTGTGCCTCAAGTTGTCCGCTTGGTTGTGTAAGGTTGTAGAGGCGGGCTTTATAGTCGTTGGTATTTGGTTCCTACCCTCTTAGGAGGCCTGGGGTCTTTGCCTCGTTCTATTTTAGTTCGAATCAACCATCTATCGGTCTTTATTTCATTACTTTTGTCGAGTTTCTATTGCTGCGTTTTGAGTCTTTGTTCTTGTTCTTGAGTCGTTTGCTTCCGTTCTTGTCTTTGAGTCTTGATTGTCGAAGATCGGGCCATCCTACGGCTAACCCCGTATCATAACCAATCTTATATTGGTTAGATCCGAGAACGAAAGTGGATAACTTTGATAAGAAATCAGATGGTGTAACCATCACAATTTCGTGTAGTGATTGTGGGGCTACATTACATACTAAGAGGTTCGAAGTTCGAATCCCCTTGTGAAAATGTGGAGTCACTTTATGAGTGGGAATGATCCAGATACCATTCCGGAATGGCTCACCGGAAAGGACTTGTCGATAATAGTCATAGGTCCCCGGTTCGAACCCCGGAATGGCCGCTCTTTATTTACCAATTCAAGGGAATGATCCAGATATAGAGCGACCGAGTCAACCGAACTGGACTAAGATCAAAAAAAGAAATCAGATGGTGGTATGAGACTGAATTTTGATTAGATTCATTGGATCTATATATAGTCAGTTTAATTTTGAAATAGATATGATTCGCCAATAATTTTAGGGTAAATTACACATAATCACTCCTAAATTATGGTATTTTTCACGTAACCATCCATAAAGTTATAAATTATAATAAACCACTCAAAATTAAATCAATTTTATAAAACCACCCAAAATTAAATACATTTTCAAGAAAATCACCCGCTCATTAAACCTCGGTATTTTTTGTTAGGAAAGACAAAAAATACCCATAATTCAAGCTTATTTGTTTTTAAAAGAAAAGTTGTCATATTTATTGCATCATTCAATTTCCCATTTTTATCTTAAAAGAGTAAGAAAATTAAATATTACTTTATCTGTCTCAAAAAATAGGTCATTTTTTACACGCTTTTTAAGGAGCTAAAAACTATATAAAATATTAATTAATTTTAATTAATTTTTTAAAATAATATTATAGATATTAATAATAAGTATATTATTATTTTAAAAAATTAATAAAAAATAAATAAATATTTTATATAATTTTAAGGTCTTTAAAAAACGTGCTAAAAAAGTTAAACGGCCTTTTTCTTTTTTTTTTTGGATGAAGGGGGTATAGAATACATATAAATGCTTCAGTCAATATATCTATATAAGGAAATTAACTTTCAAGAAAGAGTATTAATTGAACGCTAATATATACGATTTTCAAGACATAAAAGTATAAAAGGCGCTATTATCTTACATTGTTTATTTTGGGTCGAAACTTTGATTATACATCATAGATGTGCTTTTTAAATATTATATTATTATCAATGTTGACTGAATTAAGAACTCTCTAGCTCTACTTTGACTCTCTTCTTCATTTTTATATAATTGGTGCATGTTTTTTTTTTTTTTTTTTTACGACGAGGAACTTACCTTTGATGGCAAACCCCGAACACGTGATTCAGCTGATAAGAGCCACACACCAGGTAAACCGACTTGCGCCGACCGGCTCGACCCATTGAAAAGGAGCAAGACAAACCTTGGATTTTTATCCAAGAAAGGGGTGAAAGTAGGGATCGAATCCAAGACCTCCTGAATCCCTCACATCCCTCCTTACTCCCCACTAGTGAGCCACCCCGACCCGACTGGTGCTGTGCATGGTTCATAGACATACTCTATATATATACAATTATTTAAACATTCAATGTGTGGAAGAATTAAGTTATATAATCATCCGAACGACGACGATCCCCATGCTCGATCGAGAATATCCGGTGAAATAATAAGAGATAATATTAATCTCCACCTAATGAATTGAAATGGGAGATGATATTTTCACCGCTAATTTTTATTATTTTCACCGTTAATCACCGTATAGGTATGCGGTGGGTTTAATGACAGTTAACAATCCCACCGCATACCTTTGCGGTGGGTCGAGGAGGATGCAAGTCTAAAATCGTCGCCATAATTGTCCATAATCGTCACTATAACCTACTGCATATGTATACGGTGGATTTGAACTGTCGCCATAATAGCCAAAAACCGTCGCCATAACGGTTAAAAACCGTCGTCATAACCCACCGCATAGTAGGGGTGGGCATGGGACGGGATGGGACGGGACGGAATTACCCTAATCCCGCGTCCCGTCCTACGTATTTTTTTGCGTGATGGGATTGATTTTTTTTTTTTATCAAATCCCACTAGATCTTATCCCTCACGGGACGGAACGGGATTTGTCCCTCGTAAAAACAGATTAAAATGCAATCGAAAAATAACAAAAACGGTAGGCAATAGCAGCAAGTATTACAAACATTGAAATACATTCCCATTAAAAAACCAGTAAACAGTAGCAACAAGTGTTAAAAAAGATTAAAACGTAATCCTATTACAAAACCAGTAGGTCAATACTCACTATTAACCGCAGTGCAAAACTGCTTGTATTAAAAATTTTATTTCATAGTATATATGTTTTAAATGTTTTATTATTATTTTAAATTTTTAATTTTGGGTTTGAATAAAAGTTACGGTACAAACTATAATATAAATATATTCTTATATATTTTAATTAATTAATTAATTAATTAATTATATATATATATATATATATATATATATATATATATATATATATGGGGGACGGGACGAGATTTGCAAGATATGAACTCTCCGTCCCGCGTCCCGTCCCGCGTAATTTTTGCTGGACGGGATTGAATTTTTTTCCCCTTAATCCCACAAGGATCGGGACGGGACGAGATTTGCGGGATTTGTGGCCACCCCCACCGCATAGGTATGCGGTTGGTTATGGCGACGGTTTTGGACCACTTCTACAAATCGTTTTCAATTGCCCAAAAACTGATCGCATGTATACGGTCGTCATAACCCACCGCATATGTATGCGGTGGGTTTGTATACGGTCAACGGATCCACCGCATGTATAAGCGGTGGGTCTGGTAAAAAAGTGGATTAAGATCACCGCATACCTATACGGTGATTAGCGGTGAAAATAGTAAAAATTAGCGGTGAAAATATCCGCCCCGAATTGAAATAAATAAATAGTGCATACAATAAGATCACCTTAATACTAAAATCCACCGCATATTTTGTTTAAATTTTGAAAAAGGAAAGGAAAACGAAATAAATGTAGTTCATTTATAGTTAATTTAAAATACATTGTTAAAAAAAAAATCGTTACTCTTTTCTCACAATTCCTCATACAAAATTGATTTTATTTTTTCTTTTTTCAATCACTCATTTGAAAAACGAGTAATCATCTCTCCAATACTTCTCTAAATCTAATCATTACCTCATATCTTATTTTTCATACAAAAAATAGTTTTCTTCTCTTATCGAAACTCACAAAACTTATGTACAATATATTTTCTCATATAAAATTTGTTGTCATTCCGTTTACCTTATACTATCTCACTGCTAGAAAAGCGGTTGAACACGGGATAGAAAAACCGTTTTTTCTTTTTTTTGCATGGTTAATATGCAGTTATGACACATCCAATATACATGTAATTAACTTAGGATCAACGCAATACATAATCCAGTTGTTCATATACAATAACATCGAAGTCAAAAGGAGCAAGGTTTTGTGTGTAATGCTCGATTCGAGATAGATAAATATATAGGATCCTCTAATATTAATTTTTTTGAAAATTTTTCTTTATCATTTCGTTTCTTTATTTTAGTTTTTTTTTATAAAGAATCCAATATAAGTAGTTTTAAATAAATTTTTTTATTTATGAATTTATATAATAATTATTTTAGAATGAGTTTATAAAAATCTAAATTATATCCCGAAAATATTAAGTTGCACAAGAGAAAAAGAAATAAAAAATAGAGAAAATTTTATTTATTTTTCAAAATCATATATAATGGATAATTTTAGGGCTTGTTTGGTTGAACATAGGAAGTATGCTTCCTAGGAAGTTACTTCATATGAATTCAATTTCCATGAATTATAATTCCCATAAAATTTAAAAAGTTGTTTGGTTAAGTTATAAGATGTAGAGAATTTAAATGGAGGAAGTTGAATTTTTCCATAAAAAAATTGGGGAATTACAACTTACCTAGTCCCCCTAGGTAAGTGAAATTTCTCCATGTTGTAGAAATTAGAATTCGTGGATTTTTTCGTGCTAAAAAAACCAAGCAATCAAACACGGGTATTTACTCTACTTCCTGGGTTTTTCAAATGGTAACCAAACGAGCTCTTAATTTTATTGGTGATTTTGAGTAATTATTAAATAAAATTGTATATGAAAAAATAAACAAAACTAATTGATGGAAAGGAAAATTAAACCTCATACTATATATATATATGGGTAAAAATGAGTTTCTTTAACCAATGAACTGTAATGATTTTAGTTAATCTTACAAATAAAAAATTCAAATATGTTATACGGATGATTTGGTAATAGGTTAGCTGATGAGATAGCTAAAGTTGATGGATTAATTATTTGTATTAAATATAGTTACTAAACTAATACTCCCTCCATTAATTAACATTCAGAGAATGGTGTTATTAACATTGCTGGTATATATTGCCTCTATTCTCTCTCACTGTTGCTGGTGCTTGGCAGAGGCGGATCTCAGGTGAGGCAACCCATCAACTGTTGGGTTAAAATTTTTGGGGGTAGCGTTAAAAAAATAATTATGATGGGTTAATATTTTTTGGGTTTGTTGGAATGTTTTTTTGTTGGGCTCAACTATTTACAAGCCCGTGATTTAACTATCTCTAACTTTTTAATTTTCAATTTTACATGCATCAAGGATATAAGATGTGTTCGAATTCCTATCATTATAATTCAATTATACATTTTATAATATATTTTAAATAATCTAAATTTAAAATAAATTATCTTATAAATTGTTTTGATCAAATATTCACTATTGCATAAAGTTTATAATTACGTTATAAATTTATTGAAACTGATTAACAAAATTTACAAAGTATTTATTTAAAATTTATGTTATTTTAAAATTATTGTAAAATATATTAACCAAAAACTATTCAATAGCTTTTAATTATGCATTGGGATCCCAAACACATCCTTAAATATCTTTTGGATTCTTGATTTATACTCCTTTCCTCTCTATATTTGAATAATTGATTTTTTAGGCACTTTTACTTTGAATAAAATAATTAAGTGACATCATTAATGACACATCTTTCTACTTTTCATTACTTAGGGTTAGTTTAGATATTTATGTATTATGACTTTTAATGTAATATTAACTTTTAGCATCTTTTTTCAAAGATAAATTATTTGGATACCGAATAGTATTTAATAATCACATTTTAACTTGATAAATTTTTGTCTTTTTACCGTGAAAATTATTTCGCTTACCTAGCTTTAAAACTCTAGATCCGCCACTGGTGCTTGGGTCAACTTTGCTGGTATTGCCTCTATTCTCTCTCACTGTTTACATTCAGAGAATGGTGTTATTAACATTTGCAAGAGCAAATGGATTATCGATTCAGTGGCAAGTGAGCACATATGACTTATGACAGATCTATGTTAACTAATCTTAGGCCTATTGCATCTCAATGTATTGTGCCGTTGCCTAATCAACTTATGACTTGTATGATTGTTAATCAAAACGTGTGTTAGGACGTCGTTTTGTTAACTAAGCAGCCTCTAATCAACTTGCTACCCAGTTTGAAAGTGTGTCAAACGAAGCCATATCTAAAAATTAGTAAAAAATTGGGTCCCTTTAAGTCCGCCCTATAAGAGGGGTACGTAATTTCAACTAAAGTTGTGGCACTCAAATCTGTCGTTTAACTTCAATGTATACAAACAGTTCACGTTTTCAGGCATCCAAGATCACTAAAAAGATAGACAGAGCGAGAGACACACCTTCCCTTAGCTCCACAAATAACAAAACTATAACCGCCATGAACAAAGAAAATTATGAAGAAGAGTCTGCACATCCTCCCACCATCTCTCCCATGGCGGATTCTACCAGTTACAACCCCAAGCCTAAAAAGCACCCGCGACCGTCGTCTCGTTGGATTTACTCCTTCAAGTTCTTGCTCTGCGTGCTTGCGGTCTCCGCCGGGTTGTTCTCCCTCTTTGCCCTCTTCTTCCAGATCTACTACTCCCTTGATGTTCATCACCATTCCCAAATCATCCCTAACGCCTACAGCTCCTTCGCTAACATGTCGTGGCTCCCCTTTGGATCATCTCCCTGCGGCCAACGACGTCCTGATCCACCGGTGGCAGCGCTGCTGGAGAAGCTCCGGCAATCGGTCACCTTCCTGCCGCTCAAGGACCTCAGGTACTGTCCACATTTAACCCCTAACTTACTTTGGATTTTCACCAAGAAAACCCAAGGAAAGAGGCGGAGGTAGAGATCGAACGCGGGACCCTCCTTACCCCTTCCCTTACTCCTTACCACTAGGCATCCGACTGGGGCACTCCATTTTATTTGTTGGTTTTCCTTAAAATTGTTTAGGAAGTTGATATGTTTTAACAAACGAAAATAATATTTTTCTAGACAAATATAAATTAAAAAATTTAATTTGAAAATAATTTTTTTATATAAAGTTGGTAAAATGTTTTCAAAAAACCTAAATTAATATTATCTAAAAAATATTTAATATCCTGATTAAGATATAAATTAGAAAAAAGTAATATATATTCCTTCTATTATTGCTGAATTTGGTGAAAGTTACAAATGAATGAAAACTTTCCTAATCAATTAATTAAATTTAATAAAAAAAAAATGAAAACACGATCTTGGCCCAACAGGTACGCGAAGAGCGCGCAAGAGGGCCACACCTGGTTCATGAGCTCACTGTACGACACCCACGCTGACGGCGAGGTGCAGTACCAGCGGTTCCCGTCGGAGTCGTCCAATGGGCGGCTGCTCTGCATGAAGGGCCGGGACGTCCACGACGGCGCGTGGAACTACTACGCGCTGGCGTGGCAGGAGGCGCTGCCGGAGAACGCCACATTGATGGAGGGGCTGACGTACGTTTCCTACAACCACTACAACTACGCCAACATATGGCACGGCCTGTCGGCGGTGCTGCCGTTCGGGGCGTGGCATTTGAGGAACGGTTGCCGCCCGCCGGCGAGGTGGGTGCTCTTCCACTGGGGCGAGCTCCGGTTGAGCATGGGGCCCTGGCTCGCCACCATCTTGCAGGCTGTATACGGCGCCGATCGGGTATTTTTCTCACCCGTTACATTATTTGTTTGGATTACGGTTGAGAGAATGAAAATGTGAAGAGACCAAAAAGAGTCCCACATTCATAGTATGAACAAAGAAGTCTTAATACATAAGCTAGTGTGCTACTCCTCCTGTTGCCAATTGGTTTTAGGATTGAACTCCGCTCGGCTTATGTGTTAGGCCCTTAGTGCACGACCAATTTTGGACGATTACTACTTCACCTCTAGAATCTGTAGCGAATTTTGACAGCTTTTAGGCCAATTTTGGACGATTTTTTGTTGTCGCCTTAACCGTCTAACCGTCGCTAATTTTCTCCATTTTCGACACTTCAAGCTATGTCGAATAGCAAGAAACATTCTCAACACTAATTATTAGGGGCGTGTTGGAATATGGCTTTGTTGTTCGTAATATTTTGATATTTTCAATGTGGGACAATCGAACAGAATGGTCAATCTTAATTTAAAGAATTTAATTTATTGATAACGTGTGCACTGATGGATTAGATGAAGATAGAGGGGTTTGAGGGCGTGGAGGAGGATGCTCCGGTGTGCTTCGAGGAGGCGGTGGTGATGAGGCACAACGAAGGGGGCATGTCGAGGCAGAGGCGGGAGGAGGTCTACGACCACTTCCGCTGCAAGGCACGCACTTATTGCAACGTCACCTCCGAGAAAACTGATAAGGCGACGGTTGGGGTGAGGGTGACGATGTTGATGAGGACCGGGGGAAGGTCGTTCAAGAACGACAGTCACGTGATTGGGATCTTCGAGAGGGAGTGTGGGAAGGTCGACGGGTGCCGCCTTCAAGTTGTCTATGCCAACAATCTCACCGTTTGTCAACAGGTAATTTCTACGTCCCTCAATTACCGCATATTGTACGGTCGTATACTCGTATAATTTAATTTTGCTTGCATTTGAAGTTTAATTTATACCTCGAGATCCATCCGTTTTATACTTCAAAAGTTATTAAACCATTTATTATTAGTCATTAAGTTGTGTTGACCAAATAATTATTATTGGCTAAGTTATCAATTTTGATAAAGTAAAAATATGGGAAAATTATTGGGGCAAAAAACCCACCCTAAGACCTACTCCATTGATCAAAAGTAAATGGTTTTTAGAAAATTTATATGTTAATATGAGTATATAACCTAAAATGACATCATTAAGTTGTGTTTTTAGGTAACGTTAATTAACTGGCGACTAATGAATAAGTTTTCTGAAAATTTTGTTTTTTTAAGCTGGATAAACTCATAAATTCTTATTTAAATATGACATTGATTGTAAAAAAAATTATATGAATAGAAATTAGAAGAATTTTTTAAAACATATGTATATCATAGTGAGTCTTTGAAAATTATTAAAAGAAAACTGTAAATTTTGATTTAAATATGATATTTTTAATAGGGAAATTCTGGTAGCAATAAAAAAATATTGCAAAAAAGTAACTTTACCATTACTTATGATTCCTTTTCATTTCTTTACCAATTAAGGTTATTAAACTAGACAACATTTGTGTTTTTTTTTCACAATTTCTTTACTATATATAATTTGTTTTACAGTATTTTTTTAAACTACGTTTTTCCGTCACCGAAGGGAGGAGCGGTCCGCACACCCCCTATAGCCTCTACTAAAGTTCGTTGTGATCAGGGGACGCACGTGTGCTAATAGCCTATCACATAAGCCGAGTGAGGGTTTCATCCTAAAACCCACTCGCTTATATACTAAGGTTTTATCATTCATATTTTTCAATGTGGGACTCTTTTGATCTCTCCACATTCTCAACCGCTTCTAGTGGTCATCGCCCTAACTCTCAGGAGACCAAATTGTCTTTCAGGCGCAGAGTTATGTCCGTCGCTTGAGTGTGAATCTGATAGAGTGCACACCCCTCTGTTAATTTTTTAAAAACAAAATTTACTATGGGTGTGTAATTTGTGTATGGGCCAGGCACATTTCAATCGATCGGTTGAAATTGTGCAAAATACACTAGTGTCGCAAGATAATCCATCAACCCTAAATTGAAACTAATGAATTAAAATGGTATCTTATATTGAGCTTGTTTTTTTAATGAATTAGACGGTATATATTTTAACAATTTAATGTATATATGTTGATTAATATTATAGGTGAAGGTTATGAGCGAAACCGATGTGTTAATATCACCTCACGGAGCGCAACTAACCAACATGTTCCTAATGGACAAAGGCAGCAGTGTGATGGAGTTCTTCCCCAAGGGATGGCTCAAGCTGGCCGGCGTCGGCCAGCAAGTCTACCGCTGGATCGCCAGTTGGTCCGGCATGCGCTACCAGGGTGCGTGGCGTGACTCGGAGGGCCCGCCGTGCCCACACCCAGAGGATGACCGTCGATGCATGTCCGTCTTCAAGAACGCTCAGATCGGACACAATGAGACCTACTTCGTAGAGTGGGGTCGGACCGTGTTCAATGAGGCTAGAGCTAGGAAGGTAGAGGATGCCTCTAAGCCAATAGAAAGTGAGTCGATTAATTGTGGTTGCCTCTAAGAAAAACTCTACCTGCTGATTATTTAAGAGATTTTATTTGTTGATTGTTTTGTAATGTGTATACATGATTTTTTGTTAATTAACGTTGTTTCTCCTTTTCTTTTCTTTTTTTCCAAGAGATTATCCGTTTGACAAAGGTAGGTAGCTTTTCGGATCTTTTAGTTTTAATATATATATTTTATAGCTTTAAATAAGTTAAATATAAGATTTTAGTTTAATTTGTTTTTGAAATTGGATTTTCAACAGTTACTTATCCCAAACTTTTCAGAACTTTTTTTTTATATTCACAAATCTATTTATTTTTTTTCTATCTCATCGACTAGTTTGTATCAACTACTACTCTATTAGCTGAGTTACCAAACATCTTACTAGCTTATGAACACTCTAATTTAGCATTATTTAACACACTTAATCCATTAGCTTCACCTACTCTATCACCTCAAGCTATATACTCCATTCGCTACGTGTTACCAAACAGACCTTAAATGGCAAAAAGAATTAAGTCAATAGTAAGGAGAAGAATGAAAGCCTTAATTAGTTTAGCTAACATAGATCTATGTTTCCCTATAAACCAAAAAAGAAACTAGAAGGATGATAGTGAGCACTCTCTAACCTATTCCTAAGAGCAAATTGAGTTTTAACTTTTGAAGAATTTTGACCTTTTCTTTATCCAAAAATTCTTCATCTTGTTTTTTCAACGATTTTTCTATCCTATTCTTCAAGAGCATAGGATAATAGCATTAATTTGAAAATGTTTTTTAAATTTTAATTAGTTTAATTTTTTTTTAATTAGATTTTTAGGGTTCCTTGCATTTTTGGTAGGAAATCTTTTTCAATTTAGGGTCTTATTCTATATCCTAAGCCTAAAAGTATAGGATAGAAAAACCGTTTTTTCAATAATATTTTTCATTAATCCTATCCTTGCAACCTAAGGGAAAAAAACAATGTTTAAATTGAAAAAATGTGGGAATACATTCCATCCAAATCTCTTCTTTTTTATATAAAAAAATGTTTAAATTGAAAAAATGTGGGAATATTTGATGCAATTTGGTAGGTAAAATCCTAAAATAATGCGGTTAATGCCAACCTCCCGTCAGCAAAAGCGAAAACCAAAACACCACTGTCGGAGATGACTAGAAATTCTTATCCTTCAGCGCCAACAATCCGAAATCAAAACCATCTAAATCGCAAAAAAAAAACACACTCCAAAATCCAAATGCAAGCTTCAGCCATACCCTTAAGCCAGGGCTTCTTCATCCCACAAAAACCCCATCTTCTTGCAGCAAAACCCACCCAATTTCTTCAATTAAACCCCATCCCCACGCCGAGAATGGCCACTTCCCGGGCCCTTAGCGGCGTCTTCAGAGCCAATTCCCAGGCGGGCGGCTCATTTGACACCGGTGGTGGGCCCACAACGCTGATTGACTACGTGGGCAAGGGCGGGATTGACGTCGGTGATGACTTGGTTGTGCTGATTCATCACCTTCAGTATGCCTGCAAGAGGGTTGCTGCACTGGTAGCTTCTCCTTACAGCTCCGCCCTTGGGAGTTTTGTGGGTGCTGCTGGCTCTGATAGAGATGCTCCAAAGGCGCTTGATCTTGTTTCGGTAATTGGAACTGTTGTCAATTCAATTTGTGTAGTAGTCAGTGATGAATTTAGTCTTTTTGATTGGGGGATTCGTTAAATCTGAAGTCTTTGCAGTTGATGCTATCATGGATTAAGAATTTGAGATGAATTACTGATAGTGGCTGTGTGATTTTGGCTCTGATTGACTGGCTTGAGGTTGGGAATTGGGTTGGATTACTACTTACTAGTGTTTGTTTGCTTGTCGGGTTTTGGTCGAATTGATCCTTGGTTCCTAAACTAACCCTAACTTGAATCCTGAACTAGTCAAGAGGAGAAAAAATTGGATATGGAATTCCAGTTGTGACCTGGTTCCTGATTCAATGCCAAAATGCAAATTGGAATCAAATGTGAGTTTATTTATTGTAGTTAACTCAAATTCAGTATTTTTAGGCAACTTTTTTTTTCTTACATAAAAATGATATTTTAGACATTTGCTGAATGTTATGTATCTGTGGAGTCATTCCCCAATCTGCTGTAGTTTTATACATTTGCTCATCTAGAAGATGTGGTTTTATGTGGTGACATTCTGAGATGCTGGGCAATATCTGTTCCTGTGTTTTTACAGAATGAAATCATCCAAACCGCCCTTCAAAGTTCAGGAAAAGTTGCAGTCATGGCCTCAGAAGAAGATGATGTTCCAGTATGGTTGACCGACGATGGCCCATTTGTGGTCGTTGTTGATCCACTTGATGGTTCAAGAAACATTGATGCTTCCATTCCCACGGGAACAATATTTGGTATCTATAGACGGCTTGAAGAGGTAGATCATCTACCTAAGGAAGAGAAGGCACAGTTGAATTCACTTCAGAGTGGAACTAGGCTTGTTGGGGCTGGTTATGTTTTGTATTCGTCTGCCACTATTTTTTGCACCAGCTTTGGTTCCGGACTTCATTCTTTTACACTGGATCACTCTACGGGAGATTTCATTCTCACACAACCGAGTGTTAAAATTCCATCCCGAGGTAAGTTGTCCACTTATATTTCAGTATCCTCCTGATGCTCACTTTGACATACATGATGATTCATCTGTGAAATAGTGTTTTTCTTATATGCTAAGAAGCTGTTTCATCACATCAAGTCGTTGATCATGTATTCATGTGTATATTATCTTGTTATCTTTCGCTTTTATGCTTTTTTCCCACTTATACCTTGATTTTTAGTTTCACTTTTTAGGCATTAATTTTTAGCAACTACCCAGCACAGATGCAATGAAAACAGAAGTGCTATTGGTTCAGCCTTATCTGTGGAAGCACTTGGAACCTTAGGTGTAGTTTAAAAAAAATGGAACTCGGATTAATGAATTGTTCGGAGAAATTATGTATGCATTACATGGGCACCAGTTGACTTAGACATGGGGTTTTGCATGGAACTCAGAGCCAGAGCCAATTACTCTAATTAGTCGAGGGGGCGGACATATATTCCAAGGAAAGACAATAATTACTTCAATATGTTTACGGACATGAATTGCCGCCAGCTTCATCTAGATTGAATGCAAGCTTTAGTAGTATAGTGTGAATTCTTAAAGATTGAGCAAGTTCAATTTGTATGTTCTGCATTCTGCATTTGTTTTAAGTGTCTCAAGTCAAAATGGATCTCTGTGGTTCATACTTCATACCCATATCTCTGTAGCATCCACATGTTTCATCTCTACTTGTTGCACAAATGACTTAAGACTATTGTAATTCCGTATGTACTTGTTCAACCGAATGGGTGTTCTGTGTGTTTTTCATTCTTTGCCGGTATCAATATTTGAATTTGCTGCTCCATGTACTTTTTTCCCAATTTGTTCTAAGCAAGGATTAGATAGAAATGATCTATTTATAGCAAGATACTGATGGCTTTCCTGCTGTATTTATCAGGACAAATATATTCTGTGAACGATGCACGCTATTTCGACTGGCCTGAAGGTTTGAGGCGGTATATTGACACCGTGAGACAAGGCAAGGGCCAGTACCCGAAAAAATACTCTGCCCGTTATATATGCTCTCTGGTTGCTGATTTCCACAGGACTATTCTGTATGGAGGAGTGGCCATGAATCCTAGGGACCATCTTCGACTCGTCTACGAGGCAAACCCCCTGAGCTTCCTAGCCGAGCAAGCTGGCGGAAAAGGGTCTGATGGTAAAAGCCGGATTCTCTCTATGCAGCCAGTTAAGCTACATCAGAGGCTACCCCTCTTTTTAGGGAGTCCTGAAGATATTGATGAGTTGGAGAGCTACGGCGATGTCCAACAAAAAATCAATCCTGGGTATGAGGTATGACCGATCAAATACCTCATGGTTATATGATATGATCATCCTTATCTGTCGATTTCTTCTTCGTCTCCGAGTGCACATTGTCTCAGGCTAATATCTTATGTTGCCTTTGTGATCCACTGATCCCTTCTGTCATTTTTGTAAAAAGCTCAAGTACAAAAATCTCTGGTGGGGAAATCAAATGTTTGTAAGTTTTATCTGTATTTCAACATGTATATAATGAAATAGAGCAATCATATAAATCGTCATTCGTATCCATCCAAACAGATCTTAAGATTAGAACTGGCAAAACCTGACCCGAAATTGACCTAACATGAACCATCCTTGACTTGATGGGGCCATATATGGCTTTGAACCCGAATTGATCCAAACCTGAAATAACCCAATTTGATTGAATGAAAACAACACCAACACCATTGAATTTGAATGGCTGAGAAGGTATAAAAGGCCGCAAGCGATACAACGCACGGTTTCAAAGAGGCATACACAAATTAAATCATTGCTGTAACGACCTTCACGGATCAAATCCTTTTTGAGTTTTTTCACTTGGTTGAGATATCAATTGATGATGCTGACTGCATCTTCGTCACAACCTTCCCGAGAGAAAGCCGGTGCAAAGTCGTCTCCACGGTTCATTGCTGGGTGGCTGCGACTCTATGATCGTCATTCGTCGCCTTCATTTGATCGGCGAAAATCATGTGAGGGTGTCAACTTATACCACCAAGTTGAGGGTTGAGATACAAAGTAACGAATATTTAACATGGTATCAGAGTCGAGTTTGACTATTTCGGTCTGAGCTTCGTATTAGTGGGGTGTTGGCCTTGTGGACATGTCGCACGGACTTTGGTTTCCATTTGAGTACATATTATCAAGTGCAACTTGGCTAAGCCATTACATTTGAGAGGGGTGTGTTGGAATATCGATTATCATATGCACATTTAAAATATTGAGATGTCTTAAATAACATATATAAGTTGGTTTTGAGATGAAAACCTAGTTGGATTTATTTGTTTTTTGTGTCTCCCGTACGTGAGCCCACACAACACAAGACCTCCTCCGGCATCTTAACCCCACCGGACCCAGCCAACTTTAACACAATGCTAAATGCTTAGATGTTCATTGGTTCAGATAACATTGTTGATTTTGGTCATTATATGTAAAGTATATGTTCATTTTTTCTAATCCTTTAATTTATAATGCCTTCTCCAACTATTTCTTCGAATGTTTAAAAAATGGGAAAATAATTTGTTGTGTTTGGCAAAAACAAGTAGCTTTTCAGAGCTTATGGTTTTGATATTCTATAGTCTTAAATGAAACTAGTACAGTTCCCGCGCCATTGCGCGGTTTTTTTTTAAATCATAATAATATGACAAATTAATATTGTAAAATTTTAATACTGTAAAAGTTAGTGTAAAATTAAAAATGTATAGTTTTATTGTTTGAAAAAACTGCAATTAATGTAAATCATTTCAGGTTGGTTCAGCTGGAAAGGACCTGCGGGAAGTACCCAAAGGTTCCCGATTCGAATTCCACCCCGGGTGGCCACTGGAGGGTTTACCTAGTTGTTAACTTCAGGGCCCATGGGATCAGTCGAGTGCTACTTGCTAGTAGCCCCGGATACCCATGTAAATTCAAAAAACTACAATTAAATGTAATTATAACACCTCATTAAAAATTATTATCGCTTAAAGAAGTGTATATATACAGATATTTTAAAATAATCTTATTAGAAAGAAAAAAAATACTATCACTATAATATTATATAAAAGATTTAACTAAACATAATTTTACGAAAATCTCTTAGATGAAAGAGAGAATTTATAAGATATGTTCTCATGGTTTTAATTTAATATAGTATATAAAAAATTACATATAGGTATCGTTATTTATTAATTCAAACCCCTTGGCTAGAAAATATAAAATATATGTTAAATGAAAATTTTAATCTACAATCATTAAATTAACCAAAATCATACTTTAGATAATTTAATAAGATCATTAAATTTTGATGTATATAAACCAAAATTTTGAATTTTTTTTATGTGTACTAGGTTGTGGGCCGCGCTACGCACGGCATTATACGTAACAAACTAATTTGAGCAGCAAGGGATTATTGTATACATCTCACATCTGTTTTTTTTTTCTCACATCTGTTTAAAGCTACCGAGAAAGTCATTACATATATTAAATCTAATAATGTAGGGATATAATATATTAAATATATGGAATAAATAGTCATCTGACCATGAAGATTGGATTGGTTATAATTGTGCAACCTTACAAAGTGGTGCTACCACGTAATCTAAGCTCATAGAATAAACTCATTCATTTGTCAATTTTGAGGCTAGAACTCTACTGACCTATACACTTCTTTGCATTTTGTTCATCACCCATACCATATAGAAGCAAATCGTCATGCCTATGCAGGTTTGTAAAAGACCTAGCATCGACATATGGAAAATTTGTCAATGTTGATTCTTGTCTTGAAATAACCTGCATATAAACAAAGATGAGAAGAATGAGAATTAATTGATCCAAAATAATGATCTCAAAGAATCTTGACAATCATATAAAATCACAATCAAAATCAGTGAATAAAATTAGAGACGGGTTGAAACTTCGTAAATCTTAAAGCATCAAAGTTCCAACCAATCGTTTTAAAGCACTCATAAGCTAGATTGGCATAACCAAAGATCATAGTCATACCTTTGAAATTTGAGTTGACAATTATATGATCTCAGTATTATATGAATTTGTCCATTCTTTAATGGCTTTAACAGTCCTTTGAAAACAATATTGCTCTTTCCCCCTCATCTCCAAGGTGGCATTGGTCAGTTGCTATGAAATCAAAGCAAGCATTCACTTGAGGTTATCAATAAACAAGGGCCGAAGGATGAAGAAAATGGAAGAATTTTCCTAACATCGATGAATATACCATTGCCAACTCTTCCTTTTCTTATTGCAACAGATTGACATGGTGCGGTCCAATATATTATATATCAAGAGGAACTTCAAATTTCTCTAGATCTATGACTTAAGATATCATGGCCACTTAGATAAATAAAGGCTAGAACCAAGTCCAATTTCAATTTGCAAAATCTTGTGAAGAAGAATATGTAGAAGTAGCTGGGTGTAATTTACCCAAATCTGTCTATTCTTTAATGGCTTTAATCCATACTCAGAAGCACAGCTACAAACAGGGCAAAATTGAAATGAACAATTTCGAATTCAGAGAATAGACGAGAATCACTTGGCAAATGAACATTCTAACTTGGGATTACGAAATCATGATAAGGAAGTTTCCAAGATGTTCTAGAAAAGTAATATTCACTAATCTCTCACTGACAGGTACACAAGAAATTGTAATATCAGCATTTCTATTAATATGATTCTACACAAAAATCATACAAAAAATAGTTAAATATCGCACACAGATCAAAGAAAGAAATCTAACTGAACAACTATAGCATACCTGCACAAATTCCATGTAATCCATATGATACAGATGATCCCCGGACAAGATGAGGATATTGTCAACATCCTTGGTCCTGGCATCCTGTAAACAATTGAAGGGATAGAAATTGTTAAGCATGAATAATACTGTGTCTACTTATTATTGCCTACACATTTAAGCCAGGTATAAGAATAGAAGGAAAGTTTTATGGACTCACCTTAAACAACCATGTAAATTGCCTAACGACATCAGCAGTTCCTTGGAACAACCTCTGTCCAGTTTCCCCTGGAGTTTGTATGGCTCCCAAAACCTGTTTTTAACACAAATTATATATTTTATACAATTGGATCAAATACAGCTTATATTCTATAAGAGAGATACGTACATGATGATATATGTATTCACAAAAACCAAATTAGATTAGGTTGATTAATATGGGTCAGTTCTTACAAAATGTTAACAATTGTTCTTAATTCGTGAAGAGTTTAATCAGCAGTATTTTTCAATTATGTTAAAGTTCTTTCATCTATCTCTTAGTGAGCAGTATCTTTATTCCACTTTAATCAACATAAGTGAGTGTTCATGATCGCTCATTGTTTAGTTTTATAGGTAATTCTTCAATATGGTGGTAGGAAAGGTAATTCAAACGGATGCGTGAAGAGTTTAAGGATTCTCTTTACATACCCAATCTGAATTGATGACCGCACTCCCCGTTCTTTCAATTGCTGAGAGTCGGTGTTCCTTTGGCGTCTCCTCAAACTTCCCGAGCGCTGAATTCACTTACCCCCATCGTCAATTGCCCTAATCTAGAAGCCCTAAAATTAAATTCACTTACCCCCATTGTCAATTCCCTAATCTAGAAGCCCTAAAATTATAGATCATAGAAAAAATTCAATCAAACCTGAGAATTGAACATCCAATTAAAGGTAGATGGAAGGACGATTTCAAAGTTTGGGGCACAAATCACCTAAACATTATCAAGCTAAAGAAGCGGATTCGAGGTAAAAAAAATTCGGGAAAGGCTGAGCATACCTAAGTAGCGGTGTCTTCCTGTGCCCTCGCAGCGATGTCTTCGAAGGTGCTGGAGTGCCTGCTGCCCTCTTTTTGAATCGCACAGGCCAGAGCTCCTCAAGCCGCCACCGTCGTCCTCGGAGAGTTCGTGCAAAACTCGCATCTGTCGTCTGTGCAGGGACGTGTACGAGGAATTGCACGAAGAGGAGAGGAGAGACGCAGAGTCTGAGATGGGGGCAAAGGGAATCAGATGAAAAGACCAAAATGGGCACTGAAATAAAAAAATAAACAATTTTAAATTGAAGGTATGACTTATGAGGGATAAACATGACAATGTATACGGAAAGTATACAAGCCGTTGATCACAAGCCTCTGTGCGTTGATCTTAAAAATGAACGGCTAATGTAACTTTTTTTTAAGGAACAGTAAAATCAAAACAGGCTCCTTCATAGTAGTAGGGATATAGATAAATTAATAAAATTTAATGGGTATATGTATATATACATAGAGAAAATTTGCGCCGAAGGCGCAAATTTTTGACCATATTTAGAGAGTGTCTCCCAAGTATGGCAAATTGGGGTTTTGTCCACCTAAAATTTTCTGGACAAAATTACTCTTCTTATCTATACCTAATCTATCAATCCCTCGCTCTTTCAGCACCAAAATAAAAAAACCCCCAAATCCTCCCGGCCAGTTGATGAAGACAACGACGATGAAGAGGAAGGGGACGGTGAGGAAGGCCAGGGCTATCGATCTCCGGCTTTGAGATTCCGATCTCGTTCCCTGGATCCACTATCGATCTCGGATCTCGCCTCGCCTCTGAATCGACCTCTCGCAGCCATCGATCTCGCTCGCCTCGCCTTTGAATCGGCGTCGCATCTGAAATCTCCTTTTCCGGCGTCGCATCTGAATTCGCCTTTTCCGGCGTCAATGGAGGTCCTACGCCGACCTAAAGAGAGACAGAAACGGTGGATGGAGGCCACGTTGCCCTCGCTGCTCGCCGACCTAAAGAGAGACAGAAATGGCGGCCTTCGCTGCCCTCGCTGCTCTGAATCTGTGCCTGTGGTTTCAGATTCAGGCCACGTTGCTGTCAAATTTCAAGAATCCGGTCTCCACCACCGTCTCAAGCTCAGGGGAAGATCTCCAGTGGTTCTCGGCCACCGCGAGATGCAGATGGTATGTTCGATGCCATGGCTTCTCCATGGACGCCTGAATCCATTCCAAGAAAGGCGAATTCGGTGCGCCGCCGACGAGTTGAATTCGATGCCATGGCTTCTCCATGGACGCCTCCTCCTCCGATTCGTCTTCTCCGATTCGCGCTCTGATCTGTTGATCCCGGCTCGATCTCACGCTCGATCTCAGATGCTTCAATGGCTGAAATTGCTGAAACAGTGGCTGTCGCCTATCGATCCACTATCAATCTCGTGCTCGCCTCACCTATGATGTCCGATTGGATTGCTTCCTCATCGGCGTTCTCTACACCTTCTCCCTCTGGCTCTCCAACTCCTTCCAGATCTAGAAATTAGGTCGTCCTATTAGCAAGTCCGATTGATTTCAACAACCGTCTTCGCCTTCAGCATCCGATTGATTCACTTAACAGTATCTGGATCGATTCAAGGTGTACTACGTTCTAAGCCAGGTTAGTCAGTAACTATATCATCGTCATCTTTCTCCTTTATTCGAATAATCTATGATGCTTACTACGGACTAATTGAGAATATATGCAAAAACAAATCTAGGCTTACAACCATCGGATTTTTAATTTGTTAAATTCTAATCTAGCATTTTTTTTATGATCTGAAATGCTGAAATTAATTCACTGTTGGGGTCAAAGTCGGATATCAAATGTTGTTTATGCAATTTCAGCATTTTTTTTTGCCTTGCTGAAACTTTTAGATAGCTTATTTTTACTCTTTTGGTGAGAACTCTTAGTTTGGTCCTTCTTTTTGCTGAAATTGTTGTTGCTGAACTTGCTTTAAAACTAGAATTAGCTGAAATTGTTGTTGTTGAACTTGCTTTAAATCTCCTTTAAAAGCCTCTTAGCTCAATGGTAGAGCAATGTGCTATGCGCAAATACGTGGGTTCGAATCCCGCATAGGCTAAATTTTATATCTCGTAATACGGTTTCAACAACAATTTTAGCATCAACAACGTTGCTGAAATCGGGGTTTCAGCATCAACAACGTTGTTGAAACCGTGTTTTTAGCATCAATAACGTTGCTGAAACCGGGGTTTCGGTATCAACAACAGTGCTGAAATCGGGGTTTAAGCAACTTCGGTTTCGGCAACATGAAAAAAAAACAGTAACGCGAAAAGAAAAAAAACTGCTGAAACAGAGGGTGGCATAGGAGTTTCAGCAACTCTGGAAACGCGGAAAAAAAAAACGAAAAAAAAAACTGCTGAAACAAAGGGTGACAGAGTGGTTTCAGCAGTTTCGGCAGTTTCGCGGGGAAAAAAAAAACTCAAAAAAAAAACGACAAAAAAAAAGACTGCTGAAACAGATGGTGACACAAAGGTTTCAGCAATTCCGTTTCAGCAACTCTGGAAACGTAGAAAAAAAAAAACTAAATTTCGCGGAATTTTTTTTTTTTGCTGAAAACAAAAATTTCAGCATGATGAAAAATTCGGTGGACAAATCCCAAATATGGAGAGAGTGAGAGACGGATTCCTAATATAGCCTAATTTCGTGGCCTATATGGAAATTGCCCCATATACATATCCAATTATGGATAGATTGAGATATATGGTAAATATAAAGGAAAAATTTGCAAAACAGGCACTTTATTTGGACGTATTTGCAAAATAGCCACGAGTTTGGACAATTTAGAAAAATAGCTGCTATATATACTTATTCTCGGATTGTACGGACATTTTTTTCTGTCTCCCAAATCCTCTCGCCTTCTCGATCTGTTCTCTCTCTCTCCGCCGGATCCGGCTCCGATGGCGGCGAGTCTCCTCCTGTTCGCTGTCGCCGCCGCCGCACGCTCCTCCTCTCCTGTGCTCGACGAGGACGACGTCGTCGCTCATCTCTTCCCTCCCTCTCGCCGCCTCTTCCTTGCCGTCCATCTTCCTCCGTCTCTGGAGGTCGTCCTCCTGTGCTCGACGAGGACGACGCAATCGATCCGGCTTGGTTCGTCGTGCGTTTTCCGGCTTGGTTCGGTCGATTGTTCTTCCTTGCTTCGCTAAAGTTCGGAGTTTTCGTCGTTTGCTTCAATGTCGTCATCCAGCAGCTCAGGTATCAATTTCGTTTCTTTTTGCGAACTTTGTCGTGCTAGGGTTTTGGATTAAGTTTGTTTATGTTGATTTTATTGTCCATTTCGCCCTAGGTTTTGTCCATTTCGTTCGATTTCATTCGCCCTAGGTTACAATTGGATTTCTGAATAGTCGATGGTGTAAAAAATTGAGCGATGTCGAGTTTCCTTCAATGCTTTCTATATTGAATTGTTTCTAATTGCTCACTGATATGCCTTTGTTGCTCACTGATATACATATACTGTTATACTGAATTTGATCTGCAACTCTTTGATTTTCATACACTGTTAATTTAGGAACTTGGAACTTTGTTTATTTTGAAATTAATTTAGGAAGAAGCATACACTGTTATACACATAAATCAGGTACTGACATTGAAGCACCTTGTATCCATGTATGCTAAATGTGGATTTTTTGCCCAAAGAGTGGCTGTTTTTCACATAATGAAGCACAAAGATATAGTTACATGTAATGTTTTGATTCATGAAAGCAAGTGAGGTTTTTGGAAATCTGTTTTACAGAAAACATATTTTTGATTCATGAAAGTTCCAATTTGATTAAAGATTTTGGAATACTTTGACCCATGAAAGTTCCAATTTGAATTACAGATTTTGGAAATTTGTTTTACAGAAAACAGATTTTTGGAAATCTGTTTTACAGAAAACAGATTTTTGAAAATCTATTTTACAGAAATCTGTTTTTACAGAAAACAGATTTTTGGAAATCTGTTTTACAGAAATCAGTTTTACAAAAAACAGATTTCTGGAAATCTGTTTTACAGAAATCTGTTTTTACAGAAAATAGATTTTTGGAAATCTGTTTTTACAGAAAATAGATTTTTGGAAATCTGTTTTACAGAAATCAGTTTTACAGAAAACAGATTTCTGGAAATCTATTTTCTGTAAAACAGAAATCTGTTTTTACAGAAAATAGATTTTTTGAAATCTGTTTTACAGAAAATAGATTTGGGGAAATCTGTTTTACGGAAAACACTTGATCTCTGTTGTGTACTTAATGATTCTTATCGGCCGGACTGATCTGTTTGATTGTGCTGAATGAAGGGTCCGGTTGTTGGTGTTATTGGTGGAGTCGTAATTGAGATGGATTTGTGCACTGGTGGTGCTGTCATGAACCACGGAGATATGCCATGGGCTGTATTTTTGTAGTGTCATACTTTCTGTTGTCACAAATCTGCTTGCTTGGGAGCGTGTCTTCTGGCTGCTACTACTAATTGAATTTTGTCTCACACTTGGGCTCTTCTTGGAGGCTTAATTTTATTAAAATTCATATGAGCTTTTTTCTTGATATTTTCGCTTGTGTAATGAGAACTATCATAATTACAAAGTGTTATATCATCCCTTTTGAATGCCTTTGTTTGGAGCCTATTAGCTCAAATGCTTTTAGCCTATTAGCTCAAATGGGAGAGCATTGTGCTCATGCACAAAGATGTGGGTTCGAATCCCATGTAGGCAAATTGAATTGTGATTAAAATGTGCAATTTTAGTTTGAATTTTATTTTTTAGTGTTTGAATTGTGATTTTTTCTTGAATTGGTTTTGTACACTAGATGAATGTGTTTTTTGATTTTGAATTGTATGTGGTGACACTAGGTGGTTAAGGCCCAAAGTAGTGCTGACACTGATATTAGTTACAAGTAGTAGTGACACTAGCTTTTTATTTATTTATTTTGAAGTGTATGTGGTGACACTAGGTGGTTAAGCCCTAAAGTAGTGCTGACACTAATATTAGTTACAAGTAGTGGTGACACTAGCCTTGTGTTTTCTGATATTGAAGTGTATGTGGTGACGTTTTCTGTTATTGAAGTTTATGTGGTGACACTAGGTGGTTAAGTCTCAAAGTAGTGCTGACATTGATATTAGTTACAAGTAGTGGTGACACTAGCCTTGTATTTTTCTATTTTGAAGTGTTATGTTGCACAACATTGTCTTATTTTTGTTCAATAATAGATTATATTTGCACAACAATCGAAGAGTTTTGAAATTGTGCTCAATAAACTATGATTGTAGAACATGTGAGAATTAATGGACTTTTTGCTAAACATGCTCTTATTTTTGCTCAACAATTCTTTATTTTTGCACAACAATCGAGACTTGTGAAATTGTGTCTCAACGTGATCTTATTTTTTGTAAATATAATTTTATACTTTTTTAATAGATTATTGCACAACACGGTCTTATTTTTGCTCATCATTAGAGTAAAATTGCACAGCATGGAGGGATTGGTGAAAATTTGCTCAATATCATCTTATTTTTGCTCAACAATAGGTTATTTTTGCACAGCAATCCAGACTTGAGAATTTGTTCTCAATATGATTTTTTTTCTCTCAATATAATTTCATACTTTCTCAATAAATTATTGCACAACATACTCTTATTTTTGCTCATTAATACTTTATTTTTGCACAACATTCGAGACTTGTGAAATTGTGTCTCAACATGATCTTACTTTTTGTAAATATAATTTTATACTTTTTTAATAGATTATTGCACAACATGGTCTTATTTTTGCTCATCAATAGACAATAATTACACAACATGGGGGATTGGTGAAATTTTGCTCAACATCATCTTATTTTTGCTCAACTATAGGTTATTTTTGCACAACATGGTCTTATTTTCTCTCAATATAATTTCATATTTTCTCAATAAATTATTGCACAACATGCTCTTATTTTTGCTCATCAATACTTTATTTTTGCACAACATTCAAGACTTGTGAAATCGTGTCTCAACATGATCTTACTTTTTGTAAATATAATTTTATACTTTTTTAATAGATTATTGCACAACATGGTCTTATTTTTGCTCATCAATAGACAATAATTGCACAACATGGGGGATTGGTGAAATTTTGCTCAACATCATCTTATTTTTGCTCAACTATAGGTTATTTTTGCACAACATGGTCTTATTTTCTCTCAATATCATTTCATATTTTCTCAATAAATTATTGCACAACATGCTCTTATTTTTGCTCATCAATACTTTATTTTTGCACAACATTCAAGACTTGTGAAATCGTGTCTCAACATGATCTTACTTTTTGTAAATATAATTTTATACTTTTTTAATAGATTATTGTACAACATGGTCTTATTTTTGCTCATCGATAGACAATAATTGCACAACATGGGGGATTGGTGAAATTTTGCTCAACATCATCTTATTTTTGCTCAACTATAGGTTATTTTTGCACAACATGCTCTTATTTTTGCTCATCAATACTTTATTTTTGTACAACATTTGAGACTTGTGAAATTGTGTCTCAACATGATCTTACTTTTTGTAAATATAATTTTATACTTTTTAAATAGATTATTGCACAACATGATCTTATTTTTGCTCATCAATAGACAATAATTGCACAACAATGGGGGATTGATGAAATTTTGCTCAAAATCATCTTATTTTTGCTCAACTATAGGTTATTTTTGCACAACAATCGAGACTCTTATTTTCTCTCAATATAATTTCATACTTTCTTAATTACATATTGCACAACATGCTCTTATTTTTGCTCATCAATACTTTATTTTTGCACAACTAGTGATGAAAATTAGTGCTGACACTAATATTAGTTACAATTAGTGCTGACACTGATATTAGTTAAATTAGTGGTGAAAATTTGCTCAACATGTTAAGAATATCATGTTGAGAAGCAATACCATGTTGTTTCTTAACATGGTATTGTTTTTTTAAGTAAACAATAATGATAAAATCTAAAATTTGATGAGTACCGATGACAGAATTGTGCTGACATATAAAAAAGAATACACAAACTTTTCTTATTACATGATAAAACATAAATGTGAATAACACACAATGATGCGGGTTCAAATCCCGCACAATGATGGGGTGAAAAGGGGGATAAAGAACTTCGTAATCAAATATAGACAAAACCAAAATCTAGACCAAAAGAAAAGAAAAGATGATGCACACAATAATTCAAAGGAAGAAATAAACAAATATAGCACAAGCAATTAGTGCTGACACTGATATTTTGTGCTGACACTGATGTTAGTTACAAATATAGCACTAACAATTAGCGCTGGCACTGATATTAGTTACAAATTTTCAGGCTCCTTGAAGAATCCACAGGCAAAGTTCAAAATTGCTCAGTAGTGCCCCATCTCCTTGAAGTGTGCAAAGACGCTGCTTGAAGAATTGCTCAACAGAAAAAAGATCGAAACCTCGACTCATAAAAATTGATCGACAGTGATCCTACAAGCAAAGAATTGTGCTGACAACCTTATTTTGAATGCTTTATCCTTCTCTTGAACTCTCCTATTGAAATCTTTCTATTGCAGGGTGGTCTTCCTGGTCTCGAAAATCAGTAGGCAGTCCCTCTGTCGAGCAAAGAAGAAATCCAATTACACCATTGAAAATCAAGGCAAATGAAGAAAAGGAATGAACTAAAATAGGGATGTCAGACATACTAATAAGCTATCAAATATGAATTTTAGTTTCAGAGACCAAACAGAATTAACTTACCTCTGCACAGAGAAGGAAATAACAGTGATGACAGCATCAACAGTTCAAATACAAGAATAGTGAATATGTAAATACAAGATGGAAGTGAGGGCAAATACAAGAGGAGAAAATTTGTGCCGAAGGCACAAATTTTCAGCAGCAACAAACATGATCATTAAATTAGCTAGACGAATAAAATATACCATTTATGAACACAATCCTACAAAATTTGCACCTCCGGTGCAAATTTTCTATGATTCAAGTGCAATGATGACATGAGCAATGAAAGTGTAATAAGAAATGAGTACTTCATTATATTGTCAAATGCAATAATGGATGCAACAGTGAGGAATGCATATCATTAAATCAACTAGATGAATATAATACACCATTTACGAACACAATCCTACAAAATTTGCACCTCCGGTGCAAATTTTCTATGACTCAAGTGCAGTGATGACAAAAGCAATCAACTATATGAGTAAAATACACCAGTTATAAACACAATCTATCAAAATTTGTACCTCCGATGCAAATTTTTTATGATTCAAATGCAGTGCTGACATGGAGTAATCAAAGTGTAATAAGGAATGTGGAGTTCATTTTATTGTCAAATGCAATAATGGATGCAACAGTGAGGAATGCATATCATTAAATCAACTAGATCAATAGAGTAAGCACATTGCTCGGGATGTATTTGATCTAGATATAGAAATGTTACATTTAAAGTGCAAGCACATTATTTGAATGAGCATAAAGAAGCATGTATTCAAAAGGAGACTTCAAAATCTCATCCAATACATCAAAAATGAAATAAATTTTACCAATGTAACATATTAACGAGCATACATAAGCATAAACAAGCACATATATATTCAATTGGAGACTTGAAAATTACACACATATAGCAAAAAACGATTATAATTAGTAATTGATGCTTCAAAAATCAATCAAAATTTGCGCCAAAGGCGCAAATTTTGAGGCATTCCATAACAGTAATCACTTGATTCGACTGTATTTCATAGAGATATAGAATAAATAAGCATAAACAAGCACATATTCAATTGCAGACTTGAAAATCACACACATATAGCAAAAAACGATCAAAACCAGTAATTGATGCTTAAAATACAGGTTATGTGCAAAACATAAAACAACATATCAATCACAAACATAAAACAACAAGGACAAGATTTCAGATTTCATTCAGCAATTGCAGCCATAACAAACAAAATCGAGTTCCTTATCAATCGATCTTCGATCGATTGATAAGGAAAACAGTCGGAAGCAAAGATCGATCAGTCGGAAGCAAAAATCGAGTTCCTTATCAATCGATCTTCGATCGATTGATAAGGAAACCTCGGCTCGTAAAAATACAGATTGCAGCCATCAAACAGGTTATGTGCAAACGTAAAACAACATATCAATCACAAACGTAAAACAACAAGGACAAGATTTCATATTTCGTTCAGCAATTGCAGCCATCACAAACAAAAATCGATTGATAAGGAAAACAGTCGGAAGCAAAGATCGATCAGTCGGAAGCAAAAATCGAGGTTTCCTTATCAATCGATCGAAGATCGATTGATAAGGAAACCTCGGCTCGTAAAAATACAATCACTCGACCTATTGGAGCATTTCATCAAATAGGTTATGTGCAAAACATGAAACAACATATCAATCACAATTACATAAAACAACAAGCACAAGATTTTAGATTTCGTTCATCAATTGCAGCCATCACAAACAAAATCGAGTCCGTTATCAATCGATCTTCGATCGATTGATAAGAAAAACAATCGGAAGCAAAAATCGAGTTACTTATCAATCGATCGAAGATCGATTGATAAGGCGCGGGATGAGGAGCGGGATGAGGAACTGCAACAAATTCGGAGAGAGAAAGGGAGATGTACCTCAAGCCGGAGCCATCTCAATCAATCGCTTTGATGATGTCGGAGTGGTAATCCGTCGGAAATCCTAGCAATCGCCGGCGAGCAGGTCGGGAGGGAGAAAGAGAGAGCGTCCGGAGATGGAGAGTTGGAGGAGAGAGAAAAGCGCTTGTGGAGAGACGGTGGACCCTTTTATTGCGTCCATTTTACAAAAATGTCCCAAAACGCGGGTATTTCGCAAAATCAGCCCATTTTCGTGGCTATTTTGCAAAATCCCCCAATAATAAATAGGTTAATTGATTTACCCTAGCTAATTAATTAGATTATTATGGAAATACACCTACCTAAAATAACTTGGCATAAAATGACGACACTTGGCGAAATTGCTTCTCATTTAATAATATATATAGATAAATATAAGATTTTAGTTTAATTAGCTTTTGAAATCTAAGTTTTTCAACAGCTATTCACCCAAACTTTTCGGAGCTTCTGGTTTATATTCACAAATTTTCAACAACTACCCTAACAGCTAGATTTACTAAACACTACACTAGCTTATTAACATACATTTAACTCAAATAATCCAACTGCTTCAGCAACTCAACAACTTCAGCTCCTCCAACAGCTACCATTTTACCAAACACACCCGTATTCTTCAAATAAATATTTGTTCTAATTCTAATTGTTCTTCCATTTCGAAAATTTGAATGCACATTTGTCTTGGAGAATGTTGTGTTTATCTATTTTGAATAAATGAGATGAAGTATCTTGTAAACTTAAAAAAAATTGAAAATGCTATCAATTCTTCGATAATTTTTTTGGACGATTTGCATTTTTTCGCTCTACTTTCCTTAATAGATCACATACTCACATAGTATCAATCAAAAATGTATACAATTCGTTTTTTTTTGTGTGTGTTGTTAGATACACCGCAAATCCCCCATCAAAAGTGCACGTCGGAATTAACATGTAAGCCTTTCTAATTAATTAGCACGCTAAAAAATTTAATTAACCCACTTCAACCATGCACGGCAATTCCGACGTGCATGATTTGGAGTGTATTTAGTTTATACGTTTTTTTAAGGGCTATTTGCAAAACTAGCAGGTTTTTTTTTACTTTGCAAAAATGTAGCTTTTTTGGGAAAATTGCAAAAGTAGCATATGTGTCATTTTGTGCCAAAAAAAAGTGGAAGGGAATAGCCGGTTGTAGGTAAAATTGAGCAGGAGAAAGATGACTGAGCAGGAGAGAGAGGAGGAGAGAGAGTAGGTTTTGGTGGGAAATTTTGGCGTCAAAACTAGGGGTGACAAGACACATGATTTACAGGTAAAAAGGGGATGTGATAGGGATTTTCCCTCCAACTTGGGAAGTATAAAAAGAGAGGAGGGAAGAAGACATTCAATTTCTTCCTCCCTTGGACAAAAGAGCTGGAGAAGAAGGCCACCATTGAAGAAAATCCGTCGGCCTCAAGGTCCAGTTGCAGAGCACTTGTCGGCCTCATTCCTTGTTCGTGTCAGTGTTCAGAAACTTCCGTGTCACTTTGGTTTATGAGAAACCCTAATTCTCAGTTGTAATGGGTAGGCGTCTCTCTTGTTTCTCCTTCATGTTTTGCGAAAAGTAAATACTCATGAACCATAGTGCTTATCCCACTTTTCATTTTAAGGGAAAAACGCCAAAGTATGTGTCACTCTCGTCTTCAATTGTCGTTGGAACTGGTGACAGGCATATGTATGTAGGTGACAAGGGTAAGGGTCCGGATGTGATCCACTTGGGGTGAGGTGATGGAGGCAATAGGGAAGAGTAAGGAGTTGGGTGCGGTAGACATTCCTGACATATGTTTTGGAACTGGTGACAAGCATATGTATAAAGGGGACAAGGGTAAGGGTGTGGATGTGATCCAATTGGGTGACACGGACTACTCCTCATATGACACGGTAAACTGCCAAGGTGACATGTATCAGGGGTTGGAGGTCATATCCATAAGCAGTCAGGAGGAGGATGAGTGTTTGTGCTAGTCGCATAAGGAAATCACCCTTGGCACTTGTGTGAATTTGATGATTACATTTATGAGCGTTTCTGCTACTTCGATAAGGAAATCACCATTGTCACCTGAATTATTTATCGTGTCACTTATTTGAATCTGATGGTACGTCGATAACCAAAGTTTCAAGCATAACAACATAGTCAACTACCGACCAACAAATATCATAACATTCTACAACTTATGACCAACGAACATTATAAAGAAAGCAACAAAGTTTATAGCAACGTACTACAATAACAACCTAGTAAACTACCGTCGACAACTATATGTTTAAAGCAACAAAGTTCATAACAACCTACGACAATAGCAACGAAGTTCATAACAACCTACTACAATAACAACAAAGTTCATAACAATGGTCATCCAGTGGAGGAAGTCATCGTTGTCGGACACGGATACAAGTCTCAGCTCAATCGCGTCCGCGCCTTCGACAATGTCCTTCCCTTTTCGGCCTCGCAGTTTCTTCGGAGGGGGGGGGGGGGACTTTACTTCTCCATCACCTCCTAGATCCCTCTTACTCTTCTTGCTTCGAACGAGCTCCGCTTTTGCAGCCTCTAAGATCTAGCAAATGGTTAGGATGTTTGGACTGTCATTCCCATAATTTTTTTAATCCCGTGTCACCCAACTAAGTAATCTGTGTCGCTTAACATAACTAACCTTGTCACTTGACTACAATATATTCAAATATGACAATCTTAGTTTTTATTAACCCTTGACCCTTGAGAGAAAATACCATGTGAACTAACAACCGATTTACCTCCTCTTCCTGTCCTTCTGGTGGTTGGTCATCCACCTTAGTTGGTCCCTCCGCCCCCCCCCCCCCCCCCCCCCGGCCTTTTGGCGGTTCTCCTCAGCCTCCCCAAGTTTCCCCCCATCCTCTCGACGGACATCTCTCATTGGTGTCTACTGTCTACACACCTCCTGCATTCCAATGAGCATCTCGCATCCCATTCACAACACCTTCCATGACCTTGATTTGAACCACATAGTACATAAATGAGGGGTGGTTCGCCAATTTTATTCGTAATTTGGAGAAAAATTACCCGTTTCACTTACTAAATATACCGTGTCGCTAGTCTATTTCCTCCTGTCATCAATGGAGTTCATAATTGGGGCAAACAATTTTAGGTGAAACACGTACCTTGTCATCCGTGCTCCGTATCCATGTTGACATAGTTCTCAGCCTCTCCAACATCAGTTCAAGTGTCTTCCTCACCTTATCTTCCCAGGCTTCCCTGGTCACATCACGTTTTCCCGAACTCGGTCCAGTCTTGCCTCACTCACACCCATGTCCCCAACCCCTTTATCTTTCAATCGCTCATCCACACAACCCCACTCCCCAAAACCACCCTCGCCATTTCCATAAACCACCATCAAAAGGCCAAGAACATAAAAACATAAATCGACAGTTCGACACCCTTGTCACCCAATTCGAAATCACTGTCACTCGATTCGAAACCTCTGTCACCCAATTTCATTTTCAAACAATCAAATACCAAATCAAACACGACCCAAACCTCAATCAATCGTCTTCTACCTCTCCCATATCCCAGTTTCCAGTTTCCAGCCTAAACATTGCCACCCTCGTCGTTCATCCCAAACCCTAACCGGCGATTTCACATTCCACACTCGCACAAGGCCAAGAGCATAAAAACATAAATCGACACCCTTGTCACTCAATTCGAAACCACTGTCACTCAATTAGAAACCTCTGTCACCAAATTTCTCTTTCAAACAACCAAATACCAAATCAAACACGCCTAAACCTCAATCAATCGTCTTCTACCTCTCTCATATCCTAATTTCCAGTCCAACCATTGCCACCCTCGTCGTTCATCCCAAATCCTAACCGACAATTTCACATTCCACGCTCGCAGAAAAGGGAGAAAAGGAACGAGGGTGTCAAGGAGATGGAAAGGGGGGCTTACCTCTTCACTTAGACGCCGGCGTGACCTTCTTCTCTCCTCTCCGGCGACAACTTCATCCCCAACCTCCTGCGTTTTCCGATTCGCCGGACTGTTCTCCTTCTTCTCTCCACAAGCCTTCGCTTCTCCTCCCTTGAAAACTGCTTCCTTTTTCGCCCATAAAGCCTCCCCTCCCATCCTTTTATTTTCCTTTTTTTGTGTGTGTAAATAAGGGCAAAATCAGGTTAAGGGGTGAGTTTTTGACATGCACTTTTGTGCAAATTTTGGCCAAAATGTGCTAGTTGTGCAATATTTCAAGGGGTAGTGCTAGTTTTGTCAACTTTTTTTTTGTTCTATTTACTACCATTTCCTCTTCTTTTTTTTAATGTACCAAAAGCTAATCCCTTTTAAAAATATATGTGTAAGAAGTTAACTTATGGAGCCTTTTACTTTGTTGAAAGATGTGAATAAATCGGTGGACTACTTCTTCTATTGTCAATTGGTTTTAGAATGAAATTTCACTCGACTTGTGTGTTAGACTACAAGTGTGTATGCGCCTATGCACACGACTCCCAATTAGCGATTCGAGTTGGACTTTGATATATTTAAGGGATGAAACCCGACTTAATTTCAATTTAAAATTTTCTAGCTATATGAAATATGTGGGTATCAGTTATAACATATGCACAAGTTTTGTCATTGATACTTCATGATTAATCCTATTTCGTATTTTTGGAGTTGCATATTTTTTTGATTAAGTAAGGATTCGAGATCAGACAAGCATGATTCTCGAGACGCCGACAAGTCGGCAGACGAGAATTGCTTATACATACCATACAAATAGAAAACAGGCGCAACGAAACAAACTGAAATAAGCCCTACAACAAGACAACCAAAGCAAAACTACACACAATAGGTTGAGGACGCCGACGAAGAACGAAGCCAAGTACCACCGAACAGTAGCACCGCGGGCTAGCGGTATAGCAGGAACCTATCTCCTATGGGTAGTGCAGACGAAACTCCAAAGAAGCTCTTTCCCGGAAACGGAGTCGCCCTGAACGCACCACCATGACCCCGGTCAGTTCCGACTCCGGAATTCACGATCCCAACCAAGCAGAAAAACTCCTAAAGATATCGGATACATAGCCACACACCGCTTGTTCGAAAGCGCCAATAAAGTTATTTCCATACCCTTTTGGGATTTTGGATGAACTCTTTTGGGATATTTTTTGAACCCTTTCAGCTCGATTTGTAAATGTGTCTTTACAGTTAAATAAAAATATTAATTTATTTAATCCGTTTTTTATATAAAAAATCGGGATGCTTTTAGTTCAAGGACAGACAGGAATCGGGCCCAATATTCCGGCCACACGGCCCAAAGACTGCCGTAGTCCAAAGATGCAGCCTGCAGGTGATGATGAAGCGTCGTTGCTAGCCTTTCATTTAAATTTCTAGTTCCGAATATTTTTATGGGTAAACTGCATAAAACCACTCTTTAAATATGTCACATTGCTCTAAACCACCCCTTATATCTGAAATTGCAGAAAACCACCCATTAAACCCAAATTGTTAACAAAAAGCCACCCGTTTTCACTATTCCGTTAAGTAAATGTTAAGTTGTTGATAAAATTATGATAGATTACCATTATACCCTTATCTTCATTATTAGAGTTTTTTCCCCTAAAAATAGTTTTTTTAACAAAACCTTTTATTGTATTTTTTTTAATGAATTTTTTTTAGAATATAATTCATTCAATTTAAATATCAATCTCTATTTATAGAAAAAATGTTTTAATTTTTTATGATATTTTATTTTATTGATCAAAATTATTTGATTCAATTTTTTTACAGAATAAAGCACATATTTTTTATTTATTATTATTTTTTTGTGAGCAAATTTTATTTATTATTTAGGATTTAAAAATAAATAAATAAATGTATTTTTTTTCTTTTTGGAGGAAAATTTATATTTTCATTAGCTATTTAATTATTAGATAACTCAAAAAAATGTAAATAAAATAGATTTTTTTTTTCTAAATATTTTCTGAAAATTAAATAATTAAATGTTGGTGGGTGATGTGGGGATGGGTACGAAGTCACACAGGGGAGAATTGTGTGGATCTGAGGAGAAGGCTGGGGCTGGGGGGTTGTTGCAGAGGTCCGGGCAAGGCGGGCAGGGCTCCGGAGAGCCTAGATCCGGCGACGGAGCGGGGGGTGAAGGTGTGGGGCTCCGACTGTCCGGGGAGTAGGTGGAGTTGTTGCGGGGCTGCGGAGATTGGCGAGGTTGTCGGGCGATGGGGCATCGGCGATGGGCTGCAAAGACTTCCTCCCCCAATTGTCCCGACCTCCTCCTTCCTCTCCAACCTGCAACTGCCCCTCCAGATCCAGATCCAAGGTCGCTTCCAACCGTGGCCTAGATCCAGATCCAGATCTAGATCAAAGAGGAAGCGAGCTCTCTTCCTCCATGATCGATTGTCTCCTCCTTGTGATTTCTCCGGCCTCCGACGTCCCGACCTCCATTTCTGTTCCTCCTTGAAGCTGCGATTTCTCCTAGGGGTGTGCATGATTCGGCCCAAACCGAATTTTTGGGCCGAACCAACACAAACCGAACCGAACCGAAGTTTTTCGGTTCGGCTTTCGGTTCGAGAATTTCTATTTTTCGGTTTCGGTTCGGTTTGTGTTCGGTTGCGGTTCGGTTTGTGTTAAACCGAATTTTTTTTATACATTACATAAATACAATGTATATATATTTGTATACTTTATATATACATACTTACTTTGTATACACATATATAATTATGTATTACATGTATACACATACACTGTATTTGCATTAAGTAGTGTATATATATATATTTGTAATTTTGTATACTTTATAAAGTATAAATATGGTTATTACAGTGTATATGAACTTGCATGTATATGTTTATATATATTTGGTATACTTTATATTGAAATATGTATTTATATGTGTATATATACACATAAATACAGTGTATATATATTTATATTTGTATACTTTATTTTTTTTAATGGAAATTAGGTTCAATTAGGTTAAAACCGAACCGAACACAAACCGAACCGGCAAATAATCGAACCGAACCTAATACTTTCGGTTCGGCTTTCGGTTTGAAAATTTGAGATTTTCGGTTTCGATTCGGTTCGGTTCGACCCGGCTCGGTTCGGTTTTAGACCGATGCACAGCCCTAATTTCTCCTCCTTTTAAAGCTTTAATAATACATAAAAAATATTTTATTGAAAAAAATAATTTAACGGAAAATCTAAGGGGTAAAATTGTAACTTCAAGCATTTTAACAGAAAATAAACGGAGTTAAGGTAATGGGTGGCTTTTTGTTAACAATTTGTATTTAATGGGTGGTTTTCTGCAATTTCGGATATAAGGGGTGGTTTAGAGCAATGTAACCTATTTAAGGGGTGGTTTTCTGCAGTTTATATAATTTCATTTTTGCATAATATTATATTAATTACATTGTTATAGTATTCTTTAAGAATACCGAGACAATATGTTGTAAGGATGTCGACATTTGAAGCCGTACGAAAAGTCAAACTGAAATACTAAAATATACAGTATAGAGCGCTATACATATCGATTTTCTATTTTAAGTGGTAATTTTATCCCCAAAAAAAAGTATATCAAAAATAATAAGTAATGCATTTTCATTAACTATATCAAATCTTATCTGCAGTTAAAAATCCCTACGTACATTTTTTAATGAATATTTAAAATTTATCATCCTATTATAAGAATGTAATTATTAAAAGAGATTATTGATATGCTAAATATTCTAAATATCGGATATATCGATCGATAATATTTGGAATATGATATGATAAAAGTAAATTGGTTTATTGATCAATGCATAAAAAATAATCATCCACGATATTTCGGGATATATCATCGATATTTTTGCGATATATTGGTGATATTTAGTTCATTTTGTAATTTAAACATTATTTTCTCATGTTTAATTTATGTTAATATTTTGTAGTATAAATTCTATTTGCTGTAATTTTTTGTGTAAGTGTATAAATATACTAATTTGGACTAAAAATTAGTTAGTTCGATAAATCTGATATATCCCAATATATCTTTCATATATTCTACATACATCATATTTCTTTAACCGGTATGACCCCAAGATATTAGCTAGACCCTTGTCTAAATCAAATTGAAAAAGTATAAATATATTCTTGGAACATTTTACATATTAGACCCTTGGAACATTTCACCGAGATTGTTGTTATAATATATATATATATATATATATATATATATATATATATATATATATATATATATATAACTATTTAATTTAAATAATTATTTAAATTTTAAAGTATGAATATCCTGATATTTGTATAAATTGTCATTAGTCTATAAAGTTATATCAATTTCATATCTACTAGTAGTAGTTTTTTTTTTTTTTAACAATGCAAGAATTTAGATAGTGTTGCCCATAACTTATCTACCATCCATCGACATCCCAAAAGAGCATTGAGGAATTATAAAAATAAAAATCTATGTAATATTGTTTTATAATAGTACTTCGTATAAGAGGAAAAAAATTATACACCTTTATTTATTAGACACTTTTATTTATTAATTTTTACTTTCTCAAAATTTGAACAATCCATCAAAACATCCATAAAATTTAGACCCAAAAATAAATAATTTTAATTAATGGGAAGGGAGTAAAAAAATAGAGTACTCTTGAGATATTTGATCCAATTTCTTTACTACCATAAAAATATCTCAAAGTGAACAATATATTGTACGAACTTGATGTGAAACAATCTGAGTAGTACAATGTACAAGCTTCTATAAAGTATCCAAAGTATATGCCCCCCGATGCAAAATATGCCCTCTTACTAGACAAACACAAACGATCAACGTACTAATTTAATAAACTAATAGCTTGATGCTGACATAATTAACCACTTATCTGCTCTTTCCGTTCCAAAACACATGAGCTTTTACTTTTCGACACGCTTTTTAGGAAGTAAAAAATAATAAATGTCAAATTATATAAAAAATTTAGTTAAAAAATAATATTTTATAGAGTTTTTTCGCTTCTTAAAAAGCGTGTCGAAAAAGTAAAAGCTCGTGTATTTTGGAACGGAGGGAGTATCATACTGTATATGTTACTAACATAGATAAATTAATGTTAAACCAATTTAAACGCAACCCTTAAGTACGTGGGAGGGCCACCGGCCGGTGACATCAACCTTTAATTACTTTAATCTATTATTGGAATTGGGTACAGAGTCCAGTACGTCCAAACTCCAAACTAATTTGGAATTTTATTTTATTTTGGAATTAGGTGTGGAAATTATTTATAAATTTATTTTTGAAGAAAAAATCAAATGAGGACCGTTAAACAAAAATAAAAATCAAAGGAGATGGACCGTTAAAGAGGAAATAAAATAAAGGGGAAATAGAGATTTGGTAGTGCATTGTACGATGCCCGTACTTATATTAAATCCCAATTTGTGTCCTCCACTTATCATCTCGATCCAGTAATTAACTCAGTGATGATGTATAAGCAAGCCACCGTATTATTACTTGTGATCAGTAAAATCTACTTTCGTTTGTCCGGGGAAATAAAATGCTCTCTAGGTTCAATAAAATATCATTTTCTTTTTAATAAAAGTATTATCCCTTCGTTAACGTACAAATATATATATATATATATATATATATGTATATTTATTTATTTATTTATTATATTGATTTATATTTTTTTTGTAAATGATAAAAAAATATAAAATATTAACTTTTTTTATAATTATTTTATTTTATAATTTCATACTTATCATTATTAAGTATACAATTATAAAAAAAATATTAAAAAATCGATATTTTTTATAGTTTGTATATCTTAAAAAAACATTCCTTTATATAAAGTGGTATTTTTATTAAATAACATATCAAAAAAATTTATTTAACACTTTTAAAATTTTGCATATTACACTTTGATATATAAATTTACCGATTCAGAAAATTATATTTTTTAAAAAAATCATATTTAATATTTTATCTGTTAATTAAAACATGTCGTTTTAGAAAATAAATCTTGTTAAGAAAAACATATCATTTTAGGTATTTTGCCACCTACTTTACAAAATTGTCCTTGCAATGCCAATGATTAGGTAGATGTTTGTTGTAGTTTTTAAAAAGGTAAAAAAGGTAGAATAATAATTAGGGGTATAAGTGTATTTTTGTTTGTTTTCTTAAAAACTGTACAAAATTCTAAATTGACATATTTTTATTAACGGATGAATTAAGTATTATTTTTATTATTTTCTAAAAGTATGCATAAATAGCAAACGACAATTTTCAACCTAAGAACAATTATTAAAAATACACAGGAATCCAACTCCAATATATATATATATATATTGGAAGAACCCTTAAGATGGGAACCTAGGAACAAAAGATTATTCGTGGGAAATGAAAACATTATTCGCCTGAATAGGATAGTTTAGTTTTATTATGTATTAAGAGAAAGTGTGAAGATTATTCATAGAAAGTGTAAAGATTATTCGTAGAAAATGAATACATTATTCGGAAATAATTAGTGTTTGTGCAAATGGTGTGAAATTCGAAATATGATTCATCGACCAAAGAAAGACTATTCGTAGGAAATTATAAATTATTCGTCCGAATTGATGTTAAAATTATATTATTCGAAATTTGAGTGGTTATTGAAATCCACCTGATTTCGTTTTTTTTTTTATAGATGTCAATTTAACCGAATAATATTTCACATGCTAATAAATAATGTTATGTTATACTTTTCCCATCTAGTTCATATAAAAAGTTACCAATTCCATTGAATAATTTTTAGCACTCACGCACTCCAAACCTTGCTTTTATAAAAAATATATTTATACTGATTTGGGTTGTTTTAAAATTTGTCAATTCCAGTGAATAATATTTCACATACTACCGAATAATTTTCTTTTTTTTTTCCATCGAATTCAGATACAAAATTTATCAATTTCACTAAATAAGTTGTCATATGCTACCGAATAATGTTTTGATTTTTATCCATCAATTTAAGATAAAAGAAAACCAAAATCTATCAATAATACTTAAGATTTATACTAATAATGCTCCATATTTCGCCGAATAAAATTTCACATTTCACCTGAACGTCTCATAGTTGATATGTTAAGATTAAAAAAAATGACTTATATAAACGAATAATCATTAGAGATTCACCGAATAATGCTTCATGTGTACACGAATAAAAGTAATCACCTTAGATTTCCCTACCCAATTTGCGATATTCTACAGAATAATCATGCAAAAAAATTTGACAATTGTAGTGAATATTCTTTAGGGATTCACCGAATAATATTCCCCAATGCTTGTATCCACCGTCGAAGGAGGCTCGTCCTAAATCTTCGCTTTCTCCATCTGAGCTCGTGATGAACCATTTTGTACAGGAATCAAAAGTCATAAAAAAGCAAAATGGCTTGAATTGGAAATCAGTGCAACAAAAGTGGATCTCATCATCCAAGACACGCAACAACAATTATACTCAAAATAAAATAAAGTTTGAATTGGAAATCAGTGCAACAAAATGGCTTGAATTCAACAAGGGTAGAGGATGAAATTAAAAAAAACTTTTGAAATTAAAACTAAATAGAAAAGTTGTATAATATATGGGCAATTGGTCAACATTTCTCAGACCATAAAAACGTTCTGGATGGCTAAATCTACATAAAAATCTAAGCTTGAATCACATTATGAAGTAATCACAAATCAATTTCCAAAAAAACACAGCCAAACGTGAGAAATTGAATCAACGTTATGAAGGAATCACAAGGACAGCAAAATCTATGTGAGATTCCGAGAATCCCGGTCGGTTCGTATCAAATCGGGAGTCGTGTCGGGTTTATTTTATTTTTAGTTATAAGGTCGGGATCCACCACTTTACACAAAAGTTTAAGCCAATGTGTAGGGGCTTCACCCACCCTTATATTTTGGTTTGTTATATCCTCAACCACCGATTTGGGAGGGATTCTTTTTATTCCCAACAATCTAAAGCATCGGAAACAAGTAACAGCTAGAGACGATGGAGGATGCTTACACATCCGACGCTTCGAGCATGCCTTTGCGGGAGGGAGGGAGGGCGACAACGAGAGAGCCCGAGGACAAGCAGCTCATGTCGGCGACCCAGACCGAGAGCAAGCAGCCCCCGTCGTGAGGCAGTGTTGAAGTCAGAATCGACCCTCGCACCGCCTGGCCCCAACTCCGATTCGAGATCGACCCTCGCACCAACCGAAGGCAGATTACTACTCCTCAAACCCCGACCACCGGCTCGACACGCCTAGCTCCGCCAAGAAAGCCAACCCTATCACCACCTGGCCCCAACTCCGATTCGCCTTCGCCTCTGCTTCGTCCAAACTCCAAACGATGAAGAAGAGAAAAATTGGAATTTAGGGTTTTATTTCCACATCAATCCACACGCGCCCCACGCCCTCAATTCTTTCACTGTGGGTTGGTTTTCAATTTATTTTTTTAAATCACTGGACACGTGGTGAAATCCTGTTCGTTCATTCCATTTCGATCAACGGCCCACAATTATACACAAGGTATATCCGATGTGCACAATTGATCCATTCCCTATATATATATTGAACGAAGGTAACCCACATTTGGTAGTGAATTTCAAATTTATAACCTAACCGAGCCTCTCATTAACCCTTCATTTTTAACCATTGAGATTTGAGCCACTCCCCATTAGGGTCCATATATAACTCCAATATTTATTTGCCAACTTGTGGCGTTCACGTTATGACACCACTAAAAGACGAACCCCACTCCTTATTAAATAATGTCCACTTATCACTTGGAAATTGGAATGCAGCTTGCTACATGCCTACATGTGGTATAAGCAAACTACCATATAATTAGGATTCCAATAACATGACTATATTAATTTAAAATTGATTTATATTTGAACCCTGGGTTGATTTGCATCTAATTTGATTGGCATTTATTGGCATGTTAATTATAGAACATGCATGAAAGCTGCAAAATGTTATTATAATATTATATCATGTTAGCTTTTTTGGTCAGATTTATATCATGTTAGCTATACACAACAAGAGTCACCCATATTCAATTCAAATCTCATTCTTGATTTAGAGTTTTGTTTATATAAGCAAGGTAACATATAATTTTAAATCTCAAAAGAGGTCTTAAAACTCACCTTTACAAGAGTTATTTACCTAGCTCTTAGCATTTTTTTTTTTTTACAGTAGGCAAGTAGGCAAGAAGTAAATCAACGAAGCGATCTTGAAGTCACTAAAAGATGGCTTGATATACCCTACGCATAGGATGGCTAGTAAAAAAAGACCACTATCTTAAATCTAAGATTACAATCACCAATAAAATTATAATTTAAATGTCTAAAAAAAAGCACTTAGTTGCAGAGTTGATTGCGGATCTGGATCCAGTTACGAAAGCGAGTAGCTTGTTCAGCAATATTGTTGCATGGATGCCTCGAACTCAAAAACTTAGAACTGAAATTGCACGACCATGGATATTTTTGTGATTTTTTTAGGAGGGTTGCACCTCATCGATTAGGTGGTAGTGGTGATGGATCTAGATCCGAACTCAGATCCATCAACAGGCTATTTTGGATTTTTCGATTTTTGGGGTTTTTCAATTTTGGGGGTTTATAAAATCAGGTTTTAGTTTTTCAATTTTGTGGATTTAGGCTAAAATCAGATTTGGTGAAAGGGAATTGGGTTTGCATGTTTACATATCCGATTGAATCAGAATGTTTTAGGAGCGGGAGAGGAGGGAGAGGCGGAGAGGACGCCTGAGAGGCAGGAGAGGGAGAAGAGGGAGAGGCGGAGGTCGTCGCAGTGGGAGCCAGCACCGTCAGCCCAACAGCGAGGGAGGAGGCCGACAGTGGAGGAGAGGGTCTCCCGACAGTGAGGGATGTGATGGGGGCGAAGTTGAGGAGGGTGCGCCTAAGGAGGGGGAGGAGCGGGTCGCCAAGGGGTCGAGGGGGATCAAAATCTCGACGTGAAGAGATGAGGAGTCACAGGAGCACACTAAGGCCAGATCGGTAAAGAGAGGCTCGCTGCGGGTGTGGGTCGGGGCGGGGGAGCCGACCACACGGTGGCGGAGATCCGAGAGGGCAGGCCAGCCCAAGACCCGCCACTAGGGGTGTGGGATGAGGCCACCAGGGGAGCCCATCGGGGTGGCCACCGGAAGCACCCGCCGGAGATGAAACCAGGGTGGCGGCTGTTGATTATTAGGGTCTTAGCACTTTCTTCTTAAATTATGCGCGTCGAACCTTAACTTTTGGAGCAATTCCAATAGATTCTCCATTTTGAGTTTTTGAATAATATTTTTATTGTTTTTTTGTCCAACGGCTTCTTCGGCCCATTGCATTCTCCGATCCAAACTAGATAACAAGTAGAAAAAATAGAGATGATTCTTAATTCTCTAAATTTAGATCGATAAACTCTACATATTTTGGAGTAAACTCTATAATGGAGAAACTGTTGGAATTTAACAAAAAAAAATCAGAATATATGATTTAATTATAATTCTCTATTTTGGAGAATTTTTTAGGGAAGTTGTTGGGCATGCTCTGCACTTTTCTTATCTTTTTAAAAATTAAATGCTTTTTTAATTAAATAAATTATATTTTAATTGGTGAAAAGATATATACAACAACAATTCAACCATCCTAGTATATTTCGCTTTCAACAAGGTCTGGAGTCTAGAAGTACGCAATCTTTTCCCAACCGAAGTTAAGAGGGTGTCTCCGTGTGACCCAGAACTATTCTAAAAAGGGAGAAAAAAGGAATTGTCCATATAATAAGACCTAATTAATTAAATGTTCACCCTCTAAGATTTATTATACCAAATTTTAATAATACCAAAATGTCACGGCCCTTCCCATCCCTTCCCTTCAATTTCTCCCCTTTTCTTTTCTTTTTTTCTTTTTTTTATTATTATTATTGAAATGCAGACATTCGAGCTAGACAACTGACATTCGAACTATTATTAAATTTTTATGTTGACAAACGGATTACTGAGATTCTAATTCCATCGACATTTTTCTTCTAACAATGAACTTATTACTAATATTGACAAATAACTAACAAAGAGAAGCTGAGAAACTATGAGTCTATGACAGATAGCTGAGGAAGAATAGAACATAAGCTGACAAAGTATGACAAATGGACTGTTGAGATTCAAACTATGATAGATAACTGACAAAGCATGACATATAACTGACAAATGGAACTACGACAAATAGCTGAAAAACGGACTGCTAAGATTCTAACTATGACAGATAGTTGACAAATGGACTGTTGATATTCTAACTATGATAGAGACGCATGCGAAGGAGGATCTACCCCGAAGAGCTTCAATCGGCCCAAGAGAAACAGAAGGACATGAGAGGAAGTGGACTTGTCTCCACCTTCAATTTCCGCTTCCTCAGTGGCCATTTTGATGAGGGGAGAAGAAAGATTGAAGAAAGAGGAAGTACTAGATCTTGTCGGCGCTTCGATCCTCACCGCCGCGATGACACCTTTCTTGTCATCGTTGTCGTCGTCGATCTTGTTTTCTGCTCTGAGGTGCAGACGGATTGAAGATGGATATCGAAAGATGGAACTAGGAGGAGGGAGACAGATAAATCATGATAAAGGAAGGAGGAGATAAGGTTAATTAGGTCAGTGATGTTTTCGGTATTAAAAAGAAGTGTACAATTACCTAATAAAATCTAAAACGCGAACATTCACTTATTTAGGTCATTGAATGTGAACTCAAAACTATAAATATCTCTTCTAAAAATAAATAAGGTAGACGTAATTAAAATATGGGGCGAAACTAATTAAAATAACTCGATCTTTAAGGGTGTGTTAAAAATATATCCCAACCTTTCAAAGTGTAAGATAAATATCCCGACCTTTAAAGGGATGCTAAAAATATATCTCAACCTTTCAAATATAATATAAATATCTCGACCTTTATAGGTAATGTTAAAATAATATTTCAAAAAAATTTGTACAAAAAAAAAGCTAACAGGACATGTATATATGACAAAAAAAATTAATAAAAAAAACTTTAAAAAATCTATATAAAAAAATTATAGATTTACATATCTTTCATCTTTTATATTTTATTCACACTATTTTCTTATAACTCTATATTAAAAACCTTGTTTTATTAAACCACTTTTCTTTTTTTTTTTTTTTATCAAGGGAAAGAAATAAATTAATAAAATATAAATATATAAAAAAAATGATATATTTACAAGTGTTTAATATTTTATTTAGATTATTTTTATATTTGAGGGATAACACCCATATTTGTATAATGGACCATTTAACTAATTTCGCATTTTTGATGAAAATTTAAAATAGAAAGAAGAATAGTTAGAATTTTAGTAAATAAATTATGTAAGAAAAATGGAACAATTGAACAAAGAAAAATCATATGGAAAATTAAAATATTAATAACGTGTCTTGAATTTTTTTTTAAATAATAAATGAAAAAACTTGTTTTCTTAAACCCTTCTATTAATTTTTTATATATTTAAAAAAAAAAATTTTTTTATTAATTTAGTTTGCCACATATGTATGCCATGTTAGTTTTTTTTGGTATAGAATTATTTTATATATTATTTGAACATCACTTATAAAGGTTGATATATTTATCTTACATTTGAAAGGTAGGGATATATTTTTAACATATTTTTAAACGTCGGGATATTTATCTTACATTTGAAAGGTTGAGATATATTTTTAACACACCCTTAAAGGTTGGGTTATTTTAATTAGTTTCGCCAAAATATGGATATGGGAGAAAATATTGTTTTTGTATCAATAAACCACTCACTCCGCGTCGTGCAACTCATCTTTACTCTTTGAATAATTATTTAAGAACTTTATTAATTATAATTCAATTCATAACCGTTCAAACATGATAAAATTCAAAACAAGCGCAGGTACGTACTTAATTGGTAAACTATATATTAATTAACATCAAATTTGATTTTGTAATTTTTTTTAACTAATGGTCAACAAAATTTATTGAGTCTATATGTATGTACGTTATGTAAACAGCCGTACATATATATTTGATACGGAATACGTATGACATTTGGGGTTCAACATCTAAAGTTGACTTTCTAAAATATATTGCATATATAATCTTTTGGGCCATTTAATCAAATGAGTATTAGTTGATTGATCATTAGAAGTTAATTGTCAATCCAATTAATTAGGAGATTATTATACCAGTATGAAGTGGATGGGTTTTTTTTTTTTTAATGAAAGTAGATAGAGATTTTAATATTTGCAAAACAGTTTCTTTTGATAGATATACAAATGAAATTAAATATATTAATGTCACAAAAATAATTTAATGTCAATAAGACATTAAATCCTTGCCCCCCCCCCCCCCCCCCCCGGCAAATAGGGCCGATGAAGAAACCGGCTAGCTAGGGTTGATCAAGTTATTATCTTGATAAGAATTAATAAATCCTAAAAAAGTACATCCAAATTAAATTTCCCACCAAAAAATTAAATATATACAAATTTGATTCTAAATTTTGAATTTTTTTTTCAAAATATTCACTAAAAATAATTAATTACCAAAATATTCAAGATTTTAAACTATTTACAAAAATATTCATTTTTTCAGAGTAATCAGAAAAACGCGGTATGAGACCGCGTTTTATTCACAAAGGGAAAAATGTGAAATTGGAGAAAAGGATGGCAAAATTTTAACAAAAAAAACGCGGTTTGAGACCGCGTTTCTTTTATTAATTTTATTCCTTAAATTAATTAGATTAAGAAAATTAAGTAGCTTAGATTTTCTGAATTCAATCAAGAAATTATTTATCAACTCTATATAAAATCTCATTTTAGGGAAAAAATCATTCAAATGAGATAAATAATACTACATCCGTTCAGAAATAGATGTCGTTTGACTTTTTGACACATTTTTTAAGGAGCTAAAAACTATATTAAATATCAATATTTTTAAATTTTTTTAATATAATATAAGTACTTATTAATAATAAGTATAATCATATTATTAAAAAAAATTGTTTAAAAAGTTAATATTTTATATAGTTTTGAGCACCTTAAAAAATGTGTCAAAAAGTCAAACAACATCTATTTTTGAACAGAGGTAGTATCATCCCAAAATACAAACAAATTTGACTTTGAGAACTCTTTTATTCTTTTTTTTTTCTATGAAGTTTGCGAATGGATTTACTCCCTCTGGTCTAAAAGAAATGTTTTTGTAAAACAATAATAACAACTCTATAAAATAACAATTTTTTTTATAAAATAATAATACAAACAAAATTTAATAATTATGAAATAATAATTGTTTGTATGAAATCACAAACAAAACTTTATAAAATAAAATGAAGTGTTGACAAATTAAAATGAACTATTGACCAACTTTATAACTCCGATCCTATGGTGAATTTGTCTTTTTTTTCCCTTCATAATTCTTAATAAAAATACTTAAAATAGCAAGTTGTTGTTTAAAGGGGAAGATAAGCTATATGATGATGTGCAAATGTGTAATCACTAAGAAGAAGTCCAAAATCCAAACTTTGAATGAGTTATTATTTATATCCCTAGAAAGAATAAAATGATTAAAATATTAAAGGTGAGGCCATAGCTTCCCACTATCATGTATGCCTGACATTATAGATTTGTCCGCAAGCAAACAAGTTGTCATTATTTTATAACACTAAATAAATCAATTTTTAAAACCCAAACTGGGTTTCATCATATTTTAACCCCCAAACGTTTGAATATAAGAGCTACACAATTGCCCTTCCTCCGTACAAAACCATTGACCTTGAAAGTAAGCAACAAATCAATCTCAGCTACCTTCTTCCTTCTTCCAAAGATCAACCAATTAATCGGCCTTCCCCCAATCCAAAATCAAATGAAAAAACCCTATCCCTAACCCTAGCTGAAGAACAATCAATTCAAGATCAATCAAGCTAATTAATTAATTAGCTCATACTCATCAATTTGGTGTTGGATCGAATCAGCAAGCAGAGATGGTGAGAGGCAAGATCGAAATCAAGAAAATCGACAACTTGGCGAGCAGGCAGGTGACTTTCACAAAGAGAAGGAAGGGTTTGTTCAAAAAGGCTGAGGATCTTTCCGTCCTCTGCGGTGTTCAGGTTGGTGTTATTGCCATCTCATCCACTTCCAAGGTTTACAACTTCGCCAGCAATGGGTAAGCCCCCGGTTTTTGCTTCCTTCAAGCTAGCTAGTTATAAGAATACTTGAATCGTCGATCAGATTGATCTTCCTTCAATCAGATTGCTAGATATATAGAACTCTTTCGAATTAATGATTGTGAAGTGAATGGTGCAGTATCGATCTGAAAACTAACAATCTTAACTGCTCGATCATTTCATATATAATAATCTTGGATTAATTTGCTCATTGTTTGGATTTTTCGAGTTATTTTTTCTTATATATATACGTGTTATATGATCGATTTATGATTTTCAAGTGAATCATTAATTATATATATTAAAATTATTTTTTGCTTATTGATATATGGACTGTATATATACAGTAATATGAAAGCGTTGGTGGAAGAGTACATAAGGATAGAAGATGAAGGGAAAGTGTTAAATTCCTCTTCTGAAGCCAAGGTGATTTGTTTTTTTCTATCCATCTGCCGTTTGAAATTATATGTGTAGGTTGATTAGTGATTTACTGATAAGACGAAGACGTCAGTTACAACTATATCTCGCAATAAAGCAGGGTATGGAAAAAAGTAAAAACACAACCATGCTTTCTAACCCAAGTTGACCCAATCTGAAAACACAATTAACTTTAGTTACCATTGAAGGCATTAGGATTTGGAAAGCAACTCTTTCTAACCCGAAATCCAAATTTATAACATATATGATCAATTAGAACAAATATGAACCCAAAACTGCATTGGGGTTCGTTTGGCTTGGAATTCTTATTGCGAGGATCGAGCTTATTTGTGTTAATAATGAACTAATTTGTGATGATAAAAATGATCATAATGCATTTTTACTCCCCTTCAAATAACCTGATATGGCCTAGCTAAGGGCTTAGTCTATAAATAGACTTGTATACCAAGAAGGATGGGTATGAATGAAATTACATATTTTCCCTCCAAACTCCCAATTCTCTCTTCTACCTCCTAGCTAGCTCGATCTCATCTGTTTATTCTCTCCTCGCCCCATACTCTTCTTCTGTTTCTCAACCCTTTCTATCGGCTTCATCTGTGTGGCATTGGGCCATAACACAACCTTAACCGCAAGCAGTATAAATTGAGAATTGTATGTTGGACTAAGCACCGCAAGCTGTATAAATTGGCGTACACTTCTAGTCATAAAATGGTGCACTTTTTAGCATAAACTAGTGGCATGGTCTATGACCTCGTGTTCGGAGACATGCTGGTATACAGTGGATGCTCGATATAAAGGCATGAGATGCTTCAGTGGTGTTGTGTTGGGAGTCAAGGTGATGACCCTTCGGATATTAAGACAGGTCGACCTGGTAAAAGTTCGGGGAGCTTGTCGCTAGTCAAGGACTTGACAGTGATAAAGGGTATATGTTGGCCATCTCGCCATACTCAATGCGTTCTTATATGATAATTTTGGTAATCGTAAATAGCTTTGAATTGAAATGATGTTAGTAAATCATTAATGGGTGTGTGTTGGCATTAATGAAAACAGCTGTGGAAGCTAGAAGCAGATTCCTTGAGGATACAATTGGAGGATTTGAGGAAACAGCACAGGTAATTTAATTATAACAATTCAAGTGAAGAATATTACTCCGTAGTAATTAATTTTTACTACTGTACGTAGTACTTAAGGATCGACGGGCCAGGCTTAATCAATATATATATATATATATATATATATATATATATATATATATATATATATATATATATATTGTTAAGTTAAATAAGATAAGATATAATGAATCAGCGGCCTGTACGTGCAGGATTTGGAGAGGGGAAGAGCTTGACAACTTAAGCATCCAGCAAATTGAGAATCTTGAGAAACAAATGGAAGCCACCATCACTTCCATCCGTGCTACAAAGGTTTTTACTTGGATCCCCTTACCGTCCCCATTTAATTTGTGTTCGATTATACAGAAAGTAAATACCAATCACAAAGATATATATGCAATGCAGGCAGCACTGATGCACAAAGAGATCATACAAGTTAACAATAAAGTAAATACCAATCACAAAGATATGGGAAGAATATTGCACGAGGTAAATCAGCTTGAATTGGTGCCTTGATGCCTTTCATTATTTTTTGTGACTCTCTTTAAACAATTTACATAAAATCGCCCGTTATAAACAACGCTGCATAATATATACACACACTAAAACCGAGGTATTGAAGGCTATATGACATCTTGTGGCTATTTTGAGAAAATTTCATCCATACCAAAAAATAATAATACTATAGTTGTAATTTCTGGAAAGTCCACCACATGATAGAATCTATCTATATATAGATATTTTATTTATTTTATTTTTTTATCCAAAGATATTTTATTTAATAAAAATTTGAATTTATCTATAGACTAGAGAAAAAAAAAGAGATCAACAATATCATATATTGATCTATACAATATTTTGACAATTTCTATCTAACTAAAATCAGTGTTAAAAAAACCGGGCTTTTATTGCCTAGGATCTGCCTAACGCTTTTTATGACGCTGACTAAAATATATTAAGATAGCATTAGATTTATTGGTGGTAGAATTTTTCCCACAATTATATTCGAAAAATGTTCATTAATAATATATTATTCAAATAAAAATAATAATTTCATACTGAAAAAACTAAGAAAATAAATAAAACATGTAAAAGATTAAGGGTATTTATTGATAAATAGAAAAGATAGTTCAGTTTTGTAAATTTTTTCAAATAATAATTGTAACAACTTTAAACAAAACCATATATTATCTATTAATCATATGATAAATAAAATATAAATATTAAACGTGATAATTTATTCTATATATCATTAGATAGATCTATTAATAGTTGTCTGTCGAATTTGTATATTACAATTCAATTTTATTTCATTTATTGTCATATTTTCAATATATTTTTATAAATAATTAATTGATCTAATTTTCGAATTTGCGTTAGAATATTCTCATGCACGGGACGGCCTCATGTACTTTCAATATCTCTTATAATGGAAACATACCTCAATAGTGAAATGCTAATGTACATATGCATAAATTATAAACAACAGGAGGTTTTATATGATTAATTTATTCGTAAATTGATGTTCTTTTATATAATTAACCACCTCGGATGGTCGAACGGGAAAGAATCTCAGGATAGTATATATCCAAACATCGACTCTCAGATATCCGCTCTATTTACCAAAAACAAGATGTTTTTCTATGTTGTCATATTATTATTTTGCCTGAAATGGATATTAATGATTTTGTATAGGATTACTTAGAAAGCCAAAAGGAAGTAGTAGTGGAAAGAAGATCAATTGATCTCAATGAGGTGTATGAACCGCTTTCACCATTGGAGCTGCAGCTTGGCCTGCCCCAACTCAACCACTACTGAATCTGATCTACCGGCTGCTTGGATTTTATTAGCTTGTAAATACATATATATAGTAATTATTGCTTAAAACTAATATATAGCTTCAAAAACACCAATATGATCTCTTTTTTCCCCTTTGTTTAAATGAATGGTGATAGGGTAATTAACTTGTCTATTTTCAAATTGAATGACTGGCATGGTATGGTTCTCTTGCGCCTCATACAACCTACATGTAAAGTTAGATGATTTTATTAATTTTGGTTGAGAATATGTGAGATTTTTGTAATTATTTTTTTGAAATGAATCTCGGGGATAAGTGTTAAAGGCATAACATCAAACATCTCCATGACAACTTCAGATGCCTGTGGGATGAAATGCTAATGTCAGACATTAAACTGCTCCTTCAAAGTTGAACAAATATCCTTCTCTCATATTCTCAGCGAATGCAATAAAGTGGCTGATAAGGTCGCACACCTTTGACACTTTGCCCCGGAGAGAAAGATTCTCAAAGATCTGGGTTACAGAATCTTATCCGAAATGATCCTTGCGAATAGATTCGTTCGATCCGAAACCTTACCTAATAAAAAAATCAAATGGGGACACGCTTTCCCACGCTGCCATGCAATCTGTGAACATACATGGGCCCATTGTAGATTTACGTACAGGTGAATACCTTGATGCAAAAATAACTACTCACTCAAATTGAATAACTTATTATGACCAAATAATTCTCACTACAAATGAATGCTAATACAACTGAACAACTGCTCATTGCATGGTAACTGAATAACTATTTGACGATTTATTAATCGTATATGTAAAGATATGATTCACTAGGATTATATCTATCTATTTGTAACTAGAAAATATTCTCTCCTGTTCTTTTTATGTTTAACTATTCATCAATGAGAATACACAAGTTTATATTTTAACATGGTATCCAGAGCCTAAAAAACTCTAGATAACTTGATTTTTCGGCCTTCCTCTATGCTACCCATTCCTTCGGCCCTACAATAACTAAATAACTACTACAAGTGAAAAACTATTGCAAGTTTGCAACTAAATAATTTTCAATGCAATTAAATAGTTACTCGTTACAACTGATGAATAACTCATTGAATAATAAAGTATAAGACATCTGTCAGCTTCCTATGTGCATGTCCACCGTGTCCACGTACTGAGCGATAAGAGTTGTCCGCACTAGATTTCAAACTGGTGTTAAATACAAGTGCCACCAAGTTGTCCGCACTCATTGAACAACACATGAACCAGACGGGGTTCCATCTCGAAATCAATTAGCCATGAGAAAAGTGACCCACCAAGTTTATACGTTGTTCAAGATATCTTAATATTTTCAATGTGGGACCGGACAATCCCATATTCCAAATTTCCAACTGTCATTTTGTGAATGGAGTCAACATGTACAACGCAAAGCGAAAAGATGACCATAGCCCAACAGCAAGGGTTACTGGCGCCACATATGGTAGTTCATCCATACAAGTGCCAGTCATTCTCTTGTAGATTTGCCAAATTATTTGAACAAAACATTCCCTTACATGTTTGTAAAGTACTTCAGCCCTAGAAATTCAAACTCTGTACTATAATCCAAAGGATATAAAAGAGATGAAGTCGAAACGATATGCCCAACACATGATACAAGATTGGTCACTGCTCTAATTCATTTCATAGGTAAAGTTGTTCTACCATGATTGTAAAGTCAGATTTCAGGACTCTAGAGAACCCGACTTGGTAGCCACCACTGCTTCGCCGTAGCCAAGAGGCCTAGTAGGACTCGGTTCATCGGCCTCCAGGTTTGCACATAGATCTTTCCCGTCCTGTGAGAACCACGGAGAGATGCCACCTAGCCATTCAGAGAGACCTTCATCTGCAATGTAGCCATCTAACTCATCATTCCCAGAAGGAACGTTATCAAAACATTCATAACAATCGTTCCAGAAATTATCGGGCATTTCCACATTATCGTGATTACAATTGAAATTCTGCCAGATGGCTTGTACTTCATCATCTGGCCGTGGAAGCGGTGGGGCTTCCGAGTTTTCCTTTTCAGCAACATATGAACAATTGCTGGAGCCTTTGAGGCTGAAGAGCCAGTTATCACCCCAGAAATAGCTGAAGTAGTCGTTTTTACTTACAGTGTGCTCATCTTCGTTGTAAGATAACTCATCTCCAATGAAATGGTTCTCTAAGGCTTCACTTTCAAGATCAAAACCCTCCCTCTCGAGATGAGATAAACCAGAACTGTAGAATATTTCATCTTGAACAATTTCAGGATACGAAACCTTGTCCTCCCCAGAAAAATAATAGGTGAGATCATATAGAGACATCTCGTTGAACAGATCAGAAGACAAGTGAGGCATATTCAACCAAGCTCCAGAATGTTGTAATATAGAAGACGTTATTGTATTATAAAACTGAAAGAGATGAATGCTTCAAAGAAAAAGGAATAGCAATCTAGAATAACTTTGATCAAAGATGCCAGAAGGATTGGATTCAAAGGAGTAAAGTGGTTTGGCCAAGCATCTGATTCCATATCTTGTTAAATCATCATCAAGTATCAGAGAAGGAAAAACATGTTCCACTCATCCTGAAAAAATGGGACCTTTTTAGTGCATTAAAGTTGAACAACGATCTCAGGATAATGAATTTCGGTAAGAAGCGACTTTTTGCTTTCTGCCTACATTACATGTTTGGGCATCTCAGATTAATGAACTTCATCCTGAAGGTTTACTCCATCAAGATCCCCTTAAAGCTGACTTAGATGTTACCCAAGCATTTACTTTATTATATGTTTTGAATACAGAATCAAGATGAAATAACCAGGAGAGCGTGATGGATATCATCACCAAGTAAATAAAGGTGATTAAACAGATTTAAGTCACGAGGTTACATATTTCACATACAGCCTACTCAGCAGTTTCGTTTCATATCTCAACATGTATTATTCGAAAAACCTGTATAGAAACTACAAAACTGTCATGATGTACTTAAAATAGTTACTAGGGAAGGAAAAACGGTCAGTGGACAACCAAATAAGGTACACTTGGCTGGTGCTATAATCGCGTCAAACTATCCCCTTGGTATAGCAAAATTATGGACAAAAACAGGAACATGTAAATTTATTGTTGGTACAAAGAAGAATTTTTACCTTGGAATTTTCAGGGACAACGATGCAAGCGTGCTCAGCTGGAAGTTGTTTTAACCATAAATAGCCCGATTGAAGTCTTCTAATTCCTTTGAGGAAGCACCATGGATTGATTTGATTGTCTCCTTACAAGCACTGGAAATGAGCAAATATTGGAGTCAAGATCACTAACTATAAATACCTTTTAAGAGGATCAGAATAACTGGCTATTAACAGTGCATGCTGAAGATGTGAAAAGAACAAGCAGACCTGCAGGCTGCCTTGTAGAAGTTCTTTTCTTTAACTCCATACAACGTCTGGAAGACGTCTGGCTGTACACGACAAAAGTATGGCCGATCTATAACAATGATGATTAGTTTGCGACAACCAAACTGCATTCACAGAGAGAACAACGTAGAACATGAAAGCTAGTTACCATTATATATTGAGCATGTTCTAGTGCCCTTATCATAGTGTATGCACCATCCATCTGGACCCGTCATACTTCTATAAAGCTGAAATTTCAAAGGAAAGATATTAAGTAACAACTTAAGAAATGTTCAGCGGAAAAGTTAGCTAATATGATTGAAGAGCAAGTAGACAGATCATTGATGAAACAACAAACTTCATATGTACAACAAACACCAAGTTTGTATCATTATACTATTTGTAGTTACAAGCAACGGATTCATATACTTATCTCATTTTCTGCACTCATTCAAATGACAATAAGCATCCTAATTGTCCAATTCATCCATTATATAAGAAGGAAAAAATATTTCATCCCAAGAGTACCAATTGCATGCTTCACTTCTGTTTTACCTTTACCTTTTTATCTTACAAAGTAGTACATCATTTCTTTGACTTGTTAATCCGCCACTTCACACACTGCCCACATTGCTTAAAACGCTTGTTTTTTGGCTAACACTGCAGTACAATTTTTTTCTTTTCTAAACCAAAGAGCCCATTAATCTCAGGTAGGAATCCCGCACTTACATCTAGGCATCTAATTAGTACCCTTTGGATGAAATCATAGTTTCATGGTAGAACCACACACAAATATCTGAAAGGCTCTCAGTTACTGATTTCTACAGTTATACCTCTTCCTCATATCCTTGAAATTTCAGATTTGTTACTACAATTCAACAATTTACTGTTGCATTAAGTGAGTAAGTCACAGATCAAAGAAAATCAATTGCTCAATCAATCCAGCAACTAAATATGACATGTGAAATGCAGTGGTTATAATTTTGTCCAACTTGGGAAGTTCATTATTCCATTACTGTGAACTCAGGGTCTCAGCAGGTCTATTGGTGTGAATAGCAGATTTTATAAGGTAACTGATTGAACTATGATTTCGTTGTTTCAATTCAATTCAGTCTATTCAGATCATTCCTCAACCAAGCTGCACTGGTACGAACAGACAATTTGTTAGATTCCTAATTTGTCTATACAATTTAACAATTCACCAGATATGAAATGTAGCAGGTTCATCGGTATGTATGAACATATAATTGGTTAGATAAGAAAATCTCTCTCTCTTTCACTTCCTGACAATTCGTTGTTCTGATTTCCTTCTCTTCGTCCTACTGTTGGAGATAAACATGCTAGAAACTAGAAAGATAAATGAATCGAAAATCTGAATCTTATCCGAAAGGAAGGAGAAACTGTAGACCTGGACATCCGAAGGATTATCGAAAATCTCCTCGGGAGGTGCGAAATTAGGGCCCTTATTGAGCTTGCAACAGGCTCCGCAGCCCTTGACGCACTGCCACAACGGCTCCTTCATCTTGCCGCCGCCGAATCCCACAGCGGCGCTCTCCCGCCGATTGGCTTTTGTTGATTTATTCTTTCCGGTGGGGTTTGCCCGGCAGGTCACCTGCTGAACGGTACTGGAGTTGGAGAGTAGAGGCGTCACCTGCAACTGCAACTGCAACTGCATCATTGTTTGAGCTACCAAAGACGAAAGATTGTGTTAAATCGGACAATCTGCAAACACACATTTGCCTTTTCCATGATAGAAGAGATAAATAGAACAGAAAACCATAAACGAACCCAACCCGAAAATCCAATCCAACCGTTCAAAGCCAAAATTATACAGTACAAGATCTAAAATTTTATCAAAATTTATTATCTGTATTTTATCATTTCAACAAAATTAACAAACTTAACTTTTTTTCATGATAAGATAATCTTAATTTTGAAGTATTATGCATAAGAATTAAGGGTTACTATGTGGGTTTTAAACGAACAATTTTATTTATCACATGAAATTCATAAAATGTCTTTTTATAGTTAACAAAGTGTGTCTTAAAATAAAAATAAAAATTACATCAACAAAAATAATTGCAAAGATTATGATGAGTCAATAAAGAAAAACAGTTACCCTTGACATGTAGAATCCTCAATATATTAAATTCTCAATAATAAATCTAAAAATATCTCACTAATAATTACTCCGTATTATTTATATAAAAAAGTATAAAATCATATTCCGTATAAATTTCTAAACAATAATATGAGGGCCAAATGCAATCTTTTTAGAAAATGAAGGAATATGCTCAAGGAGAGAATGATACTCTACTAAGCACAAAAAATAAAACTTGCAAAATTAACACTAGTTAGTTTATTAAGCTAGTAGTACATAAAGTTAGTTAAAATAACCCAATTATTTATATAATTTCAAACTCTTCATCAATTAGTTTATAAAGCTAGTAAATACTTAATAACTACAAGATTTATAAAAAAGATGTATAAAATCAGTATTATTGTTACTTTACCTTAAAATTATGTCAAGAGTTAAACGGTGACTTAATTTGGATGAGGATAAATACAATGTAAAATTTAAAAACTCACATTTTAACTTTAACTGATATCTGCAAGGCTACAAAGTACAAACTACGACTATGACGTTTTTTTTTTTTTTGGATAGAAAAGAAAATGAGTATAAGATGATCTAAAAAGGTTGACCTATCCTCTAAGAAAGTTGACTTTTTTCAACGACGAACAAGATTTCGCCACGTTTCATATTCTCCTCAATTTTAAGCCGTCCGATCAAAAAACCACGAGCTGAAGCAGCTCCCACCTTTTCCATTTTCGCTTCTTCTACACCGAAAAGCTAACGCACCACCCCACTGCTCGCTACAAGCGCACCGTCTCTCTCTCTCTAAGCCGTTTCTCTTCTTCGAATTCGCCGTTCCCAGTGCCCGCCGGAGTTTCCATGCGGAGGAGCTAGGGTTTCCAATTTCATAAATTATCCTTGCTGGAGTGACGGAGCTTGCTCATCTGTGTTTGTGTTTAATTTGATTGTGCTCGGACTTTTCGAGTCCTGAAATTAGGGTTTCGGATTTGCTCCAACTGATGCCTGTTCGTTTAAGGGATTGTTGAGTCGACTTGGTGGACTTCTTTGACGGATGGAGGGAGGTAGCGTCTCTTCTGCCTTACTTGTTCTGGTACTTTTTCCTAATTTCCTCCCTTTTTTTTTTTACCGTTCGCATGCCTGGATTTCAGAAGTGTGAACTTTCTGAAGTTTGGGATTTTGAGTTCTTTTTGCATTTGAGTTAATTGGAATCTACTAGAATGTTCATGGATGCATGACTCAGAGAGTTGAAGGATATTTCAATTCCCTATGGAATAGGGAAGTGTCTTTTAGTTATCTCCATCCCCTTTTTTCCAAGGATACTTGGAAGGGGTTTGCTCAGTTTTCCATGTGCTTGAAATTCAGGAATTTCTGAGCTGATATGAACAGTACTTCTGAAAGACGCTGTTTTGTGAAAAGCTTATGGACACTGTAACAAGACAGTCACGAAGAAATGTCAGTTACAGATGTAGATTCCATAGGTTTTACATAAGGATACCCAAGCATTGTTAAAATAGGTGAAATGTAATATGGAGCATGAACATTTTGGCCTCATTGGGGGCACTCTGCTTCCCAAAATGGTTGGGGACAACATGTAGAAAATTAGAAATCCCTAAACCATGAAAAGTTACGGGTGGCAGACGTTTAGTGCGGGGGGAGTGGTGTTGTGTGTGCTTGTCCTGCTTTTGCTTTGTTTCTCTTTTGTTTGCTTGCTCCGTGACTAGATTTGTGTTCATGCTTTACTAGGGTTCTTGTTATATTTCGTTCTGGGTCTTTCGGAAACACTCTCTCGGGCTTCCCGGGGTAAGAGTGCGTACATCCCGACCCCCCAGACCCTGCTTAATTGCGGGATACACTGGGATGTTGTTGTTGTTGTTGTTGTTGTTGCCTAAACCATGAAAAGACGGCATAGCACAGTGAAAGAAGTAGCTGCAAGGAGATGAATGTTTGAAGAAGATGGAGCAAAGATAGAGCAAGAAACCACATTTAGATTGCGTATCTTTAAGGTTCCAACTTCAACTGAAACCTAGGCAGCTAGGCTTAGGGAATTCCTGTATATTTAGGGTTTTGTTTAATCTGGGTTGGGTATGAATGAGTTTTGCTTGGCCCAAGTCTTTGTATTTATTCTTCTTTTAGACATATATGTTGTCGTATTTGTGTAATAGTGACATGTAATAGTCTTATATACCCTGCGTACTGATTGGTTATGAACTTGTGATTATTGTCATATTCCTGTCCATCATGCAGAAAATTCAACTGTATAGTTTGCACTATGTCCATGTAGAATTTCTCCCGTTATTTGTTGGTTGTAAATTGTGATTGCTGATTATTTTTAGCTATTCTGATTATCCCATAGACTCATACTTGCCCATATTCCTTAATGCAGTTTTGTTAACGTCTTAGATTGCTTAACAACATACTCAGTATGTATTTGAAACCCTGTTTAATTAAATTTTCGAAATCTGAAGTTATGGAGTTCCTGATAATGCCGGATCTGCAGATCATATGCGTATCAGCATATGAAACGAATATCTGGTTTGATTTGGGGTCTTGTGTTGTGTCTCATAAAATCCGCTTCAATTGATTTGCTACTTTGTCAGGACTCCCTTGGCCATTTGCCACACATTTCTGTTAACCCCTTCTGGTAATGATTTGCTGAAAAGATAGATGCCCTAATATATTAATAAGGATTGTCTACCCACTTTTTCCATGGAGTCTACCACTTCTCTATAGAACACTTATTTTCGTGCTCAAAACCTATATTGCATATTTGCATTGGGGATTTATTCCTACAAGATTCTTGTACTTTATTTTGTTATTGATGATGAATTCTACTTTATGTGTGAAACATTGTCTTGCACAGGGATACACCCATGGACTATGACGACAACGATACTCAAGGCCATAATCATAAGGTAGCCGGTGAAAGTAGATCCAACTCTTCCTCTGTCCTGAGGCCATATGCTTTTCCTAGGTTTGATATTGATGATAGCCTCCAGGGTCATCTAAGATTTGATAATCTTGTGGAAACTGATGTTTTCCTAGGCATCCGAAGTCAAGATGATAATCAGTGGATAGAAGATTTCTCTAGGGGAAATGATGGGATAGAGTTTAGCTCGAGTGCTACTGAATCTTGTTCTATTGCTAGGAAAAATAATGTTTGGTCTGAGGCAACATCCTCAGAATCTGTTGAAATGCTATTGAAGTCTGTTGGGCAAGAACAGATACCACCTAAAGACACTGTTTGTGAAAATAGTAATACTTCTAATGAATTGGGTGGTTTGCAAATGGAAATGGAACCAATATTTGAGAAAGATAATGTGATTGGGGGGTCTACAAGTATTCCGAATGTCACTATGCTTCAAGATGGGTTATTGAACAATTGTTCAGAGCTGGAAAATCACGTAGAAGGGAAATTGTCTCAGGTTGTGGAGATATCTTCATCTCAAGAAAAAGTGGTTGAAGATAGTCAGACGCATCCAAATGATCTTGAGGAAGAATGTAAGTTACCGATACTGGAAGGAGTTCTATTCCCCGGCACTGAATGTGATGATAAAAATGGTCAAGAGGCTGAATGTTCTTTTGATGTCTGTTTGGACCAAACTGGAGATGGTTTGTCTCAGTCTAATGGGCCTTCTAAAGATATCAATTCCAGCGCTTGTATTTTGGTCTCTGCACACTCATCTGATCAAGTAAGCAGCCATGGTGCGGGTATAGATGCTTTAGGTAGAGCTACTGGTGATGGTCTCAAAGTACAGCTTGCATCAGAGGAGATGGCTCATTTAAATAACCAGATTATCGAACAGCACTTGCTTGGAGTTGCTGTGTGTACTGAGGTCTCTCATAGCTTTAGCTCGACTGTAGAATGTTTAGATAAGCAAACTGACATTGAAGTCACTATTAACTCAAACGAGTCTTTGACGATGTCATGTGCAGAAGAATGCCAGTTTCAGTTGCTAAAGGGGAGGAGCAAGGAAAACTCTTTGACATCACCAACTCTGCCAAGGAGAGGTCAAACTGTTGTGCTGTCAACCAGTAGAGTGATAAATGCTGCTTCCAGGGACAGTGATTTTTTAACAGAGAATTCAGAGCAACATGCTACTAAGTTAACCAATCTTAATGCTAGTTGCTGTTCTAGTTCAGAAGCAAAATTGGATTCAGTTGAGGAATCAGATAAAAAATTGAGCAGTGATGAAGTGGATAATATGACTGAAAATTCACATGGAGAAGGGGGACCAGGTAATGGGGTTTTGGTGAGCTGTTGTCAATCATCTTTGATCAAGGGAGAGAACAAACCTTCAACAGATAAGATCAGCAATGCTGATATTGGTGAACTGGGTGAATCATTGGGTTGTCCTGCATCAGCTTCTTCTGCTGGGTTGACCACGGGGAGAGATGGAGCTGAAAGTATTAAGGATCTCCATGATGCCTCTGCAGTCAACGGAAAGGGAACCAGATCTTCTGGCTACAAGGAGAATTTTCAAGTGGAGGCCGGTATACAATCTAATGCAAGAGAAACTGAGGATATTTCAGTTGAAATAAAGGAAGAAGAGAACTTTAGCTTGTCTACTTCTGGTATTGATTCGAGTCCTCGAACTTGTGTTTCTCCAACCAGTGACCAGGGACCATCTGCCATGATGAGAAATATGAGTTATGATAAACCCGTAGTTAATCAACCATATTCAGAAAATGCATGCAAGATTGAAACAGGTGTAGTGCAAAATCTCACGTATACCTCAGGAGGATGGTGCCTTTATCACTGAGCCATACCTTTTAGTTAAACTTTTAAAGTGCTAATACTTCTGTTGCCAAGTTCTCTTTTCTTTTGTCAAATTTGCATCTAACTCAACTTTTGTGACTCAGAAGCAAATCTCATTCTTCACAAGAAGAACAATATTGTGGAAGGCAACAATGAAGATGTCCATAAACAACCATTTGTTAGAGAAATTTCTGATGCAGATATGGATGAAAGAAGTCGTGGCAGAATGTCAGTAGCTGTTGGTTTGTCAAATTTGGACGGGTCTGTCCAAGTGGCAGCTGAAGTAGATAGCACGTGTAAGTCCAAATCTGTCATTCATCATGATTCTACTCCAAACCAGCTTTCTGATGCCGATGGAAAAGTCACTCCAGTTATCGAGACTTGTAATGTTGCAAGCGGGAGTGAGCCTCCTAGTGCAAATTCAAATGATTGTTCAAAGAGATCAGAAGTTCACCCTGATCGCGATGATTCAGTTTTGAACAAGGGTGAGGTTCCTTCCAATTTCATGCTCCCAAAATATCATTGCATTCTTCTTGGAAATCATTATTATTTGCTGCCTATTTGTTGATAATTGGTTGCATTCCTTGGCATCAGGTCTGTCCATTGTTTTCTTAAATCTTCCTTCTAATCTTGCTGCTACATACTTGAGTCTAATTAACAATTCATGGACGTGTTTCCTGAGTTATAACGATCTAGATATTATCTATCCATTTTGTTAGCTATTATTGTCTTCTAGCAATAATCTGATGATACTAATGTTATTATTATTATTATATCATCTCCTGTTCTCCTAGTTTGCAAATGCCCCATAATTTGGTTGGGTTCATGGCAGTTTGTGGAATGGAACATCTCCCGTCTGCTGTTCTTTTGACCATCCTAGCTCTTCAGGGACATGTCTTGCATATATTAGCTCTGCTAATGAAATAAACTGCGCTAGATGAAAAGTTTGTCCGTTTCAGTGATCTCTAAGCTGTCAATTGCTTCTGGTGTTAAAATGATATACGTGAAGATGACACATTTATCTATTACACCTATCTTTATCTCCTTTCATTTCTTGAACATTAGAGATGAAAACTTTCCATTGTGGTACTTACCGAATATGATAGTAGTCTTGGTCTTTGCACTTCTTTTGGTAAAAGCTGCCACAGACCCATGGTATATATCAATATTTTTTTTGTAGACGGGTGAATTTGATTGTCTTTGCAGATCCTCAGAAACTTGAATGTAATTCTCCAACAATCATCAGTTCTGTTGTTCTCTCTCCTGATGAAAGCCAGCAAGAGGGTGATGGAGGCTCAAAGTATGCTGAGAATAAGCCATCTGCTTCTGAGGACCTGAAAGGAAAAGACAACCCTCTTGATGACAGCAACTTCACGTTCAAAGTGACTTTATCACCAAATGTTGAAAGAGAAAAGGCTGGTGCTTGGGCACCATTTCCTATTGTTGAAACATACAAGTCTTCTGTGGTAAGTGTTTTCTGAAGAATAATAACTAACTTTCAGCCTATGATGATGTACATTGATGGCTTCTGGATGTTTTTTTCAAGTATTTTTTTTTCACATGATTGCTTGCTACATTTTCAACTCAACTTGTCAATTGATATGTTTAACTGATTCCTGAAGGTTTTGGAGGGAGTTACAACACCTGACACGGAAAAGAGACAGGCTAGATTGCCACAAGAAACTTCTGGCAACAATCCTGGAGATGATAAACATGGGATGTCCAAACCTACTTCTGGGCGTAAAAGGCGAACGTCTGGAAAAGGAGTTGCGAAGGAGAATTTACAGGAGGTTAACATGATGGAAACCACCCCAGATAGGCCTTCTCATAAAGAAGATGTTTTTGGTGTTTCTTTCAGCCCTGGTAGTAGCCTACGAGGTCAGTTTGAGGGATCGCGTTCCCATGGGCTCACAAAACACAAAATCAAGAAGCTGTCAACCAAGAATGTTGTTCTTACTTCTAATCTGCCAGATTTGAATGCTTCGGCTTTGAAGAATCCTGCCTCTCCATCAACAACTGTGCAACAGTCTTTCACTGAGTTGCAGCAAGTTCAACTGCGGGCACAGATCTTTGTATATGGATCTCTAATGTTGGTGTTTCCTTGAACAAGAACTTACTTTCTGCTACCTTTTCACCTTTTTTGGTAACACACACACATAAAGCTATCTAGTATTATCTCTTGCCAGACTAATGCATCTGATTCGTATTTTGATGCAAACTGTTTTAGGTGAAATCCTAATAATTGGTCATTCTGTATAGTTGTAAAGTGTTACCTTTAAACATGCTTCTTGTAAACTTCAGTTGTTTTCCATTGTTTATGCAGTCAAGGGACAGCACCTGATGAAGCCTGCATGATTTCAGCTTTTGCATCATCTGGTGGGCCTAGCTTCCTTTTGCAATATGCAAGTCACTGTTGCTTTTGTGCAATTGTTCTTTTTGTCTCTGACACATTTCTCAATGAATTACAGAGAGAGGAAGAGATGTTTGGGAGCCAGTGTGGCAAGCTGCTGTGGGTAGGGGTCGTAGCAAAAAGTCCCAACCTGCTAGTGGAAGCCCTATGAACTCTCATTCTAGTGGTAATAAGATATAATTTGTGCTTTACTGCTTTCAGCCTACATAGGTTGTGCTCTGACTTTTGTATTTGGTGCATTATTGCTTCCTTGATTGGATGTTGCTCTCTCTCGCCTTTCAGGAGTTAAAGTTCCTGATGTAGCTTGTAAACAAATTTCTCCAGAAACTACGGAGTTTCCTTCACCTGTTACCCGACCTAGCAGCAAGGGAACACCAACAACAATTCTGAGTCCAATAATACCGCTGTCATCATCCCCTCTCTGGAGTATTTCTACACCTTACCATGATGTTTCGCGGTTGAGTAACTTGCAGAGAAGACCTGTTTTACATTACCAGCCTGCAATATCTCCTCTGCAGCCTTATCAGACGCCACCTGTACAAAACATCATAGGTCACGCAACTCAACAGTCTCAGGTTCCTAGTTCTCTCAGTCCATGGGCGTTACAAACCTCTGCTTTAAATGTAAATGCTCGCTTTTCAACCACAGCCATAACTGAAACCGTGAAACTAACCCCTGTAAAAGGTTTTTCATTGCCAGCACCATCTTCTGTGAAGGATGTTCCGTCCCCTACATTGGGTAACATTGATACTATCAGCACTGTATTTGCTAGGAGTTCCCAGACGCCTGACCAAACCAAAGGCAGTTTGCCATCAGAGATGCCTTCTGCTGACTCAAAACCTAGAAGAAGAAAGAAAGCTCAACCTTCTAACAACACTACCCAAAATCCCTTTCTCTCTCAAGCTCAAATGAAAATGGTTGTTGCTTCTTCTTTACCAACCCTTGCATCACCAGTTGCGCTAGTTCCAACTCCCACTTGTCATGTAACATCTATGAGAGACGTTTTCCCTTGCTCTACTTCTCAACCACAAGTATGTAATTTGGATTCTGGAAAAGCATCCACGCCATCTTCCGTAAAGGATGTCCCATCCCCTCAAGTGGTTTACACTGATACTACCAGCACTGTGTTCACAAGGATGACCCAGCTGCCTGACCAAACCGTAGGCAGTTTGCCATCAGAGTTGCCTTCTTCTGACTCTAAAACCAGAAGAAAGAAAGCTCCACCTTTTAACGACACTCCCCAGGAATTGTTGGCTACTCATTGCCAAACAGAAACAATAGTTGCTGCTTCTTTACCAACACTTGCTTCACCACTGGCCCTAGGTACATGTCCGAGTTATGTAACATCTGTGAGAGATGTTTTCCCTGCTTGCTCTACTTCTCAACCACAAGCAGGTAATTTGGATTCTGGAAAAGCTTCTGCACCATCTTCTGGAAAGGATGCCCCATCCCCTCATTTGGTTTACACTGATACTACCGGCATTGTGTTCACAAGGATGCCCCAGCTGCCTGACCAAACTGTAGGCAGTTTGTCATCAGAGGTGCCTTCTGCTGACTCTAAACCTAGAAGAAGAAAGAAAGCTCAACCTTTTAACAACACTCCCCAGAATTCTTTGGCTGCTCAATGTCAAACAGAAACAATAGTTGCTTCTTCTATACCAACCCTTGCTTCACCACTGGCCTCAAGTACAAGTCTGAGTTATGTAACTACATCTGTGAGAGATGTCTTCCCTGCCTGCTCTGCTTTTCAACCCCAAGTAGCTAATTTGGATTCTGGAAAAGCTTCTGCACCATCTTCTGTAAAGTATGCCCCATCCCCTCATTTGGTTTACACTGATACAACCAGCACTGTCTTCGCAAGAATATCCCAGCTACCTGACAACACCGTAGGCAGTTTGTCATCAGAGGTACCTTCTACTGACTCAAAACCTAGAAGAAGAAAGACAGCTCAACTTTTTGACAACACTCCCCAGAATTCTTTGGCTGCTCAATGTCAAACAGAAACAATAGTTGCTTCATCTTTACCAACCCTTGCATCACCACTGGCACTACCTACAAGTCCGAGTAATGTAGCAACATCTGTGAGAGCTATTTTCCCTATTTGCTCCACTTATCAACATCCAGTAGGCAATTTGGATTCTGGAAAAGCTTCTGCATGCTCAGAAGAAACCTTGCAAAAAGTTGAATATGCCAAGATTCAGGCAGACGAGGCTGCTGTCTTTGCTGCTACTGCTATAACCTATTGCCAAAGTTTATGGAGTCAATTGACTAAGCAGGATTCCAGAATGACTCGAGAAGCCGAAGCGCAAATAGTTGCTGCTGCAGGAGCAGCTGCAGCTGCAGCTTCTGTTGCAAAAGCAGCAGCTGCAGCTGCTATGGTTGCATCAAATGCTGCATTGCAAGCACAGCTAATGGCTGCTGAAGCATCCATTCCCACTGCAACTGGAGATGTAGCTCAAAGTGAAAATCCAGTATCTATTGTGCACGGCATGGGAAGTGCTACACCTTGGTCCATCCTAACAGCTGATGGTGGGACCAGTAAGTCCAGTTCCACACTTGTTGTTGCCAAAGAAGCAGCTCATAGGAGAATGCAAGCTACTACAGCTGCTGCAAAACAAGCTGAAAATTTGGATAGAATGCTTGAAGCTGCTAAGCTTGCTGGTGAAGCTGTATCCCAGGCAGGAAAAGTTGTTGCAATGGGGGATCCACTTCCTTTGAAAGAACTAATTAGTGCTGGCCCAGAAGGCTATTGGAAATTACCCCAGTCCTCTTCTGAGTTGGTTCTAAAATCAAGCACTGGGAATCAAGAACAAATCAATAGAGCCTCTGCTCAAGGTGCTGAGATCTCTGCTAAGGAATATTGCGATCCGTCAGGTGGTAAAATCTCAGACCATGGGAGGAAACTTCCGGAAAAGCCATCAAATGACTCATTTGATGACAATGGTAGAAGTGCAGGTGGCATCTCAGAATCAATTGGTGTTGACAAAAAGGATCCAGATGTGGGCAAAAGCCATAACATTTCTGATGCAGCCCAATCTAATAGAGGTGTTTCTGTACTTCATAATAGTTCAGGACCTGGAAACTTTCAGAATGAGCTTGAGCTTAGTACAGTACTTGAAAACAACATCAAGGAGGGATCTGTTGTTGAGGTGTGTGTAACTATAGCTTCTAAACATTATTATTTTTATTGCTAATTCTTTCAGTAATTCTGTTTTGATGCAAGGGTCTTTTACATGGGTCAGTAATTCAGAAAATTCTCTTTTTAAGGACAGATGTGTTTGTGATCTTATTAAGGTTTATATGCAGACCAGTAGTTCTATGGGTCGTTTTACTTTTTCGTCTATAAGCTCCCAGCTTATCCCATGCCTCTCTTTTTTTCAGATATACAAGGGTGGTCTTGGCTTTAAGCCAGCTTGGTTCTCAGCCCATGTGTTGACTTTGCATGATGGAAAAGCCCTTGTACAATACCGTAGTCTTTTGTCAAAAGAAGGTATTGTCCAAAATGAAAATACAGCTTTATGACTTACTCATTTTATTTTATTTTCGAAACGTAATGGCTTAATTAGAGGTAGTATGTATGGCTTTCTGCATCCTAGATCTTTGTGAAGCTCTGGGGTTATTTTGTTCCATTCAGTGTCACATATTACATTTTGAGATCAACAAATTTTTGCTCTTCTAGGTTGATCTGTCTCTATCAATGCGGACATTAGGGAGGGAACCTGTTAAATGCAAGTAGGGCAGATTGTGTATGATCTTTTTGCTGTATAATGAGTGTTTTTTCTGTAGCTTCATCTTCTGCATTTGGCTTCAATAATTATGCAAGTGAGATTTCTTTTATAAGACCTCTATTAATACCTTTATCTCAGGCTCTGACCTTAAGGAATGGGTGGCATTGGAAGGTGAGGGAGATAAGGCACCATGCATACGAGCTGCCCTTCCAGCGACTGCTTTCCACGGGCAAGGAACAAGGAAGAGACGTAGGTCAGCAATGGGAAATTATGATTGGATTGTTGGAGATATGGTTGATGCATGGATTCAAGATTGGTATGTTAAATTGTGAATTTGTGATTTGCCCACTTTTCCTCAAAATTTACAAATTACCATTTTTGACACTGTAGACTATAGTAGCATATGTATTCAATGTAATTATACTGGCATACTTAATTGCTAGGATCATAATGTCCAAAGAGAAATATAATGTTTTAAAACTCTGTAAATATACCCAGAATCAATATACTATCTAAAGGATAAAAGACCCAGCCACAAGCTGAATCTTCCTAAACACTCCCCTTGTTAAAAAAAAAAGAAAGAAAGAAAAAGAGTAAGAAAGTGATGTAGAACCAAAGGCCATAGTTTCTAGATGATTACCCTAACTTTTGAAGATTAGTATTGGTTTCTAGAATATTCTCCTATATTATCTCTTTTGTAGACTTGTTAAGAGTTAAAAACTTTCTACACAATTCCCCTATCTGTAGTTTCTTGAATATTCTCTTTAAGTATGTCTTTTGTAGATTTCCTAATAGTTTCTTGAATTTGTTAGTGTATAAGCATTATTATCTCTGATTTGTTATTATCTTCTTATTTAATTTATTTGAAAATAGAAATGAAAAAATTATATTTTTCGTAAATAGCTAGGGGAGCCATTTTGTAATCCATCTTTTGGAATCAATCAAAAACCTCCTTATTGAAGTATCCTTCAACCAAGGCTGGTTGCGAGATTCTTGCACCTGAAATTTGGAGATCCTCCGACTCTATTAGAAAGCTAAAATGGGATGTTTTTGAGAATCAGATCTAGACATGAGATAGGCGGGGAGATAAACTCATCAGTCTTGTCAAAGTTGTGATTTGCACCTAGGTTGTATGCCAGCTTTTGAATGCTATCATGCCCTATACATATATTTATGGGTCCAACTCTTCTGTTGCAAAAGAACGTCACAGCAAGTTTTGAATATTTTTTCTCACAACACCTAAATGGAAAAATCCAAACGCTATCTCAGTATCTGACTAGAACTTCAACCTTGTAGCCTTGTAGGCATGCTGCTGGGTATTTGGAATCACTTGAAATCCAAACACACCCCCATAAAAAAAGGGAAAGAAATGAAAGAATAAAGGGGTTTAACCTCCACCTCGAACATCATACTTTGTGTAGTGAAGGAAGTGATCCTCAGTTATCTCTGTTCCCTGTTAAAGAAATCTAGTGGCAAATGATACTATTTTTTCAGTTTCTTTTGCCGCCTTGATATCTTTTTTGCTTCTACTGATATCTACTTTTGTATTTCCTCTTTTGTTGTTCATGTGTGACTCCATTTAACATCTAATTTCCCGTTTTTTGTCTTCCAGCTGGTGTGAAGGTGTTGTAACTGAAAAGAATGAGAAAGACGAGACAACATTAACTGTTCATTTTCCGGGTGAGTTGACTTTGTGATATATGTGGGAAACCTATTTCTTTGATGAAAATGTATAGTTGTGGTATACTTGTGACATTTTATTGCTGCAGCCAGGGGAGAGACATCTGCTGTTAGTGCTCAACAACTACGTCCCTCGCGTCTTTGGAAGAATGGAAATTGGGTGCAGTTGTCAAGATTAAGTGGGCATGACTCAAGTAATGAGGTATGCTGTAAATATGTTCCTCATTGCATAAGTACCTGATCTACTTTAAATGTTTAGAGATGCCTTTCTTCTAATTAATTTAACTGTTTTTCCCTTTATTCCTCCTTGTACCTGTTAATTGAACTAGTTCGTTAATCGCCACATATTGTCGAATCCTCCTCTTACCTTTATTGCCTTTTATCATCTGCATTTGTTGAGTACAGGGTGATATACAACCTGAAAAACGACCAAGGTTGAAGAGTCCATTTGGAAGGAATAATTCAGAAGGAGCTGAGCTTGTTGCGAGAAAGCCTGAAGAATCAAAACTGCAAGCTTTATCTGCTAGTGATATAGTATTTAATGTTGGAAAGAGCACAAAGGCAGACACTAAACCTGATGCAAGGCGAACATTGAAATCTGGACTGCAGAGGGAAGGTTCAAGAGTGGTTTGTGGCGTTCCTAAGCCTGGCAAGAAGCGAAAGTTTGTAGAAGTCAGCAAGCACTTCCCCACAGCTCAGAACAGAAAGGAAGATGAATCTAAAGATCAAGTCAAATTTGCAAAATACTTGATGCCTCAAGGAACTGGACGTGGCAGCAAAAGTTTTTCAAAAATTGATTCCAAAGATAAACAATCTCTGAGGGTTACATCTCTTAAACCTCGTAGTTCCTCAAGTAGAACAGTGCCACCGAGGAATAATGTAGCTAACTTAGCATCATCCCAGCATGAAGCAGCTACACCACTTCCTAGGTTAGATGTCAAAAAACCTGCTGTCCATGATGAACATACATCGAAGACAGCAACCCTAACAGAACGTGGATCTTCGGGCAATGTTGGGGCAGACAAAGGATTCCTAGGCAGTTCTTTTAAGAAATCCTCATTAAGTACTAATGCCGAACTACCTGAAAAAGGAAAGTTAGTGCCAGCTGAGGGGAAGTTGGCCAAAATTAATGAAGTAGTGCACGATGATAGAACTGATAGCGTACCAGTTGAAGTTGGTGAGCCGCGCAGGTCTAACCGCAGATTCCAGCCTACTCATAGAGTAAATTTTCTACCTCAGCTTTTATTCTCAATCATTGCATAATACTTGGAATGGCATGCCACATGTCCTAGGTCCCATACATGCACAATTGCACATGAATCCAACCTATAGCATAGCAGTTAAAAATGGCATGCCGCATTTCCTGGCAAGTTGTTTTGACGGGAAGGTTCATTTTTTTAGAAGATTTACTGCTTTATTTTTTATTTTAGTTTGAAGCATATTGCCTTGAAGAGTTTGTTTCTGCTATGATTGTTTTATTGGAGCAGTAATGTGTCATAAATCATAACCTGATGGTAGATTTTTCATGCCTTGGCCTTAGTGAATTTGGATATAATATTCATCTTATTTTTACCTCGTTTTATACTCTTGAATGGGTTTCCATTTGTGAATGTCAATCTTCGTTTTTTTTTTGTTGTTGTTGATTGGAGCCCACCAATTCGGGCATTTTTCATTTGCAGCTCTTAGAAGGACTGGAGAGCTCAATGATCATCCCGAAGATGCTTTCTGTTTCACATGATAAAGGCCAAGGTGAAAAGAGCCGCAGTACAGGTGCGTTATCTAGAGTTACTATATCTTGATCCTGCTTCACTCATTGCGTGAGTTTTTGCTGGGTCGACAAATGAGTTGATACCCATGTTTAATTTGTGTTATGGCAGGAAAATGATGGAATCTGGAATGCTCCCTGCGAGTTGATTCTGGCTTCTGATTTACAATTGGTCAGTACTCAGTAGGGCGATAGTTTGTATATTTATCCGTAGAACTAGCACGTGTAGAATGCCGGTTAATCCTAGTGTAGATGTTAAAAGTTAGATCTGTAATTCTGTATATGACTGCGACCGGTGCAGCTGGTGGTTGATGTTATGCACCGAATCTTGTGTATGACAGTTTGAATTTCTGTTGGTCACTTAACTGAGTTTTTGGTTGCCTCAACCCTCACAAATATGGCCATATTATGGAAATTTTTTTGCTTTCATCCCTGTCCTGGATCGACTTTTACTGTAGTTTGGATTCGGTTCAAGAGCAAATCTGATCTTCAATGTAGAAATAAATTGGGGAAGATTTTCATGGGATCCCAATTCAGTTGATTAAAATGTGACTACTTGAAAATACTATAAAAAGGGGGTTTTGGGTTTATGCACAATGTAAGGTAGGAAAATAATTAGAATAGGAAATTACTACTACTAGTTTAGTAAATCTTAACGCATTTTTTATGAGAATTTTAATATCTTAATTTCTGTCTTTTTTAGAATATACGATAACGGAGATATTATAGTCAAAATGAGAAATAAAAAATATTATTTGATTATAGGCAAAATGAGATTTTTTTTTTGATTAAGTAAAGATTCGAGATCATGCTAGCCTGATTCTCGAGAGGCCGACAAGTCGACAGGCAGAAACCGCCTAAACATACAATAAATATAAAAAATAGACGCAATAAAACAAGTGGAAATAAACTCTACTACAAAATGACCTACGCATACCCATTCCTAGACAGTTGAGGACGCCGCGGGCCAGCGGTACAGCAGGAATCTATCTCCTATGGGAAGTGCAGACGAACTCCAAGGAAGCTCCTTCCTGGATACGGAGACGTCGTGAAAGCACCACCTCGACCCCAGCCCGTCCCGACTCCGGACTCCACGCCCCCAACCAAGAAGTAGAACACCTAGAAACGCCGGAAGCAGAGCCACACACCGCTCATGTAAAATCGCCAATAAGATTTAGCCTGTCGGAATTTGGTCAAGCCCTTTCGGGATTTATTTAAAGCTCTATCGAGCGGGTTTACTCAAAATATGTAAAAGTTTATATAATATACATATTTTTTTTTATATAATATACATATAAATCTTTGTAAAAACATAGAAATATATATATATATAGTGGTTCCAGAGTGCACACCCCTTAGGGTGTGCATTGTGCACAAATATTATTCGGTGAAATTTTAAGCATTATTCGGTGAAATGTGAAACATTCTACCGAACACTGTTATGTTTTTTTTTCCGTTCAGTTCAGATGAAAACGTCCCAATTCCACTGAATAATTTATAACATTCTACCGAATAATGTTTAGTTTTTTTATTTATCCATTTCAAATAAAATAAACCTCAATTCCCTAAACAATAGTTACAATTTATATGGAATGCCTCAAATTTCACCAAATAATGTTTCACATTCCCCTAAACAATACTCACATTTCACCGAATAATGCTTCAAATTTCACTGAATAATGTTTCACATTTCACCGAATAATATTTTGTGCACAATGCACATCCTAAGCCTTGTGCACAAGTTACTCTGTCGTGCTGCTTTGGGCCCAAGGATATGACTTGGGCCAAAGGACAGGAACCGGGCCCAGTCTTCGGGCCACACGGGCCCAAAGACATCGGCAGGCCATTGTTGCAGACAAAACGTCGCTAGAGCACTAGGAGAGGGACGAAGCCTCAAGGGACTCAGGGAGAGGCTACGGGAAAGGGGAACGCGGCCAAAGAGATGACCAACCCCAAGCCCGACGGCGCCCGGAGGCGAGAGAGCAGGCGCCGGCGAAGCAGCCAGACCAGGATAGGTGACGGGTTGGGATCGAAAGGAGGTTTGCAAAAAAAAAAAAGGGTTTATGGGCATGATCAGTGGATTGGGACCGAACATTGACATGAAACAATCAACCAACAGAAATCGAGAATTAGAGAACTGGATTGACAAGGGGAGCGGGGATTTGAGGAATTGCTCGCAGAAGAAATTAAACCACAAAATCTGCAACACTAGGAGGGATTTCCATCGAGGAATTTCAATTGAACATGGCCCAAAGCGAAACTGAGATTTCACCATTCTAGAAGCCATGGAGTTTTCAACGAGGATATTAGCAAATATGCCGTCTTCAACATCTGTTTTGCCAAAATCAGGGGATTAGAGGAATTGAGCTCCGAATCGAGACCGAGGGGAAACGATTGCAAGAGATCAATTGGAATTGAAGATCAACTGGAGACTAGGAGAAGATGATGACGACCGAAGGCGAATGCCTCGGAGATGCGAACCCAGGACGGAGGAGATGCGACCACTGAAATTTTGCTCCACCGCTTGCTCGACAGTATGGATCTCCTGTAACACTCTATCGGGGTTACATTTAATTCAATTGTTCATAAGTTACTAGCATGTTTAACTAGCTAATGAGGGAGAAAAGTAAATAGATTTGTTAATAGAAAAATAATTTTTTTTAAAAGCTAGCTTGAGATGAGTAGTGATTGAAAATCCAAAGCAAATTAAGCTAAAATTTTAAATTTACCTCATTTAAAATTTATAATATTAAAATCAAAAGTACCGAAAAACGATGTATGTTATCAAATAGAGCTCAACTAAATAATATTGCTAATATACCATTATGTGTTAGTGGTGCTCAAGCTTTCATTAGATTGGGTGAGCATGTCTAGTGGCTTGCCTCCCTTCACACATTATTGTGTGAATGAGGCCATACGTGATACCTACATGATACAGTGTGTAAATTTTTTATTTTACAATACATATGTAAATTTTACTATATTTTACAATAGTAAAAATTTTTAAATTATGATATATTTTTAATGAGGGTTTCTGCAACTCACCTCCCTTCTCTCTGTGTACAAACTTTGCTTCCTCTCCCTCCATGTCCATTTCTGATTTCTCCGTAGCAAAATCCACATATCCTAGGCATACAGCCTACTCCCACCCTTTCCCCATCCAAAAGGGATTCTCCTCCTACAATTTATCTTCTTCCATCACTGTCAATTTGGAAGAACCCCTTCAAAATTCATTCACCAAAACCCTCTCAAACAATGAATTAATGTAGCACTATTCCCAGCAACCAATGTTCATTGAATTGGCTTCAACCTCGTAATTTCGGTGGAACTGAAACCGCCTAAAAATCGACAAACCCACAAACACATAAACCCTAGATCTCAATTGAAATTTCAAATCCCAATTACCAACATTCAAAACCAGAATCATACATCCCCAAATCGAACTCCAAAATGAGATTCAAGTATGTAGCGTAGGGTGGAGAGGATAGAGACTGTGACGTCTTGCGGTGGTGGTTCAAGTTCAAGGATGAAACTTTAGAAGAAAAAACTAGCATAGTACTTACGCACGGGATTTGTAAAATATATTATATTATTTAAAGATATTATCATAATTTATTTACATTATATATTAGATATATTATAATATTACAATGATACGAAAATGATATAGACAAATAGTATTAATTTGGAAAAAATAATGATTATATTATATTAGTATAAAATATATGGCAAAACATCAATATCTACCTTTCTAGATAGACACAGTTACATGCACTAATGTAGAGATTGTTTCAAATTTTTTGTTTCGCCTTCTAATTTTTTTAGTAACTTGATTGGTTACTTTGAACATTAAAAAATATTTGTTATCATAATAAGCTAAAAGGTAGAACCGAATATTTTGTTAGGTGGATTACACATTCGACAAATGCTAGTTGAGCCCAATATATTAAAATTTATGTACTAATAGTTTTACCGGATGGATATTTATACAGTTACGTTTTATAACTTTATCAATTTAAGTGAGTCTTGTCATATGCCTTACACACACGTGCTTTCTTAATAATAACAAATTATAAATTTGGATCAAATTTGATCGGTTTATATTATACTATTTTAAATTCTAATGTGGTGAAAACACATTAGAATGTAAGAGACTCTAGTCTTAATATACTTTCATCATACTTATAATTGATTATCAAAAATTGGAAAAATGTTAAGCTTAAAATACTAATTAATTTGAATAAAAATTGGTTCTTAGTGTTATATGCATTATTGTTATAGAAAATCGCTCAAAAAAAATATTTATTCGAAATTAAACAAATATTTTATACAAAAAGTATAAAGGAATAGATCGAACTCATTAATAGAAAAAAAAAGTCTTGCTGGAAAAACAATGATGTGTGAAAATACATCATCAACAAATTTGTTACAATTATTTCATACAAAATCTAGTTCAGAAGTGAGAAAGAAAAATAAAGGCATCAATTCAAGGAACCATAAACTAAATTGCAATGTAGAATTGAGAAAGAAAAATAAAGGCAACAAATACGTCACAGACTCACAGTTATTTACTGTTAGTAAGATGATTTTAATGAAAATTATTATATTGATTTGTTATGATTAAATATGTTGACAACCATAACAATTATAATAAAATAATAATAATAATTACACAACCTTTGTCTTTTAATGTAACAATAATAACCGGTAAAATAAAAAATTTGTAAATAAAAGATGATAAAGGTATTTACAAATTTGTATATAGGAAGAACCTAACAACTATTCAAATTCAAAATATTCAAATTCAAATAAATATTTTGGGTAAATAATTAAGTAATTTGATTAGTAAAAATTAATTAATTGTAAAGGTGAGATCATAATTCATGTGAAGTTGCCACGTAAGCCTATTTATAAGCAAAAGTCGCCAAGTGGCATCTTCAGCATCTGTTTTAGTATTATATTAGATACAAATTTGTATATAGGAAGAACCTAACAACTATTCAAATTCAAAATATTCAAATTCAAATAAATATTTTGGGTAAATAATTAAGTAATTTGATAGGTAAAAATTAATTAATTGTAAAGGTGGGACCATAATTCATGTGAAGTTGCCACGTAAGCCTATTTATAAGCAAAAGTCGCCAAGTGGCATCTTCAGCATCTGTTTTAGTATTATATTAGATCTTAATATACTTTCATCATACTTATAATTGATTATCAAAAATTGGAAAAATGTTAAGCTTAAAATACTAATTAATTTGAATAAAAATTGGTTCTTAGTGTTATATGCATTATTGTTATAGAAAATCGCTCAAAAAAAATATTTATTCGAAATTAAACAAATATTTTATACAAAAAGTATAAAGGAATAGATCGAACTCATTAATAGAAAAAAAAAATTCTTGCTAGAAAAACAATGATGTGTGAAAATACATCATCAACAAATTTGTTACAATTATTTCATACAAAATCTAGTTCAGAAGTGAGAAAGAAAAATAAAGGCAACAAATACGTCACAGTTATTTACTGTTAGTAAGATGATTTTAATGAAAATTATTATATTGATTTGTTATGATTAAATATGTTGACAACAACAACAATTATAATAAAATAATAATAATAATTACACAACCTTTATCTTTTAATGTAACAATAATAACCGGTAAAATAAAAAATTTGTAAATAAAAGATGATAAAGGTATTTACAAATTTGTACATAGGAAGAACCTAACAACTATTCAAATTCAAAATATTCAAATTCAAATAAATATTTTGGGTAAATAATTAAGTAATTTGATTAGTAAAAATTAATTAATTGTAAAGGTGGGACCATAATTCATGTGAAGTTGCCACGTAAGCCTATTTATAAGCAAAAGTCGCCAAGTGGCATCTTCAGCATCTGTTTTAGTATTATATTAGATATTAGATGTGAGTTGCCAATTAATTAATTTTTGACATTTAAAAAGAATTTAGTTTTCTCAAATACAATAATAATAATAAAAAATTACATCTCAAAGTAGGTATGGTCCAGTCACACAATTAACCAATCCATCTAGATGACACATCATCATTTAACATCAATTTTGACGGATTAACAACCGGAGGGACTAAATTTGTACAAAATCTCAAAGTCCAGGGATTTTAATGAACTCATTTAAACTTCTTGTCAAAGTTTAGGGATCATAAATGAATTTCACCCAATAAAAATTAAAAAATTGACATTGCTATGATGATACTCTGAGTTATTGAACATGAGTTAGGCTATTACAATTAGGGGTTAGAATCGAACCAAGTAATTTAATAAACTCATAAAAGTGATGATACTCTACTAGTTGTTGAACAATGTGTTTCTGGTAGCTATCCTATCCCCTCAAGGACATCTGTGAGGTGTTGTCGTCGACGTCGGTCAGGGATATGGGCCAAACCACCATTGGATTGCTACAAGATTAATTTTGATGGATATGTACGTAAGACCGGGAGGGTCGGCTTCTTATGGGTTCGTCATTTGGGGTTGGGATGGTAGGGTGGTGGTCATGGGTAGGAACACCTGCATCAATGTCTCGGTTGTTTATGCCAAAAACCTCGGTCTCAAGATGGGCGTTCTACGAGCTAAACAACTGCATATTGATAACCTCCTGATCGAGGGTGATAACTTCTGGTTATTAATGCTCTACTAGGGGATTGGAAATGCCCCTGAAACATGGAGTTGCTACAATATGATATTCTTTTAGATACTTCGTCCTTCTCTAATGTACTTATTCGTCATATTTTCAGGGAATCAAATGTTGTGGCTGACTATCTCGCTCGCAATGCACATGCGTCCCCTGCCGACGATAACTATGACGACGATCCAGAGCTTCGTGTTCTCATCCGCAAAGATTCGCTAGGAAGGGCCTCGGCTGCGTGAGCCTGCGTCCGATCCAACCTAATCCTTATTCTGCGTCAAAAAAAAAAAAACAACGTGTTTCTCAACACAATTCGAACAATGAGTTTCTCAACAAGATCTCAATATAAATAAGGGCAAATTGCATAAAATAGCACGAACTTTAGGGATGGTTGCACTCAGTGGCACGAACTTATAAAAATACAAAAATAATCACCAACTTTGGTGTTTTGTTGCGGTCAGTGGCACGTATACCCCCTATCTCGCTAATGTGGACTATTGGGGGTGCTTACATGGAATTTTTTTAATTAAAAAGACATATAGCGAGATATGAATTAATGAGAATGCTTATATGGGTTTTTTAAAAATTAAAAGACATAAAAGATGTGCCAAAATTATGAAACTAGCTAGGTTCCAATTTTATTTTTTATTTCATGTAATTCCAAATCAAAGATAATTGTGACAAATATAACATTTGCAAATTAAAATTTGGTACTAGTTATTTTAATTTGCAAATGCTATATTTGTCACAATTATCTTTGATTTGGAATTACATGAAATAACGAATAAAATTGAAACCTAGCTAGTTTCATAATTTGGGCACATCTTTTATGTCTTATAATTTTTTTTAAAAAAAATCATGCAACCATTCCCACTAATTCATATCTCGCTATATGCCTTTTTATGACCCTTGCCCCGAAATGGTTTGCTAGCCTAACCCCCTATCCACAACATTTGCAAAGGTTACACCCCCCCCCCCCCCCCCCCACCAAAAAAAGGCATAATTGCCGGTTGGATATAACCGGACAGAGGGGATTTAACCGGGACAGAGAGAGAAGGTAAAAGGAGGAGAGAGAGAGGAAGCGGGGTGGAGAGAGAGAGGAAAGGGGAAGTTATTGTGGAGAGAGAGAGTGGAAGTGGGGGAAGTTATTGTGGGAGAGAGAGTGGATGAGTGAGAGTGGAAGCGGTTTCAATTGAAAACTGTCGACCCCAACTGCTCTCACGGCTTACAAAAGAGGAAGAGAGAGAGAGGGCAACAGTTCCACATGCAAGGCTGAGGAAAAGAAGAAGAGAAGGAAGAAGAAGAGGAAGGAGACGACAGAGCGAGAGAGGAAAAGAAGCAGCAAAGGCGAGGAAGAGGACGACAGTGCAGAAGAGGAGACGAGACTTCGAAGTAAGTAAACCCTCACAATGCCGATTAAATACGTTTTGCTTCGATTGGTAGGGGAGGAACAGATTTGAAGAAACAAAACTGGTTTGGATTGTGTGAAAATGGGAAGAAGGGGTCGAATGGGTTGACAGTACGCAATATCGCCCTGTCATGTAGGAAGTAACGGGCGTCAAGTTAAAAAGAATTGGTGGAAAGTTTGGGTACTGGGGTTTGCGCGTCTGGGAGAGAAGGGGATTGTTGGGAACGGGGAAATTGGGCAACTGTGTTGTTGAATCCAACTTATCAGGAGAAGGGGAGTGTAGATCCGTTCAGTTTAGGTGGGAATTGGGCGAAATGGGGCTTATGACTGTAGATGCGGCGTATTAGGGGGGAATTTGGGGGAAATTGGTTGAAATGCGGCGCATTAGGGTTAGAGAAAATTGTAGAAAGGGTGAAAAGTTTATGTGGAATCGAAATTATCTGGAATAGGATTACTTGTGTGCAAATGGAGATGGACAGATTGAATACGTATGCTGTCATGTTTTCACAACCATGTGTCATGTGTATATGTGTATGTGTCATGTGTAATTGTGTTTCTGTCATGGTGCATTTGATATTGATATGAAGGGAACCGTGGGTTGGGGGAGAAGAATTGATGTGTAGAATAGTGAATTTGGGTCTTCCACTGTGCAGGATATCTGGTGAATATTAAAAATGTCGCAGCGAAGTATGAAGAAGATTGTAGACCGTACAGCTCAAACATCCGGCGCGGTAATATGGCTTTCGTTCGAGTAATGTAAGTTGTGATTGTTGTGCTGCAGTGTGGCTGACATGTTGAAGTCTGTGCAGGCTGTGTACGCCGTAGAGGAAGAAAGACACTTCAAAGGAAAAATTAACCAATACTCCCGGATGGCGCTCCTGGTTAACATTGACAACCGGTTGAGCGAGTCCCATTGGAAGCGCCTGACCGACAGCCCGTTGGGGGGCATTGCAAGACTGGGCACAAGGGTCCAGTTCTCGGGACAGCTTGTACACTATGTTCTCCAACGACAATTGAAGTCGAAGAAGGAGAATGAAACATGGTACAAGATCCATGAAGCGGTCGTCAGGTTCTCAATAGCTGAGTTTGCCATTGTCACCGGTCTCAACTGTGGCTATGGCGAAGAGCCCGAGGACGACGACGGGTTCGAGAAGGCAGTGTATGATTTCTTTGGAGTTTCAAAGATGAGGATGTCTGAGTTCGAGGTAGAGTTCCGTGTGGCGATGGCATCTGAGAAATCGTCCACCAGAAAGTTGAAATTTGTCCTGCTGATGTTGGTCGAGGGAGTATTGTTCGGGAAGGAACCCAAAAACTACATTCATGGGTGGGTGGTCGACCTTGTCGGCGACGTTGACAGGTTCCTGGCGTTTCCGTGGGGTCGGCTTTGCTACGAGCGAACGAACGAGTTCCTACACCGTGCAATCGAGAGGAAGCTCCAACGGGATGAGGGCAGCTCCAATGCACGCCCGGCCTATTGCCTGATGGGTTTCCCTCTCGCCTTCCAGGTTCGTACACAGATATGACGGGACGCCCTATACTGGTTTACTAGGCGTCTAACATTTATTGACTGGACATGAACTGATTATTTACTGGACAATATGTAATTGCAGCTATGGCTGTACGAAGCCCTCACTCCAATGGCCGACCAATTCGCGAATGTCATAGATGAGAAGCTGTACCCCAGGTGTCTGCGATACGAGTTTAGAGACCTGAACCTCGAGTATGCCTCAATCGAAACCCGACTGCAGGAGGCGAAGGAGCTGGGGCACTTCAATGACCCTGCAGCCGTGAGGCCTCTTCTGCTCCCCGATGATGTGGAGAGAGCAACCGGTTTATACCGCGATGCCCGAAACACTCACGACAAGCGGGACAACTTCTTCGACGATATAGCCCGGGCGTTCTTATCAGCAAATGTCAAACCCTCAGCAAAGAAACAACCAAAGGGAGCAAGTGGGTCAACACAAGAATCAGGGGAGGGCACGCAGACACAAGCTACCCTATTACAGATAGAGTCACGGTTAGTGGCAAAGATGGACGAGTTGCTGAGGAGTATATCCGCGGAGGTAAATTCGAAGATGGCGACGCTTGAGGAGGCGATTGAAAACATGAGGAGGGAACTGCGGTTGAAGGGGACCAGGGAGTCGGAGGAGCGAGAGAAAGTTCTGGGAAAGGAGGTAAGGTTCTCCTGGTATTAGATCACAAGCGTCATGTCATCTCCTGTAAATGTCATGTTGTTAGTAATGTATGTCATGTTACTATCAATACATGTCATGCCAATTCCAGTATATGTCATGTTAATAAGAGGTTATGTGGTTAGGTTCAGGGATCAGTGAAGGACAAGGATACCGGCAAGGAGGAGGAGGGCAAGGACAAGGAAGTTCTGGGAAAGGAGGTAAGGTTCTCCCGGTATCAGGTCATAATCGTCATGTCAATTCATATAGATGCCATGTTTATCATTATATATGTCATGTTAATATACGCAGAGGTCATGTGCTGAGGTTCATGGATCAGGGAAGGACAAGGATAAGAGCAAGGACAAGGACAAGGACGAGGGCAAGGACAAGAGAAAGGAGGACAAGTTGAAGGCCAAGGCCAAGTTGAAGGAGGACAAGTTGAAGGACAAGGACAAGGTTTGCGCATGAGACTGTCATGTGAATATATAAATGATGTCATGTTATTTGTGTTTACTGTCATGTCATGCGCAATGGGCTTCAAGTTGCAGAAGGAGCTGGTGGCACCCGGTTCTGATGTTGAGGCTGAGGCTGAGGTGCCCCTCATACGGCCGAGAAGAAGCACCCGTCAACATCCTGATACGTTGTCCCAGGCGGAGGAAACGCAGCCAGCGAAGAAGCCGCGTGTGGGCAAGAAGCCAATGGATGCCGTCGAGCTAGGCATGGCGACCAGGGCAGATGCTGATGCGTTCGCTGTGTGGATGAAGGACGGAAGTGACCCCGTCCGGTCGGTGGAAGGCACCCTACTGGCGAAGCAGTTCTTTGGGACACTTCAATCACCCACCAACTGGGTGTCATCCGAGGTTAGTTACGTTCCCACATTGTGGTTCGAGTCATCGCCTTCTTCCTCATATGGTCTTCCAAAATAAAGATTTTTCCTTGCGTCCAGCATATTGAGCAAGCTTGCGCCCTACTGCGGAAGGACATCAACGCCGGTGACAAGTACGAAGGGGTCGCCGTTCTGGATTTCTTGTGGGGGTATCTCCTGCAGAAGAAACTGGCGGACGCGAAGGGGGACCTTGAGGTGGTGAAGGGGGACGACACGATGAACCAATACTTCGACGGCAAGTTGCCGGAGAAGTTTCCGACGGGTTGGGCCGATGTCGACCGCGTGTTGGCACCTTGGAATCTGAAGAACGAGCACTGGGTGACCCTTGACATCAACTTCGCGGAGTGGACATTGGACGTGTACGATTGCGACACAAGCCACGTCGCTGAACGCCATATGCCAGGCCTCCTGAAGGCGGTTACCCACCTCCTCCCCATTTTGATGAACGGCCACCCTGAACTTCGAGTCAAATGGGTCGGCAAAGTCCCGGAACCTTTGGCGTACAAAAGGGTGAAGGGGATTCCCCAAAACAAACAATCGTAAGTCATTATCGGCTCTTCATTTAGAAAATATTCGCACAGGTTGTGTGAGCAATTTTCGTTATTTTGATGTAGGGGCGACTGCGGTCCATATGCCATCCGTTTCCTGCAGCTCCTCGCGACCGGTGACACCAAGTTTCGTGGCCTGAACGATTCATTCATTGCGGCGTACCGCCATGCCCTTTGTGTTGCCATGTTTCACGGACGTCTTACAACCCCATCCGATCCTTAAAAAAACACCCCTATTGGTTTTATAAACATTGTTGGTTTGTGTAGACTTGTTAGTTGGTTTAGACATTTGGTTATGCACTTATGTTTGTTGGTTTTAGACATTTGGATATGTACTTATTGCTGGATTGTTGTATTCGTTGGTTTTTTAATTATGACATGTCATGGCAATATTAAGCAACTGTCATGTCAATATGCAACTATTGTCATGCCAAAATCCGATAGTGTCATGTCAAAAGGGGGTAATGTCATATGGCATCCCGTTAACATAATAGAACAAACTAGAACAAAACCCCCCATACGAAGTTGCAGATAGCCAACATAATTCTTTGCGAAAGGCGTCTAACCAAAATGGGCGTACTATCGACTTCATTCCGAAAGGCCCCGCAGATGGAAGTTCCTATGCCCCCGCTACGTGCGGCGGCGCTTCTGCAATTTAAGTTTCCCATTAGCGGGACGCGCCCACTCTATTGGTTCAAGTTTCACAGTCGTCGGAAACGCTCCGGTCTTCCCTTCTCCGCGTTGGTATGCTTCCTCTACTTCCCTTACCGCTCGCTCCGCGTCGTGATCCCACGGGCTGACTACATCATCGACGTCACTGCTCACAGAAATGACCTGCTTCCCACGGTCATAAGCAACTGCGTTGTACAACGCATCACTTTGTTCTAAATGGACACGTGGATTATCTAACTGGACAAGTGAGCTCTCTAACTGGACACTTTTAGTTTCTAACTGGACAACTCTTCCTGCTCGATCGACACCTTGTGCTACCACAACTTCCAATTCCTCATCCCCTGCCAAGAGGGTTTTAGTTTGTAACTGTGGGTGATCTTCTAGGGTCAAGTGTGGCCCACCCCCGAGTGGATGGGCCGTTGTGGATCCTTCCGTAGTGGAGAAATCGCCGCCAACCTTGCGTATCAGGGAGACATGGAGGTCGATAGGCCAGAATCGTTCACCGGAAATACCATTTACGAACTTGTAGGCCTGCAAGTCTTCATCATCCCCAATGGAAAAAGGTCTGCACCCTTCCTTCTTCGGCTTTACATATGTGAGCTCAACGTCATGCCTCCTCCCATCGACATTAAACTTGGCCATCAGTTGTTTCTTCAGCGAGACGTAGTCAATACTTTCGTCTACCAGTACGGCCTTCTGACTCCTCGACCACTTCACGACCCAAGTGCCCTCTTCACAAGCCCACCATCCGCCAAACAATACAGTGATACACACGGACGAGTTCTCCCCTGTTCCATTAGTTAGTGGGGGGGGGGGGGCATTCAGTTTTACAGGGAGAAGAACACATTGTGAGGAGAGATGTATCGCATAACCTAAATGGAAGGATGACTTACTCATTTCCGCCAAGAAGTCGCTGTCTGTCCAGTTAACCCCAGTAGGTGTCAAGCGCGTGAATGGGTTTATGGACTCCCCCTCCTCCCTCCTCTCCCTCTTATTCTCTTAAGGGGTAAATGACAGGGCGGGAGATTTAATCTCACTCCCGCCATCTCTCTGCCCCGCCCTCTCTCTCTCTCTCTCTCTCACACACACACACACACACACACTCTCTCTCTCTCTCTCTCTCTCTCTCTCTCTCTCTCTCTCTCCTGTCTTATCAAATGTCTTTACCTACCCTCTGCGAGATTCCCCCCCCCCCCCCCCTTGGTCTCTCTGAAGTTATTGTTGGGTCAAAATTTTATTCATTTCTTTCAACATAATATATTGTTTGAAAATGTATTTCGTGGTTTGAAATTACTATGGGTGTACTCCTCTCTCTATGGTTTTGCATCTTTTTAGTATTAATGGTGAGTGGCAAACCAAATTTTATACAAAGGTCAAAAATTTACTAAAACCACTGCTAAAGTTGTATAGTGGAAAACTGTTTGTTATCCAGTAGCTGTTAATTAACCGGCTAGTTGTTTTAAAGGGGTGTCATGTAGCGTCTACCGACAAGAAGTAAACCCACTTTATCTTTTGTCATGTCATAATTGACACGTGTCATGTGTAGATGAGTCCACTGCCATGTTCATTGTAGACAACAACAAAACACGGCCATTCAATCCAAATTGCTTTTTGTTTCTTTTTTTCCTCCCTCAACGGTCACATTGGCACAGTGTTGTTATTTCCCACAAACACCCCACTTATATGATAGCCATTCACCGTCCATACTCCCCACAAATCGGTGAAGTTAAGTCCCCTTTTCCATTTAACAACCTCTCCAACAACCCTTCAACGAAATGACATCCTCTTACCCCGGCTCCTCATCTGGCCTCCCTCCCCGACCTGTCCCCATCGTTATATCATCCGACGAATCAGACGATGGAGGTTTGTCGATGACTTGATTTGTGTAGATTTCAGTTGTGCTACTTGTGTCATTATACTACCTTATTTGTTTCATGTTATGCAGGACCAATGTCGCCGCCGTCGTACCGACGAAATCAAATAGTAGAGATTGTCGGCGGTGAGTCTGGGATGCTCAGGTCGTTCTACGAGGCGACCCTTGTGCGCAAACTGGACCCTAACCACTGGGAGGTCGAATATGTGACCCTCCTACACAACAACAGAAGAGAGCTGCTGAGGGAGGTCCTCCCGGTTCAACGAATTCGTCCACGGCCGCCTCGTATTTCTTACGACGCCTACATGCCCGAAGACCGTGTCGACTGCCGCGACAACGATGGGTTTTGGACCGAGAGGGTCCTTGGTGTGTCCGGTTATGGGAGTAACCGAACTTTCACGGTCTACTTCCCACTCAGCGACGAGACGTCTGACCATCGTGCCCCCAATATGCGCCCACACTTCGATTGGGATGGATACAGATTCACCACGCAGCCACAATTTGAATGCTTGTTACCTTAAGTTTGGTTTTCACTGTCTTCTATGTTGAGGACCTCTCCTACTATCTTTTAAATGTTTGCTCCTGTGTCGTATTTGATTAATGCAAGTGATTCTGTCTCCGCCATTTTGTGTCCAGTATATTTTAATGTCCGTCATGTCGTATTTATTTCGTGTCCAGTAAAAACTATGGGATTACCAGTCGGCCCACGAATTTACCTCCACCCACTTTATTGTTATTCTATGGTTTTTCTCTTCACCTTACCATGTCATTATAAGTATGTTTATGCCCCCTCACTGTCAATCTTATCCATTCGATTCCAATATGGGTCAAGCATGCTAGTGACAGCCGCAGATAACGAGATCATGGCATCCAAGTATGGGTAAATATTATAATTGGCACACATAAAACAATATGTCATTATAGAGAATATGATTATCCCATAAATCTTCTCCATTCGATTATGGTAGTAAATGACCTGTGTTTTTCGTACTTACAATCGTGTCCAGTTAAAGCGAATATCTGACATGTTAATCGAATACGGCTGTCCAGTTACACCTTACTGCTTACATGTAATCCGTAAAATAAACCCCAGACCCTTCCTTCTTCAATTGGTTTTATCTTAAACAATATGTCATTTAGTTGAAACAATATTTTCCCCCTCACTGACACTCTCACTGATCTATCTGTCCTCTCAGCCTGCACTTTTACCACCACCTCTCTCTCTCTCTCTCTCTCTCTCTCTCTCTCTCTCTCTCTCTCTCTCTTCTGTCCTCTGCCACTGCAGCAGCTACTTCTTCCCTCCTCTCTCATTGGTCCTTGCTTTTGCAGGAGTAAAGATGCCCCCCTCCCACCGAGACTGTCCAGCTGTACCCCACATGGTGACCGGCCACCGGCTCCCCTTGTCAAGCGGATATCCGCTTTCATGCAAATTTTTTCCGGATTGGGTTACTCTTGCAAGCCTTCCGGATATGGAGGTCATTTTAGCAAATTTGCCAAAAAAATTTCATGTAAGCACCCCCACTAGTCCACATTAGCGAGATATGTGGTATGTGCCACCGGCCGTAACTAAACCCCAAAGTTTGTGATTATTTTTGTATTTTTTTAAAGTTTGTGCCACGAAGTGCAACCACACCTAAACTTTGTGCTATTTTATGCAATTTGCCCTATAAATAATTAGGTTATGAAAAGTTAATAATATATATATACTCTATTTAAAAGGCAATGAAATAATTTAATAATGTTTGAGCCTTAATAATTAAAGTATAATACTACCTCTCCGTATTCGTATAATTGTCCTTTTGGCAAGATACTCTATTAATGATATTCTCTTATATTTTTCTTATTGATCTATTTTTTTACATTATTTATTTGTTCAAATTTTAACTATTTTTCTTTTCATTTTCAATTTTCTTAAAAAGTGTAAAATTATTCAAAAGGTCAATTATACATATACGAAGGGAGTAGAACTGTAGAATGATATAAATCCATGCAAAAGATCTTAAATCTTAATTATCCTTACAAATTACTCTATCCGTATCAGAATTTGCATGCATTTTGTGAATTTTTTATTATTATATACTCCGTATTATTATGAAATAAACCCAATAATCTAAAATGAGATGGATAAAATATTAATTAGAATTATCCATATATAAAGAACGTTACATTAATTGATCCCCTTGATCCTTTTTACTTAATTTAATTCCGGTATGGTATTACCAATCAATCAGGATTTTTTATTTTTATTTTTAATCTTGAACCCAATCAATCAGGATTTTTATTTTAAATCTTAATTTTAATTTGAGCGTGTTCAAGTAATTAAAAAGGTACGTAGAAGCTACACTAAACATATTTTTATTTATTGAGCAATTGACCGGTAATTATAATACTGTAGTTAATTAATTAGCTTCTTCTATTGATCCTCATCAAGCTCTAGGAACTTAGCAACCCACTCTAACCCTAACGTCCCTTCGGCCGAGAAATCGAACAAGTAGCCATCGTCAAAGTTCGCGATGTTCGTGTCACTATCGGTGATGCCGTTGATTTCCATCTTTGTCTTTTGAGTGTCAACGGTTTTGGTGTTGGTATTGCTCTCCTCTGATCTCGGCAGCGAGTTTGGAGGAGAGCTACTGGTTGTATCTTGAGGATTGTGTCGACTCTTCAACTTTTTGCTCAAGTGAGAATGCCAGTAGTTTTTTATTTCATTGTCCGTTCGCCCCGGTAATCTTCCAGCAATCAATGACCACCTGATATGAAAATTATAAAAACTAATTAATTGTTGGACTAAGGAATCAAAGTACGTATGATTAATGCTGAGTTAGCAGCTGTTAATATATGATCAGTAATTAAATTTTATTAAATTGTTATTTTAGATTAAAGTGGGGTAAATCTAGAGGTGATCGAGATCAACGTTATAATTAAGAAAGATTCCCTAATAACTACAGTAATTAAATTGGATAATTCGTATTTTTTTAGTTATATTTGAAAAATTATTATATATGCATTTGTTCACATTTTGAATATATATATATATATATATATATATATATATATATATATATATATATATATATATAATGAGAAATCTTTACGTCTGGATTTTGAGTTGTAATTTAAAAGATAAGCTTATATATAAACGAAAATCGCATTATCATATCAATTTTATATAACAAAAAAACAAAATAGCAAATTGAATCTTTTTTTAAAATGAATTATGATTTTTGTCTTTTTAGAATAAAGTCATTAAAGACGACAAATTAAGTGATATTATTTGGGTTTTTTAAACATCAAATGACGCCGGCCGCAGTTATGTCTTATTTGATACTCCCTACTGTATTGACACCAAAATTCTTTTTAATATTCGATCAAATTATCCAAATTAAAATTTGTAATTTCTTAATTAATTAATATCATCAAATTGGCATTTTGGAGTTATAAATACACATATGCAAGTATTTAAGCACCTGTTTCCCAAAAGCTTGTGAAGCCTAAGAATGAGGTCTTCTTCATCATCCGAAATGTTGCCCCTCTTTATATTTGGTCTTAGATAGTTCAACCATCTTAGCCTACAACTCTTTCCGCACCGATCCAAACCTGCACCGAATTACCCGTCTTACTCAATTTACACGAATAACGATACGTACCAATTAACAGAGTCAGAAACAAAAACTGTTATGAAATATAAACAAAAAATGAGAAACATCAATTTATTCAATTAGAATTTCCATAATTTTACATAAGAATGTATATTTCCGTGCTTTCGTTTATTAATTAGTACGTACCGGCTTTGAGGGCGAGTGTTCTCCACCTCCTCGGGCCATCCAAATGAATGTAGTGAGCCAATTTCCTATCTTCTTCAGCCGTCCATGCTCCCTTGTTCATCGGCTTCTTACCACTTCGACCCATTGTACTACTCTCTTTCGTTTGAATGTGGAAATATATATGGATACGATACGGACACAAGAAAACAACAGAGATCAAGAGAGTGTACGTGTATGGCAGTGTGGGGTTCTTTTAATTTGCAGGCTATAGAAAGCTGCTGCCGAGGAAGTGAGGGGATGGAGGGATATATATAAAGAGGCAGAGGCCGGTCAGGAGACGGTTCAACTTCACTGAGCTACCGTTCATGAATTCAATATGCCCCCACCAACTACCAGTTTATAGCCTCCAACTCCAACTATATATATGGAGGTGTTCTATGTTTAAAAAAAGTTAATTCATGGAATGATGTACTATCTTTTTGTCATTTTGTGTGTGTTTTGAAAATGTTAATTAACTATTTTCCTCGTCTATTTTGTTAGTGTATTTCTAATAGATTTTCCATTTTGGGGATTTTGGAGTTTTTAAAAAATTTTAAGACGTTTTTTAGCCATACAAATTTCTCATCTCATACCTTTGTTTTCCCACTTTGGAGAAGTTGTTGGAGATGATCTTATACTTGTCGCAGGGATCAAATTAAGTAACATTTTAATTTTTGGCACATTTTTTTTAAATAATATTAAATGATCATTATTTCTAATGTGTGTCAATAAGTACAAATTACATAATAAAAATAAAGGGAAAGATTTATCTTCAAATTGTATTTTTCTAGTTTTAGTGCCTTAATATTCAATTGGACGATGTACAACGTTAGATTGGACGTTGTTGAGTAGAGAAGTTGTCGACATTACTCGATGACCAGTGAAGTATTGGATCGGGTTAGGAAACAACGTTGGATTGAACATTGCTAATACGGGTCAGATCGAGCCTAACATAAAGGATTAAAAAAAAATGGATTCACAACGTCCTTTTGGACTCTTTTTTTTTTTGTAATCGTGTGTGAGATTGTGTCTTCATAATATTTTCCTTAGCAACAAAATATGTATTATATAGTTGAAATATAGGGCAGATGGTAGGAATTGCTTCATTAGTATTTGCCTTGCACTATAACCCCCGATACCCAAGTTCGAATCCCTCCTTGAACAACCACTTTCAGTTGTTGTTTTTTTCATTCAATTTTTTTCCACAATAACATATTTTTCTTATGGAATATATGATCATAGACATTTTTGATCATATATAACATAGTGTGTCTATATTGCTGAAAGGGCAAATCTGTCATTTCACATGTGAAACTGATTTGCAGTACATAGGGGTGGTTTTGGGCGCCAAATCAGTTAGAGGAGTTGCTGTAACAAACTCCCACTTCAGAGCTCAATGGAAGCTTAGATTGATCATCCATGAAATCCAAATTCCAAATGATTTTCGATTAATCTCTAATGTTCAAATGGTATCAAAGCAATTCAATCCAGAAATTGAGTTTGATTGATTTTTTTTTTCTGCAATTCGAAGCATAGTCGGTGTTCCGACGCCAGATCTGGTTAGCTTGCTGTTGTCTTTGTTGTTGCGCTATGTCTGGGAGAGGATCGCCGAATCAAGGCACGTACGCTGATGCAGTCAATGGAGGAAGAGGAAGCGGAGGTAGGGGAACCTTCGTCACTGTCACTCCCCCTGCTCCTGGTGCTGGGAGAGGTGGAGCTGGAGTGTTCAACGGGATTCAATTTGGAGATCTGAATCAAGGAATGAACACGGTGCACTATAACCCGCTGTTCCTCTCAAATTCGGACCATCCAGGTATGAATCTCGTCAATGTTGTGTTTAATGGCTCAAATTTTGCTAGCTGGAGTAGAGCCATTCAAATGGCTTTGGGAGCCAAGGCAAAGCTAGGTTTCGTCACAGGAAGTGTGGTCAAACCTCCGGTTGAGAGTGAGGAGTTTGAGAAATGGGAAAGGGCCGACTATATGGTCAGGTGTTGGTTAGTGAATTCAATGGCACCGGAAGTCTCTGAAACGCTCATGTATGTGGAATCTGCAGCAGAATTATGGAAAGAAATTAGAGAGAGGTTTTGTGAATCAAATGATCCATTAATATACCAACTTCGTCGTGATTTAGGGAACATTCGACAAGAGAATTTGTCTGTTGGTGCTTATTACTGCAAGATAAAGAAGGTTTGGGATGAGTTACAACTTCTGGATGCTGTCCCAGGTTGCAATTGTGGAGGGATTGGGAATTGTTCTTGTGGTTTGCTTAAAAGAATCATTGAAAGGGAAGAGAAAGCCAAGGTAATGCAATTCCTGATGGGGCTTAATGATGTATTTGAACCATTGCGTGGGAATGTACTGTCAAAGGACCCAATGCCAGGTTTGTTGAAGGTTTTCCAAATGGCAGTTCAGCTGGAGAGATCAAAAGGTGTCACCTCTACCATCCCAGGTGACATCACTGCTCTAGCAGTGACTAAGTTCCAGCAATCTGAAGCTGAAGCTAATGCAGTAAACAAGTTCAACTATGCTAAACAAGGAGAGTTGTCTAGGTTTGAGCAGGCAAAAAGGGATTACAAGAAGGCAAAGCTTGAACGTCAATGTGAGTATTGCAATGAGAGAGGCCATACCAAAGATACATGTTTCAAATTGGTTGGCTATCCAGAATGGTTCAAAGGCCCCAAAGGAGATGACAAAGGCAAGCCCCAGAGGAGATTTGCTGCTCAGTTTGAAGTTCCACAGGTTGATAGTCCTCTTGATCATGGCTTTCAAGAGATGAAAACACCTGACCCTGCCATGGTCAATGCTATATTCAATGAGGTTGTCAAAATGATGAAAGGGAAGAGTACTGTTGATCAATCTGAGAGCTCTGTGAACCAAGCCATGGTTCATTTTGCAGGTACACTTAGTGTATCCTTCCTTGTTGGTACTAATAAAGGTGATAAAAATGCCTGGATTGTTGATTCAGGGGCAACTGATCACATTGCCTTCGACAAAGGAATTTTCACTGAGATCATTCCTTTGCCTAAGGTAGTCTCATTGGGGTTACCTAATGGATCTCACATCTCAATTAATTGGTGTGGGACTGTGAAATTGCAAGACACATTTGTGATCAGAAATGTATTATTTGTGCCTGAATTTTGTCACAACTTGTTGTCTGTTTCAAGAGTTCTTAAAGATCAGAAACTTATCTTCAAGTTTGATGAGACATGTTGTTACCTACAGGACCATATAACTGAGAAGTTACTGATCAGAGGATGGGAAGAAGGTGGTCTTTACAGAATCCAAACTGCCAATGCCAGAGATAAGTTTGATGCTGTTTCAGTTCATCATAATGTGTTGTGTAATAATATTGATAGCATGTTTCTAACTCATGCTAGACTTGGCCACATGTCATGGTCAAAAATGAAACATTTATCTTTGTGCAAAGATGTTGCAGACTGCAATTTCAGTTGTGATGCTTGTTCATTAGCTAAGATTCACAAGTTGCCTTTTGATAGAAGCACATCCTTAGCTGTAGCACCTTTTCATTTGCTGCACATGGATGTCTGGGGACCCTATAGAACTCCCTCTATATGTGGTGCTAGGTATTTCCTAACAATCCTAGATGATCATTCAAGAACCACTTGGGTTTATTTGATCAGAGATAAACTGCAAGTACTGGGATGTATTACCAAGTTCCTTGCATTGGTAGAAACACAGTTTCAAGTTTCTGTGAAGTGCATTAGGACTGACAATGGTACAGAATTTACCCAACATGGTTGTGTTGAATTGTTTGATACTCATGGAATCATTCATCAGAGATCAGCTCCTGGTGTTCATGAGCAAAATGGCCGAGTTGAAAGGAAACATAGGCATTTGCTTGAGACTGCTAGAGCAATTAGGATATATGCTGGGTTACCCATCAAGTTTTGGGGTGACTGTGTACTAGGGGCTACATACTTAGTGAATAAGATGCCCTCTTCCATTTTAGGATGGAAATCTCCTTTTGAGGTATTATTTCACACTCCACCCTCTTATGAGAAGCTCAAGGTCATTGGTTGTTTGTGTTATGCACTCCAACCCAATGACAGAAGAGACAAACTTGGACACATTGCCAGAAAATGTGTTTTTTTGGGCTATCCACCTGGTCAGAAAGCTTACAAGCTATATGATTTGGAAAGGAAGGTCATGATAGTTAGTAGACATGTGAAATTTGTGGAATCTGTATTCCCTTTTAAGAATGTTTCTTCATCTTCACCTGTATCCATGTTTCCAAGGGAGATTGGTTGCACTGAAGATGATGCTCCTGCTATTTTAGATGAATCTCCTCACTACCAGGGCAATCATAGCTTATCTCCTCCTGCCTTTGCTAACACTGACCTCTCCCCTCATGCTAATGCTGATTGTCATAGCCCTGAAGGATCTGGCAACAATGACATTATTTCATCACCCTCCCTTGATTCCCTTGGACATTCTTCATCAAATGAGAGTGTCACTGGCCCTCCCCCTCTTCCCAAGAGATCTATTCGACCTCCCCCTAAGCTTCAAGATTATATCTGTCAAAATTTGCCATTCAGACACAGTTCAGAGTCTGGTGAGTCACTTTCACAGTCCTTTGCAGTATTCTCTCTTCAGAATTTGACTCATCTCTCTTCAGATTATGTCCACTCATTAGTGAATGTCTGTGAGGTCTATGAACCTGGTAGTTATGCACAGGCCAAGGGCAAATCAGAATGGGAGAAAGCTATGCAGGCAGAAATCTTAGCTCTAGAAAACAATCACACATGGTCCATTACTCCACTCCCTCATGGCAAGAAAGCTATAGGTTCCAAGTGGATTTTTAAAATCAAATATAAGCCAGATGGTCTCATTGAGAGGTATAAGGCTAGATTGGTGGCCAAAGGCTATAATCAAGTGAAGGATAAAGATTATAAGCAAACTTTCTCTCCTGTGGCAAAGCTTTCAACTGTGAGAGTCATCTTAGCTCTAGCTGCAGTCAAGGGTTGGGTGTTGCATCAGCTAGATGTCAACAATGCTTTCCTTCATGGATTTTTGGATGAAGAGGTGTACATGGTACCTCCCCTAGGCTATCATGTTCCTCCTGGCCATGTATGCAAGCTCAACAGGTCACTTTATGGTCTCAAACAGGCTAGCCGACAGTGGAACACTGAACTCACTAGGTTCATGATCAAGTTAGGATTCTCTCAATCCAAACATGATTATTCTCTTTTTGTGAAGACTGATGGCACCTCCATGACCATAGCACTTGTTTATGTTGATGATATGTTACTCCTTGGGAATTCTTCAACTGCTATTTACAACACCAAGCAAGCTCTTCATTCTGCTTTCACCATCAAAGATTTAGGTGTTGCCAGGTATTTCCTTGGCATGGAGATTGCTAGGTCCTCCTCTGGCATCTTGCTCAATCAGAGGAAGTACATTCTTGACATCCTCAAAGATTCTGGTATGGAGAATTGCAAAGTTACCAGATTTCCAATGCAACATGGCACCAAGCTCTCATCTTCTGAAGGGGATCCTTGTGAGCACCCTGAAGCTTACAGGAGGATCATTGGGAGACTTCTTTATCTCACTCTTACCCGTCCTGACATCTCCTACACTGTGCAACAACTAAGCCAGTTCCTTCAACATCCCTTGCAGCCTCACTGGAATGCAGCCATGTATCTTCTTAGATACTTAAAAGGAAGCTTCAACATGGCCTTATCTTTCCCTGCTTCTTCCTCTCTTCAATTGAAGGCCTTCAGTGATGCTGACTGGGGTAATTGTAGAGACACTGGCAGGTCTCTTACTGGGTACTGTGTCTTCCTAGGCTCATCTCTAGTCTCTTGGAAGACAAAGAAGCAAAGGGTGGTGTCCAAATCATCCACTGAGAGTGAGTACAGGGCAATGTCCACTGCTGCAAGTGAATTAGTTTGGTTGCAGGGATTGCTATCTGACTTAGGTGTGAGTGTTTCTCTTCCCATCTCCATGGACTGTGACAATAAGTCAGCCCAAGAACTTGCTGCTAACCCCTTGTTCCATGAAAGAACAAAACATGTGAGGTTGGATGCACACTTCATTAGAGAGATGGTTCAAATGGGATTCATCTCAACCTCCCATGTTTCATCTTCACAGCAAATTGCTGACATCCTCACAAAGGCCTTAGGATCACACCAGCATCAGTACTTGACATCCAAGCTTGGCCTTGTCAATCCAACTCCAATGCAAGCTTGAGGGGGGGATATGGAATGTATGATCATAGACATTTTTGATCATATATAACATAGTGTGTCTATATTGCTGAAAGGGCAAATCTGTCATTTCACATGTGAAACTGATTTGCAGTACATAGGGGTGGTTTTGGGCGCCAAATCAGTTAGAGGAGTTGCTGTAACAAACTCCCACTTCAGAGCTCAATGGAAGCTTAGATTGATCATCCATGAAATCCAAATTCCAACTGATTTTCGATTAATCTCTAATGTTCAAATTTCTTCATGGTACAAGGAAATCTAGCACACTCAGACTTTCATTCCTGGTAGCACACTCAGACTTTCATTTCTGATTCCGGTTCCTGGGTAAGAGTACCCTCTAGAGCACTATATCCCCTATTTAGTAGCTCAAAAAAGTAGCTATTCGATCCATATCTTGCCGAATCTCAACTCACTTATAAGCACATTACAAGACTCGTTGTTTTGATGCATCAAGCTTTATTAAGATCTCACTCTTTCATACCCTAGCTAGTTCGGACCATGTCAAAGAGAAGTTTATTTCCACCCTTCCTAGCTTGTACATCATCTCTAAGGCCACCTCCTCTCCGCGCACCTCCTCTCCGCGCACATCACCCATCTTTCCTTTTTTATTGGGGTTTTCCCACCCGATCATATTGTATTAGAATTGTGGGCAAGAGTGGATCCTCTTTAGGATCAGATGTGGAAGTCGCCCCCAATCAAAAATAAAATTTAGTATATATATATATTTCTCTTATCGATAGCTTCGATTTGATATATTATAACCTCAAATCCAATACTTGAGTAAAAAGTTATAAACGTTTCAAAACTTAAGCGATATAAATTATTTTTCACGTCATTTAACAAATTAATATACTTCTATTATACTTATCATTTATTAAATTTCGTAACTTAATAATATAATTAAACCCGAAAATTTCAAATGTTAATGGTTTTTTCGAAAAAAATTAGAGTTTAATTTTTCGCCTCCTCAACTAAACGCTTCAGGATCCGCCACTGATTGTGGGGAAACTCCAACAGTAGATTCCCCTTTTTCTTTTAGAAAAAGAATACAGATGGGGTTTGTGGAGAATATGAGTTGTGGGAGTATCCCGCATTGATTAAAAATTGAATCCAAGCCTTGCATATAAGCCGGTGGACTACCCCACCTAACACCAATTGGTTTTAGAATGGAACCCCACTCGGCTTGTGTGCTCGGCTTGGTTAGCGTGTTTGCGCTTGGCGTGCGTTGCCCCCACATCGGATGACCCACTGTTATTTCATAAGGTTAGTGGAGAGTGAGGTGAAGGAGGAAGACTTGATTGATCGAGATATTCTTCACTCTACCTTCATCCCATCCATACAAAATGCAACAAGTACGTGTATTCAGATAAGTTAGTTTTAGTGATATACATATTTCGGTTCTTCCACATTAATTATAAAAAATTAAAAAATAATGGATTATAAAAAAAGGTGAAACTCTATATAATACCTTAAATTTTTGTGTTAAAGTTTGATCGACTTTATAACCGTAAAAATAATAACAATAAAAATAATAACAATAAGTCGATATAATCCGATACTTTTTTGGCCCTCGTTCACTGCCCAACTGATATATTTAACATATTAATTCACGGCTACTTTCCATTTATACCAATCGTTTTTGCCATTATACATTCGCTCTCACGGATGAATCAAAGATTAGCTACTTAATTTTAATTTTTAAATCATTTGTAGGTCAGATCAAGCCAAATTTTGGTGTTGATAATTGTTAAAAAAAAAAAAAAAAAAAAAAAAAAAAAAACGGGGTTAGTTTTGACTAGGCGGATTGACTTTTGACTTTAAATTATCATTAGTTAATCAATTTGTTGTTTGAATATATAATTCAAAATATATGTATATAATATATATACTCCCCCGTTCACCAATAAGTGTCGTTTAACATTTCGGTACATTTTTAAATGAATTAAAAATATATAAAATATTAACTTTTTAAAATAATTTTAAAATTATAGCTAATAAGTACAGTATATATAAAATTATAGTATAAATTAATTAATTAAAAATTTGATATTTTATATGGTTTTTAATTCTTTAAAAAATGTGTCAAAAAATTAAACGTTATTTATTTCTGAATAGAGCTACTATATGGCTATGGCCTATGGGGACGGCTAAGTTAAGTCTTTATTTACATCCTCGATCTATTTTTCAATAGTATTGGTGAATATATCGATTATCTACAATTTTAAAGCTGCTAACACATACTCCCTGAGATTTACACTTATATACTATAGTAATAGTAGTAATTTATAAAATAGATAATGCAAGTAGTAACTAGTGGTACCGTACATACGTGTAGACATTACCTAGTAAGTAGTACCTAGGCACACATTTTTTGAATTTCTCGTCCATATATATTTAATATAACACCGACTCCAAGTTGGCTTATACATAATTACACTCTTAATTGTCTTAATATATTTATCCTTTTAACTATTTAACACACTTTTCTAAAAGAATAAAAACTAATATAAAATATTAATTTTTTTATATATATTTTTATACTTATTAGTAATAACCGAAAAATTACAAAGAGTCGATATTAATTTATAGGGTTTTTATTCTTCTAAAAAGGCACGGTGTTCACTAGTAAAATGATAAATATTTAATATAGAGAGTGCATCTTTCTAACCTATTTTTTCCATTGCATTTATCCAACCACTAAAAGTATAAATGTACGTACGTTTTTAATAATGCGTTTTCTTGGAAAACATCCTACAAAACAAGAGTAAATTAACTAGGGATTGAAAATACTTCCCTATTCTTGTTTGGTGGAGCGTAGAGCGATGTATTTGGTGCGCAAGGAATTGTGAGATCGGTGACAGAGTGCAGCTTGAACAGTCTCTCATCTTGGATTGATGCGCTAATTGTCGAGCACATAAATCCATTCTAAAACTAATTGACAATAAGAGGAGTAGCCCACCAACTTATATGCAAAGATTGAATTCTTTATATTTCACATCTTCCACACATTTCTATATCAAGACAATGAGCCACAATGCTTGTATATCATGCTTACCAGCTAAGCTAATAAGATTTTACAGATCCATTATACAATGTCGTTGATATTTGATAACATGAAAAATACACTTATTTTATAATATTAAAAAAAAATGGCGCGCCAAACAAACTTGATTACTTTATTTAGGAGTAATCTTTTGTGAATCATAATCTCTTAACATCTAATGAACACTTAATTAATTCATTAAAAAAATCAAGAGTCAAAAAAGGGTGGCTTTGAATTGACCAAAAAACGAACGAACAAACCGATAAAAACTGAGCTGTTTTTAGCTCACATATCTCCATCTCTCAACGTAATCAAGCATCATCAAATGCCACTCTATTGGTCAAATAAAGTTGACGGTTATTTATAAATAATCAATTTAAAATAACGTAAATTTATAAGTACAATTCAATATTTCGACCCTAAATTGTGTTAGATAAATAAAATATAGTATATAATTTATAAGATATTTTATTTTAAATAAAATTTAAAACACTCTATAGGTCATTAAATGGGTAGCCTTTGAAAGTTTTGAAGCCCAGTCGAAAATCTGCATGGAATCGGCCCATTAAAAGGATGAAATAAAGCCTTTAAATAGAGGATAACACCTCATTTATTTAACCAAATATAATACAAGTAGTGAATAAACATTCCATTCTCTATAATTAAAGATATTTTTTTTTAAATTGATTAATTTAAATATATATATATATGTTTGCATTTTACAAATATTGTATGCTAATATGTGACCCTCTCCTCCGATTGACCCATTAATTTTGGATTTGAATTAACTTTTAATTAAATTATATATATAGCAATTTAACCAATCAAAATAGTGTAATAAAAATGTTATAACATATTCTCTTCATTTTAAAATATAACTCGTTTACCTTTTTTTAAAAAAAAAAAGTTAAAAAACTTTATAATTTTTTTTAATATACTAGGTACGTGGAACCTACGCACGTGTGTGACATTCCGAGAAAACCCAACGAGAGTTGTATCGGGTTTATATTTTTTTGGTTATAAGGTCGGGATCCGCCCTTATGACACAAAAACTTAAGCCGTTGTATAGGAACTTCTCCTCCCCTTATATTTTGGTTTGTTTTTCAGCTGTTTTTTTTTTGGTGACCAAGCTTTTCAGCTGTTTTTAAATGTGGGTCTGTACATACCCACAAACCCCAACATCGCGCGTGGTGATGGATGTATTTGATGTGTGTATGTAATCCTTGATCCTTTTGACTAGGTTATAGCTATTGAAATTTTGGTTGTTGAAGATGGTTGTCTCCTTCTAGTTGTTGATATTTTCTCAAGTGACGAGGCCAATCCACCCACTACTCGTAAGTGACAGCCTGAATTAATTACACCGTGAGGGCGTGAGGGGTGCTTCAATGCTTCTTGGAACAAGAAGATCGATCGAGCCAGTAAAAGCCCATCAATCGTCGGAGAGAACAACTATTTTCTCGAGCTTATGAATTACGAACAACTATTTTCCTCTCTTGATAAGAATGAGATTATGCTGAAGATATAAACTGTTGTTGTAACTTGTAACTAGAGGTAACGAACAAAATGTATATGTTACTATTGTCTATGGTTCCGACAAATAGATTGATAAATAATTGATAAACTTAATGCCTAGTGATGTATATAATACGTAAGCACACATTTGAAAGTAGATTGTGTAGTTCATAAAGGATTAAAGGTAAAAAAAAAAAAAAGGGATAAAAAGTTAAGGTAGACAAAGCACATCAAGGAATAAGAGAAGTGTGGGATAGTGGTGTGCCCTTCAAACCACACTTCCCTTTTGAGTTGGAAAGCATGCAACTTCCATTTTTTTCCTCTTTCACAAAATAATACTACCTCTGTTCAGAAATAGATGTCGTTTAACTTTTTAACACGTTTTTAAGGAGCTAAAAACTATATAAAATATCAATGACAATATTTTTGAAAATCTCGCCTAATATGGTGAAAATCTCGCATAATACACGATGTCGATGACAATATTTTTTAAAGTCATTAGAGATTTAGATGCGAGGAGGTCATGTAGCATGGTTTCATAAACCGAGATAATATTGTTCTAATTAAATAAAATCGGTAAAGTGGGTTAAAAAAATTTCCCGGTCTTTATATCTTATCGTGATTGAATTGGAAAGTAATTTGACATTTAATTTCGCATAGTTTTAGTTTGTAAAATCGTACATGGACGTCTAACCTCTCACAACAATTTATGGATCGACAGGTTTTAAAACCGTCACCAACGTCATATATATTTTAGTAAAATTTTGAGCGTTTAGATATGAATACTAATGAATAATGATATCTCTAAAAATCGAAAAAGACGATCAAATGAAAAATGAAATGAATAGAGAAAAGGAGAAATGATTTTCCTGATGCGAATAGCAACAGTTCAGATTCGATCCAAATTAACAACGTGTATTGGACTCCACATTAAATAAATAAATAAAGAAAAGAAAAAAAGGTACGTATGTATGATGCGGTTCTTGTATGTTACTCCATCATATGATATGCATAGCTAGCTACAAGAAAAGTTAAATGAATTAAACATGCATGCATGTGTCATGTGTGTACTCTTTATCTCTACGTGTATATATATACGTACAAGTCAAGTCATATTGAAAGTTATAGTGTACATGGATTTGGAATCTCTCCATAGATCGAATTCAACCCTTTTAATTTTGGTAGGTTGTAAGGGTTTAGGAGTTGGCCGGGGTTTAAGGCTTTAGCTTATATGTTACGTCTATATATATATGCACATCCATTAAACCTTAATAACTCATGTATATAAGGCAACAAAATTAAAGTTTGTGCTATTCTTTATTAATTAGAGATGGAAATATTTCAGGTTATAGAATGATATATACATACACATACATACATACGCATTCTAAGCTCGACGTACATATATAAGATCAAAAGTCGACTGGACTCTGTGAAAACTAAGATCAAAATAGAGCACAACAGCTCACAGAATCAGTGATCACATCACTGTTTTATCAAGCCATATCAAGAGCTTTCCAAAGAGAGAAAAACGGCAGCTTTGCCTTCATTCATATCATGTTTTGCAGATCCCAAAAACCCTACCTCTAAGAGGTTATTACAAGCTTATATAGACACATGTTCTCACCTGTGATTGGTGGATCAGAAGATGACAAAACCATGTGCAGCTGTCAAAATACAGCAACCGAAAATGCAAGGAAAATGTAGCAGAAAAGCATAAGGAAATGCATAAGGAAATAGAGAGAGTGAGGACCACAAGGGACCACACTCTTGTGTGTGAAATGCATATGAAAAACATATAAAATCACACATTATTCTTCATATCCCCTCCTCAAGTTGGGGCTGGGTTGAAACCAGTGAGACCCAACTTGGAAGAGAGATGGAGATGTTGTCTTTCACCCAAGGGTTTTGTTAAAACATCAGCAAGTTGAGCACCAGTCCTGACATGTTGTGGATGCAAAAAAACCTTCAGTCAACTTCTCTCTAACAAAGTGACAATCTATCTTCAAGTGCTTAGTCCGTTCATGGAACACAGGGTTTTCAGCAATGTGTAAGGCAGCCTGATTGTCACAATACAGAGGAATAGGTAGAGGTACTGCCACTTTCATAGTGTTCAACACTCCTTCAACCCACACAAGCTCACTAGAAGTCATTGACATGCTTTTATACTCAGCCTCAGCTGATGATTTTGACACTGTGTTTTGCTTCTTTGTTTTCCAAGAGATTAAGCAATTCCCAAGGAAAACACAATATCCAGTTAATGATCTTGCACTAAACTGACAAGCACCCCAATCAGCATCACAAAAGGCCATCACATTTGTATTAGAACTGGATGAATAATGCAAACCAACTGAAACTGTACCCTTCAAATATCTGACCACATGTAAGGCTGCATCAAAATGGGGTAGCCTAGGCTCACTCATGAACTGACTTAAATGCTGAACAGCATATGATATGTTTGGCCTGGTCAAATTCAGAAATAAAAGCCTCCCAACCAACCTCCTATAAACTTCTGGATCTGTCATGAGCAAGCCTTCATCAGTTGACAACTTCAAACCTCTGGGTAAGGGAAAAACTGCAGGTTTACAATCCATCATGCCACAATCCTGAAGGATATCTGCTATGTATTTCCTTTGATGCAATAAAGTGCCTGATTCATTTCTCATGATCTCAAGCCCTAAGAAATACCTTGCTAAACCAAGGTCTTTGATAGTAAATGCCTTGTTTAAGGCAATTTTAGTTGAACTGATCTCAGCTTCATCATCACCTGTAAGCAAGAGATCATCAACATAAACTACTGCAATGACTATCCCTTTAGCAACCTTTTTAGTGAACAAGGAATAATCTTCCATGGATTGAACAAATCCAAGCTTCACTAGGAACCTGCACAGTTCAGTATTCCATTGTCTTGAGGCTTGCTTCAGCCCATAGATAGACTTCTTGAGCTTGCAAACTTGACCAGGCTTACCTAAGGTATACCCTTCAGGAGGTTTCATATAGACTTCTTCATCTAAATTGCCATGAAGGAAGGCATTGTTTACATCCAACTGATGTAAAGGCCAACCTTTGATAGTAGCAACAGATAATATGATTCTTACAGTGGCAAACTTTGCCACAGGGGAAAAGGTGTGCTTGTAATCCTTTCCCTTAATTTGGTTGTAACCTTTAGCTACCAACCTTGCCTTATATCTTTCAACTGATCTATCAGGTCTGTACTTGATTTTGTACACCCACTTGCTGCCTATAGCTTTCTTGCCATCAGGCAAATCAGACATAACCCATGTATGATTATCTTCAAGAGCCTTGATCTCTAAATTCATTGCATTCACCCACATTGGATCCTTCACTGCATGTGAGAAATGATAAGGCTCTGCTATGGCTGCCATTTGAGCAAATGACATAGTAAAATTCTCATCAAGGACCTGAACTGGTCCCAGACAAAATGCTAAGAAGGACTGAGAAACAGAATCAGATCTTCTATTTCTTTGGCACACAAAGTCCTGTAACCTTCTAGGAGCCTGAACTTCTCTGGTTGACCTCCTAAGAGGAGGAAATATTTCATGATTACTAAGAATTTCCTCTGACATTTGTGGGACAACTTCATTAGATGACTGTGAGGGGGACAAACTATGAGATGAAGTTACAGAATTTGGAGCTATTTGAGGAGATGACTGAGTTGAAGAAATCTGAGAATAGGGACCCATTTGAGCTCCAGGTTGATCAATCTCACAATCATTAGCTGGATTCACAAGTGGCAATACATGCTGCAGGTCATTAGATTTAGTGACAGTATCTGATTCATCACTCTCTTGAGCTTTATATGGGAATTTGGACTCATGAAAGATGACATCTCTGCAAATTAACATCTTTCTGTCCTCTAGATCCCACACCTTATATGCCTTCTGGCCATGTGGGTACCCCATGAACACACATTTCTTAGCTTTAGGACCCATCTTGTCCTTAAACATGTGAGGAACTGATGCATAACACAGACTTCCCATAACTCTCATCTCATCATAGGTAGCAGGCTTCCTGAGCAGCTTTTCATAGGGTGATTTCCATTTCAAGATTTCTGTAGGCAGCTTGTTAATTATGTGTGTGGCAGCTAAGACATACTCTCCCCAAAATCTGACTGGCAAACCAGCATGTAATCTCATTGCTCTAGCTGTTTCAATCAAATGTCTGTGCTTCCTTTCCACTCTCCCATTCTGTTGAGGTGTATAAGGCACACTTCTTTGATGCATAATACCTTCAGAAGCCAGAAATTCCATGCATTTTCTTTGAACAAACTCAGTCCCATTGTCTGTTCTCAAGCACTTTATAGAAGCACCATATTGATTCTTCACATAAAAGGTGAAGTCACAAATGCATTTAAAAACCTGCAACTTATCTTTGAGCAAGAAGGTCCAAGTAACTCTAGTGCAATCATCAAGCACAGTAAGAAAATAATGGAAACCATTATAAGTAGCTACTTTATAAGGACCCTAAAGGTCCATATGGACTAAATCAAATGGATTAGAAGCCAAACTTATACTCCTGTCAAAAGGCAATCTATGATGTTTAGACAGAGAGCAAGTCTCACAATGGAAATCATTCAATTCAACTGAACTACATAACTGCAATTGTCTTAGTTTAGAAACTGAAGTGTGCCCAAGTCTGGCATGCAAAATGTCTAGATCAAAGCTAGCTTTATTACAAATTCTACTGAGAATTTCAGTTCTGGTCTTCATGCATGCTCCTCCTGAAAGCACCTTGTAAAGGCCTTGACTTCTATGACCAGATAGCACCACCTCCTTAGTTCCAAGGTCATGGAAATAACAATGCGTACTTGTGAACACAGCTATCATGTTGTTATCATCAAGAAGCTTGCCAACTGAAAGCAGTCTATGTTTAAAATCTGGAACTAGCAAAACATCATTAAGATTCAGGCTATCTGTTAGCTGCAAACCTCCCATATCATTAACTGTTTTGATGGATCCATCAGGAAGTCCTATATGAATAGGACTTTGCAATTTAGCTCTTCCTAGTAAGAACTGAGAATCAGACATCATGTGGTCACTAGCTCCAGTATCAATAATCCATTCAAGAGATGGATCTTTCTTCACAACATTATTTGCATTATAGAAGGATAATTTACCTGCAAAGTTTGCAAAAGAGGACTCACTTCCAGCTTTTCCTTTCATCTTCTTTAGGATCTCCTGGTAGACTGCATTCACCATAGCTGAGTCAAACTGTCCATCTCCTCCATTTCTCTCTGAATGCTCCTCATCAAAGGGAATGTTCTGCATAGATCCACCAACTGAACCAGCAGTGTTGGCTGAACCTCTTAATCCCGGATTGTTTCTCTCTTTTTCCTTCAGTTCTCTAAACCAATCAGGCACTCCATGTATCTTGAAGCACTGATCTACTGTATGTCCTTTCATGTTGCAATGAGTACAGGTGGAGAGTTGCTTCAATCTCTTAAGCTCTCTCCAATCCTTCTTGTACTGCTGACCATTAGTGCTATTAGTATAGCCTGTCCCTGAGCTGTAGCTGCTTGGTCCACTGCTCCCTTGCACATTGCTCTTAGACTGATAAGTAAACTTGCTTCTGTTGGCTGCTAAGGCACTTGAGTCCAAGTTGGAGGACTGTGAAAAATTTCCTGATGCTTCATTCCCACTTTCAACTTGTTGAAGAATGTAATAGGCTCTGTTAATACTAGGCAAGGGATCAGTTGCTAGGATCTGATTTCTGGCTCCCTCATAGTGATCATTAAGACTCATCAATAACTGAATCACTTTGTTCCTTGAATCAATATCATTGATCTTCTTCTTTACCTCACAAGTGCATCTCCCAAGAGCACCACAGCTGCATTCAGGAATACCTTCTAGCACTTGGAGCTCATCCCAGTGTTTCTTGAAGGTATTATACAAATCTGCTATAGACATATTTCCTTGAGAAATATTAGCCAGTTTCTTCCTTACCTGATAGATCAGAGGAGCATTAGTTTGCCCAAATCTCTCAATCACCTCATCCCACAGTTGTTTGCTCGAATCAGTAAACATCAGCCCCTCTGCTATGTTCTTATTCATAGAGTTTAGCAGCCAGCAACGCACCATGAAGTCAGCTCTTATCCACTTTTGCAGATCTGCATGATCCACTGCAGGTCTAGCACAGGCCCCTGTAATAAAGCCCAGTTTATACTTGGCTCCAAGAGCCATAGTAACTCCTCTACTTCAAGTCATATGGTTAGTGCCATCAAACAAAATAGCAACTAACTGAGCACCAGGATGATCGGAATTAGACAAATACATATGATCACTAGTGTTAACTTGTGTGTTGCCCTCTTCATTCTCTCTGTTGTTGTTGCTCATATTTCCAGATGTATTGAACATAAACAAGATATGAAACTTAGCAAGAATAGATATAAAATAGATGCACAAAGGATCTGACCTTCACAGCTCTGATACCCTGTGAAAACTAAGATCAAAATAGAGCACAACAGCTCACAGAATCAGTGATCACATCACTGTTTTATCAAGCCATATCAAGAGCTTTCCAAAGAGAGAAAAACGGCAGCTTTGCCTTCATTCATATCATGTTTTGCAGATCCCAAAAACCCTACCTCTAAGAGGTTATTACAAGCTTATATAGCCACATGTTCTCACCTGTGATTGGTGGATCACAAGATGACAAAACCATGTGCAGCTGTCAAAATACAGCAACCGAAAATGCAAGGAAAATGTAGCAGAAAAGCATAAGGAAATGCATAAGGAAATAGAGAGAGTGAGGACCACAAGGGACCACACTCTTGTGTGTGAAATGCATATGAAAAACATATAAAATCACACATTATTCTTCATAGACTCAACAAACACATAACACTTGAATATGAAAAAAAAAATATAGGGTTGATCATTTCTCGATTTGCTATTGATAAATTATCATGAAAATGAGGTAACTGTTAAATCAACGGTGGGTCATCCGACGAGGGGGGCTGCGCTAACCAAGCCGAGTGGGGTTCCATCCTAAAGTCAATTGGTGTTAGGTGGGGTAGCCCAACGGCTTATATGCAAAGCTTGGATTCATTTTCTAATCAATTTGGGACAATCCCAACTCATATTCTCCACAATAACAGTATCGGATTCGCATTCTAATTGGTAGAATATGAATCCTTTAAAACTAGGAGAGAGAGAGAGAGAGAGAGAGAGAGAGAGAGAGAGAGAGAGAGAGAGAGCTTCTATACAGATTTCAAGAAGAAGATCAGTTTCTGTTACATCAACTGGAAATGCAACCCCTTTCCCTTATTTATACAGCAAGAGGTTCTAACAACCTTTTGGGCGGGATAAGGCTATTTACACAAAGCTACCCAAACATTCTAAATGTTCACAATATACCCTTCTACAAATTATTTCAAGCTTTGTTAAAATTTCATCATAAAAACACATTAATTTTAGGGGGGAAAAAATCATATTTAACCGGTGACTCTAATAGTACTAGCTAGCTAGTGATGGAGGTTACGTGCCAAGCAAGTTAATCACGCATCTTCTTTTCTTCTCAGATCTTTTCATAACGAACGTTAACAAAGCACGCATTAACTTTTAAGGTTTGATGCCTTTTACATCTTCCTTAAATCGTGAAAATTAATGAGATGGTATTCAACATCAATTCAAATTAAACATACAAAAATATAGGTTTACCTTCATATTTAAATTAAATTAAATTATAAATTAATATTAATATTATAACAACAGTCCTTCCGTTTTATAAATAATACTCTATCCGGGATAGATTTGTAAAATAATTTTTCATAGAATATCAATAGAAGATAAAATCCAAAGCAATACTAAGTCCTTCCGTTTGGCAAAAACATGTTTTTCACTATTTATACTCTCTCTGTATCAAAATACTTGTTGTTTTAGTTTGGACACGTTTTTTAAGAACGATAAAAACTATATAAAATATCAATAATTTTATTGATTTACAAAAATAATTTCATACTTAATACAATCATCTATAAAAATTATTTAAAAAATTCATATTTTATATTGTTTTTCGCTTCTTAAAAAGCGTGTCAAAAAGTAAAACTACAAATTTTGTGATACGGAGGTAGTATATGTTTTTTTCAGAATGATAAAAACTATATTAAATATCTGTTTAACAAAATAATTTCATAAAACATAATGCTTTATAAATAATACTCCAACCGTTAATTAAAACTTGTCATTTTAGAAAATTTTACATTTTTTAAGAAAACAAGTAAAAATACGCCTATTCATCTAATTATTACTCTCCCATTTCACTTAATTTATTAAAAATTACAGCTAATATCTCTCTAATTATTACAAGAGCAAGAAAATGGACGCAAAAATATACTTAAAATAATATTTATTTTTTTAATAACATTTTCTCTTTAAAATGATTTTTTTTTTCTTTTAACCGATGGAGTAGCAAGTGACACGTACTTTTCAAAAAAAAGTGAAAAAAAAAAGATATTTTCCAATCTACTACAGTACGTTACGGGTCCGGATCCGGTAGAGTTTAAGGGGAACTCTACCACATAGAGTTCTCATTTCCTCTCACAAAAAATAAATAAAAATTAAAAAATAAAAAAAAAATTGAGGATGGTAGTAGGGGAAGGAAGGGGGGATTTTTAGCCACTGATTTTAAAATCAGTGGATGAGATCCTCCCAACTCTACCCATAGAGTTTGTAAAAAACTCTATGGGATCCAAGCTGGTACGTTACCTAGATTCAAATCACAATTACAAAAAATTATAATCATTTTGCCGTTTTCTTTCGTCTCTATAATCAAGATCAACTAAACTTTCGGATCATTGAAGCCTCCAATTAATTAATGTGGTCACACACCCATCAAAGTCATTATTTGTTATAATTTACTACCTTCGATCTCTTTGATGTCAATATTCTTAAAATTAAAGCACGGTAATTAATTATTAAGACACTAATTTGACAAAATTAAAATGAATTTTTCGTGTTATAATTATAAAATACATAAGCTAGAGTACTAAAACTGATTTTTTTTTTCTAATAATCAAACATTTAAAACATATGCATTGCGAGTTTGGATCACCGTACATTCGGTGTTACACTTACTTATTTCGAGTATAAATTCATATTTTTTTTTTTTAAATTATATTTGTATTTTATACACTTATATTAACATATTATTAAAATTTATTATTAAAAATTATAGATAATTAAAGGATTGATTATCTTATAAAATATTTTTTTATTTTTCTAAAACATACATTTTCAAAATAAAAGTCTATAAACATGTTAATATAAAGTATAGAGTATAAATATAATTTTTTAATTTTTTTAATGTGAATTTATACCCGAAATAATTAAGTGTAACATCGAGTGTAACACACAAAGTGTTACAGGGGATCCAAACTGATTATATCGACACAAGTACGAATCACCTGCTAAGTACACTTTTTATGTTACATTCTCTATTACGTACACTTCTTAAATTAATTTAAATTATGAATCAAATTATGATACAACACTTCTTAAATTTTAAATTGATCTAAATTATGAATCAAATTATAATACGACATGTTGGTTTATATATTGATGAATTGAAAATGTAAAAGCTAATCTTAGATACTTATATTGATGAATTGAAAATGTTAGAGGTTGAATTCAGGTCACAAATTAAAATTATAATGTACATTATTTTGTTAATTATAACTATTTTACCGATAAATTAATTAATATTAATATTATAATTAAATTAAAGCCAAATCAATAACCAAATTGCTCTCATAAAAAACCGCCACCGTCGCCCGGCTGAAGATCACCGGCGGGAACATCTACTCCGGCGATATGCCACGGTGACTCGGGCGAACACCCGACCTCGCCAACAACAACGTGGCCGAAGTCGACGAGGAACAGATCAGGAAGAAGATTGTAGAATGCATCATCACCCAACAAGCACTTGCAATCACTCAAGTAGTCGGAACAAGAATAATGGGACAGATGGGATTCGCCGGCGCCGTTGGCCGGAAGGCGGAGGGCGGCAGCCTTGGCTGCGGCAGCTTTGATGTCGTCAGGGGAGGAGCTGGCGGGGCGGGGAAGCGCGAGAGCCAGCTCCGGGAAGTTGAGGTAGGCGGAGGCGCCCTTGACAGCCAGCGCCGCCGCGTCGTGGGCCCGTGCCGCCATCTCGGCCGTCTCGAAAGTTCCGAGCCAGATCCGGGACTTCTTGCGGGGCTCCCGGATCTCGGATACCCATTTGCCCCAGTTGCGCATCCTGACCCCTCTATAGCTAAACTGGCCGCCGCCGTGTGGAGCGGCGGGGCGGTGTCTCTTGTTGGTGGCGTTGGTCATTTGGAGAGAAAGGGCTGAAACTTTGCTTGGTGTGGAATTAAAGGACAAGTATTTATATAGGAGTCCTATGAGGCTTGCTTGGCAAGCCATCATTATTAATGTCACTTTTGTTTCCTTTTCACAACATATCTTATAACGGGGTTGAAATCGTCTCTCCCCGTCCGTGTCCCCTTCTACTCTCCCTCATCACAATCTTTCTATTTTTTTTTTCTTTTACTATTTAATTTTAATTTCAATTTTAATTTTTTTTTTAAAAAATTGAGTTGTGTGATGGGGGACGGGGGAGGGGGACAAGGAGGGGAGACAGAGGATATGACTCACTTATAACGAGGGGTGGATCCTCCAGCGGCCCAGTCAGAGATGCCAGCCGCCCCCATCAAAAATAAAATTTAATATATATTCTTTTTATCGATAATTTTAGTTTGATATATTATAGGTTTAAATCTGATATTTGAGTAAAATGTTATAAACGTTTCAAGACGGAGCGATATAATGTAAATTATTTTTCACATCATTTACCAAATTAATATACTTATATCATACTTATCATTTGTTAAACTTGGTAACTTAATATAATAATTAAATCCGAAAACCTCAAATTTGATTTTTTTTTTTTCGAAAAAAAAGAGAGTTAAAGTTCAATGGTTTATTGAACTTTAGGATCCGCCACGGCTTATAATGTAGGTTAAGAATGTATAATATGGTACGAATCCCTCGTCTCATTGGTTTATTGAACTCGAGTTTTGTTGTATGCTTGTAGTTAATTAGAGTTGAAAAAGTATATAATATAAAATCTGATATGAACTGATCAGATCTGCAAATTTTATTGAAATTTATGACATAAAATCGATTCAATTCGAACAACCGGAACAACTTGAACCCCCATTTCCAAACTCGAAACATTACTAATTACTTGATCAAATAATGTTTCGATCCAATAGTAATGGGCCAGGCCCAAAATTGATCAGAAGAGTCTTGAAGATGATTAAATCGATAAGGCCCAACAATTACCTCCTCTAATTGTGAGGAAGTCCACACAACTTAGCTTTATCTTCTTGTTTGAAATCCCTTGTTTGTGAATTATATAGGTTGAAATGGATTAGTTAACAACATTGCTTAATCAATTGAAGTTAAAGGTTGTGTGAGCTTAAAAATTGCTAATTCAAATTATTTCGAATTAATTAACAACATTTCTTAATCAATTGAAGTTATAGGTTGCGTGAGCTTAAAAGTTGTTGATTCAAAGTTACTTTGAATTAGATAGAAATCATACAAAGTCATTTCGAATTAGGTCAAAATTTTGTCCACCATAAACCGATTCAGATTTTAGGGGCAACCCATTGTGGAGTTTTCCCCATTCATATGAGCATATATGACCTTTTCTACCTTCTTTCCTTGCTGAAATATCTTGCCTGTTGTTTAAACCGCACATCTCGATAGATCGATGAGCCAAAGCATAGTGTGAAGAGAGGTTTTTAGACATGCCTTGAGTACAAAAGATAAAATAAATGCGACGAAGACAGGATATAACTCGATATATGCACATATAACTCATAAGCATATAGAAAAGATCCTACAGTTTACGCACTTTGGAGGACAGGACTCGCTGCAGCAACTCTCCAAGCATTCAACCAGAGTGTCATTACATGTGATGGATCCAAGAAGAAAGCAGCCTAGAAAATCCTGTCTCGTTAGATCGAATTGCCTTCTAAACACTAAGATATATATATTGTGCAGAAAATGTGAAAAACGGAGTACTAGGCTAAATTGTATATAACTCACAGAGTAACGCTCTTGTCCCGTAGTGCAAATTCGAACTGCAAAAGAAAGAGGCACGACAAGCATTAGAAAGATCGACGAGCAAGGGCCACGCACGTACGCAAGCACCACTATAGGCTATATGGGTTCGGTAACTCGTGTGGTTTATGCCTTTTATGGTTTACCTGAACCTACAATTAGTCCATCTCTCTAGCAAGTCTCCAATGTTAACAATTAAAGCCCTGTAAAAGTCAAGAGGGTGTTTCAGAGAGACCTATCTGACAAGAGTAAGATGTAAAACTGAATTCAGGTAGGTGACAGAAATATCCTCTGAATCTCTGATATTGACTTACCCGTGGATATGAGGCACATCTTCCCAGATACACGGCTCATGATCTTTGTCCTTGCATACCTGTGTCGATTTTGTACATATTAAGTGATCGAATAACAAACTTGCGGGATACGAATGACGCAAATTAAATCAGATTTCTATATATATTTCTCTAGGATAATTCTGGTATAAGTAAACTGTGAACATATTGATTATTCCTACGTAACAACATTATTTTCATATAAAAATTATTTATCTGCTGTAACATGATTATTAGTACATAACTCATGCAAATCATACTGTAAGAGGTGTTTACAGATGATAGAGTGGATGGCGTGGTTAAGAGATAGGACCTGGACAGTGAAGCAAACGAAGAAGAGGAGACGGTGGCTTCGAAGTGAAGAAATCCTCTTCCAAGTCCAAAGCCAGAGCAAACAATGACAGTAACTTCATTCCAGCAAGCCTGACCAGGCCAAGATATTATTAATTGTTTGTGTTTTTCTTGTTCACTTGTTCCAAACGGGAACAGGTCGAACCTTGCAAGGTAGTGGTCCATCAAGGCACCAAAGTCTCATCTGCGATCCACAGCACAACATGTTGCAATCTTCACCACAAACCCCTTTGGTACCTCTTGCGTTGCTCTTGAGCTTGCCGGGGTATTAGCCATGTATGTTTAGATCGAGTTTTATCTTTTCATATTATTTTAAGTATTGGTAGTTATGTATTATCCATGTAGAAGCCTAAAACACACATGTAAATGCACAAGTCATTCTCAATTAAACCAATTTACTTGTTTTATTACATGAACACTAGCCAATTTTAGTTAAGACATGAACCTCCATCAAATGAGAGGCTGGTTCATTTCCTTATTCGCATTGAATGGTTCAAGAAAGATGACACTAAGCAAGATATATGGGTGAGAAATGGACTGACCAAACCAAACCCTTATTGGCATTGACACACACAGACAACAGTCGCCATCATGGCATCATGGCATTCCTGAGTCCTAATTAGACTAAGATTCCGGTGAAGGAACTGAGCCGGCAAGGTCAAGAGACGACGCAGGCTCAAATGTAGGTGGCACTAAAGCGCTGTTCAAGATAGTCCCAACTGCGGATAGGAGGGAACCTGCGCGCATACAATCATCCATCAGAGATGTCTAACAGCCTAAGTGGTGTAGCCATGTAAAGAAGATAAAATAGGAGATGAAGATAGTTCATAACTGCATAGACATAACTCATCATAGGCATATAAAAAGGATCATTTATACGTACTTTGGAGGACATAACTCGCTGCAGCAACTCGCTAAGCACTCCACCACAGAGTCATTATTTGGATCCAAGAAGAAAGCAGCCTAGAAAATTTGTCTCATTAGAAAACCTAAGAGATCACTAAACTATAAATTCTCATCTGGTGTACAAACTGATCAATTTTGATACAGCTTGAAATCTGAACAAGCAATTCACTTCCTTTTTTTTATTGTTCATGCCAAATACAAAGAAGGACGCCAAGACAACACTACAACTATTTATGTAAGATGATGGACGGCACAAAGATGGAACTCACAGAGTAGCGTTCTTGGCCTGTTGGCCTCACACGGTGCAATGTTGACCTGAAGAAAGAAGCACAAACATTAAAAAGATGAGGGGCACATAAACACCCCTATGGGTTTGGTAACTCATGTCCTAGGCAAACGTTTATGGTTTACCTGAACCTACAGTTAGTCCATCTCTCTAGCAGGTCTCCGATGTTAACAATTAAAGCCCTGCAAGAATTCAAATTTGACACTCATCTGAGAAAATAGGTTTTGCTGATAGAAATTTTTCAGATGACAAAAGGAAAAGGTTTTTTGCTTGATGATAAAGCCAGCGCAATAGTTGGGATTCAGTTATTCACCAATAACAAGCTACATTTTCATTTCGCAATGGAAGAAATTGTCCTTCTCATTATTTAAGACTTCAAAAAGTGACTAAAAATTGAGTTCTGTGAACTGAGGAGACTCGCTTCTTTCCAGAGAAATAAAAAAATGAGACTCACATTACATGGTGATATTAAATTGTAAAGGCCTTCAAAATGGCAGAATGCAACACATTTGAAAAATATAACTACTTGCCCTTTCAAACCACTCACAAAGCTGATTTGAAATTGTTAGAAAACTGAAGTTTAAAGTATAAGAATAAGCTGTGGAGAAGAAGGGATGCAATGTAAATCTGGTGAAAAGTATCAACTGATTTGTGGGGATGCCAAAATTACACAAATAAAACAAGCTGCCTGCTTGCTAGAGTTAGCTATTAAGTTATATATTTTCTTCATTTAAGGTAGACATTTAAGAGCTATTAAGTTGTATATTTTCTTCAAAATCCAGAAGGCTATGTTTTGTTCATTCCCGTGTATTTGATTTAGGACATGCACTAGCAACTGTGCAAGACTACACAAAGTTGTATGTTGACTCGGTTATTTGCTAGAGTTACTAAGAAGCATGACAAGGTCAATATCAATTTAAACTATCTCACAGAGCAAGTAAAGAGATCTTCGCATCCAGGATAGCTTTAAATGCCATTGCATTTTATTTACTTCAGGACCAAATGCCACAATGCACAGACATCTTATTCTCAGCTTGACTAACCCATCAATATGAGGCACATCTTCCCAGATACGTGGCTGACAATCTTTCTCCCTGCATACCTGTGTAACTTATGTCCTAAGTGAAGGGAAAACCGCAAGATATAGAAAAAGGAAGCAAAGCAGATTATATATACCTGAAGCCCAGGACCACCATCGGTTGCAAGAAGGGTAACCATCCCGTAATCTGTATGAGGAGAGACACCAAAAACCTCTCCATTATGTAATTCACCTAATATAGCACAAAAAATGAGAACACAGTGGTGTAAGGACACAAAGAAGAGGGGAGAGCTTGCATAATTCATCAAGATGATCAGCCTGTGATTCCCCCCCCCCCCCCCCCCCCCAGTCGGAGCTTTTAGTTAGATTTAGACTACTTGGGTTCCTAGCACATAAGTTAAGAAGTCACAGAACTTCATGATCCTCGGTGAAAATTCTTTCGTATAAAAGCTCTCTGCATGGAAAAAAAAATTTCACTTAAGGATCTATAATCAACTCACCAAATCACATACAAAAAGGAAATAATATCATCAGTGGACAAACATTCATCAAGATGACCAGCCTAAGATTCTTGTTTGCAGTTGCTTTTTGTAGACTTAAATGATTAAGATCCTAGCACATGTTCAACTAAGAGGCATGTGAAAAATCAGTAACCCGTTTTCTGATGCTCAACAACAACAACAACAACAACCCAGTTAATCCCGCTATAGAGCGGGGTCTGGGGTCAGGATGTACGCACTCATACCCCGAGCAGGTCGAGAGAGTGTTTCCGATAGACCCAGAACGATAGTGCAATAGGACCACATAGTAATAGGCCGGCACAGAGGGAGGGGCATAGACAGCATGAAATAAGAAAGGGGAGGCGCAGGGGAAAACATTAAAGTAAACAAAGGCACGAGGACACAGCTCCAATCAAAACCATAGCAAAAGGCACTAGACATCAGCAGCTCGAATGCTCCTTCTCCAGTGGTCTCTGTCCGAAGTCATATCCTCCGATAGGTTCAGCAGAGAAAGATCATGTCTAATAACCTCCAACCAGCTCTTCTTAGGTCTATCTCTCCCCCTACAGATTTCTCCCAAATTCAGGATTTCGCACCTACGGACCGGAGCCGATGCAGGTCTCCTACTCACGGGACCAAACCAACGTAGTCTCGACTCCCGCAATTTGTCCACAATACTCGCAACTCTAACCTCTCTCCTAATGTCAGCATTTCAGATTCTGTCGAGTCTCGTGTGCCCAGTCATCCATCTCAGCATTCTCATCTCTGTAACTGACAACTTTTGTTCTTGAGCTTTAGTGATAGGCCAGCACTCAGAGCCGTACAACAAAGTCGGTCTAACAACCACCTTATAAAATTTTCCCTTCAGTTTAGCTGGGACTTTTTTGTCACAAAGCACCCCCGACGCTCTTCTCCATCTTAGCCACCCAGTCTGAACTCGATGCTCAATATCTCTATCAATACCCCCATCACTTTGAACGTACGAGCCAAGGTACTTGAAGTACTCCTTCCTGGGGACTGTAACCTCCCTCAATGCAACTGTGGATCCCTGATCATACCCCTCTCCAAAACTAAACTGAACATACTCGGTTTTGGTCCTACTCAATCTGAGACCCTTAGACTCTAGCACCACCCTCCAGTTTTCTGATGCTCAACAAAGAGGCATATTTTGTTAGGTTCAAACAGCTTAGGATATAAGCACATATATCTAGGTTTCAAAATATCAGACTCTTCATTGGCAGATGTCTGAATAAAAGAACCAGCATTATGGAGAACAGTATTCAATTAATTTTGATGACTATATCAGTAAAAGCCAATAGTGATAGACCTGGATAGTGTAGCAAGCGAAGAAAGGGAGATGGTGGCTTCAAAGTGAAGAAATTCTCTTCCAAGTCCAAAGCCAGAGCTATCAAAGACAATAACTTCTTTCCAGCAAGCCTGAGCAAGATATTTGTGTTTTTCTTGTTATATTAGGCTGTCAATACAAAGGATATCTACCATGCATATATTAACACATACGGAATTACGGAGCACATGCTACAAAACTTGAAGGTATTGGAAAAAATAAAACATTCTTTTAAACCCTTCATTATCGTTTAATTGCATTTCTAATAGACCTCTTATTGTCTTTGTAAAGAACAAATCTAAAGTTTGTTAAACTTTTTACTTTTGTTATTTGTTCTAGAAAAATATTGTTTGAAAAAAAAAAGGTTCAAACAATCTTCAAAAGGGACAACATACAATGTTTTCTACTTTCTACTGGTTTAAATAGGAAAAGACTCCATGGTGTTCTACAATGAACATAGACAGTTGAAAAAAAAAAGAAGGGAACAATCCCCCAAATAAATGGGAGAGATGAAACTTACAAATTTTGTTCATAGTAAGCTTCCATGGTCTCACGCCAGGCAGGCAGACTATCTAAAATAACATTTAAAACATATATGTCGCTCTTGGTCAACAACTAAACCAAAGACAATAAATATGTGCTTGAGCTGAATTTATAAAATTAAGGATGTTCATGAAAATGGGTACCTTTAGATGGCCACTGATTCAGACAATCTTCGAAGGGGCCAATATAGAATGACTCTTTTGAGTCAGCTGTCATCAGAAGTAAAGGGATTTTATCAACTACTGCAGCAGACATGGAGCATAACGTCCTGAAGATCTACAATAATAACAATTTGGGAGCAAGTACTTGTCATTTTCGCACCCCTATTTTTCGGCGCTATTGGGTCTAAACTAGGATCTTCCGTTTTAAAAGGGAAAGGGGGAAGATAAAGACCAACTCACTAGTCTCGGGCTCCAATAAATATTGTAGGGGAGAGAAAATCCAACAACAATGCTTGTAGTATCAACTAATTGTGCAATAACATGCCAAATGCACAAATGATAGAACACATCAATAACAGATCAATGTTTGTCTTTAATAACAGCTTTCATCTCTACTCTGTTATACCCAAAATTAACTAATGGCCGATTGCAAAATCCACATCCAGAAGAACTCCTAGCTGCACATAGTCTTGATGTCTTGTTTTAGTATCCTAGCTAACTTTTCTTACAGCAATATTTATCAGTCATAATGTGAGAATAGAAAGGTCCAATAATATGTTTGGTGAAAAAAAATGTAGGATGCTTTTAAGAATCGATGAGTGCAACATCCATCAGTAATTTATTTGAACTGAACAATTTCACTTTGATGAAGGAATTTCAATAAACCTGAATTCTCAAAAAATATAATGTCGCATTCCTTTGGCTTTGAGTTATAACTTTAAAAAAACAATCAGTGGATTACTGCATCTGCATGCACTGAGTATTTGACACTTGACGGGTGTTGCTCTATACCTTAAACAGCAATGATCAAGTATGTAAAGCAATCCAGAAATGGAAAACATGCCAAAGAGGCACGTAAAAAATGACTAAAAAACCTGTATCACTTGCTGAGGGGTCAATCTTTTCTGAGTAAAAGGGTATATAACCCCTATGTTCCTTCCTTTCCAGTTTCTTTTTCTCTTCAAGGGGTAGTGAGAAGAAGTTTTTGCTTTGACAAAAGAGTTTCTCAAACATATCTTCGTCAATTCCATGATTGATCACATAGAAGAACCCAGTTTCAGTGCATGCCTGACAGTGAAATTTCAATCATGTCAACATAGTTACCACTTAGATTTTCAACTTGCTGAAATTGAATCAGCATTAACTAGAAGTCTAAAAATGCACAGTGGATCTAACTCCAATAAACATTAGGAAATCTAGAGTTGACAGTCCTACTCTAGATTTGGCAATTTGTTTAATTTTCACAGGGGAATAAAAGCGTTCCCAATTTAATCCACTGACTGAACTTGGCTACATTGTCTCTCAGCAGTGAAGGGGGGCAAATTAGGATCAGATAACAATCAAGGATGAGTACAATAAGCCTAATTATTTTGTACTCCTAACGATTTGGGTGAATCAACATAGCTAGAAATCCTAGTTTCAACAGATTTAACCGGACTACAATACCAGACCCTGAAAATCGAAGTTCATCTACAAAATTCACAAAACTGACGCTCCTGCAACACATACTAAACCAATGAGGTTCAAATTTGAAAGCTGAAAAGAATTAAATTGCAGAATGACAGGACTAGCTCAAGTACTATAGCAAAAAGGGGAAAGAAGATCCACTGGAAGGTAGGATTCAAAGTCAATGGAAACAACATTTGTGTTTTGGAATGAACGATCGAAGGATAGAAGAGATGAAGAAGAGGGAAAACCTGAAGGACGGAATTAGCAGCCGAGATTTTATCGACGGCTGACAAATCGATGATCGGAAGTTTCAGAGCGCCGGCCATTTTCACCGACGCTTTGGGAGGGTTTCTTTCACTGTCTTTCTTTCAACTCTCCGAGGAGGGCGTTATTTATAGGGGACGGAGGGTACGGTACCCCCTCCCTTTTTTAAAAAAAAAAGAGGTTAAATTCCAGGAAAACACCCTTTAAATACATTATTTTGCACAAAATCACCTCCTAAATTGAAATTTTCAGGAAACCACCCTTAAAAAGCTAGATATTTGCAAAAGACCATTCATCTTATCTTTTCCATTAAGATTGTTGTTAAATGTGTGAAATTACCATTTTTCCCTTGTACTTTTAATTTATTTGAATGGTAAAAGAAGGATCGCCCTTCAACAACTTTTATTTTCCATTTTATGAGATGATTAAGAGGTGACGGATGAGCACCTAGGAGAACTTAGAACCAACTAAAATAAGAATGACCAATTTTGAACCAAATAAATCAAAAATGAAAGTCTGAAACACTTAGGAATTGTCAAGAAATGAACTAGGATATTTGTGGATTTCAAAAAAAAAAAAACTAGGATAATGGTGATGAAAGGGAAAAATAGTAATTTTGCATTTTTAACATCAAACTTAACTTAAAAGGCGGGATGGGAATCTTTTGCAAACATCTAGCTTTTAAAGGATGATTTTCTAGAATTTTCAATTTAAAGGGTGATTTTTTTATAAAATTATGTATTTAAGGGGTGGTTTTCTTAAATTTGGTCTTAAAATTAAAACTTGAGGCGATAAAAAAAATTGCTACGAAAATTAGTAAGTACTATGACCCTACTTAAAAAATATTGTAGTACTATAAAAAAAATTGATGATATTATTTTAAAAATTGAAAAAAAAATGATAGGGGTATCTATTCGACAAAATGTGTCATTTATTATCTATGTACTTTTTTTAGAGTGATAAAACTCTATAAAATATCAATTTTTATGAAGTTTCTTTAAAAAAAAACTTTATACTTGTTCTTCATTTCGACAAAACATTTCATTTACTATTCATGCATGTTTTTTAGGATGACAAAAATGGTAGTATAAAAAGGCAATTTTTTATTGTAAAAAAACATTAATAAAAAATTAATACTTCCTTTGTTCAAAAATATAAATAATTCGACTTTTAGCACATTTTTTAAATAGCTAGACAATATCAACTTTTGAAATAATTTTTCACATAATTTCATATATATTATTAATAAGTATAAAATTATGTAAAAAAAAATAATTTAATTATTGTTCTTCTTTTTTTAAAAATAAAACAGGGCTGGTAACTCCGCAACATGTTGCGGAATTTCCATATATATATATATATATATATATATATATATATATATATATATATATATATATATATATATTGGGTACTTAAGGGAGGTTTCCATATAATTTTTTTTTTCTTTGAATTTTGAGCGTTTTTGACAAAGTGTTTCGTAAGAAGTTGCGGATGGTGTATCCCGTAAAAATTAATGGTGCATTTTTCTTATAAGATCCGGAGTAGGTGTGATCCGGATCAAAAGTGTGATTGTCTGATAAGATCGATGATCCACTCACTGGATATTATATATGAGAATATGGGATCGGATCAAGATGAAAAGGACTTGTATTGTGAGTGGGTAGCAAGATCAATCACCTGTAGACTGTAGTGCAAGTTTTAATATTTTAAGGTGTATTTTGGATTACATTGTATTTTATATGTTAATTTTGTTCGGAAAAGCATATCAGGTAGACTCTTGTAATGATAGTGGATTGTTCCTAATTTTTCACTCGTGTCAGATTTGGGTGTATAATATATCAAAATGTCTTAATGGGGAGCTTATAACACAATATACGCCAAAGAAACATGTAAGCAAGGCAAAGGAAAATGCACTGCTATGAAACAAATAGTCCACAGGAAGGTTGCTTCGACTGATCAAACCCTTCTTTGACAATGGCTCTTTCTGCAAAAAAGCGAGTCCTGGCCACGACATTCCTGAGTCCTAACCAGATTAAGATTTGGTTTGCCTTGAAGGAAACGAGTTGTGTTTTCGCAAGGTGAAGAGACTACAAGAACTCAAGTGTAGGTGGCCTTCAAACGCTGTTCGAGATAGTCCCCACTGCGGATAGGAGGGAACCTGCATACACTCACTCATCAGATATGCCTGCGTGATGTATTCGTGTGGGAAGAGAGAATAACAAGATGAAGACAGCTCAAAAAATGCAGAAATGACCAATATACGTACTTTGGAGGAGACGATTCGCTGCAGCAACTCTCTAAGCACTCCACCACACAGTCACTATTTGGATCCAAGAAGAAAGCAGCCTGGAAATTTTCAAATTTCAATCAAGAAACAATTATCATTTGTTTCATTAGAATTTCCTGTTCAAGATAAAGATACATCATGAAAACCTCAATTTCATACTGCTTTTGTATATGCGATTTCAAAGAACTAATCAAACTATATGCTCAACGAAAGTCTGTTCAATTGCAAAAAATGGTATCAAAAAAAATTCAGCATGATATGTGAGAAAGTATGTTCGAAATTACAAGGAAACAATGACAAAGCAACAAATAGATACACGAGAAAAAACATGAACGTGGAGCCGAGGGGAGATGATGCATTTATATATTCAACTCACAGAGAAGCGTTCTTGGCTTGTTGGCATCACGCGGTGCAATGTTGACCTGAAGAAAGAAGCACAAACATTAAAAAGATGAGGGGCACATAAACACCCACCCCTATGAGTTTGGTAACTCATGTCGTAGGCAAACATTTATGGTTTACCTGAACCTACAATTAGTCCATCTTTCTAGCAGGTCTCCAATGTTAACAATTAAAGCCCTGCAAGAATTGAAATTTGACACTCATCTGAGATAAAAGGTTTTGCTGATAGAAAATTTTCAGATGACAAAAGGAAAAGGTTTTTCGCACTTGATGATAAAGCCAGTGCAATAGTTGGGATTCAGTTACTCACCTATAACTCGAAATTTTACATCTGTTTTAGTGCTAATGCCTACCTATGTTTTACAAGTTACATTTTCATTTCCCAATGGAAGAAATTGTCTTTCTCGTGAGACTTAAAAAGTGACTAAAAATTGAGTTCTGTGAACTGATACTCACTTCTTTCCAGAAATCCAGAGAAATTAAAAAATGGGACTCACATTACATGGTGATATTAAATTGTGAAGGCCTTCAAAATGGCGGAATGCAACACACTTGAAAAAAATAACTATTTGCCCTTTCAAACCACTCACAAAACTGATTTGGAACTGTTAGAAAACTGAAGTTCAAGTATAAGAATAAGCTGTGGAGAAGAAAAGGTGCAATGTAAATTTGGTGAAAAGTATCAAGTGATTTGTGGGGATGCCAATATTACACAGATAAATCAAGTTGCCTGCTTCCTTGAGTTACATATTAAGTTACATATTTTCTTCAAAATCCAGAAGGCTATGGTTTGTTCATTCCCATGTACTGTATATGATTTAGTACATGCATTAGCAACTGTGCAAGATGACACAAAGTTGTATGTTCACCTAAATGTTGTAAAAACAAGAACATAAACTCGCTTTTTTGCAAGAGTTACTTTCTGGCGTGCCAAAAATTAATCTAGCTTAAGATTAAAGTCTAGATGAAAGTTTGGATGAAATTCTAGAGATATATCAAAATTGTAGCCTTTGTGGATAGATTAAAAGAGTAAATTCTTGTTTGGCATGACAAATTACATCGAGTTTTGCAAAGCTATTTTTTTGAAAATCACGAAAAGCTTTGCTACACCGCTTTGAAAAGCTCTAATAAGCTTGTGCCAAACAGGCCCTAAGAAGCAAGATGAGTTCAATAGCAATTTAAACTATCTCACAGAGCAAGTAAAGAGATCTTCGCATCCAGGATAGCTTTAAATGCCATTGCATTTTATTTACTTCAGGACCAAATGCCACAATGCACAGACATCTTATTCTCAGCTTGACTAACCCATCAATATGAGGCACATCTTCCCAGATACGTGGCTGACAATCTTTCTCCCTGCATACCTGTGTAACTTATGTCCTAAGTGAAGGGAAAACCGCAAGATATAGAAAAAGGAAGCAAAGCAGATTATATATACCTGAAGCCCAGGACCACCATCGGTTGCAAGAAGGGTAACCAGCCCGTAATCTGTATGAGGAGAGACACCAAAAACCTCTCCATTGTGTAATTCATCTAATCTAGCACAAAAAATGAGAACACAGTGGTGTAAGGACACAAAGAAGAGGGGAGAGCTTGCATAATTCATCAATATGACCAGCCTGTGATTTTCCCCCCCAGTCGGAGCTTTTAGTTAGATTTAGACTACTTCATGATCCTCAGTGAAAACTCTTTTGTATAAAAGCACTCTGCACGAAAAAAAAAAATCACTTATCTAAGGATCTATAATCAACTCACCAAATCACATGCAAAAAGGAAATAATATCATCAGTGGGCAAAGAACATTCATCAAGATGACCAGCCTAAGATTCTTGTATGCGGTTGCTTTTTGTTAGACTTAAAAGCTTAGGATCCTAGCACATGATGAACTAAGAGGCATGTGAAAAATCAGTAACCCATTTTCTGATGTTCAACAAAGAGGGGCATATTTTGTTAGGTTCAAACACCTTAGCTGCTTAGGATATAAGCACATATGTCTAGGATTCAAAACATCAGTCTCTTCATTGGCAGATCATCCGAATAATAGCACAAGCATAATGGAAAACGGTAATCAATTACGTTTGATGACTATATCAGTTAAAAGCCAATATTAATAGTGATAGACCTGGATAGTGTAGCAAGCGAAGAAAGGGAGATGGTGGCTTCAAAGTGAAGAAATTCTCTTCCAAGTCCAAAGCCAGAGCCATCAAAGACAATAATTTCTTTCCAGCAAGCCTGAGCAAGATATTTGTGTTTTTCTTGTTATATTATGCTGTCAATACAAGGGATATCTACCATGCATAAATTAACACCTACGGAGTACATGCTACAACAAAACTTAAAAGGTATTGGAAAAAGTAAAACATTCCTTTAAACCCTTCATTATCTTTTAGTTTCATTTCTAATAGACCTCTTGTCTTTGTAAAGAACAAATCTGAAGTTTGATAAACTTTTTACTTTTGTTATTTGTACTAGAAAAATATTGTTTGAAAAAAATGATTCAAGCAATATTTAAAAGGGCTAATACACAATGGTTTCTACTTTCTATTGGTTCAAATAGGAAAAGACTCCATGGTGTTCTACGATGAACATAGAGAGTTGGAAAAAAAATACGAAGGAGCAATCCCCCAAATAAATGGGAGAGATGAAACTTACAAAATTTGTTCATAGTAAGCTTCCATGGTTTCGCGCCAGGCAGGCAGACTATCTAAAATAACATTTAAAACAAAAAATTCGTTCTTTGTCAACAACGAAACCAAAGACAATAAATGTGTGCTTGAGCTGAATTCATAAAATTACGGATGTTCATGAAAACTGGTACCTTTAGATGGCCACTGATTTAGACAATCTTCGAAGGGGCCAATATAGAATGACTCTTTTGAGTCAACTGTCATCAGAAGTAAAGGGACCTTATCAAGTACTGCAGCAGACATGGAGCATAACATCCTGAAGTTCTACAATAATAACAATTTGGGAGCAAGTACTGATCATTTTTGCACTCCTATTTTACGATGCTATTGGGTCTAAACCAGGATCCTCCTTTTTAAAAGGGAAAGGGGGAAGATAAAGACAAACACACTAGCCTCAGGCTCCAATAAATATTGTAGGGGAGAGAAAATCCAACAACAATGCGTGTAGTATCAACTATTGTTGCACTAACATGCCAAATGCACAAATGATAGAACACATCAATAAAATGAATGTTGTGAAATAAGTCCAGAAACAAAAAACATAAATTACAAGTTCAAGCAATTTATGTATTACAGAACTTATTTGCCTCAATGTTTGTCTTTAATAACAGCTCTCATCTCTACTCTGTTACACCCAAAATTAACTAATGGCCGATTGCAAAATCCACATTCAGAAGAACTCCTAGCTGCACCTAATTAGTCTTGATGTCTTGTTTAGTATCCTAGTTAACTTTTCTTACAGCAATATTTATCAGTCATAATGTGCGAATAGGGAGGCCCAATAATATGTTTGGTGAAAAGAATGTTGGATACTTTTAAGAATCGATGAGTGCAACATCCATCAGTAGTTTATTTGAACTGAAAATTTTTCACTTTGATGAAGGAATTTCCTTTACTCAATAAACCTGAATTCTCAAAGAATATAATGTCTCATTCTTTTGGCTTTGAGTTATAACTTTCAAAAAACAAAGGAATCAGTGGACTACTGCATGCACTGAGTAGTTGACACTTGACAGGTGTTGCTCTATATCTTAAACAGCAATAATCAAGTATGTAAAGCAATCCAGAAATGGAAAACATGCCAAAAAGGCATTTAAAAAATTATTAGGAAAAAAAAAACCTGTATCACTTGCTGAGGGATCAATCTTTTCTTTGTAAAAGGGTATATAACCCCTATGCTCCTTCCTATCCAGTTTCTTTTTCTCTTCAAGGGGAAGTGAGAACGACTCTTTCGAGTCAGCTGTCATAAGAAGAAGCAAATGGATATATTATATCAATAACCTCAATCACCATATATGGAGCAGAATGTAAGTTGAGAGGGTATTTCCAAATGACTAGAAGTGTCATACATATAGACAATAAACAAACAAAAAAGACAAGGATAGCCTAGAAAAAGGCAAGGATGAAGAAATAGCGAGAAACAAAAATGAGAAAAACCTGTTTCACTAGCCAAGGGATCATGCTTCTCGCAGTATTCCCTTTTCTCGTCGAGGGGAAGTGAGAAGAAGTTTCCGCTTTCACAAAAGAGTTTCTCAAACATAGCTTTGTCAACCCCGTGATTGATCACATAGAAGAACCCGGTTTCAGTACATGCCTGACCTCCAAATTTCAACCATGTCAACATACACAAAGCAAACTAGCATTAGCTTAAAATGTACAATGGACATAGCCTCAATAAACATAGTTCCCTGTCAGACAGTATGAAAACGAGTATCGTATCAGATTTATTTTAGTTTTTTGGATATAAGGTCACGATTTATCCTTCTAACACAAAAGTTTAAGTTATTGGGTAAGAGTTTCACCGTCCTTATATTTTTTGTATTTGGTTTTCAAACCCGCTGATGTGGGAGAGGGTTTTATTACCCAACAGTTTCTACTTCGATTTTAATTTGCTATCAATGACCTAAAGTGCTAATTATGAGGTATTATTTGTGTGATAAGATTACAGGTGAGTTCAATTAGTAGCTTAGAGGCTCAATTGCTCGTACCCAACTTCTAATTTTGAGTTTGACCATTAGTTTATAATCTAGAATGAGTTTACTTTGGAGATGATTATATCTTTCTCAACCCCTATGCTCCTTCCTTTCCAGTTTCTTTTGCTCCTCAAGGGGAAGTGAGAAGAAGTTTTTGCTTTGACAAAAGAGTTTCTCAAACATATCTTTGTCAATTCCATGATTCATCACATAGAAGAACCCAATTTCAGTACATGCCTGACAGTGAAATTTCAATCATGTCAACTTAGATAACACTTAGATTTTCAACTTGCAGAAATTGAATCAGCACTAACTAGAAATGCACAGTGGAGATAACTCAATAAACATTAGGAAATCTATAATTGATAGTCCTACTCTAGATTTGGCAATTTGTGTTTTTTATTTTTTTTGGGGGGGGGGGGGGGAAGCGTTCGTAATTTAATCCACTGACTGAACTTGGCTACATTGTCTCTCAGCAGTGAAGAGGGGCAAATTAGGATCAGATAACAATCAAGGATGAGTACAATAAGCCCAATTATTTTGTACTCCTAAAGATTTGCGTGAATCAACATTAGCTAGAAAACCTAGTCTCAACAACTTCAACGGGACTACAATACCGGACCCTGAAAATCGAAGTTCATCTACAAAATTCACAAATCTGACGCTCCTGCAACACATACTAAACCAATGAGGTTCAAAATTGAAAGCTGAAAAGAATTAAATTGCAGAATGACAGGAACGGCTCAAGTACTAGAGCAAAAAGGGAAAAGAATATCCACTAGAAGGTAGGATTCAAAATCAATGGAAACAAAACAACCATTGTGTTTTGGAATGAGCGATAGAAGGGTAGAAGGGATGAAGAAGAGGGAAAACCTGAAGGACGGAATTAGCAGTCGAGATTTTATCGTCGTCTGACAAATCGATGATCGGAAGTTTCAGAGCTCTGGCCATTTTTACCGACGCTTTGGGGGTTGGGGTTTCTTTCACTGTCAACTCTCCGAGGGCGTTACTTATAGGGTACGGAGTAACGGAGGTTAAATTTCAGGAAAACACCTAAATACATCATTTTGCACAAAATCACCTCTTAAATTGAAAATACCAAGAAACTACCCTTGAAAAGCTAGATACATGCAAAAGACCACTCATCTCAACTTTTCCGTTAAGATTGCTATTAAATGTGTGAAATTACCATTTTTCTCTCGTACTTTTAATTTATTTGAATAGTGAAAGAAGGATCGCAATTTAACAACTTTCATTTTTCATATGATGAGATGATTGAGAGGTGAAGGATCAACACCTGGAGAATTTCGAACCAACAAAAACAAAGATGTCCAACTTTAAACCAAGTAAAACAAAGATGTCCAACTTTAAACCAACTAAATCAACGATGAAAGTATGAAACGCTTAGGAATTGACAAGGGATGAACTAAGATATTGGTAATGATGGGGTAAAATAGTAATTTTGCACTTTTAATATCAGTGAGTGGGTAGTAAGGTCAATCATTGTAGTGCAAGTTTTAATATTTTAAGGTGTATTTGGATTTCAGTAAATTTTATAGTGTTAATTTCATGGTTGTATTTTGAACTAATGATCAGTGGATTGTTAGATGTATCAAGTATCAACAAAGTAAAAAATCACTTTACAAACGTTCGTAATTTTTCACTCAGGTCAGATTTGGGTGTGTAATATCAAAATGACGCGATCACCAACAAAAACGTATAATAATAATGTCTTAATGGGGAGCTTATAACACAATATACGCCAAAGAAACATATGTAAGCAAGGTAAAGGAAAATGCACTGCTATGAAACCAATATTGTCCACAGGAAGGTTGCTTCGACTGATCAAACCCTTCTTTGACAGTGGCTCTTACTGCAAAAAAGCGAGTCCTGGCCACGACATTCCTGAGTCCTAATCAGATTAAGATTTGGTTTGCCTTGGAAACGAGTTGTGTTTTCGCAAGGTGAAGAGACTACAAGAACTCAAGTGTAGGTGGCCTTCAAACGCTGTTCGAGATAGTCCCCACTGCGGATAGGAGGGAACCTGCATATACTCACTCATCAGACATGCCTGTGTGATGTAGTCATGTGGGAAGAGAGAATAACAAGATGAAGTCAGCTGAAAACTGCAGAAAGGACCAATATACGTACTTTGGAGGAGACGACTCGCTGCAGCAACTCTCTAAGCACTCCACCACACAGTCACTATTTGGATCCAAGAAGAAAGCAGCCTGGAAATTTTCAAATTTCAATCAAGAAACAATTATCATTTGTCTCATTAGAGTTTCCTGTTCAACATAAAGATACATCATGAAAACCTCAATTTCATACTACTTTTGTATATGTGATTTCAGAGAACTAATCAAACTATATGCTCAATGAAAGTCTGTTCAATTGCAAAAATGGTATCAAAAAAAAATAAAATTAAGCATGATATGTAAGAAAGTATGTTCGAAATTACAAGGAAACAATGACAAAGCACCAAGTCGATACATGAGAGAAAACATGAACGTGGAGCCGAGGGGAGATGATGCATTTATATATTCAACTCACAGAGTAGCGTTCTTGTCCCGTTGACATCACTCTGTGCAATGTTGACCTGCAGAACGAACCACAAGCACCAATAGGATGAAGTTACGAGGGAACTCACAAAATTAACGGCTATGCAAGACATACATTTATGGTTTACCTGAACCTACAATTAGTCCATCTCTCTAGCATGTCTCCAATGTTAACAATTAAGGTCCTGCTAAGAATCAACAGTTCACACTTACTGAGAAAATTGCTTCACAGATACAGCACTTTAAAATGACAAGCACAAGGCAGAAAAACTGTTGATGATAAAGCCAGAATAATAGTGGGGAATCAGAATTAGCACTAGACCAGATGTCAAATTCAGAATTTGACATCAGCATAATACTGGGATCAATTAGAAGCTTTGGTCACCGTTCATCAAATATGTATTTATTAGGATCGTATATCTCTACACAAAAGTTGCTATAAACTAAACAGGATTTCTATCTTAGGATATTAGTATGGTCAAAACAGATTAGCAATCCTCTAGACTTCTATCAGATAAGATGACACTAAGGTTGTCATCAATGTCAATTCCTTGAATTTGTAAATAAAGAACGGCCTTCTGGATCAATGTCAATTCCACTTTAACATCTTTGCCGAAACTAACAATTAGCAATACATGCTACATAAATCAGACCATTAATGCTACAACCAGAATCCAGAAGGCTATGGTTTGTTCACTGCCAAGTGTATGATGTAATATTACACTCTTTAGCAACTCTTCAAGACTACACAGTTGTGTTGAACTAAATGTTGTAAAAACAACAAGAACATGGAATCGTTTCTATACAGGAATCATTAGGACATAGAACACAGTCAACATTAAATTAAAATATTCCACCAAGCAGTAAGCAATTGTCACTTCCAGCACAACTTAAAATGCCACTGCATTTCACTTATTTTAGCCCCAAATGCCGGAGTGAAAAGACATCTGAATATCAGTTTGACTTACCCATCAATATGAGGTACTTCTTCCCATATACGAGGTTGACAATCTTTCTCCCTGCATACCTGTCAATTTCACCCTATGCGAATCACAAACTGCATGAATAAGAAAAAGAATGCAAAGCAGATTATAGATACCTGAAGCCCAGGAACACCATCAGTTGCAAGAAGAGTAATCATCCCATAATCTGAATGAGCAGAGGCGCCAAAAACTTCTTCATTGCATGGCCCAACTGCACCTAATATAATGCAAAAAAATATAAACAAAATATAAGGACAAAAAGGAAATCCATTGAGATGAACCACCTAAGATATTTTTTCTCACAGGTTCTTTTGGTTATGTTTACACTTCTTAGATTACTAAACTTCTAGCACATACATTTAGGAGTCATAGAGCTTCAAGATCCTATCTGAAAAATCTTTTAATATTATCAGTAGACGAACTGACGAAGGATCTTCATCATGATGACCAACCTAAGGTATATCTTGCAAATTGTTTTTTTTTTTTTAACTCACAACATGCCTAGGATTCTAGCACGTATGCCAAGCAGGTACAGAACTTCATACTCCTCAGTGATAGCTCCTTGGAATAAAAGCAACAGTAACATGAAAATTCATTAATGCACGTTCAATCAAGAGAAATATTTTGTTAGATTCACACAGCTTAGGATATAAGCACTGAGCACATTGCACATAGTCTAGCAGTGAAAACCTCAGCCTCTGGAGTGGCAGATTGTCTCAATAAAAGCACCAGCAATGATGGAAACATATTTTAGGTAAGATCAATTCATAGATCAGCTAAATGCCCATAATACTATACCTGGATAATGTAACAAGCGAAGAAAAGGATAAGGTCGCTTCAAGGCCCCGACTTCCATAAAAAAATTCTCGTCCAAGTCCAAAGCCAGAGCAATCAAAGACAATAACCTCTTTCCAGCAAGCCTGGGCAAGATATTTGTGCTTTTTTCTCGTGTTATACCTTCGACACAAGGAATATCTACCATAGATAAAATAACATGTGCATGCTACGTAAATTAAACTATTGAAAAAAGAACTGCATGTTTTCACTTCAAACTTCAAACCCCCTTCAATTTTTTTGACCAAGTTGCAAATTAAAATTTGGGGAAAGTAAATAGTTTTTTTTTACATTTCTAGCACTTTTTTGTTGTTTGTGAACAGATTGAGTATGGCTTGTTAAAAATTAGTTGTCTTATTTTTATTTTTTACTCCGTATTTGATTAAAAATCAGCTGCTCAAGTAGAAAAATGTCTGTCCAGGTTAAAAAAAATCCTTTCTTTTTTAAAAACCCTTTTTGTTCAAGGAGGGCATTTTTGTAAGAAACTTTGAAAACATCATTTGAAAAACGTTCTCCCAACACATAAAAACAAACTATTAGAGACGTAGTTTTTCTGGTTCGATTCGAGTGGTTCAAATAGGAAAAAATTAAGTCGATTACACTTGTATCACTTCCAGTCCAGTCTGGACAAGTGATCACCCTTAAGTTGGAGTCCAGCAATGTTCCCACTTCCCACTAAAGGGGTCAATTCCCACTAAAGGGGTCAACTAGATGTGGCAGTTTTGGTTCATTTATTTATGCTAATTTTCAGAGAGTTCAAACTTCTGAGAATATTGAAAAACTAAATGAGTCCAATAATGAGCATATAGAGTTGAAACTTGAAAGTGAACTAAAAAGCAATCACCGAAATAAATGGAAGAAGATGAAACTTACAAGACTTGTTTATAGTATGCTTCCACAGTCTCACGCCATGCAGGAAGAGTATCTAAAACATTTTAAACATAAATGTGGCTCTCAGTAAAAAAATTGCACCAAATAAAATAAACGCACGCTTGAGAAAGATACATGTTTTATTCTTTAAACTCACTATTAACTTGTGCAGACATGAACTGTAATTGCTAAAGGATACTCATGTGAATCAATACCTTCAGATGGCCACTGATTCAAATAATCTTCGAAGGGGCCAATATAGAATGACTCTTTTGAATCACCTGTCATCAGAAGCAAAGGGATTAAGTTCAAGCAATTTATATATTCTCCTCACTGACAGAAGTTGTTCACCTGTGTTTGGCTTTAATAAAATCTATCAATCTCTCAGCTCTAATCTATTCTATCCATTTAGTTAATCAATGGCCATTGCATAAGCCACATTACACATAATTAATCTTATTTTAGTATCCAAGTTATCTTTTCTTACAACGTTATTTAGCCATGATAGTGAGCGAATATGAATGGAGTCCAAAAATAAGACTGCTGAATAAAATGTTGAGGAAAATTGGGACACTCCATAAATCGATGAGTGCAACATTTAGTAAGTAATAACTAGTTAATTTGAATAGCATATACTATGGCATTGTCGGGGAAAGGGTGCACACATCTAGAACACCACCCCCACCCCCACCCCGAGCAGCATACACTGGGCTCTCACATAGACTACTGCAGGCACTCAGCAGCATACACTGGGCTCTCACAGAGACTACTGTAAAGTATTCCAGAAACAGAAACATTGCCGAAAACAAGCAAGCATAAAGTGAGAAAAACCTGCATGACTTGACAATGGATCAAGCTTCTCTGAATAGAAGGGTGTATAACCCCTATGTTCCTTCCTTTCCAGTTTCATTTTTGCTTCAAGGGGAAGTGAGAAGAAGTTTTTGCTTTGACAAAAGAGTTCCTTAAGCATATCTCTGTCAACTCCATGGTTGATCACGTAGAAGAACCCAATGTCAGTGCACGCCTGACATCGCAATTAAAACCATGTCAACATAGTTACAATTCAGAATTTCGAGTTTGAAAAACTAGAAATGTACACTGGATGTCCGGACATAGTCACATAGCTCCAACATACATTGGCAAACCTACAGTTTATAGTTCAACTCTACCCAAGGACGCAAATCCAGATGGAAAAACAAATTCAGGCCTGTAAGCAAATCACAACTAATTTTACCTAGAACAGTCAGGCTTTGTTTAGCAATTAGTTTATAATTAGACTGAGTTGACTTTGGAGTTTAATATATCTTTCAGAGACAAAAATCATTCACAATTGTGATTACACTTGCCACACGGCCTCTCAGTGGACATAGGAAAAAGGGCAAAATCAGGATGAGATAAACAATTAAGGATGAGTACTGAGCTCTCATTATATTTCATTACTAAGCTGAATGATAAAGCATGAATATAAAATCAATCAGAGTGTGAGCAATATGAAAAAATAATCTCAGCACCTTCAACCAGCTGCCAACACGAAACCCTAAAACTCTAATTCACCAACAAAATTCACAAAACTGAAAATCCTGCAACACATACCAAACTAACGCCACACAAATATGAAGACCGCAACTAATAACGATGCAGAAAGACAGGAAATGATCAAATACTGGAGCAGAAACGGAAAGATTCGATTCAAAATCAATACAAACGAAAATTGAGTTTTCGAATGAATGGTCCAAGAAAGGAGAAGAGCAGGGGAACCTGGCGGACGGAATTAGCAGTAGAGGCTTTATCATCGGCTGATAAATCGATAACCGGAAGTTTCAGAGCTGCCGCCATTTTTGTTGGCCACATAAATGTAGAAGGAAATAGGAATGAAGTGCATCATTCATTTATACATACATGATACATTTATCCCCCCGTAATTTTGAATGGTTAAATTATGCGTTTATTTTTTTTATAAAACTATTTTTTTATATGTAAATTTATACTCATTTTATGAAATTATTTCTAAAACTTGATTAAATCAAGATTTGGGAATTTTTTAAGCTTCCCTGTAATTATTTTTGACAATGAAAATGACTTGTGTGCAATTCATTGAGTAGCCAAATAAGTTCGAAAATCATAAATCTGGTCCTAGTTCATTTCAATCATTTGGAATTATTTAATTAAAAAAAATGATATGGAATTATCTGGAAAACTTGCAACTTGTGAGTTGTGAATATTTTGGATAAGTCAAAAGACTGGGCCCCGATGTTGGGCCAGTGTCAACCTCCTGGGCCCATCCATCCCCTCCAACTTGCGGCCTTTTGATTAATTCAATGATGTTGTTGTAGAAGGACTCCCCACTTTTTTTTATCCTACGGGGAGAGTATTTGCTTCCGGGAAGAAAGTAAAAAGTCACCTCCAACTCCAAAGAACCTCCCCCCTTATTTGTCTCACCCGTCGTCGTCTCATCAATCTATCTCGTTCAAAGCAGGATCGAAAAGATGATTGAAATGCACTCTTTCTTTCTCCATTTATGTTGATAAAGTTTTTTTTTAATCTAAAATCATAATCTTTGTGGACGTATAGACGAATTAATGGGCACTTAACCTACAGAAATAACCACAATATTCGCCCTTTAACCGGTGCCTATTGTGCATATTGCAAATCTGCCGACATACGAGTATTTATCTGAAAATGATGAATTTTTTCTTATAAAAAAAATATTTCAGCCATAATGAGATTTTTTTTTTGAATACCCATAATTAGATTGATTATACTCCACAAGTCAATCAATACAGTATATTTGAGGGCCCAAATACAAGTCGAAGAAGTCATTTCAAAGCAACTGGTACGGAGTACATTACAGTGGGCTACAAGTTGCATTGGAATGACTTTTACATGGGCCATCGTTTAAATAATGACATATTTATACAGTAATATCTTTTTGGTAGAACCATACTCCCTATTTCTAATATAGCTATTCATAAAGTGAAATAATTTTGAGATTCGTACTTGAAATATAAATTCTGCATATAGTTCCAATACAGTGTAAAAAATACGCCCATAGATTTTCTAAAAAAAAAAACATTTTTATTAGAATTTACAGATGAATTAATAAGTATTTTTAAGAAGCTAGTAAAATGTCAGTAAAATAGCATATGTGAGTCACTTCATTGGGTGCATACATTTGTGGCTCATGATTTCATGAGTAACCTTCGTTATCTCTATCAAATGGTTGGGCAAATGTGGCATGGATTGCTCATACTCTTTTTAATTTTACAGTCCCTTACTATCGATATTTAGATATCAAATATTAGTGATGATATATGATATCTAGTGTTAATATAGTACTAATTTGTAGTAAGATGTCAAGATATCACTATAATTATTTATGTTTTCTATAATTATTTGCGGAGTATGTTTTTTTACTTGTTTACATGACTGTTTATGATTCATCATTCCATATATCACATTACATTATAATGCAAATCTATTTATTTATTTATTTTTTAAAAAAAAAAAATTACTACTACCGTTTATCTCTCTTCTTCTTCTTTAGGACGAAGCTTACGGTATAGTACAGAGTACACAGACTACAGAGGCTTCCTCCTTGTCACGTTGACGCTTCCCAGGAAAGCGCCGCCGTGTAATGACGCCATCTCTCCTCGCTCTATAAATACCCCAATTTCAATCCTCTACTTCTCACTCTCACCTCTCTCTTCCTGCGTCTTCTTCCTACTCACTTCCCACTGTAAATCCTTTCGCTTTTCACTTCAAATCACTTACCTCTGCTCCATCCATGGCGGCTTCGCATAGCGAAGTTCAAGCTCTCCAGTACATCAAGCTCCACCTCCTCGCCGAGCTCTCTCCCCTGAGCATCGGATTCCCCAATCCAGCCTCTACCTGTGATTCTGCTCTCACAATCTCCGATCCATCGAAATCAAATCAAAATTCTATCAAATCTTCACCAGATCGGAGCGAATTTCAGTTCCCAACGCTTGAATCGGACCGCGATTTCATCGATCTCTTATCGCCGGCTCGGAAACCGATGGATAAAGCCGATTATAATACGAGGTTTAAAGACAGGAAGCCTTCGATGAAGATCGCGGTGCCGTCTCCGGCGCCGACTGAGCTGATCGAGGTCGTCGAGGCGACTGAGAGGCACTACAGAGGAGTGAGGCAGCGGCCGTGGGGGAAGTTCGCGGCGGAGATCCGGGACCCTAAGCGGCGCGGCTCGAGAGTGTGGCTAGGGACGTTCGACACGGCCATGGAAGCCGCCAAGGCGTACGATCGAGCCGCGTTCAAGCTGCGCGGCTCCAAGGCGATCGTGAACTTCCCCTTGGAGGCCGGGAAGACGGCGCTGCCGGCGGTGGAGGCGAGGCTGGAGGTCGCCGCGGCTAAGCCGGGGCGAAAGAGGAGCCGGGAGCCGGAGTTGGCTGCGGCGGCGGAGGTGACGGCGAAAAAGGAGGCGCCGGTGAAGAGAGAGGAGGAGGAGTGTTTGTTAACGCCGTCAAGTTGGATGTCGTTTTGGGAGGCGGATGAGACGGACGGCAAGAAAGGGATGTTTAACGCCCCACTGTTTTCGCCGTTTGCTATCCTGTGAATCTGTGATTTGAGGAGAAAATTCGCCCAATAAAAGCCAAAAAAAAATGAAACAAAGGGATAATTGAAATCACTTTTCTTTTAGATAATATTATTTTTTTTTAAAAAAGGATAACTGGCGAGCGGCTGATAAAGGGACGGGGGAGGAGGTGGTGGTACCGGCGGTGTTGGAGATCGGAGTATTTAGTAGAGGTAGGAGATGCTCAGATCAGATGCATACATAAATTCTTTCATTTTTTTCTTTAAGATTATATGATGGATAAGATTATTTATTCAATTCGATCTATATATATTTTTTCTAAACAAAAATATTTGAATGAATTCGAACCCAAAAAGTGGATACAGCTCTAACAGCTCAGTGTATGGCCAATGGCTTTAACATTTTATTTTATGTAAGCTAAAACATCTGTTAAATTCGGTCACTTCTTGGTTGTTGCTTTGTTTAGGCTCTACCGGATCCATTGCGAAGCTAACAAGATGGCCAAATTTAAGTTTGATCAAAGCTTGGATCTTGATTGATATGGTTTTTACCCGTCTCCCTTTGAACGCACGATTCGAATCATGACGCGCGTCTGCCTCGGGAGTTCGCGGAGGCACGTCCACCGCCAGTTGCAACCTCCCCAAGCCACCAACCACCCTCTCCTCACGTCCAACAAAATGGTAGCCCCCAAAAGTTCAATAGTTTCATACTTTCATTCTACATCCTGATTTCCCACCAGAAAATGAGAATTCATATTCCTAATTCCTCCCTCTTTGCTGAATCAAGTAAGCATGAGGAATAGAAAGAAGATGACAACATCTTATGTAGCTTAGAGAGAACAAAAGTTATAAACTTGGCAAATAGACATGATATATCGATATGTATAGACGAAGTGGGACTGACATTAATAAACTTTGTCACTGATAATACTTTGTTACTATACCAAAGGCAGATAGGGCGGCTAAACAACTACTGCTAGATGAACAAAATTCATGGTAGCAGTTGCCAGTTAGTTCAAGAAACGCCGTCTACTCAACCAAAAAGATACCCTAGGTTAGATCATGGTGCATCAATCGATCTAAAGTCTAAACTCTTACCGAAATTTTATACATGACAATAGCGCTACTAGCTTGCAAGAAAATTATACGAGTTTCTGATTTTTCTCACATTTTGGCAAAATGGCTTTGAAGATGTTACCTCTGTTGAGCTTGGATGTAAAGATAAAGCCTTTCCAGTCATTGGCATCATGTACTACCTGCAACAATCAAAAGTCCAAATTCATTCGTTTTCCAGTGTAGGAATGTCGCAAAATAGGAAAAACTGAGGAAGGCATTAAGATTGGATTACCTAAACACAGAAACTCAACATAATCAAAACATTCTAATACATCTCCTGCTTTCCTCCTCCTAGGACCTAGACTAAAACATCTAGTAGTTGATATAATGTCATAAATACATCTACGAAATCAAAATCGATCTTTTCAGTATTGCTATTTACTAGGTAATCCTGTACGATTGTGATTTGTGAGCGTCACAACTCGACCAAACCATAAAAGCCAACAAAATTATACCCAATTGGAAAGTTCTTCACAACATTAATTAAATAAACCACAAACTTTTGACAAAAATCAATACCAAAGCTGAGTAGGAGAGGAGAAGAGAAAGGGTTAAAGAGAATTTAGCAGCCATCTATATGTATTCATATAATTCAATAAGTGGAATACTACCAGAACACAAACTCTAATCCAAACAGAAAAGTTATTACCAATATCACATTTCAGTTAATCCCTAAGAACTTCCTGATATACAACCCTTATCTTTTGTCCACTATCAAAAAGATTGTTTTTAAATGAACAATTGAAAGATCAAAGATATGCCATAAAAAAAAAAAAAAAAAAAAAAACTTGGAGCATAGGGTACTTACAGTGACACTGGAAAAACAGACGTTTTATCAATACATCCGACCAGTGCAATTTGAAGAGCCACAGTAGCAACGCTTGACCTTTTCATTTCCGTCTTTATCATAAACTTGGCCAATTGCATAGTTGTAGTGGTAAGTCAACTCTTGCAAAGGGGGAATATTCTCAGCGGCAAAAAACATTACGTGGGGCATTCTTGTATCGCCATGATCATAAAGCACGTCCTGAGCATATAGGTTCGGAGAGCAACTATGATTGATGAACCTTCCCACATTGCCATATTGTGCCGCATCAATGGTAAAACCCGCATCTGCCACTACTTCCTTAGAGCTTAATTCTGCATCAGGAATCAGATCCCGAAGACTTTCCCAGAGGGAGTGATCATTGTAGTTCCGCCCAATATCAAAAAGATATTCATCATTTCCAGTTCTCTGTTCTGCTTCCTTGTCCTCGAGGAGCTTCCCGGTATACTCACAAATAAAGCTACCCGAAGGAATGGAATTCAGTGATCTAACTCCCCATCCCCTGCTTTCAGTCTTGAATATCTCCAGCTCAAATCTGATTCCATGTTGGCTGACCCTATTATAACAGGAAGGAGGGCATTTGCAAGAAGGACCACACTCATATACAAGGGGCTTTGCTTTAACAATCGCCCCATCAAAGTTATATGGGATTTCCCCACCATTTCTGACAACACAAGAGCATTGATTGGAATTTAAGCACCCGTTTTTGCAGTCACACCCTCGAGAAGGTAAAGGTTTGCAGCAAGCAGGGTATATCACGCGTGTGATATATGTAAATGGAGGTGGTTTCTCGCCATCAATGGTATTGACGGCACAAATTGGAAAATGCTCCTGCCTTTTTGATATATCAGCTACGCAACGACCCTCCCTAATTTTAAATTTCTTCGATTTCTTCACTTCTTTCCAAGCAAGTGCAGGTTGACCAGGAACTCTCTTGAGCTCAAACTTGAACTCTTTTTTACCACGTTTACCGGTCTCTATCCAATAACTTTCCACTGTATACAACCCATAATAAGTGTAGATAGTGGAGATCTTGGGTGCTCCTCCAGAAGTCGTAGAAGGATTTGTATCTTTAACTCCTCGGATAACCCTTATGACATTCTTTCTATCTATGCTGTTCTTCAGGGCTAGATTTCCTCTTTCAAGCTTCTGATCTTCGGGCTCCTTATCCTTACCAGTCATGTTTCCTCCTTCACCCGTGTATATCCACACATCATTATTATCTACATAGTTATCATAACCTCCAGACTCTACAATACTCGTCGCAATAACCCTCTCACCTACCTTTACAGAGTCTATACCAGCTTGTGGAGGGCGATGAAGTCCAACAAGCATAAGCTCAACACGATACTGAAACTCATCCCCAACTTCTACTCCAGGAATTTGTCCCACGATTGGTTTCTGTGACTTAATATATTTGCCTTTGGCTGTGAAAATACTCAAAGCTTGCAGATCAACTCTCACTAGTCGCTTTTGCCCCTTTAGGTTGATTTCTTTTTCGTGCAAAAGCTTTCTAATAAGAGCATGAAATAAGCGTAGAGTCTCCCTAACCTTGTTACGAGCACCTCCATCATCCGAACAAGAAGTACCAGACGGATGAAGGCTCACATCAACCTTACGTGATTGTGCAACTAACGAAAGATGTCTGTGTCGTCTGTACTTCTCAACTAACGAAAGATGTCTGTGTCGTCTGTAATTCTCAGCCATGGTTTTCTCAACTTTCCTGTAATGTTCTGGTTTCAACTTTTCACTTAAAACAAAATTTCTCTGCAGTTTAGACATTCCGCAATGCCCATCAGAAGTCTTCAGGGGCTGAGCTTTCCTATGATGCATACTCCTTCCACGTTGAACCTCAGCCATATCACTCACAAGGGCCACATCATCATCAATACGTCTGCATCCAGGAGGAAAATCTCTGATGGCAGAAACACTTCTTCTAGGAGGGTACTTCCTCTCTTTAAAGACGATAGTGGAAGGAATTGCATAGTGTGGCAGGTTGCCTTCCTCAAACATTTTTTCCTCTGAGACAAAGATCTGATTATCATCTTTGATTTCAAGACCTTGTATAGTGTTCAATATACCGGGTGATTCTAGCTTCTCTTCTATGAATGCTTTTGATGGCGCCTGTGTTCCATGCTGTAGGTTTTTGGTGATAGATTCAGCATTCATTTGCAAAGTTTCCCATGAATTGCAGGATCTTGGTAGCAATTCTCCAGGAATATCAGTAGACTCCAAGCTTTTAGAAAAGTTCACCAAACCATCAAATGAATGTCCATCCTTCATCAATTCAATCTCACCTTCCTCCAGCACCACGTCCACTGACTTATCCAACCTGTTCACAGAAACACGACTCTCAGGAGCAAACGAAGTTCCCTTGTCCTCAACTTCAGGACAATCACCAGCTACATGCTCAGTACTCTTCATAATATCACTTAAACACACTGCTTCATTTCCACTCAAATCAGTTTTCGGGGCATTTGGTACACAACCTGGAGGAAAATCACTTTCCTCTATCGATTCAATCTCAATCTCACCTTCCTCCAGTACCACATCCACTGACTTATCCAAACCGTTCACAGAAGCACGACTCTCAGGAGCAGACGAAGTTCCCTTGTCCTCAACTTCAGGACAACCAGCAGCTACATGTTCAGTACTCTTAGCAATATCAGCTAAACATAATGCTTCATTGCCACTTAAATAAGCTTTCGGGGCATTTGGCCCACAGCCTGGAGGAAAATCACGAACAGCAAAAACTGCACGCCGCTTATACTTTCGCCTCTCATTGTCCAATGAACATGCCCCATTTTCCAGCATTGGCATTGTGGCAACTATTGGTGTCATTTCATCTGCGTATACACAGGTGACTAGTGCATTAACGACTACATTAGATGAAATACGGCTAAATAATGTTTAAATGAAACAAAATTACAACATATAGAGTTTGGCAGAATAGGACAACTAATGCACAACTGTCTTTTCATTATACCTCTAAAGTTTAAATGTGTATGAAAAGGACACAAGTCACATAACACGATATATTCAAATTCCAAAGCCCTATGTTTCGTGTGCCTAAAAGTATAGCATATACAAATTCTGAACAATAAACAGACGGAACAAAAAGTCGAATAGTGATTTGTTCCCCATTTTAGCTCCTAAACAACTAGCCTAATGTGCTTAATAAGCTAATATAACCTTTAATCCCTACAACGAAATACAGAAGTTTTAAGATCCATATTATGCATCAAAATAAATGAGATGCTGTCAATCTTTTGGAAACTAGTGGTGCCATTTCTATGTAAAGGCTGGCAATTATTGGCTTCATGATGAATCTAAATACCTATATTGAAAAAACAAAAAAGACATCTGGTTGAGCAAAACAAACCACAAAACAAACAAGTGAGATTAAATTCAAAAATAACCTAACAATGATATCTCAACTATAGTAGAAAAGGGGAGTACAAATGGTTCGGAGCTCTGTGTGTGCGAGTCAGTAATAGTGCCGTACACCAAAGTTTCCATTTTTGAAAATGAAAACTCAAAATCCCTAACCCTCAATCCCGACAAAGTCCATGCACCTAGAAATTCCACGCAAAAGCAACAACGGAGACTCCACCTAGAGAAGAACAAGTCGAATTTCGGCGACGAATAGCCCTAATTGAGAGTTACTGCGAGGGATTCGAAGCGGTAAAAACGAGAAGCAGGCAACAAATCAACCAAAACGAAGCTCGAGCGCGAGCAGATGCAAAATCAACGAGTAAAAGCGAAAGCAAAAGCAAAAGAAGAAATGCTAACCAGGAATCGACGCAGCGAGGCATGCGGAGGGAGTGGAGGCTCGAGAAATTGAGGAGACGGAGAGTTGTTTGAACTTTGATCAGACGAGGAAGCGAGAGAGAAAGTGAGTGGAAATGGTGGGACTGGGAGTGGGGAAAGGGACACTAAACTAACGAGAGATATTTAATTCAGGAGAGAGAAAATCCCTATGTAAGAATTATTTTCAAAATACCAATTTTTTTTTCAAATACCATAAACAAAAAAAAACAAAAAAAATTCTTAGCAATACTTAGGCATCGATTTGTTAGTCAATTAAAAACACAGGAAGTTTAAAAATATAGGAAATAGGATATAGGATATATTTATGTGTTTGGATGATAAAATGACACATGAATTCAACTTCCCGTGAATTTTAATTCCTCCATATCGTAGGAAGTTCACTTACCTAGGGGGAACTAGGTAAGTTCAAATTCCACCATTTTTAATGTGAATTTCTTTATTTTCCTATTTATATTTCTAAAAACCAAAATTCAATCAAACAACTTTTTTCAATTCATGGGAAGTGTATTTCACGGGAATTCAATTCATAGGAAGTAAGTTCCCGGGAATTGTACTTCCCGCATTAAACCAAACGAGCCCTTAAAAAAAACTGTAAATCAACCAAAAAAATCTTAGCGATACTTAAAAAAACATGTGAAATAAATAATCCCACATCGAAAGATGAGAGGATTCCAAGGTAGACTATAAATAGGTGGTTTACTCCACTCAACGCCAATGGGTTTTGGGTTGGAATTCCATTTCGTACGGCTGGGAGAGCTGGATTATCATGACTGGATTTGCGTGGAGGTTCCGGTTCCAAGAATGAGCACGAGTAGAAGAATGAGCACGGGTAGAAACATGCAAGTCAAAAGTATTTCTTGGTGGTTTTCGGTGCATGTTTTGGCCTCAGAGAAGGGTATACCAGCGAAACTTGAGTTTGTGACGCTTTCCCCAACCAGAGGGACACTAAACTACCACGAGATATTTAATTCTTGAGTTTGTGGCGCTTTCCCCAACCTAAACTACCATGAGATATTTAATTCAGGAGAGACAAAATCTGCCATGCAATAGACTTTTTTTTGTTTCAATATATATATATTGAAAAATCAACATAGTGATGAAAAATTTCAAATAGCATAAATAAACAACAACAAATTTCTTAGCGATACTAAAAAACGTAATCACAAACCAGTATAACTTTTTATACAAGTTTTCAAATAGAACAATAAATAAATAAAATAGGAACAAAAGTTCATTATTATAGAATTAATAAAAATTACATGCCTTGTATGTCAAATTGTGAAACACAAATTTATATACCACATTGGTCGTAAATCATAATATTTTATTTCCGACCTTAATTACTGAGTTTACATTTTTTTTTTTAACTAGGATTCAATAAAATTCGGATTTTATGCGTAACTAAGGATTTATTTGAATAGCAAATTAAAGTACTATGTCTTATAATGTACAACATTACATTATTATTCATATTTTGATATAATATTATGTATTATAAGTTATAATATTGACTATCTAAAAATATCTTAATTATTTTCCAGATAATTTATATATAAAGTATAAACCCATAAAATTGCAAAGCTTAGGTATTACTACGTACAGTACTATTTACCTTTTCCATCGATTCTCATCCGAGTCCATAAGCACCAAACCGTCCAAACGAAAATGAAAGCCATTCAAAGGTCATGCAAGTAATTCTTTAACCATTTATTCTCGAAAGTGTGGCTTTGAATTTAAAATTATCTTATTATTCTTACAGTAGACACAGAAATTTGTAAACTAAAAACTAAAAAGTATATAAAAAAAGGAAGATATTGCCTTTTTTTCCCTCTCTTAAATTCGAACTCCATTTTTTTTTTCGAGCAACGAAATCCAATTTTTTGATTAAATAACGATGACAATTGGCAAACTTTCCTCGACCTTGTGTATTGTGGGTTTAACCTTTTGTAATCATTAAGTATGTGTTTGGGTAAATTTTGCATTTCGTGATCAATATTTCATATTAGTATTAAATAGGTTTCTATTTTATTAAACGAGTCATTCGCGTTCATAACGGCTTATACCTGAGTTTATAAATAACCATATCATTGCATATATATTAAAGTGGTTTTGGGTAGTATTAAATAGGTTACTATTTTATTAAATGAGTTATTCACATTCATAACGGTTTTTACCGGAGTTTATAAACAACCCTATCATTACATATTAAAAGTAGTTTTGGGTAATTTAAGATAATTTAGTCATTCGGGTTTGGTTGGATCGGGACAGTTGTTTCGAGTTGATCACTAAACATTGATGTTTAGGATGACAATCATCCTATAAATTTAGGATATCTAGGATGATTTAGTCATTTTTGTTTAAGGGTCAATGTTTCATATTAGTATTAAATAGGTTTCTATTTTATTAAATGAGTCATTCACGTTCATAACGGTTTTTACCGGAGTTTATAAACAACCCTTTCATTACATATTAAAGGAGTTTTGTGTAACTTAGGATGATTTAGTCATTTGGATTTGGTTGGATCGGTCAGATTCAATTAGATTTATATTCATTCTGGGTTTCAGTTATTTCGAGTTTTGACTATTTTGTGTTTTATTTCGGGTTTTGGTTAATTCTGGATTGTTTCATGTTTCGGTTATAGCGATTTCTGGTCTTGTTGAATTTCAGTTCATTTGGGTTTGAATTAGTTTGGGGAATTCAGGTCAATCGATTTCGGATGAGTTAGGTTGGGTTTTTGCGTTTGGGTGTTATCAACTCTATACATGTTCCAAATGATAAACTATTAATATCATTAAAGAACTTGGGTAAAAATGATATGGATGTGGATGGATGCCTCATTGAATGGGTTAGAGACTTACAAAGATGACAAACCTTGAAAACCAAACAAGAAATTTACCCCATTTGTTAAGAGGGAAAAAATTCAAAATTTAATCATTTTAGTCAATTTAAAAAATGAATTTATTAAGGTTTATAAAGTGAAACTTAGTCAAACATACCTGATTTAATACGTATAATTGTTGGAAATACAAAAAGTTCAACAGTAAAAAAAATTTGTCCCATATATTGGTTTGGGACAAATCAAATATCAAAATATAAGGGATGATAGATACCTACATATTGGCTTAAGTTTTGGTTCGAAATTGCACATGAAATCAGAACAGATCCAAGTTGACACAAATAAAATTAGATTCTACTCCCTCCGTCCAAAAATACATGAACTTTTACTATTCATGCACGCTTTTTTAGGAGTTAAAAACTATATAAAATATTAACTTTTTTATTAATTTTTTTTAATAATTACAAACTTATTATCAATAAGTTTGTAATTATTAAAAAAAATTAATAAAAAAGTTAATATTTTATACGGAAATTTCACGAGGTACCCCCGAGGTATCGCGAAATTCACTCGGTGACCACTTCTTTTACACCTTTCACGTGGTACCCCTGAGGTTTGGGATTCTTTCACCCCGTACCCTTCTCCCCTTTTTGTTAACAATTCTGTTAAGTTTTAAAAAAAATCGATTAGAAACAGGCCGGAGTGTTGGGCAAACTAAGGAACAACGAACAACTCGACAGCGGACGACGAGAGGAATGGCGAAGGAGGGCGGCGCAGCGATGACGGAGGGCGAAAGAGGTCTCAATCAATCAAAATCGAACCCAAACACAAAAAATCCATCTGTTCGCATCAGAGTTTTATCGGAAAAGCTCGAGGATGCGCCGCCCTAGGCGGTGGCCGGAGGTTTTTGCCACCACCAATAGCCTCCCTGACCCCTTTGCTCTCTAATCCAGCCGGTTACCTACCAGATCCGGCGAGTATTGTCTCAGATCTGAAATTACACTATTGTTCATCGTCTTTCTTGTTTGGCTGCTACCTCAAAGGCGATCCTCCAGCCCTTCCCGGAGCTCCTCCAGGTCCGACCACCCTCGTTGGAAGCCGTCGCGGGCATCACTGGAATCCATCGAAATGAAGCTTTCATCGTTGTCTCATCGATCTTCCTCTTTGTCGTCTTCATGTACAACGAGGACGTCAAATCCATCGCCGAATTCCCCTTCTCCAGCCCCAAATCTCAAGAAACCCCTGTCTCTGAGGACAAATCCACCCCTGCCCCTGCTCTAATCAAATCAAGAACGGAACTTGAAACCGGGGACGCCGGAGACTGCCGCCACCGCCGACGCCGGAGACCGCCTGTCGCTCGCCTGTGGAGTCCAGCAGTTCTTCGCTCGAAGGGTTTCTCGTCTGGGCAAATCGCGTGAGAAACGTACAGGTTAAAGAATATTGTTTTGTTTTTTTAATTAAAACTTAACGAAAAATGTTAAAAATAAGAGGGAGGGGTACAAGGTGAAAGAATCCCAAACCTCAGGGGTACCACGTGAAAGAGGTAAAAGAAGTGGTCACCGCGTGAATTTCTCGATACCTCGGGGTACCTCGTGAAATTTCCGTATTTTATATAGTTTTTACCTTTTTAAAAAAGCGTGCGTGAATAGTAAAGACAATGTATTTTTGGACGGAGGTAGTATATTATAATTAATACATTATGGAATCCAAACACACCACATAAACAACATTAAGAGATAATATGTACAGTACAAAATAAATCTAAGGATGAGCACTTCAATGTATACTTGCAAGATGTCGAGTCGAATGCCAAATGAACATAAAAAGAGACTACTGGGGAAAGTAAAAGACTTTCACTTCCCAACCGGATATCCGAATTCAAATCCTGCAAATTGAGCATGTTTAAAGTTGCAATGAAGATTCTCATTCGTTGCGAATGGAACTAAACCACTCCTTTGGAAGAGAAAAAACCTACCATTAGAAAGAGTGAGGATGCATGGCTGGTGACTTTGTGATACATCCTGGATCCGCCACTGGATACAATCTAACTGAACATACACCAGTACACCATAGTCATGCCGTATAGCGAGCCAACGAAGCCTGCCAATCGAACAACCAAACCACCCTTGTGGCCGCAGCTGCTGGCATTTGAGCCATCACATCAACTCAAGGTGTATAAACGAAGTACATGCTAGATTATTTGGTAAAATCCCCAATGGAATAGGGGGCCTAGTGAAAAATCCAGGCTTACACAGATGGATACTTTTGGTATATGTTCGGGTTGCAATGGAAGAGCTATAATTGAAATGTAACTAGAAGCAAACAATCAACAAATACTATCAAGGGGAACAAGGATCCTTCTATCTGCCTTTCGTAGCGCAGGAGTTACCAAGTCGACAAGTCTTGATTACTGAATACACGTACAGTTCGAGTAACTCCTCGTTCTGGACTATCCAATCCAAGGCATGGCAAAAATCAAGTCCCTGTTCACTGTATCAAACAACAGATAAGGAAAACTTAGTGACCACGCAATCGAAATGCTATAAACAACAAATCGGCGCTGTTGCAGGGAGAATGGAGATGCCATTTAGGTGCAGGATATCTTGTTTCGAATACAATTTCGCATGAGGCAACTCCTTAATGTAAGGAAAGGTATTCAAAACAGAAGAAACACTTAACAGAAACAAAACCCAATGAATGATCATTGGGTGAATAGGGAAATGATCACATTTTAGTTAATTGCTATCCCTAAGTACTTCCCAAGTATAAATTTCTATCTGTTTCCTCCTATCATAAATTTTCCAGATAAACAATGAACAACAGAATGATATGCGAAACAAAGAAAGTGGTGAATAGGGAACTTACAGCCCGAAAAGACGAAGAGGCTCTGTCAATACAACCGCCCAGTGCACTCAGAAGAGCCACAGTAGCAAGGCTTGGATTTGAGGTTCCCATCTTTATCAGAAACTTGGATTTCTGCATAGTTGTAGTCGTAAGTCAATTCTTTAAGGGGCGGGATATTCTCAGCAGCAAAAAGCATGACGTGGGGTATTTTCGCATCATGATGATCATATAGCACATCTTGAGCATAAAGGTTTGGGGAACAGCTATGGTTAATGTATCTTCCAACATTACCAAACTGTTCAGCATCAATTGTGAAAGCGGATTCTGAAAGGGAGTTGCCAGTGCAGTTCCCACCAATGTCAAACAAGTACTCATCGTTCCCGGTTCTCAGTTCAGCTTCCTTGTCATTGAGCAGCTTCCCGGTGTACTCACAGATGAAGCTACCCGATGGAATGGAACGTAGAGACCGGACTCCCCACCCCCTGCTTTCAGTCTTGAATATCTCAAGCTGGAATTTGATCCCATGTTGGCTGACCCTGTTGCTGCAAGAAGGAGGGCATTTGCAAGAAGGGCCACACTCATATACAAGAGGCTTTATTTCAATGATCTCCCCATCAAGGTTATATGGGATCTCCCCTCCATTTCTGACAACACAAGAGCACTGATTGGAATCCGAGCAACCGTTTATGCAGCCACACCCTTCAGGAGGTATAAGATTGCACCAATCAGGGTAAGTCATACGGTTGATGTATGTAAATGGAGGGGGTTTCTCGCCATCAACGGTATTGATTGCACACACTGGAAACCGCTCCTTCCCCTCTGATATATCGTCTACACAACGACCCTGCCTAGTTTTAAAATTCTTGGATTTCTTCACTTCTTTCCAAGCTAGGGCGGGCTGACCAGGAACTCTCTTGAGCTGAAACTTAAACTCTAGTTTGCCATGCTTCCCGGTTGCTTGACGATAACTTTCCACTGTATACAACCCGTAATAAGTGTATGTACGGGAAATCTTAGGTCTTCCTCCAGAAGTCGTAGAAGGAATTGTTTCTTTAATACCTCGGATTACCCTTATGGCATTTTTTTCGTTTATGCTGTTATGTAGGGCTAGATTTCCTCTCTCAAGCTTCTGATCTTCATGCCCATCGTTTCCTCCTTGACCGGTGTATTCCCACACATCAGAATTATCCACATTGTTGTCATAGCCTCCTGACTCGACAATACTTGTGGCAATAATCCTCGTACCTTCCTTTACGTAATCTATACCACTTTGTGGAGGGCGATGAAGTCTCATAATCATAAGCTCAACACGGAAGTGAAACTCATCGCCGACTTCTACTCCTGGAACTCGCCCCAAGATTGGTTTCTCTGACCTGGTATATTCGCCTTTGGCCTTGAAAATATCAAGAGCCTGCCGGTCTATTCTCCCTCCTCCTTGTCTCTTCTTCGGGTCAGTTTCTTCTACTTTCGAAAGCTTTCTAGTAACAGTCTGAAATGAGCGTAGCATCTCCCTAACCTTATTACGCTCACCTCCATCATTCGAACCAGATTGAGGAACTAACGAGAGATGTTTCTTCTGTTCGTCATCCTCAGTAGAGTCCTTCTCATCTGATCCACTCAGCTCATTCTTCATCAATTCAAACTCACTGTCCACTGATGTATCAAGTTCAGGAAGAGACGGAGTTCTCTTGTTCTCAACTTCATTAGCTGGATGTGGATGCTGATCAGTATTCTTAACAGTATCATTGTAACATACTGTTCCATTGCCTATATCAGCTTTTGGGGCATTTGGTCCAGAGTCTTGCGGAAAATCACGAACAGGAGAAGCCCTAACCCGCTTATACGGTGACATATCGCTATCCGGCGAGCATTCCACATTCGCCAACATCAGCCGTTTGATACCTTTAGGTGTCATTTCTTCTGCATAAATATATGTAACATAGATTAGTGTCATTAATGATGTATATTGGATTTAGTATGGCTAAATAATATACAATTATGCAAATTACTAAATTCATATCCAATTCATGAAACAAATTTAAGGCACGTTTGGTATTGATATCTAGATATCAGATATCGGTCCTTGATATCTGATATCCGATATCTAGTGGACTAGATATTAGATACTCCTCCGATTTTTAATATAAGGCATTTAACTTTTTTACACGTAGTTTAAGTAGTTAAAAACTATATAAAATTTTATTTTTTTTAAACAATTTTTTTTACAATCTAATACTTATTAATAGTAAGTATTATAATCTAAAAAAAATTAATTAAAAAAATCGATATTTTATATAGTTTTTAGCTCATTAAATTACGTGAACAAAATTCAAATGTCTTATACTAAAAATCGGGGGAGTATCACTTTTAAGCGATATCTGATATCTGTGTTCGGTACCACCGGATATCGATATCGCTTGATATCTAGATATGAGATTTGAGTTATTTGATATGCTGATTTGGAGGGATACTGATATTTGATATGCTGATTTTGAGGGATACTGGTTTTGCAGGTATATCAAGATATCACCCAATGTCTATATCTTGATACAGATACCGATTTTTTGATATCAAGATATCAACCGATAAATTCCGCAAATTTTTCTTACTAAACGATTCCGCAAATGTGCTTGATAATCATTAATCACTGAACCTAACTCTCAATTACAGAAGTGCTAAGATACCATTCAGGAAAATGTGCTTGATAATCATTAATCACTAAACAGCTCAATTACAGAAGTGCTAAGATACCATTCAGGAAAATGTGCTTGATAATCATTAATCACTAAACAGAACTCTCAATTACGGAAGTACTGAGATCCAATTCAGCCAAATGTGCTTGATAATCATTAATCACTGAACTGAATTCTCAATTATAGAAGTGTTAAAGATGCAATTCAGACAAGTACAACATGTGCAACTGGTAAAGCCGTGCAAAATTTCCATTTTTGGTAACGAGGACTCGAAATCCCTAATCCTAACCACACAAAACAGATCGCATGCACAATCGAGTTTCACGCAAAAAACAACAACAGCGACTTCATCTAAAGAAGAAGGACTCAGATTTCGGCGATGAACCACCCTAATTCAGAGTCGCTGAAACAAACTCTAACCGGTAAAAAAAACAGACACAGGTCACACAGCCACAAATCGGCCACGCGAAGTTCGTAAGCAAGCAAATATCAAATCAACAAGCAAAAAGCGAAAAAGAAACGCTGACCGGAAAATCGTGAAAGCTTGGAATCAGGAGGGAGCGGGAGACGGAGACGGAGACGCGCGGTTTGATCAGACGAAGACGCGATAAGAAAGGAAGGGGAGATGTACGTGGGGGAGTGGTGAAAGCAAGGGAGGGGTGAATGGGTCACACAGATATTTAACTTGATATAAATTGCAAAAGTGTCCCGGAAGTTTTTTTTGGACAATTACACTTAATCGCTCATTAATTATATTTTTCACAAAATACTACCCACAGTCTTTTTTTTTTGCAAAAGAGATAATTTAATAGAGTGGTAATTTAAACATCTGTAAGCATAATTAAAATATTTGAATGAAATTTTGTTTAAATTGAGATTTACTAAATCTTTTTTGAAATAAATAAATTTATAAAATCAACTATTAAATAAAAAAAAATTATTTTGAGGAAACACGTTTAATAGCTCGAAAATTTTAATTTATACTAATTGAAATTATTTAGTGTGGAAAATAACAAGTCTCGAAAAATAAAAGAAAAAAATGAAAAATGAAAACAAAATAGTGAAAGAGGACATTTTTTTAAATTAATCTATTTTATTAAATGACAGATATGAAAAAGATTTGGTGAATCCCAATTTAAAAAATTTTGAAATTAAATATTACTATAATTACATAATATTCTATTTTTAGAGATTTATTCATTGCATACGGACAATGAATAGAAACCCTTAAATGGAAGTTTCCTTTTATTTTTCATATATTTTCCTTTCTTTGTTTGAGAAATTAGCGCTCCTAATCTTTTCACGCCTTAAAATATATAATAAACTAGTGTAGATCCCGTCCCGTGTATGGGGAATGCGTTAATCTAACTATAAATTATTTTTTCCTCCAAAAAATAATATAAATATAAATAAAATTAGTTCGACAGGTTATATATAATCTAAATATCTTTTAATTATATTCTCTCAAAATATAAATAAAATTCACATTTATAAGGTACTACGTAAAAGTTTTATTTCTAATCTATGGTTAATTAAATCTCATGTAATTTAATTAGATAGTTGATTTTTAAAAATATTTTAATATTCTTTTTTATTAAATATGCAGTATATATTTATTACATTAGTTTACTAAAATATCTATGTACGGATGGATTGTGGTTACATATATGGCTATATAATGTTTTAATTATTTATTTTGTCCTCAAAAAATAATATAGATAGATTTAAAATAACAATTATTAAATGATTGATTTTGATATAAATAATTCTTTCCATCGAAAAATAATCTAAATATAAATAAAATAGCACCTATCAAATATTACATATTTATCTATTAATATTTTTGGTAAGTATGATTATGAAAATTAGTTTTATTAATTATTTTTATTATTACTACTATTACGTTTAATTATATTGATATAGTTTTTTCCTTATATAATATTTACTCTTTTATAAGATATTCCACCTATCCAATTATATGTGTTAATGGTAAAATTAAATAATTATTTTTATTAGATTTTCTTTTTTACGAGAGAAAGTTCTGCGAGACGCGCTCACACGCTGCCACGTAAGCAAATTCACTCACATGCCGCCACGCAGGCACCAATACATCGGTTTTAGTATATGTATATAGATATATAGATATTGAAAATTAAAATATTCTAAACTCAAATGATACAACTATTTATCAACTCAATATAATTCAACACTCAAATATATAATAAATATTGAGAATTAACACATAGGACCTCCGTAGTTAAGATTAAGATTCGGATCTAACTTTAGGTTAGTCACTCGTCACCTAATTTTTTTTAAAAAAATATATAAATATATAATAAATATTGAGAATTAAAATATTCTACACTCAAATGATACAATTATTTATCAACTCAATATAATTTAAGAATGTACTCATGTACCCTAAAGTTAGATCCGAATTACAGTATAATTGTACGAGTTAGTAAATCTCCGATCACACCAAATGATACACTTAGCTAAATTCACTAACACATAGGACCTCCGCAGGAAAAGTGTAGTTGCTAACCATATCGGCCCTTTCGATTTTCTCCAATGCAGTCTTTTCAAACTCTGTATCAATAATCGGGCTATGCAACAACAAACTAGTAAAATCACACATAAAATGGAATCTAAGGAGTCGAAATGTACATTTTTCTATCATATGCACGTGCATACATCCACACGACTTCTGTTATTGAGATTTATTATCTCAATGAACTTGATAAACTTGTCAAACTTGGGAACTTAATAGACCTCACTTTCAGGTCATAGATCGATACAATTCAAAGATTAAGATTCGATAGCTCCAAAACAATATCGACATGGGCGAAATTTTCCAAATGACCTAGAGATTTCATTGAACCAAACACAAACAAGGTAACAAACAAACCGAAAACAACCATAAAAGGCAACACAAGAAACCATACAGGCACGTCGAAATTTCCCCAAAAAACGTGCCAATGTACGCACCCTACTTCGAAAATTCCATGACAACCATATTATTCAACATAAAACAACATATATGTGCACTACCCTAACACATAGTAATGTGTAGTAGCTTTAATAATATCCGCCGTAGTAGTCGTTGTAGGCATCGATGTCGTAGGGTTCAAACTGGGGTGCTCTGTTCTCCCAAGATTCCTCGCTCAGGCCACAATCGCAGCAATCCCACTGTTCGTTTGAATAAGAGTATTCAGACTCATTTCCATCAAAGTATCCGTAGTTATCATAAGGCCCCAGAACAGTTAGTTTCGGGTATTTCTCTCTAACGAGCTTCCGTTCAACACTCTCGCACCCAAGGATATACAGCGTCTCGAGCTCAGGGCAGCCAGAGAGTATCTCAAAGACAACCGGAGTGTTGATGTTAAGGTAAGCTATGTCAAGCTCCTTAAGCTTGGGCATCGTGCGGGCTATGGCACGAGCCTCTTTGGTCGGGATGTCCATTGACCTGGCGAAGTGTGTGGTTTTCCATGTCAGCGACACGAGCTCCTTGCAGCTCCTTCCAATGGCTTCGAGCGACTGGGTGCTCAGGCTGCCGTAGGCGTAGCTCAGATCCAATGTGGTCACTGAGGAGAGCTTTGCTGCAACTTTCTCGACTACAGAGTCCGACATCACACTTCTTTTCAGTATCAAGGTCTGAAGAGATCCAGCACTAGCCGAAACCATGACAGCAAAACACCAAGTCAAGTTTACAGAATGCATTTAACAATTGAAGCAAGAACAGAGGTAGAACTCTCAACTTACTGGTCAGCGATGAAGGACATCATGTCGTCGTTGACATGAGAAACCCGGAGTTCAACAAGAGACCCCGAGCTCCTCGTGATGAGCATTCGAAGCATTCGATTGAGCTTCTCGGGCACGTATTTGTACGTCCGGCTCCACTTCTCAATATCAATCCTTTGCCAGCAGCAAGGCCCCTCCACAACTTTGCCCCATGATTTACAAACCAAAGGAATCACTTGCAAAAGCTCCTGGAGCGGGAGGTCTTTGAATATAAGCCCGAGCGCATCCGGAATCATCTCATTCCAATTGCGACGATCGGAATCTCCTTCCGCATGTATTCTTTTGTTTCGATCAATTCCTTCCATATGTGCTTACTTGTTAACCTGCACATTATCCAATTAAGGGGTCAATAGTTTTCCTTTATGAGATATAAGGAGTACTAATTAAACCATTTAACTCTAAGGTTTTGCAAAAACAACCCTAACACCCCAAAAACTAAGCCCTCTTTTGGTAAATATGAGAAATTGGCTTGACATATAATGTTTGGTATATCGATATCAGTTACTAATTTGAGACTCACTGGGAGATTTCGATATACTGAATTTGAGGGCTATATCCGATATCAACATCAAACGGGACAGGTATACAACAATATAGGGACATGTTAAGAATTGAAGGAAGAACGGTATCGAATGGACAATAAATGATGAATTGGATATGAGTATAACAAAAAAATAGGGTTTATGATTCCCAATTCAATAAACAAGATAAAAACTAATGAATTGGAAATGAGTATAACAAAAAATAGGGTTTATGATTCCCAATTCAATAAACAAGATAAAAACTAATGAATTGGAAATGAGTATAACAAAAAATAGGGTTTATGATTCCCAATTCAATAAACAAGATAAAAACAAACAAACAAGACCTGACAATATCCAGGATGAATTAGCAAGACAATTTCAGATTTAAAGCAGTACCCACTCCAAATCTGTACTACAGTACATAAGAACTGACAAATTGCAAATAAACATCACAGACTTCAGAGTTATACCAGAAATTGCAAGAAGATACGAAGGATGTGACTATGTGAGTGTGACGTATAAGACAATAAACCTACCTCCGAATTAGGGCTTTAAAAACGGCAAAGATAACTAAATACAGTAGAAAATAAACTGACACAGATTTGACATTGAAGAAGAAGATAAAGAAAGCTTGCAAAAATTACCTCAGCACAAAGGCGGTCGATAAGGGTTGGGGAGAGAGATTTCGTACAAAGGAAGATTGATGATCAGGCCAGGAAGGACCTCGGGGTATATATAGAAGCCGACGGATTTACTCAACCAAATTTTTACCTTTTTTTTTAAACCGAAGGGTAGTGGACGTACTAGTGGGATGTTCAAGACTTCGAGCTTATCACTTCCATAAGAAAACTTAATGTGAAATTAGGGCTTGTTTGGTATCTACTATTCCTGAAATCAAAACTGGAAATTGTAATTTATAACGGGGATGATTTCTAAATTCTAATGTAAGTGTTAAAAAATAAAAAATCATCCATTTTCTAATGTATAGTTAATTTCATTCTCATAAAAATACTAGATAATTTTATGGAAGGTGTCTCCAACAAATTAGATTATATTTCGACTACCATGATTGTGTTTGGGTGTAGTGTTTATGGGGTTTGTGGGATGGGAAAACTGCATCGGGAATACCGCCCGCATGTTTGGGTGGCTAGGTTTGTGAGGTTTGTGGCCATGATGGGAAAATGGGGGTTTGTGGGATTCCGGAATGGCTCACCGGAAATGACTTGTGGGTAGTACTCATAGGTCCCCGGTTCGAACCCCAGAATGACCGCTCTTTATTTACCTATTCAAGGGATGGAAGTGGATGAGTTTTCGATCCTCTTTGGAGGAGGTTTGCTAGATGGGGAAGTTGGATGGCCCCGAAATGCCCTTTCGCCTCCCTCTCTCCCTCCATAAATGCCTCAGCAGTTCACTCTTCCCCGACACGATTCGAAGAGAGCTCCGAAAAAACTCGAAGATTTCGCCCGATCGAAGCCGCCGACCTCCGACGAAATCAACCACCTTTCCGCCTCCGTCCTCATCATCATGTACCTTTGAATCCCTCCACCATTGTTTCCCTTCAAAATGTGGACAGATTAGTTCGAGTTAGGGTTTGTCCTTTTGATTTGGGGATTTTTTAAATGCAATCGGACATTTTTGGGTTTCTAAGGCCATGTTAGGGTTGCTATTGTTGATATATATACCAAGTTGTTTCGATTTTTTGTCGATTACCTCATTACCAATGACTACACTCAAATTAATGACAACATATTTGTCGCTTACCTTTTTACCTCTTTACATGTTTCCAAATCGAAAACAATGGCCTTTATGAACTAATATGAACTGTTGGTAACTTGGTATATATAAGACATGGTGTGCCTCTTTGCATAATGTTGATGATGAACCTGTGACTTTAAACATTGATATTAACTGATATGAACTCGTATGGACTGATATCAACTCTTGGTAAATATTTGCATAATGTTGATGAACTGATTTGAAGTTTAACTTGTGCATTTATGGACTACGGTGTCGAGTACAGAGAGTATGCATATTCATGTCACCTATCATAGTTTTCATTCGCTACTGTATAGGTAATTTCATTTTCTACTGTATAGTTAATTTCCATCCACACGCATGAGAACTGTAATATTTTGGGTAATTGTTTTCAAATTGTGTCTTAAACTATTTTAGTAGATATCTATATCTATATAAAATATTTAAAGTATAAACAATGTTAGTATAAAAGAATTGGCTAGGGGTGGATGTGGATGCAGCCGTCCCGTATTCTATTTCGCGTAATTTTTGTGGGATAAAACCGGGGCAGAATTTGAAAAATATTTCTAAATTATTGCCCTTGTAGTCTTATCCTATGCCTTTTGGCACTCGGGGCATAGAATAGAAAAACCGTTTTACAATTTATAATTTATATAGATTTATGAGAAGTTTTGTGTAATTTAGAAGGTATTTTACTCTTCATTTGCCTAAACTCGCTTGGTTGGCGCCACCGAGCGGGTAAATGCGGGTCCGAAAATTTCAAAAAATATATAAAAAAGGAAAATTTTATTAGCTGGGGCCTGGGACCCACTCCCTTCTTCCCTGTTCCTTGATTTCCTTCCAGCTTCCAGATTTTATGCTCTTCGGAGAATCGGAGATTCAAAATTCACACCGAAGATGGAGGATCCCTACGCCTCCTTCATCGCCAACTGCAACTACTCATCCTCCCAAGAGGACCTCTTCAACCATTCCCTACACGCCCGCGAAGACGAGCTCTTGCTGGACCTCAACTGCTCTCAACCCAACCCTCATCCACCGTCTACTTCCGCCGACGTCTTCGCCGGAGGCGGAATCGTCATCTGCTCCGCTCCAGAAACTCCTCTTTCGGATTCCGTCGCCACTCCCTCTGGGGAGGATTTCAGAACCCCTCCCGAAGAGTCCCACCGCTTGAGCTCAGAGGAACCGCCGCCACCACCGCAGAATCGGAGTTCGAAAATTGCGGCGGTGCTCTCCAGTGGAAAAGTTCGGGTCGAGAAGGTCGATCGTGAGTCGTGGGTTGGAGATAAGCGGAGCTCTGAGAGGCAGGAATCATCGCACTCGAAACGAATTAGGGTTTTTGGTAGGTTGATTGACACTCCCAATCTGAAAAGGAGAGAGAAGGGGAGTCCGATTCAAGAACAGTTCAACTCGAAACGAATTGGGGTTCCTGGTAAGTTAATTAAATCTCCCAGTCTGGAAACGAGAGAGATGCAGAGTCCGATTCAGGAATCACCGGTCTCGAAACGAATTAGGGCTTCTGGTAGGTTAATTATCACTCCCAATCTGGGAACGAGAGAGAAGCAGACTCCAATTCAGGAATCACCGCTCTCGAAACGAATTAGGTCTTCTGACAAGTTAATTAACACTCCCAATCTGAAAGCAAGAGAAGAGGGAGAGGGTTTGGTAAAGAGAAGAATCGAATTTCAGATTGATATGGAAGTGAATGCGAAGATGAATGTGGAAACAGAAGAGGTTGATACTGTGGTAATTGAAGACTCAGACGAACAAAGCTGTGACGACGAGGATGTGGGGATTTCCAATTTGCAGCAAGCGCAGGAGATAGAAGAAGAGATGGAGGATGGGAATGGAAACATGGAGGCTGAAGGTCACACTGCAAAGGATCCTAGCAGGCAGCGAAGGCGCGAGCTGCCATCATGGGCACGTCTAAAGGAAGATAACAGAAAAGAAGACAATAATCGTTTGAATACAAAACACGCAGTGAATGCTGATATGAAGGCAGTTTTCCAGGTGCTGGCATTGTTGGCAAGAGAGGAAAGTCCGAGTTGTGGGACTGGTGATATCTTGGAGACTATTAAACGCCGCGGTTTGACATTCCCTGCGCCCAAGTGTTGGCATGGCGATGATGAAGACAATGACTTATAACCATAAGGGTTGAAGCTTCCTGTTGATGTTATGGTAAGCTTTCTCATAGTGTAGCAATTCTAGTCTATTTAGGAAAGTTTTCTCATAGTGTAGCTATTCTAGTCTATTTAGGAATTTAGGAAGGAACTTTTCAAGGTTTTGATGAGGTTCGTAAAATGAAAGCATGGATGCTTATTGTGTTTTGAAGTTATTGTCAATAAACTGCATTTTTTTTTGTTGGAGTTGAGTAGGTAATTCCTGTGCCCTTTACTTTCATGTGCACTACTACAATTGATAGAAAAACCATTGTATTTAGGATGCATAAATTTGGCAATTGTGAATATAAATTATGCATTTAAGAAAGTTTGGAATATGGTACCTTAAACAAAACTTACATATGATCAATCTTTTTGTAGTTTGTACATGCATCTATAAAGCTTCCTCCCTTCTACTTGGGTTCGTCTATAGAAGTACATGCTTACCCAAGAAATTACACACCAAAAAGCGGTTGGTGTTGTTTTGTTAGCTATGAAGACTAAAACATGTCTAGTATGATGTTTGTTGATCTATACAACATGGGGAAATGAAGAACATTCCAATACAAAACTGCACTGCAAGCAAAAAAAAAAAAAGGTCTGATCAGCAAGGAATCATGGAAGAGAGACTTGTGGGAAGGCGTCGACAGCTAGGAGTCACCATTAACAGAGCTACTGCTAGCACTGGTGTGATGGGATTGTAATACTTGAAGGTGGGAGAAGAAGCTCAGCCTCTGGGAAGGATCCATACGATGGCACATCCAGCAGTAGATCCTGATCAGAGCACTCGTTGTCGTAGGACTCCAGCCTGATACTGCAACCATCAGTAGGTAGACAAAACAGGTTTCCGGGAGTGTGGAACACGCCATCTCTTTCCAAAGGCTCCCTGCTTCCTGGACCAGACTTGGTGAGCCCTCTTTTGGGGCCTTCAGTTGTTTCCTTGCCTGAGGAGAAGCGATTCTTTACACCCGATTCATGTACAAAAGATGCAAGTGACGGAAAACGTAGAAGAAAAATAGAAGCATACTAACTTGGCATGTTTAGATTTTGTTCCTGAAGCGGCCTTTTTGCACATTGCAGATCTTTCAATAGCCCAAGTTTATTTCCAGATTCGACTTCAGTTTCTTGAGTGTGATTACTAGATCTGCTATCCTGCAGATATATAGGCAGAGATATAGAGGAAGATTGTAAGCACTTGTACATTTGAACTCCATTTGAAACCTAAAAGGCTCATGAAACGCAGACCTTAAGTCGTAACATTTTTGACTTGGTTGAATTGGACATGAGGAGCGTCTTTAGAGCCTTGAGGTCTTCGGCTTTGCTGAAAACCCCTTCAGAAAGCAACTGCTGGAAATATGATATGTTCTCCTTGAAGCAAGAGCTATCAAACATGTTCCTAAGGCTGCATATTCATCAAACCAATTTAGTCATATTCGCCGCTTAGTAGGATCTGTGTAGATAATGAAATCAGGAGCTGTGAAGGCCGACCTTCCAGGAAGCTCGGAAGCATCATCAGGAGGAAGGTACTTGAGCAGTTGCTGCTGCTCGTCACTCGAAAAATGTCCTAGCAGTACCTCAATGTTGATAACATCCTGTGCAAAACAAGTGGATGAAGAGCTTATATTCATGAACAAGGGGTCCTTTGTTCCTTTTCATATGAAGTCATGAAACTATAACTTACTTTCAAGTCTATATAGCATAACGGCGAATTGTGTGTTAGGAAATGCTTCATCTTGTCATTGTTGAACTTATCCCTGCAATTGCAACACGATGTTCACTTCACAGTTATACTGACTGTTCTAAACAGCCCAAAAATGGTATAAGAAATACCTCATGGCAGGTTCTTGTTGCATCACTTTGCCTGTAAACTTGGCAGCATTGCCACCCTTGAATCCATTCGATCCAGGGAGTAAGACGGAATGCGAGTAGGCCTCATTTGAGGCACAAGGTTTATTTTCGAAGGTCAAGGAACTCACTTCAGAGTCTTCCTGTCGAACAAGCCAGCTCGGATGCTTGATGAGAACACTACCATGGCCTATCTCAACTGACACCATAGGTGCATCACTCTCAAAAAGTAAATCCTCTTCAGCAGAGCTAGACAGGTAAGACGATTTCTGTTCGCGTAAGATAGCATGCAGATCCTTGATGAGCTTCTCAACCGGGGATGATGACTTTGTACGAGTCATGGAAGTCCTTTTCTTCGATGGAACTTGATTTTCCCACATAGCCGACTGGGAAGGACCTGTGAAATCACTGGCATCAGCGCTGCTTAACTGCGCGAAGCTCCCAGAGTTTGATAGAGCTGACCCAGAACTTGATCTGTTGCTGGTGTCTTCATCTGTAGCCCTTGGAAAAACCTGTTGGCAGTCGGAAGCAAGCCTTTTGCGCGCAGAGTTGTCATAACTTAGCTTCCTCTTCTTGAGCTTTTCACCTCCTACTTTAAACGATATAGCCTTCACTTTGGAGACCCTTTGATCCTCATATTCATCAGCATCAGCTCTTGAATGTAAGGGTGTATAATTAGCCAATGTTCCTTTAGTCCTCCATCTCGAACCACAGGCATTGCAAAGCACTGGCTTGTCTGCAGGTCCATTGCGCCAGAGCGGGGTGCCTTTGACAACAAGAGTAACCCTTAATGTAAACAACATTTAGGAGGAAAAAACAGACACGACAACAACAAGAATGTATCCAGTAACCAAGAGACTGTGTGATTGCGATTGCATCAGATTACGAACAAGTAGCTAGATTTAGATTGAATTTGCAAGAGTTGTTAACCAAGGACGATAATCGACTGTAAGGCTAGCTCAAAGCCAAGGCAATGCACTAATAACCATAACCTATAGAGCATTATGAAGATTTGGATGGCAATGACAAACAAACTGACGATAAATCGATAATGCAGATGTTTCACAATGAGCATTCAACATTCCTGAATTCTTAATGGAAGAATAAATGAACTTCCAATTGGACACAAAACAACATTTTAGAACTCTTTATGGTCCCCATAGGATGAATCTGCATAGTTCATTTTGAGGAATCCCTACCCCATTCTCATCTTTAGCTGCAACAAGAGTCAAAGGCCAATAAACACAAATATGCAAATGAATCCAAATTCCATATGGGGTTCACCGTTCACTCCTAGATCAAAGGACAAATAGGTGAATTTAGAGCTATTTGTGAATCCCTATTGTTAAGACACATAAACACAAACATCTTCAAATTGGCACAACTACAAGGCATCCAATCCAACAAATTGAAATTGAAACATAAAGTTTCCAGAAAATAGGAAATGCAAGATGAAAGTAGGGATTGAAATAAGCCCTAAAAAAAATTTCTTCAAGCATCAGAAATCCCAATTGAGTGAAGCAATTAACAAGACCAATAACTCACTTGTGACACCACAGTGGTAGCAAGGTCCTTGCTTGCCCATCTCTCTAAAAGCAAAGGCAATTGGTATGAACTTTCGACAGAGCACAAATTTTTCTCCCAGACAAATGAAATGGAAAATTTCAGAAAATGCCCTTTTTATGGGATTTACAGGAAAGGGTATTCAATTATAGAAGAGGTAGACAAAGAGGAACCAGGAACCAGAGGTTTAAAGAGGCTTCAAAACCCAGTTTTTACCCTGCAAGTTTCAGCAAAATAGAGTAATGAATTAGTCAATTTTGAAGAAATTTAGAGATGGGTTTTGATGGTGGGAGGCTGCATAATCCAATTGAAAGGGGAATAGACCATTGGAAGAATCTTTAATTCAATGAAGGACGGTGAAAGATGGATTGATAAATAATTGAAAAATGGAGAGGTGGGCTAAGTGACTTATGTCAGGTCTGTATTAGTGTATTTGAATGACCTCTCCATATGAGTTTAATAGTCTCAAATTAAGAGCAACCAAAAAAAAAAAGGTCTCAAATAGGCATCAATTTTCTAAATCTAACTACTTGATTATTTGGGTTTATTTTGTGCGATACTTTAAATTTATTAGTTATTATAATATAATGATTTATAAGGTATATTATTTTTTTTGATTAATTTATAAAGTATATTATAATCATACTAATATGTTGATAAGATATAATAAATCCTTTTTTGATGTATCCAAAAAGGCCAAATGTACTTTTACTTGTATTGTAATTAATATTTCTTTATGAGCTTTATTTTATGAGATTTATAACTATTACTATTTTATGAGAATTAAGAGCTAGGAAAAAAAAAATTGTCCTTATTAATAATTCCTTTTGACTATGGACTCCCTATCTCAGCCTAGAAGATTTTCTTAAATGTCCATCTTCAATGGCAATCAAAACTTTGTGAATGGCCCACTGGAATTTGCAACCAAGTATTTCTAGTCTTTAAGGCAAACAAGAAACAAAGGGAAAGGAAATAGCATTGCCAAAAGAAAAAGGAAAAAGATTGAGTCTTTATGTTGCCTCCTTCAAAAAAAAAAAGATTTGAGTAAAGTTTTTTTTTAGTTATCAATTATTTTATACATCTTATCATATTAGATATATTCATCCCTCCTTTAAGTTAATTAATGAATTATTTAAGAAAAAATAGCCAACAAAAAATAAAAATTTTAATTAAAAAACCTTGTAACACAATGGTAATTATTCGTGTAAAATATCTAAAACAATGCATAAAGTTGATCAAATTTTACAAATATGTATAGAAAAATTTGGTTCTTTTCATATTGAGTTTTAGATTTACCTGAGGAGGTTATGCTTTCTTCTTGATATACTTGTCCATTAATCCTTACTTGTCATCTTAATTGATTTTTTAATGCTACATAATAAGTTATTTTACTTTAAGAAAAGGAGAAAAAAGATGGATTATTATTATAGGTTAATTCAATTTCATATGTTGACATCACATCATGTTACATTGCAATTAGGGTTGAAGGAAGGAGATTGTGGGATTGCAATAACCCTCCCCAAAGAGAGAAAAAGTCAGCCACATAGTCTTAGACACGCTTTCATATTTTACCTAAAATATTAATATTAATATTAATCTGCACCATGTGAAGATTCAATGGTGCATATTCAAGGGGTTTACAATGACTAAAAATTCCTTAACCATCACGGGTAAATGATAAAATGATCAAAATTGGTGACTTTACTTGCATTATACTGCCCACCACTTTATTCATGTAATAGATAGGGACCAAGTTTCTTTTCTTCATGTTCGACGAAAAATCGCTAAAGCACATACCTCTTTGATCTAAAGGCGTTGGTATAGGGATGATGCATCAGGCAACGGCATCTAATGTCGCGACGAGGAACAATGGGCATAACCCTTTTGTATTTTTTGATCAAGTAGTAGTTGTGTTGCATCTCTTCAACTTCGGTGGCTATTGAATTTTATATATCTTATCATTATAAAAATTTCATCAAATTCAAAAATTTTAATTATTTGATTCAAGATCTTTTGGTATAAGTGAAAAAACCTAATCCATAAAGTCCATTCTCAGCACCCCGAGTTAAGAGGAGTTGATGACTATATAATGACTAGTGGTTGTTTGTTATCTTTGATGATTTATAGTATATTGCTTACAATCAAAATTGAATTTGAGTTGCAACTTAACACGCATTTGAGATTCATTTTGAATGAACAAACATTTCTATTCTAATCTTTTGCTTTTTAATAGGAGTTCCACATTGAAATCCATTGTGTAAGCTTAATAAACCTTGCACCAACTGGACTCTCTGCCAACTTCATCCAGTAATGTCTTTTTTATTGGCATGATCATTCAACGATCTATTGGTTTATATGGAAAAACATATCAAAATCAAATAAGTAATAATTAATTCACAAAGATTCTTAAGATCAAAAAAGAATGAATCACACTGATCCACACAAGGGAAACAGGGAAAAAGATCCCCCTCAATTCACCAACCCATCCAAACACTGTTTTCTCCATAGAAACTAGTGTGATCCCCTTCGTGTAAGATATATCTATTTACTGATTAGTCAATATAACAAGCCAAGAAAATGTCAAGTAAAAAAAGTGTAAAAAATGGATATTTAGCATCTAACATCAACAATTTAGCATCAGTTGAGGATGAAATTTGCTCACAAACTTGAAATTCAAAATGGGCTTGATGATTTAAGAGCACCCATATGAAATGTGGAAACCACAAGCAACGGATCAGCCCAATGAACAGAGGAAATGAGAGGAGAAATTTTACTAATTTCAACTCAACAATCTATGAATGAAGAGTATCAATGTATCATACTAATGTTACTGTACAATCTACATGAGCAAGATGATGAATTTGATAAGCAAAGGAGGTAAACATAATGTAACCTTAGCAATGTGCAAAAAAATCGGTGGAGAAGTTAAAAAGATTGGAAGAGTTTGATCAAAGGAAGAAGAGGTAACCTTAGATTATCTGCACAGATCATCATACCAGTTAAAGAACATTATCAACTTGGAAGACTAAAACAAAACATACTCATCTGATTAATATTAAAGCACAAAAGGTGATCACAACTAAATTGAAAACATTGAGTACTAAACAACAATGAAATAAACACCAGCAAACATTGGTTAAGGGAGCTTTACAATGATAGATTGTCATACTCACAGTTATTTACACATCGGCGACAAGTTAAAAAAAGTATTGTCATCTAGCTCTCAAAAATAAATACCGAGGATGGCTCTTCAAAGGAATGCAGCCGGCTACTCCGGTGTCACATTAGACCAGCTAACGACTGGCTGTAGCTAGAAACCTGCCCCATTGATCCATTCCTCCAAACAACCACAGAACACAACTGATTTCGGATGCTGTGCTGTTGAAGCAGAAACACCTTGATAACACGATACACATACGTGATCAGTTCAAAGATAGTGACTTTAAAATCTTTGTAAGAAGGCATTGGAATTTCATCATGAAATTCAAACCACTGATGATTATACGTGATCAGTTCAAAGATAGTGACTTTAAAATCTTTGTAAGAAGGCATTGGAATTCATCATGAAATTCAAACCACTGATGATTATCGATTCCAGGAACACCGATACTGGACAACTCATATTCACCATTCGATTGACACGACATAATATCGATTCAATCTGCTGTTGTCAACTTGATTCATGAGCTGTCGAGACACAAAGCCCTTCTCACAACAAATCCAATAATACAAGTTGATAATGCCTTTGAGATCAAATGTCATTCTCGCAAACAAATCATCATATCAACAATGAGTGAATTCACAATCAAACATCAGGAAAAACATAGAACATTCCTTTTGTAGATACAATCCCATGGTCCATCTCCAGTCAATCTCAAACGATCAAAACAAAAGAATCACAGTATAATCCCCAAAATTTTCTGCACCAGCAATTGGAATTTGAAAGGATTAAATCAATCCGCAGAGGAGAGAAAAACCTAAAACAGTGAGCCAAATAATGTGGACCAAGAGCAACGCCTGGCCCGATCCGCCGTTCCCGACCTCGCAGAACCCGGTCTTCGCCACCCTCACGCCCGCACACCGCGCGTCGGAGCACCCGCACCAGTACGTCACCCCGTCGTCGCCGCAAACCGGATCGGGTCGAAAGCACTTCACCGGACAAGATCCGTCCCGGTCCGAATCGATTGGGCAGATGCGAGAATCTCCGGCGTCGGAATCGCCGTCGCTGGGCAATCGGAGGACGGAGGGAAAGATCCGTTGATCGGATTTGACAGATTGAGAGAGGATAACGAGGAAGAGGAGGAAAAGGGAGAAATTAGGGTTTAAAGAGGGAAAGGCCATGGATTGATGGGTGTGAAGAACCATTAAAGCCCTTCCCTAATCTCGTCGGATATCATCTCCGGATTGCCTCCCGAAAATTCTCAAGGGATCTTCAGATGATGGAAATTACCTAAATTGCTGCTGAATTTTCAATTTAGGGATTGGGGAAAGATAGGAAGAGACCGAATCAGAGAGAGGGGGGAGGTCAAAAGAAAAAATTGTTGAAAGGAAATTTGGTTTTGGAAAATCAAAATTGCGAAGGGTGATTCCCCCCCCCCCCCTCGTTTTCTATATTCTTTTTCAAGAGTTATGATTTACACGGTCATTTTCTCCTCATTAGCACGATATCGGTGTCGACATTCGAAGTCGGCCACCAATTAACCGATACAGTAGGCCTAAGACGACAACCAAACAGCCGATACCGACTTACTATGTCAACACCCATTGATAAGAGTAGGGTTGTTATATGAATTGAACAGCTCGAGATCAACTCGAGCTCGCTCATTTACTTAAACAAGTCGAGCTTGAACAAAATTTTAAGCTCGGTTGAAAGCTCGGCTCGTTCGAATAAAGCTCGAATAGCTCGAATTCTATAGAATTTTTAAAATTTTCTTTAAGTTAACATGTTATAACCAAATAGAACTACTTAAAGTTCGAAAAAAGCTCGGCTTGAGCTCGTTCATTTCCTAAACAAGCCGGGCTTGAACAAAATAAAAAGCTTGTTTAAAAATTAGGCTCGGCTCGACTCTAGCTCGTTTAACAAACGAACAAACTTGAACATGTCAAGCTCCGCTCGTTCAACTCGAATAACACACCTATATAAGAAGGAAATAATATAGGCTCGGCCCACTACTACAGCCCAAACATGACGAGAGCACAGCCCAAACTAAAAAACATAAAATATGAAGGGATTTAACTGCCTTTATGCTTCGCCTGATTCCTATGCCGACTTAGAAAGTATGGGTCGGCACTCCAGCCCACCGATCCAGGAAGGCGGCACCTGCATCCACTCCAACGACCCAGGAAGTCGGCACTGGTATCGTGTGGTGCGATATGAAGTCGTGCGAATAGAAGGTCCGTTTTCATATTGATTGCATTTCCTTTTAAATAGTGGTCAAGTCAATTTTGACATCCTTCAAATTCTTACCTCGGAAAAAAAAAGGTTTATTTTTTAAAAAATCATTTTAAGTGATTTTTTAAGGGTTTGTTTGGATGACTTTCATTATTATTTATAATGCATAATATTCTATAGGGGAAACTGTAGAAAACCACCTGTTAAATAGGCCATTTTGCATAAAACCACCCCTTAAAATCGAAATTGCAGAAAACCACCCTTTAAACCTATTCCGTTAGCAAAGAGCCACCCGTCCCACTATTCCGTTTGAGTCCGTAAAAAACTGAACGGAAAAAGACAAATTTACCCTCTTTTATTTATTATTTGTTTTGATTTGTAATTAAATAACATAAAATAAACAAAGAAATTAAATCCATTTAAAAAAAATTGAAAATGGTTGAAATCCCCCAGAACTCCATTGTCGTCGATCTACACCATTGTTGCCCTCCGACCTCCATCGTCGCCTGCAATCACCATCTACCTTCCTAAGATGCAAATCCCATTACCTATTTCTACTCCACCTATTCCCATCTCTCTCCTCCAACCCCGGCCACACAGTTCCCTCAACCCGAAACCCCATCTTGCCCCAAACCTCTTATCGTAGACACTACCAAAAGCTCGTATAAGGATCCGAACTCCAGGCTCTTCCCAAAGGCTCACTTGTTGTCGGCCATATCGAGTCCAAACTTCCAGCGCGCTCAACAACTCCAATCCAAAGAAGAATAGGAGGAAACCCTAGATTTTAAATTAGTCAAATTGATCGAAATCTTATTGAATTGGATGAATTTTATGTTTCTATTGGATTTTGAATGCGTGAAGTTTGATGTATGCAACCATTTCTTTCAATTTCATATGGAATTTGAGAATTTGTGAACATCTTGGAAGAGGAAGAGGAAAGACTGACATGGGAGAGTATAGTTTCAACTGGTTTGATGAAAGGAGGGTAAATTAGTCTTTTCGTTTATTTTTTGACATATCTCAAACGGAATAGTGGGACGGGTGGCTCTTTGCGAACGGAATAGGTTTAAAGGGTGGTTTTCTGCAATTTCGATTTTAAGGGGTGGTTTTGTTCAAAATAACCTATTTAAGGGGTGGTTTTCTGCAGTTTCCCCTATTCTATATGTAATATTATGTATTATAAGTCACAATGTCTGGCCATCCATAATACTTATTATTGATAAGTATGAATTATGAAATCATTTTAGAAACTAAAAGGGTCTAATTCATTAAATACGTAATGGAATGAACTGCAATGGGAATAACAAGACTTTAAAAAAATCATTTTCAAACAAGTAAAAGGGGCATAAAACATAAGTTTAATGAACGAGTATCTTATAGATTCATTAAAATCGAAATTACAAAGCGACAATGAAATAGTCACAAGAAATGTAACTAACTAGGAAATTAAAAATGCTATATTTACCTTGAATTTGGTAAATAAAGAGCGGTCATATCCAACTATCTTTACCTTAGACAAAGACAAGTCCCATGTCTAGATAAAATGAAAATGGAGTTTTACCAAAAATAGTACTCCCTCTGTCTCAAAATTTAAGTCGTTTTAGGATTTTGCACAAGTTTTAATAAAACACTCACCACTCAATCAACATCATCATTCCACTAACTTTTTCATATTTTTTTATTTTTAAATACCCTCTACTTTTTTTAACCAATCAAACTCTTTAAAAAATTAAACAACACACAAATCGATACAAATCATTACTATCTCTTACTTAGAAAATCTAAAACGACTTAAATTTTGATACAATAATTAAGAGCTAAAGCGACCTAAATTTCGAGACGGAGGGAGTATGACATAACATATTCCTTTGTGACAAGATCAATCAAAGAATTTTCCAATATAGAAAAAAAAAAACTTAAATAAATTAACTAGACTTTCATCACCAATATGATAATCCAATGTTAAGTAACAAATACATATCCATTAGCCATTACTCTACTATCTAGAAGGCTAGACCCGAGCATGGCTTGGGCTTGGGCCTCCCTCGGCCCAAATGACCAGCCCACTTATAAAGACTGCAATAGTCAATACTACATCTGCTTTATATAAATGTTGTCTCTATATTTGATCATTTTAGACAAACTATCCATCACATATATAAACTTCATTAAACTCCCAAATTTATAGAGATTTCAAAATAATTACATTTTCAAATAAAAATTCAAATGGAAAAAATTGTCGATATAGACTTTAACATTATCAAATAGATACAAACTAAACTTAGAAGCCTATGAAATATTGAAATATGAATTGGACTATATATGCATAGGAATAATTTTTGGGCATTATTTGATTATTTTTTACTTTATTAGGAATGTAAAAAAGAGAATTTAAGCAAACTGTAAATTCACCAAAAAGATTTATATTATCGCTTATATATCACAACCACAACCTCAGCTACTACCACTTCTCCCACAAGCCCTCAATAACAAGAATGTCACGTGCCACGCACGCTCTCCTCCTCCACCTCACTCTCGCGGTGGCCGCCGCCACCGCCGCCCAAAGCCCAGCCTCCGCACCGGGCGCATCACCGCCCACCGCAACCCTCACCATGGCCCCTAGCAGTATATCAATGCCGCCCACCGCGGCTGCCGCCTCACCATCGCCCACCGCCTCCACGATGTCACCGCCAACTACAGCCCCCTCTCCCGCCACCAGCCCCTCGCCTTCAACGGAGGAGTCTCCCGCCGCATCTCCGCCTTCCCCTCCGATCGTGTCAGCTCCGGCAGCTTCAACACCTGACACCGGTATGACAATGACTCCGGGGATGTCTCCTTCCATGATGATGAGCCCACCTCCGGCGCCCTCCGGTGGCTTTGTTGCGCCGCGGTGCAGCGTCGGCCTCCAGCTTCTGGCTGCATTGCTCGGAGGAGTATTCGCACTCCTTGCTTAGAATTTACGGTACTTATAATCATAATTAAATAAATTACACAAAATCTCTCATTAAATCGTGTTTTTCACAAATGTAACCTTTTCGACAAATTTTGTAAAAACCCACCCATAAAACAATCTTTATTAATTGGGTTGCTTTATGGATGATTTTTTACAATTTTCTAATCCCCGTCGCAAAATATAGGTCAGCTGACTTTTTAACACATTTTTTAAGAAACGAAAAATAATATAAAAATATTAATTTTTTAAAATAATATTATACTTATTATTAATAAGGATAATATTATTTTTAAAAAATTAGTAAAAAGTTAATATTTTATATAGTTTTTAGCTTTTTTAAAAACGTGTCAAAAAGTTAAACCACCTATATTTTGAAGCGGAGGTAGTATTAAACAAATGCATTTGTGAATAATGAACATTTTTTTAATGAATGATGATATTGTGTAATTTGTTACATATATGTGATCTTGATGTGATTTTACTGATACAAATCCACCTGGTTTTCGTGGTGGCACAACTGATTAGTACCGGTCAGTTTTAGTAATTTTGGATTACTAATGCCTAATAATGGATTGTTTAGTTTTTTTTGGTAATGCACGGTAAGTTTGGAATGGCATTCAAATCTAGTTATCTAGATTATGGATTTTGTTTGTGTTTTCATCTTTTAATACTCCAAGAGAAGTATTTGGTATATCTGCATTGCAAATATATGAAGTATGATTTGTTCTTGCATAGTTTCTATATGATTCTTTAGCCTCTTTTAAATCGGTAACATTCTATATGATTTAGGTTTGAGCTATTTATGAGGGCTTGTTTGGTTGTTACCAACCAAACATGTTTTTCTCAATTCTCATGATATGCATAAAACATTTTATGCATGAGAATTGAGCTCATAAAAAGTAAATTTTAGGAATTAAAATTATAATTTCCGCATTTAACCCAACAAGCCCTAACTCAGTTTATATGTCGTAGACTACTTCATGAATCCTAACCCTTTAGAACCAATCAAGTCACTCTGCAGTTTAGGCGAGCAAAAATTTCTTTGTTATATTCGGCAAAGATCCTCTAGCCTATATAACCGTTAGATCATGCCCAATTCCAACAGCTTCCGCCATTATAGATTTACAGAGTTTGTCCAGAAATATATAGTTTTCACCAAATTTAAAAAATAATCTCCATTTTTTTCTCTCTTTATTTTTTATTTTGGAGGATGTAATTGGTAAACTGTTAGACCAAAAACACTTTCAATATTCTCTAAACACTTAAGATGGAAAATCTGTCAGACTTGCTCTTAAAATCTAACTAGTGTATGTAAAAAAAAGAATCAATCCCTAGCTTAGAGGAGAAGTGTAAAATTATTCTGAAACCAGAAGAAAGCAAATGAGACTATGTACCATTCTCTTTTTTTATTTTATGCATCCCTTCACTTTCCATCAAGAGGGCAACAATAAGGCATTGGATTCCAATTCATAGATGTGATAAAGATTGGGAATTCCAAATCCCCGACTAATTAACCATTAATAGCCTTGAATTTAACCGTTAATAACCTTATAATGATAGTTGTTAAAAGCCTAAAACCCTATGTGCTCTGTGCAGCAAGTGTCATGATCAGGAATGGAATCCTGAATAGGTTTTTTTTTCCTCCTATATATTTTTTTTTAAAAGGAAATAATCCGAAATCTCATACGACAACCGAAGTCTGGAAAAACGAGAGGTCGAAAAATCAGCAGACGGGCTAACCGTCATGATAAACGAAATAAAAGCAAAACACAAAAAACCTGAATACGAAAGATCTCAGCAAAGAGGTCCAGCGGAGAGACAGATGAAAGACACCAAGAGAAGACCGCGAATGCCGAAAACATGGGAAAGTCGAAGAACTGACAGTTTTTCCTCCCTACCTGTCACTTTATATTATAATTGAGTTGAAAATAAGCGATAATTTTTTTTTATGGATATTAAACTTAGAGATATAATAATTCATTATGTATTCCCCATAAGTGATAATTTTTTTTATATAAAACAAAAGGACTTAAAAGAAGATTGAAATATTTACAAAAATTGATTTGTATTTGTACTGTTGTAGCTGTCTGTATTGATAGATTACAAAAGAAATTGAAGAAGAGACTTCGTCAATTTTGCTAGTCCAACAATATGTTTCATATTATATCTAATCTATTTTATTTTTAAAATGGGGTCAACTGCAACAAATCTCAATGAAATCGAAAATCTTTGTGTGAAATGAGTTTAGGCAAGTGCACATAACAACGCCCTAAATGCCAGCCAAGGGAGTTTGTCCACAACCCTCTCTCATTTTGAGCCACAAAAGACACCACAATATCTCATTATCTTTATGAAATTCATATAGTAACCCTCTAATTGTGGTCTCATTTCACCATGAATTTGACTGTTAGATGCTACTGCTACATTGCATTCGGTTTTAAGGCGATTTTCGACAAGTTCATCTAAGCCATTCTAAATCGCAACCGCCTAAGTTCGTCATCAACTAGCAGCATTGACAGCAATCGACCAGTGCTGCAATCGAGTCGTACACCTAAGACTGCTATACCCGAACGTAGAAGTTAAGACATCAAGAATCAGACCCTAAGCTCTTTCGCTTTCGAAAGCACCCATATGGCCATATGTGGAGCATCCCTTTTAATAGATGTCAACTATACCCTAAATCGGAACTTTCATCTGCATCTCTAAAAACTTCAACCACAGAAAATGATGTGGAATAATCGAAACGATGGGGAAAGGGGCTGGGGACCAATGGACCATGGAAGCAAAGAGGAACCGAAAACGAAAAGAGGGTGGGGCTGTCCGAAACGACACACTTCAGGGAGGACCATGTAAACACTAAGATTGTGAGGACCCGTGTCGAACAGAACCAACACTGTTTACTGTCCCAGAGAGAGCAAAGGCCATCATCACTGCAAGCATTGAGCATACCAATAGAGAAACTATAGCAGAAATGTGATCATTGTACACCAGAGCTGAAGACAACAACGGGCATTAATAACTGAAGTTGACAGCTATTCACGAAGAAGTCGTGACTATCAGCAAGTCAATGGGTTAGCAGGGAAAGAAGATGAGTGTATGATCAGGTTTCTGATCTTCAATCAACAAAGTGCATATTCATAAAATTTAAGAGCTTCAAACCTACAAAACAGTCATTCAAGGAGTCATGTAGTGCTTACACGAATCATTCTCCCTAACAAGGAACTTGGAGGATTCTATCCTCCGTTCATTCATTTATTCAACGAATGTTGATTCTTTATTGTTCACGATAAGAACGTGGAGGACTCGTGGTAAATACAGATATTGATAGCAATTCACACAGCAGAAATGGAGAACGAAGAAAAAGGGGACTTCTATCTGATTTTTCAAGATTGCAAAGCAATGCAGTTTCTTAGGATAGAATTCAAAATGATAATTTTAGGCCATTGGAGATGAATAAGCACCGATTTACCTTGTGGTCCTATCAAATATCACGCTTCAGCAGTTCGATAAAACGCTATTTGCTTCATGCAAATCATCTGCCAGAGTATATATAACCTGCACAAGATTGGAGATTTAGGACTCGGAAGAAAGCCGGAGGACAGGAAATGATCGAGATGAATACAGGATTCTGGAATCTCATACATAAATCTCGCCTTAAGCATGAACCGGATAAAATGAACTGTGCAGGATCCTCCCTTATCTTCCCCTTTGCTTTCTTCGAGACTCAAAGGAGTTGCTAGACTTTGGTGTAGATTTACTGTGATGCTTAGAGTGGAACTTGTCTGGAGAAATCTTTAGGTCTTCCACCAATATCCGTCGAAGTTTCGCATTCTCCTCCACAAGTTCCGCGATGACTTGCTCATGCTTCAGCACCTATGACAAGTATAGTCTGTTACGATATAGGAATTCTACCAGGTCTTGTTCAATGCAAATACAGTTTTCCCGACCTAACTTAAGTAATCCTCGTAAATCAAGATGTGCCTGTATGCATTGCAAGTATTGAATCGATTGATGGAAGTCCATACGCCTCCGGAATCTATTGCAAGTTATACAATAGATACTGTTTTCTCAACCTAACCTTTCTTATAGAACTAGCTTCACCCGAAAACTGTTTCCATGTTTCTTAAACACTAAAATGAGTCAAACCCTATGTTCAAAATAGGAAGTAAAGTGTAAACATTACCATATGTAACATTCTGTTTTCAGACTGCAGCTGTCCATCCTGCACAACATTTAATAGGATTGTTAATTGAAAAAAAATAAATTGATTAACGCTACATCTCAGAAGTTAAAAAGGCTTAACATATAAATTCAACTGTTATATTCTTATTGTGAACAATGTGAGTCACAGGTTAGATTGTTAGAAGCTACAAATTCTGTGTAACAATTAGCAAACATAACCATTTGAAGTACAAGGTAATAAGGTATGAAATGAAATATAATTGAATTCAAGCGATGATATCATATTTCAAGTAGGATACATATGATCAATCTATCACTAATCCAGAGGTTATGATCCAGTATCAAACTTTAACCACACACCAAGCAGCATGCAAATAAATCAATTGAAACTAAAACTTCAATAAAAGCATATTCAATTGCTCAAAAGAGAGCCTGAATAACTAAAAGTAATGGCAATGATACTTCAGAATAGCAAGTGTGGAAGTAGAATGAGTGTTCCATACATCGAATTCACTTAGCTTGTTATCATCTCGTAGGGGTGTGTTCGGCAGGAAGCTTTTCATGACCACGTCTTGTGATTCACTGTTCTTATTTCCCAGCAAGCGCTGTATTGGATTTTCCGGTGCAAGATACTGCATCATATTACTTGTTGGGATTTTACTGGTTAGGCCACCAGGTATGGATGTTGGAAGGATACCTTTAGCAAAATTCTGAGATCCTCGAAAGTTGGTCATCATTTTTGCCACAGATTGCTAGTAATTCAACAAATTGAAAATTTAAGATCCATTAGTGTATTAAGAGAACACAAGCGGGTAATGTTTTAGATACAAAAGTAACCAAATGAATTTGAATCTATAAGAACATGACTGTTGAATTACTCAAGCAGGTAATGTTTTTGATTCAAAAACAGCTACTAATAAGGAAACAAAATTTACAAATCGAAGCTACTAATAAGGTAACAACTCAATTACTCCTCAAGAGACTAAAAAACAAAAAAAAAAATTATAAAGCTGAAATTTATAATTATTATTTTGACATCTTATTTTCATGCCTATGTTCAAAATATGTAAGTGCATATGCTTCTGCATTTTACAAAAGAAGCAGAGAAGCAGTAACAGAAAAACTTTCAATCATATTAATAACATAGTTGAGTTGATACATACAACGAGATACAGCTGAAATTGATTGACCACTCCTGGCTTCAGAGCAAGGCCTATTTGAGACACACCCAAATGGCTGTAATTAGCGAGGGAATTATCCCGATGCACAAGAATAGAAGAAGCAATTTTTTTTCCTTTTTAGTGAGAGAATGACAGTAAATAAACTTGATTTGCCGAAGTGTAGAGTAAATGATCATACATGATTCTACTTGTTGAAATTGCATGCTATGTGCAAATCACTTTCAAACACAGAAATAGAGCAATGAGGCAACAGATGAAATAGCTGATGCTTGAGTTAGAGATCTAAATATACTGAACACAGCTGTTTTGCGCCTTCAATTCTTTATAAGCTAAGCTTAGCTAAGGCCAAATTTAATTGTGATGCCAAAAACTCAGCACCTAATGGTCATGTAATTTTCATTAGCCCTCGCACATGTTGGTGTGACATGACTTGATTGGTTCAAAGCACACCATAGTTACTTCAGCTTCAGCTATATGTGATGGTGGTGAATTGTGTGTAAAATATTCATGCACTCTGAAGAAATTTTAACAGAGCCCAAGCAAGATAAATTTCTCATGGGATTGAACCTTTTTTTTAATTAAGGTGGACTTTGGTAGAATTTTAGGAGATTTTTTTTGTAAAAAATAGTATTTTTTTTCCTTAGCGAAATTTGTTAAAGACACGAACAACGGACAAAGCCAACGCCAACGCCAACGGGTTCCATCTCAAAACCAATTGGCAATGGGAGGAATGACCTGCCAAACTTATATGTTGTTCAAGATATCCCGATATTTTCAATGTGGGACAACCCCATATAACCATATTCCAACAAAATTCTATCCTTAATGTTAAATAAACCATATTAATTCTTAATTTGATCTCTTCAATGTTTTATAGTTCAAGAGTCGACACAAGTTTTTTTTTCTTTTTTTCTTTCAAGTTTACACTTATCTTTTGTTAAAAAAATCTTCAGGACATTTTTAACAAGCTTATCCACCCCCAACCCCACCCTTCTTTACCTTTTCTAACTTAATAAGGAACAAACACATTCGGACTTGACCTTCTCCACACGTAGAACACATACCACATAACAAGAAAGTATACAGTTTCAGATAAAAAATAGTAATCAAATGATCAGATTCTCATAATAACACCATCTCAGACAAGTTTAATTCTCATTTCTGATAGTACAGGGAAGAACCACATACCAGCTCCAAAACCATGACCAACACCAAGTCTAGTTCCTATGCCTGCTTCAGTCTTGTTGGGTCCAAAATTCTTCCACTGGAACTATACATATCAAAACATTTTAAGATGCACAAAGATATTGATATGATGATACAATTCATAGAAGAAAACATTTCAAAGACTGATTGAGAAAAAGAATATGAACATATAAACTCACATTTCTTCTAATACCAGCAAAGGCATGTGTTGCACCACCAGTGGCACTCATTACTTGATTCAACAAGGGGTTTGCACCTGGAACAAGAAGATTCTTGCATCAATCAAAGCATGGAAATTCCACACCTAGATCATTGACCAACACAGAATAATAATACATCACTCAAGAAACAGAAAGAAAGTTTTAATAGCACAGAAACATCATAAGAAACTTCTTTGGCATCTAAAAAAAAAATCCTAAAAAGAAGTTCCTTAACATAATGAAAAATGCATATTCTCATTCTAAGACACCGTTTGGAGATGGTTGCACAACATTAAAGGAGCCATCATAACCTATTAAAATTTCATCAATAAACACCCAATGATAAGTAACTCCTAGAAAAAAGCCAATTATAACATATTATGGTGCCTGTTTATCTTCTCTCCCCGAGAAAAAGTTTACCACACCATGACCAAATAGGCGGCACAAGAACATGGTATGTATCCGCCAACCTTAGAGTTATGAATAAATCATCTGAAAAAAGCTAGACAAATCTGTAATATTGCCACATATGTACTCCAAGGTTAACCCATCAACTAGTTAACAAGAACTTTCAACTTCACCAAACAGCTTACAAATTACACATTGGAAGTAAACTAATCTAAACATCCAATTAGCAATATAAGAACAATGCATTGCAGACCAACTAATGTCAACTGGCATTGATCGATCCAAAACCCTTTGTGGTCCATTTAAAATGCTAAAATTACATAGGGCCATTTTCATCTTCTCCTTCAACTTATGACAGGTGAAATTGATCAAATCAGAGGAAAACAATTTACTCAAACACCGGACACAAGATACACACAAATTGCTCAAAGGCTATGAAAAAGCCCTAGAATTCAACAGAACTGACAATACCGGGGTTTGCAGCATTCGATTTTTGTGCGTTCCTGCTATTCTTGGGATTGAACAAACTACCGAAATCCATCTTTCAGCACACAATTTCACACACAATTCCAAATTGAAGAGCAAAAGAATGAAATTGATACGAGAAAGAACTGAGGTAGAACATTGCAATTTAATACCGAAATTGAAGGGGCCACCAACGCCGAATGCCGATACCAAGACCACAGCAGACTCCAAAGCCAGTAAATTCTTGACCCACTTTGAACGCAAATGGATTCTCGATCCTCGCCGACTTCGACGGATCTCGTTACCGTTACACATCCGCTGCTACTAGTCTCCATTTTCGTTGCCTCTTCAAGCTCTGGTAATTAACAGAAAAGGGACAAAAAGGAGGGGGTGTGTGTGTGTGTGTGTGTGTGTGGAAGCTTGGAGGGTTCGTTTCCTTTTAGAGCGAATCCGAAAATCGGAGAGGGATACACCTACACTCAGTGTATTATCTCATGTATACACCTCCAATTACAATTGGACACATGTACAGTAAGAAGTAAGAAAGTGTTTTTTTTTAAAAAAGAAGGAAAAAAGGGCAGTTACCTTGCACACCACCACCCGGCACCCACGTACATGGTTTTCTTTTTTTAATTATAAATCTTATTCTTTTTATTTTTGTGAAAAAAAAATATAATTCTATCTTCCTACTTACTGATCCGATCAAATAAGTGATTAATCAAATATAATGTAATATTAATTAATTAAAATATTTAAATTTATTTGACTAAAATGCATCAATCAATAATATTTCTATTTTTTTTAACAATATTAATCCTTAATTTGAAAAATATTCATATATTTAAGCACATATTTAAAATATTTATGGTAATTTGAAATATTAAATCTAAAGTAACTTAATCATATTTCTAAATTTTTTATAATATTAACAAATTTAATCACATATTTAAAATTTTAATAGTAATTTGAAATGTTAAGTCAAAAGTAATTTGATCATATTACTAAATACGGAGTATTATATAAGCATATAGGAAAAGTCTTTTTTTTTTTGTTATCCGATGAAAATAATTTGAAGTAAAATTATTTGATGTTGAAATTTTCAATTACAGTTATTCTTGAACGGTTTGGATTAAAAACAAATTAACTCTTTTAATTCTTTTTATAAGACAAATGTCAAGTTATAATTGGTGGTGTAGAACTTGGTGTATGCGTAGATTTGTCCTCGAGCTCAAGCGGAGGATCAGGAGAGTGATACACATACACTTGTCGAGGGACGGCTCCACCGTGGCACCGTCGATCCATTCCGGGTGCTTGCGGCGGCCAGCACGATCCCTCGCAGTGTCCCTGGCCGTCGGCGACGATAGGGTTCTTCGATTTGGTTCATTTGGGTTCCGATCTTATGGTTTTTTGATCGAATCCCCACGGACGGCGCCAATTGTGAGTGCATAAATTTGCTCTCAATAATCGTTGATGGAGTCCGATCTTGATGATGATCTCAACACGAACCCTAGCCTGTGAAACAAGAACAAACGAGGTCGGGGCGGGGCTTGTCTCCCCTGGAGGACCCTCCGACGCTCAAGTCAGTATTGTTCTGATTCACCCTCCGCTCTGGAGGCATATCTCATGTTTTATAATAAAGATTAGGGTTTGAGGGTTTTACCGTAGAAAAGACAATATTGCCCTTGGGCCTGAGTGGGCTTGCTTAGTTTTGCTCTCTCAATTGCCCCTCGGGCTTCTTTAGCGCTTATGAGCGGTGAAGGAGGCCGATGATTTCCGATTCTTGAGAATCTTTATTACGCGTGAATTTCCCCTTTGATCACTTAGTTGGTCCTTGATCTCGTAGATGGGTACTTGGATAACAAGTTGCGTAAATTCTCTTGATGGCAAGTGGTTGCATAATACTGACCGTGATTGGTGCCGAGATTTTGGCCTGCAAATGACGACTATTGACCTTAAATTGGCGTCCTCCTATATGGCCTCTGGGTGGCTGTTGTCGGCTTTACTTGACGATTGATTGGGTGGCCTATGAATGGCTAATAGGGGCCGTAATTGGCGAGAGATTGGTCCTGTCATGGACTTATTTCGGCCATAACTGGCGAGAGATTGGTCCTGTCATGGACTTATTTCGGCCGTAACTGCCGAGAGATTGGTCCTGTCATGGACTTATTTCGGCCGTAACTGGCGAGAGATTGGTCCTATCATGGACTTATTTCGGCCGTAACTGGCGAGAGATTGGTCCTGTCATGGACTTATTTCAGCCGTAACTGGCGAGAGATTGGTCCTATCATGGACTTATTTCGGCCGTAACTGGCGAGAGATTGGTCCTGTCATGGACTTATTTCGGCCGTAACTGGCGAGAGATTGGTCCTGACATGGACTTATTTCAGCCGTAACTGGCGAGAGATTGGTCCTGTCATGGACTTATTTCAGCCGTAACTGGCGAGAGATTGGTCCTATCATGGACTTATTTCGGCCGTAACTGGCTTTTCTTTGGGTCCTGATTGACGATCACCTGAATGGCCTGTGAGTGGCGAGAATTGGCCTTAAGTGGAAAGCTATTGGCCTTGATTGGCTATCCTTCGGGTAGACCTGCACTTGCAGAGTGGAGAGGTGCAAGGGGTATACCCTCGGCTTTGCTTCGCTGTAATTCATAGCACTAAATCCTCTATTATTGTCGATGACGATTCGTTGTTTTGCTCCAAATCTGAAGACACTGCACTGCACTTCAATGTAATTTACAATCAATTAATCAACAAGCTTCTTTTAACTTCTTGCCTCTAGTATAGCTAGCTCATGTCATACGAATGCAAATCAAATAAATGGCAATACAAGCGAGGCCGCTCGAGGGCAATTGTTGTATGCCCAGGTGTCACCGTATGAGGCACACCTATATCAATAACTCCGAACTCATTTAGTAATCATGTCAAGCATATATCAAATTGCAGACGATGAAATCATTCTTATGAAATGTCAATAGCTGTAGGGGTAGAGTACTTAGCTAAAACCCATGTTCTTGTGTCATTTGTAACACTTACAACCTCAAAGAATGTTGTTCCTAGCACTCTTCATGGCTTCAAACGACCTCCGTGACAAGATGATTGCATGCGTCATGTGTAACCTCCTGGCTTGCAATAATGCCCATTGCAGCACCAACTTTGATGTGACCCTTAGTTTGCGATTGAATTATTAGAACATCACTCACAACATTAAAGATCATGCAATGAATATTTTTTAACGGCGTATTTTACACTAGGATAATGAGATGATACATTTTATCATATAAACGACAAGGTGAATTTAGAAAACTTAGCTTATGGGTTCTTATACATCCCGTGTGAGTTGAACCAGTGGTGTCTCGATCATCCAGTCTTCAACTATTTTGGGTTCGGTGCCCCAGATAATCTCGGTTGCCTAAGTGCGCCTCACGGTAGTGCACAGTGCCCCCGCGGCAGTCATTCGCGGGACTGAGTTTGTAGTGGTGGCATTTATCATGTCTACACTTGTGCTTTATTTGAAAGAAGATGCAGTGCTTCCCATTTGCGAGTCTGATCTGATCTCTTCGATGCGGAGATTACGACCACGATCCTCGTTGCCTCGATGTGATTTCAGCCGGTATGAGTCGATGCCCCTTGTTTGATTATGCCATGTAAATGGTGGATCGTGTAAATGGCCAATTCCTTGATTGTTTATGCCCACACGACTAAAATCTATATATACTAAATAAAGGAACAATCAAGCCATATATACTAAAAACCATATTTGTTAAGAGAAAGACAAGGGTTTTGAGCACTTTCTGATTTTGACGAGCTTTAATGCTATGCGATCCTGCCCCTGTCATCTTCTTTTTGAATCCATCGGAAATAGGAGGCTGTAGGGACAAAAATCTGCAACCTTGAAAGTCTGGACCATTTGTTGTTACTACTTGGAAAGATCGGCCAATTTCGCAATTTGTAAGAATTCTGGGCCGAATTTATAATTATGATAAATCTTCATGAAATCCAATCGCGTCCTCTTCGTTAGGTCTGGTAGAAGGCGACGGCGAGCGGCATCCTCGACCTTTCCGGGCACGGTGAAGAATCGGCGGCTTGAAGGCAGGGCCGAATCGAACCCGACGAGGGGTCCTTGCGAGTTGCGTATGCGGATCGGTGCGCTGATCTCCTTGGCCATGTGCGCAGCCTTGCGATGCCGCCTGGTGTTTGGGTTCGTGGGTCACCGATCCGAACTCCCTGATTTCAACCAGCGAAGATTGACCGTCGAGCTTTGATGAAGAAGCGGGGGTCGAGCTCGACGAGAGGGTCCATCAGCGCTGGTTGATTGGTGCGAACCTCCAAGGCTGTTGCGATTGTGCCCCGAGCCGCGAGATCGGCGACACTAAGTTCTTGTCGAGGGACGGCTCCACCGTGGCACCGTCGATCCATTCCGGGTGCTTGCGGCGGCCAGCACGATCCCTCGCAGTGTCCCTGGCCGTCGGCGACGGTAGGGTTCTTCGATTTGGTTCATTTGAGTTCCGATCTTATGGCTTTTTGATCGAATCCCCACGGACGGCGCCAATTGTGAGTGCATAAATCTGCTCTCAATAATCGTTGATGGAGACCGATCTTGATGATGATCTCAACACGAACCCTAGCCTGTGAAACAAGAACAAACGAGGTCGGGACGGGGCTTGTCTCCCTTGGAGGACCCTCCGACGCTCAAGTCAGTATTGTTCTGATTCACCCTCCGCTCTGGAGGCATGTCTCATATTTTATAATAAAGATTAGGGTTTGAGGGTTTTACCGTAGAAAAGACAATATTGTCCTTGGGCCTTAGTGGGCTTGCTTAGTTTTGCTCTCTCAATGAGATCTTCAAATCTCCTCCTAGATCTAAAACCCCCGGCGTTGAGTTCCCAAATCTCTCTATCGGAGAAGGACGTTTTCAAAATACAACTGACATCCCACTAATTTCCTCATGAACGACAATTGAATAGTAGAAGTATAACGCAAACCTCATATATCGCGAAGTACCAAACCGTTTGAACCAAAATAAATAGTTTTCAGCCAGGATATATTTATACAGGTAAATATACGAAATATATCGTTAGAATGAGGTAATAAGTTGAGGTAATTTTTTAGGGACACTTCAATTATTATTATTAAAAAAAATCAATATTTAACTTGTTACCAATTTAAATTGATGCGAATACAAAAAGTTTATGAAAGCTTCCACCAAGTCGATACTGCTTTAGTGCTTTTGGGTAAGTAAAAAAAAGGTCAGAAAAGTGTAATACACACACATTGACTGGCGTATCTCAAAATTCACACATTACTTGAAATAAAATTATTGATTCCCCCCAAATAGAAAGGTTTAGTTTTGGCGCGTAATTTCCAATTTATGTTAAAAACATAGTTTGTGTAGTTGATGATGATGGAGATACGTTACCAACTTAATCACCCTATATATGTCTATAGGTCAACTCATCGGTCATGAGATTTTTTGTTGGTGATACTGATAATGTATGTTTGCATTCTCAGCATTATTTTTTTTTAACGCGTAAGAATTCGGTTGGTAATTGGTATTTAACCTAATCATAGCATCCCAACAAATTAGATTAAGAATTTCTTTATTTGTAGCAATCAAAACCCCACTAATAAATGGGCTAAGATGTGCAACCTTATCAGCTACTCTGTTACCTTCACATTCTCAGCATTTTAATTACAATGCAGTTATAATTACATATAAATATTATTTTATTAATATTTTTAATAGTATATTTAAAACGACATAAAATTTAAATAATATATAGACTATAGTAAATTGTGTCTATCAACTACAATAGTTTTATAATTTAATTACAAACTTTATATGATAGTTGGTATTTGATTGATATATTTATTTGTTTGATGTAACTACAAACTTTACAAACTTTAGTTGACTAGTAAAATATTATTTTAAAACTTATAATTGCATTATAATTAAAATGCATTCTAATTGAAAGACACCTTTTTTTTAAGCGGTTGATAAATTGCTTAAATATAAAAAAAAAATCAACTTAATTATAAATATGTGTGATTGCTCAATGGAAGAACTATATTGTTGGCCAATAAAGTATGGCCTTGTTTGGTTAAGCGTAGGAATTGCACGTATCAGGAAGTAACTTCCTAGGAAGTGTAATTCTCATAAAATCTATGTCATGGGAAGTATAAAAATGTGTTTGGTTAAACGTAGAAATTACTTGCCTCGGGAAGTAACTTCTTAGGAAGTGTAATTCCCATTTAATCTACTTCATAGGAAGTATAAAAATGTGTTTGGTTAAAAATAAATTCTCATGAACTCAATTACTGTACATTTTGTTTGGTTGAACGTTAAAATTTCATAATAATTGAAGATTTTGCTATTAAAAGAAATAAAATAATAGAGATTTTAGATAAGAAAATGGAAGAAGTGGATCTTACCCCTCCTCATGGTAAGTTCAATTCCACCATTTTGTGGAAATTGGAATTCCTAGCAATTAAAATTCTTGGGTTTTTTATTTGCAAAAAGAACACCAAAAACATATATTGACATCTACTTTTGGAGATTTTGTACTCACCAAGAAGTAGAGAGCTAACCAAACAAGCCCTAAATAATACTCCCTCCGTCCATTAAAACATGTTATTTGAGGATGTAAATCTTATTAAGAAAAATACTCTATCCGTTAAGAAAAACATGTCGTTTTAGGAGTAAAATCTTATTAAGAAAAACATGTCATGTTAGGTATTTTGGTGTTCACTTTTCAAAGTTACCCTCATAATGATTAAAGATTTGTTAGTTGTAGTTTTCAATAAAGTGAAAAAGTAAAATAATAATTAAGGGTATAAGTGTATTTTTATTTGTTTTATTAAAAAAATATGCAAATGTCTCAAACGATATGTTTTAATTAACGGAGGAAATATGTCATTTTAGGTATTTTACCATCTACTTTACAAAATTGTCCTTATAATGATTAAATGTGTATTAATTATAGTAGTTTTTAAGAAAGTAAAAAAGTATAGTAGTAATTAGGGATATAAGTTTATTTTTATTTGTTTTTTTAAAAAGTGTGTAAATTTCTAAGATGATAATTTTGACCGAGGGAGTACAAAGTAAGTGACATTTTGAATACGTGGGATGGTTTCGTTACTTCAAATTTTCCAAATAGAAAAGTTGATTTTCCAAAAGTAAAGTTACTTCAAATTTTCCAACTAGGAAAGCTGGTTTTCCAAATAGAAAAGTTGATTTTCCAAAAATAGCAAGGTTGATATGAACACGTTATCTCAAATTCTCAATGCTATATTTGTGTTAAACTTGATTGTGACATTTTCCATTGGGGTTCCAAATGCATGTATATTTGCCAATATCGGTGCCACATCCTTACAAACGGGGTGGATTCAATATAAACCTATCTGTTGTGATTAAATCTGGAGCGTCGGATTCAGTGTGAACACTTTTATTATATTGTTGATTCAGTGTGAACATATATATGTTCTTGCATATCGATGCGAATAACTTCTTTTAATTTTTTTAAAGTAGTAAAATATTTAAAAGTAGCACGAAGGCTAATTTTGTGTTAGCTAATTAACCGAATATATATAAGAGTACTTTAATGTTTTGTGTTTTTTTTTTCCCGGAATTTGCAAGATAAGAAAATATTATAGCATACCATTTTCAAATTGTATGTTTTTTTTGAGTAATCAAATTGTATGTTTGGTTTTGAAATAGTTTCTTGTTTTAATATCACACACATCTATAAATTAAATTATTGCTATAGAAAAATAAAGATATAATTATATTGAGTGGTTGATTAGAATGGTTGATTATATATATATATATATATATATATATATATGAATACTTAATGGTAAAATTTAATTTATTTAATTTCAAATTTGATCTATTGAATTTCAAATTTGTATGATGTAATTTCATTATTCTTTTCCTAATTGTTTTCATAAAATCAAATTATTTTATCGCTAAACAAAGCAATATGTATAATGGATCTAATATTTGTATAAATTTGGTTTACAAATTAATTGTTTGTTAAAGATAAACACTTATTGATTTGAATTATTTCTATTGTTTAATGTGATTGATTAAAGATAAACACAATTATTTGGGACGTGAGCAATATTTGCATAAATTGGATTTATAAATTAATTATTAATTTGTTAAATATAATCACTTATTGATTCGAATTATCTCTATTGATTAATGTGATTGTTTAATAATTTAATAGAATATATATAAACTAATGCTCTCTATATAAAATTTAATCAATTTTCATTAGTGCTAAAACTAATCTAACCTTTTTTCGTATAAAATTATCTAATTTTAATTTTTTTTCTAGATAAAATGTTTATTAAATTATTAAATTATTTTTTTTCATTAGTATATCTCGTTGAAATGATATCATGAAAAGATTCATAATAGATAATTAGATATGTAAGTGTGTATATATATGATTGATTGGATTTTTAAGGGAAAATATTTATACAATAACTTATGGTAAAATGATAGGTTTTGTAAAGAATTAAGATATAAAAATTAATTGTAACAACTCATATTGATAAGTTTAATAATTTAAATGATAGAATTTATAACCACTTAAGATATAAAAATTAATTATAATAATCAATAGACACATAGGATGACACGTGGATAAATGGATAAATCATTTTTCAATGTGGCTTAAATATATTGGATCATCATTAATTGACGTGTCAAAAACTCGGGTCAGATTGCACCAGAAAATTACACGTAAGCGAATCGCACCAAAACCCGCCACATAGGATTTCCACGCCTCTATTTTAGTATTATATATTGATATATATATATATATATATATATATATATATATATATATATATATATATATATATATATATATATATATATATCACTTTAATCTTTTATTTATCAAAGATTTATTACACATTTCACATCATGCCAAGGCATAAACTACGCGTCTAATAAATTCACGCTCTTTTTAATGTTTGCAATTACTAGTTTTTTAAAGCTTTTAATTATCTTAATACTCCTATTACTCTGTATAATACGAAGTATTAAATAAAATTTACAATTAGTTTGGTTACCTTTTTATTTTAGAGGATTAAATAGGATAATTGAAAGTTTTTAAATGCAACGAGGTTACGAGGTAGGTGAATATCTCCAAAACTAAAGGAATTTAATTTCTGAAGAAGTTGAATTTAAAAACATTAACCAAATGCATATATTTTTCCAATTAACTACTCTTGTGAGTTGTGATGGTGAAATTGGATGATGACAGGGGATTGATGAGTACTGATTTGGGATGGAATTACATCTTAGTACGTGTGCGGTACACTTGCTAGCTAGTTTGCTAGTACGTCTAACAACCCATCCTTTTATATTTTCTTGCATCCCTAAATGTAATTATTTTATTTATTTCAAGTAAATATACGGAGTAAATTTTAACATCAACATCAACTTAACATGGTGTTTTTGACCTGATCATAATGAATGTTGCATTTACTACCAAAGGGTTCTTCAAGCTCAAAGTCTGAAATCCAAATAAAGAACTTAATCATCCCATTATAGTAATTTTAAGTATTAATAACTCGACGATTAAAATAAAAACAAAATGGTATAAAGATACAAACTTGAGACTAGCGAGAAGGATTGGCTACACAAGCTTGATCATCGAGTCGGACTCAATCAAGGTGTGTGATCTGATTGCGAATAGAGAAGGAAGCTAAGGGCCTAAGGCTGATCATCGCCTTGTCAAACAATGTAGGTGTTGGGTGGTGCAGATAGAACATATCAAGCGCCAGGCTAACCGAGTCGGAGATGCTCTATGTTCAAGATAAGAGTGCGTACATCCTCGATCGATCCTAATCAGACTCTAGCCTACTTTCTGATAAAAAGAAGAAGAAGAGAAAACCTATAAATTAGTAAATTACACCAAAAAAACCCTCATGATTTGACTATATTTCTAGAGAAATACCAAGAGATGCATACCCTTTTAATATTTAAAAAAATTGAAAATTATCACTCTATTCCTCAAATCAATTAATTAGAAACACTCTTATTACACTCTTACAATTATTACACTAATTTTACTTTCTTCAAAACTACAACTAATACTACACTAGTTATTAGTTATTACAAGGGCGTTTAAAAATAGCTCTATCAACATCTTTCTAACCAAATTAACATTTTAAAATAACATATTTTGAATAAAAAAAAACATATTTTGTGGAGGGAATACATATTAGTTTGGAGACTTGGAGGATAACCCAGAAGCTTCATAATTTATGGGTGCTTTAATTTAATTTATCGAATATGTACGTACTGGTGTACAGTGTACTACCGTTGGATCCACAGACGTCGTTTCCTCTTATTTCTCCCTTCTCCCACTCTGCAACAATCCCAATCCCACGCTTACTGCACCTCCTCCTCCTCCTCACCCCTCTCTCTCCAGCCCCTCAACCAACAGCCAAAATCCCACCCAAATTTCACCATTTCTGCAACAATGGAGGATTTCATCGACTCCTCCAACCCCGCCGTCCATACCAGGGGGAAATTTCCCGCCCGCTGCGGCCCCAACGCCCCCCAAACCGGCACCGATTTCAACCGGCTCACCAAAACCCCCAATTTCTCACCCGGCCCCAACCGGAAGCCGGCTCTGGCCGCTAATAGCAGCGGCGGCAGCTATGGTGACCGGGAGAGGGTTTTAGGGATTCTGAAGACCTTCAGGAGGAAGTGCAAGGAGCTGCTGAGGTCCGAGGCGAAGGTACCGCGGGTCGATTTGAGGGTTTTAACGGCGTTGCGGGAGGAGCAAAGCGCCGTTCTGAAGCTGAGCAGCCAACGAGCGAGATCGATCGGGGCGATTCCCGGCGTGGAGGTCGAAGATCGGTTCGAGTACCGGGCGGAGATGCTGCTCGTCGGCCTCCACAAACAGCTGCAGAACGGGATCGACACCGTCGAGTACCGAGGGCGCCGCGTTGCGTCGTGCGTGGTGGCGACTGAAGGCCACTTCGACAAGATGAACGACCCCGACGTGCTGGTCTACGGCGGGGAAGGCGGCGGCAGCGGGAGCAGGGGGGCCGCTAAGTGGAAGAGGAAGCCCGATCAGGCGATGAAAGGCGGAAATTTGGCGCTGAAGAACAGCATCGAGGTGAGGAATGACGTTAGGGTTGTGAGGGGTTTGAAGGTTCCATGGAAGGGTCGGAATGATGGGAAGGTTGTTTATGTCTACGATGGGCTGTATGAGGTTGTGACGTGGAAGACGAAGATCGGGATCGAAGGAAATCTGGTGTTCGAGTTCGAGATGAGGAGGAAGCCTGGGCAGCCGAGGATCAACTGGAAGAATCATTATCTCTATATTTGATCTCGATCTCGAACTTCAATTTGATGGTTAGTGTTGTTTAATGTCTTGCTTAACTTGTTTGGTATCTACTAAGTAAAACTAGTGATGGGTCCTTCTAGACACAGCCAAGACACTGCCACGACGCTTAGCGTAGGTTAACTGTTAGGACACTGCCAATGTGCTTTTTGCTACTTGAATTGGTGTTTGATATATAACTAGTGCACTTGATATCGTCAAAGTTGATGAATTTGATGAATTTAAAGTCGTTGATATGAATGCTCAACCCTTGTGTTTTAGAAATAATGGTCCTTATGGTGAAAAAGACTTTGTATCTATGTGACACGTATTTGACACAAGTCATAACAAAAAGAATGACAACACACATAAGCCACTCTCCTTTAGAATTTGATGATGCTTATCTAGGAACTTTTTTTGTCAGAGTACATTGAACCGTATCATCCTAAAAAAATATTATTAGTAACTTTGTGATTTACAATTATAGAATGATATACAATTTGAAACAGGAGTAAGAAAATATAAATGTCATGAAATAAAATATATGGGATGGTTTTTTAGGGGTATGGGAAAAAACGATTACCCTTTCATCCATAATTACAAAGTTAATTCAGTCCACAACGTTAGAAGATGGAGATGATGTTGTCCAAAGGAGAGTAATTCTACCCCGAATTTTTCAAATTAAATGTCTAGAAGCATGCAAAACACTGATAACATCAATGAGAGCCATCATTTGGAACCTAGTGAGGATAGTTGAGGACAACAAATAAATAGACGTATTTAAAAATTATGCAATAAGAATTGAATGAACAATTTAAAAAATAAAACCCGAATTGAATAATCCATCTATACAAACTGAAAAACGTAGTTAACATGAGCTACAATACAAGTCACAAGAAGAACGATAAAGAGACGTGTTAATATGACCGAAAATTCAATATTATTCTTATTAAAAAGTCATATATAAGTAATTATGTTACCTTCAACTCGAAGAACTTATGTGTTGAAATATTTGGAACAAACCTGAAATTAAGTGGCTTTTACTATTTATAGAGACTAAAAAAAGGATTAGAGTTATAGGAAAACGAATGTAACCGATAACTGTTACAAATCGAACCACGCTTAATATTACTTCCCACTATTTTCACTACTAATAAGTTTATACTAATAGCGTAACCTCCCACATTAAGTAACTTCCTCCTAATACCCTCCTAGTGCTTACGTAACCTCTCTCTACTTAATATAAATCATTACTATTTTCACTACTCATAACTTCCCACCACTTACATAACCTCCCACAATGTGAGGGGTTAGGTAAGCAGTGAGAATTATTTTGGAGCAAGATAATTCACGCTACTTACATAACCCCTTACATTAAGTAACTGCAAATAACTTGGAAGAACTCTCACTTATATCCGATGTCCTCACTAAAGGAAGAACTCTCACTTATATCCGATGTGGGACGAGGTGTTATATAATTTCACTTGGAAATGCAACTCGACACTTAGGCTCCATCATATCCGACCCGCTGTCAGAATGATTTCACATGGTATTAGAGCGGCATGCACGGTTGGACTCGTGTTCAAGTACTAGCTAGTTAGCAATTGAGGGGAGGTGTGTGTTAAGATATGAGTGTTTGAGACTTATGTTCCACATTAAAAAAAAAAGTAATGTTTTATAAGAGTAGGTGAATAATCCCTACATATTAGTTCAAGTTTTTGTGTTAAAAGGTGGTTTTCAGTAACCACAAAAGCAGGCACGGAACCAGGAATGAAAATCGGGGTAGGCTAAAATTGTCTTATATAATTATAAAATTTTTAAGAGTTATTAATATCACATGTATACCACATATATACACACACCTAGAAATAAAAAAACTAATAAAGAAAAACAGAAAATGTACAATAAGTAAATTTCTATTTAATATCACATATACAAAAAAAATAAAACAAAACAAAACTTAATGAATGACCGAATGGGCTAGGTAGATGCAATACAAGCAAAAGCAATAAATCATTCAGAGGAGAAACAGGTTAAAACAAATCAGTCCTTCAAAGGAAGATAATTTCTATTTAATATCACATATACAAAAAATATAAAACAAAACAAAACTTAATGAATGGCCGAATGGGCTAGGTAGATGCAATACAAGCAAAAGCAATAAATCATTCAGAGAAGAAATAGGTAAAAACATATGAGTCCTTCAAAGGAAAATAATTTCTATTTAATATCACATATACAAAAAAATAAAACAAAATAAAACTTAATGAATGGCCGAATGGACTGGGTAGATGCAATACAAGCAAAAGCAATAAATCGTTCAGAGGAGAAACAGGTAAAAGCAAATCAACCCTTCAAAGGAAAATAAAAAGGGAAAGTGGGATTCAAACCCGGGTGGTTTAGGAAAGAGGAATATTGAACATTCATAATCAACCAACTGTGCTACATGGACTTTGTGATACCTACAACTCCTAATTATATAACATCTGAAATTTTGGGGTGGGCGGCAGCAAAGCCCAGCCCACCCTTGGATCCGTCCCTGCACAAAAGTTAAAGACGATATGATTCAACACTTGCTCTCCACGCAATCCGCCGTTGGAATAATTTCACACTGGTTAAGGTGTTGATGTTCCAATGGAGGTGCTAACCAAGGGATAAAGGTTTGTAGCTCATAGGCACCATTCAGGTTGTTGGTGGACCACTTGAGGACTCATAAAAAGCTTAATCAATTTGGGCTAAATATGGTCATTTTGGACATAGGTCTATAAGCTATTATAGATCGATAGCCTACCACATATATATTTCTATAAAAGCTTAATTTTTAACGCGTTTTTGGGTACATTGAGTATTAAACTTATTGGTTCTGATGTAGTTTCAGTTACAAATTAGGTAGCTTGTGAGTCGTGACCGTGACCACAAATCAACTTGCTCAATCAATTAGGGTGTTGCTCAATCAATTAGGGTTTTTGGGTATACACCACTATTGAGAATGTGAACAGACAAAGAGTCCCACTTTGATTATACAAACAAAGAAGACATAGTATATAAGCTAGTGTGTTACCCCACCTAATGCCAATTGGTTTTAGGATGGAACCCCTCTCGAGTCCCAACAGATTTTAGTAACCACAAATCACGTCCCAACAGACTTTAGTAACCACAAATCACGTGCAAGTCTTGTGACTAATTATTTTTTTAACCCCATGGACGTGCATTATTTGGGGTGTATATAGCCCAACCGATCAATTAATCATTTTTCAGTTACAAATTAAATTAATTTCAATTGCCAAATAATTAAGTTCAAATTGGGTTATCTTCCTGTTTCGATCATTACAAATTTAGTGTGTTACAACTTTATAGTCATTACAAATTTATACAGCAGTTTTCGTTACAAATTTATGAAAATAAATTTCAGATTATTTCGTGTACTACTGTACTTTATCCTCCATTGTATATTTGCATCCTATTAAGGACTCCGATATAAGTTCATGTTAAAGTAAATAGAACGCAAATAAATTTTGTACGTGAAAATATACTGTACTAGTATATTCGATACCCGTCCGTTGTGCGGTTTATTAATAAATAAAATAATGTTTCATTTATATTTGATTGGATCTTTTTTTTTATATATAGAACCTTTCAAATAAGCATAAAATAATTTAAGATTAAATTTAGCAAAAATCAATCAATATACAATTTAAGATTGAATATAGTTTCCTACTTTCATCTACTATTAACTGCTAATTTAATTTAAGCTATTTTTGCATTTTTTTATACAAAAGGTGTATATACGTCAAATAAATGTTTTTTATTTTTATTTTTTTAGTGTTAATTTTAAAAATTTTACCCTAAAGCATCCATACTCATTAAAAAAAATACAAAAGAAATTTTTTTTTATCTTTAAGTATCATCGAAATGATAATTTTTTTATCTTCGAGTATTTCCGAGAAGTCAGTCCAGGATCCGCCTCTGGATATTAACGTACCTGTGTATATATATGATTGATTTGGATTTTCATGTTTCAATTCAAGATGTAGATCGGATCCATTGGGGTGAATAATTATCAACTATACTTGTACATGACAAATCAATGCAAGTTTGAAATTGACATAAGGTTGAGTATTTATAAAATTGAATTAGTTTTATCCACTAATTTAAATAAAAACAAAACCGATCATTTTTTTAAATGAAATTCTAAACTCATCTTTGAAAGCAAAAGAAAGGTTTATAACAATTTCGTGCTAATAAAGGTTAAATATTTAATATTAATTAGATATTGAGTATAACAAAATCATATTGGATAGATTTATCGAATTAAGATATAAGGTTATATTGGATAAATTATTTGATTTAAAAAGATATTGAGTGATGTGGTCCAAAAATATAATATCACTTTAATCCAGAATATGACATGACAACATCATACCCTACCCCTCCTTTTTTTAGATAAAATAATCTGTCCAATATTATGCATGGCGGCAAGCCGTCAGATTTGCATCATTCATTTTCTACCATCATTCTACTGATTAAATTGAAAATATTTTTTTTTATAAACATTCAACCTTATATCTTAATTAGGTAAAAAAAATTATCTTTTTAGATCAAGTAATTTATCCAATATTTGATTCATTATTAATAACCCAATATAATTTTATCATCTCAATTAATCTATCCAATATTTCAATTAGATATATAGAAAACATAAATTTTTATATAAAATAATTTATCCAATATTTGGTCAACTATTCTACGTTTTAGATCAAACTGAATATAATATTTATTATATATAATAAATTAGAAATCACATATGCCGGTTTCTCCTTAATAGTATTATTTTTAGCCAATCAATATGGCAAGCTAGGTTGTTTATATCGATTTCAGACAAATATGTGAGAGCTTAAGATTGATTTTGTTCGAGTTTTACCCATAAAGCTCGCGTCCTCGGAATTTTTTAATTTTTTCTTTTCTTTTATTTTTTAAGAGAGGAATGGAAAACTCCGTTTGATAGGAATTGATAGAATTTCCCTTGAATTCCCCCGGATCCAAACCCACATTATTGACACTACAATAAACTCAGTAACTACCCATAATATAGGAAGTCTTCATCGTAATATTTATTCTCTAGATATGTAAATATTTCCCACCCATAATAATTTATTATCACCGTAGGAAGATGATATAATTTTTTTGTACCTTTACAAATTGCAGGTATTAATAATATCACCGTCGGGGCGATTCCCGGCGTGGAGGTCGAAGATCGGTTCGAGTACCGGGCGGAGATGCTGCTCGTCGGCCTCCACAGACAGCTGCAGAACGGGATCGACACCGTCGAGTACCGAGGGCGCCGCGTTGCTTCGTGCGTGGTGGCGACTGAAGGCCACTTCGACAAGATGAACGACCCCGACGTGCTGGTCTACGACGGGGAAGGCGGCGGCAGCGGGAGCAGGGGGGCCGCTAAGTGGAAGAGGAAGCCCGATCACTTCAGGCGATGAAAGGCGGAAATTTGGCGCTGTAGAACAGCATCGAGGTGAGGAATGACGTTAGGGTTGTGAGGGGTTTGAAGGTTCCATGGAAGGGTCGGAATGATGGGAAGGTTTGTGTATGTCTACGATGGGCTGTATGGGGTTGTGACGTGGAAGACGAAGATCGGGATCGAAGGAAATCTGGTGTTCGAGTTCGAGATGAGGAGGAAGCCTGGGCAGCCGAGGATCAACTGGAAGAATCATTATCTCTACATTTGATCTCGATCTCTTTAATTTGATGGTTAGTATTGTTTAATGTCTTGCTTAACTTGTTTGGTATCTACTAAGTAAAGCTAGTGATGAAGTTGTATTTGGGTCCTTCTGTAGGCTAACCGTTAAGACATTGCCAATGTGTTTTTGCTACTTGAATTGGTGTTTGATATATAACTAGTGCATTAATTTGATATCGTCAAAGTTGATGAATTTAAAGTCGTTGATATGAATGCTCAACCCTTCATCACTAGCTTTGTATCTATGTGACAATTTATGGAAAAATGTCAACACATATAATCCTCCTATCTTTAGAATTTGATGATGCTTAGGAACTTTTTCATCACGGTTCATTGAATTATACCACCCTAAAGAATATTATTAGTAAATTTGTGATGTACAAACATGGAATGGTTTACCATTTGAAACAGGAGTAAGAAAATATGAATGTCTTGAAATAAAATATATGGAATGGTTTTTGTAGGGGTATAGAAAAGAAGATTACACTTTGATCCATAATTATAAAGTTAATTCCGTCCATAACGTTAGAAGATGGAAATGGTGTTGTCTAAAGGAGAATAATCTTGTCCCATATTTTCCAAATCTGCCTAGAAGCATGCAAATCACTTATAGTGTGATAACATCAATGGGAGCCGTCATTTGGAACCTAGTGATCAAGAATAGTAGAGACACGAGGACAACAAATTAAATAAACAGACGTACTTAACATTATGCAATAGAAATTGAATGGATAATTTAAAAAATAAAATCCGAACTGAATAATCCCTCTATGCAAACTAGAAAACATAGTTAGCATGAGCTACAATACAAGTCACAAGAAGAACGAGAAAGCGGTGTTAATATGATCGAAAATTCAGTACTATTCTTATTAAGAAGTCATATAAGTTATTATGTTACCTTCAACTCGAAGAACTTGTGTGTTGAAATATTTGGAACCAACCTGAAATTATGTGGCTCTTACTCTTTATAGAGGCTAAAAAAAGGATTAGAGTTATAGAAAAACGATAGTAATTGATAATTGTTATAGTTCGAACCACTACTAATTAACTTCCCATGCCATCCAGAAATCAAGCAAATGAAAACCCCCCTCAAGGGGCCCTAAAGAACGCGCTCTCCACACGCGGAAGAAATCCCAATCTTCAACCCTAAGCTTCGCACGTACAACCCGACCCCAATCTTCTCAGTTCTTCTCAATTAGCATGGTTTTCATGCTTTTTTGGGCTCTCCATCAGCCGTTAAGTCATATCCACCATCAAATTTTGGGATCTCGGCTCTTCCTTGGTGATCGATGTTGTCGTTTCCGGTCGTTCTTTCTCCCGGTTCGTCTTCATCCTTCGTTTTTGGTCGAGTTTCATCTTCAATCTGGGCTTTCCGGGCTTGATTCGTTCTGTTTTCGGTCTTTCCCCGGCGAATCTGCTTCTTGTTGGCCTACGACTGGGTCCCTTGGTGCCTCTTTCTCGTGCCCTTGCGACTCAGGTTTGGGTCTTGCTCGACGTCTCCGGTGTTTGCTGGCCTGTCGCCCTTCGCTCAGGGCCTTGCTGGCCTCCGTTCATCGGATTCGCGGGCGGGTGTCTCAGTCTGTTGTTTCGTGGGGTGCGGGGTTGGCTTTTTGTCAACCCCAAATCATTAAATTAAAAAAAACCCTCAAACCCCTAATGGGGGGCGAGTCCAACCCTCCTTCGAGAGACTAACCCACCTGTCCGGGTGTCTCATAAGCATTTGGCGCATCTTCATTCCATATTTTGGTAAATCAACAAAATTCAACGCCATATTCTAACACCAACTCTTAAGTTTTTGCCAAAATATAAGTTGTAATCTCGCTCGGAATTTATTTGCGGTGCCACTATCGCCACCACCTACGATGGTCGGCTGTACTACCTTTTCCTAAAGGGTTCACGGTTGGCAATGCTCTGTTCTATGTTCTCTTTGGGCCTGAAAGGTGTTCTTTGCCTTGTGCCCAAAGTTGACCCGTTGGATTAAAGAATAATTTAAATAAAATTAAACGTGGTAAATTATAATAAATAACTATAAATAAATAATTCCCTATGGGGTTTGCGTAAATCCCAATTGGGTTTCTGGTGCGTTCGTTTTAGGCGTCGGGTGGCTCTACGTTTGGCATGACTGGATTTTCTTTTTCGTTTGATGAGGTTCTGGCAGTCGGAGTCGGGATAGGTTGGGGTCGTGGTAGTGTGTATCAACAGGGCGGAGCCAGGGGGGTGTTTGGGGATGGTCGAGCACCCCCTGGCGGAAAAAAAATACAAAAAAAATAATTTTTTTTTTGCATATATTTAGTATTTTTAAGGTAATATAACATTTTTAAAGGATACATGAGATAAAAGTGCTATCTAGCTCAAAAGGTTTTGGGTTCAATTCCCAACTTCTTCACTTTTTATTTGTTTTACTATATCATTTTTTTTATTTCTCTCTATATTTTTTGTTTCTATCAACTATTTCATTAAAAATTATCTCTATATTTTTAAAAGTAAATCTTCGTGATTTACATTTTAAAAAATCAAAATTTTAGTATTTTTTCAATATTTTTTTTAAAATCTTCTTAATAAGTCTACATCAGAAAAAAATATTTTACGAAATTTTTTTAGCACCCCCTGGCCGAGATTCCTGGCTCCGCCACTGTGTATCGAGACGTCTCTTTTCTCCGGAAGAATGGAATGAGATGAGGGCAAATTTTTCTCAAAATAAAATAAACTAAATTGTGATGTTTATTTGAACACATTTATCTGATTTATATTTGCATCTAACAAAGATGAAAGTAATCATTATATTTATTTGATTTGTATGAATTTTATTATTATTTAAATATGTTAATGACTTTAAAAATACATAGTTTAAGTTTATTTATGTTATATGAGTTATAGTTATGGTGAAAGGTTAAAAAATTAAAAAATCGTTATATCTGTTAATATATTCATTAAATTGTCTTGACGCTTAATGACACCCCTATGTCAAACATCTACTTAACGGCTTTTAGAATACTGCGGATGGTTACTGGTGGTTAGATTAGAGTGATCCGAGTTGGGGTGGCCAATGATGAACTAAAGAGCCTTTGATGATTTGTAGATGAAATCAATTTATGGCAATGAATTAGGCTTAAGATCTGTTGCATGCGAATGCCATTAATGAATAAAGTAATAGTTTATTATGGTAGGATCAACCACCCCTACAGTACATTTGACTTATGTTTTTTGGTAAGAAGGTGGATCCCGATTCCTCGTAAACACGGAAACTAAAGACGATGTGATCTAACACTTGCTCGATCTCCACGTAACTTGCACGTCGTCGAAATAATTTCACATGGAAATATGACCCGAAGAGCAGTGCAGGCCGGGTTGAGCTTGTGTTTAAGTACTAGTTAGCAATTGAGGGGGGCGTGCTGAGATACGAGTGTTTGAGACTTATGTTCCACATTCAAGAAAATATAAGGAAAAAAAGTAATGGTTTATAAGAGTAGGAAAATCCCTATACATGTAAATTTAAGTTTTTGTGTTAAAAGGTGGTTTTCAATAACCACAAAAATTAAAGACGAGACGATAAGATCCAACACTTGCTCCTCATGGGATCCGCCGTTGGAACAATTTCACACTCGTTTAGGTGTTGATGTTGCAATGGAGGTGCTACCCAAGGGATAAAGGTTTGTAGCTCATAGGCAACATTCTGGTTGTTGGTGGACCACATGAGGACTCATAAGTACATAAGGCAGCCACGCACTCTAATCAATTTGGGCTAAATATGGTCATTTTGGACATAGGTCTAAGCTATTATAGATGGCCTACCATATTTCTATAAAAAGCTTAATTTTTAATGCCTTTTTTTTGGTACATTCCAGTATTAAAGGTTCTTGGTTCTGATATAGTTTCCGTTACGAAATAGGTAGCTTGTGAGTCGTGACTCGTGACCACAACTTGCTCAATTAATAATTAATTTCAGTTACAAATTAAATTAAGAGTTAAATTTGGTGAAATATAACTTTAGCACAACTTAATTTTTTTTTTTGATCAAATTAGCACAACTTAATTAGCTTAATTAGGTAATTATACCCACCCAAAAAAAGGAAGAATAGCAAAAAATGCCCAAAATCCATAAGACATTTGCAAATATGTCTTCAAGTCGCCCATCCAACCCCCAAAACGCAAAGAACCGGGTTCTGGCGATTACCGCAGCAGCAGCAGTTGCCAAAAACCGGTTACCGGCCATGGCGATAACAGTATCCGAATTACCGGTTCGAGGCTTCTGGAGCAGTTCAAGAAGAGGTGTGAAGAGATGATGAAGTCCAATTTGTACAGTTCAGAGCTGATTTGAAGGCGTACCTCGAGTTCAAGAATGAAAAAGCAGCGATCTTGAAGAAGACAAAGCGCTATGCGGAGCAGACAGGGCCGGTTCCCGGCGTGGAGGTGAAAGATTGGTTCGATTACCGACCGGAGCTTGTGATCGCCGGCGTCCATCGAAGCTTGAACCGTGGGATTAGTTCATGTGAAATATGACACCCCACATTGATTAAAATAATGAATCCAAGGCTTACATATAAGCCGGTGGGCTACCCCTAACACCAATTGGTCACATGTGGGTGTGTGGAAAGATGTGAAATATGACATCCCACATTGATTAAAATGATGAATTCAAGTCTTGCATATAAGCCGGTGGGCTACCCCACCTAACACCAATTTGTTTTAGGATGGAACTCCACTCAGCTTGTGTTCTCGACTTGGTTGGCGCGTGTTGCGCTTGGGCGTGCATGCCCCCCATCAAATGACCTAGCGTGATTTAACAGTTCAATTGTGTGTCAAGGGAGGTGGTTTGAGACATGTGTGGTTGCCATGGAAGGGAATTACGACAAGATGACCGATGAAAGGGAGTAATTTGGCTCTGAGGAACAGTATGGAGGTTAGGAATGATGTTCGGGTGGTGAGGGGCGTTAGGGTTCCGTGGAAGGGCAGACATGGTAGGAGGATTGTTTATGTATACGATGGCTTGTATCGGGTCGTGAGTTTGAACACTAGGAAGGGGGTCCAAGGCAAGTCGGTTTTCGAATTCGAGCTGAAGATGAAGCCCGGGCAACCGAGCATCAACTGGAAGGACCGCTCCTCCCTCACTCACAATGAAACTGATCGAGGCAATGAAACTGATCGAGGGTTCTGATAGGATGTAAACAGAGTCATCTTGTACTGAAGCAAAAGCTTCTCTTCATTCAATCAAAAACACAGATTCTGTTATAGCAAATTTTGTTTCTCTATTCTGTTTGCCATGGATCCGATCGAACAGGTTCATGTTTCAGACTTGAAATATATGCCAAAAGGTATTCATCCTTATATAAGTTTGTTCATATTGCTTCAGTACTACTTATACTTTTTGAGCTAACTTCAAGGGCCTCTGGCGGTGCGCGTTAATTTAATTGTTTACGCCATAGGGAGTAGAATAGAATAGCTGATACTCCCTCCGTAACAAAATAATTGTCCCTTTGTGGGTTTTCACATTTCTTAAGGAACCTAAAATTAAAAAGTGGAATAGTTTAAAATTTAGTAAATAAATAATGTGGGAAAAAAATGGACCAATGAAAAAAAATGGTATGGGAAGTTGGAGTATTAATAGAATATCTTGGAAATCAAATACAATTAATGAGATGAATTGATAAAATTAGAAAATTTTGTCATTAATTAGGTTTAAATGGACAAATATTTTGTTATAAGCAAAAGTAGCCAAAATGACAATTATTTCGTTACGGAGGGAGTATATAGATGTTAATTAAAGAACCTTTAAGGTATATATGGAATAATGAGGATTGAATGAGGTTTAATGTTTTCCAATTGTAAGCTCTATTTGCTTCCTGTTGTTAACGCACCAAATCACACATATACAAACACCTATTTCTCAGAAATTCACAAATGTAGACACTCACAAACACAGACATTCACAATATATTGACGAAAAAGTGCATTCATTTGAGATTCATACGCAAGTCACATTCATAGTTTTTGTTCGAGCAAAATATTCACAAAACCTGATCCAGCAAAACCCACAAACACAGCAGTTTATTTTGTACCAAAAGTAGACAGATTCAGAAGCCAATCACAGATGTTCAAAAGTAGAGCTCAAGAGTAGTTATAGGACGAGAAATTCACGTTCAAACGTTATACATCAGTCGGGCGAGGCTGTGTGGTCGTCCGAAGAGCGGGATTGCTTGTCTGCAACTAGGCTCTGCACTACATTCTCCAATGGCGAATTTTACACAATACTCCAACTGTAGTGAAAGAAAACCCAAGACGACCCACCAATGGCGAATTTCACACACTCTTCCAACCCGCCACCCAAACCCTTTGAAAATTCCCCTCCGAGATTATGTTTGGTAGGGCGATACAATATAATTAGCTTTTTTTTTGGTAGGGCGATACAAATATACTAAAGTATATATATGTCTGTCCGGTTGGAGTATGAAGGGGGACGATAAAGATATTTCACCCAACTTTAAACAAGCTATAAATGATTATGGGTTCGTATGGGACGGAGTTAATAAACTGACTAAAATTATAAACAGGGTAAAATTTATAAACTGTTGGTAAAAGTAGTTAAAAATTTATGAAAAAATATAAACTCCGTATGGGGTGAAAAACAGTTTATTTGTAAAAAGTGGAGTTTATTTGTTTTTCATTAGGGGTATTGTGGTACTTTCAAACCAAATAAGATAAAAGAGAAGGGATAAAATAGTAATTATTGGAAAAAAAGCTCCAAAATTCGGCTTTTTTTTAAACCATTGTTTTTAACTGGTTTTTGACTCATCTTGGTGGCCATACACAGCTTAAACTATATTAACCGGTTAAAACTACAAAGTTAATAATTTTAACTGGTTGATTTTGGCAGCCATACACAGCCTATATAAAAACAAGCAACATGAGATTAAAACTGAAAGTAAGAGACCGGATGAGTCAAGAATGAAATCTCGGATAGACTATATCAGAAGTGTTAGAGAGGTGGTAGAAGGCAGTCTGAGAAAAATTGAAAGCGGGTGATTAGGCAGGACTTGGTCGCCTTAAGCCTCACAAAGGATTTGCCACAAGATAGAATTCAGTGAAGGAGAGGCTTGCAGGTGATTAGGCAGAACTTGATCGCCTTAAGCCTCACAGAGGACTTGCCACAAGATAGAATTCAGTGAAGGAGAGACGATTCGAGGGTAGAGCGGAATAGGAAAGCTTCGGAAATATTTTTTAAAATTATATTATTTTAACTTTTACTAAGATTACTTTTATGTTATGTTATGTTTGGTAGGAAATATTTCCTAAGCAAAATTCTTATCCTATGTAATTAAAAAATAAAATTGAAACACCATTATTATTATTATTATTAATAATGAGGTGGGTTGTAACAACTAACCACCCTAATGAGTCAATGGTATATTTTTACCAAAAATATTTGATACCATATATTACTCCTTTCCTTTAATATTAATGCCACTTAATTACTTAATCTAAAGAGGCGTTTTACCAAAATTATACCCCGTAACATTTTCCCTTTAATTTAATATGGCATAAAGATTCTCAATCAAAAAAATTGTAACCGTTTAATCTCAAACCCAAACATCGTCTCTTCCCTCTCACCTCCAAAACGGCCCACGTTCACACACCGCCTTCCCCTCTTCCCCCACTCTCTCTCTCTCCACCGCCTCGATCCACAAATTAAAATCCCCCAAAATGTACTTTCTACCGAACGTTTTTCAAATTTAAACACTGTAGTGAAAGAAAACCCAAGACTTGCCCACCAATGCCGAATTTCACACACTCCTCCAACCCCGCTATCCAAACCCTTCGAAAATTCCCCTCCGATTCAACCTCCAAAACCAGTGCTGCCTTCAAGTCGCCCATCCAATCGCCAAAGCGCAAGGAACCGGGTCCGGGTGGTAACCGCAGCAGCAGTTGCCGGAAACCGGTTATCGGCGGTGACAGGAGTGTCCGAATTAGGGTTTTGGGGCTTCTGAAGCTGTTCAGGAAGAGGTGTGAAGAGATGACGAAGTCCAATTTGTACAGTCCCAGGGCTGATTTGAAGGCGTACCTCGAGTTCAAGGACGAAAAAGGTGCGATCTTGAAGAAGACGACTCGATTTGCGGAGCGGGCAGGGCCGGTTCCCGGCGTGGAGGTGAAGGATTGGTTCGAGAATCGGAAGGAGCTTGTGATCGCCGGCGTCCATCGAAGCTTGAACCGCGGGATCAGTTCAGTGAAATGTCAAGGGAGGCGGTTTGCGATATGTGTGGTTGCCATGGAAGGGCATTACGACAAGATGAACGATCCAGACGTGCTCTGGTACGGTGGTGAAGGTGGTGGGAGCGGTAAAAAGAAGGGGAGTGTCGATCAGGTGATGAAAGGGGGCAATTTGGCGATGAAGAACAGTATCGAGGTTAGGAACGAAGTTCGGGTTGTGAGGGGGGTTAGGGTTCCATGGAAGGGTAGACATGGTGGAAAGCTTGTGTATGTGTACGATGGCTTGTATGAGGTTGTGGGGTGGAAGACTAGGAAGGGGGTCGAAGGGAAGTCGGTTATCCAATTCGAGATGAAGAGGAAGCCGGGGCAACGAAGCATCAACTGGAAGGATCGCTCTAGACTAGCTGTACTCTGATCTGATGGTATAGATCACCCCATCACACACAATGATAACACATAATGATAACGTACTTAGTTGTTGATAGATATCGATCGATTTTCGGAGCCCTAATTACTTATGTACGTAGCGCAGTTATGTGTTGGTATGTTATTTTGATAATTTCGTTTTCGTGGTGGTTTATGGCTTTCAATCCTGTCATTGTTCGAGTCTAGGGATTTTCAGGTTTTTATGAAATTGATTGTTCGAGTTGGGGATTTTCTGGTTCTTATGAAATTGATTGTCGGAGTTAGGGATTTTCAGGTTCTTATGAAACTTGAGGGTTCATGTTTGAAGCCGATGACTTGATCGAAATATGCCAAAACGGCCCAAAAGGTACGTATTCATCCATATATTTGTTCTTATGTTTGTTCTTATTGCTTCACTACTTTTCAAGCTAATTTCAAGGGCCTATGTTAGGCGGTGCGTGTTAATTTGCTTACGATGTAATTGGATATGGAAGAGAGCTTATTCCATATATGTTTGCTCCGCGGATGAATTGAATAAGAAGATTTTATGACAAGGTGAGCCATGGATCTTTGACAATCAACGGCTTCTTTTGAGTAAGTCCAGGTTTAAATCAAAAGAAAGTCTCCTTCTCTAAGGCTACGTTTTGGCTATGAGTGGATCCATATATATTTGGAGTGGCTGATATATAGTAATATAGAGGTTAATTAAAGAACCTGTGGTGTATACATGGGAATAATGGGATTGAATGAGGTTTAATGTCTGCATCTGAGCTGAATTTTTTTTTTTTTGGACAAGGGTAACCCACCTTTGATGGTAAATTCGGGCACGTGACCCAGTCGGTAAGAGTCACGCATTAGGTAAATCGGCTTGCGCCAAGAGAGGGTGGAGGCAGGGATCGATCCGGGACCTTCCATTAAACCCCTATGTCATATGAGAAATGTATTTGCCCCCGAAAGAGTGCATATTTTATGCGAGAAGTCGTCTGAAATACATGACGGTTTCTCCTTAAAAGTAGTCATATGAGAAATGTATTTGCCTCCGAAAGAGTGCATATTGTATGCGAGACAACGTCTCTGTAGGGTTTCACCTTCTTCTCTCACAAGTGCACTCAGGGGAGAGAAGTTGGAATGGATCGAAACGGGCACTCAGAACGGGAGGTAGGAGAAAACTAAAGAGAGAGGGACGAAATTGTTGTTGTGTTTAAAAGATCTTGTAGATGATCTACCACTAGAAGATTTGATCTTATCAAAACGAAAAGATAAGATTTGTTTAAAAGATCGATATTCGCGGATTTAAATTAAGATCTTGTAGAAGATCTACCGTTATCTTCAAAAGATCTGAGCTTATCAAAACAGAAAGATAAAATTTGTTTAAAAGATAGATATTTGCGGTTTAAAAGATCTTATAGAAGATCTTTGAAACAAATTGAGCTTATCGAAACAAAAAGATAAGATTAATTTGTTTCAAAGATAGATATATGCGGATAGGCACTGCGAAGCCTATCCGTAATATCTTTTGCCCTCAAATAAATCACTTTTTAGTAAAAGATAAACTCTGATCTCAGAGCATGAGCCGAGCCAGACGACGGGTTTTGAGCAAAAGATCGATAAACTCTTATCTCAGAGCACGAGCTGAGCGGCCTGAACCAGACGACGGGCAAGTGTGAGTGCCTCATCTCCTCTTCTATCACTCAATGTAGATAGATGATGAGACTCCTCCTCTTCTATCACTCAGTGTAGATATATAGGTGAAGAGACTCCTTAAAAACCTCTTTTGGGATTGGATTTCCATTGTCGGATAGGAAGTCCAAGGGTCTCCCTAAAAACCCATTTCTCTAGCATTCTTCCAACAGTTACACCCGAGTTCGGGGTCAACCTAGGTGTACCCGAAATCCAAATAACCCGATCGAATCCGACCTGAATAACCTACTTGAGCGATGCAATCCAATCTTACTGTCTGATTAGGGAGATTATATATTCACCAGGGTGCAATTTGCATTACCCATCATATCATTTGCTAGAAAATTAAATCAATAACAGAAACTCCTAAAAGTCAGTTTATCATGAATCTTATATATAATTGATATGTTGCATTACCAAAAAATAACGCGAATAAAAAAAAACATACATATAGAATGAAACCAACAATATATATTGTTAGTTTTTATTACTCATTGAATGACAAAAATTAAGTGAAGTAATTAACTAACATAGTCGATCTGTCTTCCTCTTAAGGACTTAGTACGTCTCCTCCCCTTGAGCAGATGATCCTCGTCTATCACTCGAATATCGCCTTTTTTCAAACCATACCAAAACATGTTTCCCGAGCTGTTGGACACAAACAACACCGCTATTCTACCCTCCTCGGATTCATGTAGCGCTACACTATCCCACGCACAGGGAATGCCGTATTCTCTGAACTCTAATTCGCAAACTAGAGAATTACAATTAACGCTCAACAACTTTTGCCAAGAATCTTCGACTCCATACTCGTTCATCACCCACACAACCTGCCTTACACTTGCATTAAAATCCAAAATCATATAAGAATAGCTCAACATTCCATTCAATTGGGACACTTTTCCAAGCCGGTGGTGTATATCCACTCCATGGCTATAGGCCTTGTTCGGCACCAGCATTTCCCCGAACCTACTAGTATTCAGATTGTAAGTAACAATCACCTCCTCACTCCAAGGGTCGGCACCGATCCTCCCGAAAACCCAATGGAGGACGCCGTTGAAGGAGTGACCAATAGATTGATGGCAGATCATATCAAACGCGGCGCAATTAGAAAAGCCTTCGAATCGAGGCTATAAACCCAAAACAGGCTGTTCTCCGCGTTCTGAACTCTGCTAATATCAAACGGTATCGGCCCATATCTTTCCTCAGCAGAGTAGTTGCAGACTACGAAGATCTTATGTTCGGCGGCGAGAGAGTCATAACCGACGCCATAACAGATCCAGGAATACGAGTATCGTCGCATTGGGGCGTCTTCCACGACGAATGCAGCTCCGGTGAACAAGTTGTGGAAGTAGAAGATGCCGTCGGGGGACTTAAGACAAGCCATTGTCTCGTCGGGCGACCCCGAATTGAGTAATTCGGGACTGCGAGGGTCGAAAGTAGCCCTATCGATTGGGACCGGATGCATCTCGAGGAGGTCTTCGTCGTGGCTTAGGAATAGGGCGGAGAGAGTGGTATGACGGTCGAGGATGAAGGTCGTACGACTGTTGGTGTGGCGTTTGTAGAAGACGGGATCGTTGATGAGATCCTTCCATTGATTCGACACGCATTTGCAGGTTAGGAGGGTTTTCAATGGGAGGCGATAGAGAATCTTTATCATGATGTCTAGAGGGAAAGGCAGGTCTGCAGATAGGTTTCTCGTCTCCATCTTCATCGATGGATTGATGAGTTGAATTGAATTGTGGCTTACGAATTAAACCTAGTTTGTTGCCCGCTAAGATAGGATATTCTATCCATATTTATAACAAAAGATATTCTGTCATATTTAATTTCCTTTTGGTTTAACTTTAGATTATATATATATTCGTATTTGATTATATATCTTTTCATTTTGGCTTCTAAACAAAAATAAAAGAAATAAAGATTATCTTCCTTTCCATGATTTTTTCTAACAACTCAAACCAAATCCGATCATGATAAATTTTTTAGGTATTTATAAGGAAATCAATTTTTTTTAGAGCAAATAAGGAAATCACTTTAAATGAACCTAATTAAATTTGTTTTTATATCAAATTAATGTTTTAAATTTATTTACGTTCTATGTGAGGAATCCCAATACATAAAGTCTATTAGCAAGACGAACTTTAAATAATTGGACCCGAGTCCTTTACATTTTTTACAAAATAATTACTGATTTGTCCCAAACACAACCATCCTTCTTCAACCTCATCCATCCTATTCAGATCTACTTGTGTAAGTGTTTAGTGCATTTTTGTCGAAATCTACACCGATCTATCACCGTAAATTAAGGTTTGTTATCCCATATAATGTCAAAATCTTATTGATTTCGGGGGGAATCGACAGAGAAATTGAGTTTTTTTTTTAATTTTGGATGAAAATTTTAAAATCCGAAATCTCAATCGATTTTCAGTTATTTTGATAGATTTTTGTTATGTGTTTGTTATTATTATTATTATGATAGGATGAACAAGTTTTTTTTTTTAAATTTTGGGTGAAGTATTTTAATGTATAAATTATACCATTAATTTTATTTTATTTTTCTTTATAATTTGAGTATAATTTTTTTCCTATATATACCCTATCTTGACCTATTGTATTTTGCACTTCTTTTTCCATCTTCTATTTTTATAAACTACGGATCACAATTATCAAAATACCCCACTCATCCAAAACATCCATTTTGATCCAAATCTTATCAATAATCCTCAATTTCAAATGATGTTACAAATGTTTAACAATCATCCATGACCTGAATACCCAAACTATAATCCAAATATATACATCAATTTGCTAGGGAAAATCCTACAAATATGTATAATCCTCTTTTTTTCTCCCAAATCAGCAACATATAATATAACGTTATTATTTTTCATCTATATGAAATAAAAAATATTAAGATCAAGCACTTATGAATTTTATTTATAAATAAAAATAAACGAGGTAGAAAAGGTGGGGAATAAGGTAACCCCATGGTTGCAAGAGTAACTTCTAAAGAAGAGTTAGAAAAAGTAGAAAATAATTTAGAGAAAAAAATATATGAGGTGTCAAATTAGGATAGGTGGATATATAAAAATAAAAAGGCGAAAATGCATAAAACCACCCTTTATTCACCTTTGTTTGCAATTAACCACCCCTTATTCAAAAATTTTCACTTAACCACCCTTTATTCACCTTTGTTTGCAATTAACCACCCCTTATTCAAAAAAATTCACTTAACCACCCCTTATAACAAATTGTTTGCAAGTAACCACCCACCCTCCCATTTTTCTTTAAATTAAACTTCTATTAAATTCAACTTAAAAGTAAAAGACGAAAATGCTTCCAATTAACCCGATTGATTTATAATTATATATGATTAATTTTTTTAATGGAGATTCCAATTTATTACATTTTATTAGGGGTGGGCACCAATCAACTTTTATATTTATTTGTATTGTATAATACTCTCCCCGATCGATAATATTTGATTTTTTTATTTTTCATCACATTTTTAAGAAGATAAAAAAACTCTAAAAAAACATTAAAATATTAAAACAATTCTATGCTTAATACTAATTGCATGAAATTATTTATTTTTTAAAAATTATTTAAAAATTAGATATTTTTAAATTTTATTAAAAATTACAAGAAATAGTAAAAATCAAATATTTTAGATCAAATATAGTATATAATTACAAGCGCTAGAACTTAAGAACCACGTCTTTAATTTTACCATTTTAAAATTATCAAAAAATTACCAAATCGTGATTTTTTTATTTAAAGAATAGAAATTGACAAACCCGAAATCGACCCGAAATCGGGTCAAACTCGAGTTCAAGTCAACTCGGATCTACACGGGACCCGTTTTACGCGAAACCCGAAATGACCTAATCCGAACCCGACCTGACATGAATGACCCGATTGATAGGTTTCTCGTCTCCATCTTCATTGATGGATTGATGAGTTGAATTGAATTGTGGCTTACGAATTAAACCTAGTTTGTTTCCCGCTAAGATAGGATATTCTATCCATATTTATAACAAAAGATATTCTGTCATATTTAATTTCCTTTTGGTTTAACTTTAGATTATATATATATATTCGTATTTGATTATATATCTTTTCATTTTGGCTTCTAAACAAAAATAAAAAATTAAGATTATCTTTCTTTCCATATTTTTTTTCTAACAACTCAAACCAAATCCGATCATGATCAATTTTTTAGGTATTTATAAGGAAATCAATTTTTTTTAGAGCAAATAAGGAAATCACTTTAAATGAACCTAATTAAATAATTAAATTTGTTTTTATATCAAATTAATGTTATAAATTTATTTACGTCCTATGTGAGGAATCCTATACATAAAGTCTATTAGCAAGACGAACTTTAAATAATTGGATTCGAGTCCATCCATCCTCTTCAGATCTACTTGTGTAAGAGGAAGTCCAACAACTTCTCTAAAATAGAGAAAATGGGAGATTTTAGAGAAAAAAACCATTGTTTCTCCCTAACAGATTCTCTAAACTCATATCTAAAATAGAAAAATGGATGGAGAGAGGGAAAAAATCTCTAAATTTAGAGGAAGAGTTAGAAACTGTAAAATTTAATGCGTTCACCCCTTTCAATGCCTACCTATTTGTTCATTGGTGGTTGCCTATTGATTTAATGAAGTTATTAGAATTTTATTTATTATATTATGAATTTATGCATCTATTATAGTGTATAATAAATGTAGCAATTTGTAGAGAATCTGTTGGAGTTGTGGTGTAAATTTTTTATAGATTTTATTATTTTATTAACTATTTTAGAGAATTTTTAGATGAGCCGTTAGGGATGCTCTAAGTGTTTAGTGCATTTTTGTCGAAATCTACATCGATCTATCACTGTAAATTAAGGTTTGTTATCCCATATAATGTCAAAATCTTATTGATTTTGGGTGGAATCGTCAGAGAAATTGAGTTTTTTTTTTAATTTTGGATGAAAATTTTAAAATCCGAAATCTCAATCGGCTTTCGGTTGTTTTGAGAGAATTTTGTTGTGTGTTTTATTATTATTATTATGATAGGATGAATAGGTTTTTTTTGGGTGAAGTATTTTAACATAAAAATTATACCATTAATTTAATTTATTTTTCATTATAATTTGAGTATAATTTTTTTCTATATATACCCTATCTTGACCTATTGAATTTTCCACTTCTTTTTCCATCTTCTATTTTTAAAAACTATGGATAACAATTATCTAAATACCCAACTCATCCAAAACATCCATTTTGATCCAAATCTTGTCAATAATCCTCAATTTCAAATGATGTTACAAATGTTTAACAATCATCCAAGACCCGAATACCCAAACTATAATCCAAATATATACATCAATTTGCTAGGGAAAATCCTACAAATATGTATAATCTTCTTTTTCTCCCAAATCAACAACCTATAATGTAACATTATTATTTTTCATTTCATTTATATGAAATAAAAAAATATTAAGATCAAGCACTTATGAATTTTATTTATAAATAAAAATAAATGAGGTAGAAAAGGCCGGTAGGGAACAAGGTAACCACATGGTTGCAAGGGTAACCCTTTTTTTTTTGGTAAACAAACGGGGCTAAGCCCCACTCCGCAAGGGAGTTTTTATTCAAGGAGAAACAAATAAAACCGCCGACTAAGTAGTCTGTCATCGGAGTGTAGAAACTCCTCTAGCATCATCTGCAAGGGTAACCTCTAAAAAAGAGGTAGAAAAAGTAGAAAATAATTTAGAGAAAAGAAAGGTGTCAAATTAGGATATGTGGATGAAAATAAAAAGGGAAAGAGGTAACTCGCAAACCATGGTTGCCCATGCTCTAAGGTTTTTCACTTCAAAGCAAGAATAAACCTCTATTGTCTCAACTTCCCAAGCTAATTTTTTACAGGCCAAATTAACCCTTATCGATCCCTAGTTACCTCTGATCTCATAGATAAACTCTGATCTTAGAGAGCCGAGCCAGACGACGGGTTTTGAGCAAAAGATCGATAAACTCTTATCTCAGAGCACGAGCCGAGCGGCCCGAGCCAGACGACGGGTGCGTGTGAGTACCTCATCTCCTCTTCTATCACTCAATGTAGATAGGTGAAGAGACTCCTTAAAAACCTCTTTTGGGATTGGATTTCCAATGTCGGATTGGAAATCCAAGGGTCTCCCTAAAAACCCATTTCTCTAGCATTCTTCCAACAATTACACCCAAGTTCAGGGTCAACATAGGTGTACCCGAAGCCCAAATAACCCGATCGAATCCGACCTGATCATAACCTGCTTGAGCGACGCAATCCTATCTTACCGTCTGATTAGGGAGATTATATATTCACCAGGGTGCAATTTGCATTACCCATATCTAATCATTTCCTAGAAAAGTAAATCAACAACAGAAACTCTTAAACGTCACGTTTATCATGAATCTTATATATAATTGATATGCTGCATTACCAAAAAATAACGAATAACAAAACACATACATATAGACTAGAAACAAAATAAAAAAGAATGAAACCAACAATATATATTGTTAGTTTTGATTACTCATTGAAGGACACAAATTAAGTGAAGTAATTAACTAACAAAGTCTCTCTTCCTCTTAAGGTTTAGTGTCCTCTCCTTGGGCGGATGATCCTCGTCTATCACTCGAATATCGCCTTCTTTCAACCCATACCAAAACATCTTTCCAAAGTTGTGGCACACAAACAACACCGCTATTCTCCCCTCTTCGGATTCATGTAACGCAGCGGGCGCTATACTATCCCACAAGCTTAACTGGATTTCCCTATCTAGAGAATTACAATCAATGCTTAACAACTTTTGCCAAGAATCTTCGACTCCATACTCGTTCATCACCCAAACAATATGCCTTAAATCCCACATCGTATATGAATAGCTCAACGATCCATTCAATTGCGACACCTTTCCAGACCCACCCGCTGTGTATATCCACAGCATCGCTATAGGCCTTCTTCGGCACCAGCATTTCCCCGAACCTACTATTATGCAGATCGTAGCTAGGTAACAATCACCTCCTCTAGGTGCCGAGGAGTAGGTCTTATCCTTCTCTCGAAAACCCAATGGAGGACGCCGTTGAAGGAGTTACCAGCTGTAGATAGAAAGCATATCGTATCATATGCGGCGCAATTAGAAAAGCCTTCGAATCGCTCCCAAACCTTATTGCTCAAGCTATAAACCCAAAACAGACTGTTCTCCGCGTTCTGAACTCCGCTATATTTTTCCTCGGCATAGTACTTGCAGGCTACGAAGATCTTATGATCGTCGGCATGAGAGTCATAACCGAAGGAGAATATCTATCATAATGTCTTGAAGGAAAGGCAGGTCTGCAGATAGGTTTCTCGTTTTCATCTTCATCGATCGAGTTGAATTGAATACGATTTCGCAACAGGTTGAATATTGGAGGAACAAAACTCCTCTTTATGGAGTTATAAAGAGCCGCTAATTAATTAAACTAGGTTGTTGCTAATAAGATCATATTTTCTATCAATATTGACAATAAAAGATATTCTATCACATCTAATTTCCTTTTGGGGTTGACTTTCGATTTTATTTTATTCATCCGATTTATATCTTTTCCTTTTGGTTTTCCAAATAAATATAAATCAATAAAATAAGATTTTCTTTCTTTCCAGTTTTTTCTAACAACTCATAGACCAAATCCAATCGATCATATGATATATACTCCGTATTGTTTAGGTATTTATAAGAACGGTTTTTCGGGCATAGTACATAGGATAAAACTCTAAATTGTGAAAGATTCTCAAAAAAATGCAAACGACCCTGAGATTCTAATTAAATTAAAAAAAAATGCTAAAATAATTAAAAATTTTAAAAATTTAGGGTCTTATCCTATGCCCTTTGGGTATAGGATAGAAAAATTATTATAAAATCAATTTAATGAACATAAAATAATTAAGTGTTCATTTGGATAAAAGGGGTAAATACAATTCTCGAAAATTTAATATAAGGGGTCCCTGGGATTGAAATAACTAAAGATTTTGAAAATATAAGATATTTTGGTTTACTTTTAATTCTCATAAATTAAATTATCACATTTTGTTGGTTGTAAAATAGAGATTTCTATTAATTAAAATAAAAAGGGTAGAAGAAATCTTATCTACTCCCCCTATATGATTCATTTTCCTGTATTTTGGAGGAAAGAAATCACAGGAAGACAACCTTCGGGGTTTTTCAATTTATATTTTCTTATCCAAACGCATATATTAAAATCCACTTCTGGTGATATTGTAATTCTTGAGATTTTTAACCTCATCCAAACAAGCACAAAATGTGATACAAATATCATTGACTAATAGCATAAATTTTGAAAATGTGATACAAATGTCATTGATTAGTAGCTAATGGATTGTATTGTATGTATCTTCACCTACAATATCACCTCTAACGAACTTCTCAAGCTAATTTTTAACATAGTGGCCAAATTAACCCTATCCGTAGTTGATTCACTTGGTATGTACGTTTCTCAAACTAGAAAAAGTATATTACCATACGTGAGACGTCTAACGCTTGACCACTTTGTCTTTTACATATCCTTTGTTGCTTGATTAATCGCTATAAATTTTTTTCAGCAAAAGAAAATATATAAAAATAATCATAATCTGAAACCAAGTTACACTTTGTCTTTTACATATCCTTTGTTGCTTGGTTTATTTTATCCCTTAGATGTTAGTTGTTGTTTTGTGAATAAATTTGATTTTCACATAACCCTAGATGTTTTTTAATGTTTATTTGTTGGAGTATCCGAGTATCTGGCACACCAGAACAAGGAGGACAGCATTTGAGTCATACGACGCCGTTCTGTAGCCAGATCCCCTTTTCTGTGTTGTAATAAAACGCAGCGTTCCAAGCCTGTGTGCTTGTCACGTGCGTATTAGTTGTATATGCAACAAACCTTGGCGCTCTTTTCAGTTCAATCAAGCAGAACATCTTCGTCTTCTCTCTTTGCTCTCTTTCTCTCTTTCTGGTTTTTTTCTTCCTCCAATTCATGGTTTCCAACATGGTATCAGAGCAACCCTAGCTCTTTTCGCTTTCTCTTCTTTCGCAAATTTCCAATTTCTCTTTCGTCTTCGCTTCAATGGAGCAAGTCGTCGATCAAATCGCCGATCAAAGACCTGCAATCGTTGATGCGAGAGATCCGCTTTATCTGCATCCATATGATAATCCGGGAATGGTCCTGGTTTCGAGAGTGTTCGATGGATCGGGATTTGGCACCTGGAAGCGATCAATGTTAATCGCTCTTTCAGCGAAAAACAAGATCGGATTCGTCTATGGAGGTATTCCGACTCCTGAACCTGATTCTTTGACTTTTTGTGATTAGCGAAGATGCAACGATTGGATTTTGAATGCCTTAGGAAAGGAAATCACAGAAAGCGTCATCTATAGTGAATTAGCTGTTGAAATCTGGAAAGATCTGTGTTCTCGTTTTGAGCAACCTAATCTTGTTCAACGTTTTTCTCTTCGAAAAGAATTAGCTGTTATCTCGCAAGGTAGTGACGATTTTGCTACCTACTACACCAAAATCAAGAACTTGTGGGATGAACTGAAGGCACTACAGGTGAGGCCTAGATGTTCTTGCCGCTGCACTTGTGGTGTTGGACCAGAAATCTGCAAATATGAAGAAGATCAGCGACTTCTCGAATTGATGATGGGGTTAAACGAGTGCTTTACTCCCCTTCGTGGTCAAATCTTGATGATGAAACCAACACCGTCTATTGAAGAAGCTTACTCCATGATCAGTAGAGAAGAGAAACAGATCAATTTCAAGTCTACAAGTCAGTTTTCTGGAGATTCTTCAGCTATGAACACGCAGAGTCGTAGAGCTGGCAATATTCCTCCTCAGTCTCAGAATTCTGGTCAGAAGCCCAAGCAGGAGAAGCAAGAAAGTTCAATCCCTAGCGAGCGTCCTTCATATGTTTGCACTCACTGCAAAAAGACAGGACATAAGGTTGAATTCTGCTATAAATTGATCGGCTATCCGAGTGACTCCAAGGCTCCTAAAGAAAGGAAGTTTGCAGGTGCCAGTGGAACTAAAGAAGTTGGAAATGATTCAGTATCTGCTATCCCTGGATTTACAGCTGAGCAATGTTCTCAGCTTCTTTCAATGTTGACTAAGGGATCCTCTCAACACAAGACTGAGTTGACAGGATGCTCCATGGCAGGTATCCACTCCTCAACTCTTCTCAATTATCCCAAGTATTTGGCTCTTAGTGCACAATTTGATTTGAAAAATAATGGACATGTTTGGATCTTGGATACCGGCGCCACATACCATATGTGCTTTAATCATGCATCCTTTATGTCTCTTGTCCCCTTGACCCAACCTCACAAAATTACCCTTCCTGATGCTTCTTTCATCATGGTCAAATTCCATGGATCTGTTAAGATTTTACCAGACATTATTCTGCAAAATGTTTTCTTTATCCCAGAATTCAAGTTCAATTTGTTATCCATTAGCAAATTGACCTCTCAAATGGATTGTGTTGCTCATTTTTCCTCAAAATCTTGCCTATTGCAGGCCCCTTCACTGAAGAGGCCTCTGGTGCTTGGTGAGCAACATGATGGTCTCTACTTGCTGCATTGCAAACCACAAAATGCTCCTTCTTCTTTGATGCACTCTAGTTTTGTCTCTTCTGCAGATTGTAACACTTTCAATTGTGTTTCTGATCCTATTATGCTTTGGCATTTACGTTTGGGACATATACCCTTTGATAAACTCAAATCTATGAGATTGCTTGATGTTTCTTTTGATCATAAATCTGGTATTGTGTGTGATGTGTGTCACAAAGCAATGCAACACAGGCTACACTTTCCCCACAACTCCATCAAAACTAAATTCCCTTTTGACCTTGTCCACATTGATGTTTGGGGACCCTATAAAACACCCACTTATACTGGCCATAGATATTTTTTTACCCTTGTTGATGATTTCACAAGGTGTACTTGGACTCACCTTTTACCCAATAAATCAAGTGCTTTCTCCATCATTACAGCCTTTATTACCATGATACAAACTCAGTTTCATACCACTCCTAAAATCATCAGATCAGACAATGCCCTTGAACTTGGTTCTAGCCATGCTGGCACTGATTTTTTTGCATCTTAAGGCATTTTGCACCAGACCAACTGTGCTCACACACCCCAGCAGAACGGTGTGGTCGAGAGGAAGCACAAGCACCTCCTTGAGACTGCTAGAGCACTGATGTTTCATTCTCATATCCCCATCAAATACTGGGGTGATTGCATCCTTATGGCCACTTACTTGATCAACATATTCCCATCTAAACTTCTTCATAACATCAGTCCTTTTGAGAAACTTTTTTCCACTACCCCAAACTATTCAAACCTGAAGCCTTCTGGGTGCATGTGTTATGCTTCTGTATCCCCTCGTGATAGGGACAAATTCAAGCCTCGTGCTCAAGCATGTATTTTCCTGGGATATCCTTTTGGAAAGAAAGCTTATAAGCTTCTTGACATTTCCTCCCGAGATGTTCTCATATCCAGGAATGTGGTTTTCTATGAGACCATTTTTCCCTTCAAATCATCAAGCCTTTCTTCTTCTGATATCACTTTGCCTTGCCCTTTCCTTGATGATCAGTTTACCACAGTTTTTGAATTACCATCTCAACCTGTTCCACCACCACCACACCCAAATCCCCCACCAGTTGACCCTCCTGTTGTCCCTCCTGATATATACGGGCTGACCCACCAGTTGATCCTCCTGTTGTCCCTCCTATTCGAAGGACATCTAGAGTGCATCGCCAACCTTCTTATCTTTCTGACTTCATTTGTAATTCTGCCTTTGACACCCACAATTTTTGTTCAATTATAATTACCTCTGCTTGTTTCTCACCCCCTTCAATTTGTGCTGGTATCCTATCCAAAAATGATCACCATTTGCTTTCTAATCTTTCTGTTACACATGAGCCATCTACTTATGCAGAAGCTGCCCAATCACCTGCTTGGCTGGAGGCTGTCCATAAGGAGTTTGCTGCACTTGAGTTGAACAATACATGGGACCTTGTTCCTTTGCCCAGTGGTAAGAAACCAATTGGCTGCAAATGGGTTTTCAAATTGAAGCTCAAACCTGATGGCAGGATTGAGAGGCACAAAGCAAGATTAGTGATCAGAGGTTGCACTCAAAAGGCAGGAATTGACTTCACAGAGACTTTCTCCCTAGTGATCAAGATGACTATTGTGCGAGTGCTTGTTTCCATCGCTTTGAAAAGGAATTGGCATATGTTTCAGCTTGACGTAAACAATGCTTTCCTTCATGGGGACCTCCATGAAGAGGTTTACATGAAACTGCCCCTTGGATTGTCTGTTTTCGATCCTACCTTGGTCTGTCGCCTGAACAAATCCTTGTATGGTCTTCGTCAGGCATCCAGGCAGTGGTATGCAAAACTTTCTGATTCACTTCGCACTCGAGGTTACTCTCATTCCCCCAATGACCACTCCTTGTTCATTCGTCGATCTAGTGATTCGGTGGTTTTCTTGGCCATCTACGTCGATGATATTTGACTAACCGGGAATGATTTGGGTGCTATGACTGACTTAAAGTCTTTTCTAGATGATTAATTCAAGATCAAAGACTTGGGCAATCTGCATTACTTCTTAGGCATTGAGTTTCTCAGAGTTCCCCAGGGCATGGTTTTATGCCAAAAGAAGTTCATAGCAGATCTTTTTTGTGATTTCAATGTTCACTCTGGCACTGCTACTGCTCCCCTGGCTGCTGGTCTGGATCTGTACAAAGTTCAGACTCCCCCTTTGAGTGATCCTCTTCAGTTTCGTCGCCTTGATGGGAAATTGAATTTCCTAACCCATACCCGCCCTAACTTGTCTTCCACAGTCCAATACTTGAGTCAATTCATGCATTCTCCCACCGAGGCTCACTTTAATGCAGCAATTCATGTCTTGAAGTACCTTAGACATCAGCCTGACTTGGGCATTCTGCTTAATTCATCTTTTGCTACGGATTTGGTTGGATATAGTGATTCTGATTGGGCTGCTTGTTCTCATACTAGACGATCAGTTAGTGGCTACTTTGTTACCTTTGGTGGTTGTCCCATTTCTTGGAAAGCTAAGAAGCAATCTGTTGTTTCTTTGTCAAGTGTCGAGGCTGAATATAGATCCCTCCGTCGATTGACAACTGAGCTTTCTTGGCTTTCTCGTTTACTTTCAGAATGTGGCATACAAGGCATCCTTCCAGTTCCTGTCAAATGTGACAGTCTAGCAGCTATTCATATTGCCAAAAATCCAGTTTACCACGAGCGCACGAAACATGTTGATCTAGATTGCCACTTCGTTCGACATAAACCGTGTGAAGGTTTGATCAGCTTGTCTTACCTACCTACCAAAGACCAATTGGCAGACATTTTCACTAAGTCTCTTCCAGGCCCCCGCCACACTGATATGCTTTGCAAGTTGAAGATGGTTCACCCACCTTCAACTTGAGGGGGGGTGTTGGAGTATCCGAGTATCTGGCACACTAGAACAAGGAGGACATCATTTGAGTCATACGATGCCATTCTGTAGCCAGATCCCCTTTTATGTGTTGTAATAAAACGCAGCGTTCCAAGCCTGCATGCTTGTCACGTGCGTATTAGCTGTATATGTAACAAACCTTGCGCCCTTTTCAGTTCAATCAAGCAGAACATCTTCGTCTTCTCCCTTTGCTCTCTTTCTCTATTTCTGGGTTTTTTCTTCCTCCAATTCATGGTTTCCAACATTATTTGTTATAGCATATCTCAATGGATTCAGTTGTTCAACAATCTGTCTTGGCTAGAAGCCACTAACTCACTCGAACATTCTCCTAATATATTGGAAGTCCAATTCCTTAGAATTGGAATTACTAAGTGCTCGTTTGGTTAGGAATTAAAAAATCAGGAAGTAGAGGAAAAATATGTGTTTCTCCGCATAAAAAAATTCAATAATGTTAGAGAATGTGAGCAGTTAATTTGTATGCATAACAAATTGGATAATAGTAAAAATATCAGCAGTTAATTTGTCCGCATAAAAAATTCAACAAAGTTATAGAATGTGAGCAATTAATTTATCCGCATAAAAATTTTGATAAAAATATCAGCACTCAATTTGTCGGTATAAAAAATTCAATAAACTTAGAGAATGTAAACAATCAATTTGTCCGCATAAAATTTTTGTTAATAGAAAAAAAGAAAGAGGAAAACGAGAAAAGGAACTAGGAAGGATGGATGGAAGGGAAGAGTATGAAACATTTTGATATTATTAAAACACCAACGTTTGTACTGACAAATTAACTTCTAACTTTTAACTACTATCCGATAAATTAACAACTATAAAAACTTTTCTGCTCATTATCGACCGTGAATATTTTATCTATTATTAAAAAAATTTAATTTATTGCAAGTTTTACAATTATTGAAAATTTCTGATGTCTTTTAAAGTCAGTGATATGAGTGGGACTACGGGCAAGATATCAAAATATCTATTGACAAGACAAATTTAGATAAATTGAACACAAGTCCCTTTTAACTTTAAAAAATATTTACAAATCGAATAGAGAGTAAAAATAAAAACCTAAACTAGATCAAATATTCAACTTGTTCAATATAAACTTGTTCATTCAAGAACGGATCCGGATCCTCTCCTAATGGAATTTGCCTAATAACCTCCAAATAAACCAATCTGAACCATTCAATCAAATCGATGGCTATGATTAAATCCCCTAAATTAATTAACCATTAATCCATAAAACTAAACATAATCAATCAATCTCTCCTGAACGACTATGTAGTATGTGTATAGATCCTTCCCCTCCGTCGATCATCTCCCCCTGTCACTCCCTACCTTTTCCATCGATCCTCTCCTGTACGACTTCCCTTTCTCTCGAATTTCATTTTCAAAGTGTTTTTAAAGGGGGAGAAAGGGGATTAGTAATTTCAACCAATCCCACCAATGTAGAACAAAAGCACCTCTATTCAATTTTGACAATTTCAGTGGGGATTTGAATCTAACCAAACCCAATCACTAAATCAAGCCAACGTGGTTAAGAATTTGAGATTATATGGGACAATAATGGGATTAATAATTGATGAACCGTCAGATTCAACACCGTTAGATTCCAAGAAGGAAACCAATGGCTCATATCGCCGCCGGAGACCATTCGAGAACGGCCAGAAGCAGGACATCTCCGTATACTCCCTCTCTGCCGGCAAGAAGGTCATTCTCTTCGCATGTCCTAGCGCCTTCACTCCAACTTAGGTCGGTGTCGATGTCGGGAGGTCATAAATGCGCTAGAGAAAGGATCGGAGAAGGCTGGTGGGGGTGTCAACGCAGAGGCCGCCGATGCCGAGAAGGAGGAAGGGGAAGGCGGTGCTACCGGGTTCCGAGTTCCGACGATTGAAGAGGAATTGAAAATGATACAATGTTCAGACTAATGGGATTTTAGAAATTAGGAAATTAGGTTAAATATTAGGAGACTAAATCTTAACCATTGATTTTAATCTAATGACCATTATTTGTTTATTATGAAACTATTAGGAAGCCCATATTAATGAATTGATGGTTTTGTTTCAACCCTTATTGGATTAATTCAATCCCATAATTCACTCATAAATCAACCTAATTTATTCATAAATAATTTTCGGAATCAATTTAACCATTCAAATCGATCACCTTCTTCCTCAATTGGAGATCCATTCTCTCCATCTATTCCGTTGCCCTCTTTGACCGAACCGATGCGCCGCTACTTCAACAGACCACGACGGTGTTAATTCAAGAAAATCATATCAACAGCTTCAATGAATCTGATATATAATCGGTTTAATTTCTTAGATTGCCTAAAAAAATCAAATATAACAAAACACATAGACTTAGATACAAAATCAGAAAAGCTAAAAATGAAACCAATAATATATATTATTGGTTTTGATTACTCATCCAAGGACAAAAATTAAGTGAAGCAATTAACTAAGATCGAAGTATCTCTTGCTCTTATGCTAGGTTTAGTGTCCTCTCCTTGAGGAGATGATCCTCGTCTATCACTCGAATCTCGCCTTCTTTCAATCCATACCAAAACATCTTTCCCAAGCCTTGGCACACAAACAACACCGCTATTCTTCCCTCTTCGGATTCATGTAACGCAACGGGTGCTACACTATCCCACAAATAAACATCGTATAAGCTTATCCGGATTTTGCTAACTAGAGAATAATAATCAAAGCTCACCAACTTTTGCCAAGAATCTTCGACTCCATACTCATTCATCACCCACACAACATGCGTTAAATCGCCTCTATATTCCCATTGTTCGGGAAATTCCCAATCCCGCATCGTGTACGAATAGCACAACAATCCATTCAACTGGGACATCTTTCTAGACCGGCCGAGTATTTCCTCAACACCCCGACAGGCCTTGTTCGGTACCAGCATTTCCCCGAACCTCCTAGTATGCAGATCGTAGGTAACAATCACCTCCTCCTCTGGGTGCTCACTCCAGGGGTCGGCACCGATGATCCTCCTCACGAAAACCCAATGGAGGACGCTGTTGAAGGAGTGACCAATAGATTGACGGTGGAACAAATCATACGCGGTGCAATTAGAAAAGCCTTCGAATCGCTCCCAAACCTTATTGCTGAAGCTATAAACCCAAAACAGACTGTTCTCCGCGTTCTGAACTCCGCTATATTTTTCCTTATTAGCAAAGTAGTTATCGCAGGCTACGAAGATCTTATGATCGTCGGCATGAGAGTCATAACTGAAGCCATAACAGATCCAGGAAGATGAGTGTTGTCGCATTGGGGCGTCTTCCACGACGAATGTAGCTCCGGTGAACAAGTTGTGGAAGAAGAAGATGCCGTTGGCGGACTTAAGACAAGCCATTGTCTCGTTGGGCGACCCCGAATTGAGTAATTTGGCACCGGGGGAGTGGACGAAGATGCCGTTGGCGGACATATCGATTGAGACCGGATGCATCTCGAGGTCTTCGACGTCGCGGCTTAGGAATAGGGCGGAGAGGGTGGCTTCACGGCCGAGGAGGATGGCCATACGACTGTTGATGTGGCGTCTGTAGAAGATGGGATCGTCGATGAGATCCTTCAATTGCTTCGACACGCTTTTGCAGGTTAAGAGGGTTTTCAATGGAAGTCGATGGAGAATGTCTATCATAATATCTTGAGGGAAAGGCAGGTCTGAAGAAAGATTTCTCGTCTTCATCTTCATTGATCGATGGATTGATGAGTTGAATTGAATTGTGGCTTACGAATTAAACCTAGTTTGTTCCTGATATAAGATATTCTATCAATATTTATAACAAAAGATATTCTGCTATTTTAATTTCCTTTTGGGCTTAACTTTAGATTATATATACGTATTTGATTATATCTTTTCATTTTGGCTTCTAAATTAAAAACAATTAAGATTATCTTTCTTTAACAACTCATAAACCAAATCAATTAAGGAAATCAATTTAAATGAACCTAAATAATTCCTTCTCCTGAAAGATTAGAAGATTAGAAGGACACCGGCCGGTTGATGAGGAACGTCCTGAAAGATTGCATTATTCCTTCTCCTCCCATATCTTCCACACAGCCACTGCGAACACATGATCTTACGGTTTGATTATTAATTAACCCCAACGTACCTAAAAGCTAATCATGATCTTACGGTTTGATTAGACAGTAGATCACATCATTTGATAGGAAATTAATCATGCGCAACACATACATACACTCTATTAAACGTCATGCGTTTATCATGAATCTTATGAATCTTATATACTCCCTCCGTTCGGCAAAACTTGTCATTTTAACTCTCCACACAACTTTTAATAAAGCTAATAATTACACTCCTTTTTTACTAATTTACCCTCATTTATTACTCTACTTTTTACTTTATCAAAAACTACAACTCACAACAAATCAATCAAATCAAGGGCATTTTAGTAAAGTAGAAGCAAAAATACCTAAAATGACAAGTTTTTCCGAACAAAAATAAACATATAAAACGACAAGTTTTGCCGAACGGAGGGAGTACTATAATTGATTTGTTGCGTTACAAAAAAAAAAAAAAAATCAAATAACAAAACACACATATAGACTAGATACCAAATAAGTGAAGTAATTAACTAACAAAGTCTCTCTTCCTCTAAAGGTTTAGTCTCCTCTCCTTGATGAGATGATCCTCGTCTATCACTCGAATCTCGCCTTCTTTCAACCCATACCAAAACATCTTTCCAAAGCGGTTGCACACAAACAACACCGCTATTCTTCCCTCTTCGGATTCATGTAATGCAACGGGTGCTACACTATCCCACCTATAACCGTCGTATAACATTACCGGAATTTCACTAATGAGAGAAACACAATCAAAGCTCACCAACTTTTGCCAAGAATCTTCGACTCCATACTCGTTCATCACACACACAACATGCTTTAAATGGCCTCCATAATCCCAATCCCTCATCGTGTAAGAATAGCACAACAATCCATTCAATTGGGACACCTTTCCAGACCCGCCGTGTATTTCCTCAACCCTATAGGCCTTCTTCGGCACTTGGATTACCCCGAACCTACCAGCATGCAGATCGTATGTAACAATCACCTCCTCTCGGTGTCCACTCCAGGAGTTGGCACCATTGATCCTCCTCCCGAAAACCCAATGGAGGACGCTGTTGAAGGAGTGACCAATATATTGACGGTGGATCGAATCATACGCGGCGAAATTAGAAAAGCCGTCGAATTGCTCCCAACCCTTGTTGCTGAAGCTATAAACCGAAAACAGACTGTTCTCCGCGTTCTGAACTCCGCTATATTTTTCCAAGACATGGTAGTTGCAGGCTACGAAGATTTTATGATCGTCGGCGTGAGAGTCATAACCGAAGCCATAACAAATCCAGGAATTCGAGTATAGTCGCACTAGTGGGGTGTCACCCACGACGAATGTAGCTCCGGTGAACAAGTTGAAGAAGAAAAAGATGCCGTTGATGGACACAAGACACGCCATTGTCTCGTTGGGCGACCCCAAATTGAGTAATTCGGCACCGCGGGAGTAGCAGGTAGGCATATTGATGGGAACCCGATGCATCTCGAGGTCTTCGTCGTGACGAAGAAATAGGACGGAGAGAGTAGCGCCACGACCGAGTATGAAGGCCGTACGACTGTTGGTGTGGCGTTTGTAGAAGACGGGGTCGTCGATGAGATCCTTTCATTGCTTCGACACACTTTTGCAGGTTAGGAGGGATTTCAATGGGAGTCGATGGAGAATGTCTATCATGATGTCTTGAGGGAAAGGCAAGTCTGAAAATAGGTTACTCATGATCGATCGATCCATTGATCGAGTTGAATTGAATTAGGTTTCACACCTCGATTTGAATTGAATTGGGTTTCACACCTGCAGGTTGAATTGAATGAACAAACTCCTCATGTAGTAGAGCAACGAGTTCAACCCAGCGGTTGCTAATTAAGATAAATATTCTATCAATATTGATAAAAAAAAAAATTCTATCATATTGAAATTAATTTCCTTTTCTTTTTTTTGATTAATAAATCAGGTTAGATATATTTAATTGATTATATATCTTTTCTTTTTGGTTTCTAAAAAAAATTTAAAGAAAAAGGATTTTCTTTATTTCCATGTTTTTTTTATAGCAAACTTTCCTTGTTTTTTTTTTTTTTTTTTGGTTGGAAAATAGAGGGCAGGAGCCCTCACAAGTCACAAACCAGTACAGCCGATAGCCAGAGCAGCAACTACTCGAGACACAATCGGGTCTTAGTTAACCCTTGTGCATCCCTAGTAAGTAGGCCCTAACTTGCACCCGTCGGAAGAGCATTCAACATACATTCAAAGGAAAAGGAAAACAAAGAGCAATAGAGGCGAGGTCAGGGCCGGACCTGAGTTTCTAATGGCCCGAGGCGAAATTTAAATTGGACCCCACTATTAAATATAGTATGTATATACATAAGGTATGATAGAATAAATGGTTTTTTAAATAGTTTTTTAATATCAAAAAACATTTAAACGAAAGTTAAAATTAAAAAAAAATTCAACTAAGCTTCGCCTAACCAACTGGGGGAAATTAAAAAAAAAAATCAAAGGCAAAAAAAACACAAGAATTTAAATTTTTAAAAATCAACCAAAGTTGAAATTATTAGAGGAAAAATTAAATAACAAAAATCAAACTCAAATTACTGGGGGTTTTAAAAAAAACTAGTGAGTCCGGCACGGGTATTTAGTTAAAATTTATCGCAATTCATAATATTGATGGTATTTGATTAGAATTGATCGCAATTTATAATATTGATATAGTATTATTTATAATGTTGAGAAAATATTACAAGGTCATTGGCAATTTAGCATACATGTTCATTGCCAATTTTTTCTTATCTGACCTGGCCTCTCTCTTTCAACTGCTTTTTTTACAGCATCAACTATTTTTGCGCTCTTGAGTGCCCCGTGCGTTGTAGACTTATAGCTTTCATGTCTTCTATCTCTTCCTATGCAGACTCCAGCTTTTGGAGTGCTTCATTCTCACTTGCCTTAACGGATGTCGCCTGTCAACTTATCTACCTTTAGCACTCTCAGCTTATATAATTCTCCTGCTTTCCATTCCCGAGAATTAAACTCGTCCATGGAGAAAGAGATGTTGGTACCTACCGATGTTGATTTGCTCAAGGTCAGTTTTCCTCGGTAGCTTCTACTTTCTCAACTTCTTCGAGTGCTGTCTTGTCTTGAGAAGCTTCTCAGCCTCTTGTAGAGATGCTATGGTTGCTTCAGCTTCCTTCTCCAATTGTTCAACCTTGATCTTCATCTTCTCTGCTTCTTGCCAAGCGCTTTGATTCTCTATTGATACTTGGCGAAGAGTTGCAATCATTTACTCCATAGAAAGTCCCTAACTTTAGCTTCCTTCATGAGACAAATCTGAGGAAATATGAGCTTGACATGCCGATTCCCTACAACAGATTCAATTCCTGCCCTATTCTCTCAAATCCATTTGCTCTCTTCTCAAGGTCTCTATTTGATATCATCTATATATCAATGTCCCTACCACGAACACCAGCGCTCCCTGGAGAGGAGGCCGAGCATCCAGCAGCCCCAAACGCAAGCTCAAGAAAAACAAATTCCAAGCATGTGGCTAAGGAATGAGAAGGCCGGATAAAAGACCCCAAAACCAGGAGACAAACGCAGCCAGTAGCAAGCGCCAGAAGCTCTGAATCCTTCAAAAATCCAAAGTAAACAACATCACAAATACAACAGCCCAGACAGACGACAACACAAACTTACTCAGCAACAACAAAGAAACCCAGAAACAATTACCACTGATTAACAGCATCAACAGAGAGATCACACCCCTCCTCGGAACGGGCAAGCGACCCACAAAGTCAAAGCATCGCAACCGAGCCCAACAAAACGGATTTGGTGTTGGTGCGCAGGAGGAAGGGAGAGCCACATCGCATCTACGGCTCCCATCGCACCTCTTGCACTCCACCGAGCTGCCCAATAAATTTAACAGGACCAGGTAAATTAGAGTGTGGGATGCCAAAGATAAATAACAAATGTTGTGCGGATGAACTTGGCATCTGTTGTGGGGATGAACTTGTCATACTATATATTCAACTATAATCTGAAAATAACAAATGGTTAATTAGAGTATACGATGCCAAAGATGCACACTAACCTATATCCAAAAGACGTTCCAACTGAACAAAAGTTGTTCAAGTTATAGACAAAGTGGAAGTATTTCTTTCCATAGATTTTTGTAACAACTAAGAATCACAAAGAGGGAAAAGGGGGATATAAACGACTCTTCTCAACTGCATATTAATAGAGAATCCACTATGAATGGCATAAACAACATATTTTCAGATTTATTTAATTAAATATGAGATTGAGTATATTATGTGCCAACTTCCATATAACCCTATGAGCACCTAGCTTGCATACTGGTGTGAATGGTTCAGTAACCAACCATCCACCATCTTTAGCACTGATAGTAGGAGCAATAGGAATTTAAAAAAAGGAGAATTAAGAGTATAAAATAAGATAACTTCAAAAAGAATGATGCAAATGGGTGTCCTTATATAATTTGTGATTCTGTGAAATGTGTGTGCAGCTTCAAAGTCTCAGTACACCAAGGCAAGCTCTGCTAAGTACACCATGCTCGCCAACTGCATTGTAAACCGATTTAAGTTAGCATAATCCCAAACAGTAAATTAATGATACCGACATTTGACATTTCAATCACCCTCATCGTTAGGGATGGAAGCTTTGATGAATCTGGAAAGGAACATATAAGGTGTAGGGACAGTGATATATGTTCGATTAAATCTTCCCCAAAATTGTATTCTCCGTTCTCAGGATCTGCTCATTGATGTACGTATACTCTATCTGAGATGGAAACAAAGTCACTGACCTGTAAATCAGAAACAAAGGAGAGAATTTGATGAGTTGGTATTTAACCCACAAATTTGACAGCTATATTTGACTCCGGTTGTGAGTCCTTGTAATCAGTAGGCCTGATCTCATGACAACATTGTCGCCGTGAACGCCACCGGGAAGCCGAATTTGACGTTGTGGCCGGCGTCATAGTAGTGTCGGACCAAATCAACCTGCGAAATTGGATAAAGGTGAGACCTTTTTCTTTCAGTTTGAAAGATGAATTGAAAACAGAATCTCGGCGCCAGGTGAGGACCTGGTTGCGGGGGAGCTTGCCGGAGCGCTGGCCTTCGAAGTAGAGGATGGAGGTGTGTGTGTGTTGGGGGGGGGGGGGGGGGGGGGTGGGTTACCTGGGCGGAGGCGCCGTCGGAGAGGCCGGAATCTCGGCGCCAGGTGAGACGCTGGTTGCGGGGGAGCTTGCCGGAGCCTGGACTTCTTCATCTCTCTGTCGCTCTCCATCTCTCCCTTGGAATTAGTTGTAAATGGAGAAAGTGGGTTAGGGTTTGTGCGGTTTGAAAGAACGTGTGGGTAGAGAGAGAAGTCATGGGTGGAGAAAAGTTATCGGTTTGAAAGAACGTGTGCAGTTTGAAAGAACGTGTGGATGACATGGCCAATCCTGAGGAGTTTTCTAGCCACGTTAGCGTAAAATTGATTTGTTGGAGGGTGACATGGATCCAACAACTGCTAAAATAAAGAAGGGAGGCTCTCTCCTTTTGACACGTGGATTCTGAGCATTTGGTGAAGCCACGTCTGAAAGGCAAAAAAAAAAAATCAAATGTAAATCACTAGGCGGGGGGTTTTCTTAAAAAAAAAATGAAAGGCTAAAAAAAATGAAATAACAAAAATCAAACTCAAATTACTGGGGGTTTTAAAAAAAATGAAAGGCAAAAAAAAATCAAATGTAAATCACTAGGCGGGGGGGGGGGGGGTTTAAAAAAAATGAAAGGCTAAAAAAAAATCAAACCTAAATCATTAGGGGTTTAAAAAATACTCCCTCCGTTCAACAAAACTTGACGTTTTACTATTCATGCACGCTTTTTTAGGAGCTAAAAACTATATAAAATATCGACTTTTTAAATAATTTTTTTAAACAATTTCGTAGTTATTATTAATAAGTACAAACTTGTTAAAAAATTTTTATAAAAAAATGAATATTTTATATAGTTTTTATCATTCTAAAAAAGCGTGCGCGAATAGTAAACGACAAGTTTTGTTGAACGGAGGGAGTAAAAGGCAAGTAAAAATCAAACGTCAATCACCGGGTGTGGGGGGGGGGGGGGAAGTGGGTTTCGAACCCTAGACCCCAAGGTCAAATTGGCACTCCCTCACCAACTGGGCTACTTCAATTTTATGTGTTACCTCTTTGTCTAATACTAATATAATTAAAACAAAATTTATGGGCCCTCTATACAGATTGGGCCTGAGGCGACGACCTGTTGGGCCTCGCCTCAGGTCCGGCCCTGAGCGAGGTAGTCCGCGAGGGAGTACGCTTCTTGAAAAAATGACAAAATTGGACCTCCCAATTCCTATTAAGGAAGTTAAGTTGTGGCAACGGTTGACCAGGCTAAAACATGGGTGGGTCGGTCTAATCCCCTTCTTCAATAGCCCAAGCGTTGTGTTTGAGTCCATCTCCGATCCCAAACAATCTTCTTATGTCCCGAACTCCAAGCAAACTCGAGTCCGTCTGCAATGCCCCACAGCTCCACCTCCATGACCGAGTAGGCTCCGATGTTACGGAAACACCTGCAAACCCAATCTCCATCCTCGTCGCACGTAGCACTCCTCCAACTGAAGCCCCAATCACCATTCTTCGAAACAACAAAGACAACACTCCATACCACATTCTCCATCGATCACCGCTATCTTGGACAACACTTGCATTCATACGAAGCCATGAAGCAAAGGACAGGTCGCCAACACCCATGTAACGTCGAGCACCATCCCCCTGCAACCAGAAGCCCGCATCAGCCTCGCATTCTCTAAACATATGTGAAAGAAACTCACTAAACGAGACAAATATCGGAATTACTAATATGTTGCCTAACCCGTTTGACGTTCGTCAACAACCCTCCCTTACTCGTAAGCCAAATAAACTGCCTAACCTTTCATTCACTTCCAACTGCTAAATTTGGATTCAAGTTTGAAATTGTGCTCATTTTTTTGACTTGCTTAGTAAATGAACGAGCTCAGACCAATTTTTTTTTAAGTATTAAGAAATCTTGCGTTGAACAACAACGGAAGCTTGAGTAGGATGAGAAAGGCGAGACTTCGTAGTAGGAGGATGAGATTCTTGTCTTATATAGTTATACTAGTTCTGTGCAGTGTGCGATTTTTTTTAATTTAAACTAGTACTTTTCCCGAACCTTGTTCGGGTGTTTTCATAATATTTTCGATCGAGTTTGACATATTAAGTACAAAATATTCGACACGTCAAATTAAATCGGGATGTGATGGAGATTTGACTCGGGTCCTAGTTCTAGCCACATTTTCCTTCCCTTTGAAATAACCAAGTGAGCTACGCGGAATTTCTGATTCAATCTACATTCTGTTTCTAATTATCACAAAAGTTCCACTATACACACACAAAAAAAATAATTATATACATATTTTTTTATTTTATATATATTGCTTTTCACAAAAGTTCCCCTGTAGTTATTACAAAACCCCACTGCAATAAATTTGTAGGTTTTTATATTCATAATGTATTAGATATTAAAAAATATGTTTCATGGCCATTAACTATTTCACACCATTGATGTGAAACGTGCTGAGATAAAACTATGGATTCATCATTGTGATGGTTTTAAGGTGCGGCAGCCGGCATGTTACCATGGGAGTCCATATATTCCAAATGTAATCCAACGACAACAAATTTGTAAGTTTTTATATTCATAATGTATTAGATATTAAAAAATGTGTTTCATGGCCATTAACTATTTCACACCATTGTTGTGAAACGTGCTTAGATAAAACGATCGATTCATAATTATGTTTCATCCATATCTAATTGAATTGAATGTATATATGTCTGTAACTATTTACATGTAGTTCACTTCAAAATATAATTAGTTTATTATAAAATAATAAACCGACATAATATCATAAGCATAAACTTAAATTGTATCAGTGTAACCGGTTATCATATTATTCATAATATATCCTTTTAAAAAATAGGAAACTAAATTTATAATTTCCCACAATTTAACCCCAAGTAAAAGTTGCTAAAAAAAACCTAACTAAACCTAGACTCGATCATGTGCCGCCCATAGCCTCGAATTCGTCGACCAAGTCTCCTCTTTTGTCTCCAATCTCACCTTCTACACCGTCAATCAGATGGTTGTGGCCTTCCATGAGTTGGATCCAGGCGGCATCTTCTTGCCCTGTTCACTCTCTCTCCATGTACAGTGTTCACTACTCCCCCTCATTCTTAAGATATCACCCTTTTAACTCTCCGAGGTCGACTGTCAAAGATGTGGCTCGCCTCCTTGCCTCCCCATCTTGCAAATAATAAGATGGACAAAGGGTTTCGTCGGGGCCAAGTCTGTCACAACCTACCTAGACCAGCAAGAGATTGAAAATCACGTTAACATTATAGACCGATGAGCTTCTTAAGATCAATAAATGACAAATTATACACACCATAATCTATCTATATATAGTATTCTTCATGATAGACCAAACTAAAAATCACGGTTAAGAAAATATATATATAATTTATAAAGGGGACAAGATACTCATGTCCGATTACAAACATATAAAAATCATGGCATTCACAAACTGATTTGATCCCTACACTAAGCATCTACAGCATTTATAAATTGCTAAATAGAAAAATCAAAGCCTCACCTTTCAGCGGGTCCCATTCAACATCGGTAGCTAAAAATTATGGCTCATCGACTCCGAACATTCCATGATGCAGAAAAACTCAAATTCCTCAATACCTATATTTATTAAGGTGGAAGAAACATTAAAGTGGGAATTGTAAGGTTGTGAAACCGTTGTGCAGTAAATGTTATGAAACTCCTAATTTTGTGTTGATTGAAACTCCTAATCCCACTAAATGCGCCTAATCATAGGGAATTTTGTTGATTGAAACTCCCAGATTCAATATTTTATATGATGCCATTAAAATCAAAGTGTAAACATTTATCTAAGCTAAAGCATATTATCCATGACTAACCTCTACAGTCCAGTTACTCTTTGATGATTGTTTTTGGGGGCTACTCAGCTTGCTGAATTAGCATAATAGGAACAATAGCTAGGTTAGGTTAATTTGGCATCTCAATCCAAGAGGTCATTTGTGAGATTCAGACACATCACACATGGAAAATGAATCAAACAATTCATACTACAGAGGAACATGAAGCTATATAGTTTATTAAAAAATTGCACATCATAGTGTAAATTGAATCCCGTAACTATGATGCAATTTCAGGAGTTTGGTAATTAAAACATATCTTGAGTGACATTCAACTTTGTATAAATCATAGCACATCATTTTGCTCACCTTCAAGTTGTGATAAACTTTACATCCCATCTTCATGGCCTCTTTGAAGGAGGTGACTCCAATAGGAAGGATCTTGCACTACTTGATAAACAAATATGTTAATAGTTCTAGACGTGTCATGCTCAAAAAATACAACATGAATAAGAAACAAATGAGCATCTACATAGCAAACTTGTTCTCTTCAAGTGATCCACCATTGATCACATTCACATTGACAGTAGGGGTGAGCAATATTATCTTTTTTTTTTCTAGTAAGCTCAACAATGTACGTGCTACATTTAATCCATGCTAATCAACATAGAAATCCAAGCGAACCCCTGCGGCCCTGAATGTTCATCAAATTGAAATTGGATAGCTTTCTTCAACCCAACTGAAGCCAAATTTTTCATATTTTTCAAAAAAACACTCTAATTATTTGATACATTTTATCAAACACCTTGTGTGCAATTACTTAATCAATAAAATTCATTTCCATATTTCAAATGTATGCACTTCTTCTTAGAGACATTTAATCAAACACCTTATGTGCAAAGATTAAACCCAAAATATAACAACTTTAGAACCTCAAATTTGACTAATAAATCCCAATATATAATGCAATCATCCATACAAGCACAAGAAGATGAAAGCTAATTAAAGTGAAGTTGACATATATTGTAAATGATTTTTGTTCTGAACATTTACGTGTATAAGGAGTTTCATATCTATTAAATTGGCACTTGATACTGAAAGCTGATTTTTTTTTTTTAATATACAAGGCATTGTAAATTTGTGATCTTTGGATCATATCGATCTTCAGAATTTCTCCGAGTTGTGCGTGCGGTCCAATTCCTGTCGCCGTTTAGACGAGCTTTGATCGAGCTTGTTGGTGTTTCTAAACTCCCATTTCAATCCACTGTCAAATAGGGTAAAACTTGTTTTCTTTTCCAGATTCCCCTTCAAGGGTTTGGTTAATTTCAATTCTTAACTAAATATGTGTCTGCATATAAGAAATCTTATTTTGTTAAGATTTTAGGCAGAGAAATATGATGAAGAAACTCTACTGTCATTATATGATATATAGGAAGAAAATTTTAGTATATATTACCCATTTTGATGTGAAATCAGAGTGCCCTGACATGATATGGATCTCACTTTCAAGCTGAATTTGATTCATTTGGTCATTTGATGAATTCAATCTTAAACAAAGGTAGATGGTTTCTGACAACAGATTACATCTTTTGTTAGCTTTTAATTGTTGTATGTGACTAATAGGTTGAAGTTCGATGTTGTTGGTGCTGTTGTTTTTATTACTTTCTCTTTTGGTGATTAATTTCATGTTAACTCCTTTTGATGATAAAGATCTTTGACCTGCAATTTGCTAACATATAAGATGACAAGGTTCCTAACACGCTTCTTACAAACACTAGATGCAAGATGTCGTTGTAGTTCTTTTATTTATTGGATTGTATTATAAATTTAACATGTTTTTGTCATCGTCCTGTTTCAGTATGTGCATTAAACTGTAGTAATTGAGACTGAAGGAACCACCATGGATTCCTCAAAAAGGATTGTTAACTTGGACAAACTACTCGTGATGTTTTGATATCTATAAAATTATGATGATGAATTTTTTACAATGTACGTTACAGTTCCCACTTTCCTTTATGGAGTTGTCCACGAAGAAGGAAGAAAGTTGGACTTGATCAGAAGAGAGCTCAACTACTTTAAGTTGAACGCTCGAGGAACCGATAGACGTGGACCAAACAAAAGGCATCAAATGTCCCGATCCTGACCACATACATGGTTACTGCTCACAGATTTGCAAAGCGGGCGAGGAGGCGATCTCGTATCTGTCCTAGCCATGGTGCACACCCACATAAAGGGTGTCATCCAGGTGACTTGTAACTTGCTCGAACCGAGTGTGAAACTATCTACAAACACCTACAAAGGAAACTGATCCAATGTTAGGTTTTTCACTTCAAAGCAAGAATAAACCTCTATTGTCTCAACTTCTCAAGCTAATTTTTAACAAAGTGGCCAAATTAACCCTTATCCCTAGTTAATTCACTTGGTAATTGGTATGTACGTTTCTCGAACTAGAAATAGCATTACCATATGTGAGACGTCTAATGCTTGACCCCTTTGTCTTCTATATACTCTTCTCCTTGATTAATCACTATGGATCTTTGTGAGACGTCTAATGCTTGACCCCTTTGTCTTCTATCAGCGAAAAAAAGAATCTGAAACCAAGTTACACCTAGAAGGCAATCTTACAGTTTGATTACGGAGAGTCGGAGACTATATTGGTGCTCTTGGATGTCCAGGAACCATTCAGAAAGTGTGGAAGCATGTTACCAAAAAAATCAAATGACAAAACATATAGACTAGATACAAAATTAGAAAGAATGAAACCAGTTTTCCCTCTTCGGATTTGTTATAACGAGAATGATAAAGCGAAGAACAACACAGAGATTTACGTGGTTCAGCAACGGTGTGTTGCCTACGTCAACGGGCAGAGAACCAGTTTTCTTATTAGAGGAAGTGAAACAGATTAGGGATACAAGGGGTCGACGTTCCATGAGTATATATGAAGAGACTCATGAAACCCTAAACAGACAATGCACTGAAAGCCCAAAAGAGACAGAAGATAGGCCCGTTTACAATAAACATTGCATACCGTAAAGGCGGGGTGGCGGCGTGGCGCTGCCCCTAGCCCCCGCCAGGGGCGCGTCGCCCCTGGACCCCCGACTCGCTGAAAAGGGGAAGAGGTAACCCCATGGTTGCACATGGTCTTAGCCCCTTGACCAAAATCCTAGATCCGCCAATGAGAAGGACACCGGTTGCACATGGTCTTAGCCCCTTGACCAAAATCCTAGATCCGCCAATGAGAAGGACACCGGTTGCACATGGTCTTAGCCCCTTGACCAAAATCCTAGATCCGCCAATGAGAAGGACACCGGTTGATCAGGAACGTCCTGAAAGATTGCATTATTCCTTCTCCTCCATACCTTCCACACCGCCACCGCGAACACCACATTCCATTCCACACCATTCTTGGTCCGAACAGCAGACAAGATGTTAGCCCTCAGCCAAGCGGCAAACGGGAGGCTCCAGCAGTCCCTAGCTATCCCAGTTCCTGTAAACCGCGCCCTAAGATCTTATGTATGTATCAAAAGGATTCAATCATTTTAATTAACCCCAACGTACCTAAAACCCAATCATCATCTTACGGTTTGATTACACAGTAGATCGATCACATCAATTGCTAGAAAAAATCAAATAACAAAACACACATATAGACTAGATAACATATAAGTGAAGTAATTAACTAACAGCTAGAGTCTCGATCTCTTCCACTAAAAGGTTTAGTCTCCTCTCCTTGAGGAGATGATCCTCGTCTATCACTCGAATCTCGCCTTCTTTCAACCCATACCAAAACATCATTCCCAATCCTTGGCACACAAACAACACCGCTATCCTTCCCTCTTCGGATTCATGTAACGCTACAGGCGCTACACTATACCACACATAAACGTCGTCTATGCTTAACGGGATTTTGCTAACTCGAGGATCACAATCAAAGCTCACCAACTTTTGCCAAGAATCTTCGACTCCATACTCGTTCATCACCCACACAACATGCCTTAACTCGCCTCCATTTTCCGAATCAAATTCCCCATCCCACGTCGTGTAAGAATAGCACAACAATCCATTCAATTGGGACACCTTTCCAAACCGGCCGTATATTTCCTCACCATCCCCATAGGCCTTGTTCGGCACCAGCATTTCCCCGAACTTGCTAGTATGCAGATCGTACGTAACAATCACCCCCTCTTGGTGCCCACTCCAGGGATGAGCACCGATGATCCTCCTCCCGAAAACCCAATGGAGGACGCCGTTGAAGGAGTGACCAATAGATTGATGGCGGATCAAATCATAGGCGGCGCAATTAGAAAAGCCTTCGAATCGCTCCCAAACTTTATTGCTAAGGCTATAAACCCAAAACAGACTGTTCTCCGCGTTCTGAACTTTGCTAATATCAAACGGTATGATGAACTGGCCATACCTTTCCTGAGCATAGTAGTTGCAGGCTACGAAGATCTTATGATCGTCGGCACGAGAGTCATAACCGAAGCCATAACAAATCCAGGAATTCGAGAATTGCCGCACTGGGGCGTCTCCCACTATGAATGTAGATCCTGTGAATAAGTTGTACAAGTAGAAGACGCCGTTGAGAGTCGTAAGACAAGCGATTGTCTCGTTGGGCGACCCCGAATTGAGTAATTCGGCACTGATATCGATTGGGATCCGATGCATCTCGAGGTCTTCCTCATGGCTTAGGAATAGGGCAGAGAGAGTGGCGTTACGGCCGAGGATGATGGCCGTACGACGGTTGGTGTGGCGTCTGTAGAAGATGGGGTCTTCGATGAGATCCTTCCACTGCTTCGACACGCCTTTGGAGGTTAGGAGGGTTTTCAATGGAAGTCGATGGAGAATATCTATCATAATGTCTTGAGGGAAAGGCAGGTCTGCAGATTGGTTTATGTTCTTCATCGTTATCGATCGATCGAGGGATGGGTTGAATTGAATTAGGTTTCACCTGCAGGAATTTAATGAACAAACTCCTCCAACGAAATAAACCGAGTTTGTAGATAAGATTAGATATTCGGTCAATATTGATAACAAAAATATCCTATCATATTTAATTTCCTTTTGGGGTTAACTTTGGATTATATTTGAATTATTTATCTTTTTCCTTTTGAGTTTCCAAATAAATATAAATTAATAACATAATTTTTTTTTTCTTTCCGTGTTTTTTTCTAACAAATCATAAACCAAATCGATCATGATATATTTGCTTAGGTATTTATAAGGAAATCAATTTAAATGAACCTAAAATAATTAAGTGCTCGTTTGGATAAAGAGGTAAATACAGTTTCCGGAAATTTAATATATCCAATTCCCTCAAATTGAAATTATTGAGATTTTAAAAAATATGTTAGATGTTAATTTTTAATTCTCATGAATTAAATTATCACATTTCGTTTGGTTGCACAAACGAGTTTCACAGAAATTTATATGCAATTACTATTATATCTTTGAAGGATGGGATATATACGGAGGATGTGATTTTTTGGCCGGGTAAAATAGGGATTTTATTAATTAAAATAAAAAAGGGGGAAGAAATCTTACTTACTTCCCCTAGGTGATTCCATTTCATGTATTATATTATGGAGCAAGTAGAAATCGCAAAAAGATAACCTTCAGGGTTTTTCAATTTTTATTTTCTTATCCAAATGCATATATTAAAATTCACTCCCTAGTATATTGCAATTCCTGACATTTTTAACCTTATCCAACTGGATTGTATGTATATATCTTAACCTACAACTAGCTAGACAAAAGATTAACAGTCTTCATCATCTCAACAATAAACCCCAACTACCGCCTAAAAATTAAAAACCAAAACTAGTTCAGCAATATATGGAACAACAAACTCTTAAACAACAGCTTCCATGAATCTGATATATAATCGATTTTATTTTTTACATTAACTAAAAATCAAATAACAAAACACATAGACTAAATACAAAAAACCAGAAAGACTGAAACCAACAATATATGTTATTAGTTTTGATTACTCGTCCAAGGACAAAAATTAAGTAACTAACAGATCCAAGTCTTTCTTCCTCTTAATTAAGGTTTAGTGTCCTCTCCCTGAGCAGATGATCCTCGTCTATCACTCGAATCTCGCCTTCTATCAACCCATACCAAAACATCTTTCCAAAGCCGTTGCACACAAACAACACCGCTATTCTTCCCTCTTCGGATTCATGTAACGCAACGGGCGCTACACTATCCCACATATAAGTGTCGTATAACATTACCGGAATTTCGCTAACGAGAGAAAAACAATTAACGCTCAACAACTTTTGCCAAGAATCTTCGACTCCATACTCGTTCATCACCCACACAGCATGCTTTAAATGGCCTCCGTGATCCCAATCGCCTGCGAATTCCCAATCCCACATCGTGTAAGAATAGCACAACAATCCATTCAATTGGGACACCTTTAAGCCGTGCTTGCCTCAACATCCCTATAGGCCTTCTTCGGCACAAGGATTTCCCCGAACCTACCAGTATGCAGATCGTATGTAACAATCACCTCCTCGCGGGGCCCACTCCTGGAGTTGACTGATCCTCCTCCAAAAAACCCAATGGAGGACGTTGTTGAAGGAGTGACCAGTATATTGATGGCGGATCATATCATAGGCGGCGCAATTAGAAAAGCCTTCGAATTGCTCCCAAGCCTTATTGCTGAAGCTATAAACCCAAAACAGACTGTTCTCCGCGTTCTGAACTCCGCTATCTTTTTCCACGGCATGGTAGTTGCAGGCTACGAAGATCTTATGATCGTCGGCGTGAGAGTCATAACCGAAGCCATAACAAATCCAGGAATTCGAGTATAGTCGCACTAGTGGGGCGTCTCCCACGACGAATGTAGCTCCGGTGACCAAGTTGTGGACGAAGAAGAAGCCTTCGAGGGACACAAGACAAGCCATTGTCTCGTTGGGCGACCCCAAATTGAGTAATTCGGCACCGCGGGAGTAGCAGGTAGGCATATTGATTGGAACCCGACGCATCTCGAGGTCTTCAACGTCACTGCTTAGGAATAGGGCGGAGAGAGTGATGTCACGGCTGAGGATGAAGGCCGTACGACTGTTGGTGTGGCGTTTGTAGAAGACGGGAGCGTCGATGAGATCCTTCCATTGCTTCGACACGAGTTTGCAGGTTAGGAGGGATTTCAATGGGAGTCGATGGAGAATGTCTATCACGATGTCTTGAGGGAAATTAGGCAGATCAGAAGATATATTTCTCGTCTTCATGATCGATCGATATGGATTGAGAGTTGAATTGAATTAGGTTTCACACCTCGATCTTCAATCGATCGAGTTGAATTGAATTAGGACGTTTGACACCTGCAGGTTGAATTTAATGAACAAACTCCTCCTTATGTAGTTATACGAGCAAATAATTAAACCCAGTGGGTGCAAAGATAAAGATATTCTATCAATATTGATAAAAAAAATTCTATCATATATATATATTGAAATTAATTTCTTTTTCTTTTTTGGTTAATAAATTAGTTTAGATTATACTAGCTTAGTACCCCATGCATTGCACAGATCTTTTTTAAAAATATGTATTTATATAATTTCATTTATCAATTTTACTTGTAACCATCCAACATACATATGGAGATAATAATCTTGCATACAAAAATGAATAGGGATTTGAATTCTTGTATATAGCATGTGGTGGAAAACATCCGTATAAAAAAGAGTCACAGATGTATTTTCTCTAGCAAACTGATAAGAAGAAATAAATAAAAATAATTAAAGATACATTACCTAAACAATAGAACCTATGAGATTTGGTTTTATCTTTTAATTAACATACATATGGTTCAAAATTAAATGAATGAATCAATTTTGAGTTATTTATCTAAAATAATAGAAATTAAAACTAAAACCGAAATATTCTATAGTAATTTGTGGAATAAAAAATATAACAAAAAAAATAGAATCAAATATTTTCTTGAACAAATGGCAAGTTATAATGTAATCAAATTTGATTTTTTGAGATAAATATGATTTTATTTGATCTTATTCAGTGAATATCTAAACTAACAAACAAATCATATCTTAAGTGATTTGTTTAGCAACATCTTCCATAAATTTAATTATATAACCATGACTAAATTATAATTGAAATTCTAAAACTTATTGATTAAAAAGTGGTTCAAAAGATTAATTAGCAAAATCTTCCATACATTTAATTATATAACTATGAGAATATACGGAGTATGTTTGAACGAATGCAACTAACTAAAACCATAAATGAAGTAAATAAAATCTGCATTAGCTTGCCCCTATATTTATAAGATGAAATCAAAAGATTAATTAGATAACTTCAAATCAAATCGAATTGGAAGTATTTAGTGTTACGTTGAATGATTTCACGTACATCTTGACTAAGGATTCCACGTAGCAACACAAAGTCGATCGATTTCACATCAATTTTCCGAGTAGTTAAGCACAACTGGACATAATTCCAAGTAGAATAAATGGAATCGTAATTAATCGGATAAACTGAGAAGGACAATAAGAGAGGGAAGTTGGGGTGGGATTAAAATCAAGTAAATTAGGGTAGAATCAAGAACCTGCATCTGCAAATATGATTATGTGAGATTAAGATATAAAAGCAACACAGCAGCACAAAAGCAAATGAATATGCTCAGTAAAAATGTGAACAATTGAATCAGGAAGAGTTAGGGTAGTATTTATAACAGTAGTAATGTAGTACTACGATTTTGGCGATGTGAATATTTTATTAAAAATTTTCAAAATTCAAAATTGTAACCAAATCAGATTAGTTGATCTAAAGAATTGGAAAAACAAAAACTGATTTCAAAATTCAAAATTTTAACCAAATCAGAGATCATTGATTTTAAATATCTACTTGAATTAATAAATAATTATAAATAAAAATAAAAATTGACTAATCTGATTAATAACAATCTGAAACTTGGAATGGACTAATCTGATTTTTTTAAAAATTATTTTAGTGATAAGATTGCAATAGATCTAGTAAGAGATTACATTACAAAGTGATAAGATTGGTGATTAAAAAAAAAGTGATAAGATCTGCGTAAGTTTCTAGATTCTAAATTTGTATATATCATCATGCAAACAATAAGATTACGTTTTGATTATTTAGTTATTTTAGATATGGCATATCAATCAGGTTAATTAGTAATTTAATTTTTAAATCTAATTCTTTTTTTATTATTAATCTTAAATAAATAAAAGCTAACAAATCCTACTAATTAAAAAATCTATAAAAAAAAAATAACTAACAAATCCTACTTTAAAGGAGAAGCCGCCACATGTTGTAGGCGACTTCTCCTTTAGTATTATAATAATGCAAACAATAAGATCTGCGTAAGTTTCTAGATTCTGGATTTGCATATATCATCATGCAAACAATAAGATTACGTTTTGGTTAGTTAGTTATTTTAGATATGGCATATCAATTAGGTTAATTAGTAATTTAATTTTTAAATCTAATTCTTTTTTATTATTAATCTTAAATATAAAAAAAGAGCTAACAAATCCTACTAATTAAAAAATCTATAAAAAAAAACTAACAAATCCTACTTTAAAGGAGAAGCCGCCACATGTCGTAGGCGACTTCTCCTTTTAGTATTATAATATAGATTTGATTGATTATATATCTTTTTCTTTTGGTTTCTAAAATAAATTTTAAAAAAGGATGACCCACTGTGATTTAACAAATCTTCTTATGTCCCGAACTCCAAGCAAGCTCGAGCCCATCCGCAGTGCCCCGTAGCTCTGCCTCCACGACCGAGCAGGCTCCGACAAACCCGCAAACCTAATCTCCATGCTTGTCATGTAGCACTCCTCCAACTGAAGCCCCACCATTCTTGGAAACAGCACTCAACCACCTGTATTATTCACCGGTGGTCACTGATCCAGAAATAAATATTTTTACCATCACCCAAACTCCACCTCATAGAGGGTTGGACCACCTCAACCAAAGCCTTCACAATTCCGTTGAAGAACCCGGCAAGAAGTTCATGTACCTCTTCTCGATCTCCTTGCACATCCTTGTAGGAAGAAGGACCGACGACATGGTGTAGCTAGGTAGGTAGCGCCGAGAGAACAACCCAGGTAAGCGTGGTCCTCCTGGCCAAGCTCAAAGTGCTGGCTTTCCATCCTGATAACCTAATTAGAAGCGAATTTATCAAGAATCATATATATTTACTAGTTCAGACTGGGCTAATATTCGAGCCGAACAAACTGATCAGTATTGCTTGTTCATGCATATTCAGCTTGTTTAAACAGAACCAAGTCTAAATTTGGATTCAAGCTTGAAATTGTGCTCATTTTTTTGACTTGTTTAGTAAATAAACGAGTACAGAATGAACTTTTTTTATCCCTAGTTAATTCACTTGGTATGTACTTCTCCAACTACAAATAGCATTACCACATGGTCCACATCACATGTGAGACGTCTAATGCTTGACCCCTTTGTCTTTTATATACTCTTCTCCTTGATTAATCACTATGATTATTAGCGAAAAAAAATCTGAAACCAAGTTACACCTACAAGGCAATCTTACAGTTTGATTAGGGAGACTATATTGGGTGCAATTTACATTACCCATATCATTTGCTACAAATTATATCAACACCAGAGCTAGCTCGTCGATACTCTGGAAGGCGATCATCTTTGCGAGCATGCTTTGGTGCTCTTGGAAGTCCAGGAACCAACTCATCTTTGCGAGCATGCTTTGCCAGGAATCATTCACAAAGTGTGGAAGCATGTTGGTACCAAAAAAATCAAATGACAAAACATATAGACTAGATACAAAATCACAAAGAATGAAACCAACAATATACTATTACTGTATTAATTAGTTTTGATTACTCATCCAAGAACAAAAATTAAGTAAAGTAACTAACAGAAGTCTCTTAAATTTCCTCTTAAGATAGGTTTAGTCGTCTCCTCTCCTTGAGCAGAGGATCTTAGTCTATCACTCGAAACTCGCCTTCTTTCAATCCATACCAAAACATCCTTCCCGAATCGTGGCACACAAACAACACCGCTATTCTTCCCTCTTCGGATTCATGTAACACAGCTGGCTCTGCCCTCTCACGCATATAAGCGGGGTATACGCTTTCCTTGATTTCCCTATCTAGAGATTTACTATCAATGCTGAACAACTTTTGCCAAGAATCTTCGACTCCATACTCGTTCATCACCCACACAACCTGCCTAAAATGGCCTCCATATTCCCAATCCGTATAAGAATAGCACAACAATCCATTCAATTGGGACACCTTTCCATACTGGCCGAGTGTTATAGCAACACGATAGGTCTTGTTCGGCCCCGGCATTTCCCCAAACCTACTAGTATGCAGATCGTAGGTAACAATCACCTCCTCTCGTTGCTCAGGGTCGGCACCGATCCTCCCGAAAACCCAATGGAGGACGCCGTTGAAGGAGTGACCAATACGTTGATGGCAGATCATATCCAACGTGGCGCAATCAAAAAAGCCTTTGAATCGCTCCCAAACCTTATTGCTGAAGCTATAAACCCAAAACAGATTGTTCTGGAATCCGCTATATTTTTCCACGGCGTAGTTCTTGCAGGCTACGAAGATCTTATGATCGTCGGCATGAGAGTCATAACCGAAGCCATAACAGATCCAGTTATATGAGTAATGTCTCATTGGGGCGCTTCCCACGACGAATGCAGCTCCGGTGAACAAGTTGTACAAGAAGAAGATGCCGTCGAGGGACACAAGACAAGCCATTGTCTCGTTGGGCGACCCCGAATTGAGTAATTGGGCCCTGCGGGAGTAGGAGGTAGACATATCGATTGGGACCCGATGCATCTCGAGGTCTTCGTGGTGGAATAGGACGGAGAGAGTGGCGTCATGGCCGAGGACGATGGCCGTACGACTGTTGGTATGGCGTTTGTAGAAGCCGGGATCGTCGATGAGTTCTTCCCATTGCTTCGACACACGTTTGCAGGTTAGGAGGTTTTTCAATGGGAGTCGATGGAGAATATCTATCAAAATATCTAGAGGGAAGGGCAGGTCCTTCATCTCCATCGTGTTGAATTGAATTAGAGGTTGAATTGGATGAGCAAAACTTCTTAGGTAGTTATAAATAGCAATGAATTAAATCTAGGTTGTTGCTACAATAAGATATTCTATCAATATTGATAAGAAAAGATATTCTGTATCTTTTCCTTTTGGGTTTCACTTTAGATTTTATTTAATTATATATCTTTTCCTTTTGTTTCTAAACAAAAAAAAAAAGATTTTCTTTCTTTCCATTTTTTTTCTAACAAACTCATCAACCAAATCCGATCATGATGTATAAATCCATTTAACTGAAACTAAAATAATTAAATTTGTGTTCTCCTTTTCAAATTAACTAGTACTTTTCCCGAACTATGTTCGGTTTTTTTCAGTATATTTTCGATTGAAAGTCAATTTTAAACTAATATACTTCTCACCTTGCTGTTCTTCGAAATCTTTGGTTAACGTTGTTATAGTAAATTCTTTTATCTAGACAATCAATATCAATATCTACTATAATACTAAATCAGATGTAACTTCTGCCACATGTCAAATCCTCCTTAACTATAGGCTTTCATGGCCGCTTCAAATTAAACATGGCACCACCTTCATTTAACCAATTATACATTTAATTAAAATCTTAATTTGTTTAATTAAAATCTTTCCCAACAATTACCTACCTATCTTAATTGACAACCTGATTCTACGGAAAAAATCACAACTAATCTAATCTTCCATAATTAAAATAAATCAACCTAACACTATTAATTTCATTTAAAAAATTGTATATATAATTTCATAATTTGTTTTTTTGTAACACCAAAACCTGCTAATTAATTAAAGTAAATCATCCAACAAAACAACACCCAAACCACTAGGAAATTCATATTCAACACTACAAACATAACCTAACTGCAGGTCTAATTTAAGCCGTAAAGTGAGATGCGTTGTTGCCTTGGCGTCGTACAAAACTCCAATGAATCACATCGAACCCACTGGCCAACCTTCGAATCCGAGCTAGAAGCATACCAATCTCTCCCTTAACCTTTGTTCCCCTCTGCAGCCGTCGAATGATGGCCTCGCAATCTAATTCACACACTACATGAGTCATCCCGGCCTCACCACAAACCTCTACTGGCCACACTTCTACTTCTGCCATTGTAGCATCCGACGTAGTTTGTACCGCCCTCGATCCCACCAAGCATATATCTCCTTTATCATCCCTTGCCACTAGGCCAATCCCACAACCTCGCTGATCGTTGACCGCCGTGTTGCAATTCACTTTGATACGCCCCAATTCCGGCTTCTTCCACTTTATACCGACCCCACCCATTACAGGCGCAACAACTACCTTCGATCCGTTCTCTCCCTTGCTCTCAGGTACTACTCATGCCTAGCCTAAGCTTCCTCAACCATCATCACCGGCGGTCTCTCCGTACCTTAAAAAACGAACACGTTCATGGCTCTCCAAATCTCATTCAAGAGAATAGCCCACTGCTACACTAATTTTGGAAGTTTCAATGTTCCATAGAAATTATCTATCTATCTATCTATCTTATATGAATTAATTCTACCGAAAAAATCAAGCTAATCTAAACTTCCATATCAAATATCAAATAATTGTAATTGAAATATACCATTTATTGACAATTATTTAAAGAAATCATGAAAATTCAATAATAGGATCAATTAGTTAAGATAAACACGATCAATCTTTTTTTTTAAAAAAAAAACTTAAAATCTTAATAGATTAACATAATCTTTCCCTATATGAGATAAGAACAAATCTTAATTGTAGAAATCTTAAACAATGAATAATTTTTATTTATTTTAGTAACTGTATTAAATTACTTAAAATTCTTAAATCAGTTTTAACTTAATATAATATTTTTAGGGTAATTATATTCTTTTTTAACCATATATATCACATATTCTTTTATCACATGTATTGATTTTATGTTTTCTTCTTATCAATCTCCAATAATCTAGCTAAATGTAAGATTTGCTACATTAATTTTGTTGTTTTACTTTTTCGGTTTTTTAATTCGAATGGGTTCATTCAATATATATTTTAATTATGTATTATATATAAGTCCTTTAAAGGGTTGTTCATCCCACATTTTTACTTTCTATATCATATTATTATATATTCATTTTGATAGAATCCTACATTTTAAAACATACATTTTTTTTAGTTCCTTTAATCTATCAAACATTTATACAGTGTATTTAACAAAATATTTCTATTTTTGTTAATAACTATTTTATTTTGATCCCATTGAGAAAAAAAAAAGCAAAGAGATATTGATAATCAAAACATAAATAATTCAATTTCCTTTTCTCTGCTAATAATTTTTAATAATATAATAAAATAAAGATATTGCGAGTTTAATTATATATGTTTTCAAATATTTGCAACATTTGTTCTAAGAATTATTATAGGGTTTGCTTATAACCCAAGGTCGAACTATACAATGGTGTTAGTTTTAAACTGGAATAATATATAGTAAGAATATACAAAGAACAAACAAACTCTAAAAGATTATAAGATGAGAAGATAATTAAAAAAAAAATAGAAACAATCTTTGCATATAAAAATAAAATAATAATGTGGATTTTTTTGGAATTAATTAAAGTTATATAATCACATTTACTATACTATTACAATTAAGTAGACCTGTCAAAACACAACCCGACCCGGTTGACCCGACCCGAACCCGAAAATTTTGACCCAGAAATTTTTTCCGTCTTGAACCCAAAAACCCAGAAATTTTCCGGGTAATATGGATTTCGACCCGGTGACCTGATTGACCCGGTAATTTTGACCCGATTTACCCGATTGACCCGATTGATTTTTAATTATATATGATTCATTTTTTTTTATGGAGATTCCAATTTATTACATTTTATAATTACAATCACTTAATCTTTCATTTTCAATTCAATTTTCATATCTATTTGTATTGTGTAATACTCCATCCCGTCGATATTATTTGATTTTTTATTTTTCAACACATTTTTTAAGAAGATAAAAATTCTAAAAAATATTAAATATTAAAACAATTCTATGCTTATTACTAATTGCATGAAATTATTTTTAAAAAATTATTTAAAAATTTGATATGTTATATATTATTACATTTTATTACAAATTATGAGAAATAATAAAAATCAATTTTTTTAATAAAATGTAAAAATATATAAAATATCAAATTTTAAATAAAATTATATTTAAAAAATTATTTAAAATTTTGATATTTATATATTATTACATTTTATTAAAAATTATGAGAAATAATAAAAATCAAATATTTTAGATCACATATAGTATATAATTACAAGCACTAGAACAACATCTTTAATTTTAGAATTTTAAATTTATCGTAAAATTATCAAATCATGATTTTTTTAATTTAAAAAAGAAAAAATTGAAAAACCCGAACTCGACCCGAAACCCGGTCAAACCTGGGTTCGCGTCAACCCGGAAATACCCAGAACCCGTTTTACTCAAGACCCAAAGTGACCCGACCTGAACCCGACACGAATGACCCGTTTGACGGGTCTAATTACAAGCATGTAGAAGGTAAAGATTCAATATTTGGTGTGTGGTGAAGCTAATAACGTTTATTTAGTTGAAGAAGTTAAGGAAGATGGGGATAAAGAAGATTATAAGGGAAATATAATACCCTGTATATATTATATAGAATATGGAAGTGACAACATCAATCAAAACAATTATGGTTAATAATCTAAATATGAAAATAGATTACCTAAAAATATTAACTTAGTCTCATACTGTATAATATTTTTCTGAATTCAAAATTTATAAAAAGTATGTCACAAGATCGCAAGTTAGAAAACCCAATTATATCTTATGCATATTGATTACAATGTATAATTATATTCCCGTGCCTCGGGCACGGGTACTGTACTAGTATAATACTAAAACAGAGACGTGGAAATCCTATGTGGCGGGCTCTGGACGAATTTGCTTACGTGTCGTTCTCTGGTGCAATCTGGACCGGATTTTTTGCCACGTCAATTAATGATGACCCAATATATTTATGCCATGTCAATTAATGATTCCACATCTTTTAATCACCCATCATCCTATGTGTCAACCTTAATTAATAATTACACTTAGACAATTTTAATTTAATTAAAAAAATAAAAATATATCTATCCATATCTTAATTAATATTTACCTAAAAGATTTATATCAAATCTTTTAACCTATAACATTATTAAATTATCCGTTTAGTTTGATTATATAACAACTTTAATTAATAGTGCGGATAAAAAATTACAATTTCTTAGTTAATTAGATTGAATAGTTTTTTAAAACACGTACATCAACTAAACTAACTTTTTAGCCTAAATTGATCTCAATATTTCAATATGTTACAGTATTACACAATAAATAAATAAATAATCAACCACGTAATTTTTCTTTTTTGCAATTACTCACATTTGGCATTTTTAGTATGGATATATATAAAATTATAGCTTTCGGATTTTGAAATTAGAATTTTCATTAGGGGTTATTGTATAGCAACCTTTATAAATCTCTCATCTCTTATCCCTTCTCTTATCAATCATCATTAATTCAATATTTATATCTATATAATATATTAAAACAGAGATATAAAGTCGCCTCTTGTGCAATTTGTATATGTATCATTTTTTTGGTACAATCTGTGGTGGATTTTTGTCACATCAATTAATGATGATCCAATATATTTAAGCCACGTTAGATAATAAACCCATCTATTTATACATATGTCATCCTATTTGTCCATTTTAATAAATGATTCAATTAATTTTTAGTATAAGTATTCAACCTCATATCTTAAGTGGTTACAAATTCTATCATTTTACCTTGAATTATTTTATAAATATTTTATCTAGAAAAAATCTAGATTAGATTAATTTATATGAAAAAGTTGAGATTAGTTTTATCACTAAGAAAATTGATTAAATTATATATAGAGAGAATCAGTTTATATTTACATATACTACTAAATTATTAAACAATGCGTGTGATACTAAATTTGGAATTTTTTTAAAAAAATTAATTGAAGTGTAGCAAGAGAAATTATGTATTTTATAATATTTTAGCGATTAAATTAGTCGTTCGAAAAAATTATCACCAATAATAAAATGATAATAAGTAAGAAATTAAAAGGTAAAAAATATTTTATATAATTTTTATGATCATAAACAATTTGTGCATGAATAATAAAAGTCATATAAAAAAACCGCGAAGATCGCGGGTAGTAAAACTAGTATATAATACTAAAACAGAGGCGTGGAAATCCTATGTGGCGGGTTCTGATGCGATTCGCTTATGTGTCATTTTCTGATGCATTCTGACCGAGTTTTTTTGACACGTCAATTAATGAGTATCCAATCAATTTAATCCATGTATTTTGGCTCAATCTGGTCCCGTTTAATTTAGCCACGTCAATTAATGAAATCTCATCTTTTAGCCACATCATTTAATATGACTCATCTTCATTAACAATTAAAATTAATTTAAATAATAAAATGTTATCATATCTTGATTGGTTATATATTGATAACATATTTTTTAACAAAATTAAATGTCTGTTTTTAGATATATTTTCAACGAATTTTAATAATTTATCAATTTTAGTAAAGTATAATCTCCACGAACATTTTCAGTTGGCAACTACAATTTGATTTAAATTGATATGGCTTTTGAGAATCTAAATTTTTTCATATCATATATTTTTATATTGACAAACGTACAATTCATTTATTAATAGTTTTAAGTTAAAACAATTATTAAAATAATTAAGAGAGATGGTAGATATAATATAGATCAACAATGATTAAAATATATATTAGCATCTATCGACACAGTATAATATTAGAATCTATTAAAAAAACAAAACCAAAACAATATAACCACATTTTTTGCAAGGATGAAAAAATATATAGATAGATTAATTTATATTACATAATACGTATATATATAAATTTATATTTTTATTAACTAAAGTATATATAGAGAGATACTACATATTATTTTAATTTTTTTAATAGGAGAGATAATTTTTTTTATATAAAATATCAAAAAAATATTAATTTTTCTAAAAAATAAAATTAATTTCATACTTATTAGTAATAAAAATATATTTATTTTTAAAAAATTAATAAAAAAATTTAACACAATTTGATATAATATATAAATTAATTATGTTATATCAATATAAATAGATAAACAAAACATCATAATTCTATGTTAAATTTATAAATAAAACAGCATAATTCATTTCATTCAATTTAATGCTATAAAATTCACGTTAAAAAATTAGAATATTTTGTTTATATTTAAACAATCACATTAAACAATATAAATAATTCAAATCAATAGGTGTTTATCTTTAACAAACAATTAATTTATAAACCAAATTTATGTAAATATTACTCATGTACCAATTAATTTATAAACCAAATTTATACAAATAATATTTATATAATTTTTATGATTTATTCTATTGTTAAAAACCAAATTTATGTAAATATTGCTAATGTAAATATTGCTCATGAATTACAATTTAACCGCAAATATTTAAGTAAGATATATATTAATCAAACACTGATCAGATAATTGATCAACATATATGAATGATGAAAGGAAGAAGCGGTTATCAAACTCATAAATAGTTTAGATATATGTGCAAGCTATCCAGGGATTATATATTGATTTCATGGGTCATTATGATTTATTAAGATCGATTTTTAGAAGGTATAAATATTGAAATGAAATTTAAATTTTTTTTATTTTTTTTTACAGTAGGCAATAAATTGAATGTACTAACGACATCAATGATCATCTCGCAAGATGATGTTCTGGAACTCACACCAACAGGAACTCACAATAAAATTACGACTCAAAATAAAATTTAAAATATATTGTTTAACAGTCTTTTCTAGACTATACCACATATCAACCATTAAATATTTAAGTAAATTTCCTTAAAACTATAAGCAATGAGATTCATTCTATTTATTCACCTTAATTAATTATAAAATCTATTATTTTTAATATAAATATTTAATCTCATATCTTAATTGGTTACAAACTTTATCATTTTAATATAAATATTCAACCTCAAATCTTAATTAGTTATAAAATCTATCTTTTTTAAGCACAAAATAATATTTTATACAATTTTTATAATCTTATACAATTTGTGCGTAAATAATAAAAGTCATATAAAAAAAGCCGCGAAGTTCGCGGGTAATAAGACTAGTTGATACTCAAAATCTGACAAAGAAAAGTAGACTGAACGCTTCCACACCTCTAGACAATTGATACTCTAAATCTTTGGTTGCTATAACCACTCACTAATCCCACAACTTTCAACTTCATGACCATTAACTATTTCACACCATTGCTGTGAAACGTGCTGAGATAAAATTATGGATTCATCATTGTGATGGTTTTAAGGTGCGGCATGTTACCATGGGAGTTCATATATTCCAAATGTAACCCAACGACAACAAATTTGTAGGTTTTTATATTCATAATGTATTAGATATTAAAAAAATGCATTTCATGGTCATTAACTATTTCACACCATTGATGTGAAACGTGATGAGATAAAACGATCGATTCATCATTGTGAATTTGTGATGGTTTTAAGGTGTGACATGTTACCATTGGAGCCCATATATTCCAAATGTAACCACCATTTGACAATTTCTTTTCAAATGTTTATATATCACGGGTTTTTTTAGTCGTATTGTATTCTATGTTGACAACTGTTTTTCATGACCATAATATACTTCACACCACGACTGTAACCTCATTGCCCCCATATGAAATGCAGTGTCAAACACACAATTAAATAACACAAACACAAAATTATATTATTATTATCCCAAACCAGAGTAAACGTAACCATAGAAACAACAACATAAGCAAATGGTTCACATCATACACCTCAACGGAGCAAAAGCATACAAATACCCATTCATAACCCCATACCATACGAAATTAGATAGATAAGGCATCTACATGACCTATTTATTCGAGGGTCCTAGGCTCGGCGCCAAGGGTTCGGTAGGACTGGTCGGTTTTGGCTTGGAGAATTATTTTACCTATTTCTATCTATTTTAATTATTTTTATTTAGTTATTTAGGAGAATAATATTAAGGAGATATTTATCTCCTTGCTCATTAAGAAACTATTATTTTTACCTATTTTTAGTCATTTTAGATAGATAGAATATTATTAGTATTTATCTTAGGATTTTTAGTTAATTATTTTTAATTGTGAGATAGGTAGGGTTTCTTTGCAGAGGAGCCAATCTCACTTATTTAAATTGTAATTTATCTTCATTTTAAGGAGGTTGAAATTAAAAGAAAAGCACTTGGCTAAGTGCATTCTCTTCGTCAACCCTAATCACTCTTCATCCTTTACGTTCTAAATTTCACGTTCTCAATCCAAACCCTAATCTCTTTATCTCAATTCTCAATCACGCGCCGATCGAAATTAAATTCCATTGCAATTTGTGTGTGACGTAATTCTCGAGTGATTTCGGAAGTGGCTGCCTAATTTGATCGACAATTTGCAAAATCAGCCGCAATTGTTGACTTATGTTGCCAATTCCTTTTCATTAGGAAATTCATAGAGTTGGAATCAGATGTCAACGGAGGAGTTTGTACTGCTTGCTTGTGGAATTGAATTCCACTTCCACCATTGGAAAGGTTAATTAGGATCTCGCTAATTAATTAGTCAACTTACCCCGTACATGAACTGTAGTCGTCATCTCTTCCGAACACTGTGATGTTCTCTCGCATCAAGATGGGAGCAGTTGTAGCCTTGCATGGAGAACGTGGGGGAGAGAGGGTTGAAATTTTTTGTTTTTAATTTTGCCCAAGGAAGGACACGTGGCTCATTCTTTTACAAAGAGGTTGCTTCTAAAATTATAAGTATAAGGGGTGGATGTTTTTAATTTCTGTCCTATATGATATATATATTAGAAAAATCGATTAAACAAACCTATTAAAAATATACTAATTTACTAGTTAAGATTGGGCTGATATTAAAAAATATTTTAGGGGGGAATTTTATTTTATTTACTAAAATCAAACATAACATTTTACATATGACCATATGCATCGATTTTAATATATGTATATACATATAGATAGATCGATATCTTATCTTCAGCACGTGATGGTAAATGGCCTCGTGTTGAAATTTGTAGTTCTTGGTAAAAAAAATTATATATATACTAGTGTAATACCCGTGCCTTGAAGGCACGAGAGTTTGATCCATTTTAATGTGAACATCATTTTATATATCTATGTATATAATACTATATTATTATATACTTGTTTACAACAAAAATATGTATAAAGTTTTTTTTATAGTTTATAAATTAGTTGGAAAGAGATACAATACAAATTTTTAAAATGATTTAATAAGAGAAAGTAGTAATAATACTCAAATACACAACCTAATATAATTGAAATAAATATATAATTATTGTCATTAGGATAATCTAAAAAGGAAAATATAATCTCTCATACAAAGATTAAAAATATCATAAGCACATAATTGTGCGAATACTTTTGAAGTTATGTAGATATACATAATTTATTCATTATTTTCATTTAAAATATGACTAGAAAGAGAGGGAAATAAATAGTGAAAATAAAGGTAAGATAGTAAAAATAAAAAGATCATAAAAGGTAGAAAAGTGATCTAAGAAGTCTCGTCCAAGATGTAAAATAAGCATTAGTAATGCTTGTAAGTCTTAAAATATTATTTATTTTTCGATTGTCATTTAAGATGTCTAAAATAAGTAAATTGTAAGAATATTTTTTTTTTGGCTCTAACTGATTTTTATAATTAATTTTTGAAATCGAGTATTCAAAATAGATTATTTTTCCTAACTTCATAAAAAAAAACTTTGTATAAAATAAATATAGATGTGAAATATCATTTTGAATTAATTGTCGAGACATTTGTAATACGTCAGCAAAATGCTGGTAGAATTAGTATTATTAATAATAGATAGATAGATTTTTATTTTGACATTTGAATTAATTGTCTAGACATTTTTAATACGACTGTGATAAATATAATATAGGAAACAAATATTTAAACTTCCATTAATAACATCGATTAATAAGAAATAAAACTTTTGATTAAAAAAATCAACTTTAATTTATAGAGTGACACGTCACTAAAATGCTAGCAGAATTAGTAATATTAATAATAGATAGATAGATATATTTACTGGTTGTGGTTGAGAGCTGATATTCAAGTATTGGTTCAACTCGTTTCTAAACGAGCTACCCAATTCTAAATTTCGACTCAAGCTTAAACTTTATTCTTCGCAACCTTTTCAAACACCCGACGAGTAGTTCAATCTCTAAGCCTTTTATCAAGCAAATTGAAACTTGCCCTACATTCACCCAAAACAGTTTGCAATTGCAAGACAACGTGACATGCATTCTGACTGCAATGAAGATTTACTTATCAACATTTTCTCTAACCAACCAATTTAACTTTGATATCATTCAGACAAAAAATAGACACTTCCAAGCCTCCATCGAATCTTGTATGATTTTGGTATGATCAAGTTACCTACGAGTGTTCTTCAGTGGCTCGCTTGCTCTACTCAGCAAGGCCTCTCGAGAGAGAGAGGTCCATGTAAGCAGTGCCGGCCCAAAGGGTGGGGCAGGGTGGGCGACCGCACAGGGCCCATTTTCGGTAGGGGCCCATTAAAAATATATGTTATATATATAATATAACAAAATATGATTTTGACTCAATGATAAGTTTAAATCTTAACAAAACTTGGATTTCTAGACGTGTAGAATTCAAATCTCTCTATTTGGATTTTTTTATGTTTTTATAGAGAGGTCTTATATCGATTAAATTTTGCATTTTTTTTTATGTTTTTATAGAGGAGCATATATTCATTTAATTTAGACATAATTATTTGTACTTTTACCTTTTCAATACAATATTAGACAATTTTTTACGTGGCAGATAAAGCTCTATAGTTTACATATATAACTCTTTCTATTTTATTTGAGAAAAATGTATTGTTTTTATTTCTTCATATATGCTCGATGTATCTAATTTTTCTTTTTATTTTTGTTTATAAAAAAATCCCCCTTTTAAATTTTTTGTTTTAGTTCATATATAGGTAATGTCATAGGAGGTCACATATGTGATATCTTAGAACAAAAACTATATTCAGTATTATTAGACAATTTTTTAATACTCCTCTACATAACAAAGTAGTTGTGGACATATTATACTGGATACCAAGCAAAAATAAATAGTTTTCACTACAATTATATTTTTGAATTTTTTTAATATTTGAAAAATAATTCAAATATAAAAATAATATGAAAATTTTATAAAGTTATACAATTTTTTTATTTTTTAAATGTTTACCGGGCCCTTAAAATTTTAGTTCACCCTGGGCCTATAAAATGATAGGACCGACACTGCAGGTAAGGAAGCCAGCATTATAGCAAAAGGCGACCCAGACAAACGGAGCAGCGCAAAACGCGTAGCCAAATACTCCATATAAGCAAGCACCTTTGGATTCCGTCATGATACCATGGATAAGCCATGACTAGCAAGGTGCCGAGAAATCCCAACCAAGGTGTAAGAGCAGCCAACGTTGGGAGGAGGACAGTGTGTATCACAATAAAAAAATATTTCATATTCGTACTCATACTTACCAAAATTATTAATAGATAAATATGTAGAATTTGATAGGTGCTATTTATTTATATCTAGATTAATTTTTTGGTGAAGAGAGTTATTTATATCAAAATTAAGTATTTAATCATTTTTATTTTATTTATATCTATATTGTTTTTTACGCCAAAATAAATTATTAAAATATTATGCACCCATAATATGTAGCCACAATCCATCCATGCATAGATATTTTAGTAAACTAACGTAATAAATATATACTACATACTTAATAAAAAAAAGAATATTAAAATATTTTTAAAATTCAACTATGTATTACTATATTATAGGAGATTTAATTAATAGTAGATTAGAAAAAAAAAATATTTGTATATAATATGTCGAACTAATTTTATTTATATCTATATTATTTTTTTGGTGGAAAATTTTATTTATATTTAGATTATCATTTTTTATTTATAAAATATATCTAGTTTATTTATAATATTGTATTAATGTATTCTCCATACACGGGACGGGAACTACACTAGTCTAAATTATATATATTGATCTATACGAAAATACTACGTACGTATGTTAAAAGCTAATAAAAAATCGAGCTTATCTTATTTTATAAGTAAATAAATATAAATAAACAGTATTAAAGTTTATCCATAAAAAATATTATCTAGATCCAAATTCCAAGTCCTACATCCAAATAGAACAAGCCGGTATCACTAATTACATTAAGAGTTTTACAAATGTAATATTGTGTATCAATTGCCCCATCAGCTTCTTCCTTTGCCTAATCAAGCAATCAAACCCTTCTCTGTTAGAGATGATCACACTGTTCATCTTTATCAAGAGTCGACTTAGTGATCTATTCAAGTTTAGATGCAAATCTCTACCCATAGACATTTTGTTGGAGGAATGAGTTACCAATCAATTATCTTGAAAAGAAGATGATCACATCTCGAGAGTGGAAGTCATCTCGAGAGTGGAACCCTTCTCTTTAATAGGTTCAAGATGAATGATTGGTAACTCATTCCCTCAACAAAATGTCTATAGGGTAGAGATTTGCATCTAAACTTGAACAAATCACTAAGTCGACTCTTGGTAATGATGAACAGTGTGATCATCTCTAACAGAGGAGGGTTTGATTGCCTGATTAGGCAAAGGAAGAAGCTGATGGGGCAATTGATACACAATATTACATTTGTAAAACTGTTAATGTAATTAGTGATACCGGCTTGTTCTATTGGGACCTAGGACTTGGAATTTGGATCTAGATAATATTTTTTATGCATCAACTTTAATATTGTTTATTTATATTTATTTACTTATAAAATAAGATAAGCTCGATTTTTTTATTAGATTTTAACATACGTACCTAGTACTTCCGTATAGATCGATACATATATGTGATTTAGACTAGTGTAGGTCCCGTCCTGTGTACAGAGAATACATTAATACAATATTACAAATAATCTAGATATATTTTATAAATAAAAAATGATAATCTAAATATAAATAAATTTTTCAACCAAAAAATAATATAGATATAAATAAAATAAAAATGATTAAATACTTAATTTTAAAAATACTACTCACCCTCTCGGCAGATTTTGAAGAGATTGTCCCAAAAAGTCTCTGCCGATCGATTACGATGCGTTTGCAAGTCCCAAAAAGCCTCTGATCTCATCCTCTCGATCGATCTGTTGTTCATATCAACCTCGGACCTCCATCAGTATCACTCGTCATCTCTTCAGAATCTCTGATAATAAATCGTCAAATCGAAATCAAAGATGTTGCCAAATACAGAGGAGGATGGAATTGAAACTGATTTGAGATTCAAAGATTGGAATTCATAACGAAAGAAAGAAGATTACCGAAGTAGGGAACGAATTGAAGAAGACGATCTGATTTCTTATTTCTCTCTTGCTGATTAAAATCCAGTTATTTTCAATTAAAATCCAGTTAGGGTCAGCCCATATACTATTGTCGAACATAAAGTCCAAACAAGTAAACGTACAATTGCCAATTCACGCGGCGACTACACCGTCTACCCTCTCTTTCGTGCGAGACGCCGCCAATCTCTTCAGAATCTCTGATAATAAATCGTCAAATCGAAATCAAAGATGTTGCAATTGAGAGCCGGTAATTCACCGGAGTCCATTGCCAAATACAGAGGAGGATGCAATTATGTTGGAATTGAAACTGATTTGAGATTCAAAGATTGGAATTCATAGCGAAAGAAAGAAGATTACCGAAGGAGGGAACGAAGAAGACGATCTAATTTCTTATTTCTCTCTCTTGTCAATTAAAATCCAGTTATTCTCATTTACAGGAACAACGTTTGAGGATTAAAGAAGGATAAACTTACGGTGGCTTGCTTGGTAGCGCCGCGGCGGGGGATGGCGGTGGCACAAACCCTGCCCGAGTTGTAGTCGCGGCTCTCGGTGCAAACTAAACTCACAATAAATAGCATCTTGATTATTTATCTATATCTATCTATATTTGTACTATTTCTATCATATTTAATTTCCTTTTGGGTTTAACTTTTAGTTATATTTGATATTTGATTATATATCTTTTCCTTTTAGGTTTCCAAAGAAATATAAGTTAATAAAATAAGATTTTCTTTGTTTCCATGTTTTTTCGAACAACTCATACACCAAATCCGATCATGATATTATTGTTTATGTATATTTATAAGGAAATCAATTTAATTGAAGCTAAAATAATTAAATTTGTGTTTTCTTTTTCAAATAATGTTTTAAATTTATGTCGTATGTGATACATTAGAAAAACCGATTAAAAAACCTATTAAAAATATATTTAATTACTGGTTCAGATTGGGCTGCTATTCAATAATATTTTAGATGGAATTTTTTTTCCTAAAATCAAACACAACGTGTCGCATATGCATCGATTTTAATATATGTATATAGATAGATATCTCATCCTTAGTGATGGTAAATGGCCTAGTGTTGAAATTTGTAGTTATTGGTAATTTTTTATGATATATATTGACTGGTTCAGATTGACCTGATATTCGATTCGAATAAGCTGAGTATTTGGTTGTTCATATTCAGTTCGTTTAGAAACAAGTCGATTCTAAATTTGGAGTCAAGTTTAAAGTTGTGCCCGTACTTAGCTTTTTTAGTAGATGAACGAGTTCAAGCTGAGCTTTTTTTCCAGTATTAAGAAACCATGCTTAGTAGACGTGTCAAACAGGTCGGGTTTGGGTCGGGTCATCTCGGGTTCGGGTCCATTACGGGTTGGGTCATTTCGGGTTACGGGTCATGAAATGCTCAACCCAGACCTATAGTTAACGGGTTCGGGTCGACCCAACGGGTCAAGAGCGTTACTCATCCAGAATTTTTTAAATGACATACACGTTATTTAATGATGATAAAAATATGTAAAATATCAAGTTTTTAATTATTTGTTATAATTTCATTATTTTTAGTTTAAAGTATGAAATTATATATAATTTTTATCATCCTTAAAACCATACATGAATAGTAAATGACATTTAAAAGTAAACAGATGGAGTATTTTTAATGACTATTTACTTAGTTCCGGAACCTAAAATTGTTATATTACCTTAAACAACAACAACAACAACTACCCAGTATATCCCGCCTAAGCAGGGTTTGGGGGGTCAGGATGTACGCACTCATTCCCCGAACAAGTCGAGAGAGTGTTTCCGAAAGACCCTGAATAATAGAAAACTAGAATTATGGGCGAACAAAACTCATAAAAAGGGAGCCTAAACATAGACGAAACAAGGGAAAGGTAGAAAGACGCAAGGGCAAAAGGACATAACACAACAACACGAAACACTATCCCTCCGCAGCCCGAATGCACCGCCTCCAGTGGTCCCTGTCTGAAGTGAGATCTTCCGACAGGTTTAGAAGGTTAAGATCCTTACGAATAACCTCCAACCAGCTCTTCCTTGGTCTACCTCTCCCTCTACGGATATCTCCGAGATCCAAACTCTCACACCTGCGCACCGGGGCCGAAGACGGTCTCCTGCGCACGTGCCCAAACTAACGCAATCTGCCCTCCCGCAGCTTGTCCACTATACTCGCCACTCCTACCTTGCTCCTGATGTCCTCGTTTCTGATTTTGTCCAGTCTTGTGTGTCCACTCATCCAGCGCAACATTCTCATCTCAGCCACTGACAGCTTATGCTCTTGAGCTTTAGTAGTCGGCCAGCATTCCGAGTCGTACAGAATAGTCGGTCGGACAACCATCCTGTAGAATTTTCCTTTTAGTTTTGTCGGAACTTTTCTATCACATAACACTCCCGACGCTCTTCTCCATCTTAGCCAACCCGCTTGAATACCTTAATAATAGTTATATTATTGAAAAGAAGTAGTTAATGTTGCTACAATGGTAATATGTATTATATACGTAACAATTTGCAATGTTATTTTATAGAGTAAAGTTGATGATAAAAAAGATAATATTCAATCCTAATTATTATTAGTAATAAATTTCAATATTAGGTTAAATTATAATTTATTTATATTTTTATTATCTTAGAGCTTGACCCAACGTGTGACCCACGGGTTGACCCAACCCGACCCAGAAATTTGCGGGTTGAACGGGTTTGGGTTGCTTCGGGTTTCGGGTTGAAATATTTGCGCCAAAACCCATGGTTTATGGGTCGGGTTCTCGGGTCGGGTCACGTTTTGGCAGGTATAGTACTTAGACATATATAAAGTGACTAAGGAAATTTGGTTGTCAAACCCCCTTTATCAAGCAAATTGAAACTTGCCCTACATTCGCCCAAAACAGTTTGCAATTGCAAGACAATGTGATATGCATTCTGACTGCAATGAAGATTTACTTTATCAACATTTTCTCTAACCAACCAATTTAACTTTGATTTCATTCAGACAAAAAAGACACTTCCAAGCCTCCCTCCTAAATCTTGTATGATTTTGGTATGATCAAGTTACCTACGAGTGTTCTTCAGTGGCTCGCCTGCTCTACTCGGCAAGGCCTCTCTCTCAAGAGGTCCATGTAACGAAGCCAGCATTCTAGCAAAGGCGACCCATACAAACGGAGCAGCACAGAACGCGTAGCCAAATATAACCAAGCACCTTTGGATTCCATCATGATACCATGGATAAGACATGACTAGCAAGGTGCCGAGAAATCCCAACCAAGGCGTAAGAGCTGCCAACGTTGGGAGGAGGAAAGTGTGTATCGCGATAGAGCTAAGAGCAAATGAGCCAAAGAGGTAGAGGCTCCAGCCCACTAGAGGGTGTGCAGTTTTTGGGATCAAGACGAAGGGTACAATATAGGATACAAAGATGGAGGACATGGCGAGGAATTTGAGGCTGGCTCGGTGAATGAAGATGCTCCTATCTGAACGTCGGTGGAAGAGCTTGGAGAGGCTATGGCGAGATAAGCGTGTCAAGACTATGAGCCCTAGGTAGAGCACTGATTGAATCGTCACCATTTGCATCTCTTCTTCATACCTATTTCACAACAAAAACATGATGAGTTTCTTAGATTAATCATGTTAATTATACGATACTGTTAAATTCTGGTGGGCCATGTAACGTGGGAGTCCACACATCCGAACACATCATCCACACCCAAGTCGAGCAGGGTTCCATCCTAAAACCAATTGGCAATAGAAGAAGTGACCCACTGAGTTATATGCAAGACTCGGGTTCTCGTGTTTTTCAATGTAGGACAAACCATCCTTTACATCACAACATGTACGTACCCTAGTGTCTTGAGGCGTTGTTCATGCCATGAGAGGCCGAGAGGAAGAACAGGCCAAGACCACCAGTACCAAGGCTTCAAGAGCACTGCACCGGGGAAAGTGATGACGCTGTTTGGTCCGCAAGGAACGTTCCATCGGAGTTTGAGATCTAGAAGATCGATCAATATGTAAGACTTGTGGCCGGTGATCGATGATGCACATTGAAGAAGCTATAGAAGATCAATATGTATTACTTACAATAATAAGAAGCATCCATTTGGTAGCCTAGAGGAAGCCGAAACCTCCCGTTAAGCTTGGTGCCATTCGAAGGAGGATGAAACATTGGCATGTCAAGCAAGTCGGGGAAGTAGCTTCCGATGAATCCTTGGTCCCATCCATCTGAGTTCGGCCTCCCGATCTCAAGCTCGTGCAACAAGTCCTTGTAAACCTCGGTAGATGGCTGCGAAGATTGGATCGTAAGCTAACCCGAGACAACCAGAACCCGAAATCATGTGTATAATGGTTATATGAAATGGACCTGCAAGACGAAGAGGCCGGTGTGGAAGATGCAAGGGTTGATGAAGGCTGCACAGAACTGACCACATTGGAAGAGCTCGTCGGTCTTTTGGAGGAAAAGGTTGTCGGCGTCGAGCATGACGACTCGGTCGTAGTCCACCAGGCTCCAAGCGTAGAGCTTGTTCATGGTCCGCTTGAATCGGTCATTGGACTCGTTCTCCCTGTATGGATTCCGCAGATTCTTCACCCTCACCACTCTCACCCCATCTCCTTGCTCCCTGCAGCCAAACACGTACATGTCTTAAAAAAAATATGCCCAAGTTGCGCTATGAGATTAATCTAAAGAAATTGAACAAGTTGAACCTAGGTATGAGTCTTATGTTATGGATAAATTACGTACAAGGGCAAAATTTATTATGAGAAGTCAAGTTAAGTTAAGTAGGGTTGGTATATGAGTTGAATAATTCGAATTCGGCGGCTTGAGGCCGACTCGAAAAAAGTTCAGCTTGTACTAGTATATGAGTTGAATAGTTCGAATTCGGCGGCTTGGGCTCGACTCGGAAAATGTCTAACTTGAACTAGAATGAGATTTGCCTCAACTATATATTGCTCAAATTTTGTGGAATTTGCAAAATTTCATCGATATTACCGTGTCAATAGCGAGTAAGGTTGCTCCGAGTTTAACTCGAACTCAATTTGAAAAAGGTTGGTTCAAATGCAGTCACTTTACTCAATAAGTTAAGTGTGAGCATGTTGTAAAGCTCGAGTTTAAATTTAGGCAAATGAGTTGAATATGAGCAATCTGGAACTGTTGTGCCTTTAGGGTCGGGGTGTTATATAAGAATGTATCAAAATGAGATCTATTTATAGTTGATTGATTTTAAAACAATTTTTTAATTTGTTTATGTGTCGCATGAATTTTTCGTCAAATGTATAGTCATGATACCGACTTTTCAGATCGGTAGGCATTTTTACCCGAAAATAGTCTGTCAACACCAATTTTTCAAATCGATAGACATTCTGCCGACTTAAAAAGTCAGTCTCAATAGATTATTTTCAAACAAAAATTGGTGTAACGACATTGTGCTTAAAAATATTTTGATGCGAATAATAGACCCTTATTACCTTATATATGGCGTTAATCTGAAATGGGCCCACACGACTCTTCACCCCAACCCATTGGACTTTGACTTCTAAAAGCCTTAAAGGCATTCGATGGTCCAACTAGGCTAGCAGGTACAGCAAGTACCTTCGGACTTGGAGTTAGCACTTTAAATTAGCGTTGTTCCAAAAATACTACTCCAAAAGTTTATAGATTGAAATATATAGGATATAAAAAATATTGGATTTTCTAAAATATGTTAGGGATAAGTTAAGAGATAAATTTTTTTAAAAAAAATAGTTTTAATTTTTTTAATCATTTTTTAAAATAATTTCCCTAAAATTTACAAATTAAAATATAAAGATGCTTCTCTTGATTTTTTTTAATTATTTTTTATTTTTTTTATTCGGTAAGAATTCGAGTTCAGACATATCTGAGACTCGAGGGTCGGCTGGGCCGGAAGACGGAAGAACCGTCTAAAAACCAAACATAAAACAATACAAAGCGGTGCAAACCCAGACAAATACACTCTGCAGAAAAACAAAACTAAGAAGATCTAAACCAAACAGTATGAGGTCGAAGACGACAAACGAAGTCAAGCCCCACTTTGAAACAGAACCGTAGGTCGACGATACTTTAAAAAACTGTAAAATTACTTTAAATGCCGCATAAATAAAGATCCTTGCTCTTTTTTTTTTACAGTAGGCAATAAATTGGATGTACTAACAACATTCATGATCATCTCGCAAGATGATGTTCTGATTCTTGCTCATATTTTGACCTTTAAAAATTGGTCTAGTGTTGTAAAAGAATAAAACAAAACTTTCCTTCTTGAAAATGTACTACTACTTTTCATGATGCCAATGTATAACATATGGTACAATGTTATAGTCTTGAAAATGACATATAATTTAATTGATAAGGTACTATGGGACCCCTCAATATATCCTAGTTCTTTTGGGGTTTAGTGTATAAGAGCATGAGCAACCATGGGTTTTAGCAACCTTAAGGTTGCTAAAAGGTAAGCCCATGGTTGTGGCCTCTACCTTAAGGTAAGAGGTGGGAAGGGGTTACCTTGGTAGAGAGAGGTAACCTCTTCCCTTTTGTAATTTTCTTTTTCTTTTTTTTTTTATGATAAAGTAGGTTTATATATTTCACATTTGGATTTATTAGTTGTAGTAGGATTTAAAATGAAATAAAAATATATTTATATTTCATTATTTTTAAAAATAAAATATCACATTGGTTAAAAAAAAATTTTTCTATAATTTGAGCCCAATTTTATCCTATATATAACCACATCTTGATCTATTATAGTTGCACCTATTTTCTTAACCATGGATCACAATAATCCAAATACCCCACTCATTCCAAATATGTCTTTTGATCCAAATCTTCTCAAAAATCCTCAATTTCAAGTGATGTTGCAAATGTTTAACAATTCTTCAACACCCGAATATCCAAATTATACCCCACATAATCCTACCAATTTGTACAATCCTTATGAAGAATGATTTGGTTGAGCACTTGTGGAACCAATTCCAAGGCTATGATCCGAATTTATAGGTGGTTTTATTAGTATTTACGTATTTTATAATGTTTTTAACTTTTTTTATTTTAATCTAGATGCAATAAAATATATTTACATTAACTATTTGCTATTTTTATTTATTTATAAAATTATAAATAAAAATAATTCACAATAATATATGATGATACACATATAATAAAGGGAAAGATATAAAGGAAAAGAAAAAGTGAAAATAAATTTAGAAAGAGGTAAAAGGGATTTCCCATGGTTGTAGAGGTAAACTTTTAGAAAGAGGTAGAAAAAGTAAAAATTATTTTAAAGAAAAAAATAAATGAGTTGTAAAGTTGTGATAGGAAGATGGGGAAAAAATGGGGGAAGAGGTTACCCCATGGTTGCGGATGGTCTAAGATAGAGTAGGGAAAGGGCTCTTATGAAATCACAATAAATCTTAAAATATTTTTGGATTTATATATCGTTGTTTTTTTATTTTCTTTTTGGAATCGTCTTTGTCAAACATAGTTGAATGGAGCATAAATATCGATCATTTTCACTTTAATATGGACTTCGAATTTTTATTTGAAAAATTAGAGTCTTGGTATATACTTGTCCTTAAATATTATTTGCTCTACTTAAAGACTTATATCAGTTTAATCTGGATCCATTTTTATTAGAAAAGATTTTTAAAATTTTAGTCTTAATAATTTGTCCTTAAAAATCATTTCCTCCACTTTGTAATGAATTTTTCTGATTTTTCAATGACTAAATAGAGTGTTTTACTATGAAAAAAAAGGCTATGGAAGATTTTTTTTTTAATTAAAAATAACGCTCATTATTTTTTTCATTTCCACTTTTGAGATAAGTCATGGGCAACTTTGGAATTTCAGTTTAGACAAATTGATACCCAATATTGGTTTTAGCGTAGGCTTATGATATTCCTTTGTTATTTTTGAAAATGATATATTATATTATTATTATTATTTTATAATTAAAATAATCGATATTATTCTAATTTCTAAGTTATTTTCCAATTAAATAAAAACCATAGCCGCACTAATCCCATATTTTAAAATAATCCAATCTGAATGTGAAAGAATTGTAATATACTAGAACCGAACTAACTCGACTTAGCCCAACTTGGGAAGGTATTTGACAAATTTATAACAAAATTTTCGTTATTTGCCCATAAACAAGTGGCATAGAAATAGTCCATTTGGATTCAAATAGGCATGGTCAGAAATTAAAAAAAAAATCTCTAAACCTTTGAATGATTAAATTATAGAAAATCAACCTCTTTTTCTCATAAAGCATCTCTAAATTTTAAAAATAATTAAAACTAGATGTAAATTTGATATTTTTTCTAGTTGCTTTACATTTGAATCGAACATTATTTTACTTATTTTAAAAAAATAAAAAATAGGTATAAGAAGGAAAAAATAAAATAAAAAAATCCATTTATTTATTAGAAGAATGGTTTTATTGATCAAAATTGTATATATCCAAGTTTTAATTTCAGATTTCGTGTATGCTTGCAAGTTAATCTTTTTTATCCCATTTTAATTGTTTTTGTTTTTATTTTTGGTAGAAGTAGTTGTTATTTGTAACTTTGTGACGTGTACAGGCAGGAAGTGGTGAGTCAGCGCAGGCGCAGGGTAAGAAAGCCAGCACCCGCCCGCACCAGATAACTAAGCAAATAAGACAGCCAAGAGGGGAGATGGGGGAGACGTTCTTACAGAGAGTGGACCCACTGAAGGGGGACGTCAACGGAGGCGATGACCACCAGATCGGCGTCGACGTTCAGTCCCGCCAGCGATCTCATCAGGACACGTGTCGCCACGTAGTACTCGTAGTCTCTCGGCGTTCCCATGTACATCATCGCAGCGTATGCGTTCTTCTTGTACTGCCTCGCCTCCCCGTTTCGCTCCTCCGCCGCCCCCAACGACGTCGCAGCCGACGCAACTAACACGGCCGCCAGCAACCACTGCTTCCATAACCCCATGGTAGCTAGCTAGCTAATTTCTTCCAAATTTCGAGCCGGAAACGCCAATTGGTTTGATCTTCGAGATCGAGGATCCGATCGCAACTTCACGCAATGCTGAATCGAAGGGATTGATTGATACAATCCCGATGGGAACTAGTGAATGTTTATCAGCTTAATTGATGTAAATAGGCAGCAATTGGGGAAGAGGTAAACTGTCGTCTGGATTTGTGAGATTCAGCGGCATTGGAGAGAGGCTGAGAGAGAGGGAGAGAGACGGGGGAGATAAGCCAATGCATCAGAACGGAAAAACGAACGACTTTAAAGCGCTCTTCCATCAAGGGAAGCAACAACTATTAGCTTTATTTTATTTTATTTTATTTTTGAAAATGAAAGAAATTAGGAGAGAAGATTTTATTTTATTTTTTTATTGTTTGGATATGTATGTATATAGATAATAAATAATTTGGGAACAGAAATCTGAAGTATAAAAAGATCAAACCTTGAGTTTTACAGCAACTTAAAAAAAAAAACAAGTTGATACACAACTCATATGAATAACTACGAGTAATCATATTATAATAATTTTCATATGAAAAAACTACTCCATCCGTCTCACGTCTCATAATAGTTGTTTTTAACTATTCATTGAATTCTGAGTCATTTTAATATTGTCATTTTAAAAATTAATTAAAAATGGATATTTTATATAGAATTATTTTAAATATTATATTAAATATCAACATTTTAATAAATATTAAATATCAACATTTTAATAAATATTTTTAAATAATATCATACATATTACTAATAAATATAGAATTATTTTTAAAAATTAATTAAAAATAGATATTTTATATATTTTTTAGTTTCTTAAAAAACTTGCATAAATAGTCCAAAAACAACTATTGTGGGACGGAAAGAGTATTACCTAGCATATATAAATAATTATATATTATACTAAATAAATAATTATGGTACGGTGTAACCAATAAATGATCAAGTTGTTTATCGTTTACTTACACTATATAACGATGGCCTTTTATAGGGAATGGGTCATCAAGGTCGTCGGTCGACACTTTTTGAGGAGGCTATAATTTTTATTTTTATTTTTAGGTAAGAATTCGAATGTCAGACAGGTTTGACTAATTGAGAAGCCGACAAAGTCAACAGACGATGAATCGAGGTCAATAAGTTCGACTTTTTTTTAGTGTGTGTTTTAACAACGTATTTAACTCTCGTTTGAATCGAGGTAGCTAACCAAAGCCTCAAACTTGGTATTTTTTGTTTTATTCCCTTTTTTGGTAGACTCAAAGCATCAAACAATAAGGAGAGACAAAGATGATACAATTATAAGGTCTAGTTTAAGCTACGAGATGAGCCAGGTTAACTATTATCCTATATCCATCCTTTTAACACAGGAGCAACTGACTATATCCAAATCTCTAACTTTATGAAAAATCTTTATAGGTGATTTTGATTATTAAAAGTGAAGAGTCTATAAGGCGATGAATAATACTCTAGAAGGGGGGATGAATAGAGTATGGACGATTTTCGCAACAATAGAAATTTACTGCAACTTGTCAAGACCTTGATATAGGCTATCAGAACTTGACAAAGTAAAATCGAATATGACAATGTAAATGCGGAATATAAAAGATGAACACACGAATTGTTAACGAGGTTCGGCACCAACTTGCCTACGTCCCCGCCTAGGATTATCCAATCCGTAGGATTCAAATACTTCTTATTTCACTTCCGTTGAGCCTAGAACTTCCTAGAGAAACTTCCCTTTCTCTATACAAAGCCTCACCGCTTTTATTCTAGCTTTCAACCTTACAAGTGAAATAAAAGCTCACACCACACACTAAGTGTGTTTTGATCGAGTATGAAAACTCTAAGTGTAATTTGAATGACTTGTACAATAAGTGCTAGTGTTTCTCTCAACTCTTAAGCAATGATCACCAACTAGGATTTAGGAGAATGTAAGAGAAACTTGACGAATGCTTTGGGATGCTATGAATGCTTGAGTGCTTGCTTAGTTGCTTAGATGATTCATCCTTCTTAGCCTTCGTCCTTTTATAGTTGGAACACTTGTAGAGCTTCTTGGAGGGAGAACCGTTTGAATTTCAAATTCTTTCCAAGACATTTGAATTCCTTCCAAAACAAATCCTTTGTGTGCCTTCCAAGATGTTCCTTCGACTTACTTCATGATCAAGCATGATCAACTCTGAATAGATTCTTTCCTTGTATAAAAAGTGAAATCATGAAAGAATATGCATAATGTATCTAGTACATAAAATGGGTTAGATGAGAAACTCATATATAAATCGATAAAGCCCAAGTCTCATCTCATAGCCCAATATAGAGCCCATTATAATTTAAGCCAGAAAGATTGGCCTCGAATTCTTTCCTGTAAAAGAACAAGTTGAAATAGATAAATGCATAAGTGATCAAAACATTTTAGTCTGGATTTCAAGACCTTGAAACCCAGCCTTTTGTCTTTCATCATCCTTTAGATCACCTGCACGTTAGTTCTCATGATCTTACAATCAAGGTGGAGTCTTCAAAAAGCGAGTTGGATTGAACAAGTTGAATAGACAACAACGTAGCTTCTGTTCCATCACTTTCGATGAATAACCAATTCGAATAGATCGAGGGGCGACAAAAGTGCCAAAACAAACCTTCCATTCCTCATTTAGTGCAACCAAACCATATCGATCGACACCGCAGACCTTAATGTGAATCCAAGTAACTTATGTAAACAAGTTTGTGCAAGATTGACTAGTGGAAGTTTGTACGAAACGTATAAAGTAACGGAAGTTGGAAATGGTTGGGGCCCGCCATTGCCAACTTACTTGCACGTACCTTCGCTGACATGTGTTTTTGGCTAATTTCAACCTATAAAACATGTGGGCTTGATTTGTGGTCCTTTTCCAAATTATCCAATACATTGGAGATCAGATTGATGTATTAGAAAAAGGCATTCAATTGATCCAACTTACATTGATTGACTTTTTTTTTTCAATGGGAGAATATGGATGGGTCGAACATTGTTATACCATCTTATCTCTAATAGTTTTTTACTTTTAGAAAATTTTGGGATATTTTTCTATTTTTTCCTGCCACTTTCTATTTTTAGAAAGACAAAAAAACCTTAAATTTTTTCAAAAATTCGAACATATTTAAAATGGAGAATTTGTTGAAAATGTTCTTAGACTATTATTAATAGTATTTTTTTTTTAGACGAGAATATATGCAAAATCATAATCATTGGATTGAGAAAGTGGTAAAGAGAGTCACTTTGTCATCGAAAAATATAAGAGTAACTCACCGACTCAAAAAACTAAAACAATAACAAGACATTGTTGATCACCTTCGGTTGGCTATGGTTTTCTACCCTTCTCCTCGTTGGGAGAACTGGACACGGATATTATTGCTTTGTTGAAGCGGATTCATAAATTTTTTATATCTGGTGGATCCTGAAGTGGTTAGTTGAGGGGGCGGAAAATTGAACTCTAATTTTTTCTGAAAAAAAAAACATCAATATTGAAGTTTTCGGGTTTAATTATAGTATTAAGTTACGAAGTTTAACAAAAAATAAGTATGATAGCAGTATATTAATTTGGTAAGTGATGTGAAAAATAATTTATATCGCTTCAATCTTGAAATGTCTATAACTTTTTACTCAGGTGTCGAATTTGAGCTTATTATATATCAAATCGAAGTTACTGTCTGACCTTAAAAATGATCCACCCCTGATGTGGGGGCTCATGCTGTTGCTTTTATTTTTACTAGACTTAACTTTGTTATCGCTAAGGGGTGGGTGTCCAAATAGTATCTCGTATACCCAGTAATTTACTGTAATTTGTTTTTATAATAATAATAATAATAATAAATTAATATTAATAATAATAATAATTTAATAATGATGATAATAATAACTAAATCTTTGTATAATCAATTTGCAATAATTAAACGACCACTTGATCATTATATAAGCAACTTGTGTTTGTTCATCGATCGATCTTCTCTTTCATATCTTCATTACCTTCATTAATTATGCCTCATGTAAATATATACTATATCATTATAAAATTTAATTCTCGAGATTATTCAAATCGAAAGTTCTGAATCTGCTGACAAGAGTTCTACATTAAAAAAAAAAAAAATACTCCAGCTGTATAGTTCAATAAAGTAATTAAATAATTACATTTTAAGTGTTTAGGATGTATACCTCCACAACCTTATTACATTTATATGTGATTTCCCCAAAATTAAAGGAGATTGGATTATTTTTTGGTCTCCAACCGTTTACCCCACATTTTTCATTTTCATTCATAATCTTCTAAACGTTCTAAATAGCACCATAACGTTATTACATTTGTGTTACAACAAGCGCTCTTAAAAATGAAAAATATCTATTCTTGAAAAGGATTGTTGTCTTTGACAAATACAATCCTCAGATCTCCGTTGGCTAATCTCCAATTTAAGATATGGTTTCTAATCTTCATTATTAAGGGCTATTATACACATGGTCCTATATATTTTTCCCAAATACACTATTGTTTTGTTAATAAAGAACAAGATTTGAGATACCAGATAACGAAATGTCTGATAATTCAAGAATCCGACGGATCGGTCAATAGATGGACTAGCCATTATGAAACACCATTTCACGCAACATCTCGATGCCGGACACCGAAAAAAGAAAAAACTACTTCCGACGAAGTGCAGATCGCCTCACCTAAATGAAGAATCTCTAGAAATTACAAACACTTACATAATCTATACGATCAAATAAGGAATCAAATATCGACCAAAATTAAAGAATCCATGGACACGATAAAATCATGGAAACAAAAACCCCACAAAAAAAGCTATTAAGCACCAAGATTCTTTTTGGGTGGCCCAATATGAGTTTGAGCCACAATAAGCTACGGGGATTTAAAAAAAAAGGGCTTTGGGCTTTGTTAAGATCCTTTCTGACTGGCCCAATATGAAAAACATACTGCATCCAGCCGTCGTGCAGTAATTTACTAAAGGCGGAATTGAGTATATGAATTTTTTTTCTAAATATTTACTCAAAAATAAATAATTACAAAAATATTCACACTTTTAAAATATTTATGAAAATATTCATTTTTATCAGATCGGGCAGAAAAACACGGTCTCAGACCGCGTTTTATTCATAAGGTCACAAATCTGAAATTGATAGAAAAGGGGGACCAAAATCAACAAAAGAGAGACCGCGTCTCTTGTATTTTTTTTTATTTTTATTTTTACCCAAATTGAAACAGGCAGAGAGGAGGCCGGAGGTCAGAAAGGAGGCCGGAGGAGAGAGGCGGCCGGCGGAGATTTGGGGGAGAGAGGCGGCCGCCCCCGCCGCCTGGGCTCGCTCCCTCCTCCTTCATTTGCCGCCGCCGCCTAGGCTCTCTCCTTCTTCGTTTGCCACCGTCTGGGATCCCTCCTTCTTCGTTTGTCGTCGCCGCCTGGGCCCGGACTCCCGTCTGCCTCTAACGTTGCCGCCCTCGTCGCTGCTCCTCTTACAAACCCTAGGTTGCTTCCTCCTCCTCTAACACCCACGGCCACCACCTCCATCCTCCTCCTTCTTTCCTCCTTCAATTGTCCCTCCTCCTTCTTCCTCCTCAATTCCCCGAATTCGCGCCTCCCTCCTCCTCCTTCCACCCTCAACTATCCCTCCTCCTTCTTCCTCTTCAATTACCCGAACCCGTGCCTCCCTCCTCCTTCTTCCTCCCCCAATTGGTCACCGGTGTCGGAGATCGACGTCTCCCTCCTCCTTCCTCCCTCAATTGTCTGAATCTGAGGCTCTGCAAAATTAAAAAAAAAAAAAACGAAGAAGACTATCTCCTCCCTAGGCCCCAACAACGATGTGAAATTAAAATAAAAATACAAATAAAGAGACGCGGGTTGTAACCCCAGGCGTCCCTCCGACCCTTTCTCTCCCTCCCTCCGCCTCCCTCCGGCCCTTTCCTCTCCCTCCCTCCGGCCCTTTCCTCTCTCCTCCGGGCCTTCTTCCCCGTTTCAATTTTTCTTGAAAAAAAAAAACAAAAAAATCAAGAGACGCGGTTTCGGACCGCGTCTTTTTGTTAGATTTTTTTCAAGCCCTTTTCTATCAATTTCAGATTTGTGACCTTACGAATAAAATGCGGTCTGAGACCGCGTTTTTCTGCCCGGTCTGACACAAATGAATATTTTCGTAAATAGTTTGAAAGTGTGAATATTTTTATAATTATTTTTTTTTAGTGAATATTTTGAAAAAAAATTCTGAGTATATACCATGAAACTTGATTAATCAGAAAAAATGATTGAAAATAATATAAACTATTATTTTTTATAAGTTTTTTTTGCACGTTTTGTTAATAAATTATATTTAATTATATTAATCATATTAAAATTACTTTTTAATTAAATTTTAATTTTTTTTATCAAACAATCGTAAAAATAATAGATTTTATAATGACATATGATATAAGGTTGAGAATTACTATAAATATTTTGATAATAATATTTTATTGTTTGATGAATAATTAATTAATAATAAAATCTTATCATTAGATGTAATGAACTAAAATAATCAATCTTAATGACCAAAGATAAAATAATTGAAGATACAATATTTATAAAATAACTCACGATAAACTGATATTTTGTTACCACTTAAGATATGAGATGGACATATAGGATGACACACTGATAAAATATATGAAGTCATTGTCTAATGTGGTTTAAATATATTGGATCGTCATCAATTAATGTGTCAAAAAACTAAGGTTATATTATACCAAAAAACGATACATATACGAATTGCACCAAATGAGACTTTAGGTCTCTATTTCAGTATATTATATATAGATTATTAGTCATACATCACTTAAAATATTAATGATATTTTTTGTAACAAAATTTAATTTACTTTACTATTTGATAAGTTTTTTTTATGAATTTAAAAACTTTATAAAATATTAAAATTTTTACGGTTATAAAAAACCTATGCCCCAATATGCGAAGCTCAGGGTTGTTGACAATGACGGAGCCAGAAACATATCGAGGGGGGGGCGAAGTTTTGTACAAATTATTGATTCGTTTTTCAATAGATTATTCTATAGTTTAGCGAACCAAAGTTATGTTATTTTAGATTAAAAAAGGATATTTTAGTTTATGGCAACATTTTTTTAGTTCAAAACACAAATTTTTTTGTTCAAAATGGTGGTGTCTTAGTTTAAAACTGTGTCATTAATTTTATATATTTTTTCTCTTTAAACGAAAAAACCGATATATTTTAATATTTAAAAACATTATTTTAGTCTAAAAATATATCGTTAGAAACCTACAAAGCCAATATGTAACTTATTGTTATCTTAACATACAATAATGTGTAACAAGATGTATATATACAAACTTTAAACAGACATAATTTCTTATATAATTATCGAATTTAGTAATATAATCTCTTGTTTCGAAGCTCTTGGGTTGAATTATATTATATTACCAAAATATCAAATTAAGTAAAATATCAAAGTATTTTGATTTATTAAAAGACATTTGAAATAATTGATCTGTGTTTAACTTTTAAACGTTCATAACTTTTTACTCGGATATCGGATTGAGACTTATAATATATCAAAACGAAGCTATCGACGAGTAGAACAAATATAGATGATTCGTCGGATGAAAGGGGGGACGAATGCTCCTCTCGCTCCCCCTAGCTTCGCCCATGGTTGTTGACCATGAGATGCTCAACATATGTAGTAAGGTTCCAAAAGTGAAATCAGATAATAATTAATAATAAAGTATCTCGCTAATATTTTTTAATATGAGAGGTATACTTATTCTTTCATATATCTCAAAAAGATTTAGAATCAATACCTTAATTAATATGTATATGCCTTAAAAATACAGGACTATATATATGAGAATATGTGTTCATAATCTTCATCTTGTCCTCTTTACTGCATTTCCTCTTTTGTTTTGCCCTTTAATGTAAATAAGGTGAACTGAGCATGTGCAGCTCACGAGACATCTGTTCCTATATAAGGAACATTCGGGTCATTTCAGGGTTTGTGACGTTTTAGGGATCTGTAATTGATGGGACATTACAGCCGCCACCTTTGCCTCCTTTGGTAATCCCAAAGTTGATTCCTTTCATTTATGTTGCTGCTTCTTCATTTATGATTTCTATTTGCTAGACTGTTGATCATCTAGCTTGATTATTGTTGCTGAACATCACTTGCTTGAGCAAGCTTGAACTCGGTTAGCTGGGTTTCTACATGGTATCAGAGCACTGTGGTGCTATTCTCGCTGCTTACTAAGCTTTTCTCTGATTTTGCTCTTCTTTGTGCTTATCTGCTCTTTTCTGTATTACTGAGTAAGTAATCATGTCTACTGAGAATGAAAATGGTGGATCTAATATTCGGAACCAAGAGGTTGAAACCCCGATTAATGTGAACCAAGGGGATCCTCTTTTTCTATCTAACAGTGACCATCCAGGGGCTCAACTGGTGGCAATACCGTTTGATGGAACAATCTACATGACATGGAGTCGGGGTGTCGTAATGGCACTTGGGGCCAAATGCAAGCTTGGCTTTATAAACGGCTCCTGTGCAAAGCCAGATCAACAATCCGCAAACCTAGAGAGGTGGTTTAGAGCAGATTATATGGTCAGATGCTGGCTGATCAATTCTATGAGCAAAAGTGTGGCTGAAGGATTTATGTTTCAAGATTCCGCAAAGGCTCTGTGGGATGAAATCATTGAGAGATTTGGGCAAACCAATGTGTTGTACGATGGGAAATCAACCACAAATAAAATACCTCAATTCCCACTATGTAGATAGCGGAAGTCGGGATCGTTCCACTGGAGAGAGGACAGCACTTTCTGGAGTAGTTCCTGTGATCTAACAACTCACAAAAATCAGTAGCAAAGGCGGTCGATATCGACTAGAGATGTCGATATCAAGGGGATGGTCGAGAGAAGTGATGAATGTCGAGTGATTGTTTATTTTCCAGCAGCGAAATAGAACAAAAAGCAAGAGATTTTAGGGATGTAAACAATATAAAAAGAACTTCCAAGGTCAAGGAATAACCACAACAACAACCATGCATAAACCACACAAGAATCATAGAACAAAGATCATGTTTTTATCATCAAAAGATAGCTTTCGCATACTTCACAAATAGAGAATAGAGGCTTTCGCATACTTCCTATTCGATCTACCTTTTCTTAATTAGATCCCTTTTACTTTCGTCAAAGATCTCTAATTACTATCCAAGTTCACAATTAAATCCACTTTCGCTTCATAATCATAAACACGGAATTGTCCTCAACTTTTGCAAAGGATTTAAGCACAAGATAGATGATGATAAACTCACAAAAACATCATAGATTCAAGCTTTCATACATGGCTATTGTTGGGCTCACCCCAACCCTAGAAGAGGAAGAACTACTCACACATAGCTATAGAAAACATGCTGAAAATTGAATAAAACATAATCTGAAATTGCATAAAATCAAACCTCAAAACCAATGTCAAAATCTTTCAACCAAAAACTCCAAACTTGCCGTCCCTTGCTGCTGTAAATTCAGCGTATGTCCTGATGTGGAGAGAGATCTAATTAGCCTCTAATTGGCTTTATTTAAAGATAGAAATTAAGACTTAATCTCCAAGGAAAGAGATTTTATCTTAGGAAAATAATATAATCTATCTAAGGAATGATAAAATATCCCAAGTCTATCTAACTAAAAGATCCTAAAAAGGAATTAAATAGAAACCCTAATTAAAAAGCCCAAAAATCAATTAAATCAGTCCGCCAGAAAATTCTGCTGGTGCGCAGATTCGCACAGGGTATCGGCGCCGAGGTCTGGGTGTCGGCATCGAGGTACCTGTTCGAATGCAGTAACTTCTGTTTTTCTCCAGCTTTTCGTCTCTGTCTTCAATCGCACTTTCCCGAGTTCTCGTTAATCCGATTGACGCATATGAATATGCGTTGGAAAGCTCTTTTCAAGGACTACAAATCTCATGAAGGCTCCAGATCTTGAATCAAAGTGATGGATGGCGAAAATAAGGCTTTTCTCCAGCTGCACCTCTTTTCCCTTTTGCTTGGCTTCTCCATTGCATTCATGATTTTTCATTAAGCTCTAAAGTGCATCCAAACTCTTCCAAATCAGCTCCAATACCTATAAAATCACACCAAAGCTTGTGTAGACTCCATATCTTGCAATATTAAGCATAATTACACATTTTCCTTATTTTCCCAACACAAAAGCTAATAAAATGACTTAGATGGAATGAAAACACGATGTAAAATATGACTAAATATGCGGACATCACAATGCCCCTCTCATTTTTCAGATTAAGAAAAAGCTGGGAAATGTTGCTCAAGGGAATATGAGTTTGGCTGAGGTTTACAACACCTTGAAGAGGTATTGGGATGAGTTACAGGTCCTCGAAGGAATTCTGGAATGCTCTTGTGGTATAATGGCTCAGTGCACATGTGATCTGAAGAGGAAATTTACTGAGATTCAATCTAGAAATAGATTGATGCAATTGCTGATGTGTCTAAATGATACTTATGAGGGAGCAAAGAATCAGATATTAGCTACATATCTCTTGCCCTCTGTTAACAAGGCCTACTACATATTGCAACAAGTGGAGAGAGGGAAGGATCCCACTGCTGGTGTGCAATCAGGGAGCATTGATGCAAGTGCTTTTGCTGCTAATAGGGGGATTCAGAACTCTCAGTTCAATAGCAACTCGGGCAGTAACAGTCAACAGTTTAAGAAGGACTGGAAGAAACAGAAATATGAGAAGAAATGTTCTCATTGCAGCCTAAAAGGGCACAGTGTTGAGCAGTGTTTCAAGCTTCATGGGATTCCAGATTGGTACAAGGCTCTCAAGGAGAAGGAGAAAGGAACTGGCTCTATGAAAGGCACAGCTAATTCAGCTGGCTCAATGGGTTCAATGATGCAGGAGAACCCTTTTGAGGAGACATACCAGTGCAGAGATTCCAATGAGGCTCAACCTGACCTTGCTATGGTCAATGCAGTGTTCCAAGAGATAATGAAGAAGATGAAAGGGAAGAGCCCAGAGAATGCATATGCAAACTTTGCAGGTAAAGTTCCTAATTCAAATGTCAATGTTGCTTCTGTAAATAAAGATATTGAGTGGATAGTGGACACTGGTGCAAGTGATCACATGATTGCTGATGCACAATTCTTATTGAAAAGAATCAGTTTAGACAAGCCTGTGTTGATAGGATTGCCTGATGGAGCAGTCAAAACAGTTATAGAAATGGGAATGATGCAACTTACAGATAATGTAGTTTTGAATGATGTTTTGATTGTGCCTGGATTCAAGCACAACCTCTTGTCCATAGGGAAGTTGTTAGATGATAATGACTTGATAGCTCTATTTACCAGAACCCATTGTTTTCTTCAGGACCCTGGAAGTAAAGGGATAGTGCTATCAGGACCAAGAAGACATGGACTCTACAAGATCCTTCATGAGGAACAGAAGGCAGGATTGCAGAAGTTTAATTTAGACAGTGTTTTTGGGAAGATTACTAGTAGATGTAATAAAGTAGATGCTGGTTTGGAATTGAGTCATGCCAGGCTTGGCCATACTTCAATTTCAAAGCTGAAACATATGGATCAGTTTGATTTTGGTTCCTTGAATGATTTACATTGTGAAACTTGCTATATGTCTAAGATACATAGATTGCCTTTTGAAAGGAATTTTGCTGCTGCTAGTAATGCTTTTGATCTTGTGCACATGGATCTTTGGGGTCCTTACAGAGCTCCAACTTATAATGGTTGCCATTATTTCTTAACTGTCCTAGATGACCATACAAGGGTCACATGGACTTTTTTATTGAGAGATAAAATGCAGGTTTTCAAAGCTATTTGTGATTTTATAGCCTATGTAAAAAAACCAGTTTGGCAGATCAGTGAAATGTCTGAGAACAGACAATGGTACAGAGTTTGTACAGAAGAGATGTGTTGATTTTCTGGCTTCAGAAGGGATATTGCATCAAAAGACTGTGCCTTATACACCTCAACAAAATGGAAGAGTTGAGAGAAAGCATAGACATTTGATTGAGACAGCAAGGGCCCTTAGATTTCATGCTTGTTTGCCAATAAAATTCTGGGGAGAGTGTGTGTTGACTGCAACTCACATTATTAACAAACTGCCAGCAGCCAGTTTGGAGTGGAAAACTCCATTTGAAAAATTATTCAAGCAATCACCAGATTGTGGTGAGCTGAGAACAATGGGATGCTTATGCTATGCTCCTATTAACCATCATCACAGAGACAAAATGGATGTAAGGGGAAGGAAATGCATCTTCCTTGGCTATCCCCATGGTCAGAAGGCATACAAGCTATGGGATTTGGAGAACAGGTCCATTATCATTAGCAGAGATGCACAATTTCATGAAAATGTTTTTCCTTACAAGGTGAATAACAACATGGACACTGCTGTCATAAAGGAACCTGAAGTTATGCTTCCATTGGTCAATCCAGCCCTAGACACAGATGAGCTCCACAATATATACTCCCCACCAACTCCACACACACCTTGACAAAATAATCCTCCAACTCCTTCAACACAGCCTTCCATACCTGATTATATACCAAATACAGATGAATCATCATCTACTCACTATCCTGCTCAACCTCCTTCACCAAATGTTCATGATTTGGTTGAATTCCCACCTCTTAGAAGGTCTGTCAGACAAACTGCCATTCCTAGAAGATTGCAGGACTATGTCAATCCCACACTCAGAAGAGATACCTCTATATCCAATTCTTTCTTTGCCAAATGCATCAATTCTAATCATGATGCAGATCCTGCCTTTACCAAATCCTTTGCCTGCATGGCATCCATCAAAGAACCTTACCTTTATTCCCAAGCCATTCAAGATCCCAACTGGATTGATGCAATGGATGTAGAATTGAAGGCCCTTGAAGAAAATCAGACTTGGGAGCTTACAGAACTTCCACAGGGAAAGAAAGCCATTGGAAGTAAATGGGTATACAAGATCAAATATAGGCCAGATGGGTCTATAGAGAGATTCAAGGCAAGATTAGTGGCCAAGGGATTCAATCAAATCAAAGGGAATGATTATAAGCACACCTTCTCTCCTGTAGCAAAGTTCCCCACTGTGAGAATTTTGTTGGCTTTAGCCACCATGAGAAATCGGCCTCTTCACCAGTTAGATGTAAATAATGCCTTCCTTCATGGCTATTTAGAGGAAGAAGTTTACATGCAGCCACCACAAGGGTATGAGATACCTAAGTCTGGAATGGTTTGCAAACTGAAAAAGTCCATTTATGGACTTAAACAGGCCTCAAGGCAATGGAATGTGGAGCTTTGTAAGTTCTTAACTGGGTATGGCTACAAGCAGTCAGTCAAGGATTACTCTCTATTTGTCAAAAAGACTTCAACTGGTGTTGTCATGGCTCTTGTTTATGTTGATGACTTAATGATAACAGGAGATGATAAAGCAGAGATTGATGACCTTAAAGCTGCCTTACATAAGGCATTCACCATAAAAGACCTTGGATTGGCAAGGTACTTTTTGGGTTTGGAGATTCAGAAAACATCTTCAGGTACTTATTTGCACCAGAGGAAATACATCATGGATATTGTGGAGGACTGCAACATGTCTGAATGTAGAGCATCCAGATTTCCTTTGCCAACTGGTTTGAAGCTGTCCACTGATGTTGGAAAAGTCATGGAGGATCCAGAGAAATATAGAAGGTTGATTGGCAGGCTATTGTTCTTAAATTTGACCAGGCCAGATGTTTCTTATGCAGTGCAACACTTAAGCCAATTTATGATTCAACCACGTCAACCTCACTATGATGCTGCCTTACACATTGTGAAGTATTTGAAGGGAAGCACTGCTGTAGGTCTATTCTATTCAGCTATGCCAGATTGCTTAGTCAAAGCATTTTGTGATGCTGATTGGGGTACTTGTGCTTTTAGTGCAAGATCATTGACTGGCTACTGTGTTTTTCTTGGCAATTCATTGGTGTCATAGAAAACAAAAAAGCAAGCTACAGTCTCTAAATCATCTGCAGAGGCAAAGTATAGAAGCATGTACTCTATGACTTGCAGTGAACTAATCTGGGTTTATGAAATCCTACAGGCCTTACAGATTGAGCCTGATCTGCCAATTCCCTTGTTCTGTGACAACAAGGCTGCTATTCATATAGCTGAAAACCCAGTGTTCCATGAGAGAACTAAGCACATTAGAATTGATTGCCATTTTGTTAGAGAACAGCTACAACATGGCTTCATTCATCCTCAATTCATCAAGAGCAGAGTTCAATTAGCTGACATTTTCACTAAAGCTCTAGGTGAAGCTCAGCACTCATTCCTCTCTTCCAAGTTGGGACTTGTTGGTCTCCCACCAAGTCCAACTTGAAGGGGGGATATGAGAATATGTGTTCATAATCTTCATCTTGTCCTCTTTACTGCATTTCCTCTTTTGTTTTGCCCTTTAATGTAAATAAGGTGAACTGAGCATGTGCAGCTCACGAGACATCTGTTCCTATATAAGGAACATTCGGGTCATTTCAGGGTTTGTGACGTTTTAGGGATCTGTAATTGATGGGACATTACAGCCGCCACCTTTGCCTCCTTTGGTAATCCCAAAGTTGATTCCTTTCATTTATGTTGCTGCTTCTTCATTTATGATTTCTATTTGCTAGACTGTTGATCATCTAGCTTGATTATTGTTGCTGAACATCACTTGCTTGAGCAAGCTTGAACTCGGTTAGCTGGGTTTCTACAATATATAATCCGAAAACAAAAAGCTCCTGTTATTTATCTTTGCCTTTGAACTCGATTTGTTTTGCAAACTCGCCATGGCCTACAAACCCAAACTAGATTCTCCCTATTCACCTGAGTTCAACGAAAGTGACCTAAAAAATAAATAAAATTAAATATTCCCAAAAGAGGGCAAGCCCATACTAGTAATAATATATTATCCAACCAGGACATCCAAAGTGTAAACCCTATTTTTCGCTTACACACAAAAGATGCTTCCAATTGGGCAAACTATACTCTATTTTATTAGCTACTTGCCCACATTTCCCCTTCACTTCCAGCCTTTGAAAAACCAATCTATAGCTAAATAAAAATTATTATTAATTAATTATCTTACATGATGTATGTACTAACTAATCTTAAAAAGCAATGACAATATGACATTGACAAATTAATTAACTATTTCAGAACTACTCCAATCGGGAGTCGGGACGATATACCTTGACAATTGACTCACATTTCTTTAAATCTAAGTGTAAACTCTAGAATAATTTTATTTTTACATTTTAAACATCTCTTACAATTTTGTTAATTTTTTCCAACAAATTTCTCATTTTATAGATTTAAAAAATATTTCATTTTGAATAATATTTCTATTTTGAAAAATGAAATTGAAAAAGGAAATTAAGAATTATTATACTAAAAATAACAAGTTTAAAACTATCCAAAATTATTTTAAAAAAAAACCGGTTCAAACCAAAAAAATAATTAACTAAGTTGATAATTAACTTTTTTTAATGAAGATAATACATATATATTAATAAAACAATTCAACGACGTCGTCTTACTCGAACTGATTACAACCGAGGGCGGTTCTAAGTGGGGATGTGAAGTACTTATATGTTGACTTCCAAATTAAACATGCTTTCAATTAATCCCCCATTCCTTCAATTCTTAAGCTCAATTCGATGTTAATTGGCTCCAGTTTATGCAGATTTTGATCCATTCAACGCAGTTCCCTTTCTCAGCTTTACTTATATCCATCTTCACCCCCAAATTGCAACACCCCAATCAAAACCCTATGAATCCATTCTGAAATCTGATTTCGTTTCCTCGTCAATTCAACACATCAATGGCGGCTAGCACTTCTTCAGCTTGTTTCTTTACTCACCAGTACATCAATGGCTCCCATCATCAGCCGTTCAATCAGGCCCCAGGCGATCCAGAGTCGGCGCTCTCATCGACTTCGTCATCTTCCATGGCTGTCGACGAGCACCTGAGCTCGCTCCTTTCGAGCGCTTCGGTCCTCAAGAGCAAGGTAAATGAGGTGCAATCCATGGCGACATCCGTCTTCATCCACCAACCAAACCTTCCTCCTTCCGAAACCCTAGCCGGATTGGAGAGTCTCATCCAAGAAATCGCCGTCACCGCCTCCGGTATGCTTTTTCACTGCCAACAGATGGCCGTGAAACCACCCTCTACCGCTTCCGCTACAGGTAACAACCACCCTTTGTTGCCCGTCGCTTATAGTAATTACGACGATTTGCATGATCGGTCAGTGCAATCGTATACTAGCGACGGTTTCAAGAAGCCCGTCGCTAATAATGTCAATCCTTGTAACGGGCTAGGAAATAGTGAGCCAGAAGGAGGTAACTTCGTTGCGAATGAGGCTATCTATTGGTACTCCGGTAACGATGATACATACAATCACCACAACAATAAAAATAGCAGTGAAAATGGCAACGGTGTTGTCGACGTGGGCATAGTGAAAGCTGGAAACCGCGACATAATAGAGATCAACGCAGCGGATTTGCTGGCGAAATACACACATTATTGTCAAGTCTGCGGAAAAGGGTTCAAGAGGGACGCTAATTTGAGGATGCACATGAGGGCCCATGGCGACGAGTACAAATCAAGCGCTGCATTAAGCAATCCGATGAAGAATAGTAGCATTGATGCGACAGGGATGACAAAGAAGTACTACTCGTGCCCCCAAGAAGGGTGCCGGTGGAACAAGAATCACGCCAAGTTTCAGCCACTAAAATCGATGATTTGCGCGAAGAATCACTACAAAAGGAGCCATTGCCCGAAGCTGTACATCTGCAAGAGGTGCAACATCAAGCAGTTTGCGGTGTTGTCGGATCTCCGGACCCATGAGAAGCACTGTGGGGATCTTAAGTGGCAGTGCTCGTGCGGGACCACCTTCTCGCGCAAGGACAAGCTCATGGGCCACGTCGCGTTGTTCGTTGGGCACACTCCCATTGTATTGCCCACAGGATCAGCTACCGGGAGAGGCTAGTAATATAGAGTCCGGTTCAAGGATCAGTGTCAGCTATGTGTATAAGCCATTAAGAATTGGGTATGTTGTCCAAACAAGCCCTTATAATTTGGTGGAGTGTTATGTGGACTAGTAAAAGCGTTTTGTAGAAGATCACTTGATCTTGTGATTAGTGCATATGTATGTATACTCTTTTAAGTTTTTGTGCTTCTTTATTTGTATAGTGTAGCATGAATGAATGAATGGGAGTGAAAAGAAGAAAAAAATGACAACTGCATCTACATTCACCTTCAGTTCTCCCTGCCGTCGGTAGGGAGGGCACTCCAAGTGTGAGAAGCCTCGGCAGCCTTCTCACACTTGGAGTGCCCTTCCTGAATTTTGGTAAATAGAGAGCGATTATCCGGGTTCGAATCAGGGATCTTTGGATACTACCTACTAGTCCTTTTGACTGAATTATTCCTGAATGGTTACTTGGATGCCCTCCCCTCATTCATGTTAGCGATGCTATCATTCATCTCCTTCATAGCTCGCTCGTCCTCCAGTTGTGTGCCCTTGAAGATTCTCGCATTTCAATTTTTCCATATTCCCCAAGCCATCATGCACCATTCCTCCACCTTTTCTTTCGACTTATAATCAAGGACAAACTCAACACAGTCAAACAAATGCCTCTTGCCATGTCCGAGTGTCCGGCCTTCTTCAAGTCTGGTCTGGCGAGTGGCGACTTCCTCCAGATTTCCTTTGCCCGCCTGAAGTGCACGATCGTGTGGACTCCGGTCTCTACCTGCCCGCAGCTTTCGCATCTCTCCTCTGTCATGGGCCATGGCTTTCCTTTTCACAAGGTTTGTCTTGCATAGGAGTACGTCTTTTCAAGCCCTCCATATAAAGTTCCATATAAAGATCCCGACGGTCCTGTTGTATCCTCACTCGCTCCATAAGCTTATGGTAAGTTGTCCGAACTGAAACGATGTTGTTTCGGGAAGGGGTGTTATTCGAGCCGTGTTTAACATGTTCAACTTTGGTTCGTTTGTTAAACGAGCTCGAGCCCATTCCAATTTTAAAACGAGCTTGTTTTTTTTTTTTTTACCAAGTTTGGCTTGTTTAGGAAATGAACGAGCTCGAGTCGAGTTTTTTTTCGAGTTTTAAGCAGTTTAATTTGGTCATTACATATTAACTTAAAAAGGAAAATTTTAAAAATTTCATAAAATTCGAACTATTCGAATTTCGAATGAGTCAAACTTTCAACAGAGCTATTCAAACATAGAACCAAAGACAGGATCACACCCAAACCCCAAAATAATTTTCCCCTAAAATTTCCATCCTAAAAATCTCAAATTGAGCAATTATTATAAGTTTATAACCAAGGCCCAACAAACTACAACACACTTAGCCCAATATAAGCCCAATCTGTAACTGTAACCAACAAAAAAAATTGAGCGGGAAAGCATATATGTGCTGATGTGCTTCTTATAAACCGAGCTTAGTAATACACTAATACACAACATTTTGTAAGGGTAAAAAACTATAGTTAATAAATCTTTTATCAATAATTTTGTAATTATTAAAAAAAATTAATAAAAAAATTAATATTTTATATAATTTTTAACTCTTAAAAAAACGTACATAAATAGTAAAATCTCATGTATTTTTGGACGGAGATAGTATATAATAATATATTGATAATGCATGCATATATTTGATATAACCGATCCACTCCTCCACCCTTCACCTTAGTAAGGTGTCCACGCAACTTGGCTTCATTACTCAGCTCCTTACTTCAAAATGAGGCAAACACTTGCAATAATTTTGACACGTTTACAGTATACTCGATCAGCTCTCAACATTGACATACTCAAATAGCGCCTAGTCGTGTTAAATTTCTCAAATTAAATCCATCAAATATCATTAAAATCTTTTTTTATATATATACAAGAACAGCCGTTATCGATCTCGAGTAGTCGAGCGTCCTATTAAAGAAGAGAAATCTATAAATAATAAAATCGGTCTTTCTATACTTTGTTCTAAGAACCCTAAACTAGAAAAAAAAATCTTACCAATAAAATAACTGACCCTAGAAATCTAATTAAACAAAGTTTAACTAATTAAAATTTAAAATCTTTATTCTCTCATTATAAATTCTTTGAGAATGGAAGGTTCTCTCAGGTGCTTTTTTTGGGAAGGAAATACATAGCTCCAGTTTTATTAAATTAAAATTAAGGATAAATTGATATACTATGGGGGCACAATCAAACCCTTTATATATGTTGTCTAAAATAAAATTAAAAGCACCCTCTAGAGTAGGGCTGGAGATGAGGGGCAAATATTCATTTCACTCGCTCTTTACGGTTGAAAATCTGCAGATAATTAATGTGGGTTATGAATAAAGTAGGTAGGTGATGAGACCATTATAGATAATGGTTTTTCACCCAATAGTTGCTCCAATAACTCATCTTATTAACCTGCATCGATAATTTCACAATAAGTATATAATATCCCAATTAAATATATGATTTAACTTTTTTACATCAAAAAAAAATTAAAAAGTGCTTTTCAAACACTTATACTATCTTTATAATTAATTACTCTTTTTTATTCGTATGCTCCTACAATTAATTAAAAACATTTTTAAAAAATGATACAATTTTTTTTCCCTGGACTAGTGGGGCTTGAACCACCTGAACCTTGAGCTTCTTTTTATTAATGGACATTAACGATATTGATTTTAATTAACTATATATGATCACAATGATATTTGAGAGGAGATAAATCTCTACTAGCTATGAGTTAGAGCATGTCCAATAACTTCTTTAAAAAAATTCTCAAAAATAGAGAATTATAAATTATATATTCTGAAATTTTTTTAGCCAAATTCTAATCGCTTCTCCATTATATATAGAGTTTTCTCCGAATTTAGAAAATAATCTTTTTTTTTCTCATTCTAATAGAGAAATTGTTGGACAAAAATAGTCTTAGGGCTCGTCTGTTTATGTAACAGGGGAATGAAAAAGTAAGGTATTAAATTTTACACATAAAATGTATATGATCGTCATTTTTTGTGAGATTGGAGGAGATGATGGCCGCCCTATATTTACAAATTTAAGGAGGAGATGATGGGGGGATTATTAGCCCATCCTAGAGGTATTAGTTACCCTCCTTCAAATTAGGGAATTAAAAATGGGAGGAGGCTGGAGGGGAATGATTAGAATAGTGATCAATAAATCTTAACTTAAATATGGAGAGGAGAGAGGAGGAGAATGATTAAAATAGTGATTAATGAATTTTAACTTAAATATGAACTATATTCATCATGATAATCATTACCTTTCCTTACGGGGATTTTATATCCTTAAATTAAAAACTTAATACGGAGAATCTGGAGGTTATAGTCCAAATTAAGATACATGTTATTGTTAAGTATGACTAGTCAACGAACTAAGCGAACACCGCACTTAATCACCACACATAAGAGCAACATCGCCATGACATGCACATACCTACTCAATCAATTGTACTTATTGATTGGTATTCAGCCATCCATATACATAGAGGCACTTATTCGATAACTACATATAGTATTTAACAAAAGGAAAAACCCTAGCTAGTTTAGCTAGGGCATTGGAACCCAGTAGGGGCTTTCTTGCCACAAGCGTTGAGGAGCAAGCTGAGGGATACCGGAACGTCGAGCTTGATCCCGAGGAGGCTAGAGGATTTGAGGGCGGTGCAGAGGCAGAGAGCGGCTTCGACATCCACTAAATCCTTGATCAGAGAGCAGCATGGAGTCACTGGAGGCTCCCCGACCTTGATCTTCAAGAGGTGCTTGAGAAGGGTGGCGCAGACGCCTAGCTTGAGTGCGTCCACAGGGCATTTGCCTGTTATGGGTGGTGGTTCAATAGGGCTACTACCACTGGCTTCGCCCTCACTTGCAGAAGTGAGGGCGAAGAAGAGGAGGTTGAGGCAGAGGAAGATTGCGAGTTTCGACATACGTGTACGATTTTAGTAGAGGGCTATTTTCTTTGTTGTTGGAAGAGGTTTGGTTACAAAATGTGAGGTTTTATAGAGGATTTGGATCAAGAGGTGAGTGGAGGCTAGGATGACCTATTCATGTATGATGATGATCGATGTTTAGGGGAAGTTCGATTTGATCTAAACAATTTTCTGTGGATAACTACAAAGTTTGAACAAATTTTGCTCATTTTCCAAACTTGCTTGATCTATAACAAAAGTTATATGAAAATTCTCTAGCTAGTTGTATAAGAGAATGAGTAAATTGATTAGTTGCACTAAGATAATTACACAAAATTGCATAGAATTAGAAAAGATTTTCAATTCTAATAATTTTAGTCATTTTTCTAGATTTTATGCATTGAAATTTATAATATTTTTGTCTCAATTTAATTCTATTAGTTAACCTATACTTTTTTTTTATTACGATAAGAGTTAGATTAACCGTAATTATACTGTTTGAATTCATATAGTCTGGATTTCTATGGGTCGTTGATAACTTGATATGATACTGAAGATCGTTAGGACTCGAGATCGGGGGTCGTGTGGATGGACTGAAGTCCATTGGGACTCTATGATACTGAAGATCGTTAGGAGTCGAGATCGGGGGTCGTGTGGATGGACTGAAGTCCATTGGGACTTGGGATCGGGGTCCTGTGCACACGTGCGCCCATGCGTTAATAGCCTATCACATAAGTCGATCGAGGTTCCATCCTAAAATCAATTGGCAATAGAGGGAGTAACCCACTAACTTATATATTAAGACTTCTTTATTCATATTATCGATGTGGGACTCTTTTGATCTCTTCACATCTTTTATTCTCTAAACATATGAATATCTCATTCGTAGCAACCACCAACTCCCAACCTCTCCAAGACACCAATCTCCACCTTGAGGTCTTCTGCATTTAAAGACATAGCCGTATACATATACATACTAAAAATAGATGAAGGAAATCGCATTAAATAACACTCATTTTTGGGTGGTAATTATCAACCCATGACATTAATTAACTAGTTAATTAGTAACACAATTGGTGTAAAAGGGATGAGTTTTCTAAGTTTTAAGTCAAAAGGTTTGGTTCTTTTCCTTTACTTTGAAGAATTTTGGAAGAATTATAAGTAGCAAGGGCTTATCTCAATTTGGAACTATTATTCGAGTTAAATTAGCTATGTATTGGTCGAGCTTAAATCTGGACTCGCGTTTAAAAATATTTTTGTTTTTGTATTTGTTCTAAGTCAAATGTATTATTTACATGTATATATTTTTTTGTATATTTGCTCTTCAAGCCCTTTTCGCTTCCAGCTGGTGAAGGTCGTCTTCTCCTGTGGCTTGACACGTTGTTCGAAGGACGAAGGCTCTTCTGACATCCAGCAGCAGATTTAGCTTGGGTTTCCTTCTCGAATGTGAGACTATGTCCTGAGATCTTGAAGGAAGTTCTTCTTCTTTCTTGTTTGTTCTTGTGTTGCGTCTTTGGTTTTTTCTTAGATCCGAACTTGTACTCTCTGTATTATTAAATTTAAACAATGCTAATGACTTATAAACTTATTTTAATTTTGATTAAAAGTAGTTTATAAAATATTTTTCAAATTTATAAGGAGAATTTTTCATATATGCATCAAGTTTTTTAAAAATACTTTTTTTAAAATTTAGTAAAATATATTTTTAAAGTTATTTGAGATTCTAATTTAAATAGCAACTAGTTAAGTACCCGTGCAGTGCACGGGCCATACTTTCGAAATATATTGCATATAATATTATTAATTATTTACAATATAATAATATAAATATTATGTACCAGTTCAAAGTGAGCATTTTCTAATATATTGAATGATAACGAAAATCAAATGTTAAATAATAAGAAAATTAAAGCATTACAACCATTAATATAATACCAAAAAATATAACGACTTTAATCAAAATGCATGAATAAGAGAATATACTGAAAAACTGAAATTGACAAAATGTTTGAAAAACAATTGAAATAATTTAAAAAACAGTAAGTATGATAAATATATAATAACAATGTTGATAATGTCTTGTAATTCGCGGTGAACATCTAATTCACCACCCGTGATTAGAAAATCATCACCTACGTGGGAGAAATGTGAGGAAAAACATAAGTGGTGGAAAACAATGTAAGATAAAGGAATAAATACATTGATGTTCCAAAAAAATGTGTGTGGTTTGGGAAGTTGTACCTTTTGTTTTATTACGATTGCATAATTGCATTGCAAATGATTCACATAATAAGGATAATTACAATACTTGGGGGTATGAATGCATGACATAGATTAAAATAAAATTAAATCCTTCAACATTTATACTGATCTAATTCATTTTAAAATAAAAAAAATGCATATTTCATTTAGTATTGAATAATTAATATATAGATAAGATATTGCAATGCACTAAGATATGGTAGTTAATTAGGGTCTGTTTGGATTCCCATTGTATTATATTTATAAGTAAAATACATGTATTATTTTCAAAAGTTACTTATAATAATAATCAAAGAGTTACTTGTTAAAACACAATGAGTGTTTGGATAGGTTAAAAAAACATAATTATAATATATGCATTCATTATCCTTCATTCCTTCCCAGATCTGGTTCCATAACCAGGGCTTCGTGATGTCGCGTTGTGTTGGGAATAAAAAGAATCCCTCCCACATCGGTGGTTGAGAATATAACAAACCAAAATATAAGGGTGGATGAAGCCCCTACACATTGGCTTAAGCTTTTGTGTAAAGTGGTGGATCCCGACCTTATAAACAAAAATAAAAATAAACCCGACACGACTCCCGATTTGATACGACCCGGCTCGGGATTCTCGGATTCTCACACGTTGCCCAAACACAAAGCACAACCATGGCGGTTGATTTAATCAACTACCCTCTCTATCATTCGAATGCCCTCTTTCATTTGTCTGTCCTCCCTAATCAAATTCAACCGCCCTCCAACAAGATTCGGGGATTAGCCCATCCCAATTTGATGGATTTGAAGGAGAAGGGTGGCATAGAGATTATGTTCGGAAGGAGAAGGGAGAGAAGGGCGGCGGCGGGGAGAAGGGTGGCGTAGAGAAGGCCTCGGATCTGGCTTCCCGTTTAGGTGATGGCGAGAAGGGAAGTGGCGGCAAGAAGGCTCAGATCTGGCTCCCATGGAGGCGACGATGGTGAGAAGGGCTCGGATCTGGCTCCCATGGAGGCGGCGGCGGTGAGAAGGGCTCGGATCTAGCTCTCATGGGGACGGCGGCGGCGGCGGCGAGAGGCTTCTCCTTAGATACTTCATACTTCCATGGAGGTGGCGGGGAGGAGGAAGGAGAAGTAAGATGGTCACTCCCAATTTTGAATAGAATAAGGAAGAGAAACTGAGGAAGAGTTGTAAGAAAGGAGTGATTATAAATAAAAGCTTATTGATATAATTGCTTTTTCAACTTTCTCCTCCAAACATTACTTAAAAATTATTTGTATTATAATTTAAATTAATTGTTTATAATCATAAGTAATGTGGAATCCAAACGGACCCTTAATACCTAATTAGTTAATGAATTAATTAGATCTCGCTAGATTAATTGGATTTGGATTTGTGTATATCTCAATTTGTTAAGAGTTGTTATCCTTAATATTGCAATCAGTGGATTTGTTACTAATTGTTATCTTTAATAACTAATATTCTAATTAGATTTGTGAAATAAATTAATTAATTAATTACTAAACTAAAAATTCCCACATTAAAGGAGAAGTCGCTAAAAGCTTTAATTTAACAAACAATTAATACAAATCGATTAAAAATTAACAAAAAATTAAAGTAAATAAAGTAATCTTCAAAATAAAAACAAACCTACGCCGGATGAGGGATTTTAGGGGATCAAAATCATCAATCATAAAAACCAAGATCTCAACTAAATTAGATAAGTTTTAATTTACCAAACAATTAAAACAATTCGATTATAAATATTAAAATAAATCGATAAAAAAAAAGGCTACATTAAAGAAGAAGATGTCACATGTCGTAGGCGACTTCTCTTTTAGTATTATAATATACAATATAGATATAGATTTACGTCAAGTTGACTTTTAAAGAATTGGTTAGGATCTCAACTAAATTGGATAAGCTTTAATTTAACAAACAAATTAAAGCTACGCGGGTTTAATCTCCAATTCGAAATTAAAATAAACAAATAAACAATTTAATCTTAAAAAAAAAAGTTACGCCAGATTTATTGCTACGCCGGCTTCATATATACAAAATCTTAACTAAATTAGAAAATCTTTAAAATTGAAGAAGGCCGAAGGATCCAAATCATCAACTAATGTAGATAATTTTCCTTTTTAATTTGTTTTAATTAATTATTTGTTAAATTAACACTTATCTAATCGATTAGAAATATTAAAATAAATAGATTAGATAATTTTCCTTTTTAATTTGTTTTAATTAATTGTTTGTTAAATTAACACTTATCTAATCGATTAAAAATATTAAAATAAATAGATTAGATAATTTTTCTTTTTAATTTGTTTTAATTCCTTTTTAATTTGTTTTAATTAATTGTTTGTTAAATTAACACTTATCTAATCGATTAAAAATATTAAAATAAATATATTAGATAATTTTTCTTTTTAATTTGTTTTAATTAATTGTTTGTTAAATTAACACTTATCTAATCGATTAAAAATATTAAAATAAATAGATTAGATAATTTTCCTTTTTAATTTGTTTTAATTAATTGTTTGTTAAATTAACACTTATCTAATCCATTAAAAATATTAAAATAAATAGATTAATAAAAAGGAAAAAAGAAAAATGGGCTACATTAAAGGAGAAGCCGCCACATGTCGTAGGCGACTTCTCCTTTAGTATTATAATATAGATAGATGTTAAAATATTATAATATCATATACGTTTGACAAAATCTTATTAGAAATAGATAATGGGTGGTGAGTTTTTAACAAAAACCATTTAACGGGTGGTTAAGTATAAGAATACATATTTAACGGGTGGTTTTCTGTAAATTTTACTTCTAAATTTGGCGGAGCTATGCAAACCGGAATGAACAGCCCTGCACACGTCACCCCCATTCCGAGTCCATTAAATGACAGTTGTACCCCTAGCTCCTTTCCTATTCCCCGCTGTATCCCCTTCTCCAAAAAATGCAGTCGCCCTGATAAAACCAGCCCAGAATTCAAGTCTCGACCTTTCCACCCTCTCTCTAAAATTGGGGTTCTGCAAGATTTTTGCTCATCTCAGCAATGGCGATTAACCTCAACGCAGCTTCAGCTTCCGCTTTGTCCGCCGCCGTCGACGCCAATTCCCCCTCCGTATTCCCTCCCACCCGCCGGCATTCCAATTTATCCTTCCCTCTCTCCCCCAAGCTCAAGGTTGGATTTCTATCCACGGTCGCTCTCTCTCTCGATCTCTCTCTCTCTCTCTCGATCTCTCTCGATTTTCGGCTTCATTGGCTCTGTCAATGTGTGGAAATTTTGGATCTTTAATCTTTTTGTTCTTCAATTCCCCGCATGTCGTAATTGTCGTACTGTGATTGCGATTTCCGATCCAATTGATTTCGATTCGGTTTAAGTTTGCTTTGTCGCTGCTGAATATTTGTGTAATTCTTCCATTTTAAGATTGGGATGTGTTGATGAATGATGATTAGCATGTTTGTTGGTAGCAAACATTGAATTTGTGGTCAGTTCGATTTCTTTGGTTTTATCGTCCTTTGAGAGAATTGGAAGTTGGCCACAAGGCGCTAATCATATTATTCACAGCTCTCCTCCACATCATGATCTGCTAAATTTTGCTTGATTGAAGTGATTTTCATTGAGAGATTTCAATTATCTCATGCTTTTATATATCCTATCTAGTTGTAATGACCTTTGCTTAATCTGCAAAATACCACTGCAGGGCACTTCAGGTATTCGATGCAATGCCACAACCAAGTCCCAGTTAAATAAGGTAAGCTCCAACCTTTGTTACACACTGCAAGTCCTTTTTCCAATTGCCAATTGTTGTTTCTATTAATGTCTGTCAAGGTTGGTAGCGATGGATCGCTAGACGTTAAAGCTGTTCTCGATACCAAGTCTGGAGCGCCGGCCAAAGGGATTGAAAATGAGAAGGCAGAGACTGCAGCATTGGCTTCTCCGGAGGCCATATCTGAGTTTATCACTCAAGTGAAAAATCTTGTCAAGTAGGCCAATTTGACTGTATATTTGTCCTTTTCGACCATTCCCAAAAGAACGGCAATTTATGATTTTTTCATCTTTTAGGCTAGTGGATTCAAGAGATATCGTGGAGCTGCAAATGAAGCAACTAGATTGTGAGCTTTTGATTCGTAAGAAGGAAGCTATGGCTCCACTTGTACCTCCTGCCCCTGTACATATGGTGCAAGCACCTCATCAGCTATCAGGAGCACCACAATTTGCTGCACCTGCACCTACACCCACACAGGCTCCCTCGGCACCCTCACCAGGTCCTCCTCCATCTGCTCCCAAGCCAGCTAAGTCATCACATCCGCCTCTTAAGAGTCCCATGGCAGGGACATTCTATCGTAGCCCAGCACCAGGTGCTCCCGCCTTCGTAAAGGTATCTCTTTCTAGTTAGTTCCTTCTTTTTCTTTTTTTAATCCATTTATTTAACCTTGGCCTGTCTCTTTGTTGCCCTTTTTGAAGAATAAAGAAAACGCTGATTTTATTGTTCCTTCTGGTAGGTGGGAGACAAAGTTCAAAAAGGGCAAGTTGTGTGTATCGTGGAAGCCATGAAGTTGATGAATGAAATTGAAGTAAGTTCATCTCTTCTAGATGTACATTTGTCACGCAATCTATTTCCTGTAACAACTTATTACAAATGTTTTGTGATGCTACAACTCATTAAAGAAATGTAATGACCAGTAGAATAAGATGAAATATGAAAAGGTGGTGTTTGACTATCATATTGCTCTCTTTTTGTGGAAACTTGATAAGGAAATATAAGACCATTAGAAAAGTTGGTGTGTACATTGTGATATGTCCTACAAAAGAAATGCAAATTGGAGGTTGACAATCCAAGGTATCACTGCGTTGTGTAGCAATTCATCCTTTATTCCATGATTTTAGTGACTAACACTCCCTATGCTACATTGGAGGCGGTAATGGTTGGATAGTTCATGTAAGAGACATGACTTGTTATAAGAACAAATTAGATGCCCTAATTTGTTTGGGTTTGTTATAATAGGAATACAACATTCTTTATATTTTGGTCTGCGATAGTTGCTTTGTAAACATGTGTTCTGTTGTTTTATGTTGCACGCCACACTTAAGCAGAGAAACATTGTTTCTGCATTCTGATGTGGTCTATGTTCTGTTTTCCTTGTCAATTTATGTACAGGCGGATCAATCAGGGACAATAGTTGAAGTCATTGCAGAAGATGCGAAGCCTGTCAGCTTTGATACGGTATGCTGAGCTATTCAATTTGTATGTGTTTATTATATGACTACATCTTTTTGCTCACTTGTTAGTCGGGTCTTTGGCAGCCACTCTTTGTGATACAGCCGTAGGCCCGTAGGGACATCAACTGCTCAGCCAAGTTTGTTCGTAATGAAACCAAGATTGGCATTCTCCTAAGTTATTTAGGTTCATATGTTAGAGTATGGCCTCAACTGCAGGTTCTGCTAGGAAACCGGCTAAATAGGCTTTTGTGACTTGTGACGAGAGAAACCATGTTCGTTTGAGTTTTTTGTTTCTCTGAGAATTTGTAACATTGGATGCGGAACTTTATTGTTAGAACTCACATTTTTACTTGATTTTTCACTTGAGGTCCATTGGAGAATGTTTATTGCATGAGAAAATAATGATACCCATTCTTTTCACTTGAGTTCAGGCTAGATAGCCTCCTGTTCGAACTATTCGTGGAGGGTCATTTGCTAGAAGATTTTCGGGTCAGATGGGTAGTGTATTTCACGCCTTGACCAGAAATGCATTGAGTACAAACATAAACAGGCAAAACAGAGATGAAAGTAGTGAATTAGCTCAGTTTTATGAATCAATGGACTCATGGACGCGAAACGGATGTTCTCTCCAGCCAGATTCAGTTCCGGCGATCAGAACTGGGTTATTTTGAAATGCAAGGTATCTGTTGTTACCTTGATGAGAAACTTTTACCAAAAACCCTAAATTCCATGTCCAACCTACACAGTTTTACCAAGTTTCTGGCATTATCAAAACCAACTTAACTGAACATATCACAACAAACATTGTGGTTACCACAATCCTCAAAGTCATAGCTCAATGTAGCTGAAGTGCTGAACAAGACAACTGCAGCCACCAAACTCAAGTCTCAAACAACTGCAGAATGATACTGTACAAAACGTCAGCTTCTTGCAACTGACCATCTAAACGGGCAAGCACCCGAAACGAAACAAGGTGTTTCTGAAGAAGAAAAGGGCCATGTCGGTGATCAATAGTTAGCTCCCCTTCGTGGATACATCTACATCTCTTGACTCTTTATTGTTAGAGTTCAAACCTGAAAAAAAGTCATTCGAAGCAATGCTCAAACGGCATAAGTAACAGAGAAGGCACTGAAGAATCAGGAAAACACATAGCAAGATCAAGATCAAAGAGCAAACTCACATGAAAATCAAAGCATCAAGCATGGATGACAATAAACTCTTTATTTTTAATATAAACACGACTTTAATACTTTTAGTACTATTTAAATTCACACTATCTTTCGCTATTTTTACTCGATATCGACAATTTCTTCCTATGGTGATATCAACAATTTGGACAGTGACGAAAAAAGAGATTCAACAGCCAGAGGCGACACCAGATTAGTGTTTGATGATTACATTATTTGAACATCTCTTCAATGAACAAGAAAATAGTTAAATAGGACGAAAATCATATACTTGCACAACCTCTCGCGGTACATCATGCCTGTGCATAGACTGGAGGAGACCCGAAAAGGACTCTGCATTCATATTTGAAGTGCATCTGCAATGGAACCAACAGGACTGATTACTTCAAAAGGCGCTTGGTTTGCTATAGCTTTCACAATTCACAGTGAGGGACCATGAATGGAAAACCAGAAATACGAAAAAGCCATCTCCGAATCTGTGACAAGGCATTTATGTCTATGGGATTACCATCGTTCTTGCGCCATGTACACTTTGGGAAAACTCCGTGAGCTGCTAAAACATCACAGCATCACATTCTATAAAATTAAACACATTCCCAATCCTTCCTTCCTTCCTTCCTTCCAAACAAAGGCCTTTGATCAAACAACTATAAGTGACAAAGGCCTTTGGTCTTGGATTAGAACTGCAATTGTATTCATGTGACTTAAGATTAGAACTACAGTTGGTTCTCTATAGGAACTTGATTTCTTCATTACCTTTTAGTAAGTACAATATATGAGAAGTTGGTTTTGGGGATCTCCAAATGGAAACCTGATTTGATTGTAATCAAAACTGAAAGGAGTGAACTAGCTCAGTTTGATGATTACATTATTTGAACATATTCTCTTCAAGGAACAAGAAAATAGGACGGCACTCACACACTTGCAGCACAGCTCCTTGTGATACCCCATGCTTGAGCGAAGTCCTCAGACCTGAAAAAAAGACTTGGTATGTGCTAGATTATCACAGCAAATAAGAACTAATCTTACAAGAAACAATTCATTCATATTTTGAAGTGCACCTGATATCTTCAAAACACACTTGGTTTGCGATGGCTTTAACTGTGAGAAGGCAGAAATCGGTAATCCAGAAAAACGAAAATGCCGTCTCTGAACCTGTGAAAAGACATTAGTTTCCAAGTATTTACAAATGACGATAACAATATCAGGAGAAATATGGCAACAGATAGTAGAACATGTAGGCAACATTACAATCGTTCTAGTGCATAAACTGTCCCAATGAAAGCAAGAAAGACTGTAATATAAGCGCTCACCTACGTTGGACCATGAACTGCTAAAATCAGCCAATGATATACGAAGTTCTCCCTTATAACAAACTTGATGCATTGATCCTTTTATCTGTTTTAAGACTCCAAGCTATTTAGGAAGGTTTATGAATCAATGGACTAGTGCAGACCAGATTCAGTTTTGGCAATTAGAACTGGGGTTGTTTTGAATCTGAAGGTATCTTGCTACTTTGTTGAGAAACTTTTACCAAAATCCCTGTTAACATTTAATATCAGCATCCAAATCAGATTCTTCAAATGCTGCATCTTGCTAAAGAGTGGCTAACGCTACCCAAATTCCATGTTCAACCTACATAGTTTACTGAGTTTCTGACATTATCAGACTCAACTTAAATGAATATATCATTGCCCTGATGGAGGATACTCTCCCACGTTGAAGAAAAGGCCCATCTTAACTGAATATATCACAACAAACATTGTGGTTATACCACAATCCTCAAAGTCTAAACTCAATGTAGCTGAAGTGCTGAACGATCATTGAATTGAATAAAATTGGCATAGACTGATAGACCATAGAGCTTGAAATTAACATCAAAATTTTAAGGTAACAACTAATACTAGAGGCATATCATAATCCTTAATGTGGATGCTGTCATTAGGAGCATTTCATTACTAGTCATATGAAAATAAGACAAGTGAATATTAGCAACCACCAAACTCAAACAGCTGCAGAATGATACTGTACAACACGTCAGCTTCTTGCAACTGACCATCTAAACGGGCAAGCACCCGAAACGAAACAAGGTGTTTCTAAAGAAGAAAAAAGGGCCATCTCGGTGATCAGCAGTTAGCTCTCCCTCGTGGATACATCTACATCTGTTGAATCTTTATTGTAAGAGTTCAAACCTGAAAAAAAGTCATTCAAAGCAATGCTCAAACGGCATAAGTAAAAGAGAAGGCACTGAAGAATCAGGAAAACACATAGCAAGATCAAGATCAAAGAGCAAACTCACATGAAGATCCAATGCGTTCCTTTATTGGGCTTCCAAATGAAGAGAAATCAGGGAGGGAGTTTATCCATCTTTGACAATTTCCATCCGTCTTGATAAATTTCACTAAAATGGACATTGTGTGCAAGTCGGGTAAAATCTTGTTGTCGTGCATTTTCCAAAGAAGCTCTTCAATTCTTGTACCTTTCTTCTTACAAGCAAAGCCACTGATCAATGCATTAAAAGTAATGACATTAGGGGAACAACCCTTGATGTTCATGTCAAGAAACAAATCATGTGCATCCTCCATCATCCCGGCTTTGCAATACCCATCTATGAGAGTGGTAAACGCCACAACATCACACTCAAAGCCAAAACTTTCCATAAAAGAAAACACATTTCGTGCATCCCCAATCCTTCCTTCTAAACAAAGGCCTTTGATCAAACAATTATAAGTGACCAAGTCTGGAAATTGACCCCTTTGGGACATCAATTTTAACACTTTTACGGCTTGTTCAACACTCCCTTTCTTGCAAAGATTGTTAATTATAATATTGAAAGTCACCACATCTGGCAAAATACCATCTCCAATCATAGTCTCCAAGACCTTTCTTGCCTCCTCGTCGTTTCCATAGAGGTAAAGTCCGCCGATCAAGGAATTATAGCTAATGACATCTGGAGAAACACCAATACTTCGCATTTCGATGAAAAGCTCTTTAGCCTTATCAAAGTCACCTTCTTTACATAATCCATCAATCAAAGAACTATATACAACAACATTGGGGGAAACACCACTAGATTGCATTTCTAAGAGGAGCTCTTTCGCCTTATCTACTTGCCCTTGTTTACACATGCCATCAATCAAAACACCATAAACAAAGACATTCTGAGAAAAACCTCTAACCTGCATTTCCAAGAAAAGCTCTTGACCCTTGCCTAGATACCCTTCTTTGCATAGTCCATCAATCATGATCGCATAAGTAACTTGATTTGGTTGACAAGCAGCATGTGCATCCATCCTTCTCATGTTGTTGAATAAACTAATAGCATCTTCAACTTTCTTCGAATGAAAAAGACCTTTAAGCAAGGTACTTATAGTCACATTGTTAGCAAATATTCCCTGATGATTCATCTCATTGCACAAACTCATAGCTTCTTCTATCTTCCCAATTCTGCAGTAGCCATCCACTATCGTGCTATATGTAACGACATCGGGGAACTCGCCTCTCGATATCATTGTCTCCAAAACATCCGTTGCCTGTTCCAGCTTGCCCTTCTTGCAAAGTGAATTTATCATAATGCTAAAAGTCACCAGATCGGGCTGAACATCATGATCGATCATTTCAACAAGGAGAGATTTAGCATCTTCTTCCATGCCTGAACGACATAAGCCATCAATAAGACAACTGTAAGAAACAACGTCCGGAAAAATTGCTGCATCCTTTTCCTTCGTATCAAATCCAGGCCATTCCACACATCGACCATTAACTAGGACAGAGGATATTGTTTTTTGCTGAGAATTCTGTTCAGTAGTACCCACCTTACCATGTACCATATCTCGATGCAACTCAAGGGCTGCAGCGGCGTTCCCGGTCTTGCACAACCCATCAATTATAGTATTATAAGCAACAATGTCGGGAGTACACCCTAACCGAATCATCTTTGAAAACAAGACAAGAGCTTCAACCATTTTCCTCTCCAAACACAATCCTTTGACTAGCGAATTAAAAGAAAAGATATCAGGGTGGTAGCCGTTCTTCAATATGAGGCCTAGAGCAGAGAATTTAGCACTCCCTAGTCTCATTCTAGAATAGCAGTTGAGCAAAATATTCAAGATGACGAGATTCGACCTCGGACCAAGAACACCCGAAATATCCAATGTCTTGTAGAAAGATATGACAACGGAGAAATGCTTACCCTTGACTAGAGCACCCAATAGTGTATTGAAATGTGAAATTGGGGGCGAAGGTCTCATACAAAGCATGTGGTCGAAGAAGTAATGTGCATCACGAATGTCAATTTTGCCAGATTTACAGTCAATTTTCAGGAATCTGTCCAGTGCAGTCCTTGCACCGCCTTTATGGGAGATAAATGAAGAGAGCTTTCTGATGTTAACTGTTGAAGACATTCTCGATTGCTGTAAAACTCCAAGAAGCAGCGAATTAGAGGAGGCAACCGAGATAGGGGTGAGGTGAGGTGAGGGATGGAGATGAATGAAGCTATCAGAACAATAAAAGGCAACAAAACATACAGAGAATGTGCAGCAGACAGAGAATCAGGACAAGGCGAGAGAGATCAAACCGATGCGAGAAGAACATACCATGACCATTAGCAGACGAGAGACGGAGGGATTGGAGGCGAGACAAAGAGGATCTCCTTTGATGAATTGATGCTCCTTGTATTTGTAGGGTTTTCAGGTTTTGGATGAATGAGAGAGGTATGAAATTCAGGAGGTGGGTGGAAGAAGAGGGCGTTGTCCTACTTTGAGGTTATTTACAAAAAATAGGCTAAACGTTTTTAAGCTTTGAAAAATAGCACCAATTATAGAGTTATTTACGAAATAGGCTAAACTTTCTTTTTTAAGGGAATCATTCCTAATTTAGGAATTTATCTTATCCTATACCTTTACAACTTTTTTTTTAACAGTAGGAGGCAATAATTGAATGTGCTAACGACACTCATACAAGATGATGTTTTGGAACTCACAACAACCGGAACTCAAACATTTACAACTTTTTTTGGTTGAAGAGAAATCATGGGATTTTAATGTATGAAAATAGAAGAAATCAATTTTTCTTGTTTGGACAATTAAATTAGAAAGATTTAATTAGAAACCATGAAAAAAGAGACATAAAATTATGAGAGAAGGAAGGAAAATGAATCCCACCAAAATGGTGGAATTTGATGGAAAATCAGCATCAAGCATGTATGACAATAAACTCTCCATTTGAATGAAAATAATTTTCTAACATTTCCCTCTTAAAAACCAAACATGGAAAAATTTCCATTTTTTGCAGATTCTCACCTCTCATTTCTCTATTCCCGTCCTTTTCATCATTTTCAATCTTTTATCTTCCTTTTTCTTTCTACTCATTACAAATTTGTCAACCACAACATTAGGGTATAAGATAGAAATATCAATATACTAATATGTGCTCAAAAGTAGGGCTATTATTCGAGCCGAACGAGTCAAGTGTTGCTGGTTCATATTCAGTTCATTTAGGATATGAGCAAGTTCGAGCCGAACCTAAAATTTGACTCCAGCTTTAAAATGTGCTTATACTCGGCTCGTTTAGGAAATGAGCTAGCTTGAGCTTTCGAGCTCTAAGCAGTTCTACTTGCTCATTATACAGTAGCTTAAAGGAAATTTTAGAAATTCCAAAAGTTCGAGCTTAATTCGAACGAGTCAAGTTTTAGACCGAGCTTAAAAATGTGCTCATACTCAACTCGTTTAGAAAATAATCGAGATAGAGCCGAGTTTTTACCAAGCGAGTACGACTGTACGAGTCGAATTCAAGCGGCTCGTGTTCACATACCACCCCTATCCAAAAAGTATCCATTTTTGTTTAATAGGAAACATTCAAAGCATGGAAAATTGTTTTTAGAAGACGATTTAAATCCACACTATCTCTCGCTGTTTTTACTCGATATCAACAATTTCTTCCCATGGTAATATCAACAATTGGACAGTGACGAAAGAAGAGTCAACAACCAGAGGCGACACCAGATTAGTTTGATGATTATTTGAACATTTTCTCTTCAATGAACAAGAAAATAGGATGAAATCATACACTTGCACAGATCAATGCATTAAAACTTAAAAAAAGTAGTGACGTTAAGGGAACAACCCGGCTTTGGCTTTGCAATACCCATCTAAATGCCCAACAAATTTAAAATAAGTGCAGAATGACACTGTACAAAAACTTGGTTTCTTGCAACTGACCATTTAAATGCCCAACAAGGTGTTCGTCAGGAAGAAAGGGCCATCTCCATGATCAGCAGCTAGCTCTCCCCCGTTGATGCGTCTACCTCTCTTGATTCTTTCTTGTAAGAGTCCAAACCTGAAAAACAGTTCATTCAAAGAAATGCTCAATCAGGATAAGTAAAAGAGAAGGAATTGAAGAATTAAGAAAACGCATAACTAGAACAAGATCAATGCATTCCTTTATTGGGCTTCCAAATGAAGAGAAATTGGGGAGGGAGTTTATCCAACATTGGCAATTTCCATCCATGTTGATAAATTCCACTAAAATGGACATTGTGTGCAAGTCGGGTGAAATCCCGTTGTCGTGCATTCTCTGAAGAAGCTCTTCAATTCTTGTACCTTTCTTCTGATGAGCAAAGCCACAGATCAATGCATTAAAACTTAAAAGTAGTGACGTTAGGGGAACAACCCTTGGTGTTTGTGTCAAGAAACAAATCATGTGTGTCCTCCATCATCCCGGTTTTGCAATACCCATCTATGAGAGTGCTAAACATCACAGCATCACATTCTATAATATTAAACACATTCCGTGCATCCCCAATTCCTTCCTTTCTTCCTTCCAAACAAAGGCCTTTGATCAAACAACTACAAGCGACAAAGGCCTTATAGCACACATCTGTCACATCTAATGGCATTTGGTCTTGGATTAGAACTGCAATTGTATTCATGTGACTTAAGATTAGAACTACAGTTGGTTCTCTATAGGAACTTGATTTCTTCATTACCCTTTTAGTAACCGGAACTCACAACAACCGGAACTCAAACATTTACAACTTTTTTTGGTTGAAGAGAAATCATGGGATTTTAATGTATGAAAATAGAAGAAATCAATTTCTCATGTTTGGACAAATAAATTAGAAAGATTTAATTAGAAATCATGAAAAAATAGACATAAAATTTATGAGAGAGGAAAAGAAAATAAATCCCACCAAAATGGTGGAATTTGATGGGAAAATCAAAATCAAAGCATCAAGCATGTATGACAATAAACTCTCCATTTGAACGAAAAAAAATTTCTGTCATTTCCTCTTAAAAACCAAAAAATGGAAAAAATTTCATTTTTGCAGATTCTCACCTCTCATTTCTCTATTCCCGGACCAATATACTAATATGTGCCCAAAAGTAGGGCTATTATTCGAGCTGAACGAGTCATGTGTTGCTTATTCATATTCAGTTCATTTAGGATATGAAGAAGCTTGAGCCGAACCTAAAATTTGACTCCAACCTTAAAATGTGCTTATACTCGGCTCGTTTAGGAAATGAACGAGCTCGAGCCGAGCTTTTTTTCGAGCTCTAAGCAGTTCTACACTTCTAATTGCTCATTATACAGTAGCTTAAAGGAAATTTTAGAAATTCCAAAAATTCGAGTTATTCGAGCTTAATTCGAACGAGTCAAGCTTTAGACCGAGCTTAAAAATGTGCTCATACTCGACTCGTTTAGAAAATAAACGAGATAGAGCCGAGTTTCTACCGAGCGAGTACGAATCGAATTCAAGCTACTCGTGTTCACATACCACCCCTATCCAAAAGTATCCATTTTTGTTTAATAGGAAACATCCAAAGCATGGAAATTGTTTTTAGAAGACGATTTAAATCCACACGCTCTCGCTATTTTTACTCGATATCAACAATTTCTTCCCATGGTAATATCAACAATTGGACAGTGACGAAAGAAGAGATTCAACAACCAGAGGCGACACCAGATCAGTTTGATGATTATTTGAACATTTTCTCTTCAATGAACAAGAAAATAGAATGAAATCGTACACTTGCACAGATCAATGCATTAAAACTTAAAAAGTAGTGACGTTAGGGGAACAACCCGGCTTTGCAATACCCATCTATGAGGGTGTTAAACATCACAGCATCACAACAACAACAACAACAACCCAGTATATTCCGCGATAAAGCGGAGTCTGGGGGTCGGGATGTACGCACTCTTTCCTCGAACTAGTCGAGAGAGTGTTTCCGGAAGACCCAAAACAATAAAGCATAGGGAACACAACCTCCAAAAGGAATAAATAGCATATAGATAGAAAACAGAGGCCTTAGCACACATCTGTCACATATCTAATGGCATCACATTCTATAAAATTAAACACATTCCGTGCATCCCCAATTCCTTCCTTCCTTCCTTCCAAACAAAGGCCTTTGATCAAACAACTATAAGCGACAAAGGCCTTAGCACACATCTGTCACATCTAATGGCATTTCGTCTTGGATTAGAACTGCAATTGTATTCATGTGACTTAAGATTAGAACTACAGTTGGTTCTCTACAGGAACTTGATTTCTTCATTACCCTTTTAGTAAGTTAAAAAGTTCAAAAGCTCGACAAGCCGCTGCATTAGTGTATTATCATAATACAGTAGGTATCACAAGACACACAGTCTACACTCAATGTAGCTGAACAATCTTTGATTTGAAGAAAATCTGCATTAAGCTCACACTTTTTAGGTAATAACTAATACTAAAGGCATATCATTGTCCCAGTGGTGTATACAACCATTACTAGTTATAGCCAGTCATATTAAAAATAAGATAAGTAGAGATTCGCCAAGTTATTTCAAATTTAAAACAAGTGCAGAATGACACTGTACAAAAACTTGGTTTCTTGCAACTGACCATTTAAACGCAAAACAAGGTGTTTGTCAAGAAGAAAATGCCATCTCCGTGATCAGCAGCTAGCTCTCCCCCGTTGATGCATCTACCTCTCTAGATTCTTTCTTGTAAGAGTCAAAATCTAAAAAACAATTCATTCAAAGTAATGCTCAATCAGCATAAGTAAAAGAGAAAAGGAATTGAAGAATTAAGAAAACGCATGACTAGAACAAGATCAATGTGTTCCTTTATTGGGCTTCTCTATTTGCTTTGATTTCTATGTGTCTGTGTATGGATCTCTTGCCTAATCTAGATTTAAGCTCTATCAGAAACCGCAAGGGACCAAAAATTGCTAACCCGCAGAATGACAGTGTACAAAACTTTGGTTTTCTGCAACTGACCATCTAAACGGCCTAGCACCCAACAAGATGTCTGTAAAGAATAAAAGGCTCATCTAGGTGATCAGTAGTCAGCTCTCCCGCGGTGATGCACCCACCTCGCTTGCTTGTTTCTTGTAAGAGTTGAAACCTGAGAAACAAGTCAATCAAAGTAATGCACAAACAGTATAAGTAATCCATCCTTCTCACAAACAGTATAAGTAAAAGAGAAGGTATTGAAGAATTGAAGGGGGGGAAACTAGAAAAGAAATTAGATCAAGATCAATGAGCAAACTCACATAACGATTCAATGTGTTCCTTTATTGGGCTTCCAAATGAAGAGAAATCGGGAAGGGAGTTTATCCAACTTTGAGAAGTTCCATCCATCTTGATAAATTCCACTAAAATGGACATTGTGTGCAAGTCAGGTAAAATCTTGTTGGCGTGCATTTTATGAAGAAGCTCTTCAATTCTTGAAGCTTTCTTCTGACGAGCAAAGCCACTGATCAATGCATTAAAAGTAGTGACATCAGGGGAACAGCCCTTGGATTTCATTTCAAGAAACAAATCATGTGCATCTTCCATCATCCCGGCTTTGCAATACCCATCTATGAGAATGGTAAACGTCACGACATTACACTCAAAGCCAAAACTGTCCATAAACGAAAACACATTCCTTGCATCCCCAATCCTTCCTTCTAAACAAAGGCCTTTGATCAAACAATTATAAGTGACCAAGTTAGGAAATTGACGTCTTTGGGTCATCAACTTCTATGAAGTTGATATGCATATTATGTGCTTTCCTAATGCACATAACAGCTGGTGTCCTTGCTCACTATCAGCTAACTTTGCTGAGCTCACCTTATCTCATTTTCATTTCATTTCAGCTGCATTTCGATTTGGTTGTAATAAGGGACAGCTTGCACTATTTTGTTTGTTTGTGATCTTCCAATCATAGGTGAGGATTCCATGCTATATATGCAGGCCTCTCTCTATGTTTCCTAGTAGGGTTTTGGGTAATTGTGAGAGCTGCAAGGCATTCTGGCCGCCTCTGCACTTTTCCCATATTGAATATCAATGAAACAGTGACCGAAGCTTCACTGATTTTGCATCTTTCTTCCTTATTTTGCCTTGATCACTGCTAATGCAGTATATATATTGATCTTCTGATCAATTTGTTCACATGGTATCAGAGCGATAGGCTTTCGATCTGAATTTTTCCGCTACAAACATCAGGAAGAAAGAAGATGGCTGAAACAAACAACACTCCCAATCCAGGAGATGGAGATGGAGACAGAGATGTCAATAATCAAGGTAACTTGAATGATCCTTTATTTCTATCAAACTCTGATCATCCGGGGTCTCAACTAGTTGCTGTGACCTTTGATGGAACTAATTTCATGACATGGAGCAGAGGTATTATGATGGCCTTAGGGGCCAAGTGCAAACTTGGGTTTATTACTGGGAGTGTTGTGAAACCTGTTGAAGAAGGGATGAATCTTCAAAGGTGGATAAGGGCAGACTATATGGTGAGATGTTGGATTTTAAATTCTGTTAAAAAGAACATTGTTGAGAGCTTGATGTATGTCGAGTCCACTAAACAACTCTGGGATGATATAGTTGAAATGTACAGCCAGGTGAATGCTCCTTTGATTTTCCACATTAAAAGGAAACTGAACAATGTAAGGCAAGGAAGTATGAGTCTTACAGATTTGTTTAACACTCTTAAGAAGCACTGAGATGAGCTTCAAGTGCTGGAAAAAAGGCCAGAATGCTCATGTGGAGCTATGAAGAATTGTGGATGTAATTTGGCCAAGCAGTTGAATGAAATGGAGGACAGAAACAGGCTTATGCAGTTACTAGCCAGTCTGAATGACAGCTATGAAGGGGCCAGAAACTCAATTCTAGCAATGGATCCTTTGCCCACACTTGGCAAAGGATACTATATACTGCAGCAAGTGGACATGGGGTCTGAGGCATCAGGAGGAACTGGTAGTGGCATGACTGATGCAAGTGCTTTTGCAGCTAATAAAAATCATTTTTCTGGGAATTTTTCTGCACAGGGGAATCAGTCTTATAGTGGACAAGGAACTGGAGCTTATTCACAGAGCAATGCATCCTCAGGTTTTGGTGCACAGAATCAGAAGAAAGATTGGAAGGAACTGAAAAGGATCAAGCTAGCTTCCAAGTGCAGTCACTGTGGATGGAAAGGGCACACTTCTGACCAGTGTTTTAAATTACATGGGGTCCCTGAATGGTTCAAGGAGTTGAAAGAAAGCCAAAGAAACAACTCAGTTGGGAAGAGTTCAGCTAATGCAGCAGGATCTATGAGTGGGGGTATGATGAACAACCCTCTTGAAGAGACCTCAGGTAACACAGAAGGGCAGATTGACAATGCTATGGTGAATGCTGTCTATCAGGAAGTCTTGAAGAGGATGAAGAGCAAAGGTCAAGCAGATAATGCCTTTGCCAACTTTGCAGGTAATCTATCTATTCATGCTAGTTCAGTCAACTTATCCTTACAAGCTAGAGATGAATGGATTGTAGATACAGGAGCTAGTGATCATATGATGCCTATTGATCTTTTTCCTCACACCAAAGTCAGACTTTGCAAACCTGTGCTCATTGGTTTGCCTGATGGGACTGTGAAAACTGTTACTGAATCAGGAAAGTTGCAGATAACTGATACTATTTGGTTGAATGACATATTACTGGTGCCAGATTTTAAGCACAGCTTATTGTCAGTTGGAAGATTGTTAGATGACAATGAACTGATAGCTGTATTTACTCGTACATCTTGTTATGTTCAGGACCCTGGAACTAAGGAAGTGATGCTGTCTGGTGAGAGGAAACATGGGCTATACAAAGTGTTGTCAGCTGATCAAGCAAGGAACTGGGGAATCAAGAAGCAGTGTTATGTTTTGCCTTCAAAATCCTGTAATAAAGCTAGCTGTGATTTAGATGTAACACATGCTAGACTTGGACATAGTTCAGTTTCAAAGATGAGACATTTGCAGTTTATGAATCAGGCAGACTTGAATGATTTTCATTGTGACACTTGTGCATTGTGCAAGCATCACAGACTTCCCTTTGAGAGGAATTTAAGCAAGGCAGATAAGCCTTTTGATTTGATCCATATGGATTTATGGGAGCCATATAGAAATGTTACTTATAATGGTTTTCAGTATTTCCTTACTGTCCTAGATGATTGTTCTAGGATCACTTGGACCTTCTTGCTCAAAAATAAAATGTAGGTATACAAGACTGTGACAGATTTTCTAGCATATGTGAGAACTCAGTTTGAATGCTGTGTGAAATGCATAAGAACTGACAATGGCACTGAATTCACTTCAAGGCAATGCCAAGAATTATTTGCTGAGAAGGGAATTATTCATGAGAAAACAGTACCTTATACTCCCCAACAGAATGGGAGAGTAGAGAGAAAACATAGGCACCTTGTGAAGACTGCTAGGAGTATGAGATTGCATGCAGGATTGCCAATCAAGTTTTGGGGAGAATGCATTTCGTCTGCAACTTATGTGATCAACAAGTTGCCCACTGAGATCTTGAAATGGAAGTCACCCTATGAGGTGCTATTTGGAAAGTCTGCTTCATATGATGAGCTGAAGGTACCTGGTTGCTTATGCTTTGCCTCAGTAAATCAACCAGGAAAAGATAAAATGTCAGCTAAGGCAAGGAGGTGTGTATTTCTTAGCTATCCTCATGGGCAAAAGGCCTATAAGGTGTGGGACTTGGACTCTAGAGTCACATTCATCAGCAGAGATGTGACATTTCAAGAAAAGAGGTTCCCTTTTAAGGAACTGGAAGAGCCAATGCAAATGGCTCAAAGCGAGGAGCAACATATTTTACCCCTTGTGAATCCTGCCACAGACACTGAACCTCAAACACAATACCATCCCCTCTTAGCACACATACACCTATTCCCATACTCAGCTTCAATGATGAAGTGGTGCCTAATACCTCTTCCTCCTCCTCTTCCTCACATAGCCCCCCTTCCCAAACACATATCCATAATCCCATACAAACACAACCCAATGTCAGCTTCTTAGATGATCACACTGAATTTCCACCTTTAAGAAGGTCATCTAGAGTCATTAACCCACCTAGACACCTGCAGGATTTTGTCCAGCAAAACAGAAGAAGTAATTCTTCTCAGTCTCAAAGCTTTCTTGTCACTTGTCTTGATAAAACGCATGATAAAGACCCTGCATTTATTCCATCCTTTGCTCTTATGGCAAGCTTACATGAACCTGTGCACTACAGACAGGCTGTGACAGAGGATCATTGGGTGAAAGCAATGGATACAGAAATTGAGGCTCTTGAGGCAAATAGAACATGGGAGATGGTGGATTTGCCACCTGGAAAGAAAGCTATAGGAAGCAAATGGGTATATAAAATCAAGTACAGACCTGATGGATCTGTAGAAAGATTTAAAGCCAGATTGGTTGCAAAAGGATACAACCAAATAAAGGGAAAAGATTATAAGCATACATTTTCCCCAGTTGCCAAGTTTAGCACAGTTAGATTGCTGTTGGCATTGGCAACAATTAAAAATTGGCCATTACATCAACTTGATGTAAATAATGCCTTCTTACATGGGCATTTAGAAAAGGAAGTTTTTATGCAGCCACCTGAAGGATATGCCTTATCAAAGCCTAATCAGGTCTGTAAGCTCAGAAAGTCTATTTATGGACTCAAACAAGCTTCCAGACAATGGAATGCTGAGCTTTGTAGATTTCTTATGAAGCTGGGATATGAACAATGCCTTGGAGATTATTCCTTATTCGTGAAGAAAGTAAGAACTGGTATTGTAACAGCTCTTGTATATGTTGATGATCTCCTCTTGACTGGTGATGATGAGGACTGCATACAGCAAACTAAATTGGCTTTACATCATGAGTTCACTATTAAGGATCTGGGATATGCTAGATATTTCTTGGGCTTGGAAATCTCCAGAAATGATTCAGGCACTTACCTTCACCAAAGGAAATATGTGGTTGACATATTATCTGACTGCAACATGCTTAACTGCAAACATGCTTCTTTTCCTCTTCCTAGGGGATTGAAACTGTCCACTGATGTAGGAGACATATTACCAGATCCTGAGATTTACAGAAGATTGATAGGGAGATTGTTGTTTCTCAATCTCACTAGACCTGATATTACTTATGCTGTCCAGCATCTTAGCCAATTTATGACTGAACCAAGACATCCTCACTATGAAGCTGCCTTGCATGTCATAAGATATTTGAAAGGCACTCTGACTGTTGGCCTTCATTTTCCTACATCCTCTTCTGCATCTCTTGCAGCCTATTGTGATGCAAACTGGGGCACATGTCAGTTTAGTGCAAAATCCTTAACTGGATATTGTGTATTCTTGGGCAATTGCCTGGTTTCATGGAAAACAAAGAAGCAAAACACTGTCTCTAAGTCATCTGCTGAGGCTGAGTACAGAAGCATGTCAACCACCACAAGTGAGTTAATTTGGGTAGAAGGCATGTTGCAAGCATTATCTGTCATTGTGCCACAACCTATACCTCTATACTGTGATAGCAGATCTGCAATTCATATAGCTGAGAACCCTGTCTTTCATGAAAGAACCAAGCATTTGAAGATAGATTGTCACTTCATACGCCAATACCTCATCACTGGTTTTATTCATCCTCAACATGTGAAAACAGGAGTACAACTTGCAGACATTTTAACTAAACCTTTGGGTGAAAAGCAACACTTATTCTTTGCTCTCAAGTTGGGTCTTGTAGGATTCTCAACAAGCCCAACTTGAGGGGGGATATGAAGTTGATATGCATATTATGTGCTTTCCTAATGCACATAACAGCTGGTGTCCTTGCTCACTATCAGCTAACTTTGCTGAGCTCACCTTATCTCATTTTCATTTCATTTCAGCTGCATTTTGATTTGGTTGTAATAAGGGACAGCTTGCACTATTTTGTTTGTTTGTGATCTTCCAATCATAGGTGAGGATTCCATGCTATATATGCAGGCCTCTCTCTATGTTTCCTAGTAGGGTTTTGGGTAATTGTGAGAGCTGCAAGGCATTCTGGCCGCCTCTGCACTTTTCCCATATTGAATATCAATGAAACAGTGACTGAAGCTTCACTGATTTTGCATCTTTCTTCCTTATTTTGCCTTGATCACTGCTAATGCAGTATATATATTGATCTTCTGATCAATTTGTTCACAACTTCAACACTTTCACGGCTTGCTCGACACTCCCTTTCTTGCAAAGATTATTAATTATAATAGTGAAAGTCACCACATCTGGCAAAATACCATCTCCAATCATAGTCTCCAAGACCTTTCTTGCCTCCTCGTCGTTTCCATAGAGGTAGAGTCCGTCGATCAAGGAATTATAGCTAATGACATTTGGAGAAACACCAATACTTCGCATTTCGATGAAAAGCTCTTTAGCCTTATCAAAGTCACCTTCTTTACATAATCCATCAATCAAAGAACTATATACAACAACATTGGGAGAAACACCACTAGATTGCATTTCTAAGAGGAGCTCTTTCGCCTTATCTACTTGCCCTTGTTTACACAGACCATCGATCAAAGCACCATATACGAAGACATCCGGAGAAAAACCTTGGCCCTGCATTTCCAAGAAAAGCTCTTGACCCTTGCCTAAATAGCCTTCTTTGCATAGTCCATCAATCATGATTGCATAAGTAACTTGATTTGGTTGACAAGCAGCATGTGCATCCATCCTTCTCATGTTGTTGAATAAACTAATAGCATCTTCAACTTTCTTCGAATTAAAAAGACCTTTAAGCAAGGTACTTATAGTCACATTGTTAGCAAATATTCCCTGATGATTCATCTCGTTGTACAAACTCATAGCTTCTTCTATCTTCCCAATTCTGCAGTAGCCATCCACTATCGTGCTATATGTAACGACATTGGGGAACTCGCCTCTCGATATCATTGTCTCCATAACCTCTGTTGCTTGTTCTAGTTTGCCCTTCTTGCAAAGTGAGTTTATCATAATACTAAAAGTCACTAGATTGGGCTGAACATCATGATCGATCATTTCAACAAGGAGAGATTTAGCATCTTCTTCCATGCTTGAACGACACAACCCATCAATCAAACAACTGTAAGAAAAAGCATCCGGAAAAATTGCTGCATCCTTTTCCTTCGAATCAAATCCAGGCCATTCCACACATCGACCATTAACTAAGACAGAAGATATTTTTTTTCGCTGAGAATTCTGTTCAGTAGTACCCACCTTACCATGTACCATATCTCGATGCAACTCAAGGGCTGTAGCGGCATTCCCGGTCTTGCACAAACCATCAATTATAGTATTATAAGCAACAATGTCAGGAGTACACTCCAACCGAATCATCTTTGAAAACAAGAGAAGAGCTTCAACCATTTCCCCCTCCAAACACAACCCTTTGAGCAATGAATTAAAAGTAACAATATTCGGGCGATGGCCATTCTTCAATAGGAGGCCCAGAGCAGAAAATTTAGCACTCCCTAGTCTCATTCTAGAATAACAGTTGAGCAAAATATTCAAGATGAAGGGATCCGATCTCGGCCCGAGAACACCCGAAATATCCATTTTCTTGTAGAAAGATATGGCAAGGGAGAAATGCTTACCCTTAACTAGAGCACCCAATATGGTATTGAAACGTGAAATTGGGGGCGAAGGTGTCGTATGAAGCATGTGGTCGAAGAAGTAATGTGCATCACGAATGTCAATTTTGCCAGATTTACAGTCAATTTTCAGGAATCTGTCCAGTGCAGTCCTTGCACCGCCGTTATGGGAGATAAATGAAGAGAGCTTTCTGATGTTAACTGTAGAAGACATTCTCGATTGCTGTAAAACTCCAAGAAGCAGCGAATTAGAGCAGGCGAACAGAGATTAGGGGTGAGGTGAGGTGAGGTGAGAGATGGAGATGAATGAAGCTATCAGAACAATAAAAGGCAACAGAACATACAGAGAATGTGCAGCAGACAGAGAACCAGGACGAATGAGAGAGGTATGAAATTCAGGAGGGAGTGGAGGCGAGACAAAGAGGATCTACTCTGATTAATTGAATTGATGCTCCTTCTAGGGTTTTGGATGAATGAGATAGCCGAGAGGCGTGATTGTGTGAAATTCAGGAGGTAGAAGAAAAGGGTGTTGTCCTACTTTGAGGTTATTTACAAAAAATAGGATAAACTTTTTTAAGCTTTGAAAAATAGCACCAATTATACTACTCCGTAGTTTTTTTACAAAAAAATCTTTGCCTCAGTGACGGAAAGGTTGACCGAAATTCCAAAAATATTTGAAATATACGTGTCCAAAAGCATCCACTTTTACTTAGTAAGAAACCCATCCAGGTGCGAGACTATTAACAAGATATCAAAATATCTATTGACAAGATAGATCTAAATAATTTAGACAAATCCTTTTTAACTTTAGAAACTAATTACAAATCGGATCGAAACCAAAAATCGTATCAATAAAAACAAATAAATCGTATCAATAAATTTCATTAAGTTTCCATGTAATTATGAATTTTTTCTAATAATGATATGTAATTGACATAATTTATTGTCAAACAATAAAAATAATTAAATCCTGTCAAACAATAAAACAAATAAAACTTATTGTTAAGGAGTGTTTTAATTTATTTGTAAATTACAACTTTTTTTTTTAGACGAAGAGGTTAGATCATACGGATACAGAGTATCTCTCTCCATTAACATATCTTTCGCCACTCTCTTTGGACAAGTAGTTGCACCTTGCACTAATACGATACTGTTCAAGAGTTTAATAAATACAAGCGGTTCAAAACTCATGAAGAAGCTTTGCTTCAATGAGCAGGGTTATATTAAGCGGTTAGATGTTATTAACCTTTCAACGAACTTTGATCGACTTAACCGGTGGGTTAGTTACTCCTACTCTTTAAAAATTACCAACCTTCTTCTCTTTGCCAATCTTGATGAGGTCCTAAAGTATGTACTCCTTGGCCTTTGGGTTCTCATACAGTGCAGCGAAATCGCCCTTAATGCCGTTCTCTTGAGCCCATCGTTCGAGTTAAATGTGAATACTATATAATTACACACATACACGCTCTTTTCAAAAGAATGGTAGACTTGGAAGATGGTGATTAGAATGTATCCTCCACAACATTTTCAAGAAATTAAAGCCTTTAAAACCCGTTCTGGCCTCTCTGAGTATCCAGTGATGCTTCCATAAACTTTTCAACGATTGATGAATCTATCCACATGGTCTTTGATTTGAAGAAAATCTGCAAAGACCATATATGGAGCTTAAAATTAACATCACATTTTATAGGTAATAACTAATACTAAAGGCATATCAATATCCCAATGGTGGATACAACCCTTTATTGTATGTGTAATGAAATGCTGACATTAGGAGCATTTCGTTACTAGTTATAGCTAGTCATATGAAAAATAATATATGCGAAGATTCGCTAAGCTATTTCAAATTTAAAACAAGTGCAGAATGACACTGTACAAAAACTTGGTTTCTTGCAACTGACCATTTAAATGCCCAACAAGGTGTTTGTCAAGAAGAAAAGGCCATCTCCGTTATCAGCAGCTAGCTCTCCCCCGGCCTCTCTTGATTCTTTCTTGTAAGAGACCAACAATACGGCTGATATATGATTAGAAAGAAACAGAAACTGCTAACCTGCACACGAATAGTAAGACGGGAAGCATAGGAATGACCAAACAGATGTAGCTGCAGAGCAGACAATCAATGTTTCTTTCATGAGAACATCCACCCAATGACCAATGGTGGATGCTACCATTTATGTGTAATGAAATGCTACCATTAGGAGCATCTCATTAGTAGTTATAGCTAGTCATATGAAAAATAAGATAAAGAGGATTTGCAACCACCAAGAAGATCCGCCAAGCTATTTTAAAACTCAAATAACTGCAGAATGACACTGTACAAACTTTGGCTTCTTGCAACTAACCATCTAAACAGCCAAGCACACAACATGGTGTTTGTGAAGAATAAAAGGTCCATTTCTGTGATCAGCAGCTAGCTCTCCGGCTTGATGCATCTACCTCTCTCTATTCTTTCTTGCAAGAGTTGAAACCTGAAAAACAAGTCATTCAAAGTAATACTCGCATAAGTAAAAGAGAAAGCATTGAAGAATCAAGAAAACACATAACAAGATCAGGATCAAGAGCAAACTCACTTAAAGAATCAATATGTTCCTTTATTGGGCTTCCAAATGAAGAGAAATCAGGGAGGGAGTTTATCCAACTTTGGCAATTTCCATCCTTCTTGATAAATTCCACTAAAATGGACATTGTGTGCAAGTCGGGTAAAATCTTGTTGTCGTGCATTTTCCAAAGAAGCTCTTCAATTCTTGTACCTTTCTTCTGACACGCAAAGCCACCGATCAATGCATTAAAAGTAATGATGTCAGGGGAACAACCCTTGGTGTTCATGTCAAGAAACAAATCATGTGCATCTTCCATCGTCCCAACTTTGCAATACCCATCTATGAGAGTGTTAAACGTCACAACATTACACTCAAAGCCAAAACTTTCCATAAAAGAAAACACATTTCGTGCATCCCCAATCCTTCCTTCTAAGCAAAGGCCTTTGATCAAACAATTATAGGTGACTAAGTTAGGAAATTGACGTCTTTCGATCATCACCTTTAACACTTTTATTGCTTGCTTGATACTCCCTTTCTTGCAAAGATGGTTAATTATGATATTGAAAGTCACCACATCTGGCAAAATACCATCTCCGGTCATAGTCTCCAAGACATTTCTTGCCTCATCGTCATGTCCATAGAGGTAAAGCCCGTCGATTAAGGAATTATAGCTAATGGCATCTGGAGAAATGCCGCTACTTCGCATATCGATGAAAAGCTCTTTAGCCTTATCTAAGTGCCCGTCTTTACACAATCTATCGATCAAACAATTATATGCAACAACATTGGGGAGAACACCACTAGATTTCATTTCATAGAGGAGCTTTTTAGCCTTGTGTACCTTCCCCTGTTTACAAAGGCCATTAATCAAAGCACCATATACAAAGACATCCGGAGAAAAACCTCTGTCCTGCATTTCCAAGAAAAGCTCTTGACCCTTGCCTAAACAACCTTCTTTGCATAGTCCATCAATCATGGTCACATAAGGAACTTTATCTGGTGGACAAGCACCATGTGCATCCATCCTTCTCATGATGTTGAATAAACTAATAGCATCTTCAACTTTCTTCGAATGAAAAAGACCTTTAAGCAAGGTATTATAGTCAGTAGTCACGGTCTCGTCTAATTTTCCCCGATCATTCATCGCTTTCCACAAACGCATAGCTTCTTCAATCTTTCCAATTCTGCAATAGCCATCCAATATCGTCCTATATGTAATAATGTTAGGGAACTCGCCTCTCAATGTCATTGTCTCCAAAACCTCCGTTGCCTGTTCCATTTTGCCTTTCTTGCAAAGTGAGTTTATCATAATGTTAAAAGTCACCACATTGGGATGAACATCATGATCAATCATTTCTACAAGGAGAGATTTAGCATCTTCTTCCATGCTTGAACGACACAACCCATCAATCAAACAACTGTAAGAAAAAGCATCCGGAAAAATTGCTGCATCCTTTTCCTTCGTATCAAATCCAGGCCATTCCACACATCGACCATTAACTAGGACAGAGGATATTGTTTTTCGCTGAGAATTCTGTTCAGTAGTACCCACCTTACCATGTACCATATCTCGATGCAACTCAAGGGCTGCAGCGGCATTCCCGGTCTTGCACAAACCATCAATTATAGTATTATAAGAAACAATGTTAGGAGTACACCCCAACCGAATCATCTTTGAAAACGAGACAAGTGCTTCAACCATTTCCCCCTCCAAACACAATCCTTTGAGCAATGAATTAAAAGTAACAGTATTCGGGCGATGGCCATTCTTCAATAGGAGGCCCAGAGCAGAACATTTAGCACTCCCTAGTCTCATTCTAGAATAGCAGTTGAGCAAAATATTCAAGATGAAGGGATCCGATCTCGGCCCGAGAACACCCAAAATATCCATTTTCTTGCAGAAAGATATGGCAAGGGAGAAATGCTTACCCTTAACTAGAGCACCCAATAGGGTATTGAAACGTGAAATCGGGGGCGAAGGTCTCGTATGAAGCATGTGGTCGAAGAAGTAATGTGCATCACGAATGTCAATTTTGCCAGATTTACAGTCAATTTTCAGGAATCTGTCCAGTGCAGTCCTTGCACCGCCGTTATGGGAGATAAATGAAGAGAGCTTTCTGATGTGAACTGTAGAAGACATTCTCGATTGCTGCAAAACTAAAAGAAGCAGCGAATTAGGGCAGGCAAAAAGAGATAGGGTGAGGTGAGGTGAGGGATGGAGATTAATGAAGCTATCAGAACAATAAAAGGCAACAAAACATTCAGAGAATGTGCAGCAAACAGAGAACCAGGACGAATGAGAGAGGTATGAAATTCAGGAGGGAGTGGAGGCGAGACAAAGAGGATCTACTCTGATTAATTGAACTAGCCAGTACCCCGTGCGCGAACGCACGGGATTTTTAAAAACCATATGAAAAGCACCAATAATATTTATCGGATAGTATAGTATTATATATGACGCATGGAATTTATACATTATTGTTAAACTATAAACTCATCTTTCCATAGAAACATCTTAAGTAAACTCCTCTTATTTTTCAGATGTTATCATATTAATCAATGCGTTTTAGATGATAGGATTTCAAATCTCGTCTAAATTATCTATGGTTATGCGTAATTGTGTAGTTAATTATCATGTTGCTTAGCTTTTGGTCTGTCAATTGAAATAGAATTCAGATAAAAAAAATCACTTGAAATTACAGAATATGAGGATACAAGAACCTCTGCAAGACTACAACTACCCTTCTCCAAAATAATATAGTAATTTGTTTTTGAGGAAATAATAGAAATCAAGGTTTGAGAAATGAATCAATGCAAAGATAGAATTCTAACATGATCAACACTCAAATTTAAAATTTCACCACCTCCTGTCAATTGAACGGCCTTTTCCAATTTGGCCTAAACTGTTTACAAGTGATAGAACCTAAACTCTAAAAAAATAAAATGTGAACTCGAACTCAATCATCTTCATTAGCAGCTGCAGCCGCAACTCTAAAGGAGAGGAGCAGTGAATATTATTAGCTTGCAGCTTTCCCTAAAGTATTATCAACTTGTAACTATCAGCTCTAACTTCCATTATGCTCCGTATGAGATAATGGTTGAGCTCGTTCCTTTTTTGTTGTCGAGGTTGGCCGTATCATGTCGAATTGTCGATTCCTAGACTAAATCATCCACAAGTAAGTAAATGAGTCGGTTACAAACACCTTAATTACACATTTGTATTAAAGCATATGTTCATCACTTGAGACATTTAGCCTAATGCAACCCTAATCATTCTCAATGCTTCCTCCTTTGTATTTATACTCTAGCCAAGGGTTAACTATCTCCATTAGATTCCCTTTTTGTTGTAGAAAAAATGTCTGCCGGCCATGCATGAACCAAAAAAAAAACAAATGGTGCTTCATAAGACATCTATCGCCATAAAAAGAATCAAAATTGGCTTTCTTGAGTCATTGTTCTCCAAAAGTGCGCAACATTTCAGCAAGTGTAATGCAATGTACTTATTGATTTTTCATATCATGTGGGGCAGTAGGAAACCAATATAAGGAAAGAAACAAAGTTCCACCTTTAACATGCCTATCGGGGAAAATGAATAACCATTCCATTGGGTAAAGGAAAGATTTTCTAACCATTTTTATTCATGACAGATGTTGAAAAAAAAGCCAGAGGTGCAGAAGAAGGTGTTTTGCAAACGCTATTTCCACCCTTGATCTCTGTTCTCTCTACATCACAAAATCGCCCAAATCTCAAGCAAGGACTGTTAGCCATACAGAGCTCCAAAGTGTCAAATAGATCAAAACCATGCTCCAAAATTCAGTTGTAATGACGTAAAAGTTGCTCCATCTTCTAAAATTTCACATGCTATAAAAAAATCAGCAAACTGTACAATGGTAGAAAATTTCGACAGTCACAAAAAATCAGCAAGATTTCTTCAGAAAAAAGAAAAGAAAAAGCAGCAAGTATGGAAATTGGAAAGAGCATGGAACCCCATGATGCTCATTTCAAACAAATCTATTGGAAAGAAGAAATTACCTAATATATATGGCAAGAGGGAGAAGGTCATCTAGCTTATGTTAGAGGAGGACAATGCCTTTCCCCCCTCTAGATCTTGGGTTTCATAGAATCCTTCAATGAGTTTATCTTGTTTGCACGGTCTCTAGTTTGAGACACGTCAGTTGGTGAAAACGACCCTCCTAAATCAATTGCAGAGGGGGTTATCTTTGGATTTCTTATCATTTTTTTACAAGTCTTACCTCAAGAAGAAGATGTTTAGTAGTTGTAGGAGTATCCTCTCTTCCTAGCTCATATTTGAAACAACTTCTTAGAGCTCCAAAGATTATCTCTAGCTCTGATGGCGTTTGTTAGACCTAAAATACATAGTTGACAAATTGTATCATGATTTTAAGAAAATAAGACGGTAACATGAATGATTTGTACAAACCAGTGTGCCTCTCTGCCACACCACCTTGTGCTCCAAAACCTCGAACATCAGAAACAACAACACCATGAATGCCGGTTTTCAAAAGAGCCTACATTAAGAGATAAGCCGATCACACGAAGACGAATAGCAGTAAATTTGATTTCTGAATGTAGCTTCAGGTTCAATAATCTTAATTCAGTCAACTCTATCAGAAATGTCCAACCTCCATTATATGTCTAATATATCTTCTCTCTAGGCAAAAAGCCCAAAAAACAAATGCAAGCACAAAAAAATAGAAAAAGAAGAGGACTAAGAGAGTTCAACAACAAACCAACCAAACAGACCACGATACCACACGCCATACGTTGCGCAAAAGATCTATCCAATTGCCAAGATGAAAAAACCCATACTTTACATGGATTCTTAAATCTTAACCATATGACATTGATATTCCTAGCTTCTTCAATCATAAATATATGAACAATTACAATCCTAACCTCTAAAGAACACAAATGCATAATCAACAGCAAAAATACTGAATTTTAACCCTTGTCCTCATTATCCTTGATTGACATTGTATCTTGCTGAAATACAAGGAATAGAATTCCAAGTAAGACCCATTCATGCATGATGCATTTAAATGTTCCAAATTACAATTAATCAATTAAATGAATAACAAACCGCATAAGAGAACTCTTACCGAAGAGAGTCTGGTTTCATCCTTATAACAACTCAATTTGGAAGAAAGTAAATTCATTTACAAATCCCTTTGGTTTTCCAAAACGCCATAGAAGTAATAAGGTCTCCAAAGAACAACTTGCTTTTTCCCCCTTATCTATGTATTCTCTTGCATTTCAGCTACCAAACAATACCTCACCCAATAAAAAAGAATAATATGATTGTTTGCGCATATGGATCTATATCTGCATATACATAAACATAAATAAACATATATAAGAAGGAATGAGTTAATTCTTGTTTAGTTGTTGCTAAAAAAAAGAGTTAATTCTTAAAAATTACAAGCCCTTTATCATTTTTTAAAAGAAAAATCTTGTACTAAATATGCGGTTCCTACACCACTGGAAAAACCATATTGGAGAGAAACATACTTAGAAAGAACAATGTTAACTCCTCGATAACATACAAAACCAAAAATGCCTCATCTGCCATCTACTGGAAATATTATTCATTCTTTCTTTTCTGGAATAGTGGCCATGAAATATTCTCTTTTAGTTGTAGCGTGTATGGAAAAAAATTCCAGTAATATGGATTTGCTTAGAGGGCTTAATTTTAGTTTTCTTTGACCAGAAATATGCATATTCAAAATAAATCATGGCTTTACCCCTGGTGGATGATGGCTCTAATATATTTTTAGAAAGTTGATGGAATTCTTTAAGATGCATAAACATCAAAGAAATTATTAAAACATCGGTCTCTAACTCACTAGGATTATACAATATATTAGTATCTCAGGGTATCTCGGTGAAGTTTTATTGTCAGATGATAAGCATGAAATTTAATGCTTTACTATTGGATAGATCATACTATAACCTAACTCAAAAGAATTCAATTTTTTTATAGGACCTCACGTAGGTTTCAGGAAGGTAAAGACTAAATGAAAATCTAGATGCAAGGACGTACTCAAAGCTGTCATAAAGCACTTGTGACAGAAACATACCTAGACACTTGAGAATTAAAAAAAAAAACAGAAAATAGATTCAAATAATGAACATGAAAGCACCAGAAAACGCACAGAAGTAATATCAACCGGAGTCCAGAGCACAAGGGAGCTTCAAAATGCATAAAGAAGTAATATGAGGTTCAGATAAGTTTAGTCAGATACCATGTAAGGAATTTGACTACTGCTGCAAACCCGATTGCTGTTGTAACTCTGTTGTCTAAGATTGCATCTGTGTCATCTTTTGTTGTTGCTAAGGTTGTTGTTGGCCACCACCTAGTAGGTTTAACAGCAAGGTAGAACATAATTAAGCTGAAAATTTCATGGAAGGTGAAGCATAACATACACTCCATGTGTTTATCCTTGTTTAAAAACAAAATGCTCTGGATTTCATATGTCTCAAAAGTGGCTAAACTAAACAACTCTAATCATTTTAGAAAGAATGGAAAAAATAGTCTCAAGTTCCATACCTCGTATAATAGTCTCGTTAATCTTTGTTTTTGGAATTGCGAAATGATCAATGCAGAATCATGTGAAATCGACCCGCTGCATTAAAAAGTTTGTATTTTTCTTGAGCTATATAAAATTTTCAGTGTAATTTGTATTTGACAGTTGCAGACTGGCTGAAATATGCTCTAAAAACTCCTTTCGAAGTCTGATTTTTATGCATGAATAAGTAGTCATAAATAAAGAAAGTCATATGCTTTTAATATTTCCCTTAGCACTAGTAGTCAGTACTTACTCTGAATAAAATGCACCAATCTTGTGTGAGTCTGCGGCAAGTCATAAAAATGAAAGAGTAGAAATCAGTAACCCATTTTCTGAGAGGCATGTGAAAAATCAGTAACCCATTTTCTGATATTCATATTTTGTTAGGTTCAAACAGCTTAGGACATAAGGCTATAAGCACATAATTACAAAAACCCTAATTACAAAAACTTGAAAAACAAATTCAATTAAATACTTCCGTGGAGGATTCAACTTGGCGAGAGAGACGGCGGTTTCCCCCTCACCTTCGTCGCTCAATTGACCAAAATCAAAGTGGTTGGAAATCGGAAGGAAGGCTGAGCGGTTTCTCACTCGCTGAAATGTACAAATAGAGGTTGAACAGTTGAAGATCGCGTCTGAGAGAGAAGATCGCCCAGCGTTTATGAGAGAGAGAAAGCGCAAAAAGTAAAAGATCGAACACGAAATCGAAAGAAAAGAAGAAGAACAGACCAAATTATGCCGGAAGCGGTTATCGACCGCGATGGGTGAGAACTCCCCTGATGTTGATGGTGCCTTCTCCGAGTCCTTGTTGTTCAGATCTCATCTCCGGTGTCATCTCCACCTCCACTGACAATAATAGAGAAGGAAAAGATGAAGAACCGAAGGAGAATTTGGGGGTGGAGTCTTGGAGAGGGCGCGTTAATGGCGGTTCCACTGCCCTCATCACCTCCCCTCTTTCCCCTCCACCAGATCCCCTTTCGCGCTCATCCTCCTACCCAGCACTCCTGCTCTCTCCCGCACCGGCTCCACCCTACCTCCCCGCGCTCCCGCCGCACTGGATTTAAGAAAGAAAAAGAAGGAAGAAATTTCAGAAAGAAAGAAGAAATTATAGAAGGAGAGGCGTCTGAAAATCGGGAAAAGGAGGCTTGAGAACGTAGGAGTCTAGGGGATAACTGTCAAAAAAAAATTAAAAATTAAAAAACATCACAAAATTGCTCTGCTAGACACGTGGAGCATTCTTTTCAACAAACAATGCTTTTTTGCTCTTATATTGTAGGGATTGATGCTCCTTCTAGGGTTTTGGATGAATGAGAGAGGTGTGATTGTGTGAAATTCAGTAGGTACAACTTCTGCCTGCTGTCTACCTAGTACTAGGGGTGGTATTCGAGCCGAACGAGCCGAGCCGAGCTTGACCTGTTCAAACTTGGCTCGAAGGAAAAACGAGCCGAGCCGAGCTCGAGCCTAAAAATTACACGAGCTATTTGTGCTCAAGCTCGGCTCGCGAGCCCAACTCTAAACTCGAGCTCGGCTTGATAAGCTCGATCAAGCCAAACGAACGAGCCTAAGCTCGTTCAAGCTCGCCATATGAGCTCGTTCAAGCTCGTTCAAGCTCGTGAGAGATGTACGTTGAAGCCCACGCAATTACAGTGTCATTGAGGAATTACAAAAAAAAATATAGAAATTCCTTGAAAATCCAAATTCAATTAATCAATTGAGAGGAGAAATTGATTCGGGAGCAATTACTGACTTACAGTTGTACATGAGAGGAGGAATTGAATACAAAAAAAATTGAAAATCCAAATTCACAAGTCCTAAATTAGTTAGATAACCCAAATCGCAAGTTCATACAAGTGAAGAGGAGAAATTAAAGCAAAGACAAATTGGGAGAGGAGGAAGTAAGCAAACTGTCAGAGGAATTAAGAAGGAGTTGAGTCCACCGCTGCCGAGAATAATCAAGATCTCTGTTGAGAGAAGATGCAAGCAGCAGCGAAGCGAAGGCACGATTGAAAGCACAAACCAGATCTGGGCGAGAGATTCAAATCTGAGACACGACCTCCATGGACGCCGGCCAGATCTGAGCAGAAGGGTAGCCGCAACAACTGGATCTGGGTGAGAGGTTTAGATCTGGGTAGGAGAAGGAAGATACGACCGGAGCAAGTGGAGATTTCAGCAATAGTTCATCAGCGTGACGAACAACAAGTTCGCCGACGAGAGGCGATTGAAACCCCTAGCAGCAGTTCGCCGGGCAGAAGGAGAGACTAGGTTGAGGGAGAAGAAGGGAATGAAGTGAGGAGAAAGTAGGGATTGAAAATGAACGGAGGGTCTTCGGGACAGACGGCTATTGAAACCCCAAGCGCCTAATACAACCCTAGGGGCAATCTTGTATTTTCGCCCAACGAGCTTCCGAGCTCGGCTCGGGCTCGGCTCGGGCTCGGCTCGAGCTCGGTTCGAGCCCAAAACCCTGTTCAAGCTCGGCTTGTTTAGTGCATTCGAACGAGCTCGAGTCGAGCTTTTTCGAGCCGAGCTCGAGCTGTTCGGCTCAAGTAACAGCCCTACTACCTACTGAATTTCACACAATCTTGTAAAAAAAAAACTAGGGAGTATAATTGGTGCTATTTTTCAAAGCTTAAAAAAGTTTATCCTATTTTTTGTAAATAACCTCAAAGTAGGACAACGCCCTTTTCTTCTACCGTAGTTTTTTTTTTTACAAAAATCTTTGCCTAAGAGCAGCTTCTCTTTTTGGTGCTTCTCTAAAATAGAGAAAATGAGATATTTTAGAGAAAAAAATCAACAGTATCTCTAAACTTATCTCTAAAATAGAGAAATTAATGGAGAAAGTGAAAAAATCTCTAAATTTAGAGAAAATGTTAGAATCTGTAAAATTTAATGCGTTCACCCATTTCAATGTCTACCTATTTGTTCATTGGTTGTTGCCTATTTATTTAATAAAGTTATTGAAATTTTATTTATTAAATTATGAATTTATACATCTATTATAGTGTATAATAAATGTAGCGATTTGTAAAATAGAGAATCTGTTGGAGTTGTGGTGTAAGTTTTTTAGAGATTTTATTATTTTGTTCTCTATTTTAGAGATTTTTTAGAAGTGTCATTGGTGATGCTCTTAGTGACGGAAAGGTTGACCAAAATTCCAAAAATGTTTTTAATATACGTGCCCAAAAATATCCACTTTTGTTTAGTAAGAAACATATCCAAGTGCCCACCCAAAAAAAAAACATATCCAAGTGTGAGACTATTAACAACATATGATATCTATTGACAAGGTAAATCTAAATAATATATCAAAATCGATATAAACCTAACTCTAATCAATTATTCAATTTCTGCCTTTATTGATTTGCCAATTCCTTAATCAAACATAGCAGTTAGATCTGAGCTGATATGGGCTAATCCGCCCGGTTAAATTTGCGAATTTGAATAAGACAATTGACCCAAGCGGACGGCTAGGTCCGTTTCGGTTGGCTCATAGGGCCGGACTTGGACTAGGGTTAAGCCCGACAGACCGGTAGACCCGACCCGCCTTTATATTTTACTTATATTAATTTTTATTTTTTTAGACAAAGAGGTTAGGTCATATGTATACGGAGTATCTCTCCACTGGCATATCTTTCACCACTCTCTTTCGAATAGTGGTTGCACTAATCCTATACTCGTACAAGAATTTAAGAAATGCAATCAGTTCAAAACTAATATTCATATTCAGGAGGAGATTGATGAGAGAGGAGAGAGGAGAGAGGCACAGATTCACATAAGCGAAAAGCGATTGATGTTATTTTATGCAGGTAAACAAATAGGCCGATTTGTTTGAACCATCAAACACAATCAATCGTTTGAGGAAGTTAACCAAACACAATTAAATGGACTGGGCTCTAATATTCCGTTTGATGGGCCTAATTTAAGCCAACCAAACGGGCCCTCAAAGTTAAATGTAAATACTAGATAGTTACACATACACGCTCTTTTCAAAACAATGGTAGACTTAATTAGAAGATGGCGATTAGAACCAGGTTATTTTGAAATGGTGATCTAGTAACAGCTTGAGGAGAGCAATGGGTAATTTAGTACCCAGTGATGCCCTTAGGCCTTCCGAATGCTCCCATAAACTTTTCAACGATTGATGAATCGCGTTTTCAGAAATGTCACAAGGAAGTTTGCGTTGGTGTTTTTTCGATGACATTCTGGTCTACAATCCAACTTGGGAAGCTCGTCTCAGTCAGCTCAGAGATGAAGGGGTTATCCTCCTTGATCCTAACCATCCTCTTAACGTCTTCTCGAACCTTATTACAAACCACCTGACACTCACCAGATCGATGGTGGGAAAGTGAAGAAAGTCAAGAGAAGGACATGATGCTCTTGAATGGAAATGGAAAAATCCATAGGAAGTGGCAATCACCTGGCATTCACCTGGCATTCACCGGATCAATGACATTCTAGATGCTTGTGGAATCACTTCCACACACACTCATCCTGAAATGAGACAACAAAACCATTAATTGGATGTGTAATGAAATGCTGACATTAGGAGGCATCATTACTAGTTATAGCTAGTCATATGAAAAATAAGATATGGGAAGATTCGCTAAGCTATTTCAAATTAAAAACAACTTGGTTTCTTGCAACTGACCATTTAAACGCCCAACAAGGTGTTTGTCAAGAAGAAAAGGCCATCTCCGTGATCAGCAGCTAGCTCTCCCCCGACCTCTCTTGATTCTTTCTTATAAGGTACAAACAATACGGCTGGTATATGATTAGAAAGAAACACAAACTGCTAACCTGCACACGAATAGAAAGACGGGAAGCATAAGAATAACCAAATCGGAAGAAGCAAATTGGGCTAAAGAATCGATGTAGCTGCAGAGCAGACAATCAAATTTTCTTTCATGAGAACATCCACCCAGTGGTGAATGCTACCATTTATGTGTAATGAAATGCTACAATTAGGAGCATTTCAATAGTAGTTATAGCTAGTCATATAAAAATAGGATAAGAGTATTTGCAACCACCAAGAAAATCCACCAAGCTATTTTTAAAACTCAAATAAAGAACTACAGACTGACACTGTTCAAACTTTGGTTTCTTCCAACTGATCAGAAGTTAGCTCTCCTTCAAGGATGCATCTACATCTCTCGACTCTTTATTGTAAGAGTTCAAACCTGAAAAAAAACTCATTCAAAGCAATGCTCAAACAGCACAAGTAAAACTAAGAGAAGGCACTGAAGAATCAGGAAAGCACATAGCAAGATAAAGAGCAAAGAGCAAACTCACATAAAGATCCAATGCGTTCCTTTATTGGGCTTCCAAATGAAGAGAAATCGGGGAAGGAGTTTATCCAACTTTGACAATTTCCATCCATCTTGATAAATTTCACTAAAATGGCCATTGTGTGCAAGTCGGGTAAAATCTTGTTGTCGTGCATTTTCCAAAGAAGCTCTTCAATTCTTGTACCTTTCTTCTGACAAGCAAAGCCACTGATCAATGCATTAAAAGTAATGACATTAGGGGAACAACCCTTTGTCTTCATGTCAAGAAACAAATCATGTGCATCTTCCATCATCCCGGCTTTGCAATACCCATCTATGAGAGTGTTAAACACCACGACATCACACTCAAAGCCAAAACTTTCCATAAACGAAAACACATTTCGTGCATCCCCAATCCTTCCTTCTAAACAAAGGCCTTTAATCAAACAATTATAAGTCACCAAGTCAGGAAATTGACGCCTTTGGGTCATCAACTTTAACACTTTTATCGCTTGCTCAATACTCCCTTTCTTGCAAAGATTGTTAATTATAATATTGAAAGTCACCACGTTCGGCAAGATACCATCTCCAATCATAGTCTCCAAGACCTTTCTTGCCTCCTCGTCGTTTCCATAGAGGTGAAGTCCGTCGATCAAGGAATTATAGCTAATGACATTTGGAGAAACGCCGCTACTTTGCATTTTGATGAAAAGCTCTTTAGCCTTATCAAAGTAACCTTCTTTACATAATCCATCAATCAAAGAACTATATACAACAACATTGGGGGAAACACCACTAGATTGCATTTCTAAGAGGAGCTCTTTCGCCTTATCTACTTGCCCTTGTTTACACAGACCATCAATCAAAGCACTATATACGAAGACATCCGGAGAAAAACCTTTGCCCTGCATTTCCAAGAAAAGCTTTTGACCCTTGCCTAAATAACCTTCTTTGCATAGTCCATCAATCATCGTCGCATAAGTAACTTGATCTGGTTGACAAGCACCATGTGCATCCATCCTTCCCATGTCATTGAATAAACTAATAGCATCTTCAACTTTTTTTGAATGAAAAAGACCTTTAAGCAAGGTATTTATAGTCACATTGTTAGCAAATATTCCCTGATGATTCATCTCGTTGCACAAACTCATAGCTTCTTCTATCTTCCCAATTCTGCAGTAGCCATCCACTATCGTGCTATATGTAACGACATTGGGGAACTCGCCTCTCGATATCATTGTCTCCAAAACCTCCGTTGCCTGTTCCATCTTGCCCTTCTTGCAAAGTGAATTTATCATAATGCTAAAAGTCACCAGATCGGGCTGAACATCATGATCGATCATTTCAACAAGGAGAGATTTAGCATCTTCTTCCATGCCTGAACGACATAAGCCATCAATAAGACAATTGTAAGAAACAACGTCCGGAAAAATTGCTGCATCCTTTTCCTTCGTATGAAATCCAGGCCATTCCACACATCGACCATTAACTAAGACAGAAGATATTGTTTTCCGCTGAGAATTCTGTTCAGTAGTACCCACCATACCATGTACCATATCTCGATGCAACTCAAGGGCTGCAGCGGCGTTCCCGGTCTTGCACAAACCATCAATTATAGTATTATAAGCAACAATGTCAGGAGTACACCCCAACCGAATCATCTTTGAAAACAAGACAAGAGCTTCAACCATTTCCCCCTCCAAACACAATCCTTTGAGCAATGAATTAAAAGTAACAATATCCGGGCGATGGCCATTCTTCAATAGGAGTCCTAGAGCAGAAAATTTAGCACTCCCTAGTCTCATTCTAGAATAACAGTTGAGCAAAATATTCAAGATGAAGGGATCCGATCTCTGCCCGAGAACACCCGAAATATCCATTTTCTTGTAGAAAGATATGGCAAGGGAGAAATGCTTACTCTTAACTAGAGCACCCAATAGGGCAGTAAAACCTGAAATTGGGGGCGAAGGTCTCATACGAAGCATTTGGTCGAAGAAGTAATGTGCATCACGAATGTCAATTTTGCCAGATTTACAGTCAATTTTCAGGAATCTGTCCAGTGCAGTCCTTGCACTGCCGTTATGGGAGATAAATGAAGAGAGCTTTCTGATGTTAACTGTTGAAGACATTCTCGATTGCTGTAAAACTCCAAGAAGCAGCGAATTAGAGCAGGCGAACAGAGATTAGGGGTGAGGTGAGGTGAGGTGAGAGATGGAGATGAATGAAGCTATCAGAACAATAAAAGGCAACAAAACATACAGAGAATGAGCAGCAGACAGAGAATCAGGACAAGGCGAGAGAGATCAAACCGATGCGAGAAAAACATACCATGACCATTAGCAGACGAGAGACGGAGGGATTGGAGGCGAGACAAAGAGGATCTCCTTTGATGAATTGATGCTCCTTGTATTTGTAGGGTTTTCAGGTTTTGGATGAATGAGAGAGGTATGAAATTCAGGAGGTGGGTGGAAGAAGAGGGCGTTGTCCTACTTTGAGGTTATTTACAAAAAATAGGCTAAACTTTTTTAAGCTTTGAAAAATAGCACCAATTATAGAGCTATTTACAAAATAGGCTAAACTTTTTTTTCAAGGTAATCTTTCTCAATTTAGGAATTTATCCTATACCTTTATAACTTGTTTGGTTGAAGTGAAATTCCTTTATAACTTGTTTGGTTGAAGTGAAATCATGGGATTTTAATGTATAAAAATAGAAGAAATCAATTTCTCTTGTTTGGATAAATAAATTAGAAAGATTTAATTAGAAATTATGAACAAATAGATCTAAAATTTGTGAGAGGGAAGGAAAATGAATCCCACCAAAATGGTGGAAATTAATGGGAAAATCAAAATCAAACCAACTAGATTGTGAGCTTTTGACTCTATATATGTCAAGTAGGGAATTTTTTTTGTAAATGGCCAAAAATCCGAAAATAATTAGGGAAGTAGCCAAAATGTGAAACATTTTAGAGATTTAGTCAAAACAGAGTAGGAAAGGAGCATTGGGCAAATTAATAAAATAGGTAAGTCGTTGTTTGTAACGACGACTTACCTCTATTTTGTATTTTTTTTTCAATTTTAGATTAAAAGAATTAATTTTATTTAAAAACTAAAAAAAAAAATATTGGGAGAGTCGTTGTTACGTCCCTTTTAATTTTTTTTTTTTCAAAACACCGATTGAATCAGGAGCAAACGAGACTCCCTGCCGAAGTTCCTTCCAGTGACCTTGGCGGAAAGGCCAGCAAGATTCAATCAACAACCACTCGAAGGGATTTGAAAATGAAGATCTAAATTTAGTTTTCGTAGAGGGAGATTGATTTCAAAAGGCGTTAGATCTAAACTCAGATCTAAAATCAGGTTTCGAAAATCAAGAGGAGGCGATCGAACGGCCGGCTGGACTCCTCGCAACTACTGCTTGGCGGGGCGGTGCCGCTGGTGGTGGTCCAAGAGAGCGGGGTCGTCGGGCCACAAATCGTGGCCTCCAAGAGAGCGGGGGCGGTGCCACTGCTCTGCTTCAATTGATTTTTTGGAGATTCCACCGATTTGGGATTTGGGATTTGGGAGGAGGGGAGGGGGCAGGGCGGCGGAAGCGGTGGTGGGGGGAGTAGGGGGCGGGGCGGCGGAAGCGGTGGTGGGAGGAGCCCGTCGAGGCCTGCAATTTGGGTTGGTGGAAGCGGTGGTGGCCGGAGGCGCTATCGCAGCAAGTGGAGTGGAAGAAGGGGAGGCCGACCTGGGTGCAAGCATAGAATCGCCGAATCGCCGGGGCTGCTGGAAGAAGACGGGGTTGCGGCCGGGGTGAGATGCTGGTGTTGCTGCTGGTTGTAATGGTGGGGTGGTGTTAAAATAGATAGCAATCTGAATATGTTGTCCGATATCCATTTCAATAGCTTGGGGAATAAGTTGTCCTTTACATTCAATAGCTAAGTAGTATAAATAGCTTTACATTTCCATTGTAATAGATTAGATTTTACATTACAGAAATACAAGGAGAAAACCACTCTCAAATCTCTTCTCTCTTCAATGGAACAGTAACCTCTAGCTGCTTCCAGCTGCTCTTGATCTCAGCTCACCTTCCCACTTCAATCTCGCTCTGTCTTCATCTCTCTTGAGCTCAATTCTTACAGATCTTCATCTGAATTTGTCAACATGGTATCAGAGCAGGTGCTCACGCTCTAGATCTGTGCTGTCTTCACTCTCCTTCTCTCTGAACTGATGGTCGATCGCTCTCCTCCTCACTCGCCTGGATCTGGATCTGTTCATTCCGATCGTCGACGAGGAACGCAGATCACCATGACAGATCTTCAAAATCCACTTTTCATACACCCGTCTGATAATTCAGGTATGAATCTATGTGCAATTCAGCTTGTAGGTGAAAATTATCGACGATGGAGTCGATCATTCACCAAAGCACTCTCAATGAAGAACAAATTGTGGCTCATTGATGGCTCAATTGCTCGATCTACTGAGAATGCTCTTCAGTGGGATAGATGCAATGACATGGTATGTTCATGGCTGTTGAACACTGTGTCAAAGGACATCTATAACACAATCGATGAATATGACACTGCTAGAGCTATGTGGCTAGATTTAAAGGAGAGTTATGGTCAGAAAAATGGACCTCTGATCTTTGAGATCAAACGAGAAATCCATGAGTGTAGACAGGATGACTCTGAGCTTACTGAGTATTTTACTAAACTCAAGGGGCTGTGGCGTAGGCAATCTGTGATTGTGCCATCTATAAAGTGCAAATGTGGAAAATGTGAGTGTGATTTGCAAAAACAAGCTGAAGATGCAGATCTGGAGAATAAGCTCATGACATTTCTCATGGGGCTTCATGAGAGATATGATGGAGCTCGGAGACAGATTCTTATGACCACTCCATTTCCAACACCTAGCACAGCTCACTCACTCCTTCTTCAAGGAGATCAGGGGAAGAAATTCTCAGATAAGAGAATTGTCAAGCCATCTGACACTGCTGCTACTACTGCTCTGGTGGCTAAGCAGGAAGAAGACAAGCAAAAACGTCAGACTCTCTCAGTCAGGCAAGATGAGAACAGGTACAGGAGAGAAAAATGTGGTTATTGCTCTGGGAATCACAAGATGGAGAGGTGCTGGGAGTTGGTTGGCTATCCTAGCTGGCACTCAAAGAGTAAGATCAAGCCTCGGGTTACTCGGCCAGGGAACTATGAGCAAGGGAAGAGGTTTGGCTACTCTCAGTCTCCCAAGGCAAATGCAACTGTGAACACTACACAGGAGTTTACTCAAGCAAGCACAAACTCCCTGAACTCAGATCATCAGAAGCTCCTTGGATCACTTATCTCACTTCTCAGACAGGCAGATAGCTCCACTCATGAATCACACCTTGCAGGTAAACTTTGTTTCAATGCCTCTAGAAACAGTAAGTGGTGGATTATGGATAGTGCAGCTACTGATCACATGACCTCTGATTGGGATATTCTTGAGAATCCCATACCTATATCTAATCCATCTGTTATCAATTTTGCTGATGGCAGATCTTGTCCTATCACACATATTGGCACAGTTCAGTTGCCCAATCTAACTCTCACTCATGTTTTATATGTTCCCTCATTTCACTTTAATCTCTTGTCCCTACCTAAACTTACCAGAGATCTCAAATTCCATATTGAACTCACTTATGACTTCTGTGTTGTTCAGGACCAAGCAAGGACGAGGATGATTGCATTTGGTAGATACTTTCAAGGCATGTACTACATGGATCCAGCAACCTGTGGAGTAGCCCCAAGAGATCTACCTCAGTCTAGGCCTTTCAGCTTTACCTCCATGTCCTCTTTACCTTTATTTTTACCTAAAGACAAAAATCCTTTGTCAAACAACACTGCTTTATGGCATTTACGCCTTGGACATGCTCCAATTGTGAAATTGAAACATGTGTCTGCTATTTCAAAAGATATAAATCTCAGTTTTGATCATGATTGTCTTGTGTGTCCTTTATCTAAGCATACAAAATGCTCTTTTCCCTCAAGTACATCTACTGCTGATCATATCTTTGAGTTACTTCATTGTGATGTGTGGGGACCTTATGATGCTCCTACAAGGGAGGGATATAGATTTTTTTCTAACTATTGTGGATGACAAAAGCAGGAGTGTATGGGCTTTCTTAATGAGGCATAAGAGTGAAGTTATATCTCATCTTCAATCCTTCATCCCTCTCATACAAAACCAGTTCAATGCTAAAGTGAAAACCCTGAGATCTGACCAAGGCACTGAGTTCCTAAACTCAGCTATTTCCAAATTCCTCCAATCCCATGGAATTGTCCATCAAACCACCTGTACCTACACACCACAACAGAATGGAAGGGTTGAGAGACGTCACAGGTACATCCTTGAGGTTGCCAGATCATTTATGATACAATCTGGATTGCCTATCCAGTTCTGGGGAGAGAGCATCCTCACTGCAACCTACATTATCAATAGACTTCCCAATCCTCTCATTCATAACAAAACCCCTTATGAAATTCTCTACAACTCACCACCTTCCTATGAACACCTCAAAGTCTTTGGGTGTTTGTGTTTTGCCTCTACAGCTCATGACCCTCACAGGATAAAATTTCATGCTAGATCTGATCCTTGTGTGTTTGTGGGATACCCATATGGAATCAAGGGCTACAAACTCTTCAATTTAAAAACTCACAAGTCTATGATCAGCAGGGATGTCAAATTCCTTGAGCATATCTTTCCCTACAAGCTCTACTCTGACCACAAGGCTGAGACATCATATCCAGCTACATTTGTTGAGTTTGTTGATCACAACTTTCCTATGGACTATGTCTCCTTTGATCACTCATCTGTGTTCTTGGACTCACCTCATAACTCTGATCAGCAACCTGCATCTCATGCAGACTACATACCCACTCCTGTGTCCCCTTCCTTTGATGACACAGTTCACCCTCCCATCCCTACAAGACAATCCACCAGAGATCACAAACCTCCTTCATGGTTAAAGGATTATGTGTACATGGCTTCCAAGGACTCTTCCAATGTGTCATCCTCATCTGCAGCTAAGCATCTCTACCCTATCTCTTCTTATTGTTCTTACTCTGCTTGTTCTCCCTCTTATCAAGCCTTTGTGGCTAATGCTGCTAATCTATATGAACCCTCTTTTGTTGAAGATGCATTGACTAGTCCTGCTTGGTGTGAGGCTATGTTGTTGGAACTTGATGCTTTAGAGAGAAATGGGACTTGGGAGGTTCAGCAATTGCCTGCAGATCAGTCTCTAGTCACTTGTAAGTGGCTGTTTAAGCTCAAATTTAATAGTGATGGGTCCCTGGAGAGACACAAAGCCAGACTGGTGGCTCGAGGATTTACTCAGGTGGAGGGCATTGATTATTCTGAGACCTTTGCTCCCGTGGCTAGGATGATCACTGTGAGGACCCTACTTGCTGTAGCCTCAGCTCATAACTGGCCTTTGCTCCAAATGGATGTCACCAATGCTTTTCTTCATGGTGAATTGGAGGAAGATGTGTACATGACTCTCCCTCCAGCTTACTCCTTTCTCAAGTCCTTACAAGCATCCAAACTGGGGGAGCAGACCACTAAACATTGCCCTCAGGGGGAGATCTATGGTGAGGCCAATGGGTCATCTCTTGTATGCAAACTCAGGAAGTCTCTCTATGGGCTAAAGCAAGCCCCAAGACAATGGTTTGCTAAGTTCTCAGGAGCTGTGCAAGAAGCAGGATATACACAGTCCAAGGCTGACTACTCATTGTTCACCAGGAAGAAAGGAAACTCATTCACTGCATTACTTGTGTATGTTGATGACATGGTCATCACTGGGAATGATCAAGATGAAATCAACAACCTCAATAGACACTTGCAAAGCAAGTTTCAGTTGAAAGACCTTGGTGAAATGAGGTACTTCCTGGGAATTGAGGTTGACAGAACTCATGAAGGGGTAATTCTCAATCAAAGGAAGTATACCATGGAAATGCTAGAGGAAGCTGGGATGAGCAATGCAAAGCCACTTAGCAGTCCTCTTGACACACATGAGAAGCTGAACAAAGAGGGGGAGAAAATGAAGAATCCACATCTGTATAGACGGCTTGTTGGGAAGCTGATATACTTGACTGTAACAAGACCAGACATATCTTACAGTGTTCAAATTCTCAGCCAATTTATGCAGGAACCATGCATAGAGCATTGGAAGGCTGTCAAGCACCTATTGAGATACATCAAAGGAGCTCCTGGACAAGGTCTTCTATTGGCTAAGAAATCTGATCTTAAGCTAACTGCATATTGTGATGCTGACTGGCAGTCATGCCCTATGACTAGGAAATCTCTAACTGGATTTTGTATCTTCCTGGGCTCATCTCTCATCTCATGGAGGACAAAGAAGCAGTCATTTGTAGCCATGTCAACTGCAGAATCAGAGTACAGGGCTATGGCAGCCACATGTTGTGAGATCACATGGTTGGTGGCTCTCTTGAAGGATTTAAATGTGACACAGGAGAATCCTGTAAGCCTCTTTTGTGATAACCAGGCAGCCCTACACATTGCAAAGAACCCAGTGTTCCACGAGAGGACAAAGCACATTGAGGCCGATTGCCATTTGGTTAGAGACAAAGTAATGTGCAAGGAGATTGAAGCTCAGTATGTGAACACAAAAGAGCAGCCAGCTGATCTATTCACTAAAGTCATCTCTATTGATCAACACAGGAAGTTTTTGATCAAGCTTGGAGTTGTAAATCAGTTTACCAACTCTAAGCTTGAGGGGGAGTGTTAAAATAGATAGCAATCCGAATATGTTGTCGTGTATCCATTTCAATAGCTTGGGGAATAAGTTGTCCTTTACATTCAATAGCTAAGTAGTATAAATAGCTTTACATTTCCATTGTAATAGATTAGATTTTACATTACAGAAATACAAGGAGAAAACAACTCTCAAATCTCTTCTCTCTTCAATGGAACAGTAACCTCTAGCTGCTTCCAGCTGCTCTTGATCTCAGCTCACCTTCCCACTTCAATCTCGCTCTATCTTCATCTCTCTTGAGCTCAATTCTTACAGATCTTCATCTGAATTTGTCAACAGGTGGTGGCCGGAGGCGCAGCGGAGGAGTTCCAAGCTTCTTCGTTTAATCGTTCCCAGAATTGATTACCTAGTTTTTGAAAAAAAAAAAAAAAAGGGAGAGTCGCTACTTGCGTTTTGTAACAACGACTCTCTCAATATCTATTTTTTTTTTAAAGTTTTTCAATAAAATCAATTCTTTTAATCTAAAATTGCTATTTTATTAATTTTTTATAAAGTCGCTGTTTTGGCTAAATCTCTAAAATGTTTCACATTTTGATTACTTCCCTAATTATTATCCTGTTTTGGCCATTTACAAAAAAAAAAAAAAATTCTCAAGTAGGCCAATTTGACTCTATATATGTCCTTTTCGACCATTCCCAAAAGAACGGCAGCTTATGATTTTTCATCTTGTAGGCTAGTGGATTCAAGAGATATTGTTGAGCTGCAAATGAAGCAACTAGATTGTGAGCTTTTGATTCGTAAGAAGGAAGCTATGGCTCCACTTGTACCTCCTGCCCCTGTACAAAAATGATGCAAGCACCTCATCAGCTATCAGCAGCACCACAATATGCTGCACCTGCGCCTACACCCACACAGGCTCCCTCAGCACCCTCACCAGGTCCTCCTCCATCTGCTCCCAAGCCAGCTAAGTCATCACATCCGCCTCTTAAGAGTCCCATGGCAGGGACATTCTATCGTAGCCCAGCACCAGGTGCTCCCGCCTTCGTAAAGGTATCTCTTTCTAGTTAGATCCTTCTTTTTCTTTTTTTTTTAATCCATTTATTTAACCTTGGCCTGTCTCTTTGTTGCCCTTTTTGAAGAATAAAGAAAATGCTGATTTTAATGTTCCTTCCTGTAGGTGGGAGAAAAAGTTCAAAAAGGGCAAGTTGTGTGTATCTAGATGTACATTAGTCACACAATCTATATCCTGTAACAACGTACTACAAATGTTTTGTGATGACACAACTCATTAAAGAAATGTAATGACCATTAGAATAAGATGAAATTAGAAAAGGCGGTGTTTGACTATCATAACGCTCTTTTTTATGGAAACTTGATAAGGAAATATAAGACCATTAGAAAAGTTGGTGTGTACATTGTAGTAAGTCCTACAAAAGAAATGCAAACTGGAGGTTGACAATCCAAGGTATCACTGTGGTGTGTAGCAATTCATCCTTTATTCCATGATTTTAGGGACTAGCCTCCCTATGCTACATTGGAGGCGGTAATGGTTGGATAGTTCATATAAGAGACATGACTTGTTATAAGAACATATTAAATGCCCTAGTTTGTTTGGGTTTGTGATAATAGGAAAACAACATTCTTTATATTTTGGTCTGCAATAGGTGCTTTGAAAACGTGTGTTCTGTTGTTTTATGTTTCACGCCACACTTAGGCAGAGAAACATTGTTTCTGCATTCTGATGTGGATTGTGTTCTGTTTTCCTTGTCAATTTATGTACAGGCAGATCAATCAGGGACAATAGTTGAAGTCATCGCAGAAGATGCGAAGCCTGTCAGCTTTGATACGGTATGCTGAGCTATTCAATTTGCATGTGTTTATTGTATGACTACATCTTTTTTGCTCACTCATTACTCGGGTCTTTGGCAGCCACTCTTTGTGATACAGCCGTAGGGACATCAACTGCTCGGTCAAGTTTGTTCGTAGTGAATCCAAGGTTGGCACTCTCCTAAGTTATTTTGGTTCATATGTTAGACTATGGCCTCAACTGCAGGTTCTGCTAGGAAACCGGCTAAATAGGCTTTTGTGACTTGTGACGAGAGAAACCATGTTCGTTTGAGTTTTTTGTTTCTCTGAGAATTTGTAACATTGGATGCGAAACTTTATTGTTAGAAGTCACATTTTTACTTGATTTTTCACTTGAGATCCATTGGAGAATGTTTACTGCATGAGGAAATAATGGTACCCATTCCTTTCACTTGAGTTCAGGGTAGATAGCCTCCTGTTCGAACTATTTGTGGAGGGTCATTTGCTAGAAGATTTTCGGATCAGATGGGTAGTGTATTTCGCGCCTTGACCAGAAATGCATTGAGTACAAACATAAACAGGCAAAACAGAGATGAAAGTAGTGAATTAGCTCAGTTTTATGAATCAATGGACTCATGGAAGCGAATTGGATGTTCTCTCCAGGCAAACAGATGGTTATGCAGACCAGATTCAGTTCTGGCGATCAAAACTGGGTTATTTTGAAATGCAAGGTATCTGTTGTTACATTGATGAGAAACTTTGACCAAAAACCCTAAATTCAATGTCCAACCTACATAGTTTACCAAGGTTTCTGGCATTATCAGAACCAACTAAACTGAATATATCACAACAAACACTGTGGTTACCACAATCCTCAAATTACAACTCAATGTAAAGTGCTGAACAATCTTTGAATTGAATAAAATTGGCATAGACTGATAGACCATAGAGCTTGAAATTAACATCAAAATTTTAAGGTAACAACTAATACTAAAGGCATATCATAATCCATATTGTGGATGCTGCCATTAGGAGCATTTCATTAATCATTACTAGTCATATGAAAATAAGACAAGTGAATATTAGCAGCCACCAAACTCAAACAGCTGCAGAATGATACTGTACAACACGTCAGCTTCTTGCAACTGACCATCTAAACGGGCAAGCACCCGAAACGAAACAAGGTGTTTCTGAAGAAGAAAAGGGCCATCTCGGTGATCAGTAGTTAGCTCTCCTTCATGGATGCATCTACATCTCTTGACTCTTTATTGTAAGAGTTCAAACCTGAAAAAAAGTCATTCAAAGCAATGCTCAAACGGCATAAGTAAAAGAGAAGCCACTGAAGAATCAGGAAAACACATAGCAAGATCAGGATCAAAGAGCAAACTCACATAAAGATCCAATGCGTTCCTTTATTGGGCTTCCAAATGAAGAGAAATCGGGGAAGGAGTTTATCCAACTTTGACAATTTCCATCCGTCTTGATAAATTTCACTAAAATGGACATTGTGTGCAAGTCGGGTAAAATCTTGTTGTCGTGCATTTTCCAAAGAAGCTCTTCAATTCTTGTACCTTTCTTCTGACAAGCAAAGCCACTGATCAATGCATTATAAGTAGTGACATTAGGGGAACAACCCTTGGTGTTCATGTCAAGAAACAAATCATGTGCATCTTCCATCATCCCAACTTTGCAATATCCATCTATGAGAGTGGTAAACGTCACAACATCACACTCAAAGCCAAAACTTTCCATAAACGAAAACACATTCCGTGCATCCCCAATCCTTCCTTCTAAACAAAGGCCTTTAATCAAACAATTATAAGTGACCAAGTCAGGAAATTGACGCCTTTCAGACATCAATTTTAACACTTTTATTGCTTGTTCAACACTCCCTTTCTTGCAAAGATTGTTAATTATAATATTGAAAGTCACCACATTTGGCAAGATATCATCTCCAATCATAGTCTCCAAGACCTTTCTTGCCTCCTTGTCATTTCCATAGAGGTAAAGCCCGTCGATCAAGGAACTATAGCTAAAGACATTTGGAGAAACGCCGTTACTTCGCATTTCGATGAAAAGCTCTTTAGCCTTATCAAAGTGACCTTCTTTACATAATCCATCAATCAAAGAACTATATACAACAACATTGGGGGAAACACCACTAGATTGCATTTTTAAGAGGAGCTCTTTAGCCTTATGTACCTTACCCTGTTTACAAAGGCCATCAATCAAAACACCATATACGAAGACATTCGGAGAAAAACCTTTGTCCTGCATTTCCAAGAAAAGCTCTTGACCCTTGCCTAAATAACCTTCTTTGCATAGTCCATCAATCATGATCACATAAGAAACTTGATCTGGTTGACAAGCACCATGTGTATCCATCCTTCCCATGTCGTTGAATAAACTAATAGCATCTTCAACTTTTTTTGAATGAAAAAGACCTTTAAGCAAGGTATTTATAGTCACATTGTTAGCAAATATTCCCTGATGATTCATCTCGTTGCACAAACTCATAGCTTCTTCTATCTTCCCAATTCTGCAGTAGCCATCCACTATCGTGCTATATGTAACGACATTGGGGAACTCGCCTCTCGATATCATTGTCTCCAAAACCTCTGTTGCCTGTTCTAGTTTGCCCTTCTTGCAAAGTGAGTTTATCATAATGCTAAAAGTCACCAGATCGGGCTGAACATCATGATCGATCATTTCAACAAGGAGAGATTTAGCATCTTCTTCCATGCCTGAACGACATAAGCCATCAATAAGACAATTGTAAGAAACAACGTCTGGAAAAATTGCTGCATCCTTTTCCTTTGTATGAAATCCAGGCCATTCCACATATCGACCATTAACTAAGACAGAAGATATTTTTTTTCGCTGAGAATTCTGTTCAGTAGTACCCACCTTACCATGTACCATATCTCGATTCAACTCAAGCGCTGTAGCGGCGTTCCCAGTCTTGCACAAACCATCGATTATAGTACTATAAACAACAATGTTAGGAGTACAACCCAACCGAATCATCTTTGAAAACAAGACAAGAGCTTCAACCATTTTCCCCTCCAAACACAATCCTTTGACTAGCGAAGTAAAAGAAAAGATATCAGGGTGGTAGCCGTTCTTCAATATGAGGCCTAGAGCAGAGAGTTTAGCACTCCCTAGTCTCATTCTAGAATAGCAGTTGAGCAAAATATTCAAGATGACGAGATTCGATCTTGGACCGAGAACACCAGAAATATCCAATGTCTTGTAGAAAGATATGACAAGGGAGAAATGCTTACCCTTAACTAGAGCATTCAATAAGGTAGTAAAACATGAAATTGGGGGCGAAGGTCTCGTATGAAGCATGTGGTCGAAGAAGTAATGTGCATCACGAATGTCAATTTTGCCAGATTTACAGTCAATTTTAAGGAATCTGTCCAGTGCAGTCCTTGCACCGCCGTTATGGGAGATAAATGAAGAGAGCTTTCTGATGTTAACTGTAGAAGACATTCTCGATTGCTGTAAAACTCCAAGAAGCAGCGAATTAGAGCAGGCACAAACAGAGATAGGGCTTGTTTGGGATGGGATGGGTATATAGATATATGCTATGGGTATAGAAGGCTCAATATCTTATATTTATCCAAATCAGTATATGGATATTAATCCTATATCTCTATATACTAATTTTCTATGCCTTTTTCACTTTTGGATATCTCCAAAAATTGGGGGCTATAGGATTTACAAGCGACTGAGCAAGATACTTCTCTTCCTCCTCCTCCTCGATTGCTGTTCGCCATTACATCTGTTCGACATTCCTTTTGTTCGGAAATCCCTATTCGAAATGTTGTTACTGTTCGAATTGCTGCTGTTCGAAACAGGCTAGAAGATTTCTGTTCGAATTCAAGCTGTTTGAATTCTTGTTGCTTTTGTATTGCTGCTGTTCAAAAATTTTTGTTCAAATTAAGGGACAATCTGTCCGAACATTTCTGTTTGAATTATAGGCTGTTGAAAGATAATCAACACTGATGGAAACAATATGTTCGAATTCCAAGCTGTATTGCTGCTGGTGTAAATTGGTGTAAATTATAGGCTGTATTGCTGCTGTTCGAAACAGAAATGTCAATAATTTCTGTTTGAATTAAGGGACAATCTTTTCGAATTCCAAGCTGTATTGATGTTGTTCGAAAAGTTATATAGGCCGTTGTTCGAAAATTTACACCAGTTGCTCTTGAACTAGGGTTCTATTCGAATTAGGGTTCGAACATTCGGCCTTGAATTAATTGGGTTTTGGTCATTTTTATTGCATTTTCTTTCTTTATCTTGGTTCTTATATCTATATACCCTTTCTAGCTTGATATCTATATCTCATACCCATAACCTATATTCTATATCTATATACCCTTTCCAAACGGGCCCTTAAGCTTTGAAAAATGGCACCAATTATAGTAATATCAACGATTGGACAGTGACCAAAGAAGAGAGTCAACAACCAGAGGCGACACCAGATCAGTTTGATGATTATTTGAACATTTTCTCTTCAATGAACAAGAAAATAGGACGAAATCGTACACTTGCACAACCTCTCGCGATACATCATGCCTGTGCATAGTCCGGAGGAGACTTGAAAAAGACTCTGTATGCGCTAAAATTCTCACATCAAAATACTGCATTCATATTTGAAGTGAATCTGCAATGGAACCAACAAGACTGATTACTTGAAAAGGCGCTTGGTTTGCTATGGCTTTCACAATTCACAGTGAGGGACCATGAAAGGGTGATCCAGAAATACGAAAAAGCCATCTCCGAATCTGTGACAAGGCATTTATATCCAAGTATGTGGATCAGACGGGATTACCATCGTTCTTGTGCATAAACCGCTCCCATGAACGCTTTGGGAAAACTCCGTGAGCTGCTAAAACTTTCTGCAGTCGGACACGGTGGAATGCATATAGAGTTAAGAAGACTTGCAATTAGAACCAGGTTATTTTGAAATGGTGATCTAGTAACAGCTTGGGAGAGCAATGGGTAATTTAGTACAGCAACTGTATCCTTCAAACATTTTCAAGAAATTAAAGCCTTTAAACTCCGCTTTGGCCTTCCGAATGCTCCCATAAACATTTCAACGATTGATGAATCGCGTTTTCAGAAATGTCACAAGGAAGTTTGTGTTGGTGTTTTTCGATGATATTCTGGTCTACAATCCAACTTGGGAAGCTCGTCTCAGTCAGCTCAGAGATGAAGGCGCTGTTCTCCTTGACCCTAACCAGACCGATGACAGGGAAGTGGCAATCACCGGATCGATGACAGGGAAGTGGCAATCACCGGATCGATGACAGGGAAGTGGCAATCACCGGATCGATGACATTCTAGATGCTTGTGGAATCATTTCCACACACCTTCATCCTGAAATGCGACAACAATCTGCGAAAAAGAACATTCACATATGTAACACTTTCGAAAAGATGGTGATCAAGTGAACGTTGTTTCACTAGATCTGCACCTAAATGATAATTGTTCTATAGGAAGGTATAGCAATAATAGCATGTCAGCCTGCTAAAACTTTTAGGCGTTTATCTAAAACTTCTCTCCTTGTTCAAGAGTTTAATCAGTTAAAAAGTTCAAATGCTCTACAGGCCGCTGCATTAGTGTATTATCATAATACAGTATATCACAAGACACAGTCTACACTCAATGTAGCTGAACAATCTTTGATTTGAAGAAAATCTGCATTAAGCTCACATTTTTTAGGTAATCTTAAACAATACTAAAGTAGTAGCTGTTTAGGACATGTGTCGCGTTCTGATTAAAAGTTTTCCCGCCCATTTTGTCTATCAATTTTTTTTCTATGTTTATATGGTTGATTCTATCCTTTTTTAGATACCATTGAGAATTTGAGATAACTTCCATACTGTTGTTATCTTCTACGTAGTATTACTTTCCAATCTATCCTATTTTAGCTAATGATGATTTCATTGCCGTTTTTTTTAATTGTGTATTGTTGCTGATTTTGTAATTTTGTACTATTTTTTAGTTTTATTATATTCTATATATACCATTATTATAATTTTTTTTATTGACATACACTTCCTTATTTTAATATTCTTTTATAGTAGGTAACTTTTTTTTCCATAATTTTAAAATAAGTAATTTCATGCATATGTTTAACTTTTATTTTAATAATTTTTATATACATATCTTTTATAATAATTGGTAGCTTTTTTTAGATAATTTTGAAATAAGTAATGAAGTCTATTATAATTCACTTATTTAATTTTTCAATTATATTCATTTTACTTTATGCAATTTAATTCATTTTAAATTTGTAATAAACACAATCATAATTTTGTTAGCAAAATATCAATCATGTAAAGTGTTTTTTTTACAAAGATGATCGCGTTCAATTTAAATTTTTTATTGAAAATTATATTATATTTTTTAATAATTGATTAAAAAAGCATATCTTATATATTTTCTTATGCTATTTTATAGGATCCTAAACAATACTAAAACAGAAGCTGAAATTGCCACATGTCAACTTCTGGTGAATTTTTTTCCCGCTCAAAACTTAACCACTCATAATCTGCCATTTGTCAATTATTATGCCACATATATCCACTTAATTATCATTAATTATTTGATATTCATATATAATTGGCAAGTATCACATATTTTGATATTACCAAATCTGCATACTCAATATATATCACTATTTTATTTAATTATTATTTTTATTCATTATTTTATAATAATCAATATCCATTTTTTTTTAATTTAATTTTCTTTTTAGGACTGTTATTTAATAATTTAAAGGAATGCCCATTACATTTATTCAAAATTTTAATGGTTTTGTTGTTATAACCATAATTCCACTTTTTTTCTTTTTGTGTAGAATTATCATATTTTAATGTTTTATTTATCTCATTAACAAACTTAAAATATTAAAAAATTTATATATCTTTTTTTGTGTGCAAAAGTATCCTTTTGATATACTTTGATTCATTGAATTATTGATTTTATGAATCCTAATTCCGAAGGTAAGTATACATATTTATTATTATTGTAACATGTCAACCGTGGCGAAAAGTTTTCCCTCCTTTGTGTAGGTCATACTACAATAAATTTCATTGAGTTTTATATAAAATGTCTACCTCTCTACAGTACTAATTTTCATTGAGTTTCATACTATAATTTGTCAATTATCAATATATGTATTTATAGTTCTTAAGTAATTTATTTCATTATCTATCAATCGAATACTATATATTTACCTAATTAATTATTTGAAAATTGTAGTTGCTTGGAGTAACAATAGATTGATTTGAAGTTACTGTAATTATAAAAATATGTATTTTCTTTTGTTACTCCGCTTATTGTACATTTTCTTTTTAAATGATAAGTGAGACACATGAATCACCGCATGAAATATCTTTATCCTCATCTTAGTGGGTACATTGTGTAATTTTTCATGAGATTAGTTTTCAACATTGTAAATTAAGCATGCATGTGGTAGAAATTATTTGAGACAAGGGCAAATCTTTAACTAACAAAATGTTGGATTGGTTTGTGGTGATTTTTAACATGGCTATATGAAATTTAGTGAGCGGGGTAAATTTTTTACCCACTTTTTTTTTTTTTAAAATTTGGTCAATGATGGGTATAATTATCATTGTGTATGCGTTTAATTTGAATGACAATTAAATTGGGTAAAATTAGACTTCAAGTTGAAATTTGTCCAATATATTTTTTTGGTACAAAAAAGGATAAGAAAAAAAAACTTTTATTTATTATATCTTCACTAAGAAGATATTTAATATTTTTAGAATCAGTAACCCGTGCAAAGCACGGGTAATGGACTAGTAACTAATACTAAAGGCATATCATTGTCCCAATGGTGTATACAACCATTTATTGTATGTGTAATGAAATGCTGATATTAGGACCATTTCATTACTAGTTATAGCCAGTCATATGAAAAATAAGATAAGCGAAGATTTACTAAGTTATATCAAATTTAAAACAAGTGCAGAATGATCGACACTGTACAAAAACTTGGTTTCTTGCAACTGACCATTTAAATGCCCAACAAGGTGTTTGTTAGGAAGAAAGGGCCATCTCCATGATCAGCAGCTAACTCTCCCCCGTTGATGCGTCTACCTCTCTTGATTCTTTCTTGTAAGAGTCCAAACCTGAAATTAAATACATTCTGTGCATCCCCGATCCTTCCTTCCAAACAAAGGCCTTTGATCAAACATCTATAAGTGACAAAGGCCTTAGTACACATCTAATGTGATGGCATTTGGTCTTGGATAAGAACTGCAATTGTATTCATGTGACTTAGATTAGAACTACAGTTGGTTCTCTATAGGAACTTGATTTCTTCATTACCCATTTCGTAGTACAATGTATGAGAAGTTGGTTTTGAGGATCTCAGAATGGGAACCTGATTTGATTGTTATAAAAACCGAAAGGAGTGAACTAGCTCACTTTGATGATTACATGATTTGAACATATTCTCTTCAAGGAACAAGAAAATAGGACGACACTCACACACTTGCAGCACAGCTCCTTGTGATACACCGTGCTTGAGCGAAGTCCTCAGACCTGAAAAAAAGACTCGATATGTGCTAAATTATCACAGCAAGTAAGAACTAATCTTACAAGAAACAATTCATTCATATTGTGAAGTGCACCTGCAATGGAACCAGCAAGACTGGTATCTTTAAAACACACTTGGTTTGCGATGGCTTTCACTGTGACAAGGCAGGAACCGGTAATCCAGAAAAACGAAAATGCCGTCTCTGAACCTGTGAAAAGACATTAGTTTCCAAGTATTTACTAATGACGATAACAACATCAGGAGAAATATGGCAACAGATAGTAGAACGTGTAGACAAGATTACAGTCATTCTTGTGCATAAACCGTTCCAATGAAAGCAAGAAAGACTAACATAAGCGCTCACCTTCGTTGGACCATGAACTGCTAAAATCAGCCAATGATATACGAAGTTCTCCCTTATAACAAACTCGATGCATTGATCCTTTTATTTGTTTTAAGACTCCAAGCTATTTAGGAAGGTTTATGAATCAATGGACTTGTGCAGACCAGATTCAGTTTTGGCGATCAGAACTGGGGTTGTTTTGAATCTGAAGGTATCTTGTTACTTTGTTGAGAAACTTTTACCAAAATCCCTGTTAACATTTAATATCAGCATCCAAATCAGATTCTTCAAATGCTGCATCTTGCTAAAGACAATGCTAACGCTACCCAAATTCCATGTTCAACCTACATAGTTTACTGAGTTTCTGACATTATCAGACCCAACTTAAATGAATATATCATTGCCCCGATGGAGGATACTCTCCCTCGTTGAAGAAAAGGCCCATCTCAGTGATCAGCAGTTAGCTCTCCCTCGTTGATGCATCCACGTCTCTCGACTCTTTATTGTGAGAGTTCAAACCTGAAAAACAAGTCATTCAAAGCAAAGCTCAAATGGCATAATTAAAGGATTAGGAAAACACATAACAAGATCAAGAGCAAAGAGCAAACGCACATAACGATTCAATGCTTTCCTTTATTGAGCTTCCAAAATGGACATTGTGTCCTCATCAGGTGAAATCCTGTCATCGTTCATTCTCTGAAGAAGCTCTTCAATTCTTGCACGTTTCTTCTGACGAGCAAAGCCACTGATCAATGCATTAAAAGTAGTGACATCAAGGGAACAACCCTTGGTGTTCATTTCAAGAAACAAATCATGTGCATCCTCCATCATCCCCGCTTTGCAATACCCATCTATGAGAGTGGTAAATGCCACGACATCACACTCAAAGCCAAAACTTTCCATAAAAGAAAACACATTTCGTGCATCCCCAATCCTTCCTTCTATACAAAGGCCTTTGATCAAACAATTATAAGTGTCTGAGTTAGGAAATTGACGTCTTTCAGTCATCACCTTTAACACTTTTATTGCTTGCTTGATACTCCCTTTCTTGCAAAGATGGTTAATTATGATATTGAAAGTCACCACACCCGGCAAAATAACAATGTCAGGTGTACAGCCCAACCGAATCATCTTTGAAAACAAGCCAAGAGCTTCAACCATTTTCCCCTCCAAACACAATCCTTTGATCAACGAACTACAAGATGATTCGATTGGGCTGTAATCCTAACATTGTTATAACTTATAAGAGAGTTTTCTGATGGTAACTGCAAAAGGCATTCTCTGTTGCTGTTGTTGTTGCTGCAAGGAGAAAGAAAGATCAACTCCAAGAAGCAGTGAATTAGAGCGGGCAAATTGAGACATATGTGAGAGGTGTATATAACTATTTTATTACAATTGATTTGCAGAAACACAAATAGAAGTAAGCTGAGGATGAATGAAGCTATCAATACAACAACAAAAAAAGAAACAGAACAACAGACAATTGAAAGCAAAAATGAAATAAGCATGCAGAAAAAACATACCATTTGGTGAAGGGATTGGAGAGGAGACAGAGAGGATCTACTTTGATTAATTGGGGCTCCTTTTAGGGTTTGGGATTCAGGAGGAAGAGGAAGAAGAAAAGGAGGCGACCTCGTTTATTTATTTTTATTTTGGGGAAATTGCGGAAAACCACCCTTTAAAGTTTAAATATACAGTAACACTTTGCACAAAACCACCCTTTTAAAGTTGAAATTGCAGAAAATCACCCGTTATATCTCTTCTGCCAACAAAATACCACCCACCAAATCCGTTAGTTTTAAGGCCCAATTTCCTTCTCTAATTAATCACACTAAGTGCCATGTCTAAGACACGAGTATTTGTTTAAAATTTTGAGTTACATTATATATTTCTAATGTAAGTATTTTTGAAGTTGGTAGTGGTACGTTAAAAATTACACAAAAAATTTGATAATGTATGAAAACGATAGAATAATGCAAACAAAAATAATGATTTGTTGGAAAAAAAAAAAAATTGATAATTCTAGGGTAGATGGAATCTCCCATGGTCTCGTTGTCAGTGCTTCCTCCCATGGCTTCTGTCTCCTGTCGTCACTGCTAACCTTGGAGTATGCTGAGGAAGCAAGAAACAGTGTCCTGACAAAGGAGCGGGAGTGGCGGCGCCGGCTTCCCAGGGGAGCTGTTTCGTTCGCCAGTGCCTGGCAGTCTCAAATCCAATCTCAGAGATGGAGGCGGCTGACAATGAAGGTGGTGCTGGGTCTTAGATACGGAGAACGAGATCTCCGATTGTGCATCTGCGATTCCACTAGCGGGAGGAAGTGCTGACAATCAATTTCAGTGCATCGATCCCTCTGCTCTATGGATCTCGATCCCTCTTGTCCCCTTCCTCTCGCAGATCGAAGACGAAGAAGAATCTAAGGCATGTGGGAGACGCCGTGAGAGAGGAAGTGCTGACAATCGTGAAGGAGAGAGGCTTCGAGGAGGTTCGAGTGACTTGACCAAGTACAAACCCAAGGGTCCCTGCGATATCACACAACGCCTTCTGTGCTGAAGTTGGTGCCGATTTGGTGAGCCCAGAGTCAGAGAGCTGCGAAACACGAAAGCTGAATTTGATTGCAAGTGCAAGACAACCAAAAGACCGTGTCACTGGAAATTTTTAACTTCATTACATGTGGCTCAAAATCTGATCTGACAACAATATATTGGACGATTTGACATCCCTATGGATTACGGGGTAACCATTGTACTTGTGAACAATTTCTTCCCATGCTGATGATATCAACAATTGGACAGTGACGAAAGAAGAGAATCAACAATCAGAGGCGATACCAAATCAGTTTGATGATTACATTATTTGAACATCTTCTCTTAAATGAACAAGAAAATAGGACGAAAATCGCACACTTGCACAACCTCGCGCGCGATACATCATGCCTGTCCACAGTCCGGAGGAGACCCGAAAAAGGACTGCATTCATATTTGAGGTGCATCTGCAATGGAACCAACAAGACTGATTACTTGAAAAGGCGCTTGGTTTGCTTTGGCTTTCACAATTCACAGTGAGGGACCATGAATGGGTGATCCAGAAATATGAAAAAGCCATCTCCTAATCTGTGACAAGGCATTTATGTCTACGGGATTACCATCGTTCTTGTGCATAAACCGCTCCCATGAACGCTTTGGGAAAACTCCGTGAGCTGCTAAGACTTTCTGCATTCGGACACGGTGGAACGGATATATAGTTAACAAGACTTGCAATTATACAACTACATTGCAATGCTGTGTTAAACATTCAAGCTATGTAGGAAGGTTTATAAATAAATGGAATCCTACAAAGTACAAATGATGCCATTTTATCAAGCAAGTTACCTTGTCAGCATCAGGGAGTTGATGGAGAGGCTGCTTCAAGAGAAGAACCAAAATTTTAAAAACAAGAAGGCAGAACAAGGACCCAAAATAGAATCTTTCCTGTACATGATGACAAGAAACAATCAAACACCATAATTCAGCTATACTCTGGTCAAATCGAAATATAATCAGGGAAGAAAGGATGCACAACTACAGTTTCTAAAGAGCTGCAGCTAACAAGACCCTTTGTTCAAGCGAAAGGACAGAAGAAATATTGTAAAATGAGACTGAGACTGACACTGACACTGTTACGCACATTACTGGAACTGGAAGCCTCTAGAATTACCTCTTAGTCAATTATTCAAAGAAATTACTTTGTTGAGAGTGAAATGCGTATCTTCTCTATTTGCTTTGACTTCTATGTGTCTGTGTGTGGATATCTTGCCTAATCCAGATTTAAGTTCTTTCAGAAACCACAAGGGACCAAAAATTGCTAACCCGCAGAATGACAGTGTACAAAACTTCGGTTTACTGCAAACTGACCATCTAAACGGCCAAGCACCCAACAAGATGTCTGTAAAGAATAAAATGTTCATCTAGGTGATCAGTAGTCAGCTCTCCCGTGGTGATGCACCCACCTCGCATGCTTGTTTCTTGTAAGAGTTGAAACCTGAGAAACAAGTCAATCAAAGTAATGCACAAACAGTATAAGTAATCCATCCTTCTTACAAACAGTATAAGTAAAAAGAGGAGGTATTGAAGAATTGGAGAGGGGGGTGGGGGTGGGGAGGGGGGTTGTAGATCAAGATCAATGAGCAAACTCACATAACGATTGAATGTGTTCCTTTATTGGGCTTCCAAATGAAGAGAAATCGGGAAGGGAGTTTATCCAACTTTGACAATTTCCATCTATCTTGATAAATTCCACTAAAATGGTCATTGTGTGCAAGTCAGGTAAAATCTTGTTGTCGTGCATTTTCTGAATAAGCTCTTCAATTCTTGAAGCTTTCTTCTGACGAGCAAAGCCACTAATCAATGCATTAAAAGTAGTGACATTAGGGGAACAACCCTTGGTGTTCATGTCAAGAAACAAATCATGTGCATCTTCCATCATCCCGGCTTTGCAATACCCATCTATGAGAATGGTAAACGTCACGACATTACACTCAAAGCCAAAACTTTCCATAAACGAAAACACCTTCCGTGCATCCCCAATCCTTCCTTCTAAACAAAGGCCTTTAATCAAACAATTATAAGTGACCAAGTCAGGAAATTGACGCCTTTCGGTCATCACCTTTAACACTTTTATTGCTTGCTCGATACTCCCTTTCTTGCAAAGATGGTTAATTATAACGGTGAAAGTCACCACATTTGGCGAGATACCATCTCCAATCATAGTCTCCAAGACCTTTCTTGCCTCCTCGTCGTTTCCATAGAGGTAAAGTCCATCAATCAAGGAATTATAGCTAATGACATCTGGAGAAACGCCGCTGCTTCGCATTTCGATGAAAAGCTCTTTAGCCTTATCAAAGTGACCTTCTTTACATAATCCATCAATCAAAGAACTATACACAATAACATTGGGAGAAACACCACTAGATTGCATTTCTAAGAGGAGCTCTTTCGCCTTATCTACTTGCCCTTGTTTACACAGACCATCGATCAAAGCACCATATACGAAGACATTCGGAGAAAAACCTTTGTCCTGCATTTCCAAGAAAAGCTCTTGACCCTTGCCTAAATAACCTTCTTTGCATAGTCCATCAATCATGATCACATAAGTAACTTGATCTGGTTGACAAGCACCATGTGCATCCATCCTTCCCATGTCGTTGAATAAACTAATAGCATCTACAACTTTTTTTGAATGAAAAAGACCTTTAAGCAAGGTATTTATAGTCACGTTGTTAGCAAATATTCCCTGATGATTCATCTCATTGCACAAACTCATAGCTTCTTCTATCTTCCCAATTCTGCAGTAGCCATCCACTATCGTGCTATATGTAACGACATTGGGGAATTCGCCTCTCGATATCATTGTCTCCAAAACCTCTGTTGCCTGTTCCAGCTTGCCCTTCTTGCAAAGTGAATTTATCATAATGCTAAAAGTCACCAGATCAGGCTGAACATCATGATCGATCATTTCAACTAGGAGAGATTTAGCATCTTCTTCCATGCCTGAACGACATAAGCCATCAATAAGACAATTGTAAGAAACAATGTCCGGAAAAATTGCTGCATCCTTTTCCTTCGTATCAAATCCAGGCCATTCCACACATCGACCATTAACTAAGACAGAAGATATTGTTTTCCGCTGAGAATTCTGTTCAGTAGTACCCAACTTACCATGTACCATATCTCGATGCAACTCAAGGGCTGCAGCAGCATTCCCGGTCTTGCACAAACCATCGATTATAGTACTATAAACAACAATGTCAGGAGTACACCCCAACCGAATCATCTTTGAAAACAAGACAAGAGCTTCAACCATTTCCCCCTCCAAACACAATCCTTTGAGCAATGAATTAAAAGTAACAATATTCGGGCGATGGCCATTCTTCAATAGGAGGCCCAGAGTAGAAAATTTAGCACTCCCTAGTCTCATTCTAGAATAACAGTTCAGCAAAATATTCAAGATGAAGGGATCCGATCTCGGCCCGAGAACACCCGAAATATCCATTTTCTTGTAGAAAGATATGGCAAGGGAGAAATGCTTACCCTTAACTAGAGCACCCAATAGGGCAGTAAAACCTGAAATTGGGGGCGAAGGTCTCATACGAAGCATGTGGTCGAAGAAATAATGTGCATCACGAATGTCAATTTTGCCAGATTTACAGTCAATTTTCAGGAATCTGTCCAGTGCAGTCCTTGCACCGCCGTTATGGGAGATAAATGAAGAGAGCTTTCTGATGTTAACCGTAGAAGACATTCTGGATTGCTGTAAAACTCCAAGAAGAAGCGAATTAGAGGAGGCAAACAGAGATAGGGGTGAGGTGAGGTGAGGTGAGGGATGGAGATGAATGAAGCTATCAGAACAATAAAAGGCAACAAAACATACAGAGAATGAGCAGCAGACAGAGAATCAGGACAGGGCGAGAGAGATCAAACCGATGCGAGAAAAACATACCATGGCCATTAGCAGACGAGAGACGGAGGGAGTGGAAGCGAGACAAAGAGGATCTCCTTTGATGAATTGATGCTCCTTGTATTGTAGGGTTTTTTTTGGAGGAATGAGAGAGGTATGAATGAAATTCAGGAGGTAGAAGAAGAGGGCGTGGTCCTACTTTGAGTTATTTACAAAAAATAGGATAAACTTTTTTAAGCTTTGAAAAATAGCACCAATTTTAGAGTTATTTACAATATCTTTTCCTCAGTGTCGGAATGATTGACCGAAATTCCGAAAATGTTTGTAAGAAACATCCAAATCATGGAAATTGTTTTTAGAAAACCATTTAAATCCACACACTCTCGCTATTTTGTCTCGATATCAACAATTTCTTCCCATGGTAATATCAACAATTTGACAGTGGCGAAAGAAGAGAGTCAACAACCAGAGGCGACACCAGATCAGTTTGATGATTATTTGAACATTTTCTCTTCAATGAAGAAGAAAATAGGACGAAATCGTACACTTGCACAACCTCTCCCGATACATCATGCCTGTGCATAGTCCGGAGGAGACCCGAAAAGGACTCTGTATGCACTAAATTCTCACAGCAACTGCATTCATATTTGAAGTGAATCTGCAATGGAACCAACAAGACTGATTACTTGAAAAGGCGCTTGGTTTGCTTTGGCTTTCATAATTCACAGTGAGGGACCATGAATGGGTGATCCAGAAATACGAAAAACCCATCTCCGAATCTGTGACAAGGCATTTATATCCAAGTATGTTGTGGATCAGACGGGATTACCATCGTTCTTGTGCATAAACCGCTCCCATGAACGCTTTAGGAAAACTCCGTGAGCTGCTAAAACTTTCTGCATTCGGACACAGCTTGGGAGAGCAATGGGTAATTTAGTACAGCAACTGTATCCTTCAAACATTTTCAAGAAATTAAAGCCTTTAAACTCCGGTCTGGCCTTTATGAGTATCCAGTGATGCCCTTTGGCCTTCCGAATGCTCCCATAAACATTTCAACGATTGATGAATTGCGTTTTCAGAAATGTCACAAGGAAGTTTGCGTTGGTGTTTTTCGATGACATTCCGGTCTACAATCCAACTTGGGAAGCTCGTCTCAGTCAGCTCAGAGATGAAGGGGCTGTTCTCCTTGACCCTAAACCATCCTCTTACCGTCTTCTCGAACCTTGTTACAAACCACCTGACAATCACCAGACCGATGACAGGGAAGTGGCAATCACCGGATCGATGACATTCTAGATGCTTGTGGAATCATTTCCACACACCCTCATCCTGAAATGCGACAACAATCTACGAAAAAGAACATTCACATATGTAACACTTTCGAAAAGACGGTGATCAAGTGACTGAATTCTTGGCAAGTGTTGTTTCACTAGATCTGCACCTAAATGATAATTGTTCTGTAGGAAGGTATACCATGTCAGCCTGCTAAAACTTTTAGGACTTCATCTAACACTTCTCTCCTTGTTCAAGAATTTAATCAGTTAAAAAGTTCAAAAGCTCGACAAGCCGCTGCATTAGTGTATTATCATAATACAGTATATCACAAGACTGTCTACACTCAATGTAGCGGAACAATCTTTGATTTGAAGAAAATCTGCATTAAGCTCACATTTTTTAGGTAATAACTAATACTAAAGGCATATCATTGTCCCAGTGGTGTATACAACCATTTATTGTATGTGTAATGAAACGCTGATATTGAACATTTCATTACTAGTTATAGCCAGTCATATGAAAAATAATATAAGCGAAGATTCGCTAAGTTATTTCAAATTTAAAACAAGTGCAGAATGACACTGTACAAAAACTTGGTTTCTTGCAACTGACCATTTAAATGCCCAACAAGGTGTTTGTCAGGAAGAAAGGGCCATCTCCATGATCAGCAGCTAGCTCTCCCCCGTTGATGCGTCTACCTCTCTTGATTCTTTCTTGTAAGAGTCCAAACCTGAAAAACAGTTCATTCAAAGTAATGCTCAATCAGCATAAGTAAAAGAGAAGGAATTGAAGAATTAAGAAAACGCATAACTACAACAAGATCAATGCATTCCTTTATTGGGCTTCCAAATGAAGAGAAATTGGGGAGGGAGTTTATCCAACCTTGGCAATTTCCATCCATGTTGATAAATTCCACTAAAATGGACATTGTGTGCAAGTCGGGTGAACTCCTGTTGTCGTGCATTCTCTGAAGAAGCTCTTCAATTCTTGTACCTTTCTTCTGATGAGCAAAGCCACAGATCAATGCATTAAAACTTAAAAAGTAGTGACGTTAGGGGAACAACCCGGCTTTGCAATACCCATCTATGAGAGTGCTAAACTGAGCAGCATCACATTCTATAAAATTAAACACATTCCGTGCCTCCCCAATCCATCCTTCCTTCCTTCCTTCCAAACAAAGGCCTTTGATCAAACAACTATAAGCGACAAAGGCCTTAGCACACATCTGTCACATCTAATGGCATTTGGTCTTGGATTAGAACTGCAATTGTATTCATGTGACTTAAGATTAGAACTACAGTTGGTTCTCTATAGGAACTTGATTTCTTCATTACCCTTTTAGTAACTACAATATATGAGAAGTTGGTTTTGGGGATCTCCAAATGGGAACCTGATTTGATTGTTATCAAAACTGAAAGGAGTGAACTAGCTCAGTTTGATGATTACATGATTTGAACATATTCTCTTCAAGGAACAAGAAAATAGGACGACACTCACACACTTGCAGCACAGCTCCTTGTGATACACCATGCTTTAGCGAAGTCCTCAGACCTGAAAAAAAAGACTCAGTATGTGCTAGATTATCACAGCAAGTAAGAACTAATCTTACAAGAAACAATTCATTCATATTTTGAAGTGCACCTGATATCTTCAAAACACACATGGTTTGCGATGGCTTTCACTGTGACAAGGCAGGAATCGGTAATCCAGAAAAACGAAAATGCCGTCTCTGAACCAGTGAAAAGACATTAGTTTCCAAGTATTTACTAATGACGATAACAACATCAGGAGAAATATGGCAACAGAGAGTAGAACGTGTAGACAAGATTACAGTCATTCTTGTGCATAAACCGTTCCAATGAAAGCAAGAAAGACTAACATAAGCGCTCACCTTCGTTGGACCATGAACTGCTAAAATCAGCCAATGATATACGGAGTTCTCCCTTATAACAAACTCGATGCATTGATCCTTTTATTTGTTTCAAGACTCCAAGCTATGTAGGAAGGTTTATGAATAAATGGACTTGTGCAGACCAGATTCAGTTTTGGCGATCAGAACTGGGCTTGTTTTGAATCTGAAGGTATCTTGTTACTTTGTTGAGAAACTTTTACCAAAATCCCTGTTAACATTTAATATCAGCATCCAAATCAGATTCTTCAAATGCTGCATCTTGCTAAAGACAATGCTGTCGTTACCCAAATTCCATGTACAACCTAGATAATTTACCGAGTTTCCGACATTATCAGACCCAACTTAAATGAATATATCATTGCCAGAATGGAGGATGCTCTCCCTCGTTTAAGAAAAGGACCATCTCAGTAATCAGCAGTTAGCTCTCCTTCGTTGATGCACCTACGTCTCTCGACTCTTTTTATGAGAGTTCAAACCTGAAAAACAAGCATTCAAAGCAAAGCTCAAATGGCATAATTAAAGGATTAGGAAAACACATAACAAGATCAAGAGCAAAGAGCAAACGCACATAATGATTCAATGCTTTCCTTTATTGAGCTTCCAAAATGGACATTGTGTCCATGTCAGGTGAAATCCTGTCATCGTTCATTCTCTGAAGAAGCTCTTCAATTCTTGGACGTTTCTTCTTACGAGCAAAGCCACTGATCAATGCATTAAAAGTAGTGACATCAGGGGAACAACCCTTGGTGTTCATTTCAAGAAACAAATCACGTGCATCCTCCATCATTCCGGCCTTGCAATACCCATCTATGAGAGTAGTAAACGCCACGACATCACACTCTAAACCAAAACTTTCCATAAAAGAAAACACATTTCGTGCATCTCCAATCCTTCCTTCTAAACAAAGGCCTTTGATCAAACAATTATAAACAAGAAAGCAGAACAAGGACCCAAAATAGAATCTTTCCTGTACATGATGACAAGAAACAATCAAACACCATAATTCAGCTATGCTCGGGTCTAATCGAAATATAATCAGGGAAGAAAGGATGCACAACTATAGTTTCTAAAGAGCTGCAGCTAACAACATTCTTTGCTCAAGCGAAAGGACAGAAGAAAAATTGTAAAATGAAACTGACACTGACACTGTTACGCACATTACTGGAACTGGAAGCTCTAGAATTACCTCTTAATCAATTATTCAAAGAAATTACTTTGTTGAGAGTGAAATGCGTATGTTCTCTATTTGCTTTGATTTCTATGTGTCTGTGTGTGAATCTCTTGCCAAATCGATTTAAGCTCTATCAGAAACTGCAAGGGATCAAAAATTAAGGCGTTTAGAATGCTGAAACTCAATAAAGGGCCTTAATTTTTTTTATATGAACAAGATGACCAATATCAATTGCTTAATAGTGCCACCAAATTGTCTATGTCCAATGTTAATCATATATCTCATATAACATGGTACACATTCTCGACTGAAAAATAATCCTTCAAGTCAGCCTACTGAATTTTTAAGGCCTATATCTAACCCTTCACTATTTGTCTAAAAGCTTAATCAGGCAAAAATTGTATTCCTTTACAATATAAACCGCGGTAAAATAATATCTAAATCTATTATAAAGCCTTTATCAGATGCCATAAATGAGCTGGTGATCCATGCTGAATCTGAGATGGGATGGTGAATTTATACTGTGGTAAAGTTTATTGATGAATGACTAAAACTTGCTGATTAAAGTTAAACCATAACATCATGGAAAAACTGAAACTAACCTGAAAAGCATGGATGCCATAGATAACCAAGAGTGGACATAGGAATATTTGACAAAATCCTAGCCATCCTAAATGCCGTGACAACATCCCCTTCTTCTGTCATTCGCTCAAATGATCCAGTTGTAAAGAAAGGTAATATCAAAGTAAATGATGCAACAAATAACCGAAGAAGTAAAGTGGGCAAAAGAATCGATGTAACTGCAGAGCAGATAATCAATTTTTCTTTCATGAGAACATCCACCCAGTGGTGAATGCTACTATTTATGTGTAACTAAATGCTACCATTAGCAGCATTTCAATAGTAGTTAAGCTAGTCATATGAAAATAGGATAACAGTATTTGCAACCACCAAGAAGATCCGTCAAGCTACTTTTAAAATTCAAATAACTGCAGAATGACACTGTACAAACTTTGGCTTCTTGCAACTGACCATCTAAACGGCCAAGCACCCAACATGATGTTTTTGAAGAGTAAAAGGCCCATCTCCGTGATCAGCAGCTAGCTCTCCGCCTTAATGCATCAACCTCTCTCGATTCTTTCTTGTAAGAGTTGAAACCTGAATAACAAGTCATTCAAAGTAATACTCGCATAAGTAAAAGAGAGAGCATTGAAGAATCAAGAAAGCACATAACACGATCAGGATCCAAGAGCAAACTCACTTAAAGAATCAATATGTTCCTTTATTGGGCTTCCAAATGAAGAGAAATCAGGGAGGGAGTTTATCCAACTTTGACAATTTCCATCCCTCTTGATAAATTTCACTAAAAGGGACATTGTGTGCAAGTTGGGTAAAATCTTGTTGTCGTGCATTTTCCAAAGAAGCTCTTCAATTCTTGTACCTTTCTTCTGACAAGCAAAGCCACTAATCAACGCATTAAAAGTAATGACGTCAGGGGAACAACCCTTGGTGTTCATGTCAAGAAACAAATCATGTGCATCTTCCATCATCCCAACTTTGCAATACCCATCTATGAGAGTGTTAAACGTCACAACATTACATTCAAAGCCAAAACTTTCCATAAACAAAAACACCTTCCGTGCATCCCCAATCCTTCCTTCTAAACAAAGGCCTTTGATCAAACAATTATAAGTGAACAAGTCAGGAAACTGACGCCTTTCGGACATCAATTTTAACACTTTTATTGCTTGTTCAACACTCCCTTTCTTGCAAAGATTGTTAATTATGATATTGAAAGTCACCACATCAGGCAAGATACCATCTCCAATCATTGTCTCCAATACCTTCCTTGCCTCCTCGTCATTTCCATAGTGGTAAAGTCCGTTGATCAAGGAATTATAGCTAAAAACATTTGGAGAAACGCCGCTACTTCGCATTTCGATGAAAATCTCTTTAGCCTTATCTGAGTGCCCTTCTTTACATAATCCATCAATCAAAGAAGTATATATCATTACACTCGGGGAAACACCACTAGACTTCATCTCATAGAGGAGCTTTTTAGCCTTGTGTACCTTCCCTTTTTTACAAAGGCCATTAATCAAAGCACCATATACGAAGACATTCGGAGATAAACCGCTATCTTGCATTTCCAAGAAAAGCTCTCGACCCTTTCGCAGATACCCTTCTTTGCACAGTCCATCAATCATGATCGCATAAGCAGCTTGATTTGGTTGACAAGCAGCATGTGCATCCATCCTTCTCATGTTGTTGAATAAACTAATAGCATCTTCAACTTTCTTTGAATGAAAAAGACCTTTAAGCAAGGTACTTATAGTCACATTGTTAGCAAATATTCCCTGATGATTCATCTCGTTGCACAAACTCATAGCTTCTTCTATCTTCCCAATTCTGCAGTAGCCATCCACTATCGTGCTATATGTAACGACATTGGGGAACTCGCCTCTCGATATCATTGTCTCCAAAACCTCTGTTGCCTGTTCTAGTTTGCCCTTCTTGCAAAGTGAGTTTATCATAATGCTAAAAGTCACTAGATTGGGCTGAACATCATGATCGATCATTTCAACAAGGAGAGATTTAGCATCATCTTCCATGCCTGAACGACATAGCCCATCAATAAGACAACTGTAAGAAACAACATCCACTGAAATTCTTGCATCCTTTCCTTTCCTTTCAAATGTAGGCCACTCCACACATCGACCATTAACTAGGACAGAAGACATTGTTTGTGGCTGAGAATTCTGTTCAGTAATACCCACCTTACCATGCACCATATCTCGATGTAACTCAAGGGCTGCAGCGGCGTTCCCGGTCTTGCACAAACCATCAATTATGGTATTATAAGCAACAATGTCAGGATTACACCCCAACCGAATCATCTTTGAAAACAAGACAAGTGCTTCAACCATTTTCCCTTCCAAACACAATCCTCTGACTAGCGAATTAAAAGAAAAGATATCAGGGTGATAGCCGTTCTTCAATATAAGGCCTAGAACAGAGAATTTAGCACTCCCTGGACTCATTCTAGAATAGCAGTTGAGCATAATATTCAAGATGACAAGATTCGATCTTGGACCGAGAACACCCGAAATATCCAATGTCTTGTAGAAAGATATGACAAGGGAGAAATGCTCACCCTTAACTAGAGCACTCAATAAAGTAGTAAAACATGAAATTGGGGGCGAAGGTCTCATACCAAGCATGTGGTCGAAGAAGTAATGTGCATCACGAATGTCAATTTTGCCAGATTTACAGTCAATTTTCAGGAATCTGTCCAGTGCAGTTCTTGTAGCATCACGAGAGATAAATGAAGAGAGTTTTCTGATGTTAGCTGTCGAAGACATTCTCTGTTGCAGTAAGGAGAAAGAAAGATCAAATCCAAGAAGCAATGAATTAGAATTTAGAACAACAGGAGGCATACAGAAACACAATAGAACTAATCTGAGGATGAATGAAGCTATCAAAACAGCATAAAGCATACAGAACATGACCAGCAGACAAAGAAGTAGGAAAAATCGAGAGTGATGAGATACCGATGTGGCGATGTGCATCATCGGGAAAGAAAAACATACCATTTTGAGGAGGGGTTAGAGGGGGGAGAGAGAGAGGATCTACTCTGATGAATTGAGGCTCCTTCCTTTTAGGGTTTGGATCAAATGGGAGGTATGAAATTCAGAAGGGCAAAGAAGAAGACGAGGAGGGAGTGTCCCACTTTGAGGTTAATTACATAAAATAGGCTAAACTTTTTAACATTGCAAAAATAGAGTATCATCCGATTCAATCTCCAAACCCCTTGAATTTGACCCAATAAACCCCTTGCGGGAGGCTCAGTACCACTTTAGGTAATCTGGCTTTCAATTAGACTAAATTCAATCCATCTTTTTCCCCTGGAAAAAAATTTCCAATCTTTTCATTTGACAACTAAAAAATTGATACAAAATCCAATCCAATATTCTTCCATTTGTTAATTGTAACCAAACAAGTTACATTGATCACCTGTAATGTGAACTGATACATGTAGTAGTTACAGCACCACAGCCACTCTAGTTTCATTTTACACATACATGATACATAATAGGAGCCCTATATTTTCCCTAAATCAATTTATACATAGCTAGCTAGGCACTTGAAATTCGCCCAGCGCAATCAAGTTCCCGAAACATAGCTTACTCGCCCTTCTTCACAGTAGGGTGGCGGATTTCCCTAGCCATCTTCGAGGTCTAGGCCAGGGTGAAATCCCGCACCGCAGCCTCAGGTCAGTGTGGTTGCATTGTCCTTTGACTTCCTGGAGCTTAACCATGGTGAAAACGTTATGGTCCTCGAAACAAGATACACTATGAAAATGACATAGCCGGCTGTGAATATGGATACAGCAGAGGTGAACATCGCCCCACTGACTTCGGATGAGAAGAACTCCAACAAGAGGTAACCGTTGATCAAGATTATCAGTGCAGCTACCAGCCAAGAAGCCACCTACGCAAGCAAATGCTGCCACAGAGTGATCTTTCCGATTTTATATGACAAAATTTGCGAGAAAGATTGAGCCTGTGAATACTACAAGAATGTAATCCATGATCATTTGACACTAAACGAACACGAGCAATGCATCTGGATTCTATATATGGAACGAAGGCGAATGGAGATGGGCAAAGGGCGTCATACCTTGAGCACAGGACCGATTTTGAAAACGCCCATGATTTCTTCCTTAGACACCAAACAAAGAAGAGGGATCATAGCAAAGGGGATCTGCATTGACTGCAACACATTAAGCCATTCATTGAGAACATCAAGCATGTCCTCGGATGTGTCAAAGATGAGAGCGACAGCAATGGTTGGGATTATAGCACAGCTCCGAGTAATCAACGAACGCATCCACTTCTTCAGCCGCATATTAAGAAACCCGCCCATGATGAACTGCCCTGCGTATGTGCCAGTGATTGTGCTGCTCTGTCCTGCGGCCAAAAGACCAATGGCCCAGATGTACAAGATCGGAAACAACCCTCCCCCATACTTCTCTTGCAAGAAGTACCCTGCGTTCGAAAGGCCTATGCTATCGGCAATTGTTGTCCCATAGAAAGACTTTGCAAACACTGCTGTAACGAAGAGGTTGATGATGAAAGAAATAAAAAGGGCGGCTGTGGACTCGATGGAGTAGTAATTGATGGCCTCTTGGACCCTCCCTCTCTTCGAGCGATCAATCTCTCTTGATTGAACCAAAGCCGAGTGTAAGAACACATTGTGTGGCATGATGATGCACCCCACAACACCTACTGCTTGCTGGATTGTTTTGGAGCTCAGCTTTGGCACAACAAGGCCTACAACAGCGATCCGATTATTACGTCTTCAAGTGAGGAAAGATTAGTCCTATGAAGGAGAAAATTGGGCAAAGGGGCAATACCATATAGAAGCTCAGAAGCATCAGGCTTTGCTTCACCAAACATCCACGCAAATGATATTGCCATGGTTGCAATGAGGACACCAAAAACTGCCTCAAGTTTTCGGACACCATAGTTCTCGAATAAGAGGAATATGAAACTGTACAGAAGAAGGTAAAATCAACATCCGTTCGCAATCTTGAAGTAAACACATTGATATCAACCAACAGTGTTGAATGGCATTTCACATGTATAAGAGATTAGTTTCCCCAAATCAGCATCCGAAAAAGAGTTAGTTTCGCAAACACCTACAAAATACAAATAAAGTCTCTACTTTTCTGATTAAGCAAGCAAGCTGCACAAAGCATCTCAAATTGCTAAATCAGGAATGAAGCAAAGGCCCCAAATTGACCCAAAATTAACCAGCAAGAACAAAAATTGGAGGGCAATTAACAACGAAAAGGCAAGAAATTATACCAATCGGAAGCGGTAATCAAGACCCCGGCCCAAATCGGCAAAACCCCATTGCTCAAAATCTTAATAGCAATGGCGCTACCGATGACCTCCTGGATATCGGCTCCGATCAGAGCCAACTCGGCCATGAGCCAGAGGAGGAGGCGAGCCCAGCTGGGGTACTCATCCCTGCAGAGCTCAGCTAAGTGACGGCCAGTGGCGACCCCAAGGCGAGCCGCCAGGAGCTGAACGAGGAGGCCCATGGCGGTGGCCCACATGAGGAGCCAGAGCAAGGAGTAGCCGGCGATGGCGCCGGCTTGGAGATCGCCCTCCAAGTTGCCCGGGTCAAGGAAGGCGATGCTCATCAGGAAGCCGGGCCCCGTGAAGAGCCATAGCTTCCTCCATGAAAACGGGGGCGTTTGGTGGTCGTCGGAGGGTTCGCAGATTCCGACGACGTGGACTTTCTCGTTGGGGTCGTAGGCGGCTTCTTCTTCCTCCTCCCATTGGAGTTCCTCTGAAGGTGTTCCGATGAGGGGACGGGTCTGGTCGTCGGATGGAGCCATTAGATGAAAAGAGGAAAGGGGGAGAAGGAATCTCAGGTTGCTTATGAAAGGTGGTTTCTTTCTTCACCGGCCAGTTGAGGAATTTGCTGAGAATGCAAAGGGGACTGGTTGTTGCCCACTTGCTTCCGGTATTTATAAAATAAATAAATTATGCCAAACCCCCTTCATTAGAAATATTTTCTAGGAATTGACCCCCTTTTTTTAAAAATAAAATAAAGAAATTGTATCAAAGTGTCCAATACAAATCTTCTACGACACACCCTATAGAATTCTCTACACTGCTAAATTATTTTCACATTTATTTAATGTTACAAAAATTATAAAAACTAGCATATAACCTGTGCGCTACGCACTGATTTTTAAAATTAATATAAGTACAATTATTTTATTGTTCGGATACTATCACATTAATCAATATGTTTTAAAAAATGTATAAAATATAGTACTTGTCTGGGAAACATTCGATTTCATGTCCAGACAAACATATTAATCTCTTATCTTCTTTAATAGTCTACATGCTTTTACATATTGAAGTGGTTTACATGAACTTGGTAGAAGATTTCATAATCCTATAAACTAATACATTTTGAGTTATTAATTCAAATCAATTTTCAAGAGGTTTTAAGTATATTAGCTCAAATCGTAAAGTGCTATGCTCACACACAAAGATGCGAGCTCAAATTGTAAACTAAATCTTTGTTTAATTGTTTTCCATCTGAATTATCAGTGCTTACATGTAGAAATTTTACGTTAGGATCTTCTATTCACGTTAGAACACTTGTGGGAGGGATAATAGGACAAGACACTACTCTTGTTGCTTTAGAGACCATGGGGTAGACAACTTATGAGTGATGGGCGAAGCAAGATCTCCGCGGACTACAATCTTGATGGTGTGTATGTTGTTCATTTCCAATGTTATCTACATGATCACATTCCTTTGAATAGAAGTAGAGTTGCCTTATTTGGTGGCCCAAAAACATGACATTAAGAAAAAGGAAACATAAATGGAACCTATTCACTGTTTGGTGTCTCCCTTTTCAAGTGGAAATAACTGCTTTGCATTTTCTACTTTGTGCTTGCTGGTTCTTTATCTTAATCTAATCTTTTAGTTATCTTAATCTCGTCCTCGTCATAAGCATGTCGAGCAAGAATCGCATTCCGAGCTACCCTCACAGCCTTCCTACTTTGCTTGTTATGTTTTGATGTGCAACTTCGTAGTGCCTTCCTCTCAGTAGATAATTTCGAAGAAGACAGAAAGCTAGATGGGGTACCAAGATCAACCGGGCTTGTTGTCCCCACCCTTCAATTGCTTGTTGTATCTGTCATAGTGTGCAGCTGGACTTTGTTCTTTGGTTTTATATTAATCTCCTCATTCAACTTTGAATCCATCAGATTATGCACTCCTTTCCTTAACTGCTACTTCCCCTCGATTCTCCTTTTCCAATGCATTTTCATCGATCACAACAGCTACTTCAACATTCATTTTCCCCTTGGACAAACTTGCGTTCTTGCTGGATCCTCTCCCCTTTATTTCACTTACCCGCACTCCGGTACATCCGTACATGGTTGGATGATGATCCCTTGTATTTTTGTCAAAAGTGATATGTTCTTTGCAGGTTAAAGAAACGTACAAAATGTAAATGAAATTCATAGTTTCTTGAACTCTTTCATGATCATCTTCTCTTCAAGGAACAAGAAAATAGGACGACAGTCGTACACTTGCAAAACCCGTTGTGATACAATGATACATCACGCTTGTGCAAAGTCCTGAGACCCGCAAGGACTCGGTATGCGCTAATCTTACAAGAAACCATTCATTCATTCATATTTGAAGTGCATCTGCAATGGAACCAGCAAGACTGAGTACTTCAAAAGGCGCTTGGTTAGCTATGGCTTTCACAGTGAGGGGGCACGAATCGGTGATCCAGAAGTACAAAAATGCCATCTCCGAACCTGTGAAAGGGCACTTGTGTCTCAGGTATATGGATCTGGAACAGTATCAGGATCAAACTGGAAGCAGAAAGTGTAGACGGGATTACCGTCTTTCTTGTGCATAAACCGCTCCCACGAACGCTTTGGGAAAACTCCGTGTGTAACATAAGCACTCACCTTCGTTGCACCGTGAGCTGCTAACACTTTCTGCAGGACGGACACGGTGGGATGAATATAGGGTTAAGAAGGCTTGCAATTATACAGCATCACGAAAAGGATGCTGTGCTAAATTAGCCAATGGAATAGAATTGCAACTGGCAGTTCATATTAATATTAGTGTGTCATTTTTCATTTCACTTAAGAAAAGTGTTAGTTGATAAAAATCGCTTTACGACTGCACATCTAACCATTCATAAACTCACAATGATTATGGAGCTACGCAATTTTATGGGTTTAGGAGATACCTGACACTCAATTAAGGTGCTCCCTGATTGGACCAGGTCATCAACAATGACGACGTGACAACCTGCAGGGTTGCCCTCCTTGATCCTAACTATCCTCTTATCGTCTTCTCGAACCTTGTTACAAACCACCTGGCAATCACCCGATGACTTAGATTTAGTGAAGAAAGTCAAGAGAAGGACATGCCAGATATTTGTTAAATGGAAAACGAAAGAACCATAGGAAAGTGGTCGAGTTGCTTGTGAAATCGCTTCCATGCACCGTCATCCGGAAATGCGACAACAATCTGCGAAAAAAAACATTCATATAGGAAACAATTTTGGAAAGATGGTGATCTACTCTAGTAACGGATTTCTTGATTAGAGGTAGCAACAGTGAGTTATGTTTGAGGGCCAATCTATCAAGCAAGTTACCTTCTCAGCATCGGGGAGTTGATGGAGACGCTGCTTCAAGAGAGGAATCCCAGTTTCAAAACAAGGCAGAACATGGTCCCCAAAATAGAATCTTTCCTGTACATGATGACAAGAAACAATCAAACATCATAATTCAGCTACACTCTATCTAATCAAAATATAAACAAGGGGGAAAGGATACATAAGTATTGTTTTTCAAGAACTGCAGGCTGCAGCTAACAAGATTCTTTGTTCAGGTGAAAGAACAGAGGAAAATCAATAAATTTTGTAAAATGAGACTGAAACTGTTACGCACGTTATTGGAAGCCTCTAGAATTAGACCGCTTCATCAATTATCCTCAGAATTAACTTCTACCTAGGCCAGGCTGTATCTTACCCATTTTCTGTTGTTCTTCCTTATTCCAGTTGAATCCAAAGAGGCTAAACTTGACTATTTGCTTTGATTTCTGTGTGTTTATGTGAAGGTCTCTGTGATAGACTAATCCAGATTTTAGGCATCAGAAACAGCAAAGGAGCAAAAATTAAGGTGTTTAGAGTGATGAAATTCGATAAAGAACCTTACTTTATTTTTATAGAGCCACAGAAATATTTATCAACAAGTTCAACTTATTACTTCCACTGATAAGAACAAGATGATCAGTATCAATTGCTTAATAACACCACCAGTTTGTCTATTTCCATGTTAATCATACACATTCTTTTCTCAACAGAATAATAATCCTTCATGTCAGCCTACTATATTTTTTAGGCCTACATCTAACCCTACACTATTTGTTTATAGGCCTACATCTTACCCTACACTATTTGTTTATAAGCATAATCAGCCAAAATTTGTATTCCTTTTCAGTATAAACTGCGGCATTAGACCCAATATAAGGTGAAATAATGCTTAGATCTGTTCTTAAGCCTTTCGTATCAAATGCCACAAATAAGTTGGTGATCCCTACGGAACCTTAGATGGGCTGGTGAATTTATGTTACACCAGCATCCTAATCAGTTTCGTAAATGATGTATAGTTTACTGAGTTCCCAGCATAATCAGACATTCAGACCCAACTTAATCGAAACCTTAGATATGACCGGACACATTATGATTACATTACGATTACCAGTTACCACAATGTGTTCCACAAAGTTTACACTCAATGATGTGAAAAATCTTTGTATTGAAGAAAATGGCATAGAGCTTCAAATCGCATTTTTACTGTAGTGAAGTTATGAAGGCATAATCACTGCCATAGATAAACATGATGAAAAGCTAAAACTTATTGATTAAACCATAACGTCATGGAAAAAATAAAACTAACCTGCAAAGCATGGATGTCGTAGATGACCAAACTGGTTGGACCACCCCTGGATACAGGAATATTTGACAAAATCCTAGCCATCGTAAATGCTGTGGCAACATCCCCTTCCTCTTCCATTCGCTCAAATGATCCAGTAGGAAAGAAAGGTAACACCAACGTAAATGATGCAACAAATAGCCGAGGAAGTGCAAAGATGACGGAGAGTTGCTCAAATATGACAGCCGGGGAGCTAAAAGATGCCAAAAAGGCCACATGACGGCCTCGGATATCTTGTGCATCATTTATGTACAGGTTCGGGAAACCATCATCAAAGCTCCTGATATGCACAGATGTTAGAAACACCATCAAAGCTTCCTTCAAAGATAGTGTCTCCATTAAATGCTTTAAAATATCACAACTCCGAGCACCATATGATAAAGCTCAAAAGTGTTTTTGGCAATCAAATTTCAGCAACGTCTTATTTTGGACAAAGAAACTATTAATCCTCTAATTAATTGTATGCTGGAACATCATAGCATAGCATAGAAAATCATCTGAAAGTGTTCAAAGTTTTAGCACTTCACCAACTGTTATCACATTACCATTAGCAGTTAGACCACAGTAGATGACTGATGATAAATGGTGGTTAATTTACAACAACTGCTGAAAACCAAATTGAAGACGAAACGAGATAATCTTCAATTAAAAATATTCAAAACCCCCCATCACACATTTGCAGAAACAAACTTAGGATTCGTTGGGCCCCTAATAATGTATGAATGTAATGCACTGACAGCAAACAAACCCTAAGTATCCTCAAACAAAAGTTAAAGACGTACCGGAGATTAAAATAGAGATCCATTCGTCAATGAAATCAGCGATTATGAACCCTCCTAATTCAACACTTATACATAACAAAATGCCAGAAACCTAACGCAAACAAAACAACATAGCATTCGGCAGCAGTGAACAGATTCAATAGAGAGAGATTGGCAGCGGAAGTTGTGAACTTTAGAGCAGAAAATAAAGATTGATTCGTCAAATAGGGAAGGGGAGATGGAAAAGAAAACCTCCAGTTGATGGAGCGGAGCTCGATGAAGTCGGACTCAGCAGCGACTTTGCGGGCGAGCTCTTCCGCCTCCACGCAGTAGAAGAGAAGCACCTTCTTCTTGTTCGGTTTCTCCATTGCCATTTACCGCCTCTCTCTCTCTCTCTCTCTCTCTCTCTCTCTCTCGCTCGAATCGCGTTAACTCTTTGTAGGTTGTATTGTAGGGAGACTCGCAAACTGTGGAAGCAGAGAGTTTTTCTTCTGGAAGCGGAGAGTGAAAGAGGTGAGAGACTGAGAGCTGTTATTTTATTTTATTTTATTTTCCTTTTTTTTTTATTGCGTTATGCGATGGGGCGGTGGAGCGGTGGCAGGCGGACAACAATCGCTACCCACGACGGCGGCGAGCGATGAACTGTGCCCTTAGAACAATGAAGCACCTTGTTCTTATTCGCCTTATTTCAATTTGATTTGTATTTTGTAGACATTTTAACTGGAGTCTCTTATTATACCGGTTTAATAATTGTGTGGTGATTTTTTTTATTATTAAATATACGGTCTTAACACCGACTTTTAAAGTAAGTAGACATTTTATCAGTAAAACAATATGTTAACACCTGAGTTGATAAAAATATTTGTCAGCTCAAGAAGCTAGTTAGTATCGACATGTTGTTTTTAGTTCAAAATGCTTGACGGCTCCAAAGGTCGGTGTCGAAAATGTGCATTTGACAAAAATCACCGTGCATATAGTAGCCCCCTTTATTATAAGGTCTATAATCTTAAAATATTTATTCTTAGAGTAACTACAATGCGAAAACTCAATTACTCAATTGAGTTTCTTTACTCAAAACAAAACAAAAATTAAATATTATATATCAGTCATTTGTAGGGTAAAATTTTCTTATGTGATTGTGTCTAGCACATTGGGTATTTTGAAGAAAAATTAAGACACTCTCCTGCAACTACTCATTTGTTTTCATTTTCTTCTTTTTTTAATTAATTTTAGGAAGACAGCCCCCTATTAGAGACTTAGAGTTGTGGATACTCTTAGTAAAAAAAGGAAATAGCAACAAAATTTTATTGTGACATTGGGAGTTCAAGGCTTGGGTGATTGTCGATTCTAGATTGGAGATGCGATGGCATTGATATGACTAGTGACTACGGCATTGCCATTGTAAGGATAAGATTGAGAAGATACAAATGTTGATTCCATGTTTGCTTGTTGTTTTGTGAAGCATACATGAAGAAGTTAATAAAACGAAAGGTGTTCTTGCCATTTTTCAAAATCCGATCTTTCTTGGTATTTGGTTAGCCCTTTTTCGAACTTGGACATGTGCTTCTCGACTCTCTTGCTCATATGCCTTTTCGATAGGTAAATGTATTCTTGTTGTCAAGCGAACAAAACATGGATGTTGGTTGGCTCAAATCGTTCATAAGGCTTTTGGTTTTTTTTTTTTTTGTTTTTTTGTTTTGGTATGGCAAAGCACACAACAACTATATGATTCAGCGTCGAGTATTAGAGCACCCACAACCCACATTTTGTGGTTATCTTAAATTAGAAAATTTCAAACAAAAAAAAAAGAAAATGTCAGAATATTTAATAAAAAAGTTAAATTTTTTATAGAACTAATGTGAGAGAGTATATGGAAGAAGAAACTCTTTTTCTTGGTTAAAGTGCAATTTTCTGATTTTTTTTAGACAAAATTTGTCAAACAGGCATTTTTTTTACAAATTGGTGAATTGTCCAACTTTTTGGACAAATTGAAAAATTGTTCACTTTATATACTCACACAATTAAATCCCCAATTAATCCTCTCCTTCCCCAAAACCCCCCTTCCTCAAATTGGAAAACGATTTGTCTCTGATGTCATGCCTGCTCTCTCTCGCCAGCTTGCCTCGTTCTCTCTCCCCCGTTTGTCTCGTCGGATCCATGTCTTCCTCCCATGGCTTCCTCTGTTGATTGCAATCGGCCGGAGCGAGGCGGAGCAAGCGAGGCGGCACGTTCAGATCCGAGGGATTCCAGATCTGAGATTCGAGCAAGCGAGGCGGAGTAATTGGACGATGACGACGATGTACTCGAATCTCAGATCTCAAAATCGATCCAGATCGCGCGGCCACCAAATCTCGAAATCGATCCAGATCCACCGAGATCCGATGCCACCTCTGGCCACCAGATCGCTCCTTGTCGCCGCTGTCGCCGCTCCTCCTCTGATCGCCGGAGTTCGCGCGGGATCTCTCCTCTGAGATCCGAGATCTCTCCTCTCCTCATTGTGCTAAGCACACCAATAAGGAGCGAGTGAGGTCGACGCCAAGCGAGCGAGTGAGCGAGGTCGAGGTTGAGCGGCCGGAGCGAGCGCCAGAGCGAGGTCGATCGAGCGAGGGCCGTGGATCCCTTTAGATCGGATTCGAAGGTAGAAGATGGACTTTTTGTTAAATTACAAAAATTACCCCATAAATATGGGAATTATAAAAAATATCTATATTTTATTATGTGATTCACATCTACTATATTTTTATCTTTACATTTGCACAACAAATTATTATATGTGCACAACGTAAAGTTATTTTCGCACAATAAAAAGTGCTGAAACGAAGAAAAAAATGCGGAAAAAAATTACATTTTGGACAACAAAATGTTATATTTGCACAACATACGATTATATTTGCACATCGTACTCTTATATTTGCACGACAAAATGAAATAAAAAAATAAAAAACTAGACTTGGGTCATATTTGCACAACTTACGGTTATATTTGCACATCGTACTCTTATACTTGCACGACAAAATGTAAAAATAAATAAATTAGACTTGGGTCATATTTGCACAACTTACGGTTAAATTTGCACAATGTACTCTTATATTTGCACGACAAAATGTTTAAAATAAAATAATATAATATAATATAATATAAAAACTAGACTTTGGTCATATTTGCACAACTTACGGTTATATTTGCACAACGTACTCTTATATTTGCACGACAAAATGTTTTTTTTTTTAAATAAACTAGACTTGGGTCATATTTGCTAAACATACGGTTATATTTGTACATCGTACTCTTATATTTGCATGACAAAATGTTTACAAAAATTTAAAAAATTAAAAAAACTAGACTTGGGTCATATTTGCTCAACATACGGTTATATTTGCACATCGTACTCTTATATTTGCACGACAAAATGAAAAAAAAATATAAAAAAAACTAGACTTTGGTCATATTTGCACAACTTACGGTTATATTTGCACGACAAAATGTTAAAAAAAAAACTAGACTTGGGTCATATTTGCTAAACATGCGGTTATTTTTGCACATGCACAACATATTCTTATTTTCGCACGACAAAATATATAAAAAAAAAAAAAGAAATAAGAGTGAGGCTATAGACAAGATGATAAAATTGTTATTGGCAAGATGGAGACTCCACCAATTTGTGTAAAAATGTGGACATTTCACCAACTTTTTTGAACATTTCACAAATTCCCCCTTTTTTATAAATAAAAAAAATGATTAAGACACTCAACTTGAGTATCACAACTGTGATGCTCTTATAAACAATTTCAAGTTACTTCTTATAATCATTGCTCAACTATTTCACTATTTGCTTTCAAAACCAAGAACATGCGGCTTGTTGGAGGCTTAACATCGTTTGCCGAGAGTCGATCAACATTCGGGGTATCAAGAACTTGTGACATCAACTAGTTTAGATGGATGCATTACAAAACTCCTTCGAGGAAGCTTTCCTCTTCACATCCCCAATACTTATGAAGATGCTAATCCCAATTTGCTTACTCTAAAATGGTCAGTAGGTAGGTTAGTGCTTCAATTTCAACTCCTATGAAATAACACATTGATTCAGCTTTTGTGCAAAAATCAACTGAAAAAGGATTCATTGAGCCACTAACCTATTCACTACACATAATTATTATATAATCAGCTAATCACAACAACTTTAGATAGCCACAAAGGCTCCTAAATTACAAGATTCATATTCAAGTCCATTTAGAGCTGATCATTTTATGTAGTTTTATTGAATAAGTTTGATTTGATGACTTCGGCAACACTTTTGACGTTATTTGATGAGTTATCGTTAGTTTGTAAACATCATATTTCAGTTAAAACTCAGATTAAGTAGGTTGCCTGAATTTTTTAATGCTTATTGATTATCAATATAGTTGTAAAAAATCAAATTATTAACCCCTTCAACTCCAAAACCGTGCATCTTAAGGGGTACTTAAAAAAAACAATTTAGGTGGTGTCGGGCCATGTTAGACTGTCAATGTCATTCCAGAGCATCTTTCGAACCATAACTTATTCGCCACCTAGTGGATTCGATACACATAGGGATTAGGGAGAGAGATTAATTCTCAAGGGTTCGCGCCCTAATCGTTGAAACATAATTGCGGAGCACTGCACCATGATCTACAATTCTCTCATTATTGTCATTGGTCACAGATCACGAAACTGGTTGATTTTTTGCCCAACGGAAGGTTTGCCGTTGTTAAATTTGAGTTATCATTTGCTGATGCCCCAGAATATTAAAAGGAAAAAACCAAAACAAAGTAAGAGAGGAACGAAACTGAACCACAGACAAAGAGTAAAAGTGATCCGCGGGTGGCAGACACGAAAGGGGGAAAGGAGGTGTCCGACATACCCCTCATCCACGTGTCGCAACCCGGAAAACATGTGGCAGCCAACCAGTATACGACAAATGGCGAAATGGACAAGTTGACGTGTCTCGGAGGCATTCCCTACGCTGGCTATAAAATCCGAGAATCTCTCTAAAGAAAGGGCTTTTTGGACAAACGGGGAAGGGAAGTCTCGAGGGCAGTGGGAAACATATGAGCAGCTAAGCCCGTAGAATACTTTGGCAACCAACTCGACAACCCAGAATCAGACCAATATCTTCAGAAAAGGATTGGGTCGAGAATCACAGGTGTTGGGAGCTTAGCTACACTGAGTTTTCATCGCAATGTTTCCTACTCCGAGATGAGCCTCATTTCTTTTAAAAAAGCCTTGATGAGGCCACTGCCTGAGAAGCGGATTGAGTCAAGAGCCAAACCATGCGGCACTGGTGAATACCTACTGTAGTCTGTGGATGGTTGATTCGGGTAAGACAGTCGATCATCAAATGGTCATCGCGGCCCAAGTCAAAGTGTCCCCCTCCATAAGGAGAACCTAGGGGGCACTCCAGGTAAGACTGCCGACGAACCCAGTTCGCGTGCGTGGCTCTCAACTCTCCCACGGTGAAGTGGAAGGAGGCCTTTTTTCATTTGTGGTTTCGTCAATAACAAAGATGAAATAGAAAGGAAAGAAAATGATATAGTTCACTCTGTTAGTGTTAGGTTGTTAGTTATTATTTACTCCGTATTAACTATGATTCGTTCAGTATATAAAGAGATTTTATCATTTTATCACATCATTATCTAAAGTCACAAAATAGTAGTTGTGTTGTTTACCCGTTGGAATATTCACATTATCACACAATACAATATGCAACTTTGACAATTGATTTTAGCGGAATCTCACTCAATTTATGTGCTAGACTTTTAGCCTGAATAACTAATTTGGACAACTTCTCTTATTGCTTAATTATTGTTTTTATAATAAGACCTTCAAATGTGGAACTTGTTCTGCCCTGTCGGCAAAAATATGGGCGATCTATCATGGGATTAATGTGGCTACAAAGTTGGGGGTGACTCACCTCATCATCGAAAAAGATTCGGCGGTTGCATGTAAATTAATTGGCGACATATCTACTAACCCCCATCCAGAGTACCATTTAATCAACCAGTGTTTGAGGCGGATTGACGATCCAGGTTGGGAGGCGAGGCTCCAGTTTGTCCGGCGGCGGGCGAATTCCGATGCAGTTTCAATCGCCAACTGGGCGCTCTCTTTGTCTTGTTGAACATGTGTATTTATCGAGTCGGGTTGAGTTAGTCTATGTCCATTTGAGATTTAACAACTTTATATTATGTATTTTTTTTTTGATGCAATATAAAAATTAGGTCGGGTCGGCCGAAGCAGAGGCCCTTCCTAGCGCATCCTTGCAGATGAGAACACGAAGTTATGAATCATCATCGTAGCAACCATCGGCAGGGGAAGCATGTGCACTACGAGCAAGATAGTCCGCCACATCATTTGATTCCCTGAAAATATGACGAATAGCTACATATATAAAGACGAAATATCAAGAAGAATATCCGATTGTAGTAGCACAATATGCCAGGGACACTTCCAATCCCCAACAGAGCTTTTATAACCAATAGGTTATCTCCCTCAATAAGGAGGTTTTGGATTTTGAGTTGTTTGCCCACAAAATGCCCATCTTGAGGCCTAGGTTTTCGATCGGCATAAGCAACTGAGATATTGATACAAGTATTCCTGCCCAAAGCCACTACATCACCCAGACAGTCTCGAATAACGAAACCATACGACGTCGAAATACCTGGTCTTACTGAACCATCAAAGTTCAGCTTGTAGCAATTAGCTGGAGGCTTTACCCAAAGCCCAGAGCGCTGATTAGACCGCTGCGGAGCCACCGAGTGCCTACTGAGATAGCTTGAAATACCATTTTTGTTTTCGTGGGAATCTGCGCATTCACTGTCATCGTTTAAAAGTTTTGTTTGTTGCCAACTAGGGGTGGAGATGGGGCGGGTTATGGGTGGATGAAGCCACTCCATCACCCGCCCCGCGGGTAAATAATTTCACCCGCTCCACCCATCACCCGCAAACTCCTTCACCCTCAACCGCCCCACGCGGGTGATGCGGGGGGAGCGGGTACCCAATGGGTGTAGTGATGATTTTTCGAGTTACTTTAAAAGATGAATAAAAACTTTAAATTTAATTTATAAATACTACAAATATAAGTTCGTGGACTTCAAATACGCGTTGTACACTCATACATCACAATAACATGTTACTTAAAATTACAAAATGAAACTAAAATAGATGAGAATAGAACTTGAAGATAGATAGTAGTAGAATCACATGTTTTCCATTTTTAATAATTGTGCGGATCCACCACATTATCGATCCTAGCATGCACATGAACAAATAAAACTATATGTTCTCTATTAAAGATGTAAAAAAAAGATAGACAATTACAATTAGAGAAAAATAACTTACATTTTCAATTAGAAATGGTAAAATAGTCAAATCACACACATATATAGATAAACTTTTAGGGTTTTATGCGGGTATGCGGGGCGGATGAATGGGGTGGGTTAATGGGTGAATTATTGGGGCGGGTAATGGGTGAAAAATCTTCACCCGTAATCCATTCATCACCCGCTTCACTCGCTCCATCCGTCACCCACTTTTTTTTGCAGGTTTTCGCCCGCAAAATTAATGCGGGTGGGGCGGGTGGAGCGGTTACCCGCGGGTAATTTTCAGCCCTATTGCCAGCAGTGGGTAAATGTCGTATAGAAAAGCTCCATCTCAGTAATAGAAACTTTGTATGTGTGTTCGAAAGCTAGTTGGTTTCTGAAAAATCAGAGAGACCACCAAGAGCAAGCCTGAGCCCCAAATTTATGCAAACCCATAGCTACCTTAAGATCGTTAAGAGGAAGAGACGACCCCTCCCCCCCGTAGCATTTGTTACAAAATAGCTAGGGAAATGGATACGTAATGCCTTGTGCAGACGAATGACCATTGGACACTCGATAAATAAGTGAGTAGCAGATTCATTGGTGTTGCCACAGAAAACGCGACCTGAGGGAACAAACACGCGAGACTTCTGCAGTCGTTCAATAGTAGGTAGACCGTCACGAGAAATTTTCCAAAGGAAATGACGCACTTTAGGCAGAACATCTAAATCCCAAATCCATCCACAGTCAAAATTTGGTAAACCTTTGTTTTTTGATAGCAAGGAATTTGCCGAACTTGTAGAAAACCAACCATTGGTACTAGGGCCCCAATAAAGTTGATCCAAAAAAGGGTTATTCGGAAGAGTGATTCCTAACAGATGGTTAATATCTTCTAATGGAAGTAGATTGTTTAAAGTAGATAGGAGCAAAGGTTTGTTCCACTTCAAGTCCGTGGTAAGAAAATGAGATACCTTAATACCCAAAAGGACATCTAGGATAGGCTGAAGAACCCTCGTGTCTAAGCGATTGGAATATGCCCAGTTATGAGTCCAGAAGTCAATGAAGTTCCCATCACCCACACTCCACTGAATGGCAGACTGAAATAGGTGTCAGATGGACATCAGGCGATTCCACTGCCATGAAGAGTTACTTTTCTTATCGTAAGTTAGGAGATTATGTCCCTTAAGGTATTTTTGCGAAACAATACGTACCCAGATGTTGTCTGGTTCGGCCAAGATTTTCCATAAAAGCTTCATTTGTAGCGTTATATTATGTAAATAAACACACTTATGAGCTCTATAACATGAATTCATAAATTTGATGGATTTTTTTAACTATGCAAAAATCAGGGTAGTAAACCCTTTTTTGAGAAACAGGGTATTAAACTTAAACTATCTTTATTTGTGGTATTCGAGTTGAGTATCATAGCTTACTACGATACTCACCTCACATAACTTTATTGGCTTAACAAAAAAATTTGACATTTTTTTCATCTTTCTTTTAAAAAATTACTATGGTACTTGGAATATACTAACGGATAAAGATGGTCTTACATTACATCCTCTAAAATTTGGGATATTTCATTCAAGTTCCTTTACACTCATTGGTAAACTAGTTTAGCAATTATGCCAAACTTTTTTTCAGCCTTTTCAAACAAATAAAACTTGTTTAAATATGGTTCCTTAAAAGGGTTTTTCTTTTATAAAAGAGACTCTTTTTGTAGCTTGAATTTCTCAGAACAGTCGCTTTTCAGAAATTTGTTCTTTTGGAGCGGATGAAACGACGGCGTATGGACAAAGCACTCAAGGGTCTTGTCAATTTTCCCAGTATTGGAAAATGCTGGTTCATTTATCTTCTGGGAAATCCAAATTCCAAAACTTTAAAAAATACTAAAAAAATAAATATTTCTTACTGTATTTCGGACTTCAAACTGCATTTTGAAACAGTTAAATAACTTATTTCAAATTTTTCAAAATTTAATAATCCAAAAATAAAAATAAAAGTTAAAAAAATCAATCCACACAGGTGCTCAGTTTCCCACTCTCTCCTCCCACTCCTTTTAAGAACTGTCCCCTTTTTCTTCCTTCTATTCACTCTGCATTCAAAACCTCCCAAAAATCTAGAGCAAATGCAAATGGAAGCTTCAGATTTGTGCTCTTGAAGGACCTCCGGAAGTTTCCATGCTCCTCCTTGTTGTCTTCCACGGCGTATTTTGAGGTCAGAACAACCACATTCCCCTCTCTCTCCTCATCTCTTGCAAATTGGTTTGCATTTGAACTTCCAGAGTTACAGTTATGGTGTTTTCTTTAGCCTTTTGAGTTTCATTTCAAGGATTTTTCGGTTAAGAAAAGTCCTTTTCTTTTTTTACTTTGTTGATAAGGTTATGAATTTTTGTAGTTCAAAAGGTTTCCTTTATTTTATTTTATTTTATTGTTGTTCAACTTTTGTGTGTGTTTTGGGTTTGAATTTATTAATTTGTTCTTTCAGTGAAAGAAAAAGAGGCAAGAAAACAGTGATAAGAGGGCTTCAATTTCTTGCCCCCTTTTACCTGTGTAAAGAGCTTCAGACTTTGAGTTCTGAGTACTTGTTGTCAAATGTCAATGAACCCTTGATTTTCGGCATCAATGGAGGAATTTGCCAAGCTTTGCTGATAATGAGTTTTCCCTCCTGAATTTACCAAAATGACCCTCTATAGGACCACCATTTATTCACCAATATACCACATTTTGGGGCTAAAATCCATCCATGCCCCAAAAGTTATAAAGAGATTGTTAAACAGTTTTGGAATTTCATGTCATTACAGATTTTAATTGACTGGAAAAAAATCATGAACAAGCACATTGAATTTGGTGGTTATTTACTTATTTCAATTTTGTGTTAACTTGCTTTTTATTTTTATTTTTTGCAATTGTGTATGTAGATCCTTACTGTCAATTAAGTGACTGCTGTTTATACCTACTCCCTCATGATTTCAATAATACAACTACTTTGTTTGGACACACATATTTTTTAATACCCACTTTTTCAAATTTTGATTTAGGTGGCCATTTTTGGTTCCATACTCTCAATTTTTTTTCCCCTTGCCCATCTTATATAAACAAACTAATTAATGCCCATTTTGGAGGCTTTGCTTTGTCTTCTAACAGTTTGTTGTTACAATGAAAAAGAAATTCACCTGTCCTTGTTTTTCCCTTGTCTAAACCATTCATTATTCCATGTGCATTTATACATTGGATACCCACTTCTTTAATTTACCACCTATCTTGTTTGTGATTTATCTGCCTCTCTTTACAGGGTAACTCTTGTGGGTCAATCTATTGAATTTTTCAGAAGACATTTGTTGGTTTATCACTTTCATTATATACTTTTGCTGCCTATACAATACCAAAAGGTGTGGCTTTGAGTTACACTATGGAGACTCCCAAAGGAAGGTAAATTTTCTTAGTGGATGCTTTTTATGGGTTTGTGGTTATATCATTTTCTTGCAACTTCATGATGGTTATTGGTTGTTAAATATGGAAGAATTGACTCCTCATGGTTCATCTTTTGGTTCTGTTGGTTCTTTGTGTTGGTAATTTTTCTATGTCCTTTGAAGTTTGAACCCTTTCTATGATTTCTTCAGTTTTCAGTGTTTGCATTTTTTCTTGCTTGTTTTCTTAGTGATTCTTTGATCAATATTTCTTCCACATTGTCTGGTTAATGAGTAGTGATTTCTTGAAAATACGAACCGAGTAATTTCATGTACTTTGCACTATGAATTTCGCCATAGATGGTCAAAAGTTTATCTTGCACTATGAATTTCGCCATAGATGGTCAAAAGTTTATCTTGATAAGCAATGTGAAGGGATGTTCATAATGCTGAATGATTGCTTTTTCTTGAATCAGAAATGGATCTTCTGAAGCGCCGAAAAAGGTAACTCCCCGTGCAGTGCGGTCACTGAAAGTGAACCCTGTTGCATTTGGATCATCCAGCCCTGCATCTCCTTCGGGCAATGCAACGAGAACCCCAAAGGACAGGAGTCCGAAAGTCCCTGACCGCATGTCCCCAAGGAGCCTGGTTACTCCTGAGGTATTCTATTACACAATTCTTCATTTGGCATTTCAGAGGAGTACTTCAGTTTCTTGGCAATGTTGATCCATCTTTTATGCAAAATGTGAATGTTTTAACGTTTCCGATCTGCTAAAAGCTACACGCTTTTGCTATGTTAGTGACTCGCATATACGGTCTAACATTTTCCTGCCTAAAATGGTGTGACAGAAGCCGCGTCTGAGTAGAGCGACTGAGTTGGAAACTCAGATATCTGAGCTACAGGATGATCTGAAAAAGGTGAAGGAACAGCTGACTGCTTCCAAGACATCTAAGGAAGAAGCCGAAGCTAATGCTGAGGAGCTAAAACAGCAGCTAGGAGCTGTGTCTTCGAAGCTTGAAGAGTCACAAAAGCAGCTATCCGAGCTGTGTTCTTCAAAAGAAGCTCATGTTATTGACCTTAAGGGCATATCTGAAGAAAAAGATCAAGCCTGGGAGAATCAACTTGAGATAGTCCGAAAACAGCAATCCATCGATGCATCTGCTCTTGCATCCGCCTTGGAGGAGATTGAAACTCTCAAGCAGCAGCTTGAAATGGTGACTCATTGCGAGGATGCTGCGAACGAATCTAGAGAATCAACCAACGTTGAGCTCCGAAACCTAAAAGAAAACCTCAGCGAAACACTCTTGCTTATGGAAAACATGAAAAGCGAGATGGAAGGCTGTAAGAAATCGGAAGCACAAGCACAAGAGCTCGTCCGACAAACTCTCCTTCAACTGGAAGAAGCAAAACAGTCGGTAAATGCTCTTAGACAGGATGACACGGTATCTATGGAAGCTTACAACTCTGTTGCTTTGGAGCTAGAAAACACAAGGGCACATGCCGCCTTCCTGGAAGGCCTGGTCACCAAACTAAAAGCCGAATTCGTTGAATCTGACAAGAATGCATCTAACAGCCCTACTGAAGGACAATCCGAGAATGAAATGGACGAGCTTGTGAAGCTGAGATCAGAGGTGAGGATGCTTAAATCTGCGTTGGAGGCTGCCGACTTCAGACACCGTGATGAACAAGCACAGAGCACAGCTCAGATCAAGAGCGCACGAGAGTTGGCCGATCAAATAGCCTCTGCATCGAGCACGAAACAGGCTGAGCTTGAGGCGGAACTGAAACAGGTCAAGTCTGCTATGGAAGAGCTCAAGGCAAGCCTCATGGACAAGGAAACGGAGCTGCAGGGTGTGACCGAGGAGAACGAATCACTTAACTCGAAGCTCAAGAAATCCATCATGAAACACGAAGAGAACGGGATAGAAGACGAGCTATCAAGGCTGAATGAAGAGGCAGCGCGTCTGAAGGTGAACCTAATCGACAAAGAGTCAAAGCTCCAAAGCATGACCGAAGAGAACAAGGCGCTCAAGTCAGAGCTTGAAACTCGGAGGGAAGAAGAAGCAAGCAATGATACAACAGGGCCTGCTGCGGAGGAAGTGGAGGCAGCCATGGAGGCCAAGCAGGAAGCAGTGGCGGAGCTAGAGCTAATGGTGGAGGAGGCCGAGAAGAGCAAGAGGAGGGCCGAAAGGGCTTCCGAGCAGCTGGAGGCAGCGCAAGGGACGAATGCTGAGCTGGAGGCGGAGCTGAGGAAGCTCAAGGTGCAGTCAGACCAGTGGAGGAAGGCAGCTGAGGCAGCAGCCTCGATGCTGTCTTCACCGGGTGGGAACGGGAGATTCATCGAGAGGACTGGCTCGCTTGACAACTCGAATGGATATAGCCCTCTCGCGGGCAGGATGGGCTCGCCATACCTGGATGACTACGACGACGATGATGCATACAAGAAGAAGAATGGGAATGTACTGAGGAAGATTGGCGGATTTTGGAAGAAACCACAGAAATAAATCATCAGGTAATGTGTTTCAATTTCACTACAGATTGACAGATTGTGCAGTTTCATAATCAAGAGCTTCAATTTCACTACATTTGTTGTAGCAGGTATGATGTGAGAGCTCGAACGAGATACCCATTCGACAAAAGCTTGGCCTCTCTTCCATTAGACGACGGTAGATCTAGTTTCGTGATCGTTAGGGTAGTCGATGCACTCGACTCGACCGATATATGTATTTTGCTTTTGGTTATGGCAATGGTAGCTGCACATCGAATGGGACTAAGCTTATGTGTTTTTTGTTGTGTTCGTACTTGTGAATGGGATGCATCTAGTAAGGCAGTTTTAGCCTCTACTGTTATGCAGTTGCTTGCACTGACCTTTTTAATTTGGGCTGGGCCGGTTTAAGGCCCAATGAATAGTTAAGCTGGCCCAATTAATAGTTAGACTGACCCATTAATATTATTTCAAATTGCAACGCGTTGACTGAACGCCTTCAATAAGGTCAAGTGTTTATTATTGAGTGGATTACACATTTACACTCGAATTTCAACCAATTAAATTATTGACTTGATTACAGATAAAATTTGAATTTTCAAGTATATTATTGGTTATTAAGTCAATATTTTAGTTAGAATTTTAATCAAAATTTGTAACTATATTACTTTTTTTTTTGTTAATATGAGGATAATTTTTAAATGAATTTAGTATTTCTAAACTTCATCATATATTCTGTTCATGATACTTTCTATTATTTAAATTAATTTTTCTAATATACAAAGTCTAAAAGAAATCCAAGCCCAAAAATCATGGTAATGTTTTTGCATTTTCATAGGTTAAGTTCAATTATTTGAGTCGAGTTAACACAACTAAACTCAAAATCCTTATCTTCAATTCGCGGAAATTATATTTTCAATTGAAATGTATTGCTATAAGAACAATGTTTTTTTAGGGTTTACAATTCTTTTAATAGGATAACAATTTAACTCTACGAGAATAATATGAACGAAAGAACAATAAACGATATGATGATTCGAATAACGGATGTCGGGTATGGGATAAGAAATGAATGTTATACAATGTTGTTTAGAAAAGTTAGGTGCGACTAACATGTGAATGTAGGTGAAGCTAGCTAGGGTTCCTAGCTCCTTTAGTGTTTATGAAGTCATGAAGATCATGCAAGGAAGGCATCTTAGTATACTTGATTTCATGTGACTACAACTCTCCTCCCTGCCTCTCATTTTGTATGGTGACTATTGCTTTCTCTTCTTTTGACATTCATAGGGTAGCTAATTGTATATCCAATAAAAACACTCCATTAGTCCATTGTCTTGGAGAGTTATAATATATTAATATAATGCTAAATTGCACAAATTAGCCCCTTCTTTACATCCATAATATCCATTTATACAAAGTTATCATTTATTAAAACTTGTAATTTTTCATTCCTTTTATTAGTGTGAGTGTTTGTTTCTGTAATATGACTGTTAATGTGTCTTGAATCATCGTTAACCAGCAACGTATCATGGTGTTCGGGGGACGGTGGTCTCGCTGACCCCTTGTAACCCTACTCTATTTTCGTTTCCTATAATATAAATACGGTTCTCTGCCCGTGGACATAGGTAATACATTGTTGTTGAACTACGTAAATCTCTGTGTCTTTCTTCACTTTTATTATTCTCGCTATAACAACGACGAACTGTCCGTGTCAATGATTATATTGACTTGTCAATTCACCGAACAAGTGTGTTATAATATTTCGAATCTCTACCTATTTAAATACAAACACACAAATAAGCCCCAAGTTCATGTACAATTAGTGGGAGTAGCCCCAACCCAAGTATGTACAATAAGTGGGACTAATTATTTATTTATACTTGTAATGATCTGATCTGAGTTGGTTATAAGGATGGAGATGTTGGAAGGTGGTGTTGTACGGAGCAATAGGGATCGACTGTAGTGAAATCAACTGTACTGATCAATATAGAGAGCTGCCAAAGGAGGGAGGAGGCACAGAGCACGCCACAATCTAACCAACGTCAGATTTTGTCTCCTCTTTGACCCTTTTTTTTTTTTTTAAATTTCCCCAAACCCTCTCAATCGGATGTATAGTTATATATGTCTCCCTCCCACCGATAATATTAGTACCTCAATTTCCCAAACTGCCATGAACCTCGTTGAACACTTGAACGTTCATCATATATTCTCCATACATACAATCATATGGCGGAGTATATAGCGTTGGTTTGTTTCGGTTTCGATCTCGATCTCGATATAATTCATTTGATAAGCGATTAACCGGAGACATTTATTTGTCACGGTTACATCGATTTTTATAATGTACACTGTACATGGTTCACTCTTTTTTATCTTAGTTCAATTCGATCAACTCAGTCACTCTACATCTGTATCGAGTACTGTTTGTTATCGATTTGCTCTTTGATTCCTTCATTTACTTCACATTGCCTTAGGTTTATTTACCCAAATCAGAATCAATTGTATATATTCATACAAACTAAATGAGATACAATTACAAATTGCTTTAGGCCTGATGGATGGAGGCCTTGCCCATTTTGGCACCTGTAAAAGCAACCCCAAGCAAAAGAATACATTGAAAACACCACAAACCACACCCCACCCACCAATCCAAACACTTTGAAAGCTACCCTCTCTTTTTCACTTTCATTGCATTCAAAACAACACAATCTGTCATTTGATTTTGAAATGTCACTCTCTCTCTATCTCTCTCTACAGTGTACCCAAATTAAACCCAACCAAAATTCCCATCACTTTATCAGATTCCCACCCAATTTCTCCCATTTTGGAAAACATTCTTTCACTCCATCATGTCTCCCTTTCTTCATCCATCAAATTAATCCACACTAAATTAGGCAAACAAAGAAAATTCATTCAATGTGGTAATTAATTAACCTATTAATATGTAGTAATAATTAACAACATTACAAGCAAACCCTGAACTAGATTAAGATTAAACTAACCCTCAAAAGTAGTAAAAAAAAGTACAAATGGATTGGATCATGATTCATACTTAATATTGAAAAAAAATCCCAACTTGATTTGGTTTAAGACTAATTAATTACTACATCAAAGCAGGGGTATTAAGGAGGCCAGCTTGCCAAGTAGAGATTGAATTGCCAATCAACCCATTCCAGGTCTCCTTGATGGGCTCAAGATCACCACCAGGGAGCACTCCAAACCCCATCCCTCCATGGTTATAGTCTCCATTGTTGATCACCTGCCATGGCTGATGGTACCCCCAAAGCCCCTTGTTCTCAATGCTGATCTGTTGCTTCATTGTGCCGCCTTCGAAGGGTGTCAAATCGTCGACGTTCGGAGCAGCTCCGAACCCGTAGCACAGGCTCTGGTGGTCAATTGGGTTGATCAAATGTGGGTGACCCAAGAAGCCGTCGAATTCGGTGACATTATTGGCGGGATCGAACCCAAACCCTAACCCTAGCCCTCCACTGAAGGTGGAGAACAGAGGGTTATGAGGCGGCCCCACGGCCAGGTCCTGGGCGTGGGGCCGCTTGAGGAATGATGTGGCTGAGAAAGAGTGGGACAATGGGGAGGAGACTGAGGAGGAGGAGCACCGCTTGTTGTTGCGGCGGCATCCTCCTCCAACGGGGACGTTGCGGAGGGTGCCGCCCTTGGTCCAGTAGCGGCGGCAGGACTTGCAGAAGTACCGCGGCTGCGTCAGGCTGTAGTTGTTGTAGTAGCAGAACTTTGTGTTGGTGGAGTCGCAGCGCGGACACTTTTGCGGCTCGCTGTCGGGTGGCTTCGGCTTCTTGCTGTCCTGCTGCTGCTGTTGCTGCGATTGAGGGTGTTTCGAGGACGCGATCATGCTGTCCAGCGACTGTGAATCCGAATGGGACCCCATTTCCTGAAACAAATTGACACTAATTAGAACCTGCAATTTGAGATAGTTAATGGGGGTTGCGATGGAGAGTGATTTACCTGGTGGCGGAAGTGGTGGAGGGCGGCGGAGAGATCCATTGGGAGGAGGTAGAGAATAGAGATGGATGAGATGTTGGAAGAAATTTGGGGGTTTTGAGAGAGAGTGAATGAGTGTACTGATGGGGTTTGAAGTGGAGGGTGTATATATAGAGAGAGGGGGAGGGGGTAATGATTAGGATAATAGAGGGGATCCTGAGGGTGCACAGTAACTGTGGTGGGCTTGCAGTACTGTATTTCACAACAGCCACAGATCAGAGGGAGATCAGAGGGAATAATCAGACTCAGACAAGACAGGATTAGAAAATTCTTTCTTAACTTCTACTACTATCTCATCTCTTTCTCTATCCATGTGATTTTGGATTTGAGATTTGGCGGTTGGTGTTGATTTAAGGTCAGGTAATTATAAATCATTATAAAAGCTTTTAATCACTCTAAAACTAAATAGAATAAGGAAAGATAATGGTAAGAGAATGAATCCAATCCATACATATATATGATATATATTAAAGTTTTATTTCGGTAATTTTGGAAAGTGGTTACAAAAATATCTAAAATGATATATTTTAATTAATAAAATTTACTCTATTATATGACATATTTTTCTTAATAGAGAGTACCAATATGCACTATCAAATAATTTAATAGACAATACTCCAAGCGTATGGAATTTATCCTCTATTTAGTCAGAACTTTCTTTGCCCTAAAATATATATGACATTATTATTCAAGGTAAAAAAAAATTATATAAAATATTGGAAAATTATTTTTTATACTGTTGAATAATAAAATGATACTTAATCACTCTGAAAAATATACCATTTACTATTTACAGACATTGTGTTATGGTATTACAAATTATATAAAATATTTATTTTCTAATAATTTTTTTACCAATTTCATATTTTTTCTTTATAAAAAAGTAATAATTTAAGAATTGTTAACTGCAGTTAAATAACTACCTAGGAACGTCTTTCGGACGATGTCATCGAGCTCAGCAAGACCCGCATCTCGACAGAGATCGAACTCGGTTTAAAATGCGCCAATCTATCTGCCGTCTGATCCCTCTCACGGTAGAAATAGAAGAAAGTGACCACCGGCTTGCACAAGTAAGTATTTTCAGATAAAACAATTTCACATGGATTAGCTTGGAGAAAATGAAGATTGGCCACGTAGGTCAAATTGAGACAGCTGAAGTGGCGGTGGTCCGGCTCCAATAAGAGGTGGTGACTGGTGAGGTGGGGCCGACCTGCTACTGGCGTGACTACACAAAGCAGGTGGTGATTCTGTTCATGTGGCCCCCATCCCAACCCCACCTTCTTTCTTTTTCTTTTATTTATTATTCGGGTTTATCTTACCTGTGTGATTTTCATATGGTGGTCCCCGCTTAATTGTACACCTCAGCAGTCAGCAGGCCCTGGCCTGATCTGATACGGCAGCCCCCAGAAAAATCCATGGTTCATCATGGACAGTACGTTGGATCTGACGGCGCATCTGACGTTTCCGGTTTCTGTTTCAGATCTGACGGTTATATTCTGCCCCCGCTCCTCATCCGTCCCTCACTCCGTTAGATTTAAAGGATACGCTACGGCTACATTATTACGGAGTATACGCCAAACAGTACGGAGTATATTTCGGATGCAGCTACTAGATAGTGTCCCAACAGTCCTATACTCCTACCCTATCTTTAAATAATTGAAAAAATATACTATATGCACATTTTCAAAGTATTATTTGTAGGGCCGACAAATGTAACGAAAATTACCATACCAACCACGTATCAACCACAAATCGATCACGTTGGTAATCACACTTGTGGTAACCAACATAGTGGTAATCACGTGAAGGTGGTACGGTAATGGTAATGAAATCTGAATATCATGATTACCATGGTTACCAAGTATATATATATTAATTTTTTTATTTAATGTTTTATTATTATTCACTTTAATTTTTAAGTTTTGAATTTATATTTTGTGTTTTGATTTTGACATAAATTGATCGTTTCTACTTTTTCTACAAGAAACAATATGAACATTTTGAATGTTTGAAGACTTTGAACTTGTTTTGTTTGAACTTGCAGGAACATTTTGAATGTTTAAACAATTGAACTTGGTTTGTTTCAAGACTTTGAACTTTTTTGGTTTAAATTGGTTTCTACTTTAGGCACTAGTACAAAATTGAGATTTTATTACATAATTATTTATGCCGGAGGTAAAATTTTTGCAATAAAAGCCTTAAAATAGTTTAATTTTATTCTCTTAAATACTGAAAAATATATATATGCCGGATATTACTATTTATGTCCGGCATAAATGACAACAAAATATTAAAAGACCCTAGTTATTTATGCCGGGCGTGCCAAATTTTTTATCCGGCATAAATAATATGCGAATCCGGCATAAAAAAGCGAATAAAATTACTAGACATTGTTTATACCAAATATAAATATCCGGCATAAATAAGCGTTTTATATCCGGAATAAACAATTTTATTATTTTGGAAAGAATAACCCTCGCTCGATCGCTGAGTCGCGTTCTCTCCAAAGTCCAAACCTAAACCCTCGAAACACAACCTGTGGCGGCCGGCGACCCTCAGTGCGCCTGCCTTCGCTCCTCTTCACTCCAGTCGGCGGCCCTCCGGCGACCCTCAGCGCGCCTCGCCTTCGCTCCTCTCCACTCCAGTCGGCGGCCCTAGCATCGCCTTCGCTCCTCTCCACTCCAGTCGGCGGCCCTCAGCCTCGCCTTCGCTCCTCTCCACTCTAGTCGTCGGCCCTCAGCCTTGCCTTCGCTCCTCTCCACGCCAGTCGTCGGCCTCCTCTTCACCGACCCTAATCGCTCCTCTCCACGCCAGTCGTCGGCCTCTTCTTCACCGACCCTAATCGCTCCTCTCCACGCCAATTCGTCGGGGTCTGTGGCGTCCCTAATCGTCTTCGCTCCTCTTCGCTCAGCCTCCTCTTCACCGACCCTAATGGAAGCGCCGGCGACCCTCCTCTTCAGAAAAGGTAAGAAATTTCAGAAGCACTGCAATTTGGAATTTGGAATTTTATAAGCTTGTATATTGATTGGGATGAGGTGCAATTTCAGAAGCACTGCAACTTTAGAAGCAATGCAAAGGTAAAACCCCAATTCAGAGAGCACTGCAATTTCTGAAGCTTTGAAAAGGTAAGAAATTTCTGTTTAGTTTCTCAAATTGGTTATTATATATTGATTGGGATGAGCGAACTGGGTACGAAATTCAGACCAGTTTCTCAAATTGGTTATTATATATTGATTGGGATGACAGAACCTTAGGGAAAAATAAAACAAACTGCATTTTATTTCTTTTGATTCAACCTTAGGTAAAATCAAGCTCAAGCTTTAATTGGGGTTTTAAATTGACAGTAGAAACAAATGTACATTTCCTAATGCATATTCAAAGTAAGGTACTGGAACATGGCCAGCAAAGTATACATTCTTTGGCCAATACTAAGGCAAAAGCCTTTCACATAAGCAAATACCAAAAAATGGCTAATTAGGAGCCACCCTCATCCTTTGTTGTTGTTTTTTTTCCCCTGAGACCAACCCATCATCACAAGTTTCACCTCCCTGCAAGTCTGCCATCTCGTTCTCAAATATGTGCAAACTCATTCTGGATCCTTGCCTATGTGCGTAGCATATTGTTTGGTAATGTGATTCATGATTAATTGTTCCAAGGATAAAAAAAAAGGACATTTGCATCTATTTCTCATTTTCATGAGGTGGAAATTATTTTTTGGTATGTCGAAATATGCTTATTGAGTTATTGGAAGACTATGTTGTAATTTAGTAGTTCTATATATTCATTTACTTCTGATGCTTCTAGATTTAAGCAATTCTAGATTAACTAACTTGATTCCTTTTCAACTTATAGAATAGCAGCATTCAGAAACAAATCTGTGGATAAGTGGCATAGAAAGAATGAAGTTAGCACAGGTGTTGCTGTCAAAAAGGGGAAATTACATGCGTTTAATCAGGTCTACATTTCGGATGGAGCTTGATTAGCTGGGGTAGTTTTGATGATTTATGACTGCATGCTTCCATTTTCTTCTGGTTGCAGAATATTAGTGATCAAGTTGCTACTTATATGAGGGATCCAAATAAAATGGTTAAAGAGTATGCAGATGATGAGGGAAACTGTTGGAGTCTTTGGTTCTGTAAGCTACTGTTACTAATTATGCTTTTTGAAAGTTTGAGTTGTTCTAGTAATATTAGCATGTTATAATACAACCTTTAGTTCCTGAATAATCGTTTTGCTGGGCAGGTACCTAGGCTTGCAGATGAAACCAAGAAAGAGGTTGGCACTGTTCGTCCTTATATGTTAGTTCCTTGTGCAAATACCTGCTTATTCCTTGGCTAGTTGGCCTAAAGAAAATTTAACCTTTTTTCAGTATTCTTAGTATTTGCTCCTTATCAGCTTATGCATATTGTAGGTTTTACTTATTTATTTATTTATTCAGTGACGTACTTTGGCTTAATAGCACCTTAATCCTTCCAATATTTTTTTCCGTAGGTCTAGTGTACTCTGATTACTGTCATTATTTCTCTAGTTTTTTAAAAAGTAAGAAAGAAAGAAGTCTGTCATTTTGCTTGTGATTTATCAAATATTTTGAGTCATGATTAACAATTGGATATTCAAACTACACAGATATTTCATTTCTCTGTACCTGATCATCTTTTCGATTCTGTTTGGACTTAGCGGATTACTGCACATTTTCTGTTTTTTGTAGTAGCGCATAGCAACGATTAAGAGATGAATTGGGAAATTATGTTCCATCAACCTTGTATAGCTGTTTCAAGCAAATTTGTTGTTATATTCCTGTTATGAAATAAACTCTTGTATTTATTTTCTACTATGTTAGGCATCAACAATTGCCGAGGGTGATCCTGAGCTTCTGGATGACACGTACGGAGTTCTATCAGCAACTATTCAAAGAATTCGTTGAAACGATTGATCCAAACTCTTCGATCAGGTAGCCCACCCTTGTAAATTTGAATCTCTTTATAATTCGTGGTTCGTCTTGCTTCATCCAGGAACATAAACTCTATATGTTAAATGTGCTTCCGTAAACTTCTTAAAAGAACCAATTATTATTATTTTCTATTATCCATCAATTTTGGACCATTTTCTTATGAGGGTAAATTGATGACATATTTCTTTTCAGTGTGCAGTCATATACATCCATGTTTATTTATTAACTTTTTTTCACCCTTTGAAGTGAAACATTGTTTTGTCTAAGATCTCTAGCTTTCTTTTATGACTTATGTGCAGAGGCGGCTTTTTATGCGATCAAGAGGATGCAAACCAAGAAGAGAAAGGTCGTTGACAGGCGTGCCTCCAAGAGCCGAAAGATCAAGCATGCGCCCCTCTTCTTTTCAAGATTTACTGTTTCTCCTACCCTCAAGTATATTCCTCAGTCATACACTCCGATATAATCATTCAATTTTTTTTTTGGTAGGTACAATGTTCATGAAAAGATTGTCAACTTAAACAATGGATTTGTAGTGGTTGTTGCTATGGTTTGGATGATATTTATGTATGTTTTTGATGATATTTAACAGGGGGTTTATATTGATATTTTAAAAGTGCTCTTGCAAAATGACATTAAACTATATATCCCGGAAAACCGTCCGTTATAAAAGGTCATATTATATACCGGCCAGAATATTTTTTTTTAAAAAACATTAGTATTTATGCAGGACCTGACTATTTTAAACCCGGCATAAATAGCTTGAGGGTTTTTTTTAATAAAAAGATCAACTTCATTTATGCCGGATATTGCTATTATATATGCCGGATATTTATATTATTTATGCCGGATATTGATGTTATTTATGCCGGGCGTGTGGTATTTAGATCCGGCATAAATAACTGTGTGTAAAAAAAATACACAATTATTTATGCCGGGCGTGTCATATTAATATCCGGCATAAATAAAACACCCCCTTTTTTATTACATTGACCTATACCCCGGAGATACCTTTTTGAATATCCGGCATAAATAGCCCAAATATCCGGCATAAAATCTAGTTTTTGTACTAGTGAGGTTAATTGTGAACTTGATTGATTTGATCTTTTAATAGGTGACAACAATATTATTTTTGGTAACCATATTTTTTCGTTCGATAAATTTGATGACTAACGGAAGGTAGCCAAGGGGTTTCAAAAAAATACAAACAAAGTTACTGCTTGGTAACCATGGTAATGTACAGATGGTAACCACAAATCGTGGTTACCACATATGCGCGCGGTAACCACGACTTGTGGTTGGTACGTGGTATGAAAATTTGCGTACTACCAATTTGTGGTTGGTACATGGTAATCACCATTTTGTATACAAATAATTAGGGTTGACATGGTACGGTAACCACCACAAAATGGTGATTACCATGTACCATGTCAGCCCTAATTATTTGTATAGTTTATGCAGCAAGATAAGCCTTATAAGGCACGTAGAGCTTATAATTTTAGATGTAGAGCGAAATATTACACCTCAGAATATTTTCAAAGTTTTGGATATCATTTTTTTTAATGAAATGATATGCTCCGTATTTATTTAAATTATTTTTATAAATAGAATAGATTTATGAACTTTAGTCTAAAACTAACCTTTTTCAAGTATAGTACAAGTGTACAACAATTACAATCCCACTTTTTAGAGAGTAGGGTCTAGGGAGTTAACATGTACACATTCTTTTTTCGACAATATTGAGAGCGTACGTATTTTTGAAAGACCCAAAGTTCACAAGAGTAAGAGAACAATAACAAATCTAAAAGAACATAATAAGCAAGAAATGTTGGAAACACTCTTGGCACAAATGCACCACGAACCTAGCCATATCCTCGGTAAGATTCAAATATGCAAGTTGTTGTCTAACCACCTCTCTTCAACTTTTCTTGGGTCTACCGTACCCCTAATATGTCGTATACTGTAAAAAATATATTTGTATTTTAACTATTTTGTTTTTAATTTTCCCCTTATAATTATTCTTAATTGTAATTTTAAACAATTAAAATAAAATAATAAATACTAATATATTTGTTAATCTCAATAAAATACATAAAATAATGATGAAAAACAATGTACAAAGGAGTATATGATTATGAATTGATGATAATTATAAAAAACAAAAAAAAAATGTTAACATCACATGGAATTTTGTTCTCCTATTTTAATAATTTAATACACATAACATAAGGCATATATACCGATCGATCTACATTGTGATTAGTGAAGATCTTTCTTTTGATCAAGTGTGATGAGAGAAGATCTTATTCAAACCTACAGGGACTAATTTTAGATAATTGTGTCATACGTACCATATAATATATATTAATATATATATATATATATATATATATATATATATATATAATAATATATATTTGTATGATCGGACAACGTACACTATATATAGAATATAGTAGATATATAAAAAAACTAATAATGTATAAAGAAGAAGACATGAAGATCTAGAAATGAATTAGGGGAAGGAGTTGAGATCTCAACGATTTCCAAGTTTGATGCATGCTATTCCTAAAGTCATGTTTTGAATCTCCCATTTTGTACTGCCTGATGTAGACCTTATACTAGTCATTATTTTCATGTTTATACTATATATTATAAATCAGAGAATATCAACTTTATAAGGTGTGACCAACATGCTGACACATGCATGCTGTACCCTTGTCAGTGCCCTCCTACATTTCTATTTTTTTTTTAATATATAAATATGAAAATAAATATGTATGAATATGGGTATAAATTATTGTGAGAAAGTGATGGCAATCCAAAAGCTTAATAAGACAAACAATACTTATATAGGGTCGGTGAAGTGTCCTAATTGAAATCTTGGTAGGCACGTAATTTTAATTAAATATCCGATTATCCGTTAATAAAGGGCAAATATATATGTGGGATTATAGTGATTTATTGTCATTACTAAGCCAAGATTTATTAAGTTAACACAAAAGCTTAAACTATTAGGTAGAGTTTCATTCTACCTCATAACACATCATTTTAAGTATTTTATAATAGGCTGATGTGAGAAAGAAAACTTTCATATTAAATCTTTCAACACTTTGTAAAATGCTGAGAAATACGGTTCGGACTCTATGAAAACGAGAGCCGTGTCATGTTTTTTTGTTGTTATAAAACCGATATCCACCCTTTCAACATAAAACTTGGTTATTTGATTTGGAAATGAAGACCCGCAATCCCAACACATCCAAATGGGTTGACACTTTGACATTTTTTTTCTCTTTTGCTTAGATCTAAGCATCTCAATCGTTTTTAGATCAGTCATTTTTTGTTTCTCTTTTCACGACGAGTTTTGACATTCTCTTCTAATACCATATATCAGATTACAAGAAACCCTAGTTGGATCATAACTTTTACTTTTGGTTATAGGATTGAGATCCATCCTTCTAATACAAAAACTTAATTCATTGTGAATGAGATTCACCTCTCCTTATACTTTTTGTTATTTTCCTTCTGATTTTTCGATATGGGAAGACCCACAATCCCAATACATGGATCGCGGAGGAATATTTGGCAACTCTGCAGGGAACTTAATTCATAAGGGCTTGCACATTTTGATGTGGTAATTGCACTGCCCTCTCAATCCAGATTTGAGCGATTTTTCATGGCTTACAAGTTGCTAGTCAATTGGGGTTTATTCACCTTATTGTTGAGTTTGATTCGGTTATTGTGTGTAATTTGTTTCGTACTAATAAGTCCAACACCCTACACCCCAAGCCCTCACCTGACTATTAATCACCATGTTGTCGCCCTCTATCATAGTGCGGGAGTTATCAAACTTCTTTGCCTTTAACATCCATGTTTCAGAGCAAGTGCTTAAAACACTAAGGCGGTTAAAGGACCAAGGGGGTTTCGGGTAATGAAACCTGCAGAAAAAAAACACCTAAAGAGGTTTCAAAATATTTTACTTAGCAACCAAACTAGTTAAAAAAAATTAGAATTAATTTATGTAAAATCACCTAATAACCCACATAAACCTAAACAATAACCCATAAACCTTTATTTCTTTTATGAGGTCACACATTAGTTGCATAATGAATGACTAAACTATAACCACCCCCCCCCCCCCCCCCAAAAAAAAAAGGGGTAGTTTTTACAAGAGAACTTCAAATTTTGTGATATTTATACATAATCACTCAATTTAGATATATAGTTATTTTTGAAGATCCATCCATAACCTTTTTAAGTTTAAAAAATATTACATACCACATATATAATAGGAAGTATGTTTACATTTTGACCAAAATATTTTAGTACATTTTAGAACAATTTTGGAAAGACAATAATTTAAATTATGTAGTTAATTTATGGATTTGAAAATAAAGGGTGATTTATTATACTTTAATAATTTATATTGTAATAAAATATTTTTCTAATTTATGAATTATTTTGCATAATTTTGCCGGCTTATTTATGTAGTTCATTTAACAATTTTAATAATTGAAAGAGTCGTGGTAATTCTTTGAAAACTAAACCTGAAATTTAGATTTCACAAAAAAATTTAGGTATTTTTTTTAATCTCATTTCTTATGTAAATGAGTTGGCTTCTTAAAACAGTAAAAGAGTTGCTGATGACTTTAAAAAAAAATTAGTGAACATGTAAAGAAATTATAATATATGTTTTTGTTATTTTACATAAATTCCATATATTATTTCAAACGAGTAGCACCAAAAGTTGTCTAAAATTCATTATTAATATTACCAAATGAAAATTTAAAAAAATTTAAAAAAAGTTGTCCAAACTTTATCACTATTAGGTGAAATTTTCCAAATCTAAATATTTAAATATGTTCCTTAAATTGACATTTTTTTTCTCTAGGTACTCATCAACTTTATAATATGCTCTTTTGATTTCGAAAGAGAGTTATATTTTATGAACGGTTGTTGAAATCTTAACGAAGAGTAGCTAGTGGCGAAATCATATAATAAAATCATTATATACTTAGTGCATGCAATTATATATATATATATAAAACCAATTTAATCATTAGTCACTTATAAAATGTAGCCTAGTTAATTCCCATAAGCCTAGATTTATATATAATAATTTATAGCCACTAATATATTGGAAGTTTATGAATTAGTACAGTAATTTCACGTGTTGGGATCATCTTGGACCCTGTTGCATCGGCGTGTAGGCCGTCTATTGTTAAAAAATAGAAGGTATATAGATGAAGCAAAGTGGATTTCATGTTTGATTCCCTCCTTTAATTATTTGATTTAAAAACTATTCTACACTTTAACCCCCCTTGTTTTTGTATATGGAAAAGTAACGATTATCTATATAAATATAGTTCATATTTAAGTTAAGATTTATTAATCATTATTTTATTTATTACCCTTCTTCTCTCATTTTTCATACAAAATTTGTTAATTACATTTTCTGATTTTCACATGTTTTATTCCCTAATTTTAACGAGGGTAAGAGCATGCCCAACCGCTTCTCTAAACAATTCTCCAAAATGGGAAATTATGAATCACATATTCTGGATTTTTTTGGACTGAATTCCAATAGATTCTCAATTATGGAGTTTACCACAAAATATATAGAGTTTTCTCTAAATTTAGGGAAAGATCTCCATTTTTTCTCCTCGTTCTCTATTTTGAAGAATGTAATGGGGAAACTGTTGAACCAAAATTAACCTTGATATTCTCCAAAAATCCATTATGGAGAAACTGTTGGGGTTGCTAACTAATACCTCTAGAATGCTCTAATTATTTACCCCATCCTTTTCCTAAGCTAAAATGATGATCATGTATATTTTTTATATGTAAAATTTATTTTCTTTCCTTTCCTTTTCCTCGCGACTCCTAAATGTAGGTTTTCAAATGATAAAAATTGTTTTCATTGCAATTACCATAATTACAATGAATGTGATACCACGGATTAGTTAACAAATAACTATAGTGATGGAGAGTAACAAAAATGATCTCGGAATATTTGATATTTAAAACGATTTAAAGCTTTAAAAAAAATTCCGGTGAAACACACATACTTATGATATCATTTATTTTCGGAGCAAATGTCTCGAGTGTTAGCTTGAAGATGAAACATCTTGAAAAATTGTGAGAGAAATGCTTACTATCGAACCAATTCACGACATGAAGAAAAACGATGAGAGTAAAGATAGTTGAGCAATGACATTCATTTTCCGATCATCATGTAAACTTTTGTTGAGGTAACAAAAATATTAATGAAAAGTTGTTTTGTTTTTCATATTTATCACCCAAAGTCATTTTTGTTGTAAAAAAATATTGGAATGTGGTTCTATCTCACCATTTCTAACATGGTATTAGCTATCAGAGTTTAGTTCAGATAATTCTGTTCTCGAATTAGTATGGTTGTTAATCTTATGAAAATGTCGCGGGCATTAATTCTTATTTGAGCACATGCATGTTGACAAGTGTAACTTTTTCAAGTCGTTCCACTTGAGAGTGTGTGTCAGAATATGCTTGTTCCACATCAAAAAATAATAAATATCTGTTAGGACCTTGCCATGGAAGCCATTGATTATGAAAGGTAAGGGAGAGAGATCTGAGAAAGAGAGGAAGAAGATGGAATGTAATTGCAATTGATTCAATGATAGCCCTCGTTCAACACATTGAGATATGTATTTATAATACCAAATTCAACTTTTTACAAATTATAACTATAACCCCTAATATTCTAATTCCTAACAATATCTTAATTAAACAACATATAAGGTTGACATATATACTATTCACTTCATAACTAATTGGTTTTGAGATGAAACCCGTTACTGTATTACAGATGAAATGCATTTGAAATTGTGTTGTGGGTGCAAATGATAACATGATCCCACCGATCAATTATTTTGGCAATAATATGGGGGCAGAGCTTGGACTGGCGTTAGTATCAATGCACCAACCAATATTCCAACCTGTCAGATAATGTAAGAAAAAAAGCATTATATTAATTAAACAATCATTGTGTTGTGTGTTGTGTCCATCCCTAACCCTAAACTACAACCTCATCTTCTGTCTTCTTCAAAACAACAATTAAAACTCAAGATTTATGTGATGTGTTAATGTTGTTGGCTTTGCACCCAATTCAATACAAACGTTCCTTTAAACAAAAACATTATTTCACACACAAAAAGTCATTTTCCATTAATTTTAACATTATATGGTAGGTATAGGTCACTGATTCGAAATATAGATCGTTTGACTTTTAATATATTTTTTTAAAAAGCTAATTTTTTTTATAAAATACTAACTTTTTAATTAATTTTATAAAATAATATTATACTTATATTTTAAGAAATTGATTAAAAAATCTATAGTAATATTTTATAGAGTTTTTTTTTAATTTCTTTACTTATATTCAATCCTTACTAATTTCTTTACCGTGCTATCATTTTTTATTTCAAATATGCCTTAAAAAGGAGAATTTGAAAGTTAATTTAACATAAAAGATCATTTCAGAAAACCAATTTAGTATTGATTTGGAATAGAAAAACCTTGATTCAATAGCACCCAATCGAAACTCAATCATAACAAACAATAAGATCGGTGGGGACGATCAATCTATTAGTGTCTATTGGGATCAGTGGATTTATGGAGTATATGGTGGTTGACTGGTCAAAGTAGGATGATCAGTCAAAGAAAAGACAAAAATGAAATCACTGAACAAAAAAAAAAATTGAAATAAAGTGATCGATCGAGAGAGATGGATTTGGATTGCGGTGGGGAGTGCTTCTAAAAAGTGCAAGCTCCCCATTATGCTCCTCTATGGGGATTCTATACAATATAGATTATTAATTGATAAATAAATAGAAGTGGCTTTTATTTTATTTTATTTAATTAAAAAATCATATTCCAAAACTCTCCTCACAAGAAAAGAATCTTATGATACTCCCTTGTCCCACATGCCCCCTATGTTCTTTGGTCACCTATTTTCTCTATTGTGTGAGAAAATCTTTGATTTACCTAGTAAATATTAATATATTTAAAAAAAAACAATTGTTTAGTATATCTCACATTGGATAGGTAAGTACTAAGTAAGGGTTAAAGTACTCCTTTGGATTTATAATGAAGTATTTATTTATCTGTATTTGAACTTCGAATATCTGATTAAGGGAGGAGAGTCTACAACCAATTCACCATGCATCTTATGGGTCTGGTAAATATTATAATGATTTGTTTAATATTTGTTCAAAATGAATTTGTTTTTAAGTTTTAGGACATATTTTAAGTCATTGGGTTGGGATTTCTCTCTTCTTTATAGTTTGGTTATTAATTTTCCTATGCATCCAATGTGGGAACCTAACAAGTTGCAGTCATTCGGGGAGGTTCGTCAATGTATAGAGAAGTTAAGGTGGAACCATTCCGGAATGATTCAACCGAAATGGATTTACGGATAATACTCAAAGGTCCCCGGCTCGAACTCCGGATGACCGTTTTTTATTTACCAAATTCAAGAGAAGTCAAGGCCGAAAAGATTGCTTTACTTCACCATTTCATTCACGGTTGATCCCGAACAAAACAAGAGAAGTCAAGGTTTAAAAAAATTTGATAAATAAAAAGCGGTCATTCGGATTCGAACCGGGGACAACATATATTTTAGCCCATCCGACTCATGTATAAGTACTTAACAGCCCAATATTTTGGGCTCTTTCGGCCCATGTGAAAAAGCTACTCTCAAATGGGCCCAAATTTTAGAGTTCCATAAAGTCCAAGGGAGTTGGCCCAATAAAATGATCTCAAAGCATCTGTAACATATTTCTTAAAACTTAGATGATTCTCTTCACAAAATACCAACACCAATCAGTTGATTTTGGGATCTAAAAATATACTTCCTCTACACTTTGTATAATTAATATCTCTAAAATCTTAATTCTATGAATGAGTTTAAATCTTCCACCATGTGATTCAATCAAGATGTGCACCATTTCAGTTGGCCAAGAACTGATGCAGAAGATGGCGATACACTAGTTTGATGGCCTCAAACTTAGTCTTGGGGGTCACTATACCATTCACTGCACAGTAGTCACACAACTGATCAAGACTGCAGAATTTCACCATTTGGGCAAGGAAGAGGAAGAGCCAATCAACCGTGTCTTGTGTCTCGTCAATGACCGGCACCATGCTGCATTCCTCCTCGCAATCTTGACAATTCGGAAGGTCCGGATTGAACCATGCCACCTCGGTCCCTCTATAAGGCGCGGCAATGCTCCTATTAACGAATGTCGCCGCCTCATACTTTGTGTATTCACTTATGCAAATAGTCCATTGCCTTGTAGCGTTCCATTTGGTGCAAGCGACTTCACCTTTCACTTCAATTATCCTATTGTCGTGTAGGGATTGGAAAGACATGATCTTTCCTGCTTCCGTGGGCATCCATGGAGGTTGTGCCTGCAAGACACGCTCTTGATTTTATTAGCAATCGTGATGAATAAGTTGTTTATCAAAAGATACTAACATATAATCCGTATATACTATTAGCTTGCATTTCTTTTAGTCTCATTATCAAACATATTATAAATTAAATAACTCTGACAGAAGTCTCAACGTCCTCATCTGCGGAAATGTTATTAGATGGTGGTCCAGCAGAAGTTGATCCTATCCAAATTATTAATTGTATAATGTAAAAAGTATACAAAATTTTGCAATATGTCATGGATATTACCTCGTCAACAAACAGAGGTAGCTCGAGCTCGTTCTCCAGTAGTTTGTTGGATTTTTCGACTTCCTCCTGTTAGTCAAGATAAAGAAACTCGAAATGTTAGTTACGTTTGTACATAGTAGTTCTTCGCCAATTGGTAGGTTTGATATTGTAGAAAAATGTACATTTTCAACCATTGATGATCCTTGGTAGATTTGTGTTGTTGACATGATCAAAGCTCTTGAAAGTTGAAACCAATGCAAAGAACAAAAAAAAAAGCCAAAAAAAAAATAGTGAAGGTATGCATCACCGGAAAAAACGAATCATTCTTTTAATCTACTTTAATGATATTTTTTAATACCGTAGTTATTTTTCTAGATTGCTAAATTCATTTAATCTACATTTATTTGTAGAATTTCTTTTATGATTTTAGGCTTAAAATTGTAAAATAAAATACTATACTCTTTTGAATTATTTTTGTAAATATTTTAATCTTTACACGCTTAAATTATTCTAATATTTTTTCCTTTCAAATATGCATAACATTGAGTCAAATGTTGCATTCATGTACTTCAATGTTATAATTGTGATGTATTGAGACTTTAAAGTATATATTTTTTAAAGAAGTCATTTCAATAGAAATGGCAATATATTAAATATTAATCTTTTTTTGTTATAAAACCATTGATTTATGACAGATGTCTCACCTCCCAGACTCCCACCCTTTCACCTACCTAAACTCCCACACTGTGGAAAACCAAAGGATGACCATTTATGTCTTACTTAATCACTATAAGGCTATGTTGAAAGCTCTATCTCTTTTATTTAGTTCTCTCAATTCTTGTAACATTTCTGTCACTAATTAGACTTTTCTTCTTCTTTTGAATGTGCATTAATTATACACATAAAAAAAAAGTTAACTTTACTATAGAGCAATAACTTTAATATAGAGAAATAAGATATACTCTCTCCGTTAATTAAAAATTATCACTTTAGAAATATACGCACTTATTAATAAAACAGGCAAAAATACATTTATACACCTAATCATTACTCTACTTTTTTACCTTATTAAAAACTACTACTAGTAACTACAGTATTTAATCACTAAAGGGCAATTTCGTAAAGCAGATGGTAAAATACCTAAAATGACAAGTTTTTCTTAACAAGATTTACTTCATAAAATGACAAGTTTTAATGAATGGATGGAGTATTATATATTATACTTTTTTAATTTCTATATATTTTTATTCAATTGTTAAGAAAAAATCAACAAATTCACATTAGCAATTCTACTAGGCATAAAATAAGTACAAGGTGAATACTAAAAGTTTATAACATGAAGAATAAGAAACCTTCAGCTTTTTTAAGGCTAAAGCATTCCCAATGGTCCCTTTTTAAAATCTATAAAAAAAATAATAAAATAGTAAAATCTCTAAAAAAAATTACACCAAAACTCCAACTTCTCTATTATACAAAATTTTACATTTAGTATGCTTTATAATAAATGAATAAATTCATAATTTAATAAATAAAATTTCAGTAACTTAATTAAATCAATATACAACAAGTCAACAACCAATGAACAAACAGGTAGGCATTGAAAGAGGTGAATACATTAAATTTTAGGGTAAACTGCAGAAAACCACCCCTTAAATATGCTATATTGCTTAAAACCACCCCTTACATGGCTAATTACCGAAAATCACCCATAGAAGCATCTCAGTTAGCAATCAACCACCCTTGTTAAATTTCCGTTAACAATCCGTCAAGGTATGAAATTGCCATTATTTTTAATAGAAATTAATTGAAATAAAACAATTTAAAAAAGGATTATGTTAATTTTGGTAAGTGTGTAGAATTTGGAGGAGATTGCAGCGAGGAGAAGAACAACTTGAAGATTTGGAGTTTTTATGTTCTCATAATTTAAAACCCTAGATCTGTGTTAGAGGAGAAACAAGAGGCGGAGGAGAGAGGGCGCCGCCCGGAGTCGAGAGCAACGAGGAGAACGTCGTTGCACGCTGGGAGAGAACCCATATGGAGAAGAGACGAGAGGGCCGGGATCGAACAACCCAAACCGGAGCCAAAACTATCCGAAATCCCAAAATCTTGAGCGGAGGTCGCCTTCAGCACTTCTTTAATTCTTCCTTTCTTCACTGAAATCGCCATGGGATGCCTTCTTTGAACCAGATTTTGCAAGGGGTTTTGTTTTGTAAACTCAAATTTGTGGCCAGATCTGAGAACGTTCGTGGTTGGGTTTTTAGATCTCTTAAAGTGTTGGTCAGATATCGGGTTTTGAGGTGTTTGGGGTTGAAACATCTTCTCTTTTTGCGATGGTGGGTATCAGTTTTGGGGGTTTTTTGGCTCAAGGTTTCTCCATCTCCCGGAGGTTTCTGTTGGCAGCAACTTCTCCCATGGGGATGGTGAGCTCAGCGGTTGGTCGGCGTCCGGTCTAGGTTTCATGGGGGCGATGAACAGTAGTCGCATTCACTCTCGACTTCTCTCATTTTTCTGTTCCTCCATAAACATAATTAAATCTTTGGAAGAAATCAAATCCAATTTACTTCAATTTTTGGAAGAAATCAAATCCAATTTACTTACCATATCAACGATTCAACGTAATCTCCTTATCCTTTTTTTTTATTATTTTGTTTTCTTTCTTTCTTTCTTTGTTTTGCTGTAAAAAAACATCATTTTGTTAAAAAAATGTTTTATTTCAAATAAATTATACAAAAAAAAATTAAAGGGTATGATGGTAATTTCATACTTCTAACGGAATCTCGACGGAAACCTAGCAAGGGTGGTTAATTGTTAACAGAGAGGCTTTTACGGGTGGTTTTCGGTAATTATCAATATAAGGGGTGGTTTTGAGCAATATGGTATATTTTAGGGGTGGTTTTCTACAGTTTACCCTAAATTTTATCAATTCTAACACTTTCTCTAAATTTAGAGGTTTTTTTCTTTCTCCTCCCACGGAAAGCCCCGGGGTCGGATGGTATGCACGCTCTCTTTTTTCAGCAATTTTGGGGCATCATCGGGCCGGACGTGGTTGCTTTCATAGCTGAGTGGTGGCGTTCGGGAGCACATCTGGAGGATATTAATTCCATCGTGGTTACTCTCATCCCAAAGGTTGCAAAACCCACCCGGTTAACTGAATTTCGGCCCATCAGTTTGTGTAATGTTATCTACAAGCTTATCACCAAGCTCCTGGTGAACCGGCTGAAACCTTTGCTTGATCAGGTCTTATCCTCCTCCCAAAGCGCTTTCATTGCTGGGCGCTCCATCGCCGACAATGCCCTCGTTGCTATGGAAATCTTCCACTATATGAAGATCAAGACTAAGGGGACAGCAGGCAACATGGCACTTAAATTAGACATGAGCAAGGCTTTTGATCGTATGGAATGGGACTTCCTTGAGCGTATTATGCTTCAGATGGGCTTCTCGGAGATTTGGGTCTCCAAGGTGATGGCTTGTGTTCGTGGGGCACAATACTCTTTCAAAATTAATGGCGTCATTGATGGGTTGGTTGAGCCGTCTCGTGGCCTTCGTCAAGGAGACCCCTTATCTCCAATTCTCTTTATAATTGGGGCTGAGGGGCTTTTTCTCTAATCAGCAAGGCCACTGAACGGGCTTATTTACATGGGGTGCCGGCTTACAGAGGTGCTCCTCCTATATCACATCTTTTCTTCGCGGACGATAGTTTATTGTTTGCAAGGGCGACTTCAGAGGAATGCTCTAGGATAACTGATTTACTCAGTCAATATGAAAGAGCTTCCGGGCAGAAAATCAATTTGCAAAAGTCTGAGGTCTCTTTTAGCAGGAATATGTCTGCTTCTTCACAAGCACAACTGGCATCGGTCCTGGGGGTAAGTCTTGTGGATCGACATGCCAAATATCTTGGGCTCCCAACTCTTATTGGCTGCTCAAAAAAATCGATCTTTGCCTTCATCAAGGAGCGGATTTGGAAGAAGGTTCAAGGATGGAAGGAGAAATTGCTCTCGGCGGCGGGAAAGGAGGTTTTAATCAAGGCGGTTTTACAGAGCATTCCTACATATGTGATGAGTGTTTTCCGGTTGCCTGATGGTCTCATTGATGAAATCCACACCCTGTTGGCCCGATTCTGGTGGGGTTCTACAACAACCACACGTAAAATTCATTGGCGCTCGTGGAGTGCACTTTGCGTGCCAAAGAAGCATGGTGGAATGGGATTCCGGGATCTTCGTATCTTCAATCAGGCCTTGCTCACTAGGCAAGGATGGCGCCTACTTCGGTATCCTGACTCCTTGCTTCATGGAGTTTATCAAGCGAAGTATTTCAAGCGATCCTCTTTCCTATCCTCCTACCGGGGAGACAGGCCTAGTTACTCTTGGCGCAGCATATGGGGTGCCAAATCGCTACTGCTTGAGGGATTGGGTTGGAGAGTCGGAGATGGGAGATCAATTCAGGCTGCAACGGACGCCTGGGTGCCGGGTGACTCGGGCCTGGTATGCCCATCGTTATTGCCTGGTATGAACTCTGACATTATGGTTTCGGAACTCATTGATCCTGTCAGTTGCTCTTGGGATATTCCTGCTCTGTCTGCTGTCTTTCACCCATCTGATGTTCATCGCATAGTCTCCATCCCACTCAGTCATCGCCTACCCGAGGACAGCCGTGTCTGGTTCCCTCATAAATCGGGATTTTTCTCTGTCAAGTCCGCTTATTGGCTAGGCTGTTTAGGCCCAAGGCTGGTGCCTAGTGTGGATGGTTGGAGCCTCTTATGGCGTCTCAAGCTGCCCCCCAAGGTGCTTAATTTTGGTTGGAGGTGGTTCAGCAATTTCCTTAGTGTTGCATCTAATCTCTTTATCAAGAGGGTGATACCTTCTCCAACCTGCACTAGATGCGCCGTTGAGGAGGAGACAGCGTGGCACGCTTTGTTCTCTTGTAGCTCTTCAGTGATCGCATGGGAAGGCTCCAGCACCTCAGGGCTCGTATCCACACTCCTGTCTGCTACTCCCATCGAAGCTTTCAAGGCTGTTTTTGAGGCTTTTGGCGAGGAGGGGGCTTGTGATCTCCTTACCAATGCTTGGGTTGCCTGGACTTTGCGCAACAAAGCTACCTTCACTGATGAGACTGTTAACTCCGATGTGCTTCGTGAGGGATTTCGTCGGTATGTATGCAATTACAGGAGGGCCGAGGTTTCGCCTCCACCAGCAGCAAGTGCAGTATCATCAGCAAACGCTTGGTCGCCTCCGCCTCCGGGTGTCCTAAAGCTCAATACGGACGCCGCACTTTTGAATGGTTCGGTTTGTTTTGGTGCTGTCCTCCGAGATCCTACGGGTGCTATCCTTATGGTGGCCACAAAACACTTCGCAGGGACAATGCCCGTGGCGCTGGCTGAGGCGTCGGCTCTCCTCTTTGGTGTTCAGTCAATGCAAGGCCAAGATTTTGGTGTGCTGCAGGTTGAGTCGGATGATGTTGGCCTGATTTCCCAACTAAATAGGGCCCCTGGCACTAATTCATACTTAGATGTAGTATGTGATGATATCCTATCCTACTTTCCTAATCGTTTTGTTGTAACTTTTTCACACATTCGTAGGAATGCGAACATTGTAGCGCACATGGCAGCTAGGCTAATGCCATCTGATGCCCCTTGTCGTGTATGGTTCGATCACTTCCCGCCCGGTCTCATTGACTTAGCGGGAATTGATCTATTATAATACATGGATGACTTTTTCTCAAAAAAAAATACAAGAGCTTTTAACCCGTATTTTCTCTAAAATTACTCATTTTCTCGATTTAATTTACAAGAATCTAAGCCCATGGTAAATTACAAAAACTCACGTTTGCCATACAACAAAATCCGCAATGACTTGATAAAAAATAAAGTAAATGAAACAAAGAGAAAGTTTTCCATAATTTAACCATATACATGGAACGGGGAAAACAAAATCCTCCCATATAGGAATGTTTTCCTCCTAAAATTCAATCAATTCAATGAAATTTCAGTTTCATGAATACAAGTGTTGATTTCATTCTCTTCCGCGACACGAGATTATATTTCCTTTATTTCAACTTAAGAAATAAACATTTGCATTTCAGTTATTAATTTTTTGGTATTGAAACTCCATCCAAACATATTATTAATGTAAGAACTAAACTCTTTAAAATGACCGGAGAGTAAAAGAACCATAAGAGGCCTCTCTGTGGTTTAGGTCATTAATCTCACTCATCCCCGGATATCACAAACCGGGGGGGAAAAAATCACCTCTAAAATTTCAAATTTCTATAATTATAACTATAGAACACTACTGTATATCCAAAATTGATTAGATATGAAATATATAAAGACATGTATTTTCCCGTTTTCTCTTTCATTTCTCCTTCTACTCGGTTGGGATGGACTAAATTTATAATCATAGGGTGAAATTTTATTAACTAAAACAAAGATTCCAAGAGAGAAAAATCTCGGTCTTCAGCACGAGTTTGATCAAAGAGTAGTTAATCATGAATTTTCAAACAAAACGTAAAACTTGATACAAGCGAGAGAGGCTATTGAGATTATGTCGTAAATACCTCTAAAAATTGCTCTAAACGCACTGAAAATGTCGTTGTCAGTGTTTTCCTCTTCTCACTTCGGCCCTTCTATAATTTTCATCTTGCTTTCATGGGATTGATAAATGGGTGAAAGAATAAGAGAACTTATTCTAAAAGGAGCATTATATATAAGTAGTAATAAATTGTCATATCGGTTAATGCAAATGAATAGTTATTTTTCTATTAAGTAAATGCTGTTTTAAAATTGAATAGTTATAGTAATATTTTTTAATCTTTCAAAAGATGCATCTCATATCATGTATTCTCTTTTTCCTTCTTACTTTTTTTCCTCATAATTTACGAAAGTGTATCTTGTTTTTTTTTTTGTTTTTTTTTTTCTGTGTGCTGTCTAAACTGTTTTATTTTATTTTTATTTTAAATTATGAACAAGATTCAAAATAAACCAATTACTAAGAGAGAAATATTGTCCAAACTGCTAGTCTGGCAAGTAAGTGCATTATTGTAGATGATAACATGAAGTATTATTGTTATGAATAAGATCAGCCATAATAGAGTAACAGAGAAGAGTAGTATTATGTGCACCATTGACCTCTTTGGAAACATGTGATAGATGGTCTCAAAAGACAGGATAAAATGTCAGATATTGAAAACCGTCAATTTAATATATTCCTCCTTTTTTCTTTATTTTATTGTTTACCATCTAAAATTAGAAATCTTCTTTATCTTTAGTTGCCGAGAATAATTATATTATTTATGGGTATACTGTGTATTATTTTTTTCTCACCCTTTTGCTTTTAATGCTATTATATTATTTATCAAAAGAGGAGTAAGGGAGTGTTTGGTTACAAGTATGCTATTATTATTTTCATGTTATGGCTAGGATTGTCGGGCTCGTGCTTTAGCATGTTTAGGTGGACCAATGAAATAGGGCCCCCAAATTTTTATTGTCCAATAATTCAGGAGTACCCAAAATTTAATTAAAAAAAATTCTTTCTACATAAATACTAATGATTCGCAATAGCTCAATGGTATGAGCGTAAGCGTGTGTCCCGTGAATCCAGGATCGACTCCCCCCAGGAAGTTCTTATTGAATTCCTTTTTTTTTTAATCTTTATTTTTGATTCATCCCATACGTTGAAGATACTATGGGCCTTTAACTAATTAATTGGCCTATTAATTTTTAATTTACAATTTTGTTGCTTTTAATATGGATTATTTATTTAACATCATTTATATCGTGTTTAAAATAGCTTGAATTTTTGCTTAAATATTGTGTTAACCCTATTTCGACTATTACGTAAAGTTTATAATTATATTTTAAGCTTAATATAATTAAATAACAGATGTTACATCGTATTTTATTTAAAATGCATTATAAATTATGCTAATCAAATACTTTAAAAGTGTTTATATTTATAAACATAATTGATTTGGAATTCAAACAAACCCGTAATCTACCTTAAAGTGAATTAAAGTATTTTATTTTCCCGCTTTCTCTTTCATTTCTCCTTCTACTCAGTTGGAAATGGAATTGATTAAATTTATAATCACAGGGTGAAGTTTTATTAGCTAAAACAAAGATTCCAAGAAAAAAATTCTCGGTCTTCGCCCACTCGTGCTTTCTTATTGAATTCCTTTTTTTTTTAATCTTTATTTTTGATTCATCCCATACGTTGAAGATACTATGGGCCTTTAACTAATTAATTGGCCTATTAATTTTTAATTTACAATTTTGTTGCTTTTAATATGGATTATTTATTTAACATCATTTATATCGTGTTTAAAATAGCTTGAATTTTTGCTTAAATATTGTGTTAACCCTATTTCGACTATTACGTAAAGTTTATAATTATATTTTAAGCTTAATATAATTAAATAACAGATGTTACATCGTATTTTATTTAAAATGCATTATAAATTATGCTAATCAAATACTTTAAAAGTGTTTATATTTATAAACATAATTGATTTGGAATTCAAACAAACCCGTAATCTACCTTAAAGTGAATTAAAGTATTTTATTTTCCCGCTTTCTCTTTCATTTCTCCTTCTACTCAGTTGGAAATGGAATTGATTAAATTTATAATCACAGGGTGAAGTTTTATTAGCTAAAACAAAGATTCCAAGAAAAAAATTCTCGGTCTTCGCCCACTCGTGCTAAAGCACGAGTTAGGTCGAAGAGCAATTAATCATGAATTTTCAAACAAAACGTAGAACTTAATTAATACAAGCGAGAGACTATTGAGATTATGTCGTAAATACCTCTAAAATTTGCTCTAAACGCACTGACATTGTCGTTGTTGATGTTTTTCCTCTTCTCACTTCTGCTCTTCTATAATTTTCGTTTTGCTTTCACGAGAATCCTAAATGGGTGAAAGAATAAGAGAACTTATTCTAAAAGGAGCATTATATATAAGTAGTAATAAATTGTCATACCGGTTAATGCAAATGAATAATTATTTTTCTATTAAGTAAATGCTGGTTTAAAATTGAATAAGTATAGTAATATTTTTTTAATCTTTAAAAAGATGCATCTCATATCATGTATTCTCTTTTTCCTTCTTACTTTTTTTTCTCATGATTTATGGAAGTGTATCTTGTTTTTTATTTTTATTTTCTGTGTGCTGTCTAAACTGTTTCATTTTATTTTTATTTCAAATTATGAACGAGTTTCAAAATAAACCAACTAAGAGAGAAATCTTGTCCAAACTGCTAGTCTGGCAAGTGCATTATTGTAGATGATATTGTAACATGATTTTTTATTGTTATGAATAAGATCAGCCATAATAGAGTGACAGAGAAGAGTAGTATTATGTGCACCATTGACCTCTTTGGAAACATGGGATAGATGGTCTCAAAAGACAGGATAAAATGCCAGATATTGAAAACCGTCAATTTAATATATTCCTCCTTTTTTCTTTCTTTTATTGTTTACCATATAAAAATAGAAATCTTCTTTATCTTTAGTTGTCGAGCATAATTATATTATTTATGGGTATACTGTGTATTATTTTTTCCCACCCTTTTAATGCTATTATTATTTTCAAAAGAGGAGTAAGGGGGTGTTTGGTTACAAGTAGACCTGTCAAAACACAACCCGACCCGACCGGCCCGAAAAATTTCGAACCCGAACCCGGAAATTTTGACCCGAAATATTTTTTCGACCCGAACCCGAAAAACCTGAAATTTTTCGGGTAATCTGGGTTTCAACCCGGTGATCCGATTGACCCGGTAATTTTGACCCGATTGACCCGGTTGATTTATAATTATATATAATTAATTTTTTTATATAATTAAATTTTATCACAAAATTATCAAATCATGATTTTTTTAATTTAAAAAAGAAAAAATTGACAAACCCGAAGTCGACCCGAAACCCGGTCAAACCCGAGTTCGAGTCAACCCGAAAAACCCGAAACCCGAAGTGACCCGACCCGAACCAGACCCGAATGACCCGTTTGACAGGTCTAGTTACAAGTATGCTATTGTTATTTTCATGTTAGGGCTAGGTCGGTTTGGTTTCACTTTTGTAGGGTGCTTTTATCCGAGTTTGCACCGCTTTTTATTCTTTATGTTTGTTTAGGCGGTTCTCCGTCTGTCGACCTGGTCGGCCCTCTAGATTCAGGTATATTTGAACTCGAATTTTTACACAATAAAAAAATAATAAGGAATGTGAAATGAGTTTCAGAATCTCAAAACTTACACGTTATGTTTTTTTTTTTGAATTAGACAAGAATCAAGATGCCTTCACGACAAGAACCATTCTAAATCAGTAAATCATACGTATAGTTGATGATATGGAAATCCCTAGGGTCACACACTTACAAATAATTTGGAGCCTGGAAAGGAAGATCCTTTTATGACATAGGTAGGGTTTGAATCACTTATAATATAAATCACTCCCAACATCCTTATGATATCCGATACATTTACTTGATTTCGTTCTCTAGAACAATGATAAGTTATATCGTTATTGAAATGGCATATTAGTAATTCAAGTTATTTGTTCATCGTCTCCATCTTTTCCATTTCTTGTTAACATAATTGAAAATTGCTAAGCTAAGGCTAGACCTAGCTTTTGTAACACCCTCTTCCGTCCCAGGATCGGATATTATACGAATCTTGGGAGTGAGTTATAAGTGATTCAAACACTACCCATGTCACAAGAGCGTGCTCTTCATTTTTTAGACTCTAAGTGAGGACAATAAACCCGAGAGAGCTAGGTCGCATGAGCTGATGCCTCTTAATTAAGAACCTAACTCTTACAACTTTAGTTTACAAAACTGATTATAGATGGAACTCATTCCTTTGCGATTCCATTACTCGATCAATCTCATTGTTATCACGTAACCCATGAAAGCTTCACCATTAGGATTTATGGACCCATTAGAATTCAACTTATAGAAATCATGCTAATGAACATGGTGGATCTTATCAATTTTCCTGGTTATGAAAATCTTGTTCTTTATACATGTTTGGATTTGAACTCTACACAATTCACTTTACATTCTTTGCCCACAAAGATAATAGAATTTAATACTTAACACCTCTTATCTCATTATTAAACACTAATATAATAACAATAACAACAACAACAATTTCTTATGGCATAAGCTCCCAAGATTCGCTGTTGATTAATTACACTATCGTTTCTGAATTAGAAAGGCATGAAGAAGGTATTCTGATATGATCATCTCAACTTTCTATGGGCACTCCGAGATCTAAGAACAACAACAATTTCTTAGGGTATAAGCTCTCAAGATTCGCTATTGATTAATTACACTACTGTTTATGAGTTATAAAGGCAAGAAGGAGCTATTGTGAGATGATCATCTCAACTTTCTATGGGCACTCCGAGATCTAAGAAACAAAATTAATGATAATGAGGTTGTCTAATCAAGTATTCAACTTATAATTCTTAAACGATTTCACCACAATGATACCATTTTTTAGTGTAATGGCTTTCACTGTCAATAGAACAACTTTGGCACAACAAATCACTTTAATGAAAGACGAGTCTTTGACTTAGGGTGTGTTTGGGTGTTGTGTTTATAGGGTGCATGGGATGGGAAAATTGCTTTTGGAAACGTGCCCGGGTGTTTGGGTGTGTGGATGCGTGGGATGCGTCGGGTGGAATTTGGGGGATTCATGGGATGGAAAATCGATCCTCCTCTAGGTAGGTGGACTAGATGGGAAAGGCGAGATGGCCTTTTTTGCCTCCCCTCCCATTTATGTATTCTCTTTCTCTCTCATGACACGACCTCCATGGATTCGTAATGCAGTTGAAGAATTTGAACAAGATTGCACTCGATGTTCACGATGACGATGAGCTAGGGGTCTATGACGGAAGAGCATGTGACAGTCAAGCTTCCCCTTTTGCTGATCGGAGGCTCTCCCACAGTCTCGCTTATTCCAGATCGTCGGCTCTCGATTCCCTCTTATCCAACAGAATTGCCTCCTTCTACAATTCCGAGGTACTGTTTCGACCTTTCTGGATAAAGTAGATAGGGTGCCCTCGGAGAAGGTTGATTTTAGGGAATCTGAAGCAGAAATTTAAGCACTTTCATGATTTCCGTTTGCAGCCAGCAGAGCCCAATGACGATGTCTTTCCATCAAGGACTCCCCGGACTTGTCGATCGATATCCTTGGCTTGCCGCCGATTCCGGCCACCGAGATGCCGCAGCCGCTGCTGGATGCAAATGATCCGGCTTACCCAGAGATGGTTTATTTATGCGAAAGCTTCCAGAAATCGAAGGGGATTCTGGTGAACACCTTCGATGAGCTCGAACCGGCAGCCATGACCGCGATTGCCAGCGGTGCTTCCGTGTCGGAAGGGCTCACCCCGACCGTGTATAATAGAGGGCCATTGACTGAGGCTTCAACTGAGAAACGATTGAAGAAGATGATGATGGACCTTTAGGGTATTTGGAAGGGGTATTTTCGTCATCTCATGTGGGTTAGTGGGGGTAATTTGGGTTTTTTCCGTTACTCCATCCTCTAAAAAATCAAGGGTGTGGTTATATACACCACAAATCACAAGGTTGAAAATGCACGTCCTTGCCTTGTGACTAATTAACTTTAAAATAAAATTAATTAACCCCTTTTAACCATGCACGTCCTTAAGGACGTGCATGATTTGGGTGTATATAGCCAACGCGAAAATCAAAATACAACCAAACATAAAACGGATAAATTTTCCAAAAAAATATCCATCTCGTCCGTCCCCAAAATCAATTTCCATCCCTTCCATCTTCATCCACTAAAATCCATCCCGTTCGCAAACACGCTCTTAATCTCAAATGAAAATTGACAAACCTAACCTACCAAAAAGTAGATGGTTTTCTATAATTTATAATTTTATGGGTGGCTATGTGAAAACTAGCCTAATTTAGGGGGTTACTAGTTTAGTACCCGCACTATTGTGCGGTCTATTTTTTTGAATTAATATTATTAATATTAAATTTTTAAAAAAAAATTCTGTAAGTAAATTTTAAACTCTAAATACCCCTCACATTTAAACATTGTTAATTATTATATAGGTAACGGTAAAAATGAAACCTATGGGAGCCGAGCCTTACCTTTGTATCTTTCATTTTGCAATTAATTACAATCGGCATATATGAAATTCAAGTCATAATCACCTGATCGGTAAATTCTATTGGTATATATGATTAGTTGTACTTATCCTATCGGTATATATGATTATTTCTATTTATTAATTATTAATTACTCTATCACTTATAAGGACATTAATTTGATTTAAAATTAATTAATTAACAAATCCTATCGGCATATATAATCATAATCACCTGATCGGAAAATCCTATCGGCATATATTAATTATCGCCTTAGGCCCCCATAAATTTGTTATCGGCATATATTAATCAGAGTACTTAATTAAATTAATTATAGTAATTAATTAACAAATTTAAAAAAACCCTACTTTAACAATCTATTAATCAGTATATCTTAAAACTAATCAGATAAGTGGGATAACAATCCTAACCACCTCATAAGTGGGATAAGTGAGATAACAATCAATTAATATTTTAATTTTTAAATCTAATTTTTTTTATTATTAATGTAAATAATCTAATTAAGTAACAAATCCGGCCTAAAAAAAGGTACTTTAAAGGAGAAGTCGCCGCGACTTCTCCTTTAGTATTATACTATTGATACCTAATGTACCACTCCTTTTCACATTACCGTTGTTCTCTATGGGTGTATTGCCTTTGTTTTTTTGACATTGTGTTGAATGTGATCTAAACTTTGACACGGTTGTTTTCAATCAGGAGAAAGCCACTGATTCTCTGAATGACGGGCTACCGTAATTTTTAAATATAACCCTCCTTACTCTTTATCACTTCAGTTGTGGATGAAAAAAAAATCTAGGGACCGTAGTATCTTTACTCAAAATATAAAAAAAAATATACTACAAATCCTAGCTAGTCTCGATCCTATGAGTGAATTGAAGATAAGTTTGTTTAAAACAAATCTAATGATAAATCAATTAACAATAAATTAAGATAAATCAATTTTATTTAGATTTTATATAGATTTGCAAATCCTAGTCTCGATCATTTGAGTGAATTGAAGATAAGATTGTTTAAAACAAATCCTGTTTTAAAATAAATCAATAAAAAAGCAATTAAGATAAATCTATTAATCAATTAATCTACTAAAAAAATGCTACATTAAAGGAGAAGCCGCCACATGTCGTAGGCGACTTCTCCTTTAGTATTATAACTAGTTTAGTACCCGCACTATTGTGCGGTCTGTTTTTTTAAATTAAACATTTAATATTAAAAAAAATATATAAAAAAATTTCATAAGTAAACTTTAAACTCTAAATACCACTCACATCTAAACATTGTTAGTTATTACAGTATATAGTTAACGGTAAAAATGAAATATATATATATATGAAAATCAAATCATAACCACCTGATCGACAAATCTTATCGGTATATATGATTAGTTGTATTTACCCTATCTGTATATATGCATATTTCTATTCATTAATATTAATTACTCTATCGTTTATAAGGACCTTAATTTGATTTGAAATTAATTAATTACCAAATCTTATCGGCATATATGAAATCATAACCACCTGATCGGCAAATCCTATCGGCATATATTAACAGAATTGTTATTCACACGGTGAATTTCTCGCCAAATACACGGAAAGAAATTCGGTTGCGAAGTGCGAGTGCGCGGATGCAGAGGCGATCGGCGATCGCGTATCACGAAGTCGCGGATTAGACGTGTACTAGGAGTGGGGCAGAGGGGCATACTTTCGCAGCAGCGCATCACGGATTCGCAACATTGGCAGACGCGGATTGCGGGTGCGCAGATCTTCCCGCCTTCAGCTATAAATGGCGATGATTTTTTCAGACCCCTTCCTCGTCTCTACATAGTACACGATCTGCAGATTATCGCCAGCTTGTGTGTAGAGCTTACAAATGTGAAGAAAGCAGCTGCCATGGATTTTGATATCCTTCCTAACGGCGTTATGAAGCTAATTAAGGGGGTTGAGAAAGTTGAAGAAGTCGGAAAGCCATTTGTGTAGTTGAAGCCGATAACAATGGAGGATATGGGCAGGTTGTCTTTATTCTTTACTTCGGAGTATTTCTCAAAATTAAAAAATTAGAAAAAGGGGCAAGTGGGCAGGTTTGATTTTAATTTGAAATTTCCAAGTAACCTGTTGATTGAGATACTGTACTGTACTACTGTAAACCACTACACGCGACACATCACAAATCTGACACAAAGGCATCTACCTTTATTTGCATACACAGATTAAAAAAATAAAAATAAAAAACCGCAGCTGCGCATTGCGAGTGCGCGAATCTCCGCGCATTCGCAATGCGCGATTGCAAACCGTATAGTCGGCGAAAAATTAACCGTGTAAATAATAAGCCCCATTATTAATTATCGTCTTAGGCTCCCATAGATTTGTTATCGGTATATATTAATTAGAGTACTTAATTAAAGTAATTAGAGTAAGTAATTAACAAATGAAAAAAATCCTACTTTATCAATCAATTAATCGGCATATCTTAAAACTAATCAGATAAGTGGGATAACAATCATAATCACCGGATAAGTGGGATAACAATCCATTAATATTTTAATTTTTAAATCTAATTCTTTTTTTATTATTAATGTAATTAATCTAATAAGTAACAAATCCTAAATATTTTTTTTAAAAAAAAACTACTTCTCCTTTAGTATTATACTATTGATGATTATTATATAATTTTCTTTTCAAAACTCCGATCGGTAGAAAATTTTCCTAATCTAACCAACTATAACTTTTAATCTAATCTATAAATATGAGATGTCAATGATTTTTTTTAATTACACGGTAGAAGTCAGAGGTTCTCAAAAATTACACCCTAGCTAATTAAAAAAAAGTCTGATAAAACAAAAATTTGATCAAACCCAATATATTTTCAAAATTCGTATCGGATTTGATGAGATTTTCACCCATCTTAACAACTCTGAAAGATTTGTTTTTAAAAAATCTATTTTAAAAAAATTATGTTTTAAAAAATTATGTTTAAAAAATTTATTTTGAGTTATATTTCTAATGTAGAAAAAGGAAACAACTTTTAAAGATTTGTTTTTAAGATTTATTTTTAAATAAATTATTTAAAAAATATTAATTACTTTTATATATGATTTGTCATATACTTGAAATCTATAACAAAATGGCTACTAATAATAATAATAATGAATCGGAAAAATTCATTAAAAAATCAAATGAATGCTATATTATAAAGACAAAAATGAGCTCAACTAATGCTAACTATACAAGGGGTGTAAGGCGGATCCTCGGAAGATTTCGAAAGTCGACGGTGTCAGAGGCATGCTCGGAGTGGCCCTGAATGGCTGGATGTAAAACTTACACCTTGATATTCACTGGCTTACCAGCTTCTTTGATCTTCTCCTTTTGATTCGAGTTTCAGATGTGTCTGAACTCGAATTTTTACCTAATAAAAAAATAATAATAATTCTTCGGTGCCATCTTGGACGCCAATGGGAATCTGCGACCCCAATCGATCCTTAAGTACTTCATCGATCAGAACCCTGATTATTTTGGAGCCCTCCTTGAACTGCTTCGGACGAGGACTTTAAGAATCCCAAATGAGGACCGATGGACGATCCTACAAAAAAAAAACTCACAAATTAAATAACCCACAACACTATAAATAAAATAACTTACAAACAATTCAGAATAATCCCTACAAAAAAAAAGTAAGAGAAACCTAAAGAGGGGATGAAAGGATTGGAAGCAGAAAAGAGATGAAAGAATTGAAACACATCTAGAAAGCCAATAATGAACCCAATGGTGTAGGGTAGTATTTATACTGCAACACAACCATTTTCAAATAAAGGTTAGAGCAAAAAAATATATATTTAAATTTAAAATATTAACAAGTGGGGCTTGATCAAATATTTAATTTATCTTTTTAGTAGTTATTCTTACAAAAAAAAAATTAGTAGTTATTAATGGATAAATATGATAAATTTTTATTTCAAAAACTCCTTAGTAACGGCAAATCCTATCAATTAGAAAAAGTAACGGCAAATCCTATTGGCTAGAGAAAATTTAGAAGAAATCAATTAAAACAAATCCTACTTTAATAATCAATTAATATATTGATTTTCAATCTAATCCTAAATAATAATTAAGAAAAGCTACTTTAAAGAAGAAGAAGAAGTCACATGACTTAAACGACTTCTCCTTTAGTATTATACTATTGATATTGATGATATTGATTAACACTATATAATCATCATAAGAAATAAAAAGAAATATTAAAGATGAATGAAAATAATGAAAAATTACAAATAAACATAGTGAGCCTTTAGACCAATTATAATAAATATAATGACTATTCTCATTTTATCAACAACGTAATTAAGCAAGGTTAATTGGACTAAATATTTAGCAAGGTTAATTACAAATAAACATAGTGAGCCTTTAGACCAATATTTATACTAAAAATAAATTGGACTAAATATATTATAAATATTTTTAAAAAGTTAAAGAAAAATAAGTACATCATCATATCTTAACTGATTTGCATTTGTTAAGATTTGGTCAAAATATTACTATAAACAATAAAAAATTAATAATTAATTAGGATAAGATTTGTTAAGATTTTGTTATTAATAAATTAATTAAATAAATTAAGTAGCTATACTTAATTAATTATTAATTTAAAATGACTACATTAAAGGAGAAGCCGCCACATGTCATAGGCGACTTCTCCTTTAGTATTATATATTGATATTGATATATTGATATTGATTGACGTGTAATTTACCCACGGTGATAAATGGTTTAACACACTTTCTTTCGACGCGTCGAATGGGTCGACTTCTCATAATAATAATATAATAATAAAAATAAATTATTTAACTTTATTTAATTAGAGAAAAAAGCGGTCGAGAGGCTACTCTTTGCTCTCTCTCTCTCTCCATCGTTTTCCCCCTTCTCTCATCTTCCTCCCATCTCGCGATTCTCATCTTCTTCCTCGCTTTCGCCTCTGCCTTTCTGCAATCACCACCGCTCTCTCGCTTCCCCTCGGTCTCCTGATTCATCTCCATCTATCGATCTCACCACTGTAAGTCCCGTCTCCGATTTCTCCAATTTCCGTCGTTCGATTTCATCGGATTTGGATCCCTAATTTCGCTCTTTTTCGATTCCAATGCCTTTTCCCTGTTAGACTTCACTCTCTTGTTTGTTCTTCCCTGCAATTGATTCTATGAATTGTTATTGTCTCGATCTGCGTGTTTGGTGGTAATGATTAGGAAAAGGGATATATGTCAGACTTTGTTCGTGGCACTCGCCGTGATTATATGTCAGACTTGTTAACATAATAGTTGTTTTCGATCATTTCCATTGTTGTTTTGATTGTTAGTTATTAGGGGATTTTGCTACCTTGTACGGAGTATTCAGGATTGTAGGGTTCCGATCCCTCTGATTGTGGGTATTTAGGGTTTTGAAGTATTTTTTTTGGGGGGGTTGAGGATCACGATTGTGCTTACTTGAATCTCAGAAGGGATCCACTTTTTTAACTTATTGGATTTAAATTGAAAATGCTTCTTTACTGTATATTATGAGTATGATATTGTGTATCCTCTTCATTCTTTTCTGTTTTTCTTTAAAGATGTTAATTTTTCTTTTTCCACTGGAAATTCCCTTTACACTGCAAGTTTTAGTATGTGCGAGGCAGTGAAACTTCAGAATCTAAGTTTTTGATATTATGGCTGCAAGTGTTTTGATGATGCCCGTCAACTTATAATTAAATCTTATGTAGCAGTTCTTTTACTAGGACCAACCATGAGCGACGAAGGTGAGAAGATGTGTCCCCTCTGCACAGAGGAGATGGATTTGACTGATCAGCAATTGAAGCCATGCAAATGTGGATACGAGGTTTGAAGAAATGAGCCTATTTAATGTGGTTAATTTCTGAATTTTTATATATAGTGAAATAAAAGTGTGAAAGATTTCATCTTGTCTAAAACTCATTTCATATTTTCCTTTCAAGGTGTATGTGTGGTCATCTACACATGTCCAAGTTAGTCGGACCCCAATGTACAACTGGAACTTGAATTTTTCTCCTTCTGGTTTCAACCTTGATTTCCCCCCCTCTTTTTGTGTTTATGTATATGGAAGTGTACACATGGCATGCTGAAGAAGTGGTCTTTATACTTGTAGATTTTGATATTGTTTGGGCTTTCTCCTTATTTGAGCTGACTCATATGTAGATATGCGTTTGGTGCTGGCATCACATAATGGAAATGGCCGAGAAGGATGAGACAGAGGCAAGGTGTCCTGCTTGTCGTACCCTGTATGACAAGGAGAAAATTGTAGGGACAGCAGCAAATTGTGAAAGGTTTCATCTTCCTTCTCATGGTTTCTTTGCTCTTTTAGACTTATAAGTCCTCTTGGAGACTGGTTTGATATTTACATTGGTAGTTAATCTTTGAATTTTTCTGTTTCCATATGTTGGGATAAATAGGCGAGTGGCTGGGGTAAGTATGGAAAAGAAGAAATCGCAGAAGGCTAAGGTGAAAACTTCTGAAGGAAGGAAACAGTTAAGCAGTGCTAGGGTTATTCAGAGGAATCTTGTCTACATAGTTGGGCTACCTCTGAATCTAGCGGATGAAGATGTATGTATTCTCTTCTCTTCCAGCTTTTCTCCTTTTTTCCTGTTTGATTGATCTTTTACCCTTTCCAAGCAGCTTCTTCTGCGCAAAGAATATTTTGGACAATATGGAAAAGTCTTAAAGGTTTCTGTGTCACGAACCTCAGGTGGTGCCATTCAGCAGTTTCCGAATAATACTTGTAGTGTGTGAGTACTTTAGACTCGTCTTTATTTACGATCTACCTGTTTTGTGTATGGTTCTTTTATGCCTTATGATTGATAATTTCTGCACTTACTCTAATGCTTTGGTAAGAGCAATGTCTATTAATTTGCACATTTTGGACACTCAAGGGCCATCAACAACTAGCTGGATTAGTATTGTCATCTAGTATCATTGTTTGGATTTGAGTCTTCTGTTATTTTTACGGTTTTGCCATGCTTATTTCTATCAGATATATTACATATGCAAAAGAGGAGGAAGCTATTCGCTGTATTCAGTCCATTAACGGGTTTACTCTAGAGGGCAGGTCCTTGAGGTGTGTGCGAGTTAAATATATGATAAATGCTCTCTTTTACACCATATGTACATTCTTGCATTTCTAATTTATGCATATTAATTTGAAAGTATTTGTGTTTGTAGGGCTTGCTTTGGAACCACTAAATATTGTCACGCATGGCTAAGAAATGCGGTAGGTCTATTGTGCTCTTCTCTCTTGTTTTTGTCCAAGAACCAGGAGTCTATATAATATATGTATATGCACAAAGAAGAAGGATGCTTAGTAATATGCATTTATTTCAATCCAGCCTTGCACAAATCCTGATTGTCTCTACTTGCATGAGATTGGTTCACATGAGGATAGTTTTACAAAAGATGAAATCATTTCCGCGTATTCAAGGTGAGTACATCGTCACTAAATGCTTCTTGACCTCTTAGGTGATGGATTTGATAATCAGTTCCATTTTTATTTTCCTAGGTGGTAGATTTGATATTCAATTCCGTATTTAATTTTCCATAGTTTTAAGTAAGAATAGCATCTTAGTTTCCACAATAAGCGGAAATGGCCCTTTGGAGTTTCCGGGCAAAGAGGTTTATACATCATCATTCGTGATATACAGAGTATATAATTGCTTTGATGCAAAGCTTCATTTGCCAGACATAGCAGGATACATTCTTTTATTGAGCTATCCATGGTAGAGACGTTGATTCATTGTTCTTCTAGAGTCCAGCAAATTAATGGTATTATAAACCAAGATTTAATTATTTACCTTTTAATGTTTTTTCCCCTTTCAATCTCAGCAGAGTCCAGCAAATTACTGGTATTACAAACAATGTGCAACGACAATCGGGAAATGTTTTGCCGCCTCCCATTGATGACTATTGCCATAACAGCTCTGTCACTGCAGCCAAACCTATTCCAAAAAGCACTCCTAATGTAAGACATCTTAAATTTATTTTTTGTTAAAGGGAATATTAGTTGCTCTTCTGGGAATATTAGTTGCCACTTGGCCCACTTCCCATGAATGACTATTGCCCTAAGGGTGTGTTTGATATCATTGCGAGTTTTGAATTTTTAGTTTCAAAATGTTGATCGCTTTTTATGTTTCTTAAAAAAGTTACATCAAAAAAATTTTAGTTTTAGTTTTTCAAGTTTTTAAATGGGAAAACGTATCACAGATTCATAGTTGGTGTTCTTAATGCTTAATAGTGTATTATTCTGTTATTGGAATGCACTCGGTTTTCTCTTGTTGTTTGGTCAATCTGCATTTGTTAGGATAGTTGTAGGTTATTCTATGGTGATTCTTCCTACTTAAGTATAATTCAAGAACACTTCCATGTGGGTACCTTTTTTACTGAAGGGAAATGATGATTCTTATTGACTTCAACCATAGTTTTTTGCCTTTTTTTTTGTGATTTTTCATCACTTGAAGTTGTTGTCCGATGGGTGTGTACATCCTACCCCCAACTCTGCTTCATGTGGCACTGGGCAGTTTTTGTACGTCAAATAACGTGTCAATTGCTTCTGATTTGCAGAATATAGCAAATAGTGCTAGAATTTCCCCTCCAACTAGTAGTGCTGGAAGAAATTGTGCTCTTCCTGTGGCAGCATCATGGTACTGCGTAAGATTGTTATATCAGTTTGTCCATTCTATTTTTGGAAGTACCTGGTTGTATTGATTAGATTGCTTATATCCCAGGGGAACACGTGCATCTACGGGTCAGTCATCTGCTGGAAGCATGGTTTGCTCTAACGGACCAGCAAAGCAAAAGCCTGTTGCAGCTGGTGCACCTGTAGCCTTCTCAGCAGCAGTTGCAGGCAAGCCACAAACTTCTTTCCAGTGCAGTGACAAAAAGGCCGTGCCGAATGATAATAATCATCCAAAGGAACCTGAATACAAACAAAGACTGCCAGAAAACACAAAGCAGCTGGCAAAAGATCTTCAAACCAACTTGTCAGACAAGTGTCAAACACCTGTAGTGACTCAAACAGCTTCCATTGCTAGAGGGAGGAAACCTTCATCCTCTGTAACTATGGCTAGTATTAAGTCTAGGCATTCCGCTGAACAATCAAATATGGTGGACGCAGAGAAAGTTAGGGCCTTTGCCTCTGATGAGAAGAACCATAAACTTTGTCCGGATGCAGCTCCTGTCAGTGTTGATAACCAGCTTACGGGCCAAAATTCTGATGTTGCTTCATCCAGTTGCTTGAGTTTGGATTGCTTTTTAGTTCCTAGAGAGAAAGGTTTGCAGCATTTTGATGATGCAAAATTACAAGAGCAAATGGCTTCCCCAGTGCTCGGCAGAGATGTAACATCCACTGTCAGTGGTAATAAACAGCTTATAGGCCAAAATTCTGAGGTTGCAACATCCAATGACTTGAGTTTAGATCGCTTGTTAGTTTCTAGAGAAAAAGGCTTGCAACAATTTGATGATGCACAATTACAAGAGCAAATCGCTTCCCCAGATGTTGGCAATCATGCAATATCCACTGATGGAGCTGGTGATTTGAGAACAGATATGCAATCTTCAGCAATGCTAAATCTACCATCTGAAAGGGAAAAAAGTTTTGAGATTCAGGGAGTATCACATTCTACAGTTTCTCAGACATCTTTGTCAACTTCAGCTCATACATTTGATCTTTTGAAGTATTTAAGGAATCCTTCACAACAACACAGTGATACTGCTGCTGGTGTAATTAACCATAATATTTATCCTGCTGTAAATAAACAGGAAGAAGAGCATTTAGCTGTGCTTGCATCTCATCCCTCTTTTGCATCCTATGGACTGGGGGATGATCAATTGAGGTGTACTTCTGGTATTAATAATCCCAGTGTGCTTCCAGATGGATTGCAAGGGAGCCCAATGTTAACATCTGATAATGTAGCAGCCAACGTTGACGTAAATCCTGGTTTGGATGTGATGGAAAGCAGCATAATATCAAATATACTATCGCTGGATTTGGATGCATGGGATGATTCTATAAAATCTCCCCAGAATTTAGTTAAGTTATTGGGTGAAAATGAGAGTCGTCAGGGTTCTTTCAATTTGGCCAGTTCGTGTAAATCTCAAAACAGCAACCAGTCCAGGTTTTCCTTCGCCAGGCAAGAGGAATCCCGGAATCATTTGTTTGATATGGAACCTTCATCCAACATCAACTCAGTAATCACTCCTTCATTTGGTCAAGCTTTCGTAAACAGAGAACCATACTTGAACAGGTTGGGAAATGGATTTGGAATTCCCCAACATAATGTCGAACAGTATGATGGTTTTGGAAGCAGCCACTCTGTTTACCCTTCCAATAAGCTTTCTGGTAAGTGTTGATTGAAATTTTAGGTGCCTTCTCCATTGTTCATTGTTCATTCGATTTTGGTCTTTAATTGACTTGTCTTGTATTTTTTACACTGCAGTATCAAGAGCCCAAATTTCCGCACCACCTGGTTTCTCTGTTCCTAGTAAATCACCACCCCCTGGTTTCTCATTAAAGGGAAGAAGTGATCCATCTGTTGATATGAAATCTGGTGAGTTGTTTCCCTCCCAATTTTAACTTTTGTGTGTGTGGAAATCATGCATATTTGAATATTATTTTTGTTTGGGTTCTGGTTATTATGATTGATAAAACTAATTAAAGCTTCTGATCGTTTCCTTTCTTCTTAGGAAATTTCTTTCTAGAAACTACATCCAGAGATCCATACATCCAATCACCAAACGTTGGCTCGAGTAATGTTATGGATATAGAGTTTATTGACCCTGCAATTTTGGCGGTTGGCAAAGGGAGGCCTTCTAGCAGTTTTAGCAATTCAAATGTAGATGTGAGACCTGCTCCCTCGTCACAGTCTTCAGTTTTTGAAAGTGATGAAGCTAGATTGCACTTGTTGATGCAAAGATCTTTTCAACCTCATCAGAATCTTAGACATGCCGATGTTGGGGATAAATATTCACCTAGTGATGCTCATGTATATAGTTCAAGGCATCTGGAGTCATCACAAGTAGGTAATCTATCTTCGGTTCCACAATTTGGTCTTCAACCCAGGGGTGCCATGTCAAATGGGCTCTGGGATAAATGGCCTGAAGTTATGGCTGGGAACAATGTGGGAATGGCAGAACTTCTTCGAAATGATAGACTCAGTTTTAACCAGTTTTACGGCGGTTATGAAGAGTCCAAATTCCAGATGCCAAATTCAGCAAATCTGTACAATAGAACTTTTGGGATGTGATTCATCCTGTTACTGGAATGTTATTTTGGTGGAAAATGGCACGTCTATTCTACACGATATGGGTGTGCATTATAGAGAATGAGAGTAGCTGGTCTTTGGGGCATTTAAGGAGTATCAAACTTAACATTGAGCAGTTCATCTGGTGTTGACAGGTAAGCATTTTTTTTTCCCAACTTTACGGTTCCAATAAATTGCAATATTTTTGCTGATCTTGTTATCTACTTGAACCCTCTGGCATATCTGCATGTAAGACTACCATTGTAGATGGGTGCGTGGCGCACCTTACTTTTTTAGAAAATCCTTGGATTGCGTGTAAACTGTCACTTGTTCCAGTAGTGATAGCTGTGTTCAGGCAGTTTGCATGTAAAATGTCACTTGTTCTAAACCTATGACTAGGCTTCATGCTTCTGACCTGAAAGCTCAACTTTAAAATGATCCAACAATATTACATTTTAGCCATAAATTTCTAAATTGGAACTTGAAATGACCTGAACCCCAAAACTTTGAAAGAGAACTCTACTTGAAAACAACCACAACTTAGAACTTTGAAAGAGAACTCTACTCGAGTATCCCACTTTCCCCTACCAATATATATATTAGGGTCTGATATGGCGAGGCTCCTCTTTTTCCTGATGGTAGGTTAATCTTTCTCCAGCCTGCTGAAGCAATTCATTAGAAATTGCATTTTTATGTAAAAACAAGAAAGAAGTTAGGATAGGGGATTTCTTCTCCAATGTACTTGTCTTGAAGTTTCCTTTGGCCCTTGAAAAATGTAGCTATCAAATGTGCAACAATGTCATAGTTATCTAACTTATCTTAGAAGAATTTCTTTGTAGAAAACTAGAAATGCTAGTTGACTCATTTTCTCTTATGAATCTCCATCTAGTATCCTAAACTTGACAACTCTATACCGATTGTCAAACACTCGTGGTCTGTTTATGAATGTTAAATGCTCTCTTTTTATTTTCCCTTGACAAATTAGTTTGGCGCAGTATGAGTGATTGTAGGGAACCCGGGACAAAATATGGAACACCATTATAGTTTACGACAACTGTTTTAGGTATCGAAAACAACCTTTAGGCATGCTTATAAATTATTAAACATAATTCTGTCTTTCTACTATTTTTTCCAGGTGAACATTTACATGGTCGGAGCGTGGTGTGCAGGTGATAGCGTGGCTGATTATGAGGTATGCTTACAGGCCCTGAAAACCCTTCGCTTGTGTTGCATCCAATTTAGAGAGATGACCACATGGTGGTGCACCTGTGTTCTAAAGCACAGAGATTTTACCTTTTTTAAACTACTGCCCTACATGTCAATGCTATATAGACAAAAAATTTGGCAATAGCAAGTATGGTGCGTAGAAGGATTGATCTTTTTTCTAATGTTTAGACTGGATTTTTTTTTCCTGAAAGAAGCAAATATCTAAATATCCAGTTTGCTGTCTCTAAAATAGTCTGTTAAATTGTTAATACTTGGTGCAATATGTTGTCATGGTGATGAAGAAGCTTTCATGGTGTCATTATGAAGAAACTGTGTTTACCCCTTTTGATCTAAAACCGGAATCATTACTGGTGGCTGTGCCATAGCGGCATACCATTGTTATTGTAGAGAGATCATATATGTTCCCTAACAGAACAGGTATTTGCTTTGGCACAAAGCCCAGATTGCTTGCTTGTCTTTGTGGCTATAATCAATTCGTTGACTATAGACACAGTTGGCCTATAAAAAATAATGTATACATTCACTTTGGCTAACATTCGACAGTAAATTATAATTTTAAATGCACACCTGTAGATATAAAATCCACTTATGGTCCCTGAACTTTTATTTTGTTCATTAAAGTCCCCTGAACTTTGAGATTTTGTACAAATTTAATCCCTATGCTAATTAATATGTCAAAATTGATGTTAAATGATGATGTGTCATTCAAATGGATTGGTTAATTGGGTGACTGGACCATCCAGATGGAATATTTGACGAAACTAAAAAAAAACTATATGTAAAAAATTAATTCACCCAATTTCTTCCAAAGTTTCATCGAGAATCATCTCCTACCATTTATCTTCTTCCCTCGCTGTCAATTTGGAAGAACCCCTTCAAAATTCATTCACCGAAACCCTCTCAAACAATGAATGTAGCACTGTTCCCAGCAAACATTGTTCATTGGCTTCAACCTCGTAATTTCGGTGGAACTGAAAGCTCCTAAAAATTGACAAACCCACAAACACAAACCCTAGATCTCAATGAAAATCAAAATCCCAATTACCAACATTCGAAATCAGAATCACACATCCCCAAATCGAACTCCAAAATGAGATTCAAGTATGTGGCGTAGGGTGTAAACGTTGGTGGAGAGGACGGAGATCGGTACTGAAGCAGGGTGGAGGCGCAACCGTGGCAACCGACAGAATCAAACGACGGCGAGCCGAACCAGCTTTTATCTGCTTGAAATGGTTTTGGCGACTTGTGATCGAACACAGGTAGGGGAGAAGAGGAGAGTGGCCGGGCATGAGAGAGGACACACCAAGATCTGATGATTTATAAAGGTCGCGACCTCGTGTGAGCGGAGACGATGATGTCTTGCGGTGGTGATTCAAGGATGAAAATCTGGAAGAAATTGGGAGTTGTTGATGAATTAATTTTTGAGATATAAATTTTTTTAGTTTTGTCAAATACAATAAAAAAAATTACATGTCAAAGTATATACGGTCCAGTCACCCAATTAACCAATCTATCTGGATGACACATCATCATTTAACATCAATTTTGACTGATTAATTAGGAGAGGGATTAAATTTGTACAAAATCTCAAAGTTCAGGGACCTTAATGAACAAAACAAAAGTTCAGGGACCCGTTTGAATTTTTTGTCAAAGTTTAGGGACCATAGGTGGATTTTACCCGATATCTACATCTACTAACTTTTGATGCCATATTAGTATTAAAAAAAAAATTGATAGATAAATCTACAAAACATTGTTTGGGCAGTAGAGTTTAAGGAGTCAAGCTTATTTATAAAAATGCTCGTTGTAAACAATCAAGAATAATACATTATACATATCCAACATGCTCGTTCTAAACACACTCCAGGAAGCATCACGATTATAAAACGCGACACTCAAGTACATCAAGCGACCCTCTCCTCGACAAGCATACCCAAAGATCTCTTTCACGCCACCTTGTTTGTCTTTTCCAATGAGCCTCACCAGTTCTCGCTTCTCAGCGAGAAGGAAAGCTCTCTGTTGAGACTTGAGAGTTGAGATACCCCGTGACAGTATTTTCTTCATTCTTAATTATAGTTTGCCCTAAAAAAAACCCATTTGCATTGCCCTAAAAAACCAAAAGACCCATTCAGATTTTTGGGATGAATGAGGTGAAAGAGATAAAGATTATTTTCCGAAAAATAATGCGGAAACACATTTCAGTTGACTGAATTGTTTTCTTCCAAACAAGGGTTGGAATAACCTATCCTTGTTTTCATTACAAAGTTTGGAAGGAAAGGACCTTTGTTACACATCCCCATTGCTCCGGGTGAATAAACAGCTCAAGGATTGTCGGCATCCGACCACCAAACCAGTGTGAAGAGAATTTCATTTTGGGTCGGATACTCGGAATACATCAAGTCAGAAATAAATCCAATGCTCGAGCAAAGTTCCGAGCCGGAACATGTCGACCCGGAAATAAGTCCAACGCCATCATAGCCAAATTCCGAGTCAGAATTGGTGGTGTTCCGGGTCTAGGGCCTAGGGGTGAACCTTGAAAAAGTTTCGGGTTTTTTTATCGGTGATGAATGATGATCAGGGCCTAGGGGTGAACCTTGAAAAAATTTCAGGTTTTTTTATCGGTGATGAATGATGATCTATTGTCCCCTCCCCCTCCCTGTCATTCTCACAAAATTTCTCTCTTCAAATTTTTCTTTTTAAAATTTAATCATTTTTTTTAAGCTTGGCCGATTAGGAAGGGAAAAGTTTTTTTCATTTTTAAATTTAATTATTTTTCTTTTTTCTTTAAGCTTGGGGATGGAGGAGGGAAAAACATGGAGATTTCCCCTTACAACCGCCACGCAAAAAACACTCCCTCCTCTCTCTAAAATCTAGAGAGAGAGGGACCTCGAATCTCGGCTTCGGCCACTGTCAACTCGACTTCGGCCGCCTCTAACTCAGTTCACCCTCCACTCGAATCCTCCTGCGTTTTGGGGACTTTTGAACTCATCTCTTCATATACCTCTACGTCGTCTTGCCGATGCCGGCCTGTGGTGGTTGTTCTGCTTCCTCCCGGTGCTCCGGCTTTGTGTGCGGCGTCGGAATCACACCACCCCGCCTTGTCATCCGTCTTGGTCGTCGATGCTTTGTCTCCCTCTTGGCTCGACGCTCCTTTGCTTTTGCAACCAATCTACTGGCCTTATAGCTCCATTTTCATAGGGCTTTTGTAGATTCGTGATCCTAGATCTCAATTTCATTACCTATCTAATCTTATTCGAACAAACTGGCCTCTGATTTTCCGATCTAGGGCTCGGTCTGAGACACCTCGGCTTAACTCCGGTCGCCCTCCCTGATTTGGGGTTAGGGTTGTCTGGTTGTGTTCTCGCCGCTCCTACCCGTCCTCCTCCGGCTGCTCTCAGCGGCTATGGCGCAAGCCCTCCTGTGGTGGGTTTTTGTCACTACCGGTGTTGTAGTTTGGGGTTGGTGGTGACCGGCGATTACTGATTGTAATCGTACAAAGTCACAGATCAAAAAAAAAAAAAAAAAAAAAAGTGTTCGGGCCTGATTTTTATCTCTTAGGGCCCAAGGGTTTTCCTTGGGCCCTAATCAGCCCGATAGTGATTAAAAAAAATTTAAAAAAAAAATTGTATGGATTTATATATTTGTTTTCATTTAAACATTTATATGAATTTGTTGATAAAATCCTGAAAAGGCTTGTCTAAGTTCCGTATGGACTTGTCTAAAATTTCCGGTTGGCTATTTCTTTTGGCGTTTTTGCACAAGCATTGTGTGGCTCTACTTCCGGCGTTTTCTTGGAGGTCTTCTGTTTGGTTGTGGGCGTGAAGTTTGGAGTCGGGACTGGCTGGGGTCGAGGTGGTGCGTTCAGGGCGACTCCGTATCCGGCAAGGAGCTTCCTTGGAGTTTCGTCTGCACTTCCCACAGGAGATAGATTCCTGTTGTTACCGCTGGCCCGCGATGCTACTGTTTCGGTGGTGCTTGGCTTCGTTCTTCACCGTCGTCCGCAACTATCGGGAGGAGTTCTTCAGTTCGTTCGTTTTGTAGAGTTATTTTTGTTTGTTTCTTAGCGCTATTTTCTTATTTTCATTGTATGTTTAGGCGGTTTTCGCTTGCCGATTCGTCGGCCTCTCGAGAATCAGGCTTGCCTGATCTCGAATTCTTACTTAATCAAAAAAAAAAAAAATGGAGATTTCCCCTTTCCAATTTTACCATTTTTTTAAATTTAATCGATTTTCTTTTTTCTTTAAGCTTGGGGATTTTTTATTATTTAATGGCAATTTTACAGAAAACCACCCCTTATATGTGGGTGTTTTCACTAAACCACCCCTTATATTAAAAACTACAGCAAACCACCCTTAACACTCCTTCTGTCAACAAAACACCACCTCCCACCCCTATTCTATCTAAGCTGATGTTAAAAGAATGAGAAAAGACAAAATTGTCCTTAACTTTATAAGTCAATATAATAAAATAATATGAAAAAGACATAAATACCCTATTTGTACGTGTCCGGCGAAGAAGAGGGCGTCGCTGTGACGATTCAAAGAGGGCGTCGCTGTGACGATTTTCTAGAGAAGCTTCAAATAACGTTGGATAGGATCCTCGACCTCTTTGAATCGTCAAATCATTATATGTACAACCTCAAACAAATGACTGAATGAAAATATGTTGAGATATTGATTCTCTAGTCATCAAAAAACGTTGAAATGTTGATTATCTAGTCTAGAGAAGCTTAGGAAACGATTCTCTAGTCAAATTGAAATTGTTGGATAGGCATCAAAAAACGTTGAAACGTTCAAGGAAAATACAATAACAGTCAATGGAAGGGGCCTTCTACTTCATATCAACATGAAAATTCCTTCATACACAACTTCTACATATGAGACATTCACAATATGCCCAATGTGCTTACATGCACAAAATGAAATCTTGTGACAATTGCTCTGCATAATCTATGTGCACACTACAACATACTTCTTCAATAGGGCAACGATCACACCAACGAACTCTTCTGAGCATTGCTTGCGGCTTGCACCACCAACATCCAAGCCCAACAATCACTGCATTTATACCAAAAAATAATCTCCTCTCCTACATTCTAAATCACAGCACCTTGTTTTTTTTATTTGTCATAACTGATTGAAATCATGAATACATATGATTTTCAAACTAAAGGAAGGGAATGTATAAGAGATTGTAGTACCTAACACTATTATATACTCCCTCCGTTTACAAATATTTGACGTTCAAGAGGTTTTGTTTGTTTTGAAAAATAGATGTCGTTTGGGAAGTCTGACCACTCAATTAATACTTCCCCCTTGAAGATTCACGGTACAGGCTCCCTTTTTTTTCCTTCCGACAATTAAAATTAATGTAAATCTAATTTGAAAAGCAATCTTGACCACTCAATTAATACTTCCCCCTTGGAGAAGAATGGAAGCTACAGAGTCACCCAGAAAAATACTACTCCTTAATTTGTGTGTCAACCAACTATAACGTCAAATATTTGTAAACGGAGGGAGTAAAGATTATCCACAATAAGCATCAAAGAGATACTACTGCACTCATAAACTGAATTGTTCTGACAATTGACAACTCACTGTCTCACTGAAATGAATGTCAGGCTCACATTCCAAATGAATTATAAATTGGGATTGGGGTTCATAACGATAAACAAACATTGTAATGATATACTGTATTGAGTATTGACATTTTTATTCGTACTTATGAAATAGTGATTGGTTAAAATAAGAGAAAATAACAAAATCAATGACAATTTCAAAGACAAACTTTCAACACAAAAACAGCATCATCAGAAACATGGATTTCTTTCTCATCCACAGCTTTAAGGGCTGTGTAGGAAGGTGTCCTAAGATATTTTCCAAATCTCATCACTTGATCCCAAACATCTGATTGTTAAAACTCAATCTCTTACAGAGATTTAACAAAATTATGAAACAAGTGAGATTTCCAAAATGAGATTGCTCAGTAGTGGCTGATTATATTGGTTCGATTCTGCCAGCAGTTGTCCTCAACCTTTTAGTCAGAAGAGGGAGCTTGCTATCCTCATTGCAATCTCTACTTAAATCAACACTAACTAAAACAAAAGGGCATCAGTTCTCCAAGGTGTGTAACATCAATGTTAAATTCAGACGCAAATTACCCATTTACGAAATAATATTTCATCACACGCCCTAATCCAGAACAGTCTCGAAAAACAAGTTTAATTCAAATATATTGAAAAATCAATTCAGGATGACGATCAGAACCTGTCGGGATTGATATATTTAGTCATCACTTAAAATCAGGGGATTGACAGACTTATATCATTCATCTTCACCTCGTCTCCAAATCAACATCAATTAGTACCAAATTAGAAAATAAACAAATGGGCTCAGAACTTCTTAGAGGTTGTGTAAGCCTTCATCAAGGGATTGCAGGACAATCCACATCTCGGCACACGGTTTTTTCCTCACTACCCAATTTTTCAACAATCAAAATTTATTCACAGAAAATCGGTTGAAAAAACAAAACGAGTGCTAAAGAGACGAGAGGAGCAACTGCTCAGTTCAGCGGGTGTATCGACACGCAAACTGGATCATAAAAGATACAGCCTGCATTCCGGTCTGTTGAGCTTGAATTTCGTAAGTCGTCACTGCAAAACTCCTCACGAGGATTAAACAAATACAATTTAAATGAAAAGAAAGAAATAATTGGAACGAGGATTGAGCACGAAGGATCAGAAGTAGCTGGTCAGTAAGCACATTTCCTGAATACCAGAAAATCAGTGGGAATCCGTCTGATTTCTATCATCATCCCTAATCGCGCATCACCCAGTAATTTCGAATTTGAAACCGCATGAAAACAATTTATCTACCTTGTCACCAAAAATTCCCATGTATCAAGAAAGATAAAGAACATTCGGAGCTAAAGGGAGACTAGATTTGGTATGGCCTAACGATAGATCCCTTGACCCCATTCAAAACAGGTTGCGGATAAGGAATTGCAATATTAGGCAAACAAATAAATTCAATTGGAGGAGATATATACCAAAATAGAGGGATCGAAAGGAAGAAGAACGAGTCTCTGGATATCGAATCGAAAACCCTCGAAAGATTGGGAATTGATTTGTGCCTCCAGAACAACGCCAACAAGAAATTGATCTCTTGAAGCTGAAAGGAGAGGCAAAGTTGGAATCTTTTCTCAACACTACCTCTGTGAAATATGAACAGAGTGGGATGGAGATTTGAGGGTTTGGGTAGTGTTTGCGAATTGGAGTCACTGGTGAAGGCATGATGTTATGCAGACGGCGTGCAATGCATATATAGAGGGAAGAAGGAAGAGGATAACAAAACCCTAGGAGAGAGGTGCAGCCGCCCTCGGTTTTGGGCCTCGTTTTCAATCCTTAAATGGGTCAAGCCCAAGCTTCTTGTGGAAATCTAACTGGGCCGCAGTTGGCCCGCTTCACTCTCTCTCGCGTCGTTCATCACATGCCTAGACCTGTCATTCTGTCAAAACACAACTCGACCCGGGCGACCCGACCCGAACGCTCGGAAAATTTCCGACTCGATCCGAACGTCCGGAAAATTTTTGACCCGAACCCGTAAATTTTGACCCGGAAAATTTTTCTGACCCAAACCCAAAAATCCAGAAATTTTCTAGGTAATCTGGGTTTCGACCCGGTGACCCGATTGACCCGGTTGATTTATAATTATATATTTATATATGATTAATTTTTTTATGGAGATTCCAATTTATTACATTTTATAATTACAATCATTTGATCTTTCATTTTCAAATCAAATTTTATATTTATTTGTATTGTATAATACTCCGTTCGATCAATTTTAATATTTATATATTATTACATTTTATTAAAAGTTACAAGAAATAATAAAAATCAAATATTTTAGATCAGATATAGTATATAATTACAAGCACTATAACTTATGAGCAACGTCTTTAGTTTTAGAATTTTAAATTTATCGCAAAATTATCAAATCATAATTTTTTTTATTTAAAAAAGAAAAAATTGGCCGACCCGAAATGATCCGAAATCCGGTCAAACTCATAAATACCCGAAACCCGTATTACACGGGACCCGAACCCGATCCGAATGACCCATTTGACATGTCTACTTATGATTGTGCACATCGCTCGTTTATGCCTTATGAATTATGATTGATAATTTCTGCACTTTAATGTTTTGTTAAGAAAAGCAATGTTTATTAATTTGCACATTTTGGACACTACCATCAACAATGATTTGTTTTTTTTTTTTTTTTTTTTTGATGAACAAGAGTCAAATATAGTTGTTGTATAATTGGGTTAAGTGCTTCTAAAATGAAAAAGTATTTATTGTGCAATTTTACAGATTTTATCTTTTCAATAGTTATTTCGTATTCCTTTCAATAAACTCCTCTTTTTTAAATAACCATATATCTAAAGATACCCATTTAAAATACCAATTTGGTATTTTGATCCATTCCCATTTAACATGTTTTTTTATTTAAAAAGAAAAGGTATACAAATTCTTTTGGTCAAGATAAACTATTCGGAATTTGATACGTACTGCGCAAGGATGATTAGCCGGAGGTGAGACTCTTATTTCTTCTGGTCAAGATAAACTAGAAGAAAGAGTCACCAACTTCTTAGCATATTAATGTCTTTAGTAATCTAGAACTTGTTACTTGTATGAGAAACGTGCTCGTTATAAGGAATTTCTAATGTATACGTTCCTCGTTAATTTGCATAATTTCCATGTCCTTTTTTTTTTTTTAGGGTTTCACACTTGGTTGAGAGTTCAGACTTTCCTTTTAATTGATATTTACTATTTACTCGCGCTTTAAAAATATAAAAATTATATATAATATTACTTTAATTTTTTTTACATTTTTTAATTTTTTTTATTAGGTAAAAATTCGAGGTCAGACATACTTGAAACTCGAAGGCTGACAAGTCGGCAGACGGAAAATTGTCTAAACAAACACAAAAAACAAATATAGTGCAAAATATAGGTAATAACACTATACAAAAGCGAAACTATACCAAACGAGCTAGATAGGAGGAAAATAGAGTGTGTCCTAGTTATTGCATTTTTTACATTTTTATAATTATAATTATTACAAGAATGAAATTTTAAATAATAATAATTTTTAACATTTAATAATTTTTATCCTTTTAAAAAAGTGTATATCCATAGTAAATGCCACTTTAAATGAACGAAAGGAGTACATATTTGTACAAGATGTGTAAAAAATACAAATTATTTTTATGGTTTGCTCCATGGATTGAATATGCTTTTTTTTTTACTTATCCATCAAATAAAATTAATCTAAAATAAACTAAAAAAATGAACCAGTAAAATTGATATGACTTTTGTGAAAGTTTGTAATTATAAGGAAGCTATGTAGCACGGAAACGTCTATGTGGGGCACAGTGTCGTGTCGGAAACACGGACACAACACGAAACACCTCGGAAACGCTTGAACACGGTCAAGACACGGTCAAGAAATGGTCAAGAAACGGTCAAACTTCGGACACGTATGGAAACGGCTCGGACATGGTTCACAAATAATGGACACGGTTTAGAATTTAAAAAAAAAAACGGTTCATAATTAAAAGAAAAAAGTAAAAAGAAAACCCGGCTACCAACCTTTGCCCTTTTCTTCTTAAGAATCCTTCTACGCTAGCCACTGCCGAGCGATGTTTTATACTAGTCACCACCGTTCTTCGATCGGCACCAGCCACCGTCGATCGCCGGGCTTTCTGAACACAAATGAGTGTCGTTCCTGTCAATCTTCCTTCTCCCCTTCTCTCCCTATCTCACTCCCTCACTATACCTTTATTTATTTTCAAATTTAGGGTTACTTTGATTGAGTGATGTTTGATTTCAATTTATATGAGATTTATGTGTAGGATCTAGAAATTGATGATGGGTTCAGGCTCACAAACTAATGAAGGTAGCAGAGGGGGTGTTTCTTCGAAACAGAACGTGGAGATGGAGTGGACCACTTTGGGATTATGTTGATATAGTTGGCAGAACAGCGGGAGGGGGTAACAAGACATGATGGTGGACCACCTCCTCTCTATACTTTGATTTCTTTTTAGACTTAGACCATCCGCATCAATGCGGGTTTCTTGAGTTTCTTAATACCACTTTATCACTTTCTCTCTCCTTAAAAACCCCAACTTACTTTTTCGTCCACATCCATATTAGTTTCTAGAGTTTCTTAATTTACTTTTCACCAATTATTACCTATTATATATTTAAATATACATAATAATAATATGTTGTACATTATCTATATATATGTATTATATTTTGCGTTAATTAATACAATAATAGTATATAATAATTTTTTGAAAAAAATATCCAAAATGTAAAAATAGATAATAAAATTTAATGCAAACAACTTCATTGGAACAAAACAAACACCGAAATAGAAGAACAATAAAAATAAAATACAAAGAGTACTCTCCATCATACATGGAATGGAAAATCATCAAAATACAAAAGTAAAATAATTTTAAATTTTAATAAAATAATGTTAGTGTCTATAAATATATAAATTTTTTTTAATAATATCTAAAATAATTTTAAATTTTTTTATAATACAATATGCATAAAAATATTATGTTGTACATTATTTATGTATGTATTATATTTTTTTCAACATATATAATATTGGTGTTTATTAATGGCTGAAAATAAATTATGAATTTTAATAAAAAGATTATTTTTTATTTTTTATATTTAATGACTAAAAACTAGCTAAAATTATATAAAATTATACAATATAGGGTTATATAGGTAGAAGGGCTCATGCAAAAAAAATAAAAAAAATGCAAAAATCACCCATATATATACATGGGACCCACTTGAAGGGGTTTTAGTGGAGTTTGGAAGTTGGAAACCCTTGAGTGAGTTTTTAACCCAACCTCTCCCTCTCTCCTCCTTTCCGTGACATAATCCCATTAAAACCCCCCACTAACTCCCCCGATGTCCATGCTCTTAGCAATGCTTATTTGTATATATTTTGATTTGAAATGTTATATAATTATTTATTTATATCTCATTGGTTTTAACATCTAGGTGACTCTTATTAGTATAAATGTATACATCTTTGCAAGACCTTTAAAATGATCTATCTATCTATCTATCTATATATATATATATATATCATATATCATATATCTTTGCCGTGTCCGTGTCCTATGTTTTTTGAAATTGCCGTATCCCCGTGTCTTTCCGTATCCGTGTCCTGTATCCGTTTCCATTTCCGTACTACATAATAAGGAAGTGATTTGCTCAAATTTACATATCACATATTTACATCCATATTTGAATATCCAAAATCAACTAATGAAATCCAAAAATAATTAAAAAATACACTTTTTCATAGTTGAATATGATCTACTATTGTATTATTTGTATAATAAGTGGGTGTGCTAAATGAATCAGGTTTCAGTTGCATACATAACATAAAGGTATTTTATTTGATTTAAATATCATGATTAACTTTCATGAGGACGACTTCCACAGTTAAAAAAAAAAACAATCATGATCACCCACAAAAGGGTCAAGCTTAACTTACTTTATTGTTTTGGCTGGAAGATAAGAAACATTAATCTAATTCAAATGTAGACGTATTACAAAATTGTGATTACATAATCACTTAGCTCATCTTAGTTTAATGGGTAAATTACATAAAACTGCCAACTAAATATTAATTTTATCACTTGACCACCCACTAAATTTAAAATTATACAAAATGACCCGTTAAATACGCTTTGTTAACAAATCACCACTTAAGTAAAAACATCTATCAAAATATCAATAAAAATGACTAATTTACCTCAACTTTTCAATCAAAATTTCTTTTTATATAGCTATTGAAACACCTCATACTTGTAATTAATCGAAAAAAATATATTTTTTACCCCACTATTATAATTCATTAATTCATACACCAATAAAACCTAAAAATGCATCTAGTATGTATAAATGCGGATGTTAAATCATTCAAGAAAAGATATATTGGTCATTTACAATATTTTTTCAAAAAATCTTGACAGAATTTTATCATGAGTGGTGATTTATTAACAAATTGTATTTAATAGGTGGTTTTGTGTAATTTCTAATTTAACGGGTGGTTAAGTATAAAAAGTTGAAATTTGATAGAATATTTTAGCATATTGTTTCATATAATATTTTCAAATCAAAATTCTCAATTTATATCCAGGAAATGACATAATACTTCATATCTAAATGGCACTCTATTCGACAAAACTTGTCATTTACTATTTACACACATTTTTTTAGCATTATAAAAATTATATAAAATATTATGTTATTTATTATTATTATTTTTGACAATTTCATACTTATAATTTTTATCAATTATCATCATGCCTCTTTTGTAGGTACGGTGTTAGATTATACTAATCCACCTCTCAATGATATCATTTTGGATGCGGGACGGGAACTCTGGTGGGATATGAGAGCCCTATAGTCCATAAGTGTTTGACATAAGTCACCTTATTTGCAATCTGATTGATTTCGCGGAAGACTTAAGCATATGGATTTGTCACTTTTCATATGATGGAATTGGAGATCGAACCTCAACTTTATATTGATCGATATAAAATCCTCCTTGGGTTTTCATACCTCATTATGTTTATATATATATATATATATATATATATATATATATATATATATATATATATATATATATATATATATATATATATATATATATATATATATCGGTTTTTTTAATTCCATAAAAAAATAAGACCCTAAAAATATAATTTAAAAAAAAACTAATTAAACTAATTAAAATTTTAAAACATTTCCAACTAGGGTAGTTTTATACGATACGGAGTATGTTTTGTATGTCATGAAATCCAGGTTTTATTTGTTCTGTTTATTTTATTATTATAAATTGATGCTTAATATAGAAGAAAATAAGAAAGCCAAGTCCTCGTCAAATAATTCTACAAATTTAGTTGCATTGGTTGATAATTTAATTATAATAATAGCTGTTTACAGCTCATATCGAGTCGTAAGTACCCTCTACTGTGAATTGTGATGTAACCTGTTATGACTTATGATTTTCTATGAATTTATTAAATTCGGATCAATGAAGTTGTGTAAGAATTGGAATTAAAAAAATCATTAAAAAATAACTTGAACATCTTAAAATCTTGATCGTAGAACTCCATCTAATTCAGACCGGCAAACACACACTAAGGTAGACACAATAATATCATCCCTAATACCCAAGAATATACACATGGATAGACTATATTGGAAAAGGAGTAGAAACGGTTGGTTCAGCACAAGCTCCGTTATAAATATGATAAGCGACTCGAAAATGCATCAAAAATCTGATATGACGTGGATATGGAAAATTGATGCACCCTCGAAGGTCAAAACATTATTATGGAAAATCACAAAAAATGGCTTACCAACTACTGTCAAACTAGCTTCAAGGGGTATTGGTGTTCCTACAACATGTCCACATTGTGACTGAAACTATGAGGATCTAGCACATTTATTACGGGATTGCCCTATCACTCGAGCAACGATTGCAAATCTGGATCCAAAACTAATGATGACCCTAAATTATTGCTTTTCACAAGTAGCCGATCTAAACAGTGTCATAAGAGAAGTAAAAGAAAAATTGGGCACACAAAAATTCACAAAACTTGCTTTTGCTTGGTGGGGTATCTGGTACTCACACAATAAGTCACTATTTGACGACATTAAACCCAATATACAAAAAACAATTTCTTTTATTAACGAACAAATGTATCTATGGAATGTTACCAGGCTCAATGACAACGCATTAAATGAAGAACTACCTAATCCCAACAACAATGACCATCGAAAAACACCTAAGAGAGCACGACAAAAGGCTAAATGGATAAAATCCACATTAGACACCTATAAAATTAACTTTGATGGTGCATTCTCACCCAGTTCGGGTGGCTCGTTTGGATACATCATCAGAGACCATACAGGAAAACCAATTCTCTGTGGGGCAGGACCGACATCTATTGCGTCTGTTATGGGTGCTGAGGGTCTTGGCCTATGGAACGGAATAAACGCAGCTCGACAACTAAACATAACAAAACTAATTATCGAAGGTGATAACCTCACCATAATTAATAGTCTTAAAGGCTGTGGAAAACCTTTGGGAGACTCTGAAATGATTGTCTCAGACAGTCTAGTCTCTCTTCGGTTTTTTCAATCTATTGAGATTCGTCACGTCTTACGAGAAGCAAACCGAGTTGCGGACCATCTATCGCATCTTCATCTTGCTTTCTTTGGATCACAAACACCTGACGATCATGTGCTTCGCGATTACATCCGTCTGGATGCCCTTGGCGATGAGTTTCCCTCGTCGCCAAATTATTTCCGGTTCAAAAAAAAAAACACACACTAAGGTTTCGAATTTAATGGACAACAATCGGCAATTTAAATTTGGATGATCCTTTGAATTTAATGTTATAAATTTTCATCACTAAATTAGCTTATTTATAAAAACGCTCGTTGCAAACAATCACACATATCCCTCAGATGTTCAACCGGATCTTGTTTGGGCGGTAGAGTTATAAACCATTAATTGAATTGGATGATTTAAGCCGTAAATTTAAAAATTGACGGTTAAGATTATATCATATCCAAGATTGTTTCATAATAGAAAATTATCAATTTTTAGAAAAAGAAATTTTTTTAGAAGTGACACTAAAATTAACTCGTTTAAAAATCTGTGAAAAATTGAAAATATTATTGAGAGATTGAGATGTTCATTTCAAACGCGCAATTTAATCTTTTAGTCACTTACCCATAACCTTTTATCATTTTTTTTTCCACCTCCAACTTACCTGCAACCTAGCACTTCATATCAACATCTTTTTACCTCTTTAAACAACAAATCCCAAACTTCAAACACCACTTCAAATGGGTCAATTTCAGTGTAGTGTAGACAAACTATGGGGGATTATTCAACACTAATTTTTCCAAATTTTAGGCCCTACACTACTGCCTACTCCTTGGTCACCAAGCTACCTATTTCCTTTTCTTTTTCCTTTTATTTTCTTTTACTCCCTATTTTTTTTTTTTTGTAGATGAGACAATCTGAGCCGTTCATCTCTCTATAAAAGAGAACAACCGACCGAATCAAGCCTGCATCTGTATCACAACTGAAGAAGCACCCAACCAAAATCCGCACTCTCTCTCTTTTTCCTTCCCAAACAGGCAAACACCTCTTTCTCTCTCTGTGAGATTCAGATAAGCTTCGAGATATACGAAAATGGAGGCTTTAACCGCAAAGCGCGACAACGGTCGGAGGCTCCCGCCGAAGCGAGGCCAGATCAAGGCCAAAATCTTCACCGGATTGCTCACGCTCGTAACCGGTAGCACCACCGGTCACCGGAAAGAGCAATCCCAAGAAGACGGAGATGATCACTGCTTATCGCCTCAGACAACTCCTTCTGGCTACTCCTCTGATGCTTCCTGATAGCCTCTCTCTACCCCTCTCTTATTAGATCTGTGTGGATCATAGCAGCAATAGGTGAAGGATTCATCTGAATTCCATAGCTGTATGTGAATAACTCGTCTTCATTGAGTCTCTGCTTGTACGAATTGGTGTAAATAGTCATTAATTCGGTTGGAATTCGAATCAATTTAGATGCCGTCGATTTCTGATTTTTGGATTGTACAGTAATCTAATGATATTGTTAGCTTGCAGTTTCAATTGATCTAGTCATGTAAATGTGTGAGTTGTTTTTTGCAGTTTCTGATTCAACGATTGTTGGAACAAGCAAGATCTGCTCAATATGGTTATTTTTTTAGCTTCTCACTACTGTGCAAGATCAAAATTTCGCATTTTTTTTCAACTCGATGGAGTCGATGCTGTGCGATCGACTTGCCTGGGGATCGATTAAAATCAGTAGCTGCTTAAGAACGGACTCCCATGGTAAGCCTGATTAGAGGCTCTGTTTGACCCAATCAGTTCCAGCTACTAAATCCGCTAAAGATTGACAAATTCAGCTACCTTTTACCAAATACGTATGAATCAGTAGCTTATTTTTGGGAGTAACAGCTCTTGTTGTGAACATAATGGGAGAGGCACTGGGAGTGTCCGATTAGGGCTCATTGAATTCATCTTCCAGTTCCACTTCAGGAATTCCTTCACCTTCACCTAGCTTAGCATAGATTACAGCAACAGCATTGATCCGAATCGAGGCCAAAACAACCATATGTCTCTTTGACAATGTTGATGAAAGAGAGGCCAAAACAACCACAAGTTGAATCAACCGAATCGAAATGACCCGATCAGATAAACACACTGTAACATGTAACCAACTCATACCAATTTTACATTCACCTAAGCTCTGAATAGTTTACATTCACCTAAGCTGATCATAAGGGAATGCCACAATTTTACATATAAAAAACCAACAGATGAGGTTTAAAAAGCAACTTGGTGAAATATTAAAATCCAGTAAGTTGGAAATACCATACATAAAAGATGGAAAAATCCAGGAGTAAGGCAGGAATTCAATATTTCAAAAATTAAAACGATGCCCTGATTTCAAACACGAAGGTCGATCCCTTTACAGCTTGATCAGCACCAGTGCAGTTTATGCAGCATGCGCGAATCTAAGACAGTCATGCTAAAAAGGATCATCAACGGGAACAACCTGATCTCAGCACTGTAGTAACCAGTCCTAGTTCAAGTTTATGCTCAACAACACCTTCAAAATCAGGTGCCTTCTTAGCATTAGTTATAGTTCAATATCTCCTCATAACATAGCCTATTTTTGGGAGTAACAGCTCTTGTCGTCGACATAATGAGAGAGGCACTAGGAGGAACACGAAACAAGAGTCTCCAATGAGGGCTCATCGAATTCGTCTTCCAGTTCCACTTCAGGAATTCCTTCACCTTCTCTCAGCTTAACATATTTACAGCAGCAGCAGCATTCTCAAAGCCATCAGCCATATGGTATCTCTTTGATAATGTAAGGCGAATTTACATGTGCAAGGAGTTTTGATTACTTACTGAATGTTCATTTTGCAAATTAGGAGAGGGGAGGGATACTAATAACAACATGATGAGAAAACGTTTTCAATCTATTTAGGCAGCAAATAAACAGTAAAATATGGACAAAACGAGGAAGCCGAAGCAGAAAATGTTCATAAAAATCAAAGACCACTAACCTGCAGTTGTTTATCTGTAATGAAGTGCTACCATTTGTCTGCAATGAAATTCCCCAATGCAAACTAATTCGGAAAAACTAAGTGTAACAAACACATTTTTCAGGGAGGGAGTTTATCCAGTTCTGGCAAACCCCATCAATTTGCTACATTCCTCTAAAATGGACTGTGTAAGAGTCATGTGTAACCTTGAGACCTTCCTTAAGACGAGCAAAGGCACCGAGCAATAAATTAAAAGTAATGACATCAGGGGAACAACCTTAGATGTTCATGTCAAGAAACAAATTATGTGCATCCTCAATCATCCCGGCCTTGCAATGCCCATCTATGAGAGTGCTATAAGTCACAACATCACACTTGAAGCCAAAATTTTACCAATTCTGCATTCACCAAGCTGTTCTTAAGAAAATGCCACAGAAACCAAAAACCAACAGAAGCAACAATTTACATAACAGGGATACACCAACGCTCAATAAAAGGGCCTTGTCTGTCACCTTATCCGGATGCTGCAGAAGCTGCAGCGTGAATCTGAGACAGTCATGCTATATGACCTCTAGCACCAGTGCTAGCTAGTGTCATATGGTCAGTCAGGAATGAACATCATGATCTATCATTTCAATAAAGAGTGACTTGGCGTCTTCTTCATCGAGGCAAGAGGACTATGCCGTAACATGTTCATCTTGCAAACATGATGAGAAAATCTATCATTTTCAATCTATTGAGGCAGAAATTAAACAGTAAAATATGGACAAAAAGAGCAAACCAAAGGAGAAAATGTCCATGAAAAAAAGAATTGTTAACTGATAAGGCACACTTGAATAAGATACCATACCAGTGTTAAGGCTGAAGTGATTCAGGAAAAGACAGACCAGCTGGGAAGTACAGGAATGACCGAATCGGAAGAAGCAAAATGGGTAAAAGCAACGAAGTAGGAGCAGTGCTGACAATTGATTTTGCTCATGACAGCAACCAACCTCTTAATGGTGAATGCTACCATATATCTGTAATGAAATGCTACAACTGGGAGCGTTTCATCACTGATTGAAGCTGGTCATGGGAAATCTTCAGCTTCTTGAAATTGAACATCTAGACAGTCAAGCACCAAACAAAACAAGGTGTTTGTCAAGAAGAAAAGGCGCATCTACACAATCCGTTGTTAGCTATCCCCCGTAGATTCTTTCTTGTAAGAGTTCAAACCTGAAAAAAAATCCATTTCAATGTAACTCGTCCAAGGTCACACAATGCTCAAAAGACACAAGATCAAAGAGAAAACTCACATAAAGATTCAATGCATTCCTCTATTGGTTTCGAAATGAAGAGAAATCGGGGAGGGAGTTTATCCAACTTTGCAAATTTCCATCCATTTTGACATATTCACCTAAAATGGACATTGTGCTCAAGTCGGGTGAAATCTTGTTGTCGTGCATTTTCTGAAGAAGCTCTTTGATTCTTTTACCTTCCTTTTGACGAGCAAAGCTACCGATCAATATGTTAAAAGTAGTGACATCAGGAGAGCAACCCTTGACGACCATTTCAAGAAGCAACTCATTTGCTTTCTCAAACATCTCTAAGTTGCAATACCCCTTTATCAACGATCTAAAAGTAATGACATTCGGGGAGCAACCCTTGACGCACATGGCAAGAAACAAATCATGTGCATCCTCCATCATCCCAGCTTTGCAATACCCATCTATGAGAGTGTTATAATTCACGACATTACACTTCAATCCGAAACTTTCCATGCAAGAAAACACATTCTGTGCATCTCCAATCCTTCCTTCTAAACAGAGGCCTTTGATCAAACAATTATAAGTGGATAAGTCAGGAAATTGATGCCTTTGGGTCATCAACTTTAACACTTTTACGGCTTGCTTGATACTCCCTTTCTTGCAAAGATTGTCAATAATAATATTGAAAGTCACCACATTAGGCAAAATACCATCTCCAATCATATTCTCTAAGACCGCTTTTGCCTCCTCGTCTTTTCCAAAGCGGTACAGTCCATCAATCAAAGAAGTGTAGCTAATGACATTTGGAGAAATGCCCCTACAATCCATTTCCAAGAAAAGCTCTTTTGCATTATCTAAGTGCCCTTCTTTACATAATCCATCAATCAAAGAACTATATACAGCAACATTGGGGGGGACACCGCTAGATTGCATCTCTAAGAGGAGCTCTTTAGCCTGATTTACCTGCCCTTTTTTACACAGCCCGTCGATCAAACAGCCATAAACAAAGACATTCGGAGATAAACCGCTACTCTGCATTTCCAAGAATAGCTCTTGACCCTTGCTTAGATACCCTTCTTTGCATAATCCATCAATCATGGTAGCATAAGTAACTTGATTTGGTCAACAATCATCATGTGCATCCATCCTTTTCATGTTGTTGAATAAACTAATAGCATTTTCAGCTTTCTTCGAATGAAAAAGACCTTTAAGCAAGGTATTTATAGTCACATTGTTTGCAAATATTTCCCAATCGTTCATTCCTTTGCACAAACTCATAACTTCTTCTATCCTCCCAGATTTGCAGTAGCCATCCACTATCGTGCTATATGTAACGATATTAGGAAACTCGCCTCTTGATATCATTATCTCCAAAACCTCCGCAGCCTGTTCCAGCTTGCCTTTCTTGCAGAGTGCATTTATCATAATGCTAAAAGTCACAACATTGGGATGAACATCGCGATCTATCATTTCAACAAGCAGTGACTTAGCTTCTTCTTCCATCCCTGAACGACATAGCCCATCAATCAAACAACTATAAGAAACAACACTCGGAGAAATTACCAAAACCTTATCTTTCACATATGATGTAGGCCACTCCATATATTGACCATCAATCAGAGTTATAGAATTCTGTTGAGTAGTTCCCACCTTACCCTGCACCATATCTCGATGTAACTCAAGGGCTGCAACGGCGTTTCCGGTCTTGCACAAACCATCGATTATAGTACTGTAAGTAACAACATCAGGAGTACACCCCAACCGAATCATCTTTGAAAACAAGCCAAGAGCTTCCAACATTTTCCCCTCCAAACACAATCCTTTGGCCAACGAATTGAAAGTAACAATACTCGGGCGATGGCCGTTCTTCAGTATAAGGCCAAAAGCAAAAGCAGAGAACTTGGCACTCCCTAGTCTCATTCTAGAATAACAGTTGAGCAAAGTATTCAAGATGATGAGATTCGATCTCGGACCGAGAACACCTGAAATATCCAATGTTTTATAGAAAGATATGACAAGGGAGAACTGATTGCACTTAACCAGAGAAGCCAATAGCACAGTGAAACAAGAAATTGGGGGCGAAGCCTATGTGGTCGAAGAAGTAATGGGCGTCACTGATGTTAATTTTGCCAGATTTGCAGTCAATTTTTAGGAATCTGTCGAGTGCAGTCCTCGTGGGATTAACTCTGCAAGACATTCTTGATGAACAATTAAGTAAAAGGCAAGCGAGAGATCGAGAGAACGATGTACACAATGACGGTGACGGTGGCAGTGGGCGGGCGAGTTTGGGCTTCCGGCGGAAGGAGAGGGCGGCGCGTGTAATACTCTTCTTGTTAGGGTGTGTTTAGTTCGGTGGCTCGGAGCTCGGACAAAATTTTGGATTCCAAATGATTATAATTAATTAATTATAATTATTATAGTAGTAATTATAGTAATCAAATTTATAATTATAGTAAATAGATTTGTCAAAATCTGAATTCGGGTTAGTCAATCTGATCCGACTAGACTCACCCGAATTCAGATCTGATTGAACCCGAAAATCTAGCGTCATGTACAATCCGAATTTGAATCTGACCCATTTTGACTTGATATTCGAATGAATACAAACATAGATATATCTGACTTGACTTATGCCCGATCTATCTCTAACATGACTCATTACTGTAATTACATTAATTTTCTCATTTATAAACACACTAATAATATGAATTAATTACTTATAATGAGACATAATACTAAATAAATGTAGTTTAATACTCCCTCCGATCCACAAAGGATGTCGTTTGACTTTTTAACACGTATTTTAAGTTGCTAAAAACTATATAATATATTGTTATTTTTTTTATTATTATTTTTATAATCTAATACTTATTACCAACACATTTTAAGTTGTAAAAAAATAATTTAAAAAAAGTTGATATTTTATATAGTTTTTACTTCCTTAAAATACGTGTTAAAACGTCAAACGACATCCTTGGTGGATCGGAGGTAGTAGTGAACAAGTAAGATTGATGAAAAAAAAACTCAGCGTTTTATAATAAAACAAGCTGTGACCCGAACCTTAACCCAACCCGACCAACTTGATTAAAATCCATTTTGTCTCGAACTTACCCAATTCGAATCTGACCCAACCTAAACATTGACTAGCCTTTCATTATGTACACAAATAATCTCACAATAACTTAATTTTGGGCCTGTTTGGATGACCGTTAATTACGACTTATAATGTATAATTAACGACCATGCAAACATACCCAAATTTATATTCTATAGGGTCTACCCGAATATAGGCTCTAGGCAACCGTCTCCAAAACCTAAACCAAGGGTCGACTCTTAACTACATATTTTTTTTTATTAGGTACAAATTTGACGTACCGGACAGGCCCGGTGGATCGAGAGGCCGAATAGATCGGCGACGGACAAGCCGTCAAATATGCAGAAGACATAAAACAACAAAGAATAGGACAATCAAATTACAAGGGTACAATTATAGGCAAAGACTAGCAAAAAATAGAGAAAGAATTGGAGCAGTGTGCAGCCAATCATCCGTCAATTGGTAGAAGCAACGCAGGGAATCTCTGGGGAACCAAGTGGAAACCTCAAATTTTGACTTTATCCTCGAGCCTTCAGGTTTTGATCGCATTCACGACCTCTCGCGCGTCGACACATGAGAAGAAACACCACTCTAAAAAACTGCTAGCCTTGAAAGCCACACAACTCCACCACCAAGCAACTCGACAACCTGTCACAATAAACGAATACAATCCGAATTTGACTCTTTTTTTTTTGCCTTCTCTTGCTTCGGGCCCAAGCACAAAAGCATGGGCCCAAAAGAATAGAGATCGGGTCAAGCTTGGGCCCAAGCAAAGCAAACGGGGTTCAGCAGCCCGCACCCAAGCCAAGCAACCTGCAAACGTGAATCGCCCAACCGAGGAGCCCCGGACGACCACCAACCAGCCACCGCCGATAGGAAGAAGCCGACGGGGACTCAGAGGCGGCAACACCACAGGCAACATGAGCAGATTCACCAAAAGAAATTTTAGAAACATCAGGACATCGCCAACCAACTATATGACCATTTGAAATTAAGTAATATGGAGTAGGTTTTAGGTAATTTCAAATGGGATTATTTAGAATTCAAGTCATCCATTCATTTCAGAGTTCAGACCCGGCTAGAATTAATGGTCTTATTCTAAATTGCAAAATTTCCATGGGATAGACCAAAATCCTTGGGTCAATATGTCATGTTTTCACATGTTGCTTTCAAAATCTTTCAATTGTGTGGCCTTAAGATCAACGCTTTGTTAAAATTCCATCATCTTACATAAGTCAAGGTGGCTCGTTCATAGATAAATTGTATACATAATCATTTTTAATTTTTTTTGAGGGTATTTTTAATTACAAGTTATAAACAACTAACACATTACATATTTACATCAATTGAGCTATAATTCATTTTGAATTTGGAGCTATATAGAATTGTAAGGATATATAATTTTACTTATAAATATAAACATTTAAATATTATATTATATTATATAAAGTGTTTAAAATAATATTTTTTTTAAATTAAAATACCTTATAAATTCAATCAATAAAATATCCATCAATATATTATAATTAAATACGGAGTATGAACTTGTATATTATAATTAAATACGGAGTATAAAACTTTATAAGTCGGGTCACGTGTGCATAGACTATTGAGAAGGAGTAATTACGTGGCAACCAAACAGGGCCTAAGAACTGTCAAAGCAAGTCCTCTTTCTTTCCAAAACCGTGATAGCGACTTCAAGAAACTTCACCGCAGAGTCGTCTTCCACCTTCGGACTTCGAAATTTCAAACCCTTGCAAGCAGAAAGCAAAAGTCGAAGGTGAGATTAGTGGCTCCTTCCCCCACTCCACATCCTTAAATTTCTTCATCTCTCTTTCTCTCTCTCTTTGCACTTTGAATTCGAATTTGAATCTTCTTCTTCTGCTTTCATCGAAGGCGATAGAGAGAAATGGAGAACGAAGCGAAGAAGATGGAGGTGAAAGGGATCCCCACTCATGGCGGAAGCTACATCCTCTACAACATTCTCGGTAACGCCTTCGAGGTCTCCTCCAAGTACGTTCCGCCTATTCAGCCTGTTGGCCGCGGCGCTTATGGCATCGTCTGGTACTCTCTCGCTCTCTCTCACACACACTCCATTTCTCTCCGAAATCTTTTGTGCGTTTTCGATTTTAATTCAGATTGATGCCGCAAACACCTGGATAAGGCGGTTTACAATCCCTGGTATCTTGATGGTGTTGTTTTTGGCTCAAATTCGGGAATTAGGGTAGGGATTTGGATATATCTGGTTTACACGTCCCTCTTCATTCCGAATGACGAAGTTAATCAGTCATAATTTAATTTGTTTTGCATAGAAGTACTGATTTTAGTAAAAATGCATTTAGCTGTGTATCATCACTCATTAATACTTTGTTGCCAATTACTAACCATTCTCATTTCACCTCAACTAAAACAAACACGGAATCTGAATCAGAGGTATCTTGGAAATTTCATCACCTAAATTATAGGTTATGCTATGTAGTTGACCCCTTCCATTTTTTTTTAGTTTCTGCATTGAGAGCGATGGGCATGAGAAAATGATTCAGGGTGGTTCTGGGGTATCGTTTTGGATAATTAGGAATGGTGCAAATGCAATGTTTCATAATCTTATTTCCCATTTCTCAAATCCATCAACCAAGGATCACCTGGATGAATGCCGTGTCTAATTAATTACTGTATTGTTTTGGGGGGCATGATACCAAGTATATATAGTAGCTTGAAAGGTTTGCACGTGGAAAGATGATGGAATCTATTCTATAAATGCATTATTAAGATTTGTTTTGAGCTTTTCTGATATACTTTGGTTATGGCCTTTGAATCCCCTTGTTGCAGCTGTGCTAAAAATGCTGAGACCAATGAGGAGGTTGCAATTAAGAAGATTAGTGATGCCTTTAACAATAGGGTTGATGCTAAAAGGACGCTACGTGAGATCAAACTTCTTTGCCATATGGACCATGACAATGTAAACACAGTCAAGCTTAAACTTAGTTGGTTTTCTTTTGCTTGATGTTATGAATGGAAATGTTTTGAAGTTATACCGCTTGGTTGATTTTTGCTTCATATTCTTTGCATTTTTGTGCCAGACAAGTCATTTCCTGGTTCCATGTTTTTGCAAGGATATGGACACACACACTGTTATAAACTTGTTGTAGAGGACAAGCAGCCTTATGATTGTTGCTGTTACTGATTGAATATCTCTGATGTTTAACTACTTATTATGTTGGCATTCATTTTCACCAAGTGGATAATATTTTTGCAGGTTGTGAAAATTAAAGATATCATAAAGCCGCCTGAAAAGGAACAGTTCAATGATGTATACATTGTTTACGAGTTATCGGACACTGATCTGCATCAAATAATACGTTCTAACCAGGAACTCACAGATGATCACTGCCAGGTAATTTGATGGCCTCCTTGTATTTGATATACTTATAGTCTTTCAGTTTTCTATCTGTACTGAATGTAGATGTATTTAGATGTTTGATTGCGTTGAATGTGCTGGGACTTAAGAGCACTGATCTCACATCCACAAGCACACAGTGGAATGGATCCAAGTAGAGTGATAGGATATGCCCCTGGAAACTTCACTATACGATACCAGAAGAGGAAATCTCTCTGTGGCGCAAAAATGAATCCTGCCAATTACATAGGAAGTGATAGCATAACTACTTACATAATGTCTCTTATTATTTGTAGTAATGATTGACCTTGAGCCACCTACTGGTCATAGCATCAGCCTTGCTCCTAAGATAAAAGATAACATCAGCCTTGCTCAACTGTCAGTCAACCAACCACCCAGCTCTCATCTTCCTCCTTGTGTAGACCATTAGGCTCTTGATTGAACACTTCACAAATTTGTGCTCTAACTATAGATTCATAAGTTTATCCTTGAGAAAACATAGCCATCCTTACCTTGATAAATGATAATGATGCATTAAGCTAAATTGCATTCTCGCAAATTAAAGATTGGTTTCATTTGAGCGATATATTCTTGTGCTAAGTTTGTTATTAAGTTGAATAACTCCGTTTCTGAAATATGAATTTAGACAGAACAGATTTTTCAGTTGATATTTTCATACTATCAACATCTGCTAATGGATGGATTACAAAAAAAAACATCCGCTAATGAACTGTATTCCATAAAAGAAAAGCTTTTTTGATGGTGATTAGAACACTTCATTGCCTTGATCTAAAATTTCAGAAGCTTTTATATATGGCATTTCTGGGATTGTCACGTGATTCACGTATACACCCACATGAAGCTCTAGCACGGGGGACAAAGGACACAAAGTTTCCAAATTATGTACCTATTATGCGTTAGGATTTCCACTACATTGGTTATGTTACTCGTGGTCGTGGCAGTCAGAAAATATTGCAAGTTAAGAAGAGCTTGAGTTGTGTTTCCTTGGGATGGCAATACGTCTCAGCTAGGCAAGGTTGAAGCTTAGTGCATCCCCATAAAAAATGCCGAGAAATTTGTGTGGGATAAATGGTCCATGATTCTTTTGCCCCTTAAATATGGTAGTTTACGACAATTTATGCCCAAGGTTCTTGCACCCCTTAAATATTGGTGCATCCAGAAGAGTTCCATGCCATTTGCAGCGAATGCTTCTATTTTCTAATGTTTAGTATCCTTTTTAAGCACTGTTGTTTCATTTTTCTGCATTTTTCTGTCCGTGTGCCCACTAACCTTGCCTTATGACGTGCAGTGTCTCAGGTAATCAGGTGCTTCTTTGTCATTGCTGATTATCACCTTTTCTTTATACCTACTTTATTAATTTGAATGCTTGTATCTTGCAGTAGTTCTTTGTTCTTATCTTAACATGAAAATCAAATGTAAAGTATTTCCAACATTTGTGCTTGTGGTGTTGATTTGGTAGAATACTGCATCAAGTGACAGATTTATGATTCCAATATGTTTCTTAGGTTAAAACATTTAATAAATAAATACCCTCAAGATTTGGTAAACTGGTTTCCAGATAAGTCAACAATTGATTCACTTATGTCTTGTTTGTTTTTGTTCTTGCCAGTATTTTCTGTACCAAATATTGCGTGGGCTGAAGTATATACATTCTGCCAATGTCTTGCATCGTGATCTCAAGCCAAGCAATTTGCTTTTAAATTCCAACTGTGATCTCAAGATATGCGACTTTGGTTTGGCCAGAACGACATCTGAGACAGACTTTATGACTGAATATGTTGTAACTCGATGGTACAGAGCTCCTGAACTATTGCTCAATTGTTCGGAGTATACTGCCGCAATTGATATCTGGTCAGTGGGTTGCATAATGATGGAGATTATAAGAAGGGAACCCCTTTTTCCTGGAAAAGACTATCTGCAGCAGTTGGGACTTATTAACGAGGTTGCTGTTCTTTTAATCTTTGTGGAAGTTATGAACTTGGCAGTATTGTTAAAAAGGATCTGCCTGCACTTACTGATTGCTGATAATCTTCTTTTGCCACTTGTGCAAATCAGCTTCTTGGTTCTCCTGAAGATTCCGATCTTGGTTTTTTGAGAAGTGATAACGCAAGGAGGTACGTGAAGCAGCTTACGCATGTCCCAAAGGAGCCTTTCTCACGGAAGTTTCCAAATGTTTCACCCCTAGCACTTGACCTTGTGGAGAAGATGCTTGTTTTTGATCCTAGCAAACGAATAACTGGTATATTTCCTTATGCTTAATCACTTGAAGTTTCTCTACTGTTACCCGCACAGCCGCACTTGATATCCTAATACATTTAATCTTGTCCTGATATGCTGATAGTTGAAGAAGCATTGAACCATCCATATTTATCCGCTCTTCATGAGATCAACGAGGAGCCCACTTGCTCATCTCCTTTCTTGTTTGATTTTGAGCGAACATCATTGACCGAAGAAGATATAAAGGATCTCATATGGAGTGAGACTTTAAGATTCAACCCAGATAAGATGGACGAGTGATTACACCCAAAAGGACACCCGTGGGCCGTGGCTGTTTCAACCTATATATATAATATATTCAAGATTGGATTCAGTAGGTGAGTAACTAATGTGTTGTGTTTGATTTTCCTGAAGAGCGCCTCACTAAACGAGGCCACATGGTTGATGGTGAATTGGGATTCTTTTTCCTAAATCTTTGATCTATGGTTAATTGAAAATGAAGGCTTCTATCTCATAGCCTTCTGTTGTGTCTGTGAACTTGTATATCTGTCATTTGGTTGGAAGTCCTTCCAGGTTGCGGAGGAGTTATAAAGAATAAGATGAAATCAGATTTGTATAGGTAGAGTTTGGAAGTTGCAACTATCTGAGTGACTGAGTGCCTTGTTCTTCTTGGAAACTTTGTTTTTGATGTTATCTATAGGAGTCTTAGTTATAAGATTGCATTGAACTGTTTATATGTTTCAGTGATAAAAATCACATTGAGTTGCTTCCTGATTCCACTGATTTTTGTTACCCAAGCTGACGTTCTTGCTGCTGCTTCACTGGTCCAAGTTTTTATATTGTTAACCGGTTCAGAAACAGTTGTTCTTCGACTTGGTTTACATTGCCGGGTTTGGTTTGACACTGTCAAGTACCGACCAAGATCAAGCCATGAAAACGGCGATTGATGAAGGGGTTAAGATAGAAAAGAGTATTTCATTGCTCCGTATGATTCTCTCTCTTATTTATTTTTATATAAGGAAAAGATTCGAGTGACATTGACGTGACAAATCTTTTGCCAACTGAGAACATCACTATGGATGAGACTTGGCTTGTAGATGAGACTAACATTGGATGATTTGAATCGGGCATCCATCTTGGCTTCTACATGAGACTAACATTGGATGATTTGAATCGATTCAAGTTGGAACTGTCGAAATTGAACCTTAATGAGAATATGATTAGATATAGATGCAGCGGAGGAGCATCATTCATGTTAGAGGGTTAGTTTAGACCGTAGAGAATGTTAGAGGGTTAGTTTAGACCGTAGAGAATTGACATAGGTCGTATCATTTTTCATCTCCGTTCTTACACCATATATTTTTCTAATCTCTTTCATTATACTTGTCTCTTTGGTTTGTTATGTGTTCATGTCTATGCTTGAGCTACTTTGAAACACTCTCTCGACATGTTCTTGACCCCCAAGTCCTGTCTAGGTGGGATAATTGAAAATGTTGTTATGTTGAAATTGAGCCGGAACAAAAAGGAAACAAAACTACCAATTTAAGGATGCAATTTCTCCAATGTCGTTAGCAATAAGACCACCGAGTTCGAAATGGATTGGTGTAATTCCTCTACACCTAGGACACCAGAATATCGAACCACACTGCTATTCTACTATCTCTTAAACATCTTGGAGTCAAGCCTTCTTTTTGCACTATTAGGATCTCTAGAATTTGATACATTATACAGAGTATATTACTTTTGCATGAGATAAATGCATTAAATTGGTAGACTTTCTTCCCCCTAAATTAGTTATCGGAGCATTAAAATACACGTCATCATCATACGCAGGTGACAAGCACGTGACCCTTTTTCCTGGTTTGGCTGATTTCTTTCCATTTTGGGACGTCCTATGATATGAATTTGCTGAAATGTGAGGGCCCACAACAGCCAGATGGGTGGGCTCCACCACAGCCTCCTCCCCCACACCATCCATCGCCCTCTGTTTGTTGCTTCTCCGCTTGGTGTTTTTCTTGCATGGAAACTCCCTCTCCCTCTCTCTCTCTCTCACTCACTCCAACTACATTTGTTACCATCTCCCCTGAACATCAAGCAAATCGCCCACCGATTTAGCTTCACAAATTCAGGTAAAGCTTCAAAATTTCCATTTGCGGCTTGGTTTCTGTAGGGTGATATTTGAGCTCCACCTTTTCAATTGCTGAGTGCTCATTTCATTTTGTTCTGCTTCAGTTTTTGCTTTCGGAATGGTGATCTGAGTGGATGAGTCAGAAATTTCGTACAATCTTTGCTTGATTTGGAACTGATCCTTCACCATTTGTAAGCTTTAGTGCTTTCTAGGTTTTCTTCGGTGGTTTTCATGTTCTTTTACTCACAGGAGAAGTTCTGATTTCTGTGAATTTGGATTGTTTTTCATGGTCTCTAATCCCAGGAGAAAAAAAAAGAGTCAACTTGATGAGCAAAAAATAAAAATAAAATTACAACAGTTGCTGAATTATATGTGTCTGCAATCTTGGTTGTGTTTTTGAATACTCAATTCAACCTTTCTTTTCAGGATTTTCTACTTTTGAAGCTCTTGAATTCCAAAGTTTTTCTGGGGACTCCTTTGGAAATTCAAGGGAACAAAACAACTTGTGTCTGTTTTACTCTGTTGGAGTACATGGATGTATCTTTTGCAGGACTTAATCCACTTAAAATGTTGTTGGCAAGGTGTCCAAAAGGCTCTTTTTTCAATTGAAGATCCAAACAGACCCTAAGAGCTCTCTCAATTGTGTTTTCAAGTTCAAAGGGATCGACATTCGTGTGTGAAATCAGTGTATCGTTTTATAATGTTTGACCTTTCGAAGTTTCTGTTCTTGGTATTTTTTTTGGTCTCAGAATCATTGCTATAATGATTATTTTGGGTGATCTGTTATTTCGGAAGTAACGGTTTTTTTTTTGTCGCTTTCCGACTTACACCTTGATTTGTCTTTGTTGGTTTCGAATCCTCGCTGTCTTTGCTGTCATTTTGTTCATGACTTTTGCCTTTTCAGATTGCTATTTATGGCGGCTGCGAAGGCAACAGCTTCACCAACATATTAATTGTACTATTCCTGTTATTTGTTCTTCTGAATGTTATCATTCATTTAGACTTATCTGTCAGTTTTTGATATATAAATCTGTGGCATTCCCATAAGATCAGCTTAGTTGAATGCAGCATTGGTATCAGTTGATCACATTATGTGCCTGTTTTTCAATTTTGTAACCATTTTTTTCTTGTTCAAATTGGTGTGATAAGCTAAACATTTTAAGCTGAATGAATCTGTTGTAACAATCATAAATCTGTCTGTGCTGCTTTATCAGATTGGCTATTGATATCTGGATTCTGGACACATGGGAGCCTCCGGGTCCAAAACCAAAAAAGATGAGGCGCTACACTTATGTCGGGAAAGGAAGAAGTTTGTCCGACGAGCTCTTGACTGTAGGTGCTCGCTTGCAGCTGCTCATGTTACCTACATTCGGTGTCTAAAAAGCACTGGAACTGCACTCAGGAAATTTGTTCAACCCGAGGATCCGTTAGAATCTCCATTGTACACTTCTGCCAGTGCCACTTTGGAGCCTCATCCTTTGTCTGAACAGTCCGGTTCACGTCTCTCATCCGGGACAATGCAGAATGGTACTTCACCCCTTGCACAAAAAGAGTCACCTTGGGATTATTTCGGTCTCTCTGACGGCTTTGAGAATGATGAAGGAATTCCTTATCAGGAGACAGAAGATGACTTTGGTGAATCCTCATCGGAGACTCTTGTTCGAAGTTTTGAGAATCTTAATAGAGGAAAGCACCATTCAATGACTCCCGATAACGAGTCATTGAATGATGATGCTAAGATGGCACCCGATTTTGAAGATGTTACTGAGCATAAAGTCGCGGCAAAAGATTTCTTCCGTAGTATGAGGGATGTTGAATGTCTTTTCGGAAAAGCTTCTGATTGTGGGAGAGAAGTTCCAAGAATGCTAGAAGCAAAGGAGTTGCATTTTCGCCCAGTCGTTCGTGGGCGAGAAAGTAAGTCTCCTTTCTCCCTCTTGCAATCCAAATGTATATAAATTCATGACAAACTGTTGTTTAATTGTATGAGATGTATTGACTGACGGCGAAATATGTTCGTCTTGTCTGGCAGAAGGCTCTGCAACATCAATGCTACTCAAGGCCTGCTTCTCTCGTGGGGAAGAACCGAGCCAAGTTCGAGAAGGTGAGATTTTAGTTTGTTGCCTTTGTTTATATTTGGACAGAGTTTGGAAGTATTTGAGGTGGACGTAAGTGGTAACAAATCAAGTTAAAATTTAGTGAACATTAACATTTTTCAGATTAGTTGTTTATAACATATGTATGGATAGAGTTAGAGCTTGCAAAATCTAACCCGACCCGACTCACCCGAACCCAGACCCGACCGACGCCCGAAAATCTAGTATCATTCACAACCCAAATTCGAGCCCGATCCATTTTGACCCAATACCCGAATGAACCCGAACAAGACCCGACTCATCCTTATAATTACTTTAATTGTCTTATTTTCAAACATTCAAATACTGGGAATTACTTATAATGAGACCTAATATATAACTAAATAAATGATGTTTAATAGTAAATAATTAAGATAAACAAAAAATAATCATCATTTTATAATCAAACTAAATGTGACCCGACATGACCCAATCCGAACTCAACCCAACCCGAAATCCATTTGACCTGAACTTACCCGACTCGAAAACTTACCTGACCTGAATGGCTGGACTGAACATACAATATATCCGACATATGACCGAACCCGAATGGGTATGCTCGAACCCAACCGGAACAGTCCGATTGCCACCTCTAGATAGAGTATCTTTTTTGGTTAGCTAGGTTTGAAAGCTTATTGAAAAAGGGGATGATTTTGGAACGACGAAATACACTAAGATTACGGTCTACCTGTTTATATGTTTATTTCTTCGTTATGTAACAAACTTTTTTTTAACTAATGTTGTTCTCGTCGTTGAGAAACAGTGTTGAATCATCATAGTTTGTGTAATGTCACTCTTACTTGTTATTGCAGATCCCGCCCAAAGTGCAACCAAAGCTTTGGATCAAACTACATCATCCGGTTCTTCCTCGTCTAGGAACCCTCTTGTTGCAAACTCAAGGGACGACACCGATGACTTAACTGGTGATCTCTTTGGAATTTCTTGCATGACTTCCGGTAGTCACGCGTCAACACTAGACAGGTTATACGCGTGGGAGTGTAAGCTTTACGATGAAGTGAAGGTATCGGATCCTATCTCAACTCTTTTCTTGTATGCTAGTAGTCTTCTTGCTTGCGTCTTTATGACTCCGCTTGTTCGACTTCAGGCTAGTCTAACGGTGAGGAGGCAGTATGACCTGAAATGTAAAGTTCTCGGAGATCAAGAATCAAGAGCCGAAAGTTCCAAGAAGATTGACAAAACTCGCGCCATTGTTAAGGATTTGCACTCTAGAATCCGAGTTTCTATTCATAGGATTCATTCAATATCGAAGAGGATTGAAGAATTACGGGATAGCGAACTTCAGCCACAACTCGAGGAATTGATTGAAGGGTGAGTCTTCTTTCCTAGTTCATTCAGCATCATATATCATTTTAGCTTTAACAAATTCACAGAGGGTAACACTGAAAGTGTCGGTTCCATGGATATAATGTTTACTTGTCTACATACGTATGTTGCTTCGGCTGATGAAACAGATTGAGCCGGATGTGGAAATCGATGTCCGATTGCCATAGGCTCCAGCTGCACATAATCACCATAGCCAACAGCAACAGCTCCTCCGAAAAATCAGTGCACTCTGAGTTACACCGCCACTTCGCTCTTGTGCTCGAGAACGAGCTCAGCAGCCTGTCTACGTGCTTCTCCAAGTGGATTGCCGCGCAGAAGTCCTACGTCCAAGCCATCGACAGCTGGCTCCACAAATGCGTTGTCTCTCCCCTGCAAGGACCGTCCACAAGGAGGAAAACTCGACAGGCAGTGGCTCCGCCATTGCGGAACTCAGGCCCATCCATATACACTGTCACCGGTGTCTGGCTTGAGACGCTCATGTCGTTGCCTGTGAAGGAAGTGGTGGATACGGCCAGTGGCTTAGCAGCTGAGGCATCGCGATCCATACCGCCAAAGGATATGAAGGTGACCGAGGATAGATCGGTGCTTGACGGCCCTGGTAACGACGAACACGAGTTCAAAGACGGGAACGCGGGCTGCGATCACTTCCGAACAAGCTTGGTCATCTTCGTAAGCGAGCTGAGCAGTTTCGCTCAGAACTCGGTTAAGATGTATCAGGACTTGAAGAAGTCCATCTTAGAAGCCAAGGCAAACTATGAGCTTTGAAGATTGGTATAGAGTTTATCAGGACAATAACTATATTTGGAATGCCATATTTTTAATCATAAAAATGCGTACTTTCGCCACCAAAATCCCCAATTCGACATATAACGGATCCACAATTTATGAGGATAAGAACCCTAATTCCCCAATTTTGCCAAATTATTACGCTTTCTCCACAAATTCCATCAAATTGGCATACGCAGCACAAACCCTAACCCCCAAACAAGCACCGCCCACTCCTTTCGCCGGCAGCCCCGACTCGTTGGCCCACCGTCACCGCCGCGGTGAGGCATCTCGTCGCTAGTAACTCTCCGTCGCAGTCGGAGGTGATCCCTCTCTACCTTCGTCGCTTCACTCTCTCTCTCTCTGACTCTCTCTCGCTTCCACTCCCTCCGTCGTTCATCACCGGCCATGGTTTGTCCTGTTTCTCTGTCTTCTGCGCATTTTCTGTATTGATAGCTTTTTAGTAATGACTGACACTGTAACATCGAGAATGTCTTCTACAGTTAACATCAGAAAATTCTCTTCTTTTACCTCCCATGGTGCTGCAAGGACTGCACTCGACAGATTCCTTAAAATTGATTGCTGAAAAAATCGGATCTGTGAAAAAAAAAAATCATCAAACTATGAACAATACTCCACATTCAATAAATCTTTTAAGCTATGAAAAAATTCAGGACATGTCCAAAAATTCAGCAAGCTCTAAATAGTAAATAACATTCAGCAAGTTCAGCTATGTACCAAAATATGCATTTGAATGTCATAACAATACATATACATCGATCTACCGGTATCATCTAACATGCAGTTCAGTTATTTCCGAAGTTTCACGAATGCTAACAGCCTGTCCTGAGCAAACTCCAGAGCTGTTTGTGTTGATGGTGGAAGATGCATCAATGCTGTCGAAGAAATTGGGTGACATTGGTGAGGGGAGGGTGATGGACTGACCTCCTAGGGAAGCCACAACAGATGTCATATTAGGCCTATTAGCAACCCTCTCTTGAATGCACAACAAACCTATGTGGATACACTTGATGACTTCTTCCCTTGCATAATTGTCGCCCAATGCCTCGTCCACTAGCTTCAGTGCTTCACCTTCATTCCAAAATCTCCATGCCTATTCGACATTTATGATATGATTAGTGCTTGCATATATAACTGTTGCGAAAGGAACAAGGCTCGGAGGATTATTACTCTATAAAGTAGCGCCTCTTCTAGTAATGGGCTGTGTCGGTACTTGTTTCTTAAACCGCTAATCACCTCCAAGACTAGGATCCCAAAACTATATACATCTGACTTGATGGAGTAATGACCCATCAATAGATATTCAGGAGCCATATATCCACTGCACATACATATTAGAAAGGTGAATAACGTCCCGAGTGTGATTTTCTAGCACTTAGCTTCATGTAAATCTTACTATGTTCCGGCAATTGACTCAGTCACGTCTTGAGTTTGATCAAGATTGAAGAGTTTTGCCAAGCCGAAATCTGATATTTTTGGATTCATAGTCTCATCTAATAGTATGTTGCTTGATTTGAGATCCCGGTGTACTACCCTGAGACGGGAGTCTTCATGAAGGTACATAAGCCCTTTTGCAATTCCGCAAATTATCTTGAATCTTGTTTCCCAGTGCAGAGACATTCTCTTGGTAGGATCTGCAAGATTGAATTTCAAGTTGGCATGATGCAATTCACTTAATGTTAGAACTGATGGAAGTTCCGAAAACATGTCTAAAACATACCAAAAAGGATTTTATCTAAACTAGAATTGGGAAGAAATTCATAGACAAGAATGATCTCTTTTCCCGACACAGAAAATCCCAACAGCTTTACTAAATTCCGGTGTTGTAGTTTGGCAACTAGAAGAACTTCTGTCTTAAACTCTATAATGCCTTGTCTTGAACTGTCCGAGAGCCTCTTCACTGCGATATCTTGTCCATTCTCAAGTGTTCCCTGTTACCGAATTGAATAGCTTCGTTACTGCATAGATGCATTTATATAACTTGAATTATTGAAGTTAAATTGTGAGCACCTTATAAACAGAGCCAAATCCGCCTTGTCCAAGCAACCTATCCATAGCAAAATTCTGTGTTGCATCTCGTATTGTGTTGAAATCCATTTGCAGTGATTCAGCATTTGCAATATCACTTAGGTCGGCTGCAATGATCGACTACTTAATAATTTTTGCGAAAGAGTAATTTATTTTTGAGACCTTTATCCTTGAAACTGTACCTGTATATGGCTCTTTGACCTTCCTTCTCCAAACAAAAAGCCATAGAGCTAAACTGAAAAATAGAAGGCCTATGCCAGTGAGAGAGCAAGTTATGATGATGATCACAGGCACATCCCGAGCTGAATTCTTTGGAGTTGGAGTTGGATTTGGATTAAAAGGACTTCCTGAGAAATCAAATTACATAACTGTATAAACTATATACGCGCCAAAATGAATGAAGATAGGGTTGAATATATAATTAGGATCACCTGAAATTAGTACCTGTACTGCTATTATTAACAGTGGGAGGAAGAGTTTGATTAAGTTGGGTTGCTGGAGAAGCTTGATAAAACGGTTTCAAATCATATCGTAGATTACAGTTGAAGTAATACACCGCGCGTACCGTAGATTGACCTAGCAGGAAATCAGTACAATTCTGCAAGCAAATCTTGCAATTAGCAAGGGAGAGATCGGGAGTGCACTGCCCCAGTATGTACACTGTCATGCTAGCTCTATCAAAAAACTCAACATCAGTCCAGAACATCTTCCCATTGACATTTGTTTCATTCCCCTGTATGATCTTCTCCTCGGCACTTCCCAGCGCCTTCCCCGTAAAAGAGGGTTCAGCGACCCCCGTGAGATTCCACAGTGGTTGTGAGTTGGGATCCAGCAGACCAAAGAAGGATTCGTTGGAGTACCTTACCATGCACTCGTTGTATAAGATCACAGCTTGCTTGCCATTTGGGCAGTTTTTGGGCAGATCAACTGAAGCAGAGGCCAAGCAGTCCCTGCAGGTGGCAGGGATGACGTCTCCACGGCAGAGATATAGGCCGTACACAGGCGTGGGAGTATCGAGTCCCGTGGTGTTAGTTTGAAAGCCAGGGTTTGCGGTTTGGTTAGCTGAGTGGATGAGGTTGGAAAGGAGGGAGTCAATGTTTGTGCGATATACGGAGTTGGTGGCAGGGAAGAGATCTGTGTTTGGGCAGTAAGTGTTTAATGGCGAGAATCTTGACAACTTATTATAGAAGAGGTAAATCTCGTAGCGGAGGTTACAGCTAAAGAAGAGCACCCTTCCACCCTGCCTGCTCTGACTGGGCAGGTAGTTAATGCAAACTTGCAAGCACTGGTAGCAGTCGACATCCGATAGGTCCGGCGTGCACTGCCCCATCACATAAAGAGACTGGAACTCATTAACCTCGTCCTGCTCCGTCGCCAACTTCAACGTTGAGCTTCCGATGGCGGCCTCCTTCGCCACCCTCTGAAACGCTACGGACAGCAACTCGTTGAACCGGGTGACGTTACCGGTGAAGTTCTGGGTGTTGTACATAAGTATGTAAAGACTGGCGTCCGCTTTGCCAAAGATGGAGGCGTTGGAGTACCTAAGCATGCACTCGTTATACCAGACCACAGCCTGCGTGGCAAGTGGGCAGTTTTGGGAGAGTTCGGAGGAGGCGGTGGCTACGCAGCTCCTGCAGGTGGTGGGGTCGTCGTCTCCGCGGCAGAGGTACAGGCCGTAAAAGGCTGGGGATCCAGGAGTGGTGGAATTGTCGAAGCCAGGGGTGGAGGAGAGGTTGGCGGAGGAGGAGAGGGAGGTAAGGAGGGTGGCGAGGCTGGAGCGGGAGGCGGAGTCGGTGGGCGGGAAGAAGGTTGAGTTTGGGCAGTAGGTGTAGATATGGTATAGGGCTGATGCGGAGCCATGGCATAACAAAGTGATCAGCAAACAAAGCAAGGGGAAGGAGGGAGGAGACATGGTGCGTAGTTTTGTAGCTAGGAATTACAATTACAGAGGATGAATAGGGTAGCTACTTAGCTAGATTCCGGCAACTTCCACAACAGGTGGCCACGGTAGCGGGGTTGACCTAGTGTGTGACTTTGACTATAAACATTATGATTTTTTTTCCCACAGTTAGCCAAAAAAAATAATTAAAAAAAAAGAGCAAAATGGTTAAGATACCAAACTATTTTAGATTTTTTTTTGGAATTAGCCAAAAAAGGGAAAAAATTTGGACAATAGCCAAAATCTCAAAGTATTTAGGGATTTAGCCAAAGTGGGGTAAAGTCGCTGTTTCAAATAGCGACTTTACCCCGGGTTTAAAAAAAAAAAATATAATAAGTAAGTCGCTGTTTCAAACAGCGACTTACCCATTTTTATTTTTTAAATCAAAAACCAAAAAAAAAAAACAATTAGGAGAGTCGCTGTTTAAAACAGCAACTCTCCTTTTTTATTTTTTTTTCCCACAATGTTGAAGCAGGATCCCAGAGAGCAGCGGGAGGAAGGAAGTCGGGCTCAATTGGAACCGGAGAGATGAAAGAGAACCAGTGGGAAGGTCGAGGGTGACAGCGAGAGAACGGGATCGGCAGGCTCAGTTGGATCTCGAATTCCTCCGAATAAGCCTCTCGACCGCTGATGAAATAGCCATCAACGGCCATCAATTTGATGAAATCGTGGCGGTCGAGGTCGAATTCCTCCTGCTCCATCTTTCTTGACCGGTTTTAGGGTTTGGAAAAGGGTCAACAACCATCAATTTGATGGAGTAGGAGCAGCGGCCAACAGAGCGGGGGCGATGGCCAGATCCGCGGCGACGGCGAGGGAGTGGGGGCGAGGGACAGATCCGTGGCGAGGGCGAGGGCGAGGGAGTGGGGGCGAGGGCAAGACGGTTGCCGGAGGAAGATGGAGCAGGAGCAGCGGCCAGCAGAGCGGGGGCGAGGTCCAGATCCGCGGCGACGGCGAGGGAGTGGGGGCGAGGGCCAGATCCGCGGCGAGGGCGAGGGCGAGGGAGTGGGGGCGAGGGCGAGCCGGTTGTCGGAGGAAGATGGAGCAGGAGCAGCGCCTCAGGATCCGCGGCGAGGGCCAGATCAGATCCGCGCCGGAGGAAGAGACCTCTCCGCTGTCTTCAATGTTGTGGGAAAAAAAAATAAAAAAGGAGAGTTGCTGTTTCAAACAGCGACTTTACCCCACTTTGGCTAAATCCCTAAATACTTTGAGATTTTGGCTATTGTCCAAATTTTTTTCCGTTTTTTGGCTAATTCCAAAAAAAATTCACTATTTTAAGGGTAAAGTCGCTCCGGGTTAAAAAAATTATTAAATTAAAAAAATCTTGTTTGAAATAGTGACTTTCTAATTTTTTGGTTGAACTGTTAATCTATATATCTATATATAATACTTTAAATCATAAGATTTTACTGAGTTCAGTCTCTCCTTCATTTTAGTTAATTAAGTCAATCCCCTCCTTTCTACTCTTTTATTTCTTTTTCCCTCTCCCTTTCCTTCCTTATTCCTACTTCACCAATATGGAGATTATTTGGAATTTGTATAGAGGATAGGAGATAGAGATTATTTTTGTAGATTAGTGAGTTTTCATGGATTGAGATTTTTTTGGGAAATCTCTGAAAGGTGTTTGGTGGGTATAAGATTGTGGTGTATTTTGAATGTTGAAAATTACCAATATGCCCCTAAAATTAAACCCCTCCTAACCTGCACTTGCCCCTCGTGACCTCTTTTCCTCCTCATTCTTATCCAGTTGCAGAGGTCACGGTTGTGGCTGTGAGGTCACTCGAGATTTGGGGGTTTTCAAACTATTCTTTGGGAGATGAATCCAGAGAGAGTGGCACTGGCAGGGGCAGAGCCGGCGCTGGGCGGCGAGAGCGGTCGTCGGAGGCATAGGTCAGCGGTGAGAGCGGAATCAACCGAGCGGTCTACGGAGCCGAGGCAAAGAACGAGCTGCCAGGGACGGAGACGGCGCTGGGCGGCACGAGGGAGCTGGAAGGCGAGGAGAATGGAGGAGAACGGCGGAGGCAGACTTGATCCGGCCGTCGACGAGGCTAATCGAGGTGTCTTCGACGGGGATCGACGACGGCTAGGACTTCATTTCTTCTGAATGCAACGTCTGTTGTGTAGTGAGTGGAGAGAGATGATCGACGGCGGCCAGGTCCTCCGTCGTGGTAGTGAGTGGAGAGGAAACGACCTCCGTGGTGGACCGCCGCCAAGAAGGAGGGCAACATTGAGGAGACGACCCTCGTGGAGACGAGCCCGCCCTCTGCCTCCTCATCGACCAATCCTCCTCCGAATCCCACTCCGGCGCCGACAGGGAGCTTCTTCGCGGCTACTCTGTAGTTGTGAAATTTGAGTGAGGAGGAGGGCAACATTGGGGAAAAGAGATTTCAAATTCACCCAAGAATCTCCATAATCCCCGTAATCTTGCCCCTTGTATATTTCAGATTCTGCCATTTTTCATCTCCAGGAATCCCTTTTATCTCCATCTCCAGAGTCCCACCAAACACCAGCGTGCGGAGATTAATTTTTTTTTAAATCTCCTAATCTACCAAAATCTAATGAAATCTGCTTGTCAAACACGCCCTAAGTTCTTATGCTTGATTAAATGTTTGTTGATCATATTATCTTTTATTCTTGATTTTTAAAATAAAATATTTGAAATCAAGAGTTATGATATAATTAATATCCGTTCATTTATTTTACAGAAAAATCATAATCTCATACTCGTATTATTTTCTAAAAGAATATTATATTTTATCTTAATTAGTTGCATAGTAGTTTTCTAAAAAAATTACCTAAAATTTGAGATTCTCTTCAAATCTATCCTAACACGACTTCTTATTTCCTCTTAACCCAAATCCTATTTTTCTCCAACGTAATTATCTAAAATATCCGATTCTTTCCAAATCTATCCTAACACAAATAAGTTTGGATAAGTTGGTGCAATCCACCCATAATCTTTTTTTTATCTTCATTATGTAAATTAACCGTACATTATTTCTTTTGCATACAATTTCATCCATTCATATAACCAATTTTTTTTTTAGGAATCCTATGGACGAAGTCTAGCGCAACGATTTCATACATTCCATATATTTGTTAACATAATTCACTATTTGTATTTTTTTTCATTATTATTTATGTTCATCCTTATAATAGATTTTTTTTCCCTCAAGCACGCGCCATGGCGCGGAGATTGTACTGGTTAAATGTTAAAACAGGTGAAAACGGGAAGAAAAAAATATAGTATATGGGTGTAACAATACTCTCACTTTTTTTTATATATTTTTTTTTAAAATATGTCTTACTCCACTCTTTCCCCGGTGAAAATCGTCTAGTCCAACATCGTAGTCCATTTTTATGGTCCATTAAATTTTATTGGCCGATAAGCATTAAAATAAATTATAAGGTAGAAACACTTAAATAAGAAAATCATTAGAAATTTCAATTTAGCCAATGATATAATTTGAACTACGATATGAACTATAAATGGGGTGGGTGGGTTTATACATAAAATGCGGACTAGGGCCGCATTTTTAGTGTATAAAACCCTAGGCAAACTGCCCTCCTTCTCCAACTTCATCTTCTTCGTTCGTCCGGCTTCAGTTCGACGTTTGTTTTTGTTTGAAGGCCGACCACCCATCCTTCATCCTCCCCTCCTCGTGTAATCATCCTTCATCTTCCAAATCATTGGACGTTTGACATCTGCTGCTCGTTTCTCTGCCAGTTCGAGGTTTTTGAACGAATATGGATGAGGGGTTGTTGGTTGTTGAAATTGTGTGATATTTGTATCTTTTTTTTTTATTGTTGATTAGTGATTATTACAGAGCCGAAACTGTGTCATAGTTGTAGATCCGATCTAAAATTTTGATTGAGTTAATCCAAAATTTGGATAGTTGTATTTGATGATAGTTAGGTTTTGATAGTAGATCCAAATTTTTGATATTTGTATACTTTTTCTAAAGAATATAGATTAGTGATATTATACACTCGGAATTGTGTGATGTTTGTTCTATATCAAAGATTGTATGATTATTAGAGGAGAATTTATTTTACAAGAGTAGATTTTGATATGATTGTGCCTGAAGGATAGTAGGATACCATGAAATATTAATGCTTGAAGGATTTTTTTTCAAAGAAAGTGTAAAGGAAAAGGGATAAGAATTTATTTGTATGATCCGGAATTGTGTGATTTTGATTGTGCATCAAGCACAGTTTTTTCACTTGTGCAAAAGCATACCATGAAATAATAGAAGAGTAGAGATCACAGCTTCAAGCTTTGTGATCACATAAAGAGTCTGGTTCTCATTATACTTGTCCAGCTGCTCCATCGCGAACTTCAACGTACGTTGAGCTTCCGCTGGCGGCCTCCGTCGCCACCCTCGCAAACGCTACGGACAGCAACGCGTTGAACCGGGTGACGTTACCGGTGATGTTCTGGGTGTTGTACATGCGTATGTAAAGACTGTTGTCGACTTTGCCGAAGATGGAGGCGTTGGAGTACCACAGCCTGCGTGGCAAGTGGGCAGTTTTGGGAGAGTTCGGAGGAGGCGGTGGCTACGCAGCTCCTGCAGGTGGTGGGGTCGTCGTCTCCGCGGCAGAGGTACAGGCCGTAAAAGGCTGGGGATCCAGGAGTGGTGGAATTGTCGAAGCCAGGGGTGGAGGAGAGGTTGGCGGAGGAGGAGAGGGAGGTAAGGAGGGTGGCGAGGCTGGAGCGGGAGGCGGAGTCGGTGGGCGGGAAGAAGGTTGAGTTTGGGCAGTAGGTGTAGATATGGTATAGGGCTGATGCGGAGCCATGGCATAACAAAGTGATCAGCAAACAAAGCAAGGGCCAAGGGGAATGAAAGTAATAGAATCATTCTAAAAGAAAAGAAAGTGGTTAAACTTCAATTACCTTTTTAGTGTTTGTGTGAACTAACGAAGGGAAAGAAGAATCAATAAGACCTTTGTACGTATTTTTTTTTATTGTTTAATAAATTAAGCTATTCTAAAATCATATTATCATCTTCCCTAGAGGATTGACTCTTACATGTAGGCTTATCAAAACAATCATTGATGAATACTGTAATCTCTCTAGTCAAAAAGTAAACTTTAACAAATCAGCTTTCCAAACAATTGCGGGTATTACACGAACTAGAACTCTAGAAATCCAAAACATGTTAGGCATTCTTAGTGAAACATCACTTGAAAAATACCTTGGTTGCCCTATTATCAATGGGAGGGTTAATAAAGAAACTTTTGGTAATCTCATTTGCAACTCTAAGAACCAGTTAGCCAAATGGAAAGCCAACTCACTCTCCCAACTCAATCGCACTTTTTTTGGAATAAAGATGCGCAACATCGTCCTATTATTAGCTGGGACAGAATCTGTCGTGCTAAAAATAAAGGTGGGGTTGGGCTCAGGAAATCTCAACCTATGAACAAAGCTCTCCAAATGAAACTCCTATGGAAAATACTCGCTGAACCAAATAGTCCATGGGTCCAAATCATTCAGTATAAGTACATTAAATCTTCCCATATTTTGTCCTATGTTCGGCGTGGTGGGGCGTCTTGGCAATGGTCTAAGCTCACTACCCTCCTCGACGAATTCAAAACCGGTCTCGTTTGGTCGGTGGAAAACGGATCCAGTATTAAGTTCTGGAAGGATAATTGGGTTACTCGTAAACCACTGCAAACATTGCATAACCCGATTAGTTCCATAAATCTGGACGAAACTGTCAGTGAGTACATAATTGGTGGGAATTGGTGGGAGGAAAAGCTCCGTCTTATTCTCTCGCCAGATATTGTTTCCAATATCGATCATCAATATCCATTTGCCTATTAACAACTTCCCCGACATACTCTACTGGTGGCCAGCAAAAAATGGTTGGTTTTCCACTGATAGTGCGTATAAACTCATCACGAATCATCACCTTCATAATGATGATGCTAATGCATGGGTGTGTGAAATCTCTGCTCCTCCTACAGTAAAAAACTTTCTAATGGAAACTTAGTCACAATGGGCTTCCGACAAAAACACGCCTTAGTTGTAGGGGCATCTCGTTGCCCCCTACATGCGAATTGTGTAACCAGGTAATCGAAGATGACTCCCACATTTTCCTTGAATGTCCATTTAACTCTATAAACTCCACATTAAAGCCCCTAACAAACTGCTTATCCAGAATATGTTATCTACATCTAGGGACATTCAAATGATTTTTGCAGCTTTGGGCAGAGTTCTTTCTAAGACTGATAAACAAAAAATCGCTTTCACTTGGTGGACCACATGAAATGCACGAAATAATCTCATCTTCAGAAATGAGCCACCTCCAAATCCCGATAGGATGAACTACATTACCTATAATCACATCAACAATTGGATGACTGCTCGCAAGATCAACAATTGGATGACTGCTTGCAAGATCAACAATGATGAGTCGTCATCTCCTCGGGTTTCTCTGTCCGCTAAAAAGTCAAGTGAGCTTGGTAGGAAAAATAAATCACAAAAATGGGGAAAAAAAAACTCACATGGGACTCTTAAAATTAATTTCGATGGATCCACGCTTCCTAATGGTGACAGCACCATTGGATTCATCATTCGTGACTGGTTGGGTAAACCCGTTCACATTGGGCAGGCAGTTGTTGGCAGGCAACCTCCCATTGGGACTGAAGCTCTTGCTTTAAAATACGAATTGGTTCAGGCTGTCTGCATGCACATAACTTCTGTCCATATAGAGGGTGACTCACTAATTATCATAAATCACTTAAAAAACAGGCTACAATGCCCTTGGGAAATCGAATTGATTATGTCTGATATTAAACTTTTTCTGCTTAATATGAGAGATGTTTCTTTCTCTCATGTGCCCTATAGTGGTAATAGAGCGGCGGATAAGATTGCACATCTTTGCCACTATGCTAGGGGTGATTTTTTAGCCAATGATCTAGGTCTTTCAGACCTTATCCGTCAAGATGTTATCCCTTAAGTAACCCTAATCGAATTCTTTCACACACACACGAAAGATTACGAAAGGAAGGAGATCATATGAAATCTTAAATATTGTTGAATTCTAACGGTAGCTTTTACGCTTGAAATAGACATCATCATCGTCAACCCACATATATAAAATCCACGCGTTATAAATACACGATCGTGGCTAAATACTTTAATTCAAAACACATGGGTTCGTATGGGACGGAGTTAATAAATTGACTAAAATTATAAACAGGTAAAATTTATAAACTATTGGTAAAAGTAGTTAAAAATTTAAACAACAAGATAATCTCCGTATGGGGCGAAAAACAGTTTATTTGTAAAAAGTGGAGTTGATTTGGTTTTTATTAGGGGTATTGTGGTACTTTCAAACCAAATAAGATAAATGAGAAGGGGTAAAATAATAATTATGAAATATAAACCCCAAAATAAGCTTTAATCTGCAGCTTATTTTTTAAACTCTTTTTTTTAACTGATTATAACTTATTTGTTGTTTTCATCCACCTTTTAAACCAGTTTATTTTTTTAACAGCTAATAATTTATATTTTTAACTCGTTTATAAAGGTGCCCATACACACCCATGTTCTAACCACTTTAATTCACCTAATTATTTTTACCATTTTCAAAAAGAATAAATTAAAATACATGCAGTACTGTAAGTTGAGAGCTGGAAATGAGCGAATGCATTGAAATTGGAAACATCATCATATCGGTCATGATGTTTACTTTTCCATTATCTAGCACTGTGATTTTTTCTGGGAAGCAAGACAACAATTAGGACTAGAGGATCTCCACCGATTACGGAGTACTCCGTAGGAACTCTCTCATCAAAATCTTACAAGGTGCCGAGTTATGAAAGTGGGGCCCATAAGCGCGACTTTGGCCTAAAAATAATCAAATTAATACGCGTACTAAGCATTAAGCAATCTTTTTTCTTCATACAACTTTTGGAGAGTTTTCAAGTTCATATATAGAAAAAGAATAGTGATACATTTACACCTAGTATAAACTAAAATTTTTATACCACAAATGTAAAGCAAACAAGTGGTAAAATCTCCATTCTCTTTTCCTTTTCTGAAAAGTTATTTAATTTTTCCTCTTTCTCATTTAATTTAATCTGTATTTTATACTCATTGAAAAGTGGAAGAGTTATGCACATGTTCAGCCCAAGTCTCTTGCTACTCTCCCTCGAGACCCTCATCGTCGCTCGATTATCTCCCTCATCGGCGATAGAGGACGATGAAGGCGTGACATCTCCCCTTTCCAGTCAATTCCCGTCCCGACCTCTGATCAACGAAACTAACCCGATGCCACTCCATCTGGCACATCTGCCCCGACTTATGCTCGCTTCTTCTCTCCCTCCCCTTCTGATCTCTCCATCATCTCCCCTTTCATGTCAATTCCCGTCCCGATAGATCCGACAAACATCAACGAAACCCCTTTTGTCCCATCCCGAGTCTCGACACCTTCTTCAACCCCCAAAATCTAATTTTAATTTGGGGGTTTCCTAATAAACACCAAAACCTAATTTTAATTTGGGTATTTTGCTAATAAACACCCAAAACCTAATTTTAATTTCGGGGTTTTGCTAATAAACACCCAAATAGTTGGTTGGACAGTTGATTATGGCCTTAGACAATAAGAGCATCCCCAACAGCTTCTCTAAAAAATTCTCCAAAATGGAGAATTATAGATCATATATTTTGAACTTTTTTGGGTTGAAATCCAACAGATTCTCCATTATGGAGTTTACCCAAAATATATAGAGTTTTCTCCAAATTTAGGGAATCATCTCTATTTCTTCTCCCCATTCTCTATTTTGGAGAATGTAATGGGGAAGCTGTTGGATCAAAATCAATCTCAATATTCTCCAAAAACCCAATATGGAGAATCTGTTGAGGTTGCTCTAACAAGAAGGATAAAGACCAAATTGGGGGTTAATTATGAGAGTGCAGGTCGCGGCAAGCTTGTGCTGAAGCTTGTGCTTTTTTTTTTTTTTTTTGAACCGAAAAGAATTTGGATGTTACAGAGCAACTATCCAAGAGCATCCCGAAGGATGATGCTGCCGAGCGCAGCGTCAACGGGGAGGCCAAAGCCAGAGAAAGAGAATGTAAGATGAGAAAGTCGACCTGCGGCTTCATTACCTTCCCTATAAACATGTCTAATTTTAGACTCAGTAAAATGGCGGAGAGAAAGAATACAGTCAGAAATAATCATTTCAATCTCCCCAGAGCAGGAGCATTCAGACCGAAGGTTGTTAATGATTTGAAGGTTATCACCCTCTATAACCATGTTTTTTAAATTTAGATTAATTGCTTTAAGTAAACCCTTCCAGAGACTAAAGCATTCAGTCCCAAGTACCGAAGGGAAGTAAGAGGTTCCAGCCTCAGAGAAGAGAACTGAACCAGAAGCATCTCGAATAAGAAATCCATAGGAGCCCAAGTTTGTATCAGATAAAGCACCATCAAAATTGAGTTTGTACCATCCATCTCGAGGTTTAGTCCATTTGCATGTCTTACGATTGGATTTTTTGTTTGGGTTGGGAGTGTGAGATTGTGGCCTGATTTCAGAGTCAACATCTTATTCTGTTGCACATTTCCAGCTATAGAGATGTTCGTTGATAAGGGATACTATGGTTTGTGGATTAGGAGTAACGTTGTCAAAGGCTTTTTTGTTTCTAAAGTACCACAGTGTCCACCAAGCGACAGACAGGGTGGAGAACTGAAGACAGTTAAGAGCCTGTCGTAGTTGTTGTAAGGATTCAGCAATAGTTGTGGTGGTGTTATACGCTTTGTCAACTAATTTAGCGATGCGAGGTGAAAGCAACCACAGAGTTGATTTTGTGATTGGACATCTGAAAAGAAGATGTTCAAGATCTTCATGGTTCATGTCACATGACGGACAATTAGTCGGTAGACCAATTCCCCGCTGAGCTAACTTAACCAAGGTTGGTAAACCATTTTTGGTAAAACGCCAGAGGAAATCTTTAACCTTAGGCACACAGTCTAGATTCCAGATCCAAGCAAAGTCAGATTTTGAATGTTGTTTGGTGTGTTGTATCATTTCTATTGCTGAGGCAGTACTAAACCAACCATTGCGACTCCATTGCCAATACAATCTGTCTTGCATTATGTTTTTTGGGATCGACATTAGTGTAATTTGTTCAATAGTTGCTTGTGGGAGATGACCAATAAGATGTGAGTTGAGCTTGGCAGTATCCCATTCTTTTGTTTGGTTAATAAATTCGCTAACAAGTAGAGCTTGGTTAGCATTACTGAAGTTTGTGGCTTGAGCCGAAAGGGGAGCAGAACCACACCAAACATCAAACCAAAATTTGATGGAGGAGCCGTCAGCTACTCCCCAACGAAGACCTTTTTTGAATAGGTCTAGTAGATTAGTTAATTTGGCCCATTGCCATGATGTGTTACCTTTTTTTCTTGTAGCTTAAGATGTGATCCGTTTTGAGATATTTTTTAGTCACTAGTTGGACCCAGGGATTGTTTGGTTCTGCTAGAATCTTCCAAAGAAGTTTTAGCTGTAATGCTTTGTTCATATCCTCTGAAGAGTGGAGACCCAGACCTCCATTGCGTCGGGATTTACACACTTCAAACCAGCTGATCAGAGGCCGATGCTTTGGACCTTTGTTCCATAGAAAGTTTCTGTTTATTTTGTCTAGTTCCTTGTGTATGTGAGATGGTAGCATAAAGCATTGCATAATGTGGAGTGGTTTAGCTGCTAGGTTGGATTTAATTAGTGTAGTTCTGCCTTCTTGGGAGAGTTTGGAGGCAGTCCACTTTGATAATTGGGTTCTACTAGCCGAGAGTAGACTCTCAAAGTTAGAGTTCGTTACTCTGGAGGAGATGACCGGACAACCAAGATAGCTGCCAAGATTTGGGGTGTTTGGGATACTAAGTTCGTTGTGAATCATTGTTTTAGTTTGATTAGTTATATTTTCAGTTGTTTGAAAAGATGATTTATGCCTATTGATTTTTTGCCCCGAGAAAAGGTTGTAATAGTGAGTTATTTTGTTTATTTGATCACAGGCAGATTTTGTTGCTCGTGCAAAGATGATGATATCATCTGCAAAAGCCAAGAATGGTATCTTGTTACAGGCCCTGGTTGGGGAGATTCCAATATGGCTGTTTCGTTGGTTTGATTCATGTTGAAGACCCCTAGCAAGGACTTCAGAAACAAGAAGAAAGAGGTAAGGTGATAGAGGATCTCCCTGTCTGAGACCCTTGTGTGGCATAAACATGTTAGTGGGTTCGTTGTTGACTAAAACAGAATAGAAGACTGTAGTAATACATTCCACAATCCAAGAGATGAATTTTTTAGGATAGCTGAACTTGTAGAGAATGTTGAAGAGGAAGTCCCAATGTACCATGTCGAAAGTTTTTTCCATATCCAGCTTGACCGCCATCCAACCAGAAGAGCCTTTCTTCTGTTGAAAAGAGTGAAAAATTTCATTTGCTATTAAAATATTGTCTTGTATTGCTCTTTTCGCAACAAAAGCGCTTTGATAAAGGTGTATAATTCCCGGAAGAGTCTCTTTTAATCTTGTAGCTATAATCTTGGAGATAATTTTGTACAGTGTGGTACATAGGCTGATAGGTCTGTAGTTTGTTGTAGATGTAGGGTTACCACATTTTTGGATTAATGCTATAAAAGTATGATTTATTTGTTTAAGAATTTTTCCACTGATGAAAAAACCCTTAACAACCCGTATAACTGATGGTCCAACAATATGCCAGTATTTTTTGAAGAAGCCTGCAGGGAAACCATCAGGACCCGGGGATTTATCATTTGCGAGGCTAAAGACTGCATTTCTTATTTCCATGTTACTAATGCTCCGTATTAATTGTTCACTTTGTGCTGGTGTAATTTCATGCGTGATGTGGTCAAGTAGGGTGCAGTGCGATTGGCTACGAGATGGGGCAGCAAAACGCCTAGTAAAGTCAGTTTCAAGTTCTTTACGAATTTCTATATCAAGGGTCAATGTGATTCCATTTGATGAGAGAAGAGATTTAACAATATTTTGATTTCGTCTTCTAGTAGCCACTCTATGATAGTATTTTGTGTTCGCATCTCCTGCTTTTAGGTGAAGTCGTTTGGCCCTCTGGGCCCAATATGAAGTTTGGAAATTTATCATTTTGGTATATTTGTTTAGGAGACGTTTGTGTTTTGCTTCGGTTGCTTGGTCATAAGATTGTATAAGCTTTTGTGGTAGACTTTGCAATTCTACTTCAGTTTTTGTTACTTGTGTTAGAATATTACCCATAGTTTTTTTGCACCATGATTTACTTTTTTGCTTAAGGCATTGCAATTTTTTGACAAGTTTGAAAGTTGCAGAACCAGTAGGATTTATTCGCCAGGCTTGACGAACAATGGATTCATACTCCTTATATTTCGTCCATGCAAGTTCGAACCTAAATGGTTGCATAGGGGGTCGAATTTTTGGTACTAGTTCTAGCGTAATTTGACAGTGGTCTGAAGTTGTAAAAGCGTGATTTTTTGTTTTTAGATATGGCATTTTGTGAAATAAACCTTTGTGGATTAGAACGCGATCAAGTTTTTCATATGTATTGTCAGGCCCAGACACTTTTTTCCGCCAAGTGAATTGATTGCCAGTTGATGGAATATCAATTAAGTCATGATCTAGCACTATGTTTGAAAGTCTGTTCAGTCTCTAAGGTGCCATAGGAGGGCCACCATATTTTTCGTTTATTGATAGAAGATCATTTAGATCCCCCATAAGAATACAAGGGAGTGGATTGGCTTGGATGATTTGAGAGATTTCTCTCCAAAATGTCGTTTTCTCATTTTCATGTGGGGGAGCATAAACAAATAGGATAATTGCTTGAGTGTTGTTTGTCATGTTATGGTATTTGGTCAAGATGAAGCGTTTGTCCAGTCTGCAAAATGTCAAATGTTTCGTTGTGAAGGTGGGAGGATTTCCAATATAGGCAAAGCCCGCCAGATAGACCAATTGAGGCACAGAAACAGGAGTGATCAAAGCCAGCTTTACGCCAGAGGGGGGGTTCTTTTGGTGGGGATTGCAATTTTGTTTCAACTAGTGCTAGTATTTGTATATGTTCGGTTTTGCAGGTAGAGTCAATTTCTGTCCAAATTCCTCTTCGGGCTAAGCCGCGAACATTCCAGTAGCTAATCTTCATATGTTACTCGCTTTAAAAAATTGGTTGTAAGACGGTTGGGTTCTAGAGAACTAGAACCTAGTGGGTTTGAATGGGTGTATAACCAAAACCAAAGAGATGCGGATACGAACTCAATCAGAGCTACAACCCAATAAATCAACAGATGAGAAAGTAATAAGGAACACCCCCATCGGTAATCGAGCTCATTATGTCGATCAATAAAGGAAGTTGTGACTGCTATGTTAGATTTCAAGTTATCTGAGAGCATGACGCCCTGAATTGCTAGCCTGTTCAAGTGATTGGATTCATTTATAATTTTAAAACATAAAGTCATGTTTGGTGACTTGAGTGTAAGGAGATATGGATTTAGGATAATGTTCACCGGTATTGATAGAATGGAAAATGTTAAGTTTTTGTACAGAAGTAATAATTGAATTATTAAGAAGAGTAGGAGATCATGTATGCGATCGGTTTTGATTTTGCGACGGATAAACAAGGTAAAGGTACCTGTTTGCATTATGGTTGGTAACTTATTAATTTTCAAAAAAATAATTTTGACAAATAAATGTCAACAGTTTAAGAGTGCTATGTTTTATTTGATTATATTTAGTATGACAGCGGTAGCAATGTTGATCCAAGTAGTACATTGCTGTTCTGTAGCTTTGCTTTTCGAGACAATCAGTAGAAGAATTGTTGCAGGTTGTCGATCCAGGTGAGTGTTGAAGATAGCTGATCTCAAACAGGGGTTGAAAACATGGAGAAAGCAAGAGTACTCGAATAGACCAGTGCCGAATGAATTCTTCAGTTGGGGTAGCTGTGATGATTTGTGAGACCTGTAAAATGTAAGGATAGGAAGGCTTTGCAAGCTTCCTGAAGGTGATTAGTAACAATTGTGATACATTTATCCATTTCACAAGGATGGTATTTCTACACATCTACGAAAACCAATGGTTGGGGGGTGGATTAAACATATAATGATCAATAAAGAAGTAGCAAAGCATAGGTGTTGTTTTCTGCTGCTTGGCATGAACTTTTTTGAACTGCATAGGAGAGCCAAAGAGCCGACCATATAGGATACAATCGGGGTTAGGCTTTTTTGGGATATTGAATTTGACAAGTTCAGCAAAGAAGGTGGATAGATTGAGTTTACCCTTGCCTTTATCACACTTAAGTGAGGCAGTAGGATCATTGGTTTGGTTAGAAGAGCCTGCAGGCGTCTTCTGACCAGGTGAGTGAGATAGGGTGTCGCCCAAGGGCTTCCCATTAGGTGAGTTGGTGTCAACTTGGGTGTCATTCCTTAAGGAATTTCCCTTAGATGTTTCCACAAATAACCAAAAAAAATGAAAGCATTTGCAAATGTAGAAAAACCGATAGTGACAGAAAGCAGAAGAGAAGGAGAAATAGTTGAGTTGGTGAGCAATTAAATGCACATTGTAAGTGTCTATAAAGGCAAGATGGGTGAGTGCATCAAGATCATCACAGTCAGTTTCATGGGTGCAAAGGAGAAGGATCAAAGAGAGATTGTTGTACCTGTAGCAGTGGAGATCATTAGCAAGATCAGACTTACCAGGAGACCAGAAGCAGACATCATTGTACGGATTTAGATGGGTAGAGCACACAGACACCGACAGATAAGGAGGCGAAGAGGAAACGAGCCCCAAGCGTGCAACAGAAGTGGCATAGCTCTGTGATATAGATGCTTCTGTACCAGAGGTAAGTCTCTTGCATAAGAATTCACTTGAGATCTGCATGTGGGTAAAGCATTCATAAAACCAATATGTATTGCAGGTGGTTATACAATCTTCAATGTAGAGCTGATATTGATCACAATAGTAGCAGAAGCAATTAAGTTTAGGGTTCATTGAACAACCCTGCCAATCAGATTGAGTGGCCAGAGGGGAACCCCCAGCCTTTGTTAGTTGCAGTGATAAATGGGTAATTAAGAGAGTATACATATTATTATTAGTTTCTATTAAGAAGCTTATGGGTAGATGCTTTGATGAGTTATTTAAATTTGTTAGATAGGTGGTGAGAAGAGACAAAAAGTGAGAACTGTCTCTTCTAATTATACACTGCACATGTATGAATATGATGTATGAATTGCAAGATCCAAAATACACAACGATTGATGATTTCAGGTATTTTAATTTTAATTTGATGGTTAATTAAGATAAAACAAAGTGAGTTTAATGATGCTATAGCAGTAAGTACTTGTTTTAACACACAAGTTCTCAAAGTGGGTAGAGTAAGATCATGAATAGGAGAGATTAAAATCAAGAGGGAGGTCTCAACATATAAAAATGCTCTGGAGTGTTGTTCCGTTTGATAACAGATATAGTACAAAGGCTTTAGAGGCCGAATCCAGCCATGGTCGTCACATACATAAACAGGATAAAGATAGCAGTAGAAATATGAGTTTAATAAGTCCATGAAACTACTCCACGAATTCAGGCTGCTAAGTTGTAATAGCTTAAGATAAGTATTGGTAGAAGATTTCCATTTCTTGGAGACCACAAATGGATCACCAAATATACAGCCAAAAAGAAAACAGTTTGACTGAGTATTTAAATTGGTTTTAAATTTCATGAGTTGAGGGTAGAAAGTTGGTATCTCCATTTTCCCTTTACCAAAGTCGCGCCTGAACGACTTGGGAGGGAAAGAGTTTGATTGGGTGTCGCCTGCTAGCTTCCCATTCAGTTTTTGGTTTGTTTGGATGTCGCCTAATGGCTTCCCAGTTTGGTATACATGGTGAAATAAATCAAGATCCCATTTCTTACAAGAAGGGTCATGGGTCTTGCTCAATAGTATATATGACATTGAGGGTGGGACTGAGGGGAAAGGATCTAACCTGATGGTTTGCTGGGAGCCAAAGAGAGACGACAAACCCTCCATCAACGCCACCGAAACCCAAAGGCGAAACTGAAAGATACTGTGACTAGCGAACACCCATCTCCCTCCAAGGGCAAGCAACAGAAGACAGGAGGAGCACCAGTGTCGAAGGAAAACTGAACCTTCACAGATTTTCATCTTCTTTTTCCGATGTTTGTATCCGCGCACCTTCAACCAGGAAGCCCCCAGACAGGACGACACAGACCAAGAAAAGGAGCACAACTTGTTACGAATTGAAGACCACCGAACCCCATACCGGTGCATGAAATCACCCATACGGAGGTGGAAATTCCACTCTTGTATATGATTCAGGGGATTTTTAGAAATCGATTCAGGAGAGAGAGTGTTGATTTCAAATAGAGGATAAGAGATTCTAGATTTCAGGGGTAGATAAGAGTAGAATCTCATCATTAGGGAAGAGAATAGAAATTTTAGCAAAGATCTGTGAGAATCCGAGAATCCCGAACCAGGTCGTATCAAATCGGGAGTCGTGTCGAGTTTATTTTGTTTTTGTTTATAAGGTCAGGATCCACCACTTTACACAAAAGCTTAAGCCATTGTGTAGGGGCTTCTACCAACCTTATATTTTGGTTTGTTATACCACCCACAATCAATGTGGGATGGCTATTTATCCCAACACGCCCCCTCAAGTGCAACCCGCCTGGATCGGGTTGACACTTGAAATCTTTTTTTTTTCTTTAAATCTTCTCCCGGGTCGAGACTCTCAATCTCTTTATAGCTCGACCGGTTTTTTACAACAGGATTCGGCATCTCATTCTCTTTTAGCCTATCCCGAAGCCAGGAAAACCGACCCGACTCGGATACCTGCTCTGATACCATGTGAGAATCCGAGAATCCCGAGCCGGGTCGTATCAAATCGGGAGTCATGTCGATTTTATTTTGTTTTTGTTTATAAGGTCGGGATCCATCACTTTACACAAAAGCTTAAGCCTTTGTGTAGGGGCTTCTACCAACCTTATATTTTGGTTTGTTATACCACCCACAATCAATGTGGGATGGCTATTTATCCCAACAAGATCTCATACAGAAATTGAAGATCAGGGTAAGGGTTTGAGGAAACGATTGTTGAGAGGGGTCAAGGATTGGGGGCGCGTGAAGTTTTTCTGAAGGCGCGTTCATTTTCCAAAATTGGGGTCTTTGGGTGTTGGTGTTTTTTTTCAGTTTTCCCTCGTTAATTATTCCATTTGAAAAATGGCAATTGAAGCTTGTGCTTTTGTGTTGTCCTGGATACCTGGAAGAGGTGAAGAGGTGATTAACGTTTGTTGTCTTGTGAGAGAGAAATTAAAGGGTTATTTGAATTTGGGCATAGAGACGAGAATGGTGGCACAAAACCAGAGGATAGAGAGTATTTGAGTATCTGACTGCTTAAATTTATTTCAGTAAATTACATGTGTACTTATATAATTGGAAGCGTAAAATTTGAGTTTTACCCTGGGTGTAAAACTGTAAATTACATGTGTACTTATATATCGAGCTGCTGATGACTGATACGACCTTAAATCTCCGGTCCATCTCTAATGTTGCTATTCGTCATATTTTCAGGGAATCTAATGCAGTGGCTGGCAAGATTGCGAGTCTGGCTTACTGCTGCCCTGACGATGATAGTTTGGCCACAAATCAGGATCCTAATTCGTATCCTGCTTCCAAAAAAAAAAAAAAGTTGATTCAATTAATTTAATTTTTGCTGGAATTTTTCATTATAGCACTTCCTGCTTTTCTTAATTACCTGATTTTTATTATACTTTGTTCTCCCTTTAGATTAGTTAAAAGTCTTTTTTGTTTTGTAATCGATCTCTGCGTTTGAGTTGCACTGGCATCGTTTTTATGCGTATTTTTATATATGCTGACATCGTTTTTGGTTAGATATTATATATGTAGGTATATATGTATATTTGGGTCCTTAAAAATTGGTTTGCTTTTTAGTGCTGACTTCGTTTTTAGTTGGATATTATATATGTAGGTATATATGTATGTTTGGGTCCTTAAAAATTAGTTTTTTTTTATTGCCGATATCGTTTTTTTTTATAGAAAAAGCATACACCTTTGGATACTTTTTAATTGTGTCAGCAAATTTTTTTTTCAAGTTGTCAGCACTTTTAATCGTGTCACCATGTCCGCATTGTAGTGTAATGTTTTTGGAATATAAGAGATGGAGGAGGAATGATGTACAATGATTTGAGCAATTCGGTGACATAGGACGTCAACGGAGGAGCCTCCAATGTCACCGTCGTTGGAGCTAGGAGGAAGATGTACAGTGATTTTGAAAATTTATTTAATTACACTTTTGCCTAACTTCTTTATTTATTAAACATTTGTGTTTATATTTGTGATTTCTATTATGTTAAATTGTGTTAGCAAAATTAAATATTTCGGTGTAAGCAGACGTTATAAAAATTCCGTGTCAGCAAACGTTATTGTTAATATTTCTGTCAACAATCATATATATTTTGTCTTTGAAAGTTTTTCGTCAGCAATTGTTTTCTCCGACATCGACGTCAACATTGTTGACGTCAGCATCATTGACATCCTCGGTGTTAGCATTGTCGGAGTCCCCGTTAGTCGGCGTCAACAAATTCGATGCACTCAGTGTCGGCGTCAAAAAAAAACCTGCTAACGCGGAGGGAGCACGAGGGGAGGGGGCACACAGGGATGGATATTTTATTAATTTTTTAAATACCTTGGACAATTTCTTAATTAAGTCACCTAATACGGACACTTTGCAAAATGTCCCAAAAAAATATAAGTATGCTAAAAATATTACTATAGTTATGGAAGAAAAAAAGAGTCAAAAATCCAATTCAGATCATTCTTTTTTTTTTTTTGAGAAAAAGCCTGCCGACTTACTATGCATAGTCCAAAAACCAAGCCTCCATTACAGTGTTTGGCAACAAATTAGCTGAAAAATATAAACTAGAATTTGAAGATCTAATATTAGCTAGTTCATGTGCAACTTTGTTTCCTCCCCTCCTCACGTGGGACCATTGCACTTCATCCATGCCTTCCGCCAACTCACAAGCGGCCTCAACCAGCTGCTTCAAAGTGCCACGTCCCTTGTAGCCGTTGTTCAGCTTCGTCACCAAAGCAAGACAGTCTGTCTCCACCACTATGGGCTTCAGCCCCCGCTCATTTGCCAGCTCCAATGCCCACAACACGGCCTGCGCTTCCGCCACCTCCACCTCTTGTGTGAAATCGACACTTCGATGACCAACAAACAATATCCTCCCCGTCTCATCCCGCCCAACAACCCCCAGACCCGAGTCTCTAGCCTCAGATACCGCAGCGTCACAATTCACCTTAACCAATCCCTCCCCCGGCTTCACCCACTTAGACTCACCTCCTTGCGTGTGTGTTAGTGATCGGCTCCCCATGCTGGACATGTGCTTCTTGTGTCCCTCGAGCAACTCATCAACCCCCCTCACCACCTCCATTGGTTCAGTACTCTTCCCCTCAAATACCCACTTGTTCCGAGCCTCCTATACCTTCCACAAAGTCACTGCCCATCGCTGCTGCTCCGATTTTGTTCCCACTGTAGACACTCTCATCAAGGTGTGCTTAACCAATCTCCCATCCCAAAATCGCAGTAGGGCCGAAGTCTTCTTCCACATTCTCTTTGCTCTTCCACATTCAAACAAGACATGGAAGCCATCCTCAAATCTCCCACACACTTGGCAGCTCGCCTCCTCCACTATTTTCCTCTTGAGCAGGTTGCTTTTACAAGGTAAAATCTCTCTTCCCGCTCTCCACACAAAGGACTTGACCTTGGGGATGACATCCATCTTCCACATATTCTTCCATATTCTCGTCATCGCATCCCCCCCAGCTTGTCCAGGCTTCCCGTCACCTATCTCCCTCTCTTCAAATAGCATATGATACACCAATTTCATCGTGAACTCTCCATTCTTGTTGTAAGCCCAAACTTTCTCATCGTCATTCAACGGACTCACCAACCTCATACGAAGAACTAGATCAGCATCACATGGCACAAGAAATTCCCGTACCTTCTACTCATCCCACCTATTCCTTTCCCAGTCAGTCAGATCAAGCACCCTCATTTCCGGATCTCCTCCATGCAAGTTACCCACCACCTGAAAGCTACTAGGGCGAGGCAACCATCTATCCTTCCACACATTAACGCTCGATCCATTCCCAACCACCCACATTAGGCCCTTTTTACGAACCTCCTGGCCGCAGATGATGCTTTGCCAAGTAAAGCTCGGGTTATACCCACACTTCGCCTCCAAGAAAGAAGAGTTTGGATAGTACCTTGCTTTCAACAAACGCGCTATCAACGAGTTCGAATTTTGAAGTAATCTCCACCCTTGTCTCGCCAACATCACATCGTTGAAGAAAGGTAAATTTCGAAACCCAAGACCCCCTTTATCCTTAGCCCTACACATCCTTTTCCAGCTCATCCAATGAACCTTCCTTTTATCACTCTCGTCTCCCCACCAAAAGCGGCACATGAGCTGCTCAATTTCCTCGTATAGACCACTTGGGAGCTTGAAGCATGACATCGCATAAGTCGGGATTGTCCGGGCGACTGATTTGGTCAAGACCTCTTTCCCCGCCGGAGATAGACACTTTTCTTTCCACCCCTTCCATTTCTTCCATATCCGTTCCTTTATCTGCTGGAAGATGGTTTTCTTAAACCGACCAACAATCGTTGGTAACCCAAGATATCTCTCGTGCTTCTCCACCACCCGTATCCCTACAACCCCTGCAATCTCATTCTTGCGATTCACATCAACATTCTTGCTGAAAGAGAGTTCAGATTTTGAGATATTCACCTGTTGGCGTGACGCTTTTCCATAAGTATGGAAGATTTTAACTATTTCGGCACCTTGTTGACAGGTAGCCCTCAAAAAAATAACACAGTCATCAGCAAAGAACAAATATGAAAGCACCGAAGCACTCGACGCCACCCGAATCCCTTGAATCCTTCCCTCACTTTCACTTTCTCGCAACAGCCTCGACAATCCAGTGAGACATTTAAATACAGTACGTGAGACATTTCTTATAGCAATCTTCATCTCTTTTATTCACCTCGACGCAACCACTCTCCGCCATATGTTATTGTCTTTGCAATTAATAAAAAGCACCTAGACCTTAGCTTGTTCACATGATCCGTTGGCATTGGCAACTATTCTTCTTCCGTTGTTTTTCAAGATGGTTCATAGTCATAATAATACCATCCAAACACCCATCTGTCCTTATTTTTCTAGTTAGGATGGTCAACTTTTTGTCTTCAATACTCCCTCCGTTCCACAATACATATCTTTTTAGAGATTCAACACTTCACTTTTAAAAAACATCGTTAATCCCCTGACTTTTTCACCCCCTCTCTCAAAATTTAAATCGTTTTAGACTAATTTAGTTGTATCGTATTTCATTTTAGGTTTTCTAGGTAGGGGATAGTAATGATTTGTATTGATTTTTGTGTTGTTGATCTTTTTAAAGATTTTGATTTGTTAAAAAAAGTAGTGGATATTAAAATTTATGAAAAAAGTTAGTGGAATGATAATGATGATTGAGGTGTGTGTGTGTTTTTATTAAAACTTGTGCTCAATCCTAAAATGACTTAAATTTTAAGACAGAGGGACTAGGGAGTATTATTTTTTTATACCCATTACACATTTTATTCAATCACAATTTTTTAAAAAGTTAAAAACACACAAAGCAATCCAAATCATTATCATCTCATACCTAGAAAACATAGACCAATTAGTTTGAAACAAAAATTATCATCTAAAAGCTCATATGAGCGGTAGCATCAACTTTGTTAACACTATAAAAGTTCAAAGATGACAAATTCATGAGAATGCTTTGTTAAGGATCTGCACTCTAGAATCCGGGTTTCTATTCATAGGATTCATTCAATATCGAAGAGCATTGAAGAATTACGGGATACTGAACTTCAGCCACAACTCGAAGAACTGATTGAAGGGTGAGACATTTTTTTTTTTTTTATTAGACGAAGGGTGAGGCTTCTTTACTAGTTGATTCAGCATCATATATCATTTGAGCTTTAAGAAATTTGGTGAAGGTCAGGTAGATAACTTGTTTTGGTGTTCGGGTTAATTGCATCTTACCCAAGCCATCGACAACTGCCTCCACAAATGCGTCGTTGCTCTCTTGCAAAGACCGTCTTCAACAGTGGCGGCCACAGGGGACGCGGTCATAAGTAATGCAAGAGAACACAAAAAAGGGAAGGGATATGGCCAATGGCTTTCTGAGGCATCGCGATCCCTACCGTCAAAGGAGATGAAGACAACCGTGGATAGACCGATGCTTGACGGCCCTAGTAACGACAAACACGTGTTCAAAGATGGGAATGCGGGCTGCGATCACTTCCAAACCGATGAGGATGATATCGTCTAGTCCGCAATTGTAGTTCATACCGTAATCCAAATTATCTCATTGGCTCTTCTTTAAGTGTTTGTACCTTATCATTTAGCCGAAAATGCATAAAACCACCCATTATTCATTATTGTTTGCAAATAACCACCCCTTATTCAAAAATTGTCAAATAACCACCCATTAAATATAGGTTGTTTGCAACTAACCACTCATACCTCTTTTCTTGTTAAAACTCACTTAATTTAATATGAAAATAAAATTATACCCGAAAATCCAGAAATTTTCAGGGTAATTTGGGTTTCGGCCCGATAACCCGATTGACCCGGTAATTTTGACCCGATTTACCTATGACCCAGTCACCCGATTTACCCGGTTGATTTATAATTATATATGATTAAATTTTTTTTATGGAGATTCCAATTTATTACATTTTATAATTACAACCACTTGATCTTTCATTTTCAAATCAACTTTTATATTTATTTGTATTGTGTAATACTTCGTCCGATCGATAGTATTTGATTTTTTATTTTTCAACACATTTTTTAAGAAGATAAAATAATTTGTCCTGCCATTAGTGTATATATTTCCTACCATGTTCAATCTAAAAAATATTAAAATAATTCTATTCTTATTACTAATTACATGAAATTATTTTAAAAAATATTTAAAAATTTGATATTTTATATATTATTACATTTTATTAAAAATTACGTGAAATAATAAAACTCAAATGTTTTTAATAAGATGTAATAATATTATTTGTATTTGTATTAAACAATACAAATAAATATAAAATTTGATTTGAAAATGAAAGATCAAATGATTGTAATTATAAAATGTAATAAATTGGAATCTCCATAAAAAAAATTAATCATATATAATTATAAATCAACCGGGTCAATTGGGTAAAGCGGGTCAAAATTACCGGGTCAATCGGGTCACCGGGTCGAAACCCAGATTACCCCGAAAGTTTTCGGGTTCGGGTCAGAAAAAAAAATTTGGGTTAAAATTTTCGGGTTCGAGTCAGAAATTTTCCGGACGTTTGGGTCGGTTCGACCGGGTCGGATTGTGTTTTGACAGGTTTACTAAAAATGAAACATTAAAGAATAGGTGTATAATTGTCTTTTCATATTAAATTAATTGATGTTTAACAAGAAAAGAGGTATGAGTGGTTAGTTACAAACAACCAATATTTAATGGGTGGTTATTTGACAATTTTTGAATGAAGGGTGGTTATTTGCAAACAACAATGAATAATGAGTGGTTTTATGCATTTTCGCCTATCATTTATTTTAATACTTATCGGCCAATGAAATGAAATGAACCATAAAAATGGACTATGGTATTGGACCAGACGATTTTCACCGCTTCCAAACAAGCTTGGTGATCTTCGTAAGCAAGCTGAGCAGTTTCGCTCAGAACTCTGTGAAGATGTAATGATGTATTAAGATTTGAAGAAGCCCATCCTGGAAGCCAAGGCAAACTATGAGCGTGGAAGATTGGCATAGAGTTTATCAGGACCAGGGGCGGCCCCAGGGCGGCTGCCCCACCCTTCGACCCACGTGTCCCGGGGTTTGGAAAAAAAAATAAAAAATAATTTATATATATACAAGTGTTGTAATAAGTAAAGCTATGATGAATATAGAATCAGTTAGTCTATTTTGCTTAGTTGGTTGGTGGGAAGGAAGGAAACTAACCTTAGACCAAAGGTTGGGGGTTCAAATCCTACTAGCCTCATTTTTTAAACCCCATAAAATTGGTGAAATTCGCCTCCCTCAAAAAAGTTTTTTTTATTCTTTGTTCAACTTGCACTTACTCTCTATGTTTCTACCCCTTATTTAATTATGTTCCCACTTCTCGAGCTCCCTACTATAAACAAATTATCTAGCTATAAACTAATTAAACCCCATAAAATTGGTGAAATTATGATTTGATTATGAGAATAAATTTTGTGAAATTTTCATTAGAGTTTTGATTTTGAGAATAAATTTTGTGTTTTAATTATTGTGTATGTGATTTTGAGAATGAAATTTATGAATTGAATTTGGGGTTTCTGAATTGAATTTGTAAAGCTTTATGCAATATTTGTATTTTCGTAACCTACATATTCAAATCACAATTTCTATCATGTCTTTGGGAACCAAAAGATATTATAAAGTTGGTGAGTTTACAATCCTAGCTAATATGCAAAAGCCTTGAATTTAACATGATTGAATTTCGATAAGTTTACACTCCTAAATATGACAAATGCCTGAATTTCAAATGAATGACGAGAAACAACTATCACAGCAACAAAGCAAATGTAAGCCTACTTTTCTATAATCCACTGCTAAGTTGAAAATCGTAGCTTAGGTAAAGGAGTTTATTCAAGGCCAATATCTCAGTACACACTAGAAAATTTCGCCCCACCTTTCAGAGGATTCTGCGGCCGCCACTGATCAGGACAATAACTCAACTCAACTATATTTGAAATGCCATATTTTTAGTCATAAAAATGCATACTTTGGCCACCAAAATCCCCAATTCGACATATAGCAGATCCACAGATTGAATTGGATCCACAATTTATGAGGAGAAGAACCCTAATCCCCCAATTTTGCCAAATTATTACGCTTTCTCCACAAATTTCACAAATTGGCATACGCAGCACAAACCCTTACCCCAAACAAGCACCGCCCACTCCTTTCGCCGGCAGCCCCCACTCGTCGGCCCACCGTCACCGCCGCGGTGAGGCATCCCGTCACTATTAACTCTCTGTCGCAGTCGGAGGTGGTCCCTCTCTACCTTCGTCGCTTCACTCTCTCTCGCTTCCACTCCCTCCGTCGTTCATCACTGGCCATGGTACGATTCTTTTCTGCACAGCTCTCTATCTCGCCTTGTCCTGTTTCTTTGTCTTCTGCGCATTTTCTGTATTGATAGCTTTCAGTAATGACTGTAACATCGAGAATGTCTTCTACAGTTAACATCAGAAAACTCTCTTCTTTTACCTCCCATGGTGCTGCAAGGACTGCACTCCACAGATTCCTTCCAATTGATTGCAAATCTGGCAAAATTAACATCAATGATGCCCACAACTTGACAGTTTCGGATTTGCGCACTTCGAATTAGCACTTCTAGTCAGAAAGATTATATTTTATTGATTTACAAACATTTAAGAAGCACACACAAACAATTCAAGTACAAAACCCAACATAATAAGACCAAATACACTAACCCTTGTACATTTATGTTTACACTTTCGATCACAACACTCAGATTTAAGTTGAAGTCTTGTGAGGAAGGATGCGAATCGGAAGCCCCTTTGCAGGCATCGGCAATGGATCCACTATTATTTTCTCGTCGGCAATCAGTTTCTCCCATTTGAACCTCTTGACCACATGATGCATAAACACTAGTATTTCAAGCCGAGCGTACTCTTTTCCAGGGCACATCCTAGGCCCTCCGCCAAACGGGACATATGTGTAAGGTGCGGGTCCATTACCGTCAAACCTACTAGGGTCGAATCTCTCAGGGTCAGGGAAATACTCTGCGTTCCGATGAGTTGAATTCGCACTCCAATATAACTACATTCAAGATAAAAACATCGTCACCCTTAAGAACGAAAACACAAAATCGAAAGTGAATATGAAGATATCTCAAATGTATACCTTCCACCCTTTCGGAATTCGAAAACCAGAGAATGTAAAATCATGTAGAGCTTCCCTAAAGGCTCCTTGTAAAGGAGGAGCAAGCCTCATTACTTCACAAGCCACATTCCATGAGTACTTCATCTTCTGAATATCTTCCCATTTCAACATCTCCCCTTCCCCTTTTGCCATTGCAATCTCCATTTGCTCTGGATCAATCAAATTAGACCTTTACATTCGAAGAAATTGATGACAACAAAAGAGCCAATCGATGGGAAGGTACTTAATTTACCTTTGTAGACCCGATCATAGACATCCGGAAACTCGGCCAGGTACTTGACCGTGAAGGTAATGGCAGCGCTTGCAGTGTCGTGGCCACCGATGAGCAGGCCGAGGATCTTATCAGCAATATCGTCCTCGTTCATGAACGCCTGCTCTCCTTCTCCGCCCTCAATGGGGGTAGTGAGCATGTGAGAAAGTATGTCTTGGGTGGGAGTGGCTTTGCTCTCGCCCAAATCAACCTTCCTTTGCCTTATGACCTCTTTGAGCTCCTTCCTGATGAAGTTTGCACACTTGATGGCTCGGTTGAATGGCGTTCCAGGGAGGTCGATCGGGATGGTTATGATGCCGGAGGCCAGGTGGTTGAACTGCTCGGAAAACCGCCCGATGTGGTCCGGATCTTCTAGGCTTAGGAATAGCTTGCAAGCAAGCCAAAATGTGTACCTGCAGGTATCCAGTATTATTCGAATTGAATTCTGTAGAGACGATTGTGAGTTAGTTAGGAAACGTCGTCGTTTGTACAAGTCAAGTGCACAGATTACCTTTGGTGTGTAGGATAGGATGGGTGTTAGTGCAGGTTTAATATAAATAGGCAGTTTAGTCTAACAGATTGTAAGTTTTGGGTTTCTAATTCAATACTAGAAAATTTCCAAATCTGATTTCTCTCTAAGCTGAACACCTCCATTGTAGGTGTTCGTTCAGTTTCAATTTACGGTGAGATCTAGAGTTCATATGCAAAATCAATATAGACCCAAATCCATCACCCGCTCCCCCATCACCCACTTTTTTGCGAGATTTCACCTGCAAAATTAATGCGGATAAAACGGATAGAGCGGGTATCCGCGGGATATTTCCGGCCCTAATCCCAACCAGTGCCAGGGATTTAATTTAGGGGCCTAAATTTTGTTTTGAGGGAATTTTTTTATGTATATATTACTGTAAAAAAAAAAAAGGATTTTTTTGCTTAAATATATTGGAAAAATCGTAAATTTGTTTTTTTAAATAGTTATTTTAAGTGAAAACAACCAAGATAAAAAAATTTTGAGAAATTTATTTTTTGTATTTATATATAAAAAAGATTTTTTTTGCTACAGTATATTGAAAAAATATTAAATTTGTGCTTTAAATAAGTGGGGGAAAAATAAAAGAAACAAAATTATAAAAAAATAAAACTAAAGAAATTTGAACCCATGACTCTGTTTACACATTCATTCCCTACAAACTAAGCTAAGTTATTCAGCCACCTTGAGCCCCTCCTTGGATCCACCTTTGTACCCGACTCCATTTGTCCAGCAAAGGATGTCGTTTGACTTGTTAGTACGTTTTTAAAAAGTTAAAAAAAATATAATCTTTTTAATTATTTTTTAATTAATTTAATAAGGTATTAATTATTTAAAAATTTGATATTTTATATCTCTCTGAACAAAAATAATTGTCATTTAAGGTTTGACAATAGGTTTTAAGAAATGATATTTTATTAAATGTTCATTCATCTTTTAAGTCAATCAATAAACAATTTGAGAAAATATCAGCCAACAAAGACGAGTTTAAAGAAAAATCTCATAACTCAATGCTAGTTATTGTTTAAAGAACTTAAAACGACATTTAAAATTGATCGGAGGGAGCAACTTTTAGCTCCTACAAAACATGCTGAAAAGTCAAACATCTCTTATTGAACGGAGGAAGTTATTAACGAAAACCGAATAACCGAGAAAATGTGATTCATTACCTCTTGGCAAGAGGAAAGACAATGACCTCCTCTTTATCCTCCCAAGACTCAACAAAGTGTTTGCGAGCAATGCAATCCATAACACCGATGTACCTTTGGAGTGCCTCGGGCTTAAGGAACTGCGGCAACATCCTCCGCATCTTCCTTGCCTCCTCCTTCGAGCCCGTCTGCTTTGAAGACGGAAACACCTTCTCCACCGCGGAAGGCCACCAAGCCTCCACCAGCTTGTTCTCATTCGAGAACAAGAAGCGGTTGCCCTGGGCCCCACAAAACACGGCCATCCCACTCTCCCCAAGAATACTCGTCCTGAAGCACTGTCGTGAATACTTCTCCATCCTGTCAAACACAAACCTCTCCGGGTTGCCCTTCCACCCAGTCGAGAGGAACTCCAGGGTCTCCCCTATGAAGGGCCACCCAGTCTTCCCCGGGGGCAAATCAGAGGAACTATGCTCACTCCTCTGATTGTTGAGGAGGAGGAGGTTAAGGGCAAGGAGGACGATGGCGACGAACCCTGAAAGAATGCTTGTAAGGAAGAACTCCATTTCTTGTAATTTGTTTGATTCTTTGTTTCTTTAACGTTTGTGTGTTTTTGTTGAGATGGAAGTGTTGAGGAAGAGGTATATATATTGCGGTGGGCGTTTGATTTTATGTCATGAAGATCTTAGAATATGTATAATATATATTATTGATTTATTTTATTATAAAGGTCAATTCACCATTAGATGTTGATGTATATGTGGTTAGAAACTTTGTATGCTACCAACCAGTGCAGAATTTATATTAGATATTGCCATATATACATAATCGGATTTGCTACTCATTTTATATTAGCGTATATAGCACACGAATTATACATCTGGAAATTTGGATTCGATCTCAGCCAGAATCCATATAATATTCCGTATGCATACAATATATTCAGTTACTACTGGGGTAGGTCTCGTCCGTATACGGATAATAATTAATATAATATTATAAATAATTTAGGTAGTTTTCAATAAATAAATAATTTAAATATAAACCATTTTTTCACCAAAAAATAATATAGATACAAATAAATTTGTTCTACGGATTATAAAAAATCTAAATATCTTTTATTTAGATTCTCTCAAAATATAAATACAATTCTCATTTATAAGGTAATTTTTTTAATCTACCATTAATTGAATCTCATGTAATTCCATAGATAATTGTTTTTTAAAAATATATTAATATTGTTTTTTTATGAAATATATAGTATATATTTATTACGTTAGTTTTCTAAAATATCTATCTACGGATTAATTTTTTTCCACCAAAAATAATCTACATATAAATAAAATAGCAATTATCTAATACTATATATTTTTCTATTAATATTTTGGTAAGTATGAATATGAAATATTTTTTATTTATATTTATGTCAATTAACTAAAATATCAATATAAAAAGATAGATTGTGGCATATATAACTTTCTATAAACTATGATAACATATTTTTTTTTCCTTGAATAGGTAAATAAAGAGCGGCCATTCGGGGTTCGAACCGGGGACCTATGGGTACTACTAGACCTGTCAAAACACAACCCGACCCGGTGACCCGACCCGACCGACCCGAAAAATTTCTGACCTGAACCCGGAAATTTCGACCCGGATTTTTTTTTCGACCCGAACCCGAGAAACCCGAAATTTTCCGGGTGATCTGGGTTTCGACCCGGTGACCCGATTGACCCGGTAATTTTGACCCAATTAACCCGATTGACCCGGTTGATTCATAATTATATATAATTAAATTTTTTTATATATAATTAAAATTTATCACAAAATTATCAAATCATAATTTTTTTAATTTAAAAAAGAAAAAATTGACAAACCCGAAATTGACCCGAAACCCGGTCAAACCCGAGTTCGATTCAACCCGAAAAACCCGAAACCCGTTTTACCTGAAACCCGAAGTGACCCGACCCGAATGACCCATTTGACAGGTCTAGGTACTACCCACAAGTCATTTCCGGTGAGCCATTTCGGAATGGTTTTATTATTTTTTTCCCTAAAATCAACTACAACGCGCCACATAGGACGCTATGCATCGATTTTAGTATATGTATATGTATATATGTATATAGATAATAATATAAAATTAGTATGCATTTGAATATTTTGCTCACGAAAATGACAGACAAGGAAAAAAAGGATCGAGACTACCTAAAAGAAAATGTGTATTACTCAATCTTCAATTAAGTGCGGCTTTTTCTGCATTTTATTAATTCGTTCGCCAAAATGTATATTATTACTATTACTAAATATATATAATTACTACTACTTAATATTAATATTAAGAAAATCAATTAAATATATTATTACTATTATTATTTTCTCATTGTTATGACCTTGAATAGGTAAATAAAGAGCGGCCATTCCGGGATTCGAACCGGAGACCTATGGGTACTACCCACGGTCCTTTCCGGTGAGCCATTCCGGAATGGTTTCTCATTGTTATGACCCGTAGGTCGAATAGGCGGAAACTAAGCTTCCATTGGAAAGAAAGAGAGATTGACAGAGAGAAAAGGAGAGGGAGAAGATAGTTCAGAACCTCTTACCCTTTCTTCTTCTCCTTATTCCTCCTCTGAATTCTCTCTTTCTCCACTCTTTTCCTTCTCAAATCACCATTGAAACACCTATCGACCTTCGGGTCATAACACTCATCTATTATATTGCTCTTTTTTATAATAAAATATTTAATACAGAGTATGTAATTTTTCAACACATTTTTTAAATAGGTAAAACTCTATAAAGTATTAACTTTTTTAATAATTAGTTTTTATAATTTCATAGATAATAGTATTAATAAGTACTCTCTCCTTTAATTAAAACATACCATTTTAGAGATTTGCACTTTTAAGAAAATAAATTAAATTACACTTATATCCCTAATTATTACTGTACTTTTTCACTTTATGAAAAAATATAATTAATATCTTTATTTGTTGGTAATATTATCTCCAACAAATTCTTTATTTTGATCATTTTGGAGTTTTTGGAGAATTTAAGGGTTTTTTTAGTCGAACAGATTTATCATCTCATTCCCCAAAATGGAGAAGTAAGAGTAAAAGTAGTCTAAAAAATATGTATTTTATTTTTCCAATTTAGAGAAATTTTGAGGAAGTTATTGGAGATGGTATAAGGTAATTTTGTAAAGCAAATATCAAATACCCAAAATGACATCTTTTTCTTAACAAGATTCACTCAAAATGATACAGTATAATTTTTAATGGATGGATTATCAAATTATAAAATAATTCCTAAAATTTGTTTGAAGATCCCCTTGGAGAAAAATCGATCATAGCCTTTTCCTTATTAGGTGTCTGGACAATGAGAAATAAAATTTTATTCCATGAAAATGACAGCACAAACATTACTGAATGAGTGAAGTACATTAATTAGCTTTACAAGGATAATTGGAAAAAATCGCAGGTTGAAGACCTAGAGGCCGATACAACTATACTCCCTCCGTCTCAAAATACATGTCTTTTTAGAACGGAGCAGTGGAATTAAGAAGTATATTAAGTGTAATGATTAGATGTAAAAAGTAGATTAAGTGTAATGATTAGGCTTTGATATTAGAGTATTTGTTTTTTGTTTTTTTTTTTAAATTTGTGAGGGAGAGTAGGGGTGATGTAAAAATTAGAGAAATGATTAGATGTAAAAGTAGGTTAAGTGTAATTATTAAATTTAAAAAGACATGTATTTTTGACAAAATTTTATGGGCTAAAAAGACATGTATTTTATTTGAGACGGAAGGAGTAACAATTATGAAAACAAACCAGAAGAGGGCCAGACAAAAGACATCGGTAAAATGGGAGAAGCCTGCTATGGGTTATGCCAAACTAAACATTGATGGAGCTAAGATAGCATCTGGTTTTGCCGCCTCTGGCTTTGTTTTATGGGATAGCGCTGGAGTCGTTCTTTTCTGTGGTGTGCAGCGACAAGGAAAAGTGTTCTCGGTTCAAGCGGAATGTCTCGGTCTCTTGACTGGATTGATGAAAGCGAGACATTCCACAAATACGGTGCTTTCAACGAAAATTACAAGTGGAGAAATCACTTCAAGGTCTTGATTCGGGCTCACTAGATCTATTAGGCTTTAATTGATTGTTTTGTCGTGATCTCCGTTAGTAAGTTACCGATAACTTTTATATAGTTAGAAATGAAATAATATAAAAATTAATATTTTATATAGTTTTTAACTATTTATAAAAAAATTAAAATTTAAAAGATGTGTTTTAATTATCGGAGGACAGTATATATTTCAGAGAAACTTCAAAGTGAAAGGCAAAGCGAAAGGGAAATGTAAAGGCTCGGATTTTTAAAAATATTAATTTTTGGAAAAAGAAAATCAAAATGAATTTAAAATAAATTCCGGCCCAATTTTCGATTTAAATATCAATTCCGTCTTTCATTTCGGGTTTTGAACGATCAATCAGCGGGAATTTAAATTCCCGACCCGAGCTCTCAATTCCGTCATATTCCGAATCCTTATCCATCCAACTCACCCTACTCTAGTTCGGGAAAATCCTATCCTCTTCTTTCCTCCCTCCACTCTTTGACTCCCTTAATTTAGCAAACAAACAACACATTACTCTTTACAAAAATGAGACCTCTTTTGTTGAAATTTGACCATTGAAAATCAGCCCATCCACTTGCTACCCCCCCCCCCCCCTCCTTCTCTCTCGGCAACCACTGTCAAAAAAAGAAAAGAGGCAAGCTTGGCTCCCCTTGAGCTCCATTCCACCTCCACCGCCACACCACCGTCACCACCTCCACCGCTGTCGCACCACCTCCTCCCCGGAGCACCGCCGTCGTCACCACACCTCCACCACCTCCTCGCCACTGCGCCACCAGCAACCACCAGGGTCAGCCAAGCACCTCCTCCGCCCTGTTCTCCGTTTCGCCTTGGTAAGGCTTCGTTCCGCTCGCTCTTCCTCTCTTTCACCTTGTATCAATCCAAGATTCCGCCTTTCACCTTCCCCACCTCTCCCAGGCACTTCTAGTTCGAAGAATCAGCCCCGGCGCGCCTGGAGACAGCCTCTCGGAGCTCCGCTTCGGGCATCGAGTTGCCCTCGGTGAGCCTTCTCCCTTTCTTCTTCTCCCCTTTCTTTTTGTCTCGTGTGTGTGTGGGTCCGCGTCGGAGATGTCGGGTGGCCGGAGCCCGGAGCACCGCCGCCGGAGCTCCCCTCCTCCCTCTCCTTTCTTCCACCGCCGTTCTGGGCATCTCCCCTGTTTTCTTTCTCTGTTCGGCCAAAGGAGGAAGAAGAAGTGAGGCAGTGGGGCCTCCCTCTTGCCGCATCAGCCCACACCCCACTCCTGGGCCCCGCTTTTTTTTAACACCTCACCCGGGTCCCCCCTCCCTTTCCTATTTCTTCTAAACCCGGTCTTTTGTTTTAAAGGAAGGAATAGAGAGTTTAGGTATTTTGGGCCTAATTCAACTGGGCCGAGTTTGGTATGTTGGGCCTATTTTTTTTGGTCTTCAGGTTGGGCTTTAATAGAAGGAAAAGGGCTCGGTTTGGGTTCCATTAAATAGGGGTCCGGTTTGTGTAAATATGAGGCCGGTTTGGTCTATTAAAAATAAGGGGCCGGTTTGGGTTTTTGTAAAATAAGAGGGTGTGTTTTGGTAATTTAAAATAAAGTAAGGTTGGATTAGTAATTTAAAAAGGGATGTTTTGATTTAATGAATATTGTTGGGATTTTATAAATATTTTATAAAGATGTTAAAATAAAAGATGTTAGAAGTAGTATGTAAAATTATTGGGATTTAAATATAAAATGTTGTTTTGAGATTTAAGATATAATATTGTGGTGATTTATTATTTGTGGTTAAATGTTATATGATTATGTTGAAGATGTGCAATTATATGCTAAGTAAGATTGTGAGATGATGGCATGCAAATTGGTCAAGTATGAATTGGAATTGTCTTAAGTTGATGAATTGGAGAATTATATTGAGTATGGTTGTGAGATGTTGAGATGATAGATTACGAGATAAGGTTGATGTTATGAAAATGATGTTGTGACGGTTATCATGTTAAGTTGTGAAGTTGTGTGTGTGATAATTCTATGCTTTGTGTGCCTTAGAGATAGACTCATTGATGTGCTTATACTTGTTAGGTGACCATCTGTGACGTGTCGGATTTCATATTGCCTGGTTGATTGCCTTTTGCTGTTCTGCGATACCAGGTAAGTCTCTTCGGAGCTTACTCAGATTGAATAGAGCTATTCCCTGCTTTAGGTGCATGATATACTAGGTGTTGCATTCATGATCAGCATGCCATGTAGTACCATGCTAGGTTGCATTGATCGTTGAGCATTCTATTTCTCTATGTGTATGTAAACAGAACGGCCGTTATCTGTGAAGTAACTAGAGTCATTGCTAGGGTTATAGGACGACCTAGTCTCATCGGGTCCCGTCCTGAGTCAATCGAGTCATGTACTTCCTTATATTATGAGATGCCTGCGGGCTTTATTGTGGAGCGGGTTAGGCATGCGTGCCGCCCTATTATGAATGAATGCATTCACGAGCTGGCCAGTCTCCGCCCTATCGGAAGGGGGTGGAGGTAGGAGAGGGACATACCACTTGGTATTCTGTGCTAAGGCCTTATCATTATTATGTACTTGATCTTAGGAGCATGTTAGTGTGTTATTATTCCGCCATGCATCTAGAAGCATCTTTGCTAGGTATAGCGTATATGTGTGCTTATGGTTGGGATGCAGAGCTAAAGTGGGCATCGATCTGATCCCGCCCCATATCAATGTTTTTAGGTATTATTTATGTTCATCCTATCGGTGCTGTTTGCATATTGCGCGGGTCATTTTGTCGGCGGAGAGTGAGAGCTGGAGTTATAGACTTCACCAGACTCTGATTATATTTTTGGATTTACACTTTAGACTCCGTTTTGACCCGGCTCTGCCGTGGCACCCTCTTGTATTACACTTGTTTTCGCTAGCCGCATTATTTCTGATTTCCACGCTTAGACTTACGACAGGTACAGGGGACTTCCCCGGGGATTCCAACGATCCCTTCGATTTTGGGTATGAAATCCCTCTTTGAAAACATTAAAGTAGGTTTTGAAACCTTCAACCTGTACTCGGGGCGCAAGGTCCTAACGAGGGGTTTAATCCCTCGAAACGTAACTCGGGAATCATAATCCCGGGCCGTTACAAAGGGGTATCAGAGCTGAGGTTTTGCAATCCGAGTATGATAGGTTGAAGTGGTTTTGAAAATGGCCCAAGGTTTCAAATTGTTTTCAAGTGGTTTTCAAATTGTTTCCAAGGGGCAAAATGAATTTAATTGGACCTAAGCATAGATTAATCAATTATGAATGGCAATCTCGTGGGGTAGAGACTATGCGATAGGCATCCCTTATGGATGTAGAATTCGGGGAAGGTAGGCAAAATACTAGCTTCTTTTACAGATGGGTTGTGAAGACTCCAAGGAACTCGAGGGTTGGAGTAAAATGGGTTAGGAGACCGTGAGGTATTTGCCCCTCCGGTTAGCCGTCCCCCGAAGGGCGGCATAGATCGTCTCTGTGCTTGTATGTCTTCAATTCAATTGGGCCTGAGGGCGATCCTCCTTGAAGAGGGTCATATTGAATCGTTGAGTGCTTCTGTGCTGAGTGATATAATTATTGTTATGTAGCAAGTATGGTCGACACGAGACGTGGCTTAGATGGGCGTGGGGGTAGGGCGCGTCGCGGCAGGGGACGCCCTCGTTGAGTTGCTGCTGAGAACGCTGAGGAGCGAGTTTCGCCACCGCGAGCTTATGACCGGGTGCCAGCTTCCCCGGAGACTAGGATTGGGCAGCTAGAGGCAGCGCTTCATGATATTCTGAGCGAGGTACGTGGAGGGGCTCGATCTACGGCGCCGGCGCCAGAGGTCCCAGTCCAGCAGCCAGCCGAGCCTGTGGTCGATGCGTGCCCTGAGAAGCGCATCGATTGGGTCAAGAGGGTTGCTCAGTGTAGTCCGCCGACCTTCGCGGGAGGCGTCAGAGATGACGTGGAGAGATGGCTGCGTGATATGGAGGGGTTATTTGACCATGTTGATGTACCTATCTCTGAGAGACAGAGACTTGCTGCTGGACTTCTACGGGAGGACGCGAATGCTAGGTGGTTTGTCTGCAAGAAGGAGCGGAGCGAGTGGACCTATGACGACTTCAGATCCCTGATGATGAGAGAGTACTGTCCACCAGGGATACAGATGGCTAGGGAGGTATCTTTTATGCGCGGCACCTATGACCGGTCGGCTTCAGTAGCTGCTATCGTTCGCCAGTTCAAGAGCGAGCTGATATACTGCGATCACCTGTGTCCATCAGACGAGAGTCGGATCCGTTTGCTGTCTATGAGATTGCCGCCTCCTGTACTTCTGCATGCGTCCAGCTTGGGAGCTGTCAGCTTTGACCGATTTCTGGAGGTCATCCTTATGTACGATCAGCAGAGGATTCTGTGTGAGACTTCCTACTCTGTTGTTCGCCCTGAGGCGAAGAGGGCGCGTCCAGCTGACCCCCGTGGAGATGACAGATCTAGGAGAGGAGCGTTTAGAGGAGGATATCACGGAGCTGCACAGAGAGCACCCCCAGTTCAGACTTCTTATGGAGGAGATGCCAGGGTGAGGACCTGTCATGGGTGTTTCGGGAGGGGCCACTACATTGCTTCTTGCCCAGACCGCTCGACTGTCTGCTATACCTGTGGTACTATGGGGCACCGAGCTGCTATATGCCCTCAGAGTCGTGGAGCCCCAGCTACTGCACAGCCACCGAGACTTCCTGCGGCTCCTCAGCCACCACTGCTGACATATCCCCAGGGCCAGGGACGAGGTGACCCTTCCGGCAGAGGCCGAGGCGGAGGTAGAGGTTCTGGACGTGGAGGTAGAGGACCATCTGGGTCCGGTCAGGGTCGTGGATCATCGTCTGTAGGACCGTCAGGGTCAGGGTATGATCGTGGCCAGAGTTCGGGAGGTCGAGGACCAGGATTACCCCCACCGCCCCGCGTATTTCAGATGCATGCTGATGACCGCTCAGCCCCGACTTCCGCAGGTACGATATTCTTCCATGATGAGTGCCTATCTATCTTGTTTGACACTGGTGCGACTCACTGCTTTATAGCAGAGGCGTGCGTGGCCAGGCTGAGCCTGAGCTGCACGAGTGGTTCACCCCTTACTATTGGTCTGGCGGATGGGGCCAAGGTTAGGACGAGTCGTGAGATTTTAGGGTGCCCCATTCGGATAGGTGAGCGAGAGTGGCCTACCGACCTTATAGTTATGCCATTGAGGATGGATGATCTCATCCTGGGTATGGACTTCATGGACCACTACGGGGCTATCATCAACTTGCGGACGAGGACAGTGTCGATTTTGGCATCTGACGGGACCGAGCACCAGGTTTGGGGGAGCGACCCCAAGAGGAATGGATCACTCATCAGCGTAGTCAGAGCCGTCAGACTTTTAGACCAGGGTTGCGTCGGGTATTGGTGTTATGCTTTAGAGGTGGATCGCACGCACCCCAGTATATCAGATGTTCCCGTTGTCAGAGACTTCGCAGATGTGTTTCCAGAGGAGCTGCCAGGACTTCCCCCGCCGAGAGAGGTCGACTTTGCGATTGAGTTGGAGCCAGGCACCAGGCCTATCTCGCGAGTTCCTTATCGCATGGCACCGACGGAGATGGCCGAGCTGAAGGCTCAGCTAGAGGAGCTAGCTGAGAAGGGCTACATTCGGCCTAGTGCATCGCCTTGGGGAGCGCCAGTGCTATTCGTCAAGAAGAAGGATGGGTCGCTGAGACTGTGCATCGATTATCGAGAGCTGAACCGGGCGACGGTGAAGAACCGTTATCCTCTTCCCCGGATTGACGATCTGATGGATCAGCTGCAGGGCGTCGTGGTCTTCTCGAAGATCGATTTGAGGTCGGGCTATCACCAGCTGAGGGTGAAGCCAGAGGATGTTCCGAAGACCGCTTTTCGGACCCGCTATGGTCACTACGAGTTCGTGGTCATGCCGTTTGGGCTGACCAATGCACCAGCCGCGTTCATGGAGCTCATGAACCGAGTGTTCATCGACTTCTTGGACAAGTTTGTCGTCGTCTTCATCGATGACATCTTAGTCTACTCGAGGAGTAGAGAGGAGCACGAGGAGCATTTGAGGATTGTGCTAGAGACGCTGAGGAAGCATCAGCTGTATGGGAAGTACAGCAAGTGTGAGTTCTGGCTCACAGAGGTGGCTTTCTTAGGCCACGTTATTTCAGCTGAGGGAGTTGCCGTGGATCCGGCAAAGATTGATGCCATCGTTGCTTGGGAGGTGCCCAAGAATGTCAGAGATATCCGCTCATTCCTGGGATTGGCTAGTTACTACAGGAGGTTCGTCCAGGGTTTCTCGAGTATTGCTAGACCGATGACGCAGCTGCTGAAGAAGGACGTCCCCTTCGAGTGGAGTTCAGATTGTCAGGCCAGCTTTGAGCTTCTAAAGCAGAAGTTGACGACTGCTCCGGTGTTAGCTCTGCCGGATGGGACAGAGGACTTCGTTATCTACACAGATGCTTCGCATTCCGGCTTGGGCTGTGTTCTGCATCAGAGAGACCGGGTCATCGCTTATGCTTCGCGTCAGTTGAAGCCTGCAGAGGTGTCTTACCCCATCCATGATTTGGAGTTGGCAGCCGTGATTCACGCTCTGAAGATCTGGAGGCATTATCTGTATGGTATTTCTTGCAAGGTGATGACGGATCACAAGAGCTTGAAGTACATTTTCACACAGAAGGAGCTCAACATGCGTCAGAGACGATGGTTGGAGCTTCTGAAGGACTATGACTTGGACATAGTCTACCATCAAGGGAAGGCCAATGTAGTGGCAGATGCGTTGAGTAGGAAGACTCATCATGAGGTGGCAGTTGAGAGGCTTACAGCTCGGCGAGATTTGCAGAGAGATCTGTTGAGATGCTGCTTTGAGGTGTGGATTCAGCGAGATCGCGGGCAGTTGTCGTTCTTGGAGGTGCAGGCAGAGTTGTCAACAGAGATTCGGCAGGGTGAGGCAGATTGTCCAAAGATTGCAGTTCTGAGAGAGCGGATGGCTCAGGGCAGATTCAGAGAGCTTGTAGAGAGAGCAGACGGGATGCTGACCTTCCAGGGCAGAGTTGTAGTTCCATCGACGTCAGATTTGAGGTAGAGGATCATGCAGGAGGCTCACTCCACCCCTTATTCTGTCCATCCAGGGACGAATAAGATGTATCAGGATCTGAGGAGGAGTTATTGGTGGCAGAGGATGAGAGCAGACATCACAGAGTTCGTGACCAGATGTCAGGTTTGTCAGCAGGTTCGGATTGATCACCAGAGGTCGGGAGGACCCGTCCAGTCACTTCCAGTTCCCGAGTGGAAGTGGACGGATATCTCCATGGATTTCGTCACTGGGCTGAGGCGAGACGTCAGAGGATTTGATGCTATTTGGGTCGTGGTCGACAGGTTGACCAAGTCGGCCCATTTCATAGCTATTCAGGAGACATGGCCAGCATCGAAGTTAGCAGACGAGTTCATTCGCCAGATTGTGAGGCTTCATGGAGTACCAGAGAGGATCGTATCTGATCGAGATGGGCGCTTCACCTCGAGGTTTTGGCAGCAGGTTCAGGAGAGTTTGGGCTCCAGATTGCATTTCAGTACGACTTATCACCCGCAGACAAATGGCCAGAGCGAGAGGATGATTCAGACGTTGGAGGACAAGTTGCGATCGTGCGTCTTGGATTGGGGTGACCATTGGGTCAAGCACCTACCGCTAGTGGAGTTTTCCTACAACAACAGCTACCACGCGTCGATCGAGATGGCCCCATATGAGGCTTTGTATGGGAGGCGATGCAAGTCGCCGGTTTGCTGGGACGAGCCTGCAGATACAGTTCCGTCGTTGCCCGAGATGGTCAGAGAGACAGTTGATAAGGTTGGTCGCATCCGAGAGCATATGAGGGTAGCCCAGGATCAACAGAAGAAGTATGCGGACAGACGGAGGACCGAGCTTGAGTTTGAGGTAGGCTCGCATGTATGGCTTCGAGTTTCGCCCACCAGGGGAGTTCGACGGTTCGGCATCAAAGGGAAGTTGAGTCCGAGGTTCATTGGCCCATTTGAGATCCTAGAGAGAGTCGGTGTGGTAGCCTACCGTTTAGCCTTACCTCCATCCTTGGTCGGCGTCCATGACGTCTTTCATGTCTCCCAGCTCCGTCAGTATATTCCCGACCCTAGTCATGTCCTTGACCACTCAGACCTTCACATCGAGCCTGACCATACCTTTGTAGAGCGTCCGGTGAGGGTCCTCGACCGTCGCGTCAATAAGCTTAGGAACAGGGAGGTTCCTTTGCTTCTGGTTCAGTGGTCTAGGAGGAGCCCTGAGGAGGCCACCTGGGAGACCGAGGAGAGCATTCGGGCTAGCTATGGAGATGTCTTAGATGAGCTACTTGCGTCCTATGTTGAGCCGAGCGTAGACATTACCTTGACCTCTCGAGTGCGGTGAGTATGCCTAGTTAGTGGTTGGGATTGGTTAGTGGTGTCTCTTTGATTGCGTGCTTATGCTTGGTAGTTGTGTGCAGATCCTTGGTGATATGATGTGATGAGCCTCGATAATATGATGATGTGCTAGATATTATGGTATGTGAATGACTTTGATGTGCTATAATCTTCTGTTTATCTTGAGATTATGATCATTCTTCTATATCCATGATGCCTAATATTAGAAATGCTAGAGATTGAATTGTGGAATTTTGATTTGACTCGGAACCTAGGAAGAGAATGCGGGATTAGCCTTTAGAGGTGGATGTTAGAATGATTGGGAAATTGGGAATGCCTTGTTTAATGTCGAATTTAAAGAATTTCAAACGGTGATTTGAGAAGGAACATAGATTTTGAGAAAACTATTCCAACCCGAGTTTTCATTATGACGCCCCACGAAGTGGATACAAGCATGTATGGGGGCACCTGTAGATCGCTTGCTAAGACCTAGCGGAGATGTCATGATGGTTTTCGAGTTATGGTATGCCCGAGGAGTCGGAGTGGGGTGTGGTAGGGGCCCCTACCACATCCTTACTACGACCGATTGGGAGTACTATGATCATGACGACGGTACTGTGAGATCTCATGGGGGCACTTATGAGGTACTTACGGGATCGATGACGTGATCCTTGGACTCACCAATTTCAACTTCATCCCTTACTTTAGAATAATTTTAGTCTCGGGGACGAGACTTGTTTTTAGAGGTGGATGATGTAAAGGCTCGGATTTTTAAAAATATTAATTTTTGGAAAAAAGAAAATCAAAATGAATTTAAAATAAATTCCGGCCCAATTTTCGATTTAAATATCAATTCCGTCTTTCATTTCGGGTTTTGAACGATCAATCAGCGGGAATTTAAATTTCCGACCCGAGCTCTCAATTCCGTCATATTCCGAATCCTTATCCATCCAACTCACCCTACTCTAGTTCGGGAAAATCCTATCCTCTTCTTTCCTCCCTCCACTCTTTGACTCCCTTAATTTAGCAAACAAACAACACATTACTCTTCACAAAAATGAGACCTCTTTTGTTGAAATTTGACCATTGAAAATCAGCCCATCCACTTGCTACCCCCCCCCCCTCCCCCTCCTTCTCTCTCGGCAACCACTGTCAAAAAAAGAAAAGAGGCAAGCTTGGCTCCCCTTGAGCTCCATTCCACCTCCACCGCCACACCACCGTCACCACCTCCCACACCACCTCCACCGCTGCCGCACCACCTCCTCCTCGGAGCACCGCCGTCGTCACCACACCTCCACCACCTCCTCGCCACTGCGCCACCAGCAACCACCAGGGTCAGCCGAGCACCTCCTCCGCCCTGTTCTCCGTTTCGCCTTGGTAAGGCTTCGTTCCGCTCGCTCTTCCTCTCTTTCACCTTGTATCAATCCAAGATTCCGTCTTTCACCTTCCCCACCTCTCCCAGGCACTTCTAGTTCGAAGAATCAGCCCCGGCGCGCCTGGAGACAGCCTCTCGGAGCTCCGCTTCCGGCATCGAGTTGCCCTCGGTGAGCCTTCTCCCTTTCTTCTTCTCCCCTTTCTTTTTGTCTCGTGTGTGTGTGGGTCCGCGTCGGAGATGTCAGGTGGCCGGAGCCCGGAGCACCGCCGCCGGAGCTCCCCTCCTCCCTCTCCTTTCTTCCACCGCCGTTCTGGGCATCTCCCCTGTTTTCTTTCTCTGTTCGGCCAAGGAGGAAGAAGAAGTGAGGCAGTGGGGCCTCCCTCTTGCCGCATCAGCCCACACCCCACTCCTGGGCCCCGCTTTTTTTTAACACCTCACCCGGGTCCCCCCTCCCCTTCCTATTTCTTCTAAACCCGGTCTTTTGTTTTAAAGGAAGGAATAGAGAGTTTAGGTATTTTGGGCCTAATTCAACTGGGCCGAGTTTGGTATGTTGGGCCTATTTTTTTTGGTCTTCAGGTTGGGCTTTAATAGAAGGAAAAGGGCTCGGTTTGGGTTCCATTAAATAGGGGTTCGGTTTGTGTAAATATGAGGCCGGTTTGGGTTTTTGTAAAATAAGAGGGTGTGTTTTGGTAATTTAAAATAAAGTAAGGTTGGATTAGTAATTTAAAAAGGGATGTTTTGATTTAATGAATATTGTTGGGATTTTATAAATATTTTATAAAGATGTTAAAATAAAATATGTTAGAAGTAGTATGTAAAATTATTGGGATTTAAATATAAAATGTTGTTTTGAGATTTAAGATATAATATTGTAGTGATTTATTATTTGTGGTTAAATGTTATATGATTATGTTGAAGATGTGCAATTATATGCTAAGTAAGATTGTGAGATGATGGCATGCAAATTGGTCAAGTATGAATTGGAATTGTCTTAAGTTGATGAATTGGAGAATTATATTGAGTATGGTTGTGAGATGTTGAGATGATAGATTACGAGATAAGGTTGATGTTATGAAAATGATGTTGTGACGGTTATCATGTTAAGTTGTGAAGTTGTGTGTGTGATAATTCTATGCTTTGTGTGCCTTAGAGATAGACTCATTGATGTGCTTATACTTGTTAGGTGACCATCTGTGATGTGTCGGATTTCATATTGCCTGGTTGATTGCCTTTTGCTGTTCTGCGATACCAGGTAAGTCTCTTCGGAGCTTACTCAAATTGAATAGAGCTATTCCCTGCTTTAGGTGCATGATATACTAGGTGTTGCATTCATGATCAGCATGCCATGTAGTACCATGCTAGGTTACATTGATCGTTGAGCATTCTATTTCTCTATGTGTATGTAAACAGAACGGCCGTTATCTGTGAAGTAACTAGAGTCATTGTTAGGGTTATAGGACGACCTAGTCTCATCGGGTCCCGTCCTGAGTCAATCGAATCATGTACTTCCTTATATTATGAGATGCCTGCGGGCTTTATTGTGGAGCGGGTTAGGCATGCGTGCCGCCCTATTATGAATGAATGCATTCACGAGCTGGCCAGTCTCCGCCCTATCGGAAGGGGGTGGAGGTAGGAGAGGGACATACCACTTGGTATTCTGTGTTAAGGCCTTATCATTATTATGTACTTGATCTTAGGAGCATGTTAGTGTGTTATTATTCCGCCATGCATCTAGAAGCATCTTTGCTAGGTATAGCGTATATGTGTGCTTATGTTTGGGATGCAGAGCTAAAGTGGGCATCGATCTGATCCCGCCCCATATCAATGTTTTTAGGTATTATTTATGTTCATCCTATCGGTGCTATTTGCTTATTGCGCGGGTCATTTTGTCGGCGGAGAGTGAGAGCTGGAGTTATAGACTTCACCAGACTCTGATTATATTTTTGGATTTACACTTTAGACTCCGTTTTGACCCGGCTCTGCCGTGGCACCCTCTTGTATTACACTTGTTTTCGCTAGCCGCATTATTTCTGATTTCCACGCTTAGACTTACGACAGGTACAGGGGACTTCCCCGGGGATTCCAACGATCCCTTCGATTTTGGGTATGAAATCCCTCTTTGAAAACATTAAAGTAGGTTTTGAAACCTTCAACCTGTACTTGGGGCGCAAGGTCCTAACGAGGGGTTTAATCCCTCGAAACGTAACTCGCGAATCATAATCCCGGGCCGTTACAGGAAGGGATCGACGCCTTAAATCAAGAAGTCGTGGACGAGTCTTTCTCGGTGGACAAAGAGAAATTGCAAAGTGACCATGAAGGGACCGACGACTCAGGCCACGAAATCGTCGAGGTCTTCGGTGAACAAGAAGTTCTGTATCCGAGAATTGAAACCGACGAGGATACCACAACGCAAGAGGTAATCTCTGACCTATCATTTACTGTCGAATCTACATTGAATCCCAGAATTGAATATGCATCGGAGAAAGTGACTAAAGATGATGAAATTTGCTTTGAAAATATGTTATGCACTAGGGAGTTAATGAGGTGTCGAAACCTTAATCTGAAGTTCATGAAGAATGGTCCGGAAACATTGCCCTTTGATAGGGGAGCTGATGTTAAATCGGGTAATGCACATGGGATTCCAAGTTGTGTTATGATTTTTGATCCGGGTGGAGAGCTGTTGTAGAACAACTATTGTTGTCATAGTTTTGCTTTTGCTACTGGGTTTGCTTGAGGTAAGCTGCTGTCGTGGATGTTTGGAATACTACCGGCCTATTACTTGTTAATTTGGGGAGTGTTGAACAAAAATGCGCGAATAATTGTAAAACATATTTTATTTAATTTTTTAGAATTTGAGTTCGACCCCTTTTGGTTATCCTCTTGATTCGAAGTCGTGTCGACACCAAGACTTGAGTGGTTTTGGTGATTTGGGCTGCACCTGAATTTTAACGGGTTGCCTACGTATCTCTTGGAAGAGAATCAAGCCTTACGTAGTTCAGAGTATTTAAATTGATTTTTATCTTTGGGTTTTGGTGATTGAACCCGACGAGCTTGAGCTTTTTTTTTTTTCGGGTGTCCTACGTACCCGTTTGGAACGGGATCAAATCACCCGTAGTTCTTTTAAGGACAAATTTAATTTGATTTGAGATGGTCGACTGAATCCAATATATATTGAATTTTTAATATCGGACTTCCTACGTAACTCATGAAAGAGTATCAAGTCTTCACGTAGTTCTTTTTTTAGAACCGTTTGAATTTGAGGAAATTTGATTTAGGATTTTGACTTCGTTTTGCTTAAAAGTCAATTTTAATAATGACCCATTAGGATAAACTGGCAAAGAAATTTTAAGAGTTTAACTTTATGAATTTTATTAAACACAATTTCAATTAGTGCCAACTATATATATTTCTCGCCTTTTGTGGGTTAGTTTTGCAAATATGTATATATAATTATTTTTTTTAGAGCTTGATGCCGTATCTGTATATAGGCATATACAATTTGCCAATTCATTACTCCACTCTTTGTTAAATTTAAAGAGTTAGTAAGCTAAGCCCAATTCCACTTTCTTAGTGCAGCAACCCAGCAACCCATGTTTTTATTTTATTTTTAGGTTGAAAACCAATTTCAGGAGGTAGACGGGTTTTCTTTCTTCTGTTCATCATCGTCCTCCTTTAGCCACTTTGTTCTCTCGACGCCAGAGCTCTCCGATCCCGGGTGACTGCATGAAGGAGGGTGGAACACGGACAGAGCACGGACAACATGAGTCGCGTTTCGTCGCTACGAACCGAGGATCCTCCGGGCTCAGGTACGGCTCTAGGGCTTCTTCCTCTCTCTTTTTAATACGAATTTCTCTCCCTAAATTTAGTTTTCAATCCGACTTCGAGGTGATTCTTGACCTAGATCTTGGCCTCCTACACCGATCCCCATTCAACTGAGTGTTCAATTTCAACGCTTTACTTGATTGCGTTTTTTTTTTGTTTTTTTTAGGGTTTTTTCGAATTGGGATCGATCGGTAGAGGGAGCAGGAAGACTGGCGGATTTGGGGCTGCGATTTGAGCTCGGTTGGTTTCAGTCCAAGGTATCCTGGTATTTTTCCCTTGTGAATTTCATCCCTGAACCCTCCGTTTAGCTATGTGATTCGAACTGAAGCCTATTTCAGTTCTGAGCAGGTCGTTGTTGATAGGGACAAAGGGCGTCTAGGGCAACCGCCGCTCAAGAACGAGGTGCAAACCCGATTTCCCGATTAGATTCAGTAATCTATATGATTTTTGGCCTGAGTTTGAGTCGTCTGTTTTGGATTCGACTGATTCTCTCTTTGTTTTTCTTTTGCGCATGAGCAAGGGCTAACTGGTGCACTTAAGGCTAGCAGATATTCAGCTTGACAGGGCTTTTGAGAGGTATCTTTAATCCCCTGACATTTTTAGACCTTTATTTATGCTTTATGCAAACAAAACTTGAGTCTACTGATGCCATTTATCTTTCACTTGATGTGTGCAACTTGTCTTAGGCTGGCCCTATTTTACTAGTGCTTCCTTTAATTTCTCTGGCTAATTTGAACAGACTTATTTTATCCAGAAAATTTGCTCTCTTGGATTTCAATTTCATCATCTTCACGGCTGGATGTGATTGATTATCTTTGTGAATTTAGGTAGAGTGACCTGAGGATTTGTTTTGTGTGAAACTGAATTCTTTTTCTTTGCTTTCAATTTCTTTTTAACTATCTGTTGTTCTCTCTTTTTCCCCTGCACTTGTGAATTTTGGTTGAGAAGAAGAGTGTCCTGCTTGATTGTCTTCTCCTCCCTGTCTTTGATTTGATTTGGTTTTGGTTTTGATAATTTGGAGCCTGTTTGGCTTGTACAGAAATCTGTTTCTCCGGCTTTGATTTCAACTTCATGGCTGCTGTGATTTCATTTTTCTTTTGCCTTGTTTGTATTGAATTTGTTTCCATTTAGTTTTGTTTGCAATTGAACTGATTCGATTTAAAGAATCTGCCCAGCTGCATTGAGTTTGTTTCCTTGTGTTGTTTGAAACTTGTTGCAATGAATTTTCTTGCATTTTCTTGCTGTTGACTGTTGCCTTTGTATGCTTGAGTGAACGGGCTAGTTTAGGGGAAAATCCAGCAGCATTTCGCCTAGTTTTAGGGCTATTTGTTGATCCCAAAACCCAGACCGCAAGAGAAATCCGTAGACATCTCAGGGGTGGGGTTTAGAGGATCAGATTTGTAGGACGATTAGGCTCCTTTGGTTTGAACAGACTATCAATTTGTGTAGAAAATCTGTTGGCTTTGAATTTTCCTTGGACTGCTCGAAACTGTTTGTGAATTGTTTGGGGAAATTTGAGCAGCGTCTCCCCTATTTTATTGCGATTTGTTGATCCCGAAACCCAGACCACAAGAGAAATCCGTAGACATCTCAAGAGTGGGTCTCGGAGATCGAATTGGCGCAGCAATTTGCCCCGATTTGGGGCTGATCGACGGTCCCAAAACCAGACCACGAGAGAAATCCGTAGACATCTCAAGGGTGGGTTTCGGGACCACGTAGATGACGATGCGAAGAACGCTACCTTGAATGCGTTTCCTTCTCTTTGTGCTGCTGCTTCTTTCTTTTCTGTTTTACGTGTACTGCTTTCTTTCTTGTGCAGGCTTTCTTTCTTTTCAGCCGTGAGTTCCTCTCTTCTGTTTTCTTTTTTTTTTTCGCTGCAACCCTAGACTGCCACCTTTTATAGGGAGAAGAAAGAGGCCTGACATTTATCTTGTTTCCTTTTAGGATATATTTTTTTCCTCAAGATAACCCACGTATGATCTTCTCTCCTTTATTTGTTAAACTGCTGATTTTATTTATTTATTTATTTCATGTATGGATAGCCTTTCTTGTTTAGCTATTTGTTTATCTATTTTGGTGATTTTCTTATTTTTTCTTTCGGTTCTGGCTCTCACAAAAGAAAATCTGGCAGCCATGATATCTTGGGCTGGGCCATTTAATTTAACAAAGCCCACCTTTGTTTCACTTATAACCTACTAATTCAATCTCGATTTTAATTTTGCAGATTGAACCGAGCTGAGCTAGTGTTGAACTTTGAGCAATTCGCCTCCTAATTGACGGGATTCATGCCCTCGACTGCTTAGCTATTTTATTATTTTTTGTATGCTCGGCTGTCGTATTGAATTTGTATATCCTAGCTTACGAGCTTGTAGTACGTTAAAATGATGTATTTGATATGTAACACATTTTGCGCACTCTTTACTTGTTTATAATCATTGTTAGCCAATTTGTATTCGTGTTTAATATCACATGAGAGCCTTCACGAAAATAATTTCATGAGTTTAAATGACATCTTTTAATTAAACACGAATTTTTACTGGGCTTGTAAATGGAGATGGCTATCCCTCTAAGACCATGAGGCAACACTGGGGGCTGTGAATTTGGGGCTCAGGCTGAAAATTTGAAATGCTTTCAAGAAATGATGAGCAGCTACTGCATAACAAGTTTAGTATTGCTACATGTGCTATCCATTGGCAAGAAGACAAATTCTTTTGAAGACTAGGGTGTGTTTTCTCTTCCCCCACCCTCACCCTCATTTAGATCCTCCACCCTCTCCACCTCCCCTACCCTCTCTCACAAAGTAGGGAAATTCCCCCTATCTCCACCCCCTCCACCCCCTTCCACCTCCTTCCACCCCTTAAAAAAAAGGGTGAGAAAACACAGCTGGTAGCCTATATTGGTGGAGGTGGTCAGATGGGTCTCTAGTAGGTGTTGACCTCTACTAGCTAGCTACAAGTCTATGAAGAGCTAGCTGCCACAATCCTTAGTCATTCACCCGTTCTATATCATTTTACTTTGATAGTTTTGTGAATTGTTTTGTGATTTGCTTTGTGGTAGTTGTAATTTTGTGATTTTTTTTCAAAGCTTTGAGGACAAAGCTTTATAAAGAGGAGAATAATGTTAGGAATTAGTATAATAGGGTTAATAAGTGTGATTAGTAGAAAATTGGACTTGGGGATATAAATAATTAAATACCCCAAATTGTATTGTAGAGAACATCAATGAATCAATTCTAAAGACATTATCTTCTTCTATCTCTCGATCTCTTCTTCTAATCCCTCTTCCACCTCAATCCTCCATGGAAGAACACCTTGGAGCCTAACATTTTCATTATCTTTCATTGTTCGATTTTCAAAACTTTATGTACACATTTTTCAGGTGTAAATTAGTGATACGTTCAAATGTTCAATAGATCATCCACATAATCTTTCTTCAAATCCCAGCCAATCTCATAATCAGATACCATACCCAATTATACATGACATCACTAGAATCACAATATAATTTCAAAATAATATTCACACATAAATATAGTACAAGGAAAACATCAACCATATATTGTCTAAATCTTATAATAAAACATTGCACAATTTATTGTTTCTATATATCTTCCTCACTTCCTCATATGCAATCCAATTCCTACAAAACAAACCAGAAACAAACATACCAATCAAGAAAACAAAACAAATCAAATTAAAACCCCAAATAAAAATAAAAGAAAATGGAGATGCTCCTCGCTTACATGTTGCTAGGCTTCGTCTTCCTTATCCTCTTCTCTCTTCAGCTCCTCCTCCTCCTTCACCACTGCCGGTTCTCCAACCTGCCACCTGGAGTTACCGAGTGGTTGTTCATCGAGGAGACCTTGGAGTTCGACCCTACTAGGTTTGACGGAAGTGGACCCAGCCCTTACACATATCTCCCATTTGGTGAAGGCCATAGGATGTGTTTATGCACCATTTCGTCAAGAGGTTTAAATGGAAGAAAAGAAACCGATAGCCGGAGAAAACAATTGTGGATTTGTTGCCAATGCACGCAAAGGAGCCTCTTTTCAACTTGTAATTTATTTCTTTTGTTATTTTTTCACAACTTTGTTATAATAAACTAGTTAGTTGTGCCATTTGAAGAAAGTGGGTATAGGATCTACATCTTTGGGATAAGTGGGTGGTAATTTAAGTTGGAATGGGGTTAATTGGTGTGTGATGTGACATTTTTTAATTAATGATAAAGTTAAGTCAATGATTTCTAGAGATGAAAGGAAAAAAAACCCAAGTAGAAGTAGTGAAGATATCAAAAGATTAAATCATAGGATTAGTCTAAAAGGTAGAATTTGGTATTCCAAATACATTATGTTTATAATGCAAAATGATAAAAAGGTGTTTGGTTAACATAATTTGTAAGGTGTTTAAATTATGATGTTTTTTGGATTACACAATTTATTAATTATAATCCAATTATTTTATCTCGATTTATGTGATTATTTAGTTAAATTACGGTTTTACCTCAATTTTTATGAGATTTTTAAATTTTAAAACAAACGCGCATATAAAACGATGTAAAATAATTGCATTATAATTAAAATGCAATGGAATCCAAACAACACCAAAATGTGAGTCAAGAAGATTGAGTCAAATTTGGAATCGTAGCTAAAAAGTTAAATCTAATGGTTACTTCTAAAAGGGGAGAGAGGTTAATTTGGAATGGTAACTAAAAGAGGCTAGTGGGCCTTCGTGCGGCCCAAAAAGCCCAACAGAAATGCCTGATGTTAAATTGTGCATATTTGTTGAAGTACAAAACCCCCAAAAATAAGACCAAATACATTAACCAACCAGTGGTAACACAGTGTATAAAACAAAAATCGAAGAATAAAAATAGTGGCTTCGGTTACCATGGTACCGACATTCGGTAACCGATACTTTCGGTACCAAGAGTTTCGGTACCGACACGATTCGGTTGGTACGTGGTACAGAAAATCTCATACCGAGGGGTATCGGTACGGTACGTGGTAATCGAAAATTTACCATGGTACCGTACCGTGCCAACCCTAATTGTCTTTTCATATTAAATTAAATGAGGTTTAACAAGAAAAGAGGTATGGGTGGTTAGTTGCAAACAACCTATATTTAATGGGTGGTTATTTGACAATTTTTTTAATAAGGGGTGGTTATTTGCAAACAACAATGAATAGTGGGTGGTTTTATGCATTTTTGCCAAGATTTTTTTTGCTTAAATATATTGGGAAAAATCGTAAATTTGTTTTTTTTTAAATAGCTATTTTAAGTGAAAAAACAACTAAGATAAAAAAATTTGAGAATTTTTTTTTGTATTTATTATATATAAATAAAAGATTTTTTTTTTGCTACAGTATATTGAAAAAATATTAAAATATTAAAACTAAAGAAATTTGAACCCATGACCCTGGTTTACACGTTCACTCCCTACAAACTAAGCTAAGTTATTCAGCCACCTTGAGCCCCTCCTTGGATCCACCTTTGTACCCGACTCCATTTGTCCAGTAAAGGATGTCGTTTGACTTTTCGGCATGTTTTTAAAGAGTTAAAAAAATATAAACTTTTTAATTTTGTTTCATTAATTTAATAAGGTAGAAATTATTTAAAAATTTGATATTTTATATCTCTCTGAACAAAAATAATTGTCGTTAAAGGTTTCACCATAGGTTTTAAGAAATGATATTTTATTAAATGTTCATTCATCTTTTAAGTTAATCAATAAACAATTTTAGAAAATAGCAGCCAACAAAGACGAGTTTAAAGAAAAATCTCATAACTCAATGCTAGTTATTAGGGGTGGGCACAAATCCCGCAAATCCCGGTCCCGTCCCGGAAAAATGATGCGGGACGGGACGCGGGACGACCCGGCGGGATCCCGCAAATCCCGTCCCGCACACATATAATAATAATAATAATAATATTTTATTATAATAATAATAATAAAAAATAATAATAATATTTTATTATAATAATAAATAATAATAATAATATTTTATTATAATAATAATAATATTTTGTTACGAGACTTCCAACCAACTTTATGTAAGCAATCTTTATAATAATAATATTTTATTATAATAATAAAAATAAAAATAATAATGTAATACTATATATATAATATTAGGATATAGAGTATGTATTATAGTGTGTGTGTGTGTATATATATATATATATATATATATATATATATATATATATATATATATATATAGTTTGTATATATATATAGTTTGTATATATATTACATACGTACACACTATAATATATATTTCGTACACACTGTAATACTATATAGTGTGTATATATATACTACATACTGTAATTTAGTCATATATAGATATACACTACATCCTCCAATGTAAGACCATATATATACACACACTACATCGTTATATACATGTACACACGTATATATGCGTACGCATATATGAGAACCTGCAAAATATAAAAAATTATACATATATATTTATTACGCCTTTGAGAATCGCAATATATTTATAAAAAATTGGAGTTTTTTTAATAATTTTTTTATTTGAGGGACAAGGCGCGTCCCGTCCCGGTCCCGTCGCGTCCCGCGTCCACCCCTACTAGTTATTGTTTAAAGAATTTAAAACGACATTTAAAGTTGATCGGAGGAAGCAACTTTTAGCTCCTATAAAACATGCTGAAAACATCTCTAATTGAATAGAGGAAGTTATTAACGAAAACCGGATAACCGAGAAAATGTGATCCATTACCTCTTGGCAAGAGGAAAGACAAAGACCTCCTCTTTATCCTCCCATGACTCAACAAAGTGTTTGCGAGCAATGCAATCCATAGCATCAATGTACCTCTGGAGCACCTCTGGCTTGAGGAGCTGCGGTAGCATCCTTCGCATCTTCCTTGCCTCCTCCTTGGAGTTTGTCTGCTTTGAAAACGGAAACACCTTCTCCACCGCGGCAGGCCAGCCTCCACTAGCTTGTTCTCGTTAGAGAACAAGAAGCGGTTGCCTTGGGCCCCACAAAACACAACCATCCTACTCTCCCCAAGGATGCTCGTCCTGAAGCACTGTCGCGAGTACTTTACCATCCTGTCAAACACAAACATCTCCGAGTGGCCCTTCCACCCAGCCGAGAGGAACTCCAAAGTCTCCCCTATGAAGGGCCACCCAGTCTTCCCCGAGGGCAAATCAAAGGAGCCATAATGGCTCCTCTGATTGTTGAGGAAGATGAGGTTAAGGGCAAGGAGGACGATGACGACGAACCCTAGAAGAATGCTTGTAAGGAAGAACTCCATTTCTTGCAGTGCCGACCCTGGGCAAGTGCAAGGTGGGCGATTGCCTAGGGCCTTCGATTGTTTGGGGCCTCAGTTTAATCATTTTTGTTTAGTATATATAAAAAAAGGTTGACAATGTATCACTTATCCAAGATGGCAGCGTGGTTCAAGGGATGGAAACGTGCTTATTGTGTAATCTGTGCGCGCGTTCGAACCTCCACACCACACTTTTCTAGCCTTTTTTTTTCCTTTTATTGCACTTTCCCATATTTAATTTTATATTTCTATTTTAAAGATTGTTTGAAAAATATGTAAAATTAATTAAATATCAACAAAAATAATCTAAATTTTTTAATACAAAAGATGATTAAATTTACAAATTTATATATAGTATTTATTATTATTGAATAAACTATACTAAATCAATTAAATGTTTACAAAAAATAATCTAAAACTTTTAATATAAGAGATCGATACCGTCATTCTTTACCTTCTTTTTCATTAAAATGTATTTTGTTTAATTGCATTATCTCATACTTCGATATTTATGTTTCTATTTTAATAGTGGTTTGAAAAACATTAAAGTGATTAAATGTTCACACAAATAATCTAAAATTTTAATAAAAAAATATGATTTAATGAAAAACTTATATATATTATCTATCCATAAAATGCACTAAAGAAATTAAATTTTAATTAACAAAAATAATATAAAAATTTTAACATAAAATATATTTGGTTAAAAAAAAGACGAAATTTTTACTTGAAATTTATCATTAATAAAATTTTGAACAGGGCCTCCAAAATTGATTAGACGGCCTGATTTCTTGTAATTTGTTTGATTCTTTGTTTCTTTAACGTTTGTGTGTTTTTGTTGAGATGGAAGTGTTGAGGAAGAGGTATATATATTGCGGCGGGCGTTTGATTTTATGTCATGAAGATCTTAGAATATGTATAATATATATTATTGATTTATTTTATTATAAAGGTCAATTCACCATTAGATGTTGACATATTATTGATTTATTTTATTTTATTATACACAATCGGATTTGCTACACATTTTATATTAGCATATATAGCACACGAATTATACATCTGGAAATTTGGATTCGACCTCAACCAGAATCCATTGGCATACAATATATTCAGTTATAATAATATAAAATTAGTATGCATTTGAATATTTTGCTCACGAAAATGATAGACAAGAAAAATATGATCGAGTCTAGATATGTCAAAACACAACCCGATCCGGCTGATCCAACTCGAACGTCCGAAAAATTTTCGATATAAACCCGGAATTTTTTTCTACCCGGATTCCGGGTAATTAATTACTAGATGGATTGGATTGTTGTTAATTACTGGATTGAAATTTATTTTAATTTCTTAATCAACTGATCATGTGAATTAATTCAACTCGCCCTAAAACATGTTGAGCGTGGGCGTGGATCTAGTGTTAATTCAACACTAAAATTTACAATATCTACATTAAATTTGAAACGGCAAATAGATTAGAGTTCGATTTTTTCAAAAGGATGTCGTGTCGATCTCCGTTCCAAGTTTCCCATCTCGATCAAATTTCCCAAAATTCAATTAAAGCCTAATAGATCTATAATCTATATATTAGGCTTTAATTGATTATTTTGGAAAATGGGTTTCGATTGATCTATAATCTATACACAATTTTCAGGTGTAAATTAGTGATACGTTCAAATGTTCAATAGATCATCCACAAAATCCTCCTTCAAATCCCAGCCAATCTCATAATCAGATACCATACCCAGTTATACATGACATCACTAGAATCACAATATATATTCAAAAAAATATTCACACATAAATATATTATATAAATCTTATAATAAAGTTCAAAACAAAACATTGCACAATTTATTGTTTCTATATATCTTCCTCACTTACTCATATGCATTTCAATTCCTACAAAACCAAACATACCAATAAAAAAACAAAACAAAACAAAGTAAAACCCAAAATAAAAATAAAAGAAAATGGAGATGCTCCTCACTTGCATGTTGCTAGGCTTCGTCTTCCTCGTCCTCCTCTCCCTTCAGCTCCTCCTCCTCCTTCACCGCCGCCAGTTCTCCAACCTGTCACCTGGAGTTACCGAGTGGTTGTTCATCGAGGAGACCTTGGAGTTCGACCCTACTAGGTTTGACGGAAGTGGACCCAACCCTTACACATATGCCCCGTTTGGTGAAGGCCATAGGATGTGCTTATGCACCATGTCGTCAATATGTTTAAATGGGAGAAACCGATAGCCGGAGAAAACAATTGTGGATGTGTTGCCGATGCACGCAAAGGAGCCTCTTTTCAACTTGTAATTTATTTCTTTTGTAATTTTTTCACAACTTTGTTTTTAAATAAATTTCTAGTCATTTTGATGAAAATCCCTTTTCTGATATTTTGGGTTATTGAAGTTTCTTCCCTTTTGATCAAAACCAGAAAACCAAAAAAACCTAAAATCATTTTTGTTAGGGCATCTTTGAATCGCCATACATTATAAATTTTAATGCATTATATTGCATTATAGTGCATGACAGTCCGAACAAGCCCTTTATCAGGCCAAGTTTTTAATATTTTTTAGGGCAGTAACCAAACCAAGGAAATCTTCCATTTGATAGTTTGGATTCAACCCGCATTTTCCCTTGTTCGGTTAATCGGAAACCATTTGCATACCCAAACACTATCAAAGTATCAAACTCAACCTTCCTTACGTTCCAAACGTTGCCTAATTTTGTTTGGAAAACTGTACACAGACAAACCCGTCAACCTGACATGTCTGTATCAACTTGAAACCGAAGAACTTCAAGTCATGTGATTGTGAATGGAACACATTTAACCCCCAAAAAGAAACACGGTAAACCAAAGTAAAGACCAACCCATCAAATTGAAAAGAAAATGGTACTGGTACCGATCGGCAAAATATGTCGTTTACTATTCTTACACGCTTCTTTATGATGATAAAAACTATATAAAATGTCTATTTTTTATATTAAAAAAAATTAACAAGTTTGTACTTACTAATAGTAAGTTAGTAACTATGAAACTGTTAAAAAAATTATTAAAAAAAAACTAGATATTCTATATAATTGTTACTCTCTAAAAAAACGTGCGTGAATAGTAAAACGACATGTTTTGCCGAACGGATGAAGTAGTAGATACCAATTTGCAACATCTTTTTACAAATATAACTAAGTTTCCTCTCAAAAAAAATCTCCCTTCGATTCTTATATATATTGCCACAATGCCCTATAGACTGTCCTCAAGGCACAAGGTACGGGCCAATATCAGATGAATCAAGGTCACAATCTCTGCTTCTATACCACACCAAAAATTGACAAGCTATGCCTTCGTTTCTCCCCATTTGGAGATCCCCAAAACCAATTTCTCATATACTTAGTAAAGGGTAAAAAGAAAATTCAGAATTAACTAAACTAGAAAATCAATATCGATAAGCTCACCTGGTAACTGAGTAATAGTCATTCTTGTTCCCCTTCTTCAAGCAGCTGAACACGACAGCACTTCAGTTCCTTCAGCTTTAGAGTCACTGTCATTGGCAGGCAAGTTTTCTATATCTGATGGCTTATAGCCTGTCTGCAAAGCCACTATTTCTTCTTCCGCAACAGCACTATCACTTGGATCAATGTTCAAGTCATGGAGAAGACTAAACATTTCATTATCTGAAGAAGCGTCAACCTTAGAATCATTTTGTGACAGTGATTCGGTGTTGCCTCTGGTTGTTGAATCTGTTCCTCCTACACTGGCCACGCAGTTCTTGACATTGATAGCTGGGCTGTTTACCATATTAGATTTGGATGGAGATACAACAGCGTAATTTGAAGTTTGGTCACACTTCCTCACCTTATTGCCCTATAAATGGCAATTCGTCAAAGAAGTTATTTCATGTTTTCATAGTAAAAAGCATAAAACAAGCAAAACTGTTAGTCAAATGAAATCTCTAATTTGCTGGCTACCTGTACTTCAACAGTCTGGGAACTCTGCAGAACATCCAAAATAAATCCAATATCCACACACATCCTCTTAACCTGTAACCACATTATACAAGACAGCTGAAAGAATTAATGGGTTGTTCATTGTCCCTCCTAAGCTATAAACGTAACTATCGAAACATCACTACTCAGGGACACAGGGTTGCGCAATTTATTTTTATGTGAAGGGTTAGGCAATTGAGTCATAAACTAGTTACTGTGTAAAACTGTAAAAGTAAGATGCTTCAAGAGAGACAGCAGATCAAGTTTGAAGATAAATGATACCCTTTTAAAGTCGGCAATAACTGAGATTGGAACCCATCCTTGGTCATCCATTTGAGAAATCAAGTAGTGATCAGTCAGCAAATTCTCATCACTGCAAAACACATAATTCAAGTCAGTGAAAATTAGTACTCCTTAATTAGGACAAGCGGACAACTGAAGTAGAAAAAATTCAACAGAGTAACACAATCCATTTGATGTTTTAGAAAGTAAATTTTGATCAACAATGTTTGATGTTTTAGGAAATCCCCGTGCATTTAAACTCCTTTACAATGTGTTATCATTCTTACTATGAAACTGAGTATTCCTACTGGATAAATATTCATGTTTCTTTATTGAGCTGAAAGGATAAAGATTACTATGCTTAAAAATTGTGGCATGCTCAAATATCATATATCAATGATTGGAGGGAGAAATGGGGTATGTTATGAAAGAGTTGAAGAAACAATGAATTTCATTTGCATTTTACATGTGTCTTTACATATCAAAATTCAACAGAGTAACATACAATAAGGGAACATCAAAGATTGTCTTTAAAATGCAATAAACATATCACTTGTAACAAATACCATGCTAAGTTGCAGCCCCATAAATATGCATTGCAGTTCTAATCTGAATTTTAAGTGTATGTAATGAAAGTGTCCTTGTATTGCTTACACACCAAATTCCCAAATTTTATAGGAGGGCACAATCAAAGAGGTTTCAGTATCATGTACACCATTACGAACAATTGTAGTTCTAATCTTAAGCCACATGTATAGAATTGTAGTTCAAATCGAGATGCTTGTGCCAACAGATAACTATCTAACAGCAAAACAGAGATCAATGTACGATTGGCAAAATGAACTTACAAATGTAAGATACCTGAAGTAGTATTCAATCTGCTTGACTATGCTTTCTCTCAAAGCAAATGTCCCTGGTGGCAAACCAGGTGCAAAAGGATTTACCAACCGTGGAGGAAACCAAGGGGGAAAAGGTGCTCGAATGGAACAAGGAGGTGGAATAGGACGATAATGCATATGCCCAGGACCTAAATCACAAAAGATACAAACAACATCAACAACAATGTCCAGAGTTAACATTAGGTCAATCTAGACAAAACAATCTCTAAACATTATATAGAGTTGCTATATGTGCAGGTGTTTCAGAGTTCAGATCAATCTAGACAAAACACAATACCCTCCCATCTGATAAAAACATAGAATATTCTTCAAAAGGGACTGGTTCTTGAATGATAAAGATGTTATCTAATAATTTTAAAAGGAAATTTCACTAACAAGACATGCTTATACTCTCAAATAAAACAGTAGTGTAGATTGCCCAAAATCAGATTACTAACACTAGGTCAGTAGATTAGTACAATATAAACAGAGACTTAATTGGTTAACTGAAGTGAGGATCTGTCTAAGACTATTATTGACTAACACTAAAGCAAATGATGCAAATGATCCAGTGTTAACTGAATGAAGCAGCAATAACCATCACTATTGACATTAATATTTCAATTTCCATAACACGGTTTATTTAAGCATCACATGTGAAGAAAGAGCACAGATTAGCTGGGAACAGTGAGACTACCACAACTTCTCATGCAAAACTTTAGATGAAAATGTATACTAGTTAACCTATACTATACAGCAGAGAAGAGTAGTGAGTTGATTCTCTTTCAATATTACTTGTAACACAGTATTGAATATGAACAAGCTAACAACTTTGTGTGGAACTGTGTGCATTGTGGAATTATTACATATTTTTGTTTTGTTACTTGTGTCTATAACAAATACCCACGGAGAGAACACAAGAAAGAAGCAACCATATCACTGCAACCACTAATCAAATTATTACCTGGGAAAGGAGGACCTGCACCAAATGGGGCTGGTCCAATAAATGCAGGCCTCATATAAGCCCTTGGGGCCATATTCTGTTGTACCATGATGCCGCCTTTTGGACCAAATGGCCATGGATGTTGCCACCAACGATGCATATGGCCTGGTGGTCCACCACCTTCAGCAGCGTTAATTTTCCTAAGGGAATATTTGGGAGCATAAACAGCTGGATCTCCCTGTCCTGGAGGATGGATACTGTGACATGCATCCATGGGATGCAGTTGATGACCAAACCCTTTCACAGGGGTCTGAGATCCTGATTTGCCTGCATGATTATCTGCGCCAGAGACGGGTGTGGGGATTGGTGGATAACCATATCCATGAACTGGGATAGGTCGAAATGCAGGCACTGCTGGAGGGTAGAAATGCGGTACTAGAGGAACAGGGAAGGGTGGCACGCTGTTCTGGTTTCTCTTTGATCCTCCTCTATGGTAGCGAGGCTGCCCATTCTTATGGGAAGAATTTCTGCCTCCTCCAACATTTGACTTTTTATTATTTCCACTTGAAATCTGTAAAACCTCAAAATATATTTTACATAAGTCTTTGTATGAAGATTCATATTTACATAAATTAATATGCAACATTCAACAGCTCAGCTAAAGAACCTCCTGTGCAATATGTTTTTTAAGATAAAGCTTTCAAGAACAACTAGATTGTTCTAAGATTAAAACTCAAATGGCCAAACTAATCAAGTCCAAGCAAACAGTAGTTTGAAGATAAACATATACATGAACAGATCTTCATACATCAACATACACATGGACAATTAAGGCCCTCAACAAAGATATCTTCCTTCCTCAATTGCATTCCCAATATTAGACCATAAATTATTCAATCCAAGATACAACTAAAAACCTAAAAGAGGAAGGGAAAAAAGGGAAAACCTGAGGATCGGCAATGGGGACATCAATATTCTTAGTACGCTGTACATCTAAAAGAGACGGCCACGTAACCTCCCCCATCACCGGAGACTCCGCCGGCTTCTCAACCGGCTTCTTCCACGGCGAATTGAGCCCCGAGCCGGAACCACCACCTCCAATTACTAACGTATCAGTATCCGCCATTGTCGTATCTATTTCCACCGTTAACCAAAAAAACAACCTCCGATTTATTCGATCAAAGCAATGCGTGAAGTCTTGAGAGAAGAACGATGTGATTCTGAGATAAATTCAAGAAACGAGAACAATCGAAATAAATCAAGCCACAGAGGAGGAACACAGAGCTTTACACAGAGCTCTTAAGGGAGCTGATATCGATTAGGAATGCCGTCTTGCAAAGCTGTGATCGTAGACAACACACTACAATCCGCTGTTCAGAATAGAGAGAGACGGACGAAAAGAGGAGATGCAGGGACAGCGGGAGGGAGGGAGAGGGGGTGGGAAATTAGGGTTTTTGGAGACGAAGAGAGGTTGTGACAATTGTAAACGACAGGAATGTGCGGAAACTCTCAAGTAAAACTGAGGTACTCCGTATCTTATTGATTACGGAGTACTCCGTATTATTTTCGGTATATTAATAACTTATTTTTTTATTATATTAATTATGTATATTTAATTTAAATACTTTTTATTCAATTTTAATTGTTAAATTAAATAGTTTGCTTAAAATCTTTTAAAAGGATATTTCAATCAAAATTAAATTCGATTAAAATCAATATACAACATGTATCTATTTAGTAAGTAAATCAATCAATATAAATCAATATTTGGTTAAAATAATAATCTCTTAAATTTTCTTGTAATTAAATAAATCAAAAAATTGATAAATTTAGAGATGAAAATTAAAAAATACAAATAGAATCATAGGGAGATGTAAAAACTAATATTGGTGTCTCTCTCTCACTTTCTCTCTCTATATATATAATACAACATAACACTTTCTGCCTACGTGTCACACAGTCACACGAAGAGGTCGAGGGAGTAGCAATTGCCCTCGGACGAGGGGTTGTTGGAAAAGGAGCCCGAACAGAGGGGTACTCGGACATGGTGCCAATGTGCTCAGACATTTACTAAATATTATGCTTAATTCAAGACACTGAATTCAATCCAATGTAGTAATATCTATTATTAATCTATATGTAAATCTTTATATCTATATCTATATCAATCTATCTATCTATATTCTTAAAGAATAAGAGTTTTAACCTACGCATTATCCCTGTTTTTTTTAATGAGCCCTTTAAACTAATCAAGTATTTGTTCTTTAATTATTTTTTTCTTCTTTCATTTATCTTTGTAAATCAATCACAATTTTTTCTAGGCGAAACTAATTAAAATAACCCAACTTTTAAGGGGGTGTTAAAAATATATCTCAACCTTTCAAATGTAAGATAAATATCCCGGTCTTTATAAGTAATGGTAATATAATATCCTAATGATTTCTCTCCAATAAAGTTCTTATTTTTTGTATTGTATTACACTACTAATACGCATGTATTTTCAATTCAAATAAAACATATAAAATTAAATTAGATGAGTTTAAAAGTTTATTTAATAAAATTTTGTACTTTTAGATTTAATTTGTACCTAACTTTTTATATCTTTTTTTTAAATCAATAATATCTATAACAAGCCAAATAAAAAAATGTAAAGCAAAATAACATATTTTCAATTAGTAAATGATTACCTAGTGATTTAACTTATCAAAATTGAAGAATATTTTGTCAATTATAAACTTTATGTAACTACGAAATTGAAATGAAAAATTAATTATTTAGATTATTCAATGGTGTTCATTTATATATAAGAAGTAAATTATTATTATTAAAAAAATATATAAAAGAATGTATATTTTTTTTCTTAAATCTAAAATAAAAAAATTAAGATAAACTTAAAAACCAATCTAATTTAATCTAATAAACTTGAATGATATTTTACACAATCAAGATATTGAAAATTATATTTTAAATATTTACTTGTTTTATTATATTTGTTTTGATTAAATTTAATTATAATCTATAAATACGTATTAAATTGAATATTTTTTTTTTCAGTTACAAAAGAGACTTTTATTTTTTTTAAAAAATTATCATGACAAACTAGATTATACTTTGTATAATTCGAGCATTTCCAAGGGCAAGCTTGTAGATATGATCATTATTTTTTGCCACATATGTGCCGTGTAAGCATTTTTGTGGGGGAGAAAATTTTGGGATATTATATTACCATCACTTATAAAGGTCGAAATATTTCTCTTACATTTGAAAGGTGGGGATATATTTTTAATACCCCTTTAAAGGATAGGTTATTTTAATTAGTTTCACCTTTTTTTAACACATTTACTATATCTATCTATCTATATCTATACATATTCTTAATACCATGATATTATTATTTTTTTACTAACCATTAAGAGTGATTTAAAATATCTATATCTATATATGCTACTTTAAATGAGATTTAAAAAAAATTGAAATTATTTCTAAGATCCTTTGATTGTATTGATTTTTATCCTAACTTTTATTAATATTTTATAATATTATATTGTTATATTATTAATATTAGATTTTAAAAAATCATGTCATGGCACAGGTACTATACTAGTTTAATGATAAAATAGGTGGGATCATTATTTCACGTGGAGAACAAAAATTAGAATTATTAATTAAAGTTGCTAAAAAATATGGGATCAAGTTGCATCAAAATACGACACATTAGCATAAGCGAAATCGACCAAAGTCTGACACACACACATATATATATGAACTATCGACGATGAAAAAAAATAATATGAACTTTAAAATTTACAAATTTTTATACAAACTATGACACATTAAACTAAATTTTTTTTGGATTAGGTAATAATTCGAGTACCTGACAAACCTAGTTCCTTGAGAGGCCGACAGAGTCGGCAGACGGCGAACCGTCAAACATACAACGAAAATAAGAAACGGTGCAATACAAAAAGTGGCAACCAAACTGCTCAGTCGAAACAAACGAGCCTAATCCAAAACAGTAGAGGACAACGTAGACTAAATCCGGAGCCAAGCGCTACCAAACGATGACACCGATGGCCAGCGGTACATCAGGAGTCCTTGTGGGCGATGAAGACGAACCTCCAAGGAAATTTCCGGAACACGGAGTCGCCTCGATGCACACCGCCACGACCCCAGCCAGACCCGACGCTGGACGTCAGAGCCCCAACTCAGACTAATACCGCCAAGAAACAACAAAAAACGCAGCCGAGAACCACTCTTGTACAAAACGCACCAGAAAACCCTTTCGGGATTTTATCAAGACCCTTACGGGATTTTATCGAACCCGGATGGGTTTACTCAAACATCTATCTATCTATATACATATACTAAAACCGATGCATTTGTGCATGCGTGGCGGCGCGTGAGTGAATCTGCCTACGTGGCGGCGCGAGAGTGCGTCTCGCAAAACTTTCCCCCGTCAAAAAGAAAATTTAATAAAAATAATTAGATGGTTCTAATCTATATAATTCAAAATGATTAAATAATTATTTTATTTTACCATTAACACATATAATTGGATAGATGGAATATCTTATAAAAGACTAAATATTATATAAGGAAAAAACTATATTAATATAACACAATCATCAATATAACTAAACATAATAATAATAATATAATTTTTGAGTTTTTGATTACACGCATCAAACTAATTATATATATATATTTATTATTTTTATTATTATTATTATTATTATTATTATTATTATTATTATTATTATTATTATTATTATTATTATACTGTATTATTATTAAGATTATAGCCTACCGAAATGGTGAGTTCAAAACTCTTTATAATCGATAATGTATACGGACATATTTAATATATTAAAATTAAATCTAATCATATATATCATATAGGCAAGTTTGAGTACATACCATCCAACCTACGAACGAACTCGGCTTCTTTCCATCCAAATATAGATAGATAAATTTTTCTAATTAACAACTTTGGAGTTGCTATAAAAATAATACATATGACCATTGGATGAACCACCAGCTCTTCCATTAAATCATTTTGTTCTTCGTGCGTACGTGCTTAGGCTTTGGAGGAAAATTTTCAGTTTTTGTATTGTTCAGTTCGGTAGGCTATGTAGTTTATACTATTTATACTAAATTTATTTTTATAGTGGTTGTTCTCTCTCTAACGTTTTATCTAATAAAAATAATAATTAGATAGTTCTAATCTATATAATTAAAAATGATTAAATAATTATTTCATTTAATCATTAACTATTACAATTGAATAGAGGGAATATCTTATAACAGACTAAATATTATATAAGGAAAAAACTATATTAATATAACACAATTATCAATATAATTAAAAATAAAGCCCAATTTTTCAAAACTTCGGGCCCACGGAATACCAAAGTCATGGCGTAAGTTTAGCCACCTCACCAAACTTTCACCAAACTTGTAAGTTTTGCCATGTCATAAATTTATTTTTCATTTAAAAAAAAAGAAAGATTAAACAAATAGGTAAATTTATTTTTCATTCTTGTATTCAATTAGCTTCTGTCTAACCATTTGAAACTAAATTTATTTTTCATTTGTTTAATTTTTCTTTTTTTTTAAAAAAAATAAAAAATAAAAAATAAATTTATGACATGGCAAAGCTTACAAGTTTGATGAGTTGACAAAAATTTATGTCATGTGTGTTTTCCGGCGTCCACGTGGCGTATTTGGTCGTAAAGTTCACCGGAATACACATATGTATTATTTTCGGTTAATAGGACGATAATTCATACCTGAAACTGTCAATTTCAAAGTTCGTATTATTTTTGATCAAAAGTTGATACTTGATATTATTTTTGTCCATTTTTCCTATATAGAAGATTAGTAATACACAAAAACAAACAGGGAGTAAGAGTGCACGACAATTTGATGCAATAACACGAGTCCTGAATACATATATGAGTCCATCTAATTTAAGTACAGCGCAGTGTCCATTAATTTAGAAGTGTTCACGATCGTTTTTCATAAAGATAGAGATTTTGGTCTGCAGAATACATGAGTCCTTAATTTGTAGTTTGACATCCAACCCACCAGCCCTCACATCTTCAGATCGATCCTTCAACATTGACATCCAACCCACCAGCCTTTTCACCTCTTGAAGCGCAGCAGATCCATAATATTTTTCCTGCACCGGTACACGAGGCCAAAGTTCGATTAATAAGGGTGACAATACTTTCGACGACCCCAATTTTATTAGTTGTGAATAGAATTTTAGCTAAGAGCATTCATTCAACCAACAGAAAAGTTGTACCAAGTGGATTATCCAAACACGTCAATGATTAAATGGATAACAAATACACTGTGAAATTGGCCCAAGCATCAGATAAACAACAGATACACCGAGTGAGCAGTGACTCACCTGTACTTGTCGTGCAAACCTCTTCTCCAATTGTATATAAGAGATAAGCTGCATCAATCGCAAGTAGCAAATTACATAATAGTCGACACATGAGTCACATGATTATTTTTACAAGCAGCTGTATAACCAACACAAGCATTAAACATTAATCCAGCTCAGTTCACGTATACAAAAAGCATAAATCTCAATCCTGGCCTTAAATGTTTTATCATTGTCATATGCAGACCCAAAACTTTCAAACTCGCTTTGTCATGGCCCTAACATACACAGTATCTTCTGTTCGATTTTTCTGCCCTTAGGAGTATGGTTTCCAATTTAATTTTTTCTATTTTTCTGCCCCTCTTGTATGGTTGCCAATGTCAAGGTCTCTAGCCTCTATACACTTGCCAGCCAGATATAACACCAGATGAAGCCATTAATAACAACAAGAAGATAAAAGGACCGTAAGGAAGGATATTCGTGCTAGGCACAGTCTTCCACTCGTGTTTGTCAAGGGAAAAAAACTCAAAAATGGGGGGTTCAGCTAATCCGTTTTCCAAGTCTGGATAACAATACATCACCCTCACAATCATGTAGTCCTTGTTGATGGGATTAAATGTAAACCTGGGAAAAGTGAAGTGAAGGTGCTTCCTGTGGTGCTTGTGGTTTAAGTGGCTTGATGATTGGGGGAGGCGGATGTACCTATGGACGGACGGGTTCCAAAGAAGGGTGACACTTACAGCAGGATTGTACAGGTTATCGTCCAGGAGACAGATGAGTCCATGGACAGACCCAACAACTCGAAAGTGGGGATTGTTGACAGGTACAATGGGGCAGTAGAAAAATCCGGACATAGAGGACAAGGTTTTGGGGTCTAAAAGTGAGAGCTTGGCTTGTTGCTGCGCTGGGTTGCCACTACCTTCCCTGAAGAGGAGAAGCTCACCACCATTCCGACCATCCTCGAGCATATGTAATCTAAAATCGAGGTGTTCATTGATGAAGGTCGGGGAAGCTACCAGGGAGTACCATGATATGCAGACACACCTGCAGCGGAGTATATCCTTCAAAGGTAGCCTCTTTAGGATATCGAACCACAGATCATCCACAACAACAGATGATGACGCAGAACAAGTAGATGTTTCTGCTATCCTTCTTCTCTTCTCCATTACTGGTGATCAATTTCACATACAATTTCAGATGAAGAGATAATAATTTCACATACAATTAAACATCACAGAGCTCATCAACAGAGCGTGCAAAAACAGATGATTGCAAACTGTTTAACAAATCAAACATTTCAGACGATTTGAAAATTCATTTAGGAGCCAAATGCCTAAAATTAAACTAGAAAGTAAGAAAACAGGAAAATTAACAACAGCGCGACAAATTGAAGCACCCGAGCCTCGTGTTCAAACCTAATCATTTTGAGACAAAATCCAACCAGCACAGACAGGAGGGATTCGCAAATTTGAAGCTACTTCGAAATCCAGCCACAACAGAAAAAAAACTATACCTAATAAAATAGGTGAAACACAACGCCGTAAATCAAAATCTAATCTAAGAATGAAATAAAAAAATAAAAAAACTAATTGTAAAAAAGCGACAAGAGTACCGTGGGGGAGAAGAGAACGGAACGAGGACACGAACGCAAGACGACGCTACAGGCAAGCGACAGAGAACGAGAGGATTTGAGAGAGGGAATTTCAGGGAGACTCCGATAGTCCGATTCCAACTTCCAAGTAGCCAACTTTCCTGTTTTTTTTTTTTTTTTTTTAATAAGGAAATAATTCGAGGCCGGACAGGCCCGGACCTCGAGAGGCCGGCAAAGTCGGCAGACGGCTTGCCGTCTAAATATACAACATAGTAAAGGAAATACAACATAAAACAACTACCTAATACAACAAAAGAAGCTACATGAAACAAACCCGGAAAACCCCAAACCCTAAGCGAACAAACGGACACAGTAAAGAGAAGATGGAGACCTGACGTGGTGAAGTGGATAGCGAGCGCATGGGACAGCACAGCTGACACGATGTCTCGCCGCCGGAAAGACGGAAAGCAGCAATCCACGTAGGGCAAAGACGACACCTGGGGAAGTGTGGATCACACGACGTTCCCTTCACCTAGATGAAGGATCTTCGGAGACCACGAACACCACCAACATGATCACTACGATCAACCAGGGCCGCAGAACTGCTCCTCAACCGAAACTAATCACGAACCAACAAGCAGAACTCCAACCAACTCAACAAATGAAGCACGACCGCGAGAGGGCAAAGAGCGCAAGAGTAATCCGGATTTCAAAATACACGTTGATATTCTACAATTTAATCGGGAAGAATCCAACAATACGAAAAAAGGAATCCAACAATTTTACACCCTTTATCCGGTTTTTAATTTTATTTTTTGCAATTACATGATCTCGGCTTGTCATGGGCCCAGATAGAAGACAACAACAGGCCCAAGCCCAAGGCACACCCAAAATTACAATCGGGAAAGCACCTAGGGCAACCACGTCGGCCATGGAGATAACAGGAAGAAGCCAGCCGACAAAGGGCCGGAAATGAGGCTGCCGACGACAAAGGACGACGGCAAGAGACGTTCGGAGCAAACCGGAACTCCAACGAGGGAAGGGACGAAGGGCGAAGAACCTGGGAGGAGGGCTGTGAGATGGACCAACAGAGAAACGACGGAGGGCGGACGCCATGGACACCGGACGAGCTATACGCCAAGGGTCTGGAGAGGCGAGGAGACCTCCCACACACCGGCAACGAGCGAGGCCAGCGAAGCCGCATGGAAGGAAACCGGCCATCGGGATGAGCAGATCGGACATCGGAGCGGACACCATCCGAACAATCGACCCAGAGAGAAGAAAGAGGGATGGGACAGTCCAATCGTTTGCAGATTTGGGGTAAGGAGAGACAAATCAACGAAAGCCCCAAAATAATTTTTAGACTGGATTGAAACAAAAATCATAGGAGGAAGAAGATGAAGAACTTGGGCGGCGACGGACAAACGAAAGCTTCCGCTGGACTGGGAAAAGTTAAGTCGGAGAGGAGATTGCAGTGGGTCGACGACGGACAACCGATCGCAGTTAGGCAAGGGTCGTGGCGGAGCGGAGCAACGACCGCCGACGGAATGTGGGCAGCCGACGAGAACCCAGGCCAAAAGACCAAGAACTCGCAGGCAGAGAAGGCCAATCGAAAACGAAACATAAGGATTTGGCTAATCGGAAAGCTTAGGAAAACCCCGAGGGGGTTGGGTGTGGGCTCCCGAAGGAGATTTGGGGCTCCCGGAGGAGATTTTAATCTCCCGGAGGAGGTTTGTATTGAAAGCAAGAGAGTTCTACTTTCACCTGTTATTCTCCTTTCACCAGATCAAAGCAACAACTAAATCCTCCAATTTAGAGTTCTGCTTTCACTTACAGTTTGGGAGCTTGGAACTTCCATTTTTATTTTTATTTTTGGGTTGCTCCCTCTCTCTAGATTTCTAGAGAGAGGACAGAGCGTTTTTGAGAGGTTTGATTCTTCTCTTTCCTGGTTTTTTTGTTGACGTTTTAAGATTTTTTTTTTAGCAGTTAAAAATTGGAGGTTTTTATTTTTAACTCTCTATGGGGAGTGGTTATTTAGTAGATTTTAGTTTATTTGGGGGTTATTTAAGAAGCTACTTTTGATAGCTTTTTGAGAGTTTATGTGGTTTATTTGAAAATATCATAATACCCTTAATAACAACCAAATAAACTCCACTTTTTTATAAATAAACTGTTTTTCGTCCCATACGGACTTTATATTTTTTCATAAAATTTTAACTACTTTTTACCAACAGTTCATAAATTTTACCATGTTTATAATTTTAGTCAGTTTATTAACTCCGTCTCATACGAACCCATAACTTGGGCCAACACAGCCCCTCAATACAACCCCTCAATCTATCTATATTTATAGGGAAAATTGCAGAAAACCACCCTTTAAATAGAGCCTTTTGCACAAAACCACCCCTTAAAATCTAAATTGCAGAAAACCATCCTCTAAAATCCAACTGTTAGCAAAGTCACACCAAAATCAACTTCCCGTCAAACTTCTGTCAAATAATTACAATGACCATTATAATTAAAAAAAAATTATATTTTTTAATTAAAAAAATTACAATGACCATTTTAATCCAACTGTAATTAGCAAAGTCACACCCAAATCAATTTATAATAATAATAATAAAATAATAATAATAATAAAATAATAATAATAATAATAATAATAATAATAATAATAATAATAATAATAATAATAATAATAAAAGGATTCATTGTTCGGTGTATCCCTATTCATCTCATGAAAACTCTTTTTTTTTTTCATGTTTTACCTGAAAGCTGCAAGGGATGTAAATAGATCAAAGAGTTTCACATTAAAAGTATAAACTAAATAAGTCGTAGTATATAAACTACTGAACTACTCTTCTTATAGCCAATTGGTTTTAGGATGGAACGTCACTCGACTTATGTGCTAGACTATTAGCCAATTAGTTTTAGGACAGAACCTCATGACTCGGCTTATGTGCTAGACTAGTAGCATATGTGCGCATATGCACACAACCTTCTGATTACGAGTCCAACAGACTTCAACATGATATTAGATAAGACAAAAGGTCTGATTCTCAATCAGTGTTCTAAAAATCGCACATAGGCGCCGTCTAGGCGCTAAGTAGGACGGGACATAAGAATTTTTAAGTCTAGGCGGGCCGGCCTATAGGCGGAAATTCGTCTAGGCACCGCCTAGTCCTACCTAGGCTCCGCCTAGACCCCACATGGGTCCGCCTAGTCACGCCTAAACGTCTAGTCCAACGATCATTCAGTTTGAGCTTCTAAGCATGTAATTAATTGACTTAGGATTTTTTTTATCCCCCAAGTCGGGATGTATTTGCTTTTCAGTTGAACCTATAGTTTTGGATTATAGGAGGTTTAGAGTTGTTAGTCAGACGTGTACTTTTGCGTTTATTTACTTTAGTGTTAGTTTAAGCACCGTAAATTTGGGTTTATGAGTGATATTATGGATTATTATTACATTATATGAATTATTGACAAGTTTTATTCATCAAAATATAAGGAAATAATCAAGTTAATTTTTTCTAAGTCTACCTAGGCGCTAGGCGGCCACCAGCCGCCTAACGGCTTTTAGAACATTGCTCTCGATCCTAGGCTAGCTTGACTCACGGTCCTAGGCTAGCTAAAAAGAGAATGAGAAGTTACACCCATTGTCCAAGTGTCAACTAGAGCTAGAAAACAATGTTAGTTACACTTGCGTACAATGGCGGATGCCGCGGATCTAAACCTTTTTTTTAGGGGGACTAAAAAAAATTCGAGGAATTTTTTTTACATGTATGTATTAAAAAATAAATTTTTATTTAAATATATCAGAAAAAAATTTTAATTTGTTATTTAAATAGTCATTTTTATAGAAAAAAATAAAGAAAAACAAAAATTATCAAAAAAAAATGAGAATTTTTTTATTTGTATATATAGAAAATAATGTTTTTGTTAAAATACATTAAAGAAAACCTTAAATTTGTTATTTAATTAAAAGTGAAGCTAATGAGATTTGAACTCGAAGACATCAAGGTTATAAATATCCCTCCTTCCAGGATCCCAACTAGGTTAAGCTGTCTTTTTAATTCATTACTCATTTTACATTATTTTATCTCTAAAATTAGTAAAAATTACCCAAAAAAACCCATAATTTTTTTCCTACACTTTTCTTTCGGGTTCGGGGCTTCAGGAGACTTCAGCCACCCTAAGCCCCCTAGATCAGCCATTGCTTGAAGGGTGTGTTGAGATGCGAAGAAACCAAAGAGTTTCATATTGAAATTATGAATTAAATAAGTTTTGGTATATAACTTAGTGTGTCACTCCTCATAAAACCAATTGATTTTATGATTGGAATCTTACTCGGCCTATATGCTTCTTGGAAATAAGTGACCCTCTTGACTAATCACTGCAAAAACAACTGATTGGATGCACATGATACTCTCCAAATTCTATAGGGTATGCCGCTTTGATCCCAACAACTATGGTGGTATATGTCGACCATCGAGGATAACAATATAATATTGGAAAATTCCGTTTGGTGCCCCTGAATTTATATCAATTCCAATTGGTGTCTTATATTTTTTTTTTGTTCGGACGGTACCCCTGAGTTTTGTCAAAAGTTCAGCTCATACCCAAAACTCATATTTACTCCTTTTTAATTAATAAAACCACCCTTTATTTTTCCTTTTTTCATAAAAAAGCCCCTTTGCTTTTAATATTGGACAAAATTACCTCTTATTTAACTAAATTCAACACAAAAGTGACAAAACCACATTTTATTTTTAAAATCTAACAAAATCATACATTATTGCCAGAGTTTAACCAAAAAACACCCATTGTTTCCATTTTTTTTAAGAAAATCAACCAATGTTTTTAACATTACACAAAAGATTCGTTTATATATTTTTCATAGATTGTAAAAAAAAAAAAATCTCATTATTTATCAAACATTGCATGTACATAATCATCCATTATTTACAAAAACTTTGCACAAATCGATCATCTTATTATGCGAACAAAAAAAATTAACCTATAAATAACAAAAAAATACTTCATAAAATCATACTTTGCGTAAAACCACCCTTTATGCTTTAAAAAAATGCACAAATGAAAGTGTTATTCATTTCTTTTGTTTGGAATACATAAAACTGAATAAGATAAGAATGATTAATCTTTTATTATATTTTTCTTTTATAAGAGAAGAAAATAAAACAAATAAACTTTACTTTTCTTTTTCAATAAAATTCTAATCGATTATTTGGTTAAATTGATCAATCAAATTTACAAATGTTTAAAGTTAGTGAGCTATAGGTAATATTGTTTTGGAAAATAATAGGTGTTATATATTGTTTTGGAAAATAATTAGTGTCTTTTTTTTGCAAAGTATGAAAAAATAATAGATCTTTTGTACAATTTAAAAAATCGTAGTGATTTTGTTCTAATTTTTTTGGAAACAAGAGTGATTTTACGTTAAAATTTTTGGAAATAATATGTGATTTTGTACAATTTTAAAAATAAAGGTGGGTTTGACATTTTTGTATTGAATTTAGTCAAATAATAGGGAGATTTTTAGAAAAAGGGTGATTTTGTTCTTTTTTTTTTTTGGAAATAAGGGTGATTTTACGATAATTTTTTTTGAAATAATATGTGATTTTGTACAATTTTAAAAATAAAGGTGGGTTTGTCACTTTTGTATTGAATTTAGTCAAATAATAGGTAGTTTTGTTCAATGTTAAAAGTAAAATGGTTTTTTGTGAAAAAAATAATAATAAAGGGTGGTTTTATTCATTAAAGATGAAGAAAATATAAGTTTTGGAAATGAGCCGAACTTTTGACAAAACTCAGGGGCATTATCCGAACAAAAAAAAAGTATAAGACACCAACCGAAATTGTCAAAAACTCAGGGGCACCAAACGAAATTTCCCTATAATATTCAATCCACCAAGCTAAACTTACATTGACATGTAAGTTTGAAATCCATGATGAATATATATTGCACACGAAGCATATCATATATATCACACATGATCTTATTTCACATGGTGAATTGGGTCGCATATTTTGCTAAGCAAAGATGCATACATTGTTTCTAGAGGATTACACACATTCTCTTTCGTCCACCTTTCTTAATGACATTGTTCTTACCATTTGGCCCCTTGGGTTCTCGTCTCTCTTCGGTTCTTCTCTTCCGTTTCCTGTTGCAAATAATTAGCAAATAATATCACGATTGGTGGAATAATAGAGTGACACATATCCTAAAAGCCGTAAAAGGTTCCTCTTCGGTTCCTCTTTCTCTATCTCATCCTAAAAGGTTTGTTCTACAACCATGAAAAACCTCTTACCACTTTTCAAATTTAGTTTCACTTTTTCTTTCCCTTCTGTCATCCTATCTTTCCTTTTATTTTTTGATTAAAAAAAAAATAAAATTACAAAAAGGAAGAGGTTAACTCTCTCTACCCAAGTACCCTCTTCCATTACCTTACCTTAAAGTATAACCTATAACCAAGAGATTACATTTTAGTGACCTTTAAGGTAACCAAAACCCTGGTTGTTGATGCTATAAGGAAAGAAGAGTTGAATTTATAGTTACTCAACTTACTCCGTATTACTGTATATTGGGAGATGAGAAAAACATGTGAAAAAGGACACAAATAAAGTGATTCGTTCTATCTTTAACGAACTCGATGCTTTTATAAAAGGTGAAGCAAACATAATGCAGTACTAGAGATGCCAAGATTAAAGCTCACTTCATGGTTTATGGGCCAATTATTCCTGATGGGATTTTTACTAAGACAAAACAATTCAATCGGGTTCAATAATTCTATATTTGAAATGAGTAATTCTTAGCCTTACAAGATGCGATGCACATCTAGCATTTCCCTCCTCAAGCACTTGAGCCCTAATGTGAAATATGATCGTATGGATCCTTCCTTGAAAGACTCACAAGAAGGAAAACTTTTTTCATCGACTCCATATTTTTAAGAAAATTTGAATTTCAAACTTTTTAATATGAGATATAATCAGCAATCACTACATCAATTTATAGTTAATCTGTTTTTAGCAATCGTTTTTTAAAATAATCATAGTTTCAATCTATGAAGACTTTTGAATTTTGGATAAATGGATAGTTTATTAGCAAATTTTAACAAATTATACATGTTTTTTTAATCCATTCCTTTTCTAAGTGGTTAACATCCCAGGTAGTATAATATCATAGGAAGTAAACTTTAATTGATTTTTCTAACCTATACCAAGGGCATAGGCTAAGAGATTAATTTTTTTTTTTAATTTAACTCATTTTAACTATATTTTTAATTAATTTTTCAGGGTTTAAGCATTCAAATTTATTTGTTTTATATGACACAAGTTAGAAAGACCAAATTTAAACACATGTATTTAAATACATTTTCTTCTACTAAAAAGATAGTATTTTCATAGGATTTTAACTTTCCATAATAGACCGGAAGCTCAATCATTAACCCCTAAGTAAGTTCTTTTCCATCTTTTTATTCTACAGAATATCATATCTACCCATAATATCAAATACTCCCTTTATTTTGAATTTTTAACATACTTTTAAATTTCCTCATAAAGTAAATTATCAAAAACTATTCTATCATCGAAACGAGCACTAAAAATATGGGGGAGAGATGAGAGACAAAGAGACTTCGAACTATCAAAGTAAGTTTAGAGCATTTTTAACAGATTTTAGAAATTCTGGAATTTGGGGAGAAAAGGCGATTTTTAGTCAATCTAAGCGTGTTTGACAACTGGGGGAATTTTTAGGAGTTGAAGATTATTTTGTGTATTATGGATGTGTAGAAGGTGGAGATTTTTTTTAAAAAATAATCCTGTAAAAAAGTTGAATGGTGTTGGGTAGTTATAAGGTTTGAAAGTTGTATTTGTGGTGAAAATGTCTAAAATGCCCTTAATAAATTACCCTCACTTACCAACCCTCTTTTACTCTCGTCCTCCTCGCTCCCGCACCAGAATCCGAGATGTCGACCTCACCCTCCCATGGTACTGGTCTACATAGGACGAAAACCTCCTTGCCTTTAGGGGAGTTGATCCTAGAGCCAACGTCACCGGCACACCGAGTAAGGACGGAGCTGTCGACGCCGACAACCTTCGATCTCTTAGTTCATCCCCCAATCCACTACTGACGATTAGGGGTTTCTGCCTAACGCTCGGGTCCGAGTGTCAAGCATCCGAAGTTGGAGTACAAGAGAGATGACAAAATTGAGATGATTTGGGTTCCCGGGGGTTGTAAATTTGGCCAAATTTATGTGTTTGACAACTTTTTTTTTTAAACCCCTCAAACCTCCTACCAAAGATCCCACCAAATACGCGCTTATTTTTCAAAATGGGGAAACATGCAACATAAAAAACAGAGAGAGGCTTTTCTAATTCTATAGCATTCTCCAAATCTTCCAAATGAAAAAGTTGTTAAAGTTAAAACAAAATTAATTTTAAAAAATGTTTATTTTGTTTTAATATTTTACAAAAATTTTGAAAAAACCGAGGAGCACATTCTCACGATGCAAAGTCTCCATGTTAATCGAATATTGAATAAGCATGATTTGAGTTGGACTTTAGCGACATAAAATTTTGTAGGCTAAATAACTAGAAATAAAACGGCTTCAAATAATTTAAACCTAAAATTTCTTAAATTTCACTAAACCTGAAATCTCTTGAGCTAATCTTGAACTTTCTAACCATGATTTGAGTCTCTTGAATTTTATCAAATCATAGTAGTTAATTAGTTGTCCAAAACGATTTTTTTACTCTTGAATAAAAATGAAAATATCAGCCACGTAAGAAGTAAGAACAATATCTAAGAGCACACTAATTTTAGATTTTGTGGGACTGGGAATAAGATACCCAGTTTGTATAGAATCGGGCTTTTTATTTGTCTATTTAAATGGGCCCCCTATGTTTGAAAAATAGTACTCCACCATATATATGAATCACTTGTGATTCTTACCAAAAAAAAAATTGAATCACTTGTGATTAAAAAAATTTGTTTGAAGATTATTTTGCTATGAGCTTAAAGAAGTGCTTTCAATCTTTGATCGGATGAAATAAACTCAAATTTACAAAATGACTTTTAAACAGCTAGAAATCACCCATATTTTAGAATTTCTTTCCCTATCAAACATCAAAAAGAAAGAAAGGGAAAAAAAAAAAAAAGTATTGATAGAGACAATGAAGTTCCCATCAAAAACCGTTGGCCTGTCCTATAGTATAAGATTGCAATTTCTTTTGATTCATTGAACAAGCAAATGTCTGAAGCATCAAATTGACAAGCAGCTTCATCCTCATCTTTGAATACAGATATTTAGCATCATAGTTTGGACAGGTTTAAGTAACAGCCCTATCAACTGATGTTAACATTCATGAACTTTAAATTTAGCGATTAAAAACAATGCGATATATTTTATCTTGATTAACTCCTGAGAATTGTGTAAACTATAACAAGTTAAATCTGTGAAAGATTGGCTGAATCAAGTTAACAGCAAATCAAGATGAGGATCTTTCACTTCTTTAATGGAAGCAGGCAAGCAGCAAATTTGTGCATGGCGAAACAATGCACAGGATCACTCTATGGCAAAAGAAGACCCAATCGACTTCAAAATGGTAAAGACTCAACCAAGGACTCAACACATCAAGTCTGTTGAAGAGCAAAAATCACTCGAAAAAACAAGTTGAACGAAATACAACCAGGTGAGGAAAAACACACTATCAACTGGAATAGACAAAGGCATGAACAAACAAGCAGATACCCATCAAAAGCAAACACAAAGGCGCCATCAAAACTAATAAAAGTTGTTAAATGCAATTTATCTTAAGATAGAATTTGGTGATCACATCAAACAAACTTATCTGCCCTGAATCTTTTTTCTTGCAAAAAAATAAATTAGGGTTCTGAGTTATTGAAATCTCACTTGGCCATCATGACCTTGACGAATTCCTCGTAGTTGATTTGGCCATCTCCATCAACATCTGCCTCTCGGATCATTTCATCGACCTCCTCATCCGTCAGCTTCTCACCGAGGTTAGTCATGACATGACGCAGCTCAGCTGCGGAGATGAAACCGTTTTGATCCTTGTCAAAAACACGAAAGGCCTCCTTGAGCTCCTCCTCAGAATCAGTGTCCTTCATCTTGCGAGCCATCAAGTTAAGGAACTCTGGGAAATCAATGGTCCCATTTCCATCAGCATCAACCTCATTAATCATATCCTGAAGCTCAGCTTCGGTTGGGTTCTGTCCAAGGGATCGCATCACAGTCCCAAGTTCTTTGGTGGTGATACAACCTGTAGCAACAATTTTAACCGTGAAAGTGTGAGATACAAATGGATGGCAACAATTTTAACCGTAAGAGTGTGAGATACACATGGATGGCATATTATATCCCTTTAAGGACCTGTTAAATCTGAAAAATAAAACAATAAGCTTAACCATCTGAACTCTATTTAGTGGATTTCTAGATTTCAACCCTGTCCATGTGCACATGGAAGTGGCTGATGCAGCAATTTAAAGTGAAGGAAGACATCCTTGAAAACCAAGGAGACTCAACGGTACAGGAAACACGACTAGATCACATTTCTCGACGGAAGCACCAACTTAACAGCAAGTGCTTCAAGCATTAGAGCATCAAAAAATTGATATACAACAATCATGAATTTATACATTTGAAGGTGTTAGACTGAGTTTGCCAGGAAATCAAAGAACAGATCAAAAGTATCGGACGAATCATAAAGGGATGAATCAAACCAAAAGCAAGGATTTCGGAGTCATAAGATCTGGAATCGACCTCCAAACCATAAAAAATCGCACATTTAAGCATCTCAATGTCGAAGAACATCACACTCAAAATTAGGGGCACATCAACGGGGATTTGATTCCTCATAAACCAGATCCGCGAAGGAGAGCGTCACACAGCAAGAGAGCACAAAAGAAACAACGCATCCAAATTTCCAGAACACGGAACTGCAAATCATGAAATTGAAAAAACGAGGAAGAGGAAAGGAAATATACCGTCTCCGTCCTTGTCAAATAGGCTGAACGCCTCCTTGAATTCGGAGATCTGATCGTCTGTCAACTGTTCGGCCATTTTCGAGATGAGAGAGAGCTACGAGAGATTGGGGAAAGAGAAGGCAAAATGTGAGCTGTTCGTCTGGTAAATCGGGGAGGCTCTGTATATATAATCCCGACTATCGCACAACTTTTTTCATTTTTGTTTTTATTTAGGCGAAAATGCATAAACCACCCTTTATTTAGGATTGTTTGCAAATAACCACCCTTTATTAAAAAATTTGCAAATAACCATCCATTATATACAAATTGGTTGTAACTAAACTAACCATTCATACCCACTTTTCTTGTTAAATCCAATTAATTTTTTTCAATCCTTAACAAAAGGGTGATGAATGTCTAGAGCCTCCTACTGTTCATCGCTTCCAGCAACGACGACCTTTAGTGGAACCTCTTGGTGTTCATCGGGTCTTTTTCAGGGGATCGCTCATATCCTCTCTCTCATTAGATTGGAAATTTTATATGGATGTGACTAATATAAAAAAAAATATGTAAAATGTTAAAAAGTTGTGGCTATAATTGTCTTTTCCTATTTAACTTAAGTGAGGTTTAACAAGAAAAGTGGGTATGGGTTGTTAGTTGCAACCAATCTGTATATAATACGTGGTTATTTGCAATTTTTTAATAAATGGTGGTTATTTGCACACAACCTTAAATAAAGGGTGGTTTTATACATTTTCACCTTTTTTTAATAAGGAAAAATTCCAGGTAGGGTAAGCTACCGAGAGCATCCGAACTAATGAGGTCACGAAGAGATACACACTATAATTTTATAATATTAGGTATTATAATATTAGGTAGGGTAAAATTTCAGGTATTATTTTTTTTAAATCATATTTTTAATAGGTTTCTTTTATAGATAATATATACAGTATAATTTTACAATATTATGTTACATATTCCCGTGTACAGGAAGAGATACACAGACACGTAATTAGGGGTGGGCTAAGGTCCACTCCAGCCCACCCCATTTTTAAATTTTTTTTAAAAAAAGTTCAAAAATTAAGCAAAAGTTAATTAAAAATATGTATTTTTATTATAATAAGAGTTTTGTTATTGAAAATTATGAATATATGAAAATTTTAGTCTATCTAACTCACTCAAATTTTATTTTCTGGTTCCGTGTCTGTTCTATATTTTGGGGACACAATAATTAGTTCATACTAGCGATATCAAAGAGTGTCATTAATGTTGCATCCAAATAAGTGGTGAATGCCTCAGTCGGGGGTGGCCTAGTAGTGTGTATGTAGCAAGAGGAGGGTTAAGGAGGTCCCATGTTCGATTTTTCTCCGCCTCTTTTATTGGGTGAAAAATCCAAAAATGATGAATGATTTGCGTGGCCTTTTGATGATTCTAATTATATTTTCTTTGCTTCAGCGATGTTTTGTGTATGAATAGTTATTTATGTATATAAAAGTTAATCATTTGCGTGGGTGCTTGGCCACCACTTAAGGAAAGAATGAGAATGCACATAATTGAATCAATTATGTGCAAAGATGAAGAGGGTATCAGATACTCAACTCACTAAACGAAGTTATTCCTCACCCATTTCTTTTTCTCTTCTCTTGTAGTCTTGTTAAGTTGTTATGCTTCTAATGGCCTCTTCCTTCTATTGGTTGTAGAGATTTATGAGTGACCTTTCTTAGCCAAAACATTTAGAATGGTGTGGTTTCTCATCTACATGATTCCTTTCTTCATTTTGTCACTTGATGACCCAACCTTCGAGAGATTCCTTCTCCCAAGTCTAACAAGTTGTGGTCTTCACCCTACGAATATGAACATGGGGCCAGCCCCGATCTACAAAAACTTTAACCCTGTCTCACTAAAATTGGATTGTGTTGTCATCATATGTATACATATTTATATATGTATAAAATTTTATATTATTCTAAATTGTCTGGCCTCATTGTCTTTTAATCTTATTTAATAATAACCTTAAACTGACTCTAGACATGCAAATTGGTAAACACTGTGACTATGCTCTTAGCTTGGCCTTCATGCATTTTTGGTTGTTGGCTTTTGGGGCCTTAGCACGTTGGTTCGTGGTTTATTTCGGTAGAGGAGCAGTCTTGTGGCTCTGTTTGATCAATGTGATCGTGGTAGTGTCTAGGATTTCCAAAGATCCCTCATCTAGGGGGGAACATTGTGTAATCCACACTTTATCAGGAGTCATCTATTGCCCACCGCGGATTTATGTGTTCTGTCTTTCTGGTGGTGAGCCGTTGTATCAACGTCAGCTTTCTCATTTCTTCCATCCTTGCTCAATCAGTCCTCTGCTTGGTTCTTAGTTTTGAGGGTTGTTTTCCTGTGTCATTTGGTTCTTTAGGCTGTGAGTGGGCTTGTTTTTCACTTTTTCTTAACATTTTGGCCGTCTAGCGCTTCGGTGTCCTATCGATTTACCAGTTTTGTGCATGATATTTCAAATTATTACCGTATGAAAAATGATTAAATATGATTTTTTTTAATATCTTGTTTATGTTGAATTTATTTGAAGTAAAATATGTCCGCTTTTCTTCAACATATGTTCACTTCAAATTCACAAAATTATTTTTTTTAAATGATTTTGGGAGAACTGTTTAGAGAGTTTGACTAAACAATTTATTCTTCATTTCAAATCATTTTCATTTGAAATTATGAATAATGATTTTGGGAGAACTGTTTAGAGAGTTTGACTAAACAATTTATTCTTCATTTCAAATCATTTTCATTTGAAATTATGAATAATGATTTTCTTATACGAAAATAACACACCTTATGCTTAATGGTTTCATGTTATTTAAGACTTTTTGTATGCCAATTTCTTTTTATTCTAATCGAATGATTTATGATCATTTCACTTTCATAATAGGTGGAAATGTATATAATTAAACTGGTGTAAATTCACCCACATTATACCCATTTCATTCACTAGTGAAATGGGCGAATTGTTCAACCGAAAAGCACTTACGGGTAATACTTAAAGGTCCCCGGTTCGAACCCTGGATGACCGCTATTTATTTACCAAATTCAAGAAATGGATATGAGTGAGGTAGTTTACTAGTTTATTAGTGGTAGGTCAAAGTGAAAGTGATGGTCCATCCATGACGAGTTAAAAGAAATGAAGGTTCATCATGACTAACCATCCAATCCATTGTCATCCCTACAACAGCGATCATGCCCACAAACTGCTAGGTCAAGTGACCCTCTGACCCTTGGACCTGTTAGGTCCACGACAGGTTCAGGTTGACCCAAGCCCATCTCTACTATCCAATGGCCCAATATGATACCCTACCATGTTTATCATAAGTTGCAAGTTTGCCTTCCCATTGTACCAGTCTACAGGAGTGGAGGGCAATTTCACTGGAAGCCTGTCAGTTTCCAATCCCAGCTGCCTTTGCAAATATCAGAGTTTCGATCTTCCTCAGCACATAACGTCATAACCTGCTCAGAAAGCAAAAAGCCATAAACTTTCATCCTGAGTTTGATTTACAACTGCCTTTGCAGTTAACAAGAACTCCAACTGGCAACAACCTCTAGAGACCTAAATAGTAACGTAAGGGATAAAAGAAAGAAAATAAGCTCTTTTTTTTTTTTATCGCAATTAGGGACTGATAAGAAATGGAGGATTTAACACCTAAAAAAAGGAAGATCAATATCAACATATGGAAGGAGGAGATGGGTAAGTAAAGGAGACCGAGAGAAACGTCAACTACAATATGTTAGGGATCTGCAAATCGAGTCTCTGTTGTAATTCCTGGATCTTGACGGAGAGCTCTGATTTCTGTTCTTTGTAACTCTGCACCAGAAACTCCTTCCCTTCAATCACTTCCTTCAGCTCTCGGATTTCGTTCTTGAGCATTTCAATTTTTTCTCCGTCCCCTCTGCACTTCTCTGGGATGTTTA